>CM072543.1:13107500-14358750 GCA_036898165.1 Silybum marianum
TACATTTCTTATGTACCTATGGGTGCTATGTTGGATTTGAATCGGTATTTCGGATCAATCTATATTGATTGACCGCCTCCATTATGTTGTTGCTAGCAAATACCACTATTTTTGGTTTTGGCTCTTCCAAATCATTCCCGCAGAGATCCGGACCCTTTTTTTCTGATCCTTCGATAAAAAGATTCATTCTCTTCATAAAAAATAGGAAGTAGAACCAATAAAACCAATAAAGATGTCGTTTTCCATTCATAACCGGAGTTGAATACCCCATTCAAGAATTGTTTTGGATCCAATCCATAGGAATCAATAGAAAAGGCAAATCTCTTATGATACACCAGATCCGGCTCGGTTATTGATAGAGTGAATAAATCTCGCCATTTCTTGAAATCTCTCTTCCGATTCAAAATCGTGGTGTAACGTGTATCCTCCCCTGTTCCGGTCATGGAATAGATGAAATAAATCAAAAAATGGATTTTTGTTCAAGAATGAAATCTTGTTGGAACTGTCCATATCCGGTTCATCCTTCGGAACCATATCACATCCCGAATCTGATGAAATAGGATGAATTGAGACGGTATTTTGTAAATACGTAATTATCTTGAATAGATTAACCATTTCTTTATTTTCCGATCGCCTGAGAAAAGAAAGATCTTGTTGTTTCTTCAACAATTTCTGATCTCTAGTGGACCTCTCAGTAGGATTCGAACCCAAATGAAGTTCGACCATCCGTCGAGAAAAAGAACGAACGGATCTTGTAGGATTCCCAAGAGATTCTTCGATTTCTTCCAGAAGCAGATGATTAATCATCTGCTTCTCACGTTCCGTGAATAGCCGGGACATTGAGGAATATCCAGAAAGGCATTTCGGGAATCGGTTTGATTCTAGCTCTGTTCCTTCCGTTTGAAGAAAGGAAGGATCCCAAAGAATCGATCTTTCTTTTAGTTGTTGAATCTCTCTTTGTTTGATCAATGTGTTATATTCCGAATCCTAATTACTAATGGAATCAAAATGATCTCTGGATTGATCATAAGGTCCTTTCAATTGGCTAGAATCCCTTACTTGAACGAAACTAGATCTTGTGGAATCATATTGAATATTTGACGATACATTCCGTACCTTGCAAAAAAACCGATCCTTGTTTACCAACCACACATTGTCTAACCAAATCAAATTCTCTCTCGATACGTTCCTCAAAAAATCCGATTCGGGCGGATTCTTTCCCCAACTAACGAAGAGATCTTGGCGGAATTGCCACATATGAAATTGAGCACAATTTTGCAAAGAAATAGCCCACTTGTTTCTCGAGAAGAGATGGGAAACATGCTCAATATCATTTGATTGAATAGTTGACCCAGCCCCTTGTTGTTTGAAAAAACCCTCCACTTCAATTGGTATTTTTTCACGAAAAGCAGACATGAGATAACAAATCCAGTGTTTCACTAAGATTTCGAATAGTGGTCCCGAATTCAAGTTGATTCTATTTTGCCTCTTCTTCAGAGAAAGACGATCAAACAATTCCCAATCATGGTCCTTGCGGATCGGATCATCCCTATAATATACAAAGAAAAACTCCAGATATTTGAGATCTTTCTCTTTGAATAAGATCTCAATTCCAGCGACGGTTTCATTAGATATCTTACAACTAGAATCCCTCTTTTTCCGATCCAGTCCCTCCACCACCGCGAACCCCAGTTAGATTCAGGCATGCTACACTTTTTAGTTATTGGGAGAAACCATGTACTCTCTTTCAGATTCAGGAAAGAACTCTCATAGATCTTTTTTCCTTTTGGAAGATACAGGAGCGAAACAATCAACCTATTGATATTGGAAGACCCAATGGATTCTTCCAATGTATCATTTCTGGGTCCAATGGAATTCATAGGTATAGGAAGAAGCCCTATCAAATACAGATTTTTTCTTTCGACCATATTTCGATTGTTAATACGATATATAAGGATCGCTACTCCAAAGACTATTACACCCTTGATCGTGAAATATCGATTGCTTGTTGAACCCTGTGAATTGTGTGAAAGTAGGATACTCCAAATTCGGGAGTCAAAAAGTTTTATAAAACGTTCTTGGTGGAAAAAAATGTGAATGAAAGATCCCACTGAATTGAATTGGCTTATCGTGAGGAGCCAGAAGCAATTCTGGATCGCGATGAGAGAGGTACACGTAATAAAGTGATTCCTTTTGTGAAAGTTCTTTGGAAGAATCACTCGTAATGTGAGGCAACGTGTGAAACCGAAGAACACATTCAGCGGGAGTACCCCGACTTCTTTAGTTAATATAAGTTTCCTTTCTATATTCGATTTTGAGGAGGAAATCTCTTTTTAGGGGGGGGGGGGGAAGAATTATAAGACCCGAGTTTTTTAAAAACGTCTTCGTTAACTTAACCGTATGGTGTCGTGTTTTAAATAACGTTATGTTATTATTGAGGGGTTAAAACCGCCATAGTTTGAAACTCTTTATAATCATTTATATTTAAAAAAAATAAAAAATATATATATCTTGCACTTCAAGAGTAAATTACGTTTTCTTCATTTCTGATTCATCCTTTTACACCGCCATCACCATATTTCTCCATCTCTAATTTCTTTCCTTCTCTCTAAAAATTCTATTAACTCGTTGAAGGAATCGAAGGAACAATCACATATTCAGAATCTACTCTTCGAAACCTTCGTAACGGTATAAATTTCTTTCGTTGTTGTTAAGTTTGTTTCGTTAGGATTATCGAGACCGGTTTATAATCGGGTGTTTATGTTAAGTTTATGATTTGATATTGTTATAGAAATTAAAAGGATATATTATGGTTTCAATATGGGTTGATTTTATGCACCCCAAATGTTCGGCTAAATGCCGAAAAGAATAGGATTGCATGATTAATTTTAGCTTAATGACCACTAAGCCATATTGTCATGTTTAGTATGCTTTAGAGTCGTTAAAGGTAGCAATTCATGAAGTTGGAGTTATAAAAGTTCGTTGAGCAAAACGGTGAAAATCGGACTACTTTGACCGTGCATAACTAACAAACTCTATGTCGGATTAAGCTCAAATTTTGCAAGTAGAAAGAGCTTAATGTATACTACAACTCTCATGAAGGGTCTAAGACCCAGTTCTGGACCAAATACCTCAAAACAGTACCGTTTTGGGGTTGTTTATTATGTATCCGAAATTTTTCTGCTGTTTTGTAAACTCCGTATAGAATTGATGGATGATCCAAATGACATGATTCCAAATCTGGTAGATTGATAAGATTACACACTACAACTTTCATTTAGATAGTATTCTCTGTATGGGCCTCTAAGTGAGATACAAATACTCACGAAAAGAGGTACCGAAGCTTTTTAAAGTCGAAAACGAATCTGCATTTGAGTCGATTTTCTAAATGCATCCGGCTGTCCCATTTGAAGTATTAGTTGTTTATAAGCATGTAGGACTTAAGCACCTTATTAGTAGAATTAGGATATGTCTTTACATCGTTCAAGTAGTAATCAATTTACGTATTCATTAGGAACGCATTCAAGTCAAACCTTACGGTGAATTTCGTCTAGTCGTGCGTTGCTTCTTATCTTCGACTAAGGTACGGATTTCACTTTCTTTTGACACTCGGGAAACTAGTTGTTCTAGTTGACCCTTCGTATCGGTGGTTCACCGCCTTGTGATTGATCACTAAAAAGTGGTCAATAAAATACGTATATATATAATATAAACTGTTGCACCGTTATTTTTAAAAACTTGATTTTAATCTTCTGATTCTCATATATGAAGTAGTTGTAAATTTTATGAAATATATTGAAACTTGATGTTTTATGAAAGCCATTCGGGTAGTGGCATATGTTAGTTTTCTTGGTTTTCACGAATACCCAATTGATGGGCACATTAGTTGGGATGCCTTCTATGGCGGCTTTGTAGTCATAGCCTCCTGCAGGTGAACTCGGTCCACAGGGTTAAGCCCAATAGTGGTTTACGTGAACCCACTTTGTGGACTAGGCCGATTTTATTGGCTCCAGGGCGGATGGATCGATCCTATGACTTACCCATCATGTGACCGTGGTTAAATTCACGGGGGACTCAGGGTATGTCCCCGCACGCCGGCCCGATAGTTCGTGTGGTTTGGCCACCCCACGAACACAACAAGAATTGACAGACTTTATTTATAATATACTTTTGAACCGAGAATTATGAACCGGACAATTGAACATGATTTGACAAATTCCCTTTACTTGATGACTTGAATCGAGAATTACGAACCGTATGGAATTTTTGTGAATTATATTTATTGAACTATAAGTCTCCCGCTTTGTTATCGATTTTACAATTGTTATTTCAAATTTATATTATAATCCGTTCACTGAGCCCTGTTGCTCAGCCTTGTTTTTGTTTTCTGACACGGCATGTTCCAAGTGATCGGTGGGGCGGGACTTTTTTTTGTTTTCTGACACGACAGGTTCCAAGAGATTTCAGACTCGTTTTTAGATGTTGATATTATAAGTTTATAAATACTTTCCGGAATGTATTATTTTGCACTGTAACTATGCTTAGATAATTATAATCTATGTTTGGAGTTTATTAGTAGCTCTGCATTGTTTGTGTCTTTACTTAAGTCCCGTTAGTGACACCGCCCGTCCAGAACACGCGGACGGGAGATGTTACAACGAAATTCTTTTAAGGGGGGTGAGATGTAATAACCCGTAATCTTCTTTTGTAAAGATATTGGCAGATAGGATGGATGGAGCCTAACCTTCTAAACAGCAGGGGCTGGTTATGTAAATGTCTGAAAGTAGGTTAAATAAGAGTGAAACCCCTTATTTGGAATCAGTCGGCTGAAATTATGTGCGTGCAATCTTGAGGTGCGATTGGCAGGTGAAGAAGAGCAAGGTGGAGAAATCCTTGAAGAAATTAGAGCTAGCAAGTAATTTCAGGTATAAAACTTCATCTCCTTCATCTTCTAATCTTGTTGAGTCCTTTGGGTGAATAAAAGCATGGGGTTTTATGGGTTAGTTGGTGGTGTGATTGATTTAAACCCTCAAATCAGTGTTTGTTGCGTTATAGAGTTGGTATTGAAGTCTATTCCATGTTTTATGCATCACATTTCACTCATTGGGCTAAAATCAATCAAGAAACCTCCATGGAAGAGGTTTGGTCATTATTGGGTATGCTAATCCATGGAATCAATGGTTGGAATGGATTAGTTGTTGTTAGAAATGGTTTTATGTGAGTTTAGCACAAGATTTATGTCAATTTTGTGGCCGGAAATTGGTAGGATTGTGTTTTTGGGTTTTGGTTTCGTGCAAGTTTAGTGCAGGACAAACAGTGAGTCCCGCGGGTTCAGGTGGCGCAGCAAGTCGCCTAAATCACTATTTCAGCAAAAGTGAGATATTTCTTAAGAGTTATTTAAGTGAGTTAAGTGGTGTCCTAGCCTAAGGGGTTTATAGATGGGATGTGTGGAAGTATAATTGGGTCATTAACTAATAGTTACTTCATCTAAATCAGGTGTTCGGTTTGTGGGATCATAGTTGGAAGTGTGTAAGCGGCTTGGCAATTCAGGTGAGTTCCCTTCGTGGGCTAAACTTTTATAAAATGAATGTTTTAAATTGAATTGTTTTAAATCATTCAAACTGGGCGGCGTGTGCCCGGCTTTTTGTGCGGTATGGGCCCGTTTAAGGTCACGTGTGTGTGACCAGCACTAGTCACGGTGTGTTACGAAGGTATGTGCACTGTTGCAACAGGTATGTGTAAAGAGTTTTGAAAAGAGTGAGTTGATATTCATGACTAACCGTTTTCTTTTATAACTGTTATGCATATTAACTGTTGATTTTGGGGAATTCACTAGGCCTTTTGGTCTAACACTCTCTTTTATAAAATGAAAACCATTTTCAGGAAGGCAATATGATAGAAAGCACAAGTAAAGGGAAAGGGAAGTTGTGGGCTTGGGAAGGATAGATGTGAGGCACTACTTGTATAGATAGCTGCCTAGTTTTTATAAAAGATGAAATGTAATAATCTCCATAGTTGTTTATTTCCGCTGCAATAATATATACTTAGGTATAGATCTCTCTCTCTCTCTCTATATATATATATATATTATATTATATATATATAAACAGAGGAAAGTTCAAATGCAAACTCAAACTTGGTTGTGAACGTGAGGACAAATGAGAGTGCAATACGCGTCTGAATGTAAATTATTCAGACTGAATAAATCAAAGAAATATTCAGACTGAATATACTATTTATTCAGTTTGAATAATGTTTATTCAGACTGAATAAGTACTACATTCAGTCTGAATATGACCCGTGTCGCGCTCTCATTTGTCCTCATGTTCACATCCAAATTTGAGTTCTCATTTGAACACGCCCCTATATATAAACAAAAGATTCATTAGACCAGATTAAAAGTTAAGATTAATTTGTATGGGTTGTAACATTTACATGTTTTATGTTTAAAACTCATTGTCTCCATCTTTCTCTTGCTATATATATATATATATGTGGGCAGGTTTTGTTAGGAATCTACAATTTATTTTGGTAAGAAAATATTTTTGCACCAGTTTTATTTAGATGCATTAATACATATGTATCTTTACAAAATATATGTGATATATGTGTTAATGTAAATATAATTTATATGTATGTATAATATATGCATAGGTAATATATTTAATATACACGTGATGTATATATAGGGATTAAATAACATAAAAACCATAAAAGGTTGAAACCGTGAGGACCGATCTAATACTTAATTTTGGTTTTAATCCTATGGTTTTAGTTGAAAGTTTTTTTTTAATTTAAAAAAGGGCATAATCGTCATTTTGGTAACAAGATTCATTAGGTGAAATATTCATATTCATTCACCATATGAATCACACCACAGATTCACCATAAGAAACATAATTCACCCTATGAAACACACAAATTCACCATATGAAACACGATTCACCATATGAAATACATACTAATTCATCGCATGAAACACATACTAACCTTATTTCACCTCATGAAATAAAACACAATTTTCATAAATATGTTTGTAAAACATCTAAAATTGGGAGTTAATTTAAACCAAAAACATAATGCAGAATAAGACTTAATGAATAAATATCACCCAAAAGATAGGGAGAAAGTAATAGAGTTTACAATGCTAAATGGATAGTAAATAACAACCTACTAATCTATACAACTTCAGGATATAGATTAAATTCGGGTGTCACTAAATTCGGGTTTCTAGTAACTCCACTTTGTACACTCGAAGATGTACACCCAAAAAGGATGCCTCTACCGGCACCTAGCTCCACCCTAGAAACTCCTACCACCACTTCATCTCTAGAGATAAGATGAAGAACACCTAAGATTTAGAACCCTAGATCTTGATTCTCTAAGCTTGAACTTCAATAAGGATCTTGTGAGGTTGGTGAAGAGGAATTATTGCTCCTGGAATCGCCCCTTTAGGGTTTCACTAGGAAGTAAATGCTAAAAGAAATAATCTGATGTTTGTAATAAATAAGAACACAGCTAAAAATCTCATTTTTATACTCCAGCCGCGAACTGCTACCATGGCACTGCGACCCTGGCATGGCAAGGTCGCACCTCCCAGGTCACACCTTGCATGCTCAACCTACGGTACATCAATTGCTACGCTGACACTGCAATCATGGGATTGGTCGAGTCGCACTTTGCACCTAGTTGCCCCAAAAGACTTTAACACTTAGCTAAATAAAACACCAAACTTGTATTTACATAAAAGGATTTAGAGGGTGGAAATTCCGGGTGTTACAATCCTCCCAACCTTGAAATTGAGTTCGTCCGCGAAATCTCAAACTAAGCAAACAAATTCGGGTATCTTTTCTTCATATCTTCTTCCGCTTCCCACGTCACGTTCGATCCTCTATGGTGCTTCCATTGAACCTTAACCATGACGATTTCTTTGTGGCGTAACTTCTTAGACTTTCTTTCTAAGATTGTCTCCGGTTCTTCTACACATTGGTTGTTGTTATCAACCCGAATTTATGTGAGAGGAATCACACTCTCTTCTTCCACCAAACACTTCCTTAAATAACAAATATGGAATGTGTTATGAATCCCGGCCATCTCGGGTGGCAACTCCAATTTGTACGCTTTACGTCCCACTCTGTCAAGAATTTTGAATAGTCCAAGGAAACCTGGACTAAGCTTTCCACGTTTTCCGAATCGAATGATACCTTTCCAAGGGGATACCTTGAGCATGACCCGTTCACCCACTTGGAACTCCATTGGTCTCCTCTTCTTGTCGTCATAACTATTCTGTCGATCTTGCGCCGCTCTTAGTCGCTCCTAGATAGTTTTCACCTTTTCTGTCGTCTCTTGCACAATTTCGGGGCCGACAAATTGTTTCTCGCCCGCTTCTAACCAACATACCGGGTCCTACATATCCACCCATAAAGTGCCTCGTAAGGGGGCATTCCAATACTAGAATGGTAACTATTGTTGTAGGCAAACGCCACAAGTGGTAGATGTGAATCCCAAATTCCACCGCAATCTATGACACATGACCTAAGCATGTCTTCAAGGGTCTGAATAGTTCCTTCACTTTGGCCATCGGTTTGGGGGTGGAATACCCTACTTAAATTTATCTTGGTGCCAAGTCCCTTTTGTAACCCATCCCAAAAGTGAGAGGTGAATCACGATCCGACACGATATTCAAAGGCACACCATGTCTTGAGACGATCTCATCCACATACAACTTAGCCAGTTTGTCAACTGGGCCGGCTTCTCGCATTGCTAAGAAGTGAGCACTCTTCGTCAGTCTATCCACTCCTACCCATATAGTATCATGACCCTTCAAGGTCTTTGGTAGTTTTGTTATGAGGTCCATAGTGAGGTGCTCCCATTTCCATTCTGGGATTCCAACAATTGAAGACTTCCATACGACCGTTGGTATCTAGCCACATCTAACTTCATGACGGGCCACCAATAAGTTAACTTTAGATCTCTATACATCTTGGTACTACCCGGATGTATGGAGTACTTAGACTTATGAGCATCCTCTAATATTAGTTCTCGGTTGCTCCCAATCTTAGGCACTCAAACACGTCCTCAGAGTAGTTTCAACATACTACTATCCTCTGTTAACAACAAGTGTTGTTTCACCATGACTTCACTCTCAAAGTTTTCCTCAAGAAGTACCTCCGCTTGAGAAGTCTTGATTCGGCCTATCAAACTTGACACTATGTCAATCCTCGTGAGTACGGCCCGCGTTCTGCTACCGTACTCCTTCCTACTCAAAGCATCCGCTACCACATTCGCTTTACCCGGGTGGTATAGCAACTCACAATCATAATCCTTAAGAAACTCTAGCCAACGTCTTTGCCTCATATTTAGCTCCTTTTGATCGAAAACATACTTCAAACTCTTATGATCGGTGTAGAGTGTACACTTAGTCCCATAAAGATAATGTCGCCATAACTTCAATGCGAAAACCACAGCTGCTAGTTCCAAATCATGGGTTGGATAGTTCTTCTCATGCTCCTTGAGTTGTCTTGATGCATACGCAATCACCTTGCCTCTTTGCATTAACACACAAACCAAACCCATTTTTGATGTGTCGCTATACATTACAAAATCTTTGGATCCTTCCGGTAAGGAGAGAATCGGGGCCTCACACAATTTCCTTTGAAGAGTCTGGAAAGCCTCCTCTTGTTTGTCTGTCTAAATGAACTTCACGTTCTTCCTTGTCAAAGTCGTCAAGGAAGACACTATCTTTGAGAAGTCTTGAATAAATCTTCGGTAATAACCCGCTAATCCTAATAAGCTTCGAATCTCGGATGGGCTCCTAGGCGGTTCCCAATTCATCATTGCTTCTATCTTGGATGGATCCACCTTTACTCCATCTTGCGTGACAATATGACCTAAGAATTGAAATTCCTTTAACTAGAAGTCGCACTTAGAGAATTTGGCGTATAACTTTTCATTTCTTAACACTTCGAGGACTTTTCGAAGGTATTGCTCATGATCTAACTCGTTCTTAGAGTAGACGAGAATATCATCAATGAATACTATTACCGATTGGTCTAGTAATGGGTGACACACGCAATTCATCAAATCCATAAACACCGCCGGTGCGTTCGTCAACCCAAACGGCATGATCAAGAATTCATAATTTTCGTACCATGTCCTAAACACCGTCTTTGCTATATCATCCTCCTTCACCTTCACTTGATGATAACCCGAACGTAAGTCGATCCTTTGAAAACAACCCGCTCATTGTAGTTGATCAAAAAGGTCACCAATTCTTGGGAGTGGGTACTTGTTCTTCACGGTTGCCTTATTTAATTCCCTATAATCGATACACATTCTCATCGTGTTGTCTTTCTTCTTCACAAATAACACCGGAGCTCCCCAAAGCGACGAACTTGGTCTCACGAAACCCTTCTCTAGAAGGTCTTGTAGTTGCGTCATCATCTCTTGCATTTCGGATGGTGCCAATTGGTAGGGCGCTCTTGCAATCGGAGCGGCCCCCGGTACAAGGTCTATTCGAATCTCTACTTGCCTATCTGGTGGCAATCCAGGCAAGTCTTCCGGAAACATATCGGGAAACTCGTTAACGACTCGAACGTCTTCAATCCTTTTCTTTTCCAACTTTTCATCTAAAACATAAGCTAGAAACGAAGGGCATCCTTTGGTTAGGCATTTGCGTGCCTTTCCCAATGTCAACAATGCTATCTCTCCTTTTTCTTTTCCTTGTAGACCACCGTACCGCCATTCGACAATGGAATCCGAATCAGTTTCTTAGAGCATATAATGTCGTCTTGGTTCTCGGCCAACCAATCCATTCCAACCACCACACCAAATCCTCCTATCGACATAAGCATGAGATTCACTCCAAACTTATTCTCTTCGATCTCTAAACTGCAATTCTTAAGAATGTCCCGAACTAGAGCTTGCTTACCATCGGCTATTTCAACAGTATAGGCATCCTCTAAAGTACTAGTAGGTACAAGTAGACTCGGGTAGAAAGAAGTGGACACAAAAGAAAATGTAGCACCGGAATCAAAAAGAACACGAGCGAGTACGTAGTTAACAAGGAACGTACCCGACACCACGTCCGTCGATGCTTTCGCCTCATCCGCCATCATCTTGAAGGCTCTTCCCACTGCCTTCGCAGCCGCACTAGCTTTTGCCAGAGAACCCGCAGATTTCAACTTCAGACAGTCGTTTCTGAAATGGCCCATTTCTTTGCACTCGTAACATACGGGTCCTTTGATTAGGCACTCACGACTGAGGTGTCCAGCTTTCCACACTTACTGCAACCACCGGAGGATGAATTGCATGCTCCGAAGTGTTTGGTTCGACATTTGGAGCACCAACTAGTTTCCCTTCTAGGTTCAGTCCTTCATTGTTGTTGTTGGTGTTGTTGTAGTTGTAGTTCGACTTCTTGGGAGGCGCCGAATGCCCTTCCCATTTCCTGTTTTCGCCGACCATCATTCTTTCTTCGATGCCCAAGTTATGAGCATCCTCATTATGTTGGGCTTCTTCGATTGCCTCCCTGAGAGTAGAGGGTTTTGATACTCGAACCATTTCCATCATGGCTGATGGCAAATCCTTTGATGTATGCTTTCACTCTCTCCTTCTCATTCGGGGCCACGTGCCCCACCAGACTCAGTTTCTCCACAAACAGACGGGTGTACTCCTTCACCGTCTTGCTCCCCTTCTTGAGAGCTTGGAACTCATCGACAATCCGGTTGATAGATCTTTCGTTACAATACTCTTCCACGAATTTAGCTTTAAACATTTCCCATGTAAGCATGAAGACGATGACGGACCCAAGGGTAGCCATGGTGACGTCTTACCATGTCAGGGCCTCGCCCGGTAGCATTTGTGAACCAAAATTCACCTTTTGCCTCTCTTCACAATCACTAGAGCCAAAAGCTTGCTCGATCTCTCGCAACCACCTAATGCTCTTTACCGGGTCATCCGAACCGGAAAACTCGAGTGGTTTAGTACACATGAAGGTCTTGTATGAGCAACCCTTTTCCACCCTCCTTATTTCGCTCACGGGTGTCGCTTTAGTGACGGGGCCAGTGCCGTTTCCTCCAGAACCCCCCACTTGGTTCTCAGTGGTTGCTTCATGCCTTCGATAACTGGCATCCTTTTCCTCGAACATCTTGAGGAATGGTTCATGTTGTTGAGCTATGACGGAATTAACTGCCTACATCAAACTGAGTCGAAGCTCATCTTGAGAACCTCCCACATTAAGGTTAATTGGCGGTATACGATCTATTCTGGGCGCAACTCTTGATGGGATAGTAAATCTTAGAGGTGGCTGCGTGACATCAGTTGTACTATGATTTGCATCGTCGGCTTCTTTCACGATCTAGTGCGCGTGTTAACCATCTTAGGCCGCCAAAAGCGTAGAGTAGGAGTAAGACAAGGCTAACATGAATACGTTTAACACATTCACCATTCATCGCAACAATAGTAAAATAAGCATACTTACAATACAATATACCCAAAATAGCATTAGCTACGTGATATCTTGAATAAATCATACACATAAGAATTCTTATTACCAACGTCACATTTCATGATTAGCGCATTCCCGTCAACGCTAAAGCTCTCATATCTCAAGAGTGTCTACCCATCGTCACAATTCAATACTTAAAGTCTCAGCTTAAGTATAGGCATCTTAAGTTCATACCTAGTTCACTTAAACTAGGGCTCTAATACCAACTTGTAACACCCCCAAAAATGGGAGTTAATTTAAACCAAAAACATAATGCGGAATAAGACTAAATAAATAAATATCACCCAAAAGATGGGGAGAAAGTAATAGAGTTTACAATGCTAAATGGATACTAAATAACAACCTACTAATCTATAAAACTTCGGGATATAGATTAAATTCGGGTGTCACTAATATCCTCAAAAAGCTGTTTCTAGTAACTCCACTTTGTACACTCGAAGATGTACTCCAAAAAAGGATGCCTCTACCGGCACCTAGCTCCACTAAACTTTTTGGAGCCCCACTATGACGATCACCTGATATACATGTCATTTTAAGAAAAAGTGTTAGGCTTAAAGTCTATTGAGAACAAACAGTTTAATAAAGAAAGCCATTAAATCTGGAAAAGCGGTAAGAACAATATTGTGCCAAAATGGTATTCACTTATAACACAATCTACAAAGATGGAAGCTTTATGCAAGGAGGCTTCACCTCGGCCATGGTAGTCCATCAAAAGTGAGCAAAAACCATATTCCCCATCCTACCCTTCATTTGCACAGTATTTTTAAAACCTTTTTTCTATGAAAGTAAATTAATGGAAGGGTTTTAAAGAAACAACAAATAAATCACTGGTCTCTAAACTTTTTAGGAGAGAATATCATTTATGTTTCCTTCCAAATGTGGAACAAAGGGAAGGAAAAGAAAATCTGAACGTCATATTTGATATCTTATAACAAAATTACAAAAGTATCCTCATCAGGAGAGGTAAAAAACCAAATATAAAGGGAACATTTGTAAAAATGACGATATTTTTTTTCCTATCTCTCATGTTCAAAACATGAAAAATTGTTTCTCATTCCTTCTCTTTCAAATTTCAACAACACAAATAAAAAAAATTCTTTCTTTTCTATTATTTTCCCTACCTTCTCTTCCCTTACTTTTCATTTCTTCCCAAATTCGCGAAAATGGTGTTCATCTACAAGAAAGTCAAACTAAAAAGTCAAAATCTAAATAAAATAAAATTGCAGCTATATAGTGAGCATACCAGAAAATCTAGCTCCAGAGCAGGCACCACCATTGCTATGTGCAGCAGTGACGGCTTACAGTCCCTTAAAACAGTTTATCGACTCCAAAAAGCCAATGAGAGCTGGAATCTTGGGTTTGGGAGGAGTTGGTCATCCGGGTGTCTTAATAGCAAATGCGATGGGCCACCATGTGACGGTAATCAGCTCTTCTGATAAAAAAAGAGATGAGGCATTATGCCATTTGGGTGTTCATTGTTTCTTGGTGAGCTCAAATCCAGCTGAAATGGAGAAATCAAGAAACAGCCACGATTATATACACGACACTATACCCGTTGCTCATCCATTACAAGATTACCTTACTGTTCTTGGAATCGAAGGAAAAATATTCGTTGTTGGAGTTGTTCCTGAACCATTGCAGTTTGATCCAACCGGTTATATGTACATTTTTATTTGTCGAGACATTTATTATATAGTGCAACTGTGTAAAGTTTGAAGTGGCCGTTAGTTTTCACTGATTTCTCAGTTAATATAGTGCAACTATGTAAATTTTGAAGTGGCCATTAGTTTTCATAAAAGATTAGGATTTTGTGATGAAGAAGAAGCCCCATGTGTTACTGAAACATCTCCATTAATAGAAAAGAAAGAAGGTTCCATTTCTGATTCATCATCCTCAAAGGAAATAGAAATTGATATGAAGACAATGCTTTAGACATCGACACGTGAATTTAGTATAAAATCATATGTAATTTGGTTGTTCACACTTAATCACATGTGATCTTATACGTGAATTTAGTATAAAACCACAATCTCATTTCACCCAAAATCCGTAAAATGGAAACGTAAAAACAAGTATCGGGAATCAAAATCCTGAGAATGGAAACCGTTGTTTATATGAAAACTGTTATCGAGAATCAGATTCTGCAGCCGCAGCTGCAGCAGAAGTAGGAGCACGAGCACGAGCAAATGGCAGGTGCTATAGCAGATGTTACTTCAACAGTTGGACCAGATGCTGCTTCAATAGTTAGACCAAATGCTGCTTCAACAGTTGGACCAGATGCTGTAACAGGTATTGTAACAGGTGCTGCTTCAATAATTGGACCAGATGCAGTTTCAAAAGCTGGAGGAGATGATGGTTCAAAAGCTGGTGGAGATGATGGTTCATGAGCTTGAGCAGGTTCTGGTTCTGTTTCAGGAGCTGGAAACCCTCTTAAACATCGTCTGAACCCAGTAATTGGGTTCAACAAGCGATACTAGGCTTCCACCCACATATTTTCCAAGGCCTCTGCCTTGAATCTATGAGGAATTATATTTATATTTGTAAGCAGATCCTTTAAGTATTTTGAAGAAAAGACTATCTTGATCTGGTTCCACTTAGGATCGTCATTAGGAATTGAATGGATGCAGATGGCGATGGCGGTGGTGGTTCATATATATTGTTCTTGGTTCAGTTGGGGATTTTATCCCCTGCAACTCAGTTCTTCTTAACTATCATCAGGCCCTGGAAGTAGTGGCAGAACTCAATTCTTCGTTGTTGATAACCATCATCAGCGCCTACATGTAGTGGCGGAGCCACGTTGTAGCTCGCAACTCAATTTTTCCTGGGTTTTTATCCCCTACAAGTGACTAAAAAGACCTTAAAGATATTTTCGATGTACTTTTTACTAGAGTTTTTATTTATACTTTTGACCCTTTAATTATACTTTACTTAATATTTTAGTTTTTCAATATTGCTTTTATAGTTAACAACTTTCAATATGCCACGTAAGGCAAAAAAATAATAATAATTTAAATACAAAAATGATTATTACAGTTTGTATTCATAATAATCAATTATGTATATGTACATTTCTAGTTGTAGAGACATTGATTATATAGTGCAATTGTGAAAGTTTTGAAGTAGCCGTTAGGTTTCACTGATTTCTCAATTAATATAGTGTAACTGTGTAAGTTTTGAAGTGGCCGTTAGTTTTCATAAAGGATTAGGATTTTGTGATGAAGAAGAAGCTTCATGTGTTACTGAAACATCTCCATTTATAGAAAAGAAAGAAGGTTCCATTTTTGATTCATCATTCTCAAAGGAAATAGACACTAATATGAAGACAATGCTTTAGACATCGACACGTGAATTTAGTATAAAACCATATGTAATTTGGTTGTTCACACTTAACCACATGTGACCTTATACGTGAATTTAGTATAAAACAACAATCTCATTTCACCCAAAATCCGTAAAATGGAAACGTAAAAACAAGCATCAAGAATTAGTATCGAGAATCAAAATCCAGAAAATGGAAACCGTTGTTTATATGAAAACTAGTATCGAGAATCAGGTTCTGCAGACGCAGCTGCAGCAGGAGCACGAGCACGAGCAGGTGGCAGGTGCTGTTGCAGATGTTGCTTCAATAGTTGGACCAATTGTTGCTTCAACAGTTGGTTCCATTTCTGATTCATCATTCTCATAGGAAATAGAAACTGATATGAAGACAATGCTTTAGACATCGACACGTGAATTTACTATAAAATCATATGTAATTTGGTTGTTCACACTTAATCACATGTGATCTTATACGTGAATTTAGTATAAAACCACAATTTCATTTCACCCAAAATCCGTAAAATGTAAACGTAAAAACAAGTATCGAGAATCAAAATCCAGAAAATGGAAACCGTTGATTATATGAAAACTAGTATCGAGAATCAGGTTCTGCAGATGCAGCTGCAGCAGGAGCACGAGCACGAGCAGGTGGCAGGTGCTATTGCAGATGCTGCTTCAACAGTTGGACTAGATGTTGCTTCAATAGTTGGACCAGATGTTGCTTCAACAATTGGTTCCATTTCTAATTCATCATTCTCATAGGAAATAGAAATTGATATGAAGACAATGCTTTAGACATCGACACGTGAATTTAGTATAAAATCATATGTAATTTGGTTGTTCACACTTAATCACATGTGATCTTATACGTGAATTTAGTATAAAACCACAATCTCATTTCACCCAAAATCCGTAAAATGGAAACGTAAAAACAAGTATCAAGAATCAGTATCATGAATCAATATCGAGAATCAAAATCCTGAGAATGGAAACCGTTGTTTATATGAAAACAAGTATCGAGAATCAGGTTCTGCAGCCGTAGCTGCAGCAGGAGTAGGAGCACGAGCACGACCAAGTGGCAGGTGTTGTAGCAGATGTTGCTTTAACAGTTGGAACATATGCTGCTTCAATAGTTGGACCAAATGCTGCTTCAACAGTTGGACCAGATGCTGTAACAGGTGTTGTAACAGGTGCTGCTTCAATATTTGGACCAGATGCAGTTTCAAAAGCTAGAGGAGATGATGGTTCAAAAGCTGGAGGAGATGATGGTTCATGAGCTTGAGCAGGTTCTTGTTCTGGTTCTGGTTCAGCAGCTGGCAACCCTCTTAAACGTCGTCCGAACCCAGTAATTGGGTTCAACAAGTGACACTAGGCTTCCACCCACATATTTGCAAGGCATCTGCCCTAATTCTATGAGGAATTATATTTATATTTGCAAGCAGATCCTTTAAGTATTTTCAAGAAAAGACGGTCTTGATCTGGCCATGTAAGATATGGCTTGAATATATAGTCATTTTGACATCGTTGCCCGTTCTTATGATGCTTAGCACTACTAGAAAATTGAGTATTTTCAACAGAAAATGTCGTTGAAAATTTTCTACGAATTTTAGAGGGAATATTGACAAAACATAAATCTTCTACGAATTTTCAACTAATTTCCGTTGAAAATCTCTCACAAAATGCATTTTCAACCAAAAACTTTTTGACGAGACATTTCGTTTAAAATTTTTTGGTTGAAAATGCATATATGTTTGTGAGATATTTTCAACATAAATTCGTTGAAAATTCGTTGAAAATTCGTAGAAAATTTATATTCTGTCGATAATCCTCTAAAATTCGTAGAAAATTTTCAACATTTTCCGTTGAAAATTAATTTCCGTTGAAATACTCAATTTTCTAGTAGTATAGGACATTTTATCACAACCTGACGTGGCTGCATTGTGAAAAATATCTGAAAGAAAAATATTTGAGAAATCAGTGAACCAGAAACTTGCAAAAAATTCTGCAAAATCCTGAGAAATCAGTCAACCAGAAGCTTGTAGAAACTTGCAAAAATTTCTGCAAGTTGCTGAGAAGTCAGTGAAACAGAAACATGCAAAAATTTCTGCAAAATCCTGCATGAGAAAGATAAAGATGGAGAGTGAGGGAGAGATTGAGAAATTAGTGAACCAGAAGTTTGCAAAACTTTCTGCAAAATCCTGAGAAATCAGTGAACCAGAAACTTGCAGAAACTTGCAAAAATTTCTGCAAAATCCTGAGAAATCAGTGAACCAAAAACTTCCAAAAGTTTCTGCAAAATCCTTAGAAATCGGTGAACCAGAAGTGAACCAGAAACTTGCAAAAATTTCTACATGAGAGGGAGAGGGAGAGAGAGAGAGAGAGAGAGATAAAGAGACAGAGAAAGAGAGAGAGAGTTACGTACAATAGTTAGAATGGGAATTGAATTGATGTAGATGGCGATGGCGGTGGCGTTTCATATATATTGTTCTTGGTTTAGTTGGGGGATTTTATCCCTTGCAACTCAGTTCCTCTTAACAATCATCAGGCCCTACAAGTAGTGGCATAACTCAATTCTTCGTTGATGATAACCATCATCAGCGCCTACAAGTAGTGGCGGAGCCATGTTGTAGCTCGCAACTCAATTCTTCCTGGGATTTTATCCCCTGCAAGTGATTAAAAAGACCTTAAAGATATTTTCGATGTATTTTTTACTAGAGTTTTTATTTATACTTTTGACCCTTTAATTATAATTTACTTAATATTTTAGTTTTTCAATATCACTTTTATAGTTAACAACTTTCGATATGCCAGGTAAGACAAAAAACAATAATAATTTAAATACAAAAATGATTATTACAGTTTGTATTCATAATAATCAATTAAGTATATGTACATTTCTATTTGTAGAGACATTTATTATATAGTGCAATTGTGTAAGTTTTGAAGTGACCGTTAGTTTTCACTGATTTCTCAATTATTATATTGCAACTGTGTATGTTTTGAAGTGGCCGTTAGTTTTTGTTGGTTCCAGATTCCTTTAAACCGATTGTTAATTGAGAGTATTGAATCAAAGTGAAATGCGGAAGCAGATCAATTAACAATTTAAATCAATAGAACAGTAAACAGAATGAAGAACAAAGATTATGAAATGATAACTTTGAATCAAAGTAGACAAAGTTATGAATTACGCACAGTATTCTTCAAAATGTAAATGTATTGATCGACAACTTTTACAAACTCAATATAATGCTATTTATACAGATACAAAAACAGAAAGTCAAAATGCTAGCCAATTACAAAGTGCCATGTGTCTAAAAGGGAGCGTCTAACAACAATTAGTTATAACAAGAAGAGTGTGTTGACTTTTGTAGACATCTCTTCTTTGACTCATACTTTAATTTCTAACATTCTCCCCCTAAGTATGAAGTCAAAAAAAAAACTTTCTTCAGAGAGGATCAACAGCAGCAATGATACTTGAAATATTATCGATAAGCTCTCTGTTCTTCTGAAGTCCATCAAGTCTTTTCTCTACTTTCTTTGCAACATCCGGATTTGTCGTGTCTAAGCCAAAGATAGCACTTGATGATGTAGACTACCTCGAAGAGTATTTGTGAGCTTCTTTGATGCGAAAGAAGCTCTTTCCATTTGGTCTTTTGAAGATGATTCCCTCTTCGGTTCAAGAAGAAGTCTACCCACTCGAATTTGCTTATCCCTTCAAGTTCCTCATTTGGTGCGAGAGATAGCCGGATTATCCATTTTGAAATTTAAGCCAATGCGGAAGTCGACCTCGCCTTTTGTATCTAATGTATGATTTCATACATAGAATAATTCTAGTGTAGGCAACATGGTCTTGTGGATCTTTGCGTTCGTAAAGCCGAGTCTTCATAAATTCTTCCGTAAAAATGAGATCACCGGATAGATGGACAACGAGATCATTATCACATATGTAATAACTCTTGTTGTTTGATCCGACTACCTCGTAGATTGTGTACCAAATGGGTGTATCTTGAAACCGCTTATGTTTCATGGCCGTGATCTTTGTAATTGGAGCAAGAAGTGAAAACCGTCTTTCTGTCTTGTTTATGAGCCATGAAGTTATCTTTAACTTCATTGCTTACATTGTATTGGTTTGCGAAGTTAGGCATCATGAGATAAATCTTCCGATCCGTTGGAGCATACATGTGCCTTTTCTCAACTTCAAGTGTTGGAAGTTCAATGTTTCCAACTTTGTTTAATTTTTCTTCAAATTCTCCTCTTCTGATCTCTTTCTGTTTCTGAGCGGCCTCTACTCTGACTCTTGCTCTTTCTTCAGCTTCAAAATTTTGTCTCTGTAGTTCTTCTTCAAGTCTAGCCTTCTCTCTTTCCCGCATTCTCTCTTTCAAATTTCTCTCTATCTCTATTTGTTCTTCAACAATTAGCCTCCGGCGTATTATCTCTTCTTCTTTTTCTTTTTCGGCTACGAACACTTCCTCATCCTCCTCTCTGGCCCTTTCTTCTTTTTCAGGCTTTAGCTCTTTCCTTTGCGGCTTAGCTCGTTCTCGTTCTTCGTGAGCTCGACTATTTCAAATTTCTTTCACCGGAGAGCTCGGGATTCTCGCTTTTTCCCATAACATCCGTAATGAACTTAGCTAGATCCGGATCTCCGGGTAGAGGCCCGAATGCGTAGCCGCAGGTGTTGGAGTGATTGGCACTTGTTTTGAAGAAGAAGGTTGTCGTGATGGTTTTGGAGTTGAAGAGTCAGCGGTGGTCGTGTTTGGTTCTGGTGGTGTTTGTTTGGCTTGCTTAGGCTTAGGACCTTTCTCCCCCTTCTGAGAATCAGGATCCTGATCCTCAGAATGTTTTCTTTTCAGCTCTGCCTTTTTGCAAACCCTTTCTTCCTTGGCTTTCTTCTTGGCATTAAACGCCTCAGCAATAGAAGAAACCAGAGGCACGAGTTGAGATAGAGTAGATTCGATGGCACTAATTTTCTGGTCTGTTGAGGATGTGGAGGGCTTGGAAGAGTACTTTGAAGCGATGGAAGACATTCGCTCAAGAATAATCTTCTGGAAAGAGGCGAGATCAGATTTCTTGACGAGCGTAGACCCGCAGGATCATCGAAGGAATGATGGTCTTGATAATCTTACGTATATCGGCCACCAGAGATCTGTAGTCTAAAGAGATAGGGAAGTCAGAGGCACGTAGAGATTCTGGAAGTTGAGAGATTGCCTCTGCATTTGCTTGAAGACCATTATTCAATAGCAAAAATTGTTCAGCAAAATAGGCCTTCTGATCTTCTTGAGAGGTACTCATTTGGCGCTGAAGATCTGCTAAGAGAGAGTTCTGACTTTCAATTTTAAATTGAAGGCTCAGAAGAAGAGAGTTGTTAGTGGTCACGGATAATTTTAGATCTTCCACGTATCTCGAATTTGATCGAGAAATGCCAAGAACGCCGCATTTGTGACTAAATCAAAAGATGTAACCGGTGCATCTCCAACACATGGAGCCCCTTTACCCTCGCGTTCGCAGGGGCCTTCTACACCCGTTTTGACGTTGAGTGTAGAAGGACTTCCAACTGGCCCTTGAGGGTCGTTATCCACGAGCTCCTCTTCGGTTGTTCGATCGTTTCAACATTATCCTCATCATCGTAGGATGAGGTGTCGAAGACAGTATGCTTACCTTGGTGAAGTGTAAACACTCCGGTAAGAGGTGCATTCCTAGGTCGTAACCCCTCCGATGGGAATTCATTAGCAACTATCCTAGGAGAGGATGTGGACTCATCCTCTCGTGCGTATTGGTATGTCGACCACGGAGACATGAACATGTGGTGAAGGAAGTGGCGAGTTCTGGGGCGAATGAACTCTTATATTATCATCATCATCCTTTTGGGAGGATGATGAAGTGGAGGTGCTTTCCCCAGATGAATTTGATTCAGAAGAAGAAGTATCCTCTGAACGGCTGGTTTCTTGGTGGTTTGAACTGGGCTGTTCTAAGTCAATGAGTGGAGACGTGGTGACATCAACCTCAGAAGTTGTGGTTGCCCAGAAGATTTATGAAGGCTAGGAGGGCTTCTGTGGAAGGGTTTTCTTCTAGGACAGGATTGGGAATGGTTTGCCCATCCACTTCGATCACAGAAAGGGGAAGATGGAAATATTTGGCAAGTTTTCTTTTGGTGATGGGAATTTGAACAGCAATTTCCACTTGTTCAGGATGGGTGAAAGAACCGGCGAGTGTTTCATCAGTTTCGATGATCATTGTTAGCCACAGTTCTTGGACATATATTTCAGGGATGTTTGGGTTGGTTAGGGTTAGGGCTCGATGCAACTGGTGTTGTTGTAGAAACTCGATCATGATGCGAAATTCTGGTTGATAAGTGTTAGGGTTGAGCAGTACCTGCACATTGTTCGCCTTCAATGGCAGTTTCACAATGGGAGTACTATCCGCAGTTGAATCGATGATTCTTTCTTCATCATTGTTGGAAGGACGGGCACAGTTGGAAGCCATTTTGAAATTTCGAATGCTTGACAATAGAAAACTTTGTCTTTGCAAAGAGAATGAACACTGATTTAGGGAATTTTTGCGAGGAAGAAGATGAAGGTTGAAATTGGGGGTTTTATGTGAGAGAGAAACTGTAGAATGGGAAGGGGTTATTAAGTTTGGGGAGAAAAAAAAACGGTTCATTTGAGCTGATGTAAGCACGCGGGTATACACATGCAGTGTTTCGATTGGGGACACGTGTACGACGAGACACATGTATGATGATGATTTAGTAGCAGAGTCTGTTTTTCTTAAAAGCAGAAATAAACAAAAGTAATAAAGAAAATCTGTTTAATTAATCAATTAATTTTGAATTAATTGAATAAACACAGATTTTAATCTTAATTTTATTTATTTAAGTTTAAAAATCAGTCAAGTGAAAACAAAAATCACATGAGAGTTTAGTTTCTATAAAAGAATAATAAAGAAGAATTTGCATTAAACATATAGATTTAAACAACCTTGGAGGCAAGAGTTGATTGACTTTATATATTTAATGGAAATTATAAGAAATATCAATTTATAGAAAATTTAGTTGAAAAACATGTCGACTTGATTTATATTTAAAATTTTTTTGAAATGAATCAAAAGTCTAAGAGACCTTGGCGGCAAGAGAAACTCAGAGCAGATAGATTCAAATAAAATTTAAGTGAAATAGTAAATCAGAAGACAGCTAACCGCAGTTAGACTTAGACGAATATCTTACGCATTGTGAAACTCCCCCTTGAATGGTAAACTCCCCCTTGAATGGTGAACTCCCCCGTAGTAGCTTCTTTACCTCGTTTCTCAATCCGCACTTTATGATTTCTCTTGAAAGAAAAATATTATTATGAAACGGAAAATCGTAGTAACTCGCAGGCTTCGAAGTGTTCGAAGAGTTCGTAAAGCATCGTAGACTTCGATGACTTCGAAGTATCGTCGAATAGTTCGCAGGCTTCCGGATGCTTCGAAGAAATCATTGTTACATATTAAGCATTCCCAACTTGCTAATTAAGAAGTTAAAACGTCTCTCATCAAGAGCTTTTGTGAAAATATCAAGAAGTTGATAATCGGTAGAAACAAAATACATTTCGATTGTACCCTTTTCGACATGATCCTTGATGAAATGATACCGACATCGATATGCTTTGTTTTGGAATGCCGAATCGGATTTTCGGTAATGGCGATAGCACTTTCGGAATCACGGAGGATGGGAATCTTATCGTATATCGGACCATAATCTCCGAGTTGGGTCTTCATCCAAATAACTTGTGAACAACAACTAGCAAGACAACATATTCGGCCTGCCGTAGATGTGGATACGCGCTTTGTTTCTTGGATGTCCAACTTATAAGTCGATTTCCCGTGTTGACAAATACCTCGATGTACTTTTTCCGTCAAGCTTACAACCCGCATGATCGTAATCGTATACGCCATTAAATCAAATCCAGAATTTTTAGGATACCAAAGGCCCAACGATGGTGAACCTTTTAAGTACCTAAAAATTCTTTTACAAAGACCAAATGAGACTCTTTAGGATTGGCTTGATAACGAGCACAAAGACAAGTGGCAAACATAATATCGGGTCTACTTGTCGTTAAATATAAAAGAGAACCAATCATTCCTCCGTAGCCGGTAATATCAACGGATTTACCGGAGGAGTCGAGTCCTAATTTCATACCGGGAGAGATAGGTGTTTTCATGGATGATGAGTTTTGAAGATGAAACTTTTTAAGCATGTCGAAACATATTTTGCTCGATTTATAAAGATACCGGTAGGTGCTTTGTTTAACTTGAAGTCCTAGGAAGAAAGTTAATTCTCCCATCATACTCATTTCAAATTCGGTTTCCATCAACTTAGAAAACAAATCAACTTCTCGTTTTGATGAGTAGAACCAAATATTATGTCATCCACGTAAATTTGAACTATAGTTAACATACCTTTGCCTCTTTTGATGAACGAGTTGTATCGATTTTACCTTTTTCATATCTTTTGCCGATCGTAAATTTCGATAGTCGTTCATACCAGGCTCTTGGGGCTTGCTTTAGACCATACAAAGCTTTGTCAAGAAGATAAACATATTCCGGATATCTTGCATCTTTGAAACCATCGGGTTGTTCAACATACACTTCTTCTTTTAGACATCCATTAAGAAATGCACATTTAACATCCATTTGGTAGACTTTGAAGTTTTTGTATGCAGAGAAACCCAAGAATAATCTTATTGCTTCTAGTCTTGCAACAGAGCAAAGGTTTCATCATAATCGATACCTTCCTCTTGACAAGAACCTTTAGCCACCAAACGAGCTTTATTTCGACAACAATTCCATCTTCATCCTTTTTGTTCCTAAATACCCATTTTGTGCCAATAGCAACTTTGCCTTTTGGTAAAGGAACAAGACGCCAAACTTTATTTCTTTCGAATTGAAGTAGTTCTTCCCTGCATAGCATCCACCCAAACTTGGTTCAACTAAGGCTTCATGTACACGTTTAGGTTCGATCATACTAAGAAAATTAACAAAGAATGCTTCATTTGCGATAGCGCATCGTGTTCGACCCCCTCGGAAGGACTACCAATTATAAGATCCGGTGTGTGAGATTTAGTCCATTTCGTCATTCGGGTTGAGAAATTGATTGGGTTGTTTTATTTGACGAAATGATTTCATCCGGAAACACAAAATCTTCTTTATTTTCTTCGTATGTCCTTCTCGGTATCCGTTTTGTCACCCGTCCTTGTGTCTCCCCTCGTATGATGGAACAGTAGCTTCGGACCGGCGCATGTAGGAGTAGTGGGAACTTCCGGACAAATAGACGTGACGGATGAAACGAAGAAGCGAGGACCGCAGAGAGTAATGCCCGAGGCTTGGAGAATATCCGGTATCCGCAAATGTGGAGGTGACATAGCTTCGACACAACTTCGTCGCCCGTAAAATCTTGAAAAATAGCATCAATCTCGGATTCTCCGGAACCCGAAAGATAGTCGAAGTAACGGTATTAAGCTTGAGTTCGAAGTAGAGTGTTCGGAAGTCGGTTGGGTGTTATGATCGAAGTCAATGTTGATGCTTTCCATAACGAGCTTTTGTTCGTAAGTTAAAAACTCGGAAAGCTCTTGAATTTAACGAGTAGCCTAAAAATTTAGCTTCATCGGACTTCGGATCAAATTTGCCAAGATTATCTCTCGTCGTTTAAGATAAAACATACTGCAACCAAAGATATGAAAAATTTTTACGAGATGGTTTTCTTTTATTAATCGGCTCATAAGAGGTTTTGAGATGCCTCTTGACAATAATTGAACGGTTTTGAGTGAAACAAGCAAGAGCAACGGCTTCGGCCCGTAAGTGAATTGGGAGACCGAAGGCTGCGAGCATCGTTCGTCGCTTCAACCAAGGTTCGTTGCGACGTTCAACTACACCGTTTTGTTGTGGAGTGCGAACGGCAGAGAAGTTTTGAGTAATTCCTTGTTCAACAAGATACGATTCAAGCTTGGCGTTCTTGAATTCCGTACCATTATCACTTCGAAGCCGCCGAATCTTCCGATGTAGAAGAACTTGAATTATGGTCATCATATTCTGTAGTACCACTGGGACTTCTGACTTTTGACGAACGAAAGCAAGCCAAGTATATCTGGAAAATTCATCAATTAGTACCAGAATATACTTTTTACCAGATAGACTCTGAATTGCAATTGGACCACGTAGATCCACATGTAATAATTGCGCAGGTCTAGTACAAGAATGATCACTTTTTGTTTTATGAGATGCTCGTTTAATTTTGCCCATTTCACATGCAGCAGGTGATCTTTTTGAAAATGAATATCCGGGAAGTCCGGATACCGGTTTGTTTTTAACAAGCATCTCAAGATTATTAAAATTTAAGTGAGACATTTTATGATGCCAGAGCCACGCAACTTCACTCTTTTTGGAGATAAGACATAAAGTTTCCTTACCATCCTTAGAGATAAAATTCATCATATACAAGTTACCTTTCCTGTCTGCTCTCCAAAGTTCTTCACCTGCCTTAGAGAATAAATAACAATGTTTTTCATCAAATACTACTAGTATTTTAGAATCACAAAGTTGACTTACACTAAGGAGGTTATGTTTCAAGCCAGAAACATGAGCTACCTTTGATAAGGTGATATTACCTTCTTGTAGAGTACCGTAGCCTTTTATTTGACCATTACCATTATCACCAAAAGTTACTACTCCACCTGATTTGTCCTTGAATTGGGATAGTAAATTTTGGGATCCAGTCATGTGCCTCGAGCATCCAGAGTCAAGATACCGGATATGCACACGCCGTTTCGCAATCAAAAATCGTAATTTCTTAGGTACCCATCGCATAATGGGTCCTTTTATGTTAGCTTTTGGAGTATGCTCGTTTTTTGATTTAACAGAAGGTAAAGACTTTATTTTTGGTTTTTGGTTTTTTTGAGTTTTATTCTTTTTGTGACAAACATACTGTGAATTGGAATGATCAGAGGTTTGTGAGAAAAATTGTTTTAACTTTAAGAACAGTGAAAAACATTCAGAAGACTGAAACATAGAAGATTGAATTGAATTTTCAATTCGAGAATGGTAATTACAATTATTCTTTCTAAAGTCTTTTCTAGTATCAGTTGTTCTAGAGAACCTATCTAGACTAGACTTTTGTTTTAGTTCTGGCTTTTTCTTCTCTGTGTTCTTCCTCTGATCTACTTTTGCAGAAGCTCTGTTATTTACTGAAAAAGGAACATAAGAATTAGAGGATTTCCATTTGCCTTTTTGAATATTAGTAAACTTCGGAAGAGTAGAGTTTAAAATCTTTTGATTTTGCACTTTGTTTTTGAGTTCTGCCTCTTTCTCAAGTTCAAGACATGTTTTGGCTTTGAGACACATATCTAAGAAGTCTGGATGTATAGATACTGATTTTCTCGGTTCTGGAACAGAAACAGGAAGAATAGGTATACCACTTGAAAGTTTAGCACAATCTCTATCAGAAGCTCTGATTTCTTGAGATTTATCAGTATACAAATAATCATCCTTTTTATCAATAATTTCTGAATTATTTGTGATAACTTTTGATGATTTAAAAGAATTAATTTCTAAATTTGAAAGGTAATTTTCAGAGTTATCAAAAAATTCTTCATCATTATTGTCATTCTCCCATGGATACGTAATCTCAGCCAAGCTTTCTTGAGTTTCGTAAAGATGTAAATCTTCAAATGAACAGGGAGAGATCTCTGGATGATTCTCACAAAGAGTTTCATTTCTAAAACACTTATCCAGAGTAGAGAGAATATCGTTTTCAAACATAAGTCGTAGATCTTCCTCTGCCTGACTTGGAACAAAAATATCTGCCTCTGGATTCAAAATTGTATGTTTATTTGAACCAAAATTGAAAATATCATCTTTCTTCTGAACTTTATTTAGATCAACATTTGTTTTACAACAATATTCAATATCTTCGAATTTAAGTTTGCTTTTTTTATGATGGTTTTCATATCTAGATTTTTTAAAAATAGATTTTTCATACAAAATTGGAAACTTTGGCTTCTGTATTTGTCCAACACAAAAAACAGATTTCAGATCTGACCTTTTCTTACACGTGTAGGGATCTAGGTCCTCGAAACCAAGTCCAGATCTTCCTACTTGTGTGTTAATTTTGTCATGAACCTTCGTGCATCCGGATATGTTATAATCGTAGCTTTTTCCGTTGAAGTTCAATGTGTAAAAATTCTCTCTCTTTCGAAAATAGTTTTTAAGTGCTACGTAGTTGAGTCTATCACTCTCTTTGTCTCTGATTTCTTTCTCTTTTCCTTCCAGAAGTTTATTGAGATTCAAAATTTCCTTTTTAAGTTTTTCTTCAGAAAGTTTTAAACTCATGGAAATCGTTTCCTTTGCAGTATTTAATTCGAGTTTTTCTTCTGTAAGTAAATCCATTTCTCTTTTGAAAATATCTCTTTCCCTTTTGATTGTAGAAAGAGTTTTCTCAGTACTTTTTCGTAATTTCTTTTCGATTGTGAGTTTCAGTTTTAGTTCCTCAAAATTGTTTGATAACATCACAATCGTTTGTTCAAGCTCAGATGATCCAGAGAAATTACTAACCGGTGACTCAGAGGGTTGATCCTCTGATTCGTTTGTGTTTGCCATTCCACAGAACATGGCTTCATCACCGCTGGATTCATCTTGCACCCAGTTTTCTTTTTCGCAAAGTGTGCTCTTTCGGTGACATTGTACTTATATTTGTTTTTGTAATAAGTCTTATCCTTTTCCGCAGCTCCTCTCGCAATCTCTCGAGTAATGTCCGGGCTTGCCACATCCGTAGCGTACATCTTTCTTCCTTTTTAATTCTTCTTCTTTCTTCTCTTCTTCGTTTTCTCTACTCTCGTACTTCTTGTTTAGGAACATAGGGACGATCAAATCGTTTATTTCCTTTCAAAGACCTATTTCCAAAACGATTAGTAAATTGCTTGGTTATTAAAGCCGGAGAGTCGGCAAACGCTTTAATTTCATCATCCGATTCGCAGTCATCTTCCGGAGCGCTCGATATGAAGGCCTTCGATTTCTTCCTGTCATCACTTCGTCTTCTGATTCCTTTTGTTTCTGAGATCAAAGCCAGAGGACCTCCGATGTTTGTTCTTTTCTGAACAACTTCTTTTTCATGAGCTTGCAGTGTACCGAATACATCATGCAGCGACCATTGTTCAAGGTTCTGATTGGCTTGTAGTGACATGGATAGATTTGACCATTCAGGGTTTAACCTTTTGAGAAATAGAACATTGTTGTCTTCCTTTGATCTAACAATGTCACATCTCTTGCGTAGATTAATCGTATTGTTGAATCGATGAAATGTTTGTTCCGCAGATTCATCGATCGCCGCTTGAAAACTATTATATTCATTTAGAGCTTGGGCTCTTCTGTTCTTTTTCATTTTCACACCACCTTCTAAGAGATTCTCCAGTTGATCCCATAAATCTTTTGCTGTGTCACATGAGTCCAGAGATTGAAAAATCTCATTTGGAATGGCCATTATCAACAGAGACTTAGCTTTCTTAGCTAATTCCACCTTAGCCTTTTCTTCATCACCCAGCTTATTCCTTGACTTCGAACCGATCTTGGGTACCTCATCCGTATTTGGCAGTGCCGGAATTCCGGGAATAGTAGTGGTGGGAACAAACGGACCGTTTTGAATAATTGGATATAACTCAGCATCCAATCCCTCCTAGAAGTTAACCATTCGAATCTTCCATTGTGAGTATTCATCACGTACAAGAGTTGGAGGTTTAGTTAGGGACCCAGACGTATAAACAGCATTCAAGCTCGAATTTGCCATTTGAGTAGGATAGAAGAGAAAATTTGAAGATTTGAAAGAAATTTAGAACAATTAAATCTCAATTTGATAGAAGAACGAAGTCGATAATATCACCGTTTCTTCGCATTACAAAATGAATGACTCAATTTAAGAGAAGATTGTTAACGATTTAACAAAATCTCGTAAAAAAGAGTGGATTAATAAACAAATTTTGAATCTGAGAAAATACTGTTCGATCGAAAGGAATTTCTTCAATGGAAGAGATCTAATAATCAATAGATTGATTAGAAGGCTCTGATACCAATTGTTGGTTCCAGATTCCTTTAAACCGATTGTTAATTGAGAGTATTGAATCAAAGTGAAATGCGGAAGCAGATCAATTAACAATTTAAATCAATAGAACAGTAAACAGAATGAAGAACAAAGATTATGAAATGATAACTTTGAATCAAAGTAGACAAAGTTATGAATTACGCACAGTATTCTTCAAAATGTAAATGTATTGATCGACAACTTTTACAAACACAATATAATGCTATTTATACAGATACAAAAACAGAAAGTCAAAATGCTAGCCAATTACAAAGTGCCATGTGTCTAAAAGGGAGCGTCTAACAACAATTAGTTATAACAAGAAGAGTGTGTTGACTTTTGTAGACATCTCTTCTTTGACTCATACTTTAATTTCTAACAGTTTTCATAAAGGATTAGGATTGTGTGATGAAGAAGAAGCCCAATGTGTTACTGAAACATCTCCATTTATAGAAAAGAAAGAAGGTTCCATTTCTGGTTCATCATTATCAAAGGAAATAGAAACTGATATGAAGACAATGCTTTAGACATCGACAAGTGAATTTTGTATAAAATCATATGTAATTTGGTTGTTCACACTTAATCACCTGTGATCTTATACCTGAATTTAGTATAAAACGACAATCTCATTTCACCCAAAATCCGAAAAATGGAAACGTAAAAACAAGTATCGAGAATCAGTATCGAGAATCAAAATCCAAAAAATGGAAACTGTTGTTTATATGAAAACTAGTATCAAGAATCAGGTTACGTACGCAACGCAAAGACGAGCACGAGCAGTGGCGAGTGCCGTAGCAGATCTTCGCTTCAACAGTTGGACCAGATGCTGCTTCAACAGTTGGTTCCATTTCTGATTCATCATCCTCAAAGAAAATAGAAACTGGTATGAAGACAATGCTTTAGACATCGACACGTGAATTTAGTATAAAATCGTATTTAATTTGGTTGTTCACACTTAATCACGTGTAATCTTATACGTGAATTTAGTATAAAACCACAATCTCATTTCACCTAAAATCCGTAAAATGGAAACGTAAAAACAAGTATCGAGAATCAGTATCAAGAATCAAAATCCGGAGAATGGAAACCGTTGTTTATATGAAAACTAGTATGGAGAATTAGGTTCTGCAGCCGCAGCTACAACGGGAGTAGGAGCACGAGCACGAGCAAGTGGTAGGTGATGTAGCAGATGTTGCTTCAACAGTTGGACCAGATGCTGCTTCAATAGTTGGACCAAATGATGCTTCAGAAGTTGGACCAGATGCTGTAACAGGTGTTATAACAGGTGTTGCTTCAATGTTGGACCAGATGCAGTTTCAAAAGCTGGAGGAGACGATGGTTCAAAAGCTGGAGGAGATGATGGTTCATGAGCTTAAGCAGGTTCTGTTAGGTCTGAAAATATTGTATCCGAGATGATAACTGTTGAAGACATGAAAGACCAAAATATAAAAGTCAACAAAGTCATAAATTAGGAAGGTTTTATATTAGGAAAGGTTTAGAAAATAGGAATGCTCTTATTTATGGTAAGTGTATATTGTCTATCTTGTTAATTTCCTTGTTGTGATATAAGTCTATCATATAAATAGAGGGTTAAGGCTACATTAGAAGGAGAATGTTAATTCATATCATTCTAGAGAGAGTTTATTAGATAATAATAATTGTAACTTGTTTAAGTGAGATATTCGACATAGTGAAATCATTCGACGTATATTCAACGTGTTCTTCATATTCTTGCATATATACATACGGTTACCTGATTATCTAGGATCCACAATTGGTATCAGAGCCTACGATATGAGTTTTGGCTGTTTTATGAAGTGATCAACGTGAAAAGAAGGTAAAATCTCAAATTCTGCATACTTGAGTTTTTGTCGAGTCAAGCTGTATTATTTTGAACCGATAAAACACCTTTTTTTTTTGATTCTTTACTCGATAAAATTTTAAAAATCTGTCTACTTGAAGTTTTTTTCGATCGATACTAGCTAAACTCGATTTTTATTCGGATATTTTAATCTGTTTTAATTAAAATTACTCTAGTTTATTTTAATTACTTTTGAAATTCTTTACATAAGAAAACTCATGAACTAGTGACTCTTGCAAATTTTCTTACTATAGAATTCTCAAGTAAAAATCATAAACTTTAGTAATTTTGGTTTTTGTTCTTGACTGAAAAATAAGAAACTCGAGAGCTTAGCTATTCTTGTCCATAAAAAGACTTGTTCTTTTTAGTCAAGAACCCTTTGTTCTTGTTTTCTGGTTTATCAGTTAAGAAAACTCAGATTCGATATCTTGGAGTTTTTACCGTGTCCTTTTCAATCATCGAGTCAACAGTGATCGATATAAAACTTTTTATCGATTCGGTTTTCATCCAAGGAAAAAAAATTTCTCGAGTCTTTATCAATCGATAAACGTCTGTTATCGAGTGTTTTCTGATCGAAGAAATTTTTATCGAGCCCTTAAGAAATTTTTATCGAGCCCTTACGAAAGTTTTATCGAGCCCTTATCACCCGACATAAATCTTCTTATCGAGCCCATACCACTCGACAATTTTTTTTGTCGATCCTTCCTTACCCGAGAAAAATTCTTCTCGGCTCTTCGTCACCCGAGAAAAATTCTTCTCGGCCCTTCATCACCCGAGAAAACCTTCATCTATCAAGAACACCTTCTGTTTTTCAAAAGTAATCTCAGAAAATTACCAAAAGTCACCGATCGAGATCACTTTATCAGGTAACAAGTACTTTATTTTTTTTATTCTTCAAGATGAGTTCTCAAAACCAATTTTCTGATTTCAATGCTAAAATTAAAAGACTTGAAGCAAGACACACGAATAACATGAAAGTGATTAATGAACTCTTAAGAGAAAATGTTTATCTAAATGATTTCAAACACACAAGTAAAGAATTGAAAAACAAAAATGAGTTTTTGGAAGAACAACTCACCGAGCATACTAGGAATACACATCATATATTTTATGAAGAAGTTTGCAAAAAGAAAAATCTTGCGTTGATAAAAATAAATTTTGATCTTAAAAATAAGATTTCTGAGCTAGAGAGAAGGAAAGATTCTGCAACGACTAGTGGAGAACTTGAAAAGTTTTTAGATCATGAAAGAACAGACTTTGAGAATAAAAGAAAGATTTTTTCTTATGAGAAACGCAAGTTTGAAATTGAGAGAAAAGCCTTTGAAAGGAAAATGAGAACTTGTGATCTAACCATTCAAAAACGTTCTAAACAAGTGTCTGATTTTGAGCAAATTGTGATTTTAGAGAGAAAATCATCTGAAACGAAATGTCTGAAGCTATCAAAGCAACTTTCTGAGCTTCAGAAAATTCTAGATGAAGAAAGAAAAATGTTTGAAAATGATAAAAAGAATGTTTTAAATAAAAGTCTTTTAATTTTCAACAAAAATAAACGTTTAGAAAAGGAAGTTGAGAATAAAAAGAAATTTTTTTGAAAAGGAAATTTGTAAACTTTCAAAGAAATTGTCTGAATTACAATCAAATCTTGTGATTGAAAAGAACTTGAGATATGAATTTAAAAATAAATATGATTTGATGTTGAAAGAAAGAGATCATCTCTCAATCAAAATTAAAGAAATTGAAAACGAGATTTCAAAGCAAAAACAATTGCATAAAGAAAATTCAGAATCATTCAAACAACTCACTCCCGAACAAATACATGCGGAGTTAGATAACCTTGAAAAAATAATTTTTACTAATGATTCTGATTCTGCTTCAAGTTCAAAGATGACTCATCTTTCTCCTGTTAGCGTCTGTCAGAATAACTACTCTTCAAGTGTTAAATCAAATGGTTATTCTCACAGCTCCAAATCATACGATTTTTCAAATTCTCAAACTCATAATTCTAATCGGTTTCACAATGATTTTGTTGCTAATTCCGGTAATTTTAAGAAGTTTAAAATGGTTTGGAGGAAGAAATCAACTACAGATGATAGTGTTGGAAACATATCACATACATCTCCTGTAGTTGATACAAGATCATTTGTTTCCAAGACTAATTTGCCTTATTTTGTCAAATCTATCAATCAGCTAATTAGTCTAAGTGCCACAAAGATTTGTTGTTCTAATTCTGGAACAAATGATTTTGTCAATCAAAATTTCATTCATAAATGGTATGGTACTTACAATATCCCCACTTCCCCATTTATTATATCTAAAGCTAACCTCCGAGGACCCAACAAAACTTGGGTACAAAAATCTTTTTAATCTGTTATGTAGGTACGTCATGTGTGTTCTAAATTCTGAATATTCACATCACATGACAATCTTTCAAAAGGTTATGCTTCATTTGAGGGGAGTACCACATTTTTCCCCATTTAATTAGCTTCATAGTATCTCAGCTATGAATCTGCTCTTAACATTATGACCTCTGAATACTTCAGTTCAGAACTCGGACTTAAATGTTAACCCTTTATGTGTTAGGAATTAGAAGTTTCAATGGTCAATCCAAAGCCGGAAGGACCTACCCGTGAAACACACCCTTAGGATAGATATTTTGAAAGGGTATAAAATTGAGTGCTTGTGAGATAAAAAAAGAAAAAGTGAGGGTGTGACAGGACTTAAAAGAAAATTGATCGTCACCAAACCTAAACTGTTATCCGGGTAGCCACACAATCTATTCATGCAAAAATTTCTGCAAAATCCTGAGAAATCTGTGAACCAGAAACTTGCAAAAATTTCTGCAAAATCCTGCATGAGAGAGATAGAGATGGAGAGTGAGAGAGAGAGAGAGAGAGAGAGATTGAGAAATCAGAACCAGAAACTTGCAAAAATATCTGCAAAATCCTGAAAAATCAGTGAACCAGAAACTTGCAAAAATTTCTACAAAATCCTGCATGAGAGAGATAGAGATGGAGAGTGAAAGAGAGATTGAGAAAAGATGAAGTACACCATTTAAGGAAAACCCTAGCCACTCCTACCACCACTTGAACTCTAGAGAAAAGATGAAGAACACCTAAGATTTAGAACCCTATATCTTGATTATCTAAGCTTGAACTTCAATAAGGATCTTGTGAGGTTGGTGAAGAGGAGTTATTGCTCCTGGAATCGCCCCTTTAGGGTTCACTTGGAAGTAAATGCTAAAAGAAATAATCTGATGTGTGTAATAAATGAGAACTCAGCTAAAAATCTCATTTTTATACTCCAGTCGCGAACTGCTACCATGGCATGGCGAGGTCGCACCTTGTGGTCGCACCTTGAATTTCTAGACATTCGGTACACTAACTGCGACCATGACACTGTGACCATGGCAAGGCAAGGTCGCACCTCCCAGGTCGCACCTTGCATGCTCAACCTACGCTACATCTGTAACACACCGGAATTTTCGTTGCTATCTTTCATCGTAGGTCCGGATTTAAATATTAGTTCTTTAAGGTTTAAATTGAGCTCCTTTGAATGCTCTTAAGTGTTGTAGTATTTGCATTTCAAAACTCAAGGTAAAGTTTGGTTAAGGAGGAAAAAAATGGGTCAAGCTGGTTACGAAGTGGGTTAGGAACCGAAACTAGCTTGATAACTAGCCTAATGGACTTTACACTCAACAAAGGCTAGCGTGGGTTGCAATGCCAGTTACGAAAACGTAACCAACTTCATAACTAGCCCTAAGGTTTTACGCTTCGCTTGGGTTGCAATGCCAGTTACGAAAATGTAACCAACTTCATAACTAGCCCTCAGCTTTTATGCTTCGTGTGGGTTGCAATGCCAGTTACGAAAATGTAACCAACTTCATAACTAGCCCTAAGCTATTTTTCCCTACGTGGGTTACAACGCCAGTTACGAAAATGTAACCAACTTCATAACTGGCGTCAGCCTCTGTTCAGCGTTTTTAAAGACCAAAAATCCGGATCTTTCTCATTTGAACCATATCTTTCTCAATAATGCTCCGATTTGGGTGATTCAAGTTGCTATGGATTCGTCTCTTGAAGCTCTACAACATGGAAACAAGTATGGCTAGAGGCTATTGGTTGATTTTGGAGTTCATAGAAATGAAGGTAAGATCTTAATCCTTGAATCTTGAATCTAGGGTTTGGGACCTTCCACCAACAACTCTCATTCTCTCTTGCGTTAGTTCTTATGTATGTTTTGGAGGTTATATAGGTGTTCTTGAAAGACTTACACCATGGATCTAGAGGTGTAGCTCGAGGATATAAAGTCTTCACCCAATGGAACTCGGTATTGGGGTAAAACCTAGATTTAGTCTAAATCTAGCAAGGTGAGTTCAAGATACTTTGTGAAAACTTTGTACATGCCAAAAACGTTTATTTTGAAGTATTAACATGTTTTACTTATTATTAGTAAGATGTTTGGGTATTTGGGTAAGTTTGCACATTTGATATAAAATGATTTATAAAATCATGTTTGAGGCTTATACTTGGGTTTTTGACATTTTAACAAATAAAGTATAAGTGTGGGTTGTTTGGATGATGAAAACCATTTGGTTATATTTGCATCTTTAAAAATTGGATTTGTAAATCGTTGGAAAATACATGTTAATGCATTATGAGTCGTTTTGGAAATACATGAATACGATCTCATTGGGAAAATGGTTTGTCTCAACTAATGTTTTGAGTAATTAAGTGTTGAGTTATAGAGCATTTGATCGACTTTGACTAAAAAGAGTCTCATGGACATTTGTCCGATTTGAATAATATTTTACATGCATTGGAGTACGTTGGTCATTCATTTGGAGTCATGTAAATTAGACTAGTATGTTATGGATCCATGGGCATAAGAGTCGGTATTTTTATGTCGTGAAGGATAGTATGAAACCGCTTTTAAATTGGAAATAGACATTGTGATAAATTGTGTAATTTCCTAACTATCCTTTCACTCTCTCGGAATATGCATTGAGGATTTTGGCGTGCAATTCTTGAGGCTAGAGCTAATGGGTGCAAATGACAAATAAACTGGAATTTAGTTGATGTCAATGGCTACCAGACCTTTATGCACCGCTCTATAATATTGGTTTCTTAAGGCTAGAGCTAATGGGTACAAATGGCAAATAAACTAGGATTTGGTTGATGTCAATGGCTACCAGACCTTTATATACCGCTCTATAACATTGCTTTCTTGAGGCTTGAGCTAATGGGTACAAATGACAAATAAACTAGGATTTGGTTGATGTCAATGGCTACCAGACCTTTATGTACCGCTCTATAACATTGCTTTCTTGAGGCTTGAGCTAATGGGTACAAATGACAAATAAACTAGGATTTGGTTGATGTCAATGGCTACCAGACCTTTATGTGCCGCTCTATAACATTGGTTCATGTCCTACCTTGTGTTCCGTCACGACCAGTGGTGAATCGGGTCTCTCCCGTCATCTTCAGATGTTTTAAATCGATCAAAAATAAGTGTGGGTTAATGGTTTATAAATATGGTCAAAGCTATGTTTCTATCTTTACGTTTATAAACTTATTCATGGTCGTGTGAGTATTGGGATTTGGTATCACGTTAAATGAGTATTTCTAGTTAAAGCTTTCACTTCTAATGTCATTTTGGTTTAAAGCTTTTATTTATGGAATTATTGTATTTGGGGAAAGATGTTGCTTTTAAAATAAGGTTATTTCCTTTGAGAATTATATTTTATCAAGAAAATCTTTTGGTTTCAAATCAATTATAAATATATTATAGAACTCTTGAGCTCACTTGGCGTTAAGCCTAACCCTTTTTCTTTGTCGGCATGTGCATCAGGTTATCGTTGGGGTGGATACTAACGACACGTGTGGATTTGAGTGCTAGGAAATGACACGATAAAGATTAGACTCTTGGTGACGTTTTCCGCGTTCGGAGATAGCGACTCTTATTGGTTTAGTAACACCCAACCATATGTAGGTCTTGTATAAGACTTGATTTGTTTGTTGTAGAGGTTTATTACTAATTGTGGTTTGAGGAAAGTTATATATTGATGTAATATTAGAAATTTTAAATTAGTCGCTCTTTCCAGATTTGAGGGTGTTACAAGTTGGTATCAGAGAATAAGTTTGAGAGATTTAGGTATTGATTTTAGATGCCTAGACTCAAACTAGCGTATTGTTAAGTGATGAATGTGAGATTTCACGATTAGACACTTTAAGGTAGGATATTTTGAAGTTAATAGATGCACTAGAATCGAGAATCATGATGATGTTAACAAGGATCCGCATGTGAGGTAAATTTGTATTATTATCCGGCCGGTGATAATATGAATTTATAGTAGGTCCGTATTTAAATATTAGTTCTTTAAGGTTTAAATTGAGCTCCTTTGAATGCTCTTAAGTGTTGTAGTATTTGCATTTCAAAACTCAAGGTAAAGTTTGGTTAAGGAGGAAAAAAATGGGTCAAGCTGGTTACGAAGTGGGTTAGGAACCGAAACTAGCTTGATAACTAACTAGCTTGATAACTAGCCTAATGGACTTTACACTCAACAAAGGCTAGCGTGGGTTGCAATGCCAGTTACGAAAACGTAACCAACTTCATAACTAGCCCTAAGGTTTTACGCTTCGCGTGGGTTGCAATGCCAGTTACGAAAATGTAACCAACTTCATAACTAGCCCTCAGCTTTTATGCTTCGTGTGGGTTGCAATGCCAGTTACGAAAATGTAACCAACTTCATAACTAGCCCTAAGCTATTTTTCCCTACGTGGGTTACAACGCCAGTTACGAAAATGTAACCAACTTCATAACTGGCGTCAGCCTCTGTTCAGCGTTTTTAAAGACCAAAAATCGGGATCTTTCTCATTTGAACCATATCTTTCTCAATAATGCTCCGATTTGGGTGATTCAAGTTGCTATGGATTCGTCTCTTGAAGCTCTACAACATGGAAACAAGTATGGCTAGAGGCTATTGGTTGATTTTGGAGTTCATAGAAATGAAGGTAAGATCTTAATCCTTGAATCTTGAATCTAGGGTTTGGGACCTTCCACCAACAACTCTCATTCTCTCTTGCGTTAGTTCTTATGTATGTTTTGGAGGTTATATAGGTGTTCTTGAAAGACTTACACCATGGATCTAGAGGTGTAGCTCGAGGATATAAAGTCTTCACCCAATGGAACTCGGTATTGGGGTAAAACCTAGATTTAGTCTAAATCTAGCAAGGTGAGTTCAAGATACTTTGTGAAAACTTTGTACATGCCAAAAACGTTTATTTTGAAGTATTAACATGTTTTACTTATTATTAGTAAGATGTTTGGGTATTTGGGTAAGTTTGCACATTTGATATAAAATGATTTATAAAATCATGTATGAGGCTTATACTTGGGTTTTTGACATTTTAACAAATAAAGTATAAGTGTGGGTTGTTTGGATGATGAAAACCATTTGGTTATATTTGCATCTTTAAAAATTGGATTTGTAAATCGTTGGAAAATACATGTTAATGCATTATTAGTCGTTTTGGAAATACATGAATACGATCTCATTGGGAAAATGGTTTGTCTCAACTAATGTTTTGAGTAATTAAGTGTTGAGTTATAGAGCATTTGATCGACTTTGACTAAAAAGAGTCTCATGGACATTTGTCCGATTTGAATAATATTTTACATGCATTGGAGTACGTTGGTCATTCATTTGGAGTCATGTAAATTAGACTAGTATGTTATGGATCCATGGGCATAAGAGTCGGTATTTTTATGTCGTGAAGGATAGTATGAAACCACTTTTAAATTGGAAATAGACATTGTGATAAATTGTGTAATTTCCTAACTATCCTTTCACTCTCTCGGAATATGCATTGAGGATTTTGGCGTGCAATTCTTGAGGCTAGAGCTAATGGGTGCAAATGACAAATAAACTGGAATTTAGTTGATGTCAATGGCTACCAGACCTTTATGCACCGCTCTATAATATTGGTTTCTTAAGGCTAGAGCTAATGGGTACAAATGGCAAATAAACTAGGATTTGGTTGATGTCAATGGCTACCAGACCTTTATGTACCGCTCTATAACATTGCTTTCTTGAGGCTTGAGCTAATGGGTACAAATGACAAATAAACTAGGATTTGGTTGATGTCAATGGCTACCAGACCTTTATGTACCGCTCTATAACATTGCTTTCTTGAGGCTTGAGCTAATGGGTACAAATGACAAATAAACTAGGATTTGGTTGATGTCAATGGCTACCAGACCTTTATGTGCCGCTCTATAACATTGGTTCATGTCCTACCTTGTGTTCCGTCACGACCAGTGGTGAATCGGGTCTCTCCCGTCATCTTCAGATGTTTTAAATCGATCAAAAATAAGTGTGGGTTAATGGTTTATAAATATGGTCAAAGCTATGTTTCTATCTTTACGTTTATAAACTTATTCATGGTCGTGTGAGTATTGGGATTTGGTATCACGTTAAATGAGTATTTCTAGTTAAAGCTTTCACTTCTAATGTCATTTTGGTTTAAAGCTTTTATTTATGGAAATATTGTATTTGGGGAAAGATGTTGCTTTTATAATAAGGTTATTTCCTTTGAGAATTATATTTTATCAAGAAAATCTTTTGGTTTCAAATCAATTATAAATATATTATAGAACTCTTGAGCTCACTTGGCGTTAAGCCTAACCCTTTTTCTTTGCTTCCGCATGTGCATCAGGTTATCGTTGGGGTGGATACTAACGACACGTGTGGACTTGAGTGCTAGGAAATGACACGATAAAGATTAGACTCTTGGTGACGTTTTCCGCGTTCGGAGATAGCGACTCTTATTGGTTTAGTAACACCCAACCATATGTAGGTCTTGTATAAGACTTGATTTGTTTGTTGTAGAGGTTTATTACTAATTGTGGTTTGAGGAAAGTTATATATTGGTGTAATATTAGAAATTTTAAATTAGTCGCTCTTTCCAGATTTGAGGGTGTTACAAGTTGGTATCAGAGAATAAGTTTGAGAGATTTAGGTATTGATTTTAGATGCCTAGACTCAAACTAGCGTATTGTTAAGTGATGAATGTGAGATTTCACGATTAGACACTTTAAGGTAGGATATTTTGAAGTTAATAGATGCACTAGAATCGAGAATCATGATGATGTTAACAAGGATCCGCATGTGAGGTAAATTTGTATTATTATCCGGCCGGTGATAATATGAATTTATAGTAGGTCCGTATTTAAATATTAGTTCTTTAAGGTTTAAATTGAGCTCCTTTGAATGCTCTTAAGTGTTGTAGTATTTGCATTTCAAAACTCAAGGTAAAGTTTGGTTAAGGAGGAAAAAAATGGGTCAAGCTGGTTACGAAGTGGGTTAGGAACCGAAACTAGCTTGATAACTAGCCTAATGGACTTTACACTCAACAAAGGCTAGCGTGGGTTGCAATGCCAGTTACGAAAACGTAACCAACTTCATAACTAGCCCTAAGGTTTTACGCTTCGCTTGGGTTGCAATGCCAGTTACGAAAATGTAACCAACTTCATAACTAGCCCTCAGCTTTTATGCTTCGTGTGGGTTGCAATGCCAGTTACGAAAATGTAACCAACTTCATAACTAGCCCTAAGCTATTTTTCCCTACGTGGGTTACAACGCCAGTTACGAAAATGTAACCAACTTCATAACTGGCGTCAGCCTCTGTTCAGCGTTTTTAAAGACCAAAAATCGGGATCTTTCTCATTTGAACCATATCTTTCTCAATAATGCTCCGATTTGGGTGATTCAAGTTGCTATGGATTCGTCTCTTGAAGCTCTACAACATGGAAACAAGTATGGCTAGAGGCTATTGGTTGATTTTGGAGTTCATAGAAATGAAGGTAAGATCTTAATCCTTGAATCTTGAATCTAGGGTTTGGGACCTTCCACCAACAACTCTCATTCTCTCTTGCGTTAGTTCTTATGTATGTTTTGGAGGTTATATAGGTGTTCTTGAAAGACTTACACCATGGATCTAGAGGTGTAGCTCGAGGATATAAAGTCTTCACCCAATGGAACTCGGTATTGGGGTAAAACCTAGATTTAGTCTAAATCTAGCAAGGTGAGTTCAAGATACTTTGTGAAAACTTTCTACATGCCAAAAACGTTCATTTTGAAGTATTAACATGTTTTACTTATTATTAGTAAGATGTTTGGGTATTTGGGTAAGTTTGCACATTTGATATAAAATGATTTATAAAATCATGTATGAGGCTTATACTTGGGTTTTTGACATTTTAACAAATAAAGTATAAGTGTGGGTTGTTTGGATGATGAAAACCATTTGGTTATATTTGCATCTTTAAAAATTGGATTTGTAAATCGTTGGAAAATACATGTTAATGCATTATGAGTCGTTTTGGAAATACATGAATACGATCTCATTGGGAAAATGGTTTGTCTCAACTAATGTTTTGAGTAATTAAGTGTTGAGTTATAGAGCATTTGCTCGACTTTGACTAAAAAGAGTCTCATGGACATTTGTCCGATTTGAATAATATTTTACATGCATTGGAGTACGTTGGTCATTCGTTTGGAGTCATGTAAAGTAGACTAGTATGTTATGGATCCATGGGCATAAGAGTCGGTATTTTTATGTCGTGAAGGATAGTATGAAACCACTTTTAAATTGGAAATAGACATTGTGATAAATTGTGTAATTTCCTAACTATCCTTTCACTCTCTCGGAATATGCATTGAGGATTTTGGCGTGCAATTCTTGAGGCTAGAGCTAATGGGTGCAAATGACAAATAAACTGGAATTTAGTTGATGTCAATGGCTACCAGACCTTTATGCACCGCTCTATAATATTGGTTTCTTAAGGCTAGAACTAATGGGTACAAATGGCAAATAAACTAGGATTTGGTTGATGTCAATGGCTACCAGACCTTTATGTACCGCTCTATAACATTGCTTTCTTGAGGCTTGAGCTAATGGGTACAAATGACAAATAAACTAGGATTTGGTTGATGTCAATGGCTACCAGACCTTTATGTACCGCTCTATAACATTGCTTTCTTGAGGCTTGAGCTAATGGGTACAAATGACAAATAAACTAGGATTTGGTTGATGTCAATGGCTACCAGACCTTTATGTGCCGCTCTATAACATTGGTTCATGTCCTACCTTGTGTTCCGTCACGACCAGTGGTGAATCGGGTCTCTCCCGTCATCTTCAGATGTTTTAAATCGATCAAAAATAAGTGTGGGTTAATGGTTTATAAATATGGTCAAAGCTATGTTTCTATCTTTACGTTTATAAACTTATTCATGGTCGTGTGAGTATTGGGATTTGGTATCACGTTAAATGAGTATTTCTAGTTAAAGCTTTCACTTCTAATGTCATTTTGGTTTAAAGCTTTTATTTATGGAATTATTGTATTTGGGGAAAGATGTTGCTTTTATAATAAGGTTATTTCCTTTGAGAATTATATTTTATCAAGAAATTTTTTTGGTTTCAAATCAATTATAAATATGTTATAGAACTCTTGAGCTCACTTGGCGTTAAGCCTAACCCTTTTTCTTTGTCGGCATGTGCATCAGGTTATCGTTGGGGTGGATACTAACGACACGTGTGGACTTGAGTGCTAGGAAATGACACGATAAAGATTAGACTCTTGGTGACGTTTTCCGCGTTCGGAGATAGCGACTCTTATTGGTTTAGTAACACCCAACCATATGTAGGTCTTGTATAAGACTTGATTTGTTTGTTGTAGAGGTTTATTACTAATTGTGGTTTGAGGAAAGTTATATATTGATGTAATATTAGAAATTTTAAATTAGTCGCTCTTTCCAGATTTGAGGGTGTTACAAGTTGGTATCAGAGAATAAGTTTGAGAGATTTAGGTATTGATTTTAGATGCCTAGACTCAAACTAGCGTATTGTTAAGTGATGAATGTGAGATTTCACGATTAGACACTTTAAGGTAGGATATTTTGAAGTTAATAGATGCACTAGAATCGAGAATCATGATGATGTTAACAAGGATCCGCATGTGAGGTAAATTTGTATTATTATCCGGCCGGTGATAATATGAATTTATAGTAGGTCCGTATTTAAATATTAGTTCTTTAAGGTTTAAATTGAGCTCCTTTGAATGCTCTTAAGTGTTGTAGTATTTGCATTTCAAAACTCAAGGTAAAGTTTGGTTAAGGAGGAAAAAATGGGTCGTTCGGTTACGAAGTGGGTTAGGAACCGAAACTAGCTTGATAACTAGCCTAATGGACTTTACACTCAACAAAGGCTAGCGTGGGTTGCAATGCCAGTTACGAAAACGTAACCAACTTCATAACTAGCCCTAAGGTTTTACGCTTCGCTTGGGTTGCAATGCCAGTTACGAAAATGTAACCAACTTCATAACTAGCCCTCAGCTTTTATGCTTCGTGTGGGTTGCAATGCCAGTTACGAAAATGTAACCAACTTCATAACTAGCCCTAAGCTATTTTTCCCTACGTGGGTTACAACGCCAGTTACGAAAATGTAACCAACTTCATAACTGGCGTCAGCCTCTGTTCAGCGTTTTTAAAGACCAAAAATCGGGATCTTTCTCATTTGAACCATATCTTTCTCAATAATGCTCCGATTTGGGTGATTCAAGTTGCTATGGATTCGTCTCTTGAAGCTCTATAACATGGAAACAAGTATGGCTAGAGGCTATTGGTTGATTTTGGAGTTCATAGAAATGAAGGTAAGATCTTAATCCTTGAATCTTGAATCTAGGGTTTGGGACCTTCCACCAACAACTCTCATTCTCTCTTGCGTTAGTTCTTATGTATGTTTTGGAGGTTATATAGGTGTTCTTGAAAGACTTACACCATGGATCTAGAGGTGTAGCTCGAGGATATAAAGTCTTCACCCAATGGAACTCGGTATTGGGGTAAAACCTAGATTTAGTCTAAATCTAGCAAGGTGAGTTCAAGATACTTTGTGAAAACTTTCTACATGCCAAAAACGTTCATTTTGAAGTATTAACATGTTTTACTTATTATTATAAGATGTTTGGGTATTTGGGTAAGTTTGCACATTTGATATAAAATGATTTATAAAATCATGTATGAGGCTTATACTTGGGTTTTTGACATTTTAACAAATAAAGTATAAGTGTGGGTTGTTTGGATGATGAAAACCATTTGGTTATATTTGCATCTTTAAAAATTGGATTTGTAAATCGTTGGAAAATACATGTTAATGCATTATGAGTTGTTTTGGAAATACATGAATACGATCTCATTGGGAAAATGGTTTGTCTCAACTAATGTTTTGAGTAATTAAGTGTTGAGTTATAGAGCATTTGCTCGACTTTGACTAAAAAGAGTCTCATGGACATTTGTCCGATTTGAATAATATTTTACATGCATTGGAGTACGTTGGTCATTCGTTTGGAGTCATGTAAATTAGACTAGTATGTTATGGATCCATGGGCATAAGAGTCGGTATTTTTATGTCGTGAAGGATAGTATGAAACCACTTTTAAATTGGAAATAGACATTGTGATAAATTGTGTAATTTCCTAACTATCCTTTCACTCTCTCGGAATATGCATTGAGGATTTTGGCGTGCAATTCTTGAGGCTAGAGCTAATGGGTGCAAATGACAAATAAACTGGAATTTAGTTGATGTCAATGGCTACCAGACCTTTATGCACCGCTCTATAATATTGGTTTCTTAAGGCTAGAGCTAATGGGTACAAATGGCAAATAAACTAGGATTTGGTTGATGTCAATGGCTACCAGACCTTTATGTACCGCTCTATAACATTGCTTTCTTGAGGCTTGAGCTAATGGGTACAAATGACAAATAAACTAGGATTTGGTTGATGTCAATGGCTACCAGACCTTTATGTACCGCTCTATAACATTGCTTTCTTGAGGCTTGAGCTAATGGGTACAAATGACAAATAAACTAGGATTTGGTTGATGTCAATGGCTACCAGACCTTTATGTGCCGCTCTATAACATTGGTTCATGTCCTACCTTGTGTTCCGTCACGACCAGTGGTGAATCGGGTCTCTCCCGTCATCTTCAGATGTTTTAAATCGATCAAAAATAAGTGTGGGTTAATGGTTTATAAATATGGTCAAAGCTATGTTTCTATCTTTACGTTTATAAACTTATTCATGGTCGTGTGAGTATTGGGATTTGGTATCACGTTAAATGAGTATTTCTAGTTAAAGCTTTCACTTCTAATGTCATTTTGGTTTAAAGCTTTTATTTATGGAATTATTGTATTTGGGGAAAGATGTTGCTTTTATAATAAGGTTATTTCCTTTGAGAATTATATTTTATCAAGAAAATCTTTTGGTTTCAAATCAATTATAAATATATTATAGAACTCTTGAGCTCACTTGGCGTTAAGCCTAACCCTTTTTCTTTGTCGGCATGTGCATCAGGTTATCGTTGGGGTGGATACTAACGACACGTGTGGACTTGAGTGCTAGGAAATGACACGATAAAGATTAGACTCTTGGTGACGTTTTCCGCGTTCGGAGATAGCGACTCTTATTGGTTTAGTAACACCCAACCATATGTAGGTCTTGTATAAGACTTGATTTGTTTGTTGTAGAGGTTTATTACTAATTGTGGTTTGAGGAAAGTTATATATTGATGTAATATTAGAAATTTTAAATTAGTCGCTCTTTCCAGATTTGAGGGTGGTACAAGTTGGTATCAGAGCATAAGTTTGAGAGATTTAGGTATTGATTTTAGATGCCTAGACTCAAACTAGCGTATTGTTAAGTGATGAATGTGAGATTTCACGATTAGACACTTTAAGGTAGGATATTTTGAAGTTAATAGATGCACTAGAATCGAGAATCATGATGATGTTAACAAGGATCCGCATGTGAGGTAAATTTGTATTATTATCCGGCCGGTGATAATATGAATTTATAGTCGCATGTGTGTGTTTGAGCCGCATTTTCGTGATGACCGATGGGGTAGTGAATGAGTTATCATGAGTTAGCCATTGGAAGAATTGGTGATGGTAGCATTGCCATTTTGAGTGACAACTAAGTACGATGAATTTGTAATGTCGATCATTTTGAAGTCGGAGGTAATGATTGGATATAAATCATAAGCTTGTTGAATCATTCTTATTCCGGGAAGGAAATTCGTAAATCGATGGATTTAGTTGTGAACGAAGGTCTTAAGATATGAAGCTTTCCAATGTCGGTCTTGTGGTAGACTTGGAGAGCGTGGTTTAAGACTTCGGATTCCGACCGGATGCATGCACGACTTTTGTTTTAAATAATTAATTGCAAAATTATTTTGGGTTTGTTAAAGGAGTAATTAGTCTGAAAAATGTGTTGGGGCACACCCAAGAGTGTAGTCATGTCTTGGGATTTGTTAAATCGTTTTAGTTGCATGAAAATTGCATATTTATGCACTAAGAATTTAATTTGTACTGTTTTGCTAGAATTGCAATTTTTGAAATTTATATCTCAAGAGAATTTAAATTTGAAAATAACCTAAATTGTTTCGTGGTTTCCGAGAAATGTACACATATCGTTTTTACGAGTTTTGAGAAATTATTTGGTGTACGTGGTTTTTGGTCCAGTTGGAAATAGCCATGATTGTGAAGAAGACTATTTGACTTGACCCCTTCTCTCTTTGTTTTTTTTTTATCAAAATTGGGGTGATGTTATTATGTTGCTATAGGTATCTCCTAGGTTGTTTACGTGTCCCATTGGAATTTTGGGTACATGGTGTTCATGAGTTAATTTTGAGTTTTGGAATTTTGTAGACTCGTTTTACTGTTGGTGTTGCGTATGAGGGTTATTGAGAATTTTATTTTGCGTCATTTATTTTGGCATAAATATTTTAATGGCGTCCAAATATAGAGTTTCCCTCGTCCTTGTTTTAGTTTTTTTTTGGATCGTTTGTTGCATGGAATTTGCATATTTTTTTAGTTGTAACTTTCTTTATAATGTGTAGCCACATTTTATAAAGAGCACACATACATTGTTATTTGGCTTTAAGTTTACGTCCAATCCAAATCAGATCTTGGTATGATCAAATCACATGCATTTCTCGATTGCTAATTTTGAGGAAATAAATTGATGCATGCTATCTTTATTGGGGTACTTTACTCCATATCGTTTTATGATCAAAAGTGGAATTTTGGAAAGGTCGATACAAACATTTAGTTGCACAGGATTTTAGTGCATGAATTTATTTTACATACATGACATCATTGAGTGTGTGTCAAGACTACCATAGTTCATTTTAAAAGTTTACTAATTGTATTATCATTGTTGTCATCGTTAGTTTGAATACATAGCTTTTAAATTGATTTGTAAATTGATGTTCTAGTCATTTTTCACGATTACCTGATTGTAGTAAAAACCTTTGGACATGCGTAAAATTGGTTATAAAGATTTTATGTTTGTTAAATCTTTGATAAATAAAATTGGCATATCTGCTTAGACATATGCTGGTAAAACCTTGAACTCATTAGGAAACTTTGGAAGTAAGTACAATTTGGTGGTGGGAGTAGTATTTAAAGACTAAAGGAGTTTTGCGAATTGAAATGTCGGGTGACCCGACTTGTGGGCCGTTTTGGATTTTGGGGTTCCCTAAAAAAAGGGTCGGTTCGAGTATGATCGATTGAGGTATTAGATTTATGAATCATCCGGTCATTTAAGTAACGATATTTTGTTTCAACGATCTTCGGGTTAAAGTCTTGTGTGAAGGCTTGCTTCTGATTAGTTTAGTATTGGTGGGGAGTCGGGCGACATCATTCTAAATATTAGTGGTGTAACAACTTGATAAGTCAACATGAATAAAGAAGATTATGTGATATAGTCATTTTGCGATCATAGGAGTCAACTATTGGTCCTGAGGTCAAGGACTATAAGAGTACCTAGGTTGCTTCAGTTGAACCTCAGGAAAATTTTGCAAGTTATAAGTGGTAAATTTGAGGAGGTTAGATTTGGTATCTAGTGACGAATGGATTTGACCAATGGTGTTACTAAGAAAGTTTGAGAGTACTTTGGAGTTTTGTGTTTGGTGAAAGTTTGGGTCTGGATTTTACGGTTGCGTTGAATTGGACCGAATTTTTGAATAAGAGTTTCATCATGGAAGGGATGATAAATCTTGTATGATATTGAATACTGAGAATTTTAGTAAGAAGGTTAAGGCAGTCATTGAGTGGAAGTTGCTTTATCGAGGAGACTTTGATTGTCGAGGTATAAGATTTACCGTGGGCGTCAACAGATGGTATATTTTGGGATATTGTGCAGGATTCCTTTACCACCTGGGTAAGGTCGACGTTGTAACGAGTACTCCAATTTGAAAGATGTATGTGTGGTTTTGTTCAAATAATTTTTTGGGAATATTATCGTAGGGTTGATTACATATGGGAAGCGTATTCTAGTTGGCAATAGTTGTTAGAAAGTGCTAAGAGTAAATTCATTTATGGCAATTTTCGCGGAATTGAGAAGTTGAAATCAATAGTTACCCTTGAGATAGTATGAATCACTTAAAGTTGGGAGCCAATTGCGATTGTATTGCTATAAAGTTTTCCAACAATGCTCAAGGTTCACCATGAGGGTGATGTAGCATGTTAAGTCAAGGACTAGATGTGGGAATCAACGTGTAAATCGTCATTATAGTCTCGATAAAAGATCTTTGAACTCCTTTTAGAGTTGATTCATTTTAGTGGCACTCTCTTGTGAAGGGAGCCATTCGGGTTTCTGAAATAAGGTTATTTGGATGTTTGGTCGTTTATAGATTTCGAGGACGAAATCTCTTTTAAGGTTGGGAGGATTGTAACACACCGGAATTTTCGTTGCTATCTTTCATCGTGGGTCCGTATTTAAATATTAGTTCTTTAAGGTTTAAATTAAGCTCCTTTGAATGCTCTTAAGTGTTGTAGTATTTGTGTTTCAAAACTCAAGGTAAAGTTTGGTTAAGGAGGAAAACAATGGGTCAAGCTGGTTACGAAGTGGGTTAGGAACCGAAACTAGCTTGATAACTAGCCTAAGGAACTTTACACTCAACAAAGGCTAGCGTGGGTTGCAATGCCAGTTACGAAAACGTAACCAACTTCATAACTAGCCCTAAGCTTTTATACTTCGCGTGGGTTGCAATGTCAGTTACGAAAACGTAACCAACTTCATAACTAGCCCTAAGCTTTTATGCTTCGCGTGGGTTGCAATGCCAGTTACGAAAATGTAACCAACTTTATAACTAGCCCTAAGCTATTTTTCTCCGCGTGGGTTACAACGCCAGTTACGAAAACGTAACCAACTTCATAACTGGCGTCAGCCTCTGTTCAACGTTTTTAAAGACCAAAAATCGGGATCTTTCTCATTTGAACCATATCTTTCTCAATAATGCTCCGATTTGGGCGATTCAAGTTGCTATGGATTCGTCTCTTGAAGCTCTAAAACATGAAAACAAGTATGTCTAGAGGCTATTGGTTGATTTTGGAGTTCATAGAAGTGAAGGTAAGATCTTAATCCTTAAATCTTGAATCTAGGGTTTGGGTCCTTCCACCAACAACTCTCATTCTCTCTTGCGTTCGTTCTTGTGTATGTTTTGGAGGTTATATAGGTGTTATTGAAAGACTTACACCATGGATCTAGAGGTGTAGCTCGAGGATATAAAGTCTTCACCGAATGGAACTCAGTATTGGGGTAAAACCTAGATTTAGCCTAAATCTAGCAAGGTGAGTTCAAGATACTTTGTACATGCCAAAAACATTCATTTTGAAGTATTAACATGTTTTACTTATTATTAGTAAAATGTTTGGGTATTTGGGTAAGTTTGCATATTTGATATAAAATGATTTATAAAATCATGTATGAGGCTTATACTTGGGTTTTTGACATTTTGACAAATAAAGTATAAGTGTGGGTTGTTTGGATGATGAAAACCATTTGGTTATATTTGCATCTTTAAAATGATGGATTTATAAATCGTTGGAAAATACATGTTAATGCATTATGAGTCGTTTTGGAAATACATGAATACGATCTCATTAGGAAAATGGTTTGTCTCAACTAATTTTTTGAGCAATTTAGTGTTGAGTAATAGAGCATTTGCTCGACTTTGACTAAAAACAGTCTCATGGACATTTTTCCGATTTGAATAATATCTTACATGCATTGGAGTACGTTGGTCATTCGTTTGGAGTCATGTAAATTAGACTAGTATGTTATGGATCCATAGGCATAAGAGTCGGTATTTTTATGTCGTGAAGGATAGTATGAAATCACTTTTAAATTGGAAATAGACATTATGATAAATTGTGTAATTTCCTAACTATCCTTTCACTCTCTCGGAATATGCATTGTGGATTTTTGCGTGCAATTCTTGAGGCTAGAGCTAATGGGTGCAAATGACAAATAAACTGGAATTTAGTTGATGTTAATGGCTATCAAACCTTTATGCACCGCTCTATAATATTGGTTTCTTAAGGCTAGAGCTAATGGGTACAAATGGCAAAGAAACTAGGATTTGGTTGATGTCAATGGCTACCAGACCTTTATGTACCGCTCTATAACATTGCTTTCTTGAGGCTTGAGCTAATGGGTACAAATGACAAATAAACTAGGATTTGGTTGATGTCAATGGCTACCAGACCTTTATGTACCGCTCTATAACATTGCTTTCTTGAGGCTTGAGCTAATGGGTACAAATGACAAATAAACTAGGATTTGGTTGATGTCAATGGCTACCAGACCTTTATGTGCCGCTCTATAACATTGGTTCATGTCCTACCTTGTGTTCCGTCACGACCAGTGGTGAATCGGGTCTCTCCCGTCATCTTCAGATGTTTTAAATCGATCAAAAATAAGTGTGGGTTAATGGTTTATAAATATGGTCAAAGCTATGTTTCTATCTTTACGTTTATAAACTTATTCATGGTCGTGTGAGTATTGGGATTTGGTATCACGTTAAATGAGTATTTCTAGTTAAAGCTTTCACTTCTAATGTCATTTTGGTTTAAAGCTTTTATTTATGGAATTATTGTATTTGGGGAAAGATGTTGCTTTTATAATAAGGTTATTTCCTTTGAGAATTATATTTTATCAAGAAAATCTTTTGGTTTCAAATCAATTATAAATATGTTATAGAACTCTTGAGGTCACTTGGCGTTAAGCCTAACCCTTTTTCTTTGTCGGCATGTGCATCAGGTTATCGTTGGGGTGGATACTAACGACACGTGTGGACTTGAGTGCTAGGAAATGACACGATCAAGATTAGACTCTTGGTGACGTTTTCCGCATTCGGAGATAGCGACTCTTATTGGTTTAGTAACACCCAACCATATGTAGGTCTTGTATAAGACTTGATTTGTTTGTTGTAGAGGTTTATTACTAATTGTGGTATGAGGAAAGTTATATATTGATGTAATATTAGAAATTTTAAATTAGTCGCTCTTTCCAAATTTGAGGGTGTTACAACATCAATTGCTACGCTGACACTGCGACCATGGCACTGGCCATGTCGCACTTTGCACCTGGTTGCCCTAAAAGACTTTAACACTTAGCTAAATAAAACACCAAACTTGTATTTACATAAAATGATTTTGAGGGTGGAAATTCCGGGTGTTACAATGTTATTTCACCATTTGAAATCCAACATAATGTTCATAAATATGTTGATTAACCACATGAAATCATTCACAAATTTCATCTATGATCTATTTTCATCTAATGAAATCAAACAAAAACATTCTATAAATCTTCAGACCTTGTGCCGAGATCAAGGTGGTCACTAGAATCTTCATCTTCATTTCATCAGTGTGTCTCCATCTCTTTCTTCTAATATTTCTCCGATCACCTGCAACACATTGGTAATCACAAGATCTATATGATTTAGTTGTATGATAATGTGTATAAGTAGATCTATAGAGGCGATTATCGTTGTGCGAAACGGATGTCGGCGGATCTCCAACGACCTTTGTCTCGTCTCCTAGATGCAAATCCGTTGACGAGGATCACCATCACCGTTTCTGTAGCTGTCGAGAGAGAAACGTCGAATTTTATTGGACTTGGCTAAGTTCGATCGAGAAGACATATAGAGTTAGGGTTTCTATTATATATCTCGATATTGGATACTTGAACCTACAATGGTGAGTTTTTTGGTGAAGACTTGATGTGAGGAGAAGAACGCGAACAATTGAATTCATGAGGAGTTAAGAAGGAAGAACATTGATGATAACGACGAACGGATGAGAAGGAAGCAAGAATGAAGAAACAACGATGGTGATGTTCATGTAGAAGGGATGTGGTTGGTGATGTAGGTGCCATACATGTTTGTTGGTCCCAATAAGGGTCTACAAGAGTTCAATAAATAGTAAATAATTTGTAGAAGGGGGGGGGGGGGTTGAATACAAACACAAAGATTTTGGTTTTCAAATGAGTTTATATAACATAAACAAATTTACAGTTACAAGCGGAATAAGAACAAGTTTAAAACCTATTCTATTGTAACTAAGAAACACTAAGTTTGATGCACAAGAAGAAGGAAGAAAGAAATCAAGAGGGTTTAGGCTAGAAGGAAGCATGCATTAAGATGAAGAATATATCTCCATCTTATTTATACCCGTTTGCATTTAATGCAAGATAAAAGGTATATGCCACATGTCAAGCTTGGATAGGAAGCTTGTCCTTGCTAATAAGACAGCCATGCTTTTGGCCGAATATGAACAATACCGTATCAGATATGATGGGGACATAAGAGACAAATCGTACGTCCTTTTCTGACATGGTTCTAGGTTTGACTTTTGTGCATCAAGGATAAGATCAATCTGTTGTCTTGTTAAGGAAGCTTCATTTGATCGCTGATTCTGAATCTTCAAGGAGGAATCTTCAGTATCGCTGAGACTTCACAAGACATCACACTTTGATTAGATAATAGCTCCTATCGCTGAACCGCTTCGGTTCACTTAGCTGATTATCTCTCTCTTCAGCTAAGGTCTTCGACTTTCGCTGAATGGTCTTCTGGTATGATAGCTGATCTTCAGGACTTCAGAGATAAGCTTGTTGTTCCTTTATCTTCAGCGATCGGTGATGGTAATCAGCGTGTGCTATTGCTGAATATTAACAGAAGCTTATACAATGGAATTTCACTAAGTATACAAAAGGAATCATATTCAAATCATCGAGAGAAGTTATGATCAACAATCTCCCCCTATTTGATTATGATTAAACAACATAGGAAAATTGCTTTAAGAGACTAGTAAGGACTTAGGAAACATTTAAAGTAAAATCTCTAAGTACTAATCTGTAAAGTCTTTTTCAGCTAGTCTACTTATCTGAATTGAGTTTCATTTATAAGGATATGAAAGCACAATTTTTTACAAGTAAATAAGCATAAAGTACGTTCACTGATGAATTCTTCAAAGTGAAGAATCAGTGAGTAAAGATAGTTTAAAGAAAATAGAACTCTTATGTTCATTGTCCCTTTTACTGTTTTCAGGGATCTTTTCAGTACTAGGATGGAGTAAAGTACTCTGATTGAATTTCATTAAATATAATCTGAAGAAATTACAGGGAAATGAAATTACAATAATAAAATTAAAGTACTTATACACTGAAGGAATATTACAAAGGAAATAGAAATCTATAACTAGTCAGAGATATTCTCGTTTCGTCTTTGTAACTCATTCTCATAAAGCGTCTTCTGTCGATTCATCAGAGGGTATCTGACCAGCAGCGCCAAAGCATGATCTTTATGAGAGAGGATGGGGCCTTGCGAATCTCTTGGTTTCTGAAGAGTCCTAAGAACCCTTCATTATCCAAGAATACCATACCAGGTTCAGGCAGTGAGATGATTTCATCTTCTTCGTATCTTCGGTCTTGAGGGAAAGAGGTACAAAGCATTGATATATCAGGGAGCTCAAGATGACCAAGAATGCTTTGATAATCAAATTTAGTTTCATGCTCATTCTTAGAACTTGAACTACCTTCAGCAATTGATCTTTTCTTCTTAGATGATTCAGGGAAGGGGAACTTGCACATGTTGTGACATCCTTTGCAGCAACTGATCCAGTACTCTATCCACCACATCCTTGAATTTGGATTTGGAACCCTGAATGGCGTCTCTGATTTCTAACCATTCAGTGTATCCATAAATCCTTAAGAACTTGGCTTCTTCTCTCTCTGTTCTGTTCGTCCTTGTCATTCTTACATATACCTTTGGACCACCTCTGTTGAAGTGTCGCCCTTGGATAGTTGCATGAATGATTTTGGCTTCAGATTTTTGAAATTTCAGTCTGTCAGTGCACCAGTCAAGCTCTTTGTCTTTCTGCATAGTGGCTTCAGCGGACAGTGCACTTAGAATTTTCTGTTGAGCAAGGATTGGATCTACATTCAAATTTTCTTGTGCAAGTTCTCTCTATACAAGAGCTTCAGCGACCCTTTCACTCTTTTTCAGTTGTTCCTTGGCCGCCTTGTCTTTTGCAGAGTCTTCCCTGAGCAATTTTCTTGCTAAAGCAAGATCATTCTCAGTTTGCTTTATTTCCTCATCCCTGATTCGTTGTGCTTCCAATGCTTGTTCTCTCTCTTCGCTCGACAGAAAGTAGAATTCATCTACCATCCTTATTGGTACAGCGTCAATGGGTTCAACTTGAGGCACCCTTATTCTTCTAGCTTCGAATTCCCTAAGGAAATTTATTCGCCTTTCTTCTTCTTCAGGCTCGCTTATTATTGGCTTTTGAACGCGACGCCTGGGAATAAGGCCGTCTTCTTTTTCAGAGTCAGTTTTTATTATGTACATAAACTGCTCTTCAGAGGAAGGTTCCTTCCATGAAGTAGAGTCCTTTGGGGGACGTGGATCACTGAGGGAAGGAGGGGAGGAAAAAGAATTGTCAGAGAGAGTTTTTGTAGGTGGAGGTGTGGGGGTTTCAGAGAGAGGTGTTATATAAGGGATAAGAGGAAGAGATACCTCAAGAGTGGTCTCCCCCTCAGATATTGGGATAGTGGCATCCAGATCTACCACTTCTTTTCCTTTGCCTGAGGGACCAGATTATCCCTGAGAGGGATGTGGTCCGTCCCCCAAAGGCTCTTGATGAGCGACTCCAGGCCTTGACAATCTGAAGTGCTCTAAGGCACTTCCAATGTCATCGTCGTCATCATCATCCATTCCCCCATGATAAGGGATAGGGTCTTCTTCTTCTTCTTCGTCTTCTTCTTCTTCTTCTTCTTCTTCTTCTTCATCATCTTCATCTTCAGCAGTCATCCCTTCAGGGAGGGATGATCCCGTCTGCTGGATGTAGGGAGAAATCTTCTCTCCAGGGAACCTCTGGTTATGCTCCGAGATGAGTTCATCTGCAAACTCTTTGGCACATCTCACCCCCTCGATGTTATCAGGAGGTAGACAATGCACCATCAGAGTGCGAACATTGGTCTGAACGTCCTTGAGCTTCGTTTCATTTTCCTGAAGCGTAGTCCGATCAGCAGCAGTGAAGGAGGAACTAGCCTCAGAGAGATTGGTGAGCATCTGCATCATGTCGGATTGAGTCTTTTGAATAGACTCAAGGACGTTCGCCTGAGCAGTAACCTTCTGCTCCAGGCTGGTCAGGGTCTGATGAACGGCCCTGTTGTCTTCCTTCAGAGAGAAAACGTCAGTGATAAGGTTGCTGACGTTGGTCAGGATCGCTGGTGTCCCAACGATGCGTTTGAATATGAGTTCAGCGGATGTCTGAAGGTTGTCCACCCTGGCCCTAGTGAGAGCACATTCCCTGACCAAATAGTCAACAGCAGGGAATGTAGGGTTAGGAAGGACAATTGGAGGAAGATCAGTGATGGGAGTTGGAAGCTTGGGAGCCGCCATCTCGGTCTTGACCTTTCGGAGCTTTGCAGCACTGGGATGGCCCTGAGGAGACTTTCCCATGTCCTTGCTGATGGGAGGAGCACTGGTGGTGGTGGTTGTCGCTGTCGCTGAGGAGAAGAGAGGAGCGACACCTGATAATGACATAGACAAAGTAGCCAAAAATACATCTGGATTAGATGATGGATGAAAAAATTTATTTTTCTCCTTGAGAGTGTCATGAGGATGACTCTTAGGGACTACATTTGCAGAGGTAGTGTCTTGAGGATCACTAACCAGTGTCTTAGAGTATCTGAGAGAGACACTCCGAGGTCCTTTTAAATTAGCCTTCCAAAACTCAGATTGTCTAGACAATAATGAGGTTTGGATTGCGTGCATTTCAGCATTGTCAAGGATAGGGACAACTATCGCTGAGTCATGTGCTGAGGTGAGGACCAAAGAAGAGGAGATAGAAGAAGATGAGAAGGCTGTGAAAGTAGTACCTGATCCAGCTTTAGCAGAGCTGGCTATAACACCCTCAGTGACCGGAGTCCCTAAAGATGGAGGTAGTGCTGATGAAGCAACAACGGATGTAAAGACCGTTGAAGTGGTTGTGGCTGCAGTTGGTGTTGGTAGTACACCGAAATCAGAGAGGGTGGTCTTTTGAGAGACCAACTTCTTTGGCTTCTTGGATGCGATGGTCTTTTTATGACCATCAGAAGGTTGTTTCCTCTTGGCAGGAGCAGCAGCAGTAGCAGTGTCCGGGATGCTCGCTGTTGGGTTGGGCAGCGAGGTAGACACAGAGAGAGGGGCTCCAATCACTTTCAGCATATAGGGCGTGAAAGGAGCATCACCTGGACGTTCTTCAATGTCCAGGGACTTCTTCCCCACTATGGAGAAGGAGTGATCGCCGAACTTCGGGTATTCTTCCCCGAAGGCAACCTCCATAATGGTTGCGAAGAAGCGAGGGTAGGGGATGACGGGGTGTCTGGTTGCGGTGCTGATGCGACTGACCATGTCGCTGAAGATGTAGTCAGCGTAGTTGAGGTTGTGACCAGTACAGAAAGAGTAAGCAAGGTCTTGAAAGTGCTTGCTCGCCTGGTCATGCGAACCAATCTTTGACCCAAGGCATTGGATTACTTGGGTAAAGATATATTGGCAACGACCAGGCAATCTCTTCTTTTCAACTTTGGAACCCACCGTCTTCAGTGATGGATTCTCCCAAGTATATCCAATAGAATCCAAGAATGCGTCGATTTGCATCTTGGTGAGTTCAGCGCCCCATTGTTGATTCTTTGCGCGTACAGGGAGACGAAGAGCCTTCCTGACAAACCCAACAGTGAAAGAAAAGAAACCAAGATCTGGAATCTTGAAACCAATAGCAGGGAGCTCGGTTCCCTTATCCGTCGTCAGTGTGGTACAGTGAGTCGTGTACCAGAGAGCTTGGAGATGAGAGGAGATGCCCACTGGGTTGTGGACGAAAGCGTACATCAGCGGGCACGCTTTGATGAAGGTAGCTCCTTCAGCGAAGTGAGGGCGGTCAGCAGGGATGTCCACCAATGCAATGTAATTGCATGACCTGAAGACGACTTTTTCCACGGGAAAGTGGCAGGTTGGTGCAGTGACCAAAGTGTTGTCTTCAGCAGCAGAGGTTGCAGCGGTCTTACTTGCAGAGGCCATTTCTGTAGTAAAAATGGGAACACCAAAGAGATAAATCATGGTTTTATACATGAATGTATAAACCAGAGTTTGGTATAAAGAGTACCAAATGAAAGATTCAAAGAAACAAGTATTTTGATGAACAAGAGCAAAATGCTTGTTATAAAAGCAATAATAAAAAATAGAAGATTATTAAAAAAATGAGAAGATAAATAAAAATGGATAAAACTTTTAAGAATAAAGTCTTCTGTTCTGAGGAAAGAACTTAGAACAGGGTTTTGATAATAGAAAACTTTTTAAAGTTTAATCCAGATTAGTTTTATTTTCTTTTTAAAACATGTTTTTACACCATATTAGAAGATTTAAGGAGAAGAGAATGTGAAACAAGAAGTTTCCAGTCTTAAGTAAATGTTTAGATCAAACCTTAGTTGATTTCGAGAAGGAAAAACACAAATGCGTGTTCTTGGTGTTCTTGGTGAAAACTTGAAGATTCAAAGGTTCTTTTGCCTTTTTGGAGAGTTATGAAAGCGGAAGGAATTAAGTAAGGCAATTAAATTGCTTAAATAGCAAGAGGAGAGAGAGAAAGAAGGAGTGCTAAACGACGGTTTTAGCTTTTTGAAAAAGAAATGATGACTTGGCGCACGTTCCAAGAAAGGAGTTGGAATGGAAACGTCGCGGTCCGTCGTGTGTCAAAAAAAGGTCTGACATGTCCTTTTATTATTTTTAAAAGATTATAATGATAATTATCCATAAGGAAGGTTAATCATTATTAATTTAAATTTTAAAAAATCTTCATCACTGATAATAAAGGATTGTCAATGAAGGGTTTTAGTTTTCAGAGATTCATTCTTTGATGAGAAAAGATATCAAAGAGTGATAAAGATTAGAAGATAATACCTGAGGAGATAACACAAATATCGCTGAATTAGAGTTCAGTGAATGGAGAGTTTGAAGGCTTTATTTGTATTCCTTGTTGTTAGTCACTGAATAAGAAATTATTCAGCGTTCAACATACCAAGTTCGCTGACAAGTAGATTGAATCTAGTTTCATCAAGAGGCTTGGTGAAAAGATCAGCGAGCTGATATTCACTGGGCACAAAATGAAGCTCAACTTCACCATTCATCACATGATCTCTGATAAAGTGATATCGGATCTCAATGTGCTTGGTTTTGGAGTGAAGTACAGGGTTGTTAGCAATTACAATAGCACTAGTACTATCACAATAGATAGGAATTTTAGAGAGCTTGAGATCATAGTCTCTGAGTTGATTTCTCATCCAAAGGATTTGAGCACAACAACTACCAGCGGCTACATATTCAGCTTCAGCGGTGGAGGTGGACACTGAGTTTTGCTTTTTACTTGTCCAACTAATTAAATTTCCACCTAGTAGCTGAAACCCACCAGTGGTGCTCTTTCTATCTATCTTACAGCCTGCAAAATAACTGTTAGAATAACCAATAAGATCAAATCCTGAGCCTTTGGGATACCAAAGACCTAGATTTGGAGTTCCTTTCAGATATCTGAAGATTCGCTTTACAGCGATTAGATGGAATTCCTTCGGTTCAGTTTGATACCGAGCACAGAGACATGTAGAATACATGATGTCTGGCCTGTTCGCTGTAAGGTACAGCAGAGATCTAATCATCCCTCGATAGGCAGTGACATTGACTGGTTTCCCATTGGGATCCTTGTTCAAGGTCAGAGGAGGCGCCATAGGGGTCTTCATCGCTGAGCATTGATTCATGTCGAATTTATTCAGCATGTCTTTAACATATTTGCTTTGACAAATAAAGATTCCTTTGTCAGATTGCTTAATCTGCAAACCTAGAAAATATGTTAGTTCACCCATCATACTCATTTTATATTGTTTTTGCATTCTTGCAGCGAAACGAGTACATAGTTTGGGTCTTGTGGAACCAAAGATAATGTCATCAACATATATCTGAGCGAGTATAGTATGACCTTTATATTTTCTTAAAAACAGGGTTTGGTCAATTTTTCCACGAACAAATTTTTCTTTAAGAAGAAATTTAGAAAGGGTGTCATACCAAGCTCTAGGAGCTTGTTTTAACCCGTAAAGAGCTTTTTCAAGTTTAAAAACATAACCAGGATGGTTAGGGTCTGAGAAACCAGGGGGTTGTTCAACATAAACTTCCTCGCTGAGTTTTCCATTTCGAAAAGCACTTTTAACATCCATTTGAAAAACTTTGAAGTCTTTATAGGCAGCATAAGCTAAAAACAGTCTAATGGCTTCTAAACGAGCAACAGGTGCAAATGTCTCATCATAGTCAATTCCTTCTTCCTGTCTATAACCTTGAGCAACAAGTCTAGCCTTATTGCGAATTATAGTCCCGTTTTCATCTAGCTTATTTCTGAAAACCCATTTGGTTCCTATGACAGTTTTATCAGAGGGTCTAGGAACAAGATTCCAAACTTTATTTCTACGAAATTCAGTGAGTTCTTCTTGCATAGCTGAAACCCAGCTAGGATCAGAGATAGCTTGATCTATCTTTTGAGGTTCAGAGAGAGAAAGGAAGTTAACACAAAGACAGATATTACCTGTACCTCTACGTGTTTTGATACCTGCATTGGGATCACCAATAATTTGATTTATTGGATGATTTGCATTCCATCGCTGAGCTGGTGGTTGAGGAGAGAGATCAACGGCAGATTCAACGACTTGTTCTTTAGTTTCTGGAATAGGACGTTGTTGCAGCAACAGGTACTGCATTTAGAATCAATTCAGGGGATTGATTTTTCAGATATAGTTGGGTTGTTCACTGAGGAATTTCCAAGAGAGGAGTCAGCAAGAGGAATCTGATTTAGGGGAGTAACATTCATCCCTGAAGATGGATTATTGTCACTTGAAGGATTTACAGGGATTTCATCATCACATTTTTCAGCAGGAGGTTGATTGCTGAATATGTTTCAGGTTCCCCATAATGAGATCTCATCCAAGCATTCAATTCTTCATCATCATCATGAGAATGAGAAGCATGAATGGGACGAGATTCATCAAAGTTAACATGCATGGATTCTTCAACATGTTGTCTTCTTTTGTTGAAGACTCTGAAGGATTTAGATACAGAGGAGTATCCAAGAAATATACCATCGTCAGCTTTTGGATCAAATTTACCCAAATGATCTCTGTCATTCAGAATGTAACATCTACATCCAAAAACGTGGAAATATTTCAGAGTAGGTCTTCTCCCATGAAACAATTCATAGGGGGTCTTCTTAAATCGCTTAACTATCAGGGATCGATTTTGAGTGAAGCATGCTGTGTTGACTGCTTCAGCCCAGAACTGAGTCGGTAGATGCGATTCGCTGAGCATTGAGCGAGCCGCTTCAATGATAGTTCGATTTCTTCTTTCAGCAACACCGTTTTGCTGAGGAGTTCTCACTGAGGAAAAGTTGTGAGAAATGCCTTTTTCTTCAAAGAAGTTTACCAGAGTACTGTTTTTGAATTCAGTACCATGATCACTTCTTATGGATCGAACAATTAGATTGTTCAAAACATGTGTATCTGGAATGTTCAAAAGAAATTATCATTTCAGGGGTATCACTTTTGGATCGAAGGAAGAACACCCATGTGTATCTGGAATATTCATCAACAATCACTAAAGTATATTTCTTTCCAGAAATAGATTGGACATTGACAGGTCCAAATAGATCCATATGGAGTAGCTGAAGAGGAGCGGTCACTGAAGAAATTTGCTTCGACCTGAAGGAGGTTTTGTCAGCTTTCCCTTTTCACACGCTGAACAAAGAGATTCCTTTGTAAAGGTATGATTTGGGAGGTCTCTGACTAGATCTTTTTGAGACAATTCATTTATTGTCTTAAAGTTTAGATGAGAGAGTCTTTTATGCTATAACCAGTTTATGTCAGTGGATGCTTTAGAGATAAAGCACATGTTCTCAGAGTGAGAACTATTCATATTTATGACATATACATTTTCCACTCTTTTGCCTGTAAGGGCAAGCTTATCATTTCCATCAGTGACAGCACATCTATTCTTTAAGAATAGAACTTTGAAGTCTTTGTCACATAACTGACTAACGCTCAAGAGATTGTGCTTTAGTCCCTCAACGTAGGCAACACGAGAAAACGATGTGGCTCCGTTGGATAGAATTCCATAACCTTTAGTGTATCCTTTGCCATTTCCACCAAAGGTCACTGATGGACCAGCTTCTTCTTTGTAATCAGAGAGCAGAGATTTTCTGCCAGTCATATGCCTTGAGCATCCGCTATCAAGATACCAGATACCTTTGGCACTCTGCATACAACGAAAGATTAATTGTTTAAAGGTACCCATACTACTATGGGTCCTGCTTGGTTAGATATAGGATTGGCGGAGGAGCTACTAGCTGAAGAACTCTCTTCAGTGGATATCTTCACCTTTGGTGGCTGCAACCTTGGTGGATTTCACTCTCGCTGATTTATCAGCTTGAGCTACTTTCTTTCCATGAGCTAGTTTATCAGCTCTAGTTGCATTAGGACATTTACTTGCAATGTGGGTAGTTTCACCACAGTGATAGCACTTCCTATATTTAAAGGATTTGGACTTCAGAGAGAAAACAGGAACCTTTTCAGGAACAGGACCAAGAATTCCTTTATCCATAGTCCTTGGAGGTATAACAACCTTTTCAGGGGTAGGAGTGAGATCGACCTTAATTCTGGGGGTTGGTCTCTGAGAAAAGTCAGAGACCTTCTTCCCAGATTTAGGATTTTTCTAGAGGATTTCTTGTTCCTGTTCTGAGTGATCTTATTCTTAGGAACTTGGTCAAGAAACTCGTTCTTGATCACCTTCTTAGAATTTATCACAGGCAACTTTTCTTTAGAAGAAGAGGAAGAAGTTGAAGAAGAAGGATCAGGGATGGAAGAGACGAACATTCCAAATTTGAGCATGGAACGATCATTCTCTGATTCTTCCTTTTCAGGGTTATAGCCTAACCCACTTCTAGTTTTCATAGGTATTTGGGCATTGATGATCTCATTGACTTTATCAGAAGCCTTACACCATCCTTCGATGGTTGCCTTTCAGACTTGAGATCAGCGATAGCCTTTTCCCTATTAGCGATAGCTTGCTGCTTCTCAATGCTTATGGTTTGATTTGCAAAGACTTGGTCCTTAAGAGTTTCCTCTATTTTAGAAAGTTCTTTGATTCTTATGTGGTAATTTTTTAATAGCTCAGAGAGATCAGTGTTAATTTTCTCGGCCTTAATCTTTCCATTTAAAGCATTATAAAAATCAATAGTCATAGCATCGAGAGCTGACAAGTTATCACTTTCAGAAGGTAAAGAGATAGTAGAGATTGTTACCTGAGTAGAAGGGGACTCAGAGGAAGAAGTTTAAGTTGCCTCTTCAGCGTCCTCTATTCTTGCCATTAGACAGAGGAAGGCAAGATCTTCTTCATCTGAACCAGACTCTTCAGAGGTCTTGGCCCAGTCATCTTCAGCGTCCCAATCAACTTCTTCAGCGATAAGGCCTTTGCCTTTTTGCTGGTGTTTCTTCAGATCCTTGTATTTGTTTTTCAATTTCAAATACTTCTCCTTTTTATCAGAGGTCTGAGAGGTGGTGGGAGCTGCAACTTTCTTTGACCTGCATTCACTAGCATAGTGATCCTTTCGCTGACAGTTGAAGCATATCGTTGAGGCTTTCTCAGCGGGCGATGTTTTTTGCTCTTCAGAGTCAGAGAGGTTAAAAGGTTTTTGAAAGTTGCTCTTTCTAGCGAATCTTTTAAAATTATTAGTTAAGAGGGCTAGAGAGTTATCAAACTCAGAGATGTCAGCATCAGTGAGTTGATCTTCTGAATCAGTTTGACCTAATTCAGTGATGGAGGTGATAGTGGAAGAAGAGACATTTTTAGGAGGAGTTGCCTCTGAAGTCACAAGTGCCAAAGAAGTACTTTTGGCACCTTTGAGTTCATTTATGAGGTTCTTCCTCAGAAGTTGTGATTGTTCCTCATTTAAGAGCATTCCATATAAAGCACTTAAAGATAAGGTTTCAAGATTCTTTGACAGCTTCAGACATGTAGTGTACACTGCCCATTGATCGGGTAGTGCCTCCATGAATTTGGTCAGAATTTCAGCGTTTGAGTACACTCTGTTCACTGATTTGAGATCAATCAGCAAACAGTTGAACCGCTGGTGAATTTGAGTAAGAGATTCACCTTTATGATGCATAAAACTCTCGCATTGTCTTACAAGGTTTATGCACCTAGTGACTTGTACTTCAGAAGTTCCTTCATATTGGATACATAGAGTATCCCACATGGCTTTAGAAGTCCTCATTTTCATAACAGAATGATAGACTTCATCAGGTAAAGACATTGCTATTATAGATCTAGCCTTAGAGTCAATAGCGATTTCTTTCTTGTCTTCCTCAGTCCATCTGTTAGGAGTTTTAACGATACTCCTTTCAGGGATGGCTGGAGTAGTAGTGGTGGCAGGAACACTAGCTACTATGGTTGTAGGAACAAATGGTCCATTTTCTAGATAGTAGGGAATCTTTGGGTCAGATCCTTCTAGAAATAGAGACATTCTTTCCTTCCATGATGGAAAGTTATCATGGCTAAATCTTGGAGGTTTAGCTAAAGATCCATTATCATTGTAGTTCGTATTAGGGTTTCACATTTTAAAATAGTTTTAAGAAAAAATATTTTAAAGATTAAAGAAGCAAACACTACTCTGATACCACTTGTTGGTCCCAATAAGGGTCTACAAGAGTTCAATAAATAGTAAACAGTTTGTAGAAGGGGGGGGGGGGGGTTGAATACAAACACACAGATTTTGGTTTTTAAATGAGTTTATATAACATAAACAAATTTACAGTTACAAGCGAAATAAGAACAAGTTTAAAACATATTCTATTGTAACTAAGAAACACTAAGTTTGATGCACAAGAAGAAGGAAGAAAGAAATCAAGAGGGTTTAGGCTAGAAGGAAGCATGCATTAAGATGAAGAAGATATCTCCATCTTATTTATACCCATTTGCATTTAATTCAAGACAAAAGGTATATGCCACGTGTCAAGCTTAGATAGGAAGCTTGTCCTTGCTAATAAAATAACCATGCTTTTGGCCGAATATGAACAGTACCATATCAGATATGATGGGGACATAAGAGACAAATCGTACGTCCTTTTCTGACATGGTTCTAGGTTTGACTTTTGTGCATCGAGGATAAGATCAATCTTTTGTCTTGTTAAGGAAGCTTCATTTGATCGCTGATTCTGAATCTTCAGTATCGCTGAGGCTTCACAAGACATCACACTTTGATTAGATAATCACTGCTATCGCTGAACCGCTTCAGTTCACTTAGCTGATTATCTCTCTCTTCAGCTAAGGTCTTCGACTTTCACTGAATGGTCTTCTGGTGTGATAGCTGATCTTCAGGACTTCAGAGATAAGCTTGTTGTTCCTTGATCTTCAGCGATCGCTGATGGTAATCAGCGTGTGCTATCGCTGAATATTAACAGAAGCTTATACAATGGAATTTCACTAAGTATACAAAAAGAATCATATTCAAATCATCGAGAGGAGTTATGATCAACAATGTTTGACTAAGATGAAGGATGGGAGCAGTGGCTAAAATTACAAGTTTCTCCTCAAAACTTTTAAATTAGAGATGAAATTTGACATGCCTTTTACTAATATTACGAAATATGTCATCCTTTGTAATGACCATTGATTAAAACCCTTGGATGATTAAGATCGGTCCTCACGATCCTCAATCTTCTTGTGGTTTTCATTTGATTATCGTCTTATATATGTATATAATGTATGTAGTTTTTATATATTATAATATATACGTAGAGTTAAGTTCATACAAAAATGATATCTATTTAAATCTTTTAAGTCCTTTCCTTTACCACAAATATTATTAAGTCCTTTCCTTTGCCTAGCTTCTAACTCTTGAAAAATAATTTAGCAACAAAAAGAAATTAAGAAGTCTTGAGCTTTCTATACAACTTTTAATTAATAGACCAAAATTTACATCGCAAGTCAACAGTTGACATGTTTCTAATGTCGATCCTCAAGATTTAATCATTAAATATATATCTCAATAATTAAATATATGCGAAAAAATGGATTTATTTTATTTATCAAAACAAAAACAAAAGCAAAAGCAAAAACTTAAATATAATTCTAATGATATTAAATTTCTACATTTTCATCAGCCATATATCCAATATTTTAAATGTTATCAACAACATAATTATATTAGGTGATTTAATTACACTGTAATCAGTGACGGATCCAGGAATTTTATAGACTGGGGTCCCTTAGGCATCGAAGGAAGATCATTGCACAATGACCGAGAGTTTTACCCGATAAGTGAGGGCAACGACTCTTACTATAGTTAGCGCTTACCGGATAAATTGTTGCATAAGATACCAATTTTACACTGTAATCAGTGACGGATCCAGGAATTTTATAGACTGGGGTCCCTTAGGCATCGAAGGAAGATCATTGCACAATGACCGAGAGTTTTACCCGATAAGTGAGGGCAACGACTCTTACTATAGTTAGCGCTTACCGGATAAATTGTTGCATAAGATACCAATTTGGTAGACTAAATCTTACCTGATAAGTAAACGATAGTGTTGAATTTTGCTACTAAGCCATTACCCAAGTAATTTTTGGTAAACGACCCCTAAAAATCAAAATCTTTAGATTACTTAACCCGTTTTTCAATTTCTAGCAATTTAAAGGCATAAAAAGCCTAAAAGGAAAGCAATACCCATTCCCCAATGTATTTCCCTAATAAGTCACTAAGTTGTCTACTTACTGTAAAAGCAATCTCCAAAACATATACCAAAACTCAAGATCAACAAGAAATCGTAGACTCAAGAACAACAAGAAATCGAAATCGATTATGGAAATCAAACATAAACAGAAGTAGCCCTAACATAATCGATTCAGGAAATCGAAATCAAAAACCAAAAACCGATAAGACAACCAACAAACTAGAAATCAAATGGAGAAGCAATCAAACGATGAAGAAATCAGAAATCGAACCTTGTTGTTGATTAGAACCGAGAAGAAATCAGAAATCGAACCTTGTTGTTGATTAGAACCGAGAAGAAATCAGAAATCGAAGTCGCGAAATGGTTGGTCGATGGTTGTTGTTTTGCTACCTTGCTCGATTTTGTTGCTTTGCTGGTGGTCGGACGACGGGAAGTGGCCGACGGATTTTGGAAATCGGCGCCTGAGGAAAGCATGAAAGCAGCAGCCATCAAGTATGAATCAGCAAAAGCCCAACACAAACCAGTGTTTAATCGAAGCCCTAAAATTGATGCAGTTTTTAAATCGAACCCTAAAATTGAAGCCCTAAAATCGAACAAATAGGCAACAAACCAGTGTTTAATCGAAGATCTCGAATAGAGATTGAAGTCCAAACTCAGAATCGAACACTTGTAGAGTTGTAGTTGCTGGCTTGTTGTTGTTGATGAGAACGGTTAGAAAACAAATCGAAGGGTTCTTGCTTCAAGTCTGAAATCCAAACTTTTGTTGTTGCTTGGATGACGAGGACGAGAGGAGTGTTGTTATTGTTGCTGGTTTGCTTGGACGAAGAAAGGAGCGGCCGAAGGCCGGCAAGGGATGGGGTCCGGTGGATTTTCTTACTGGGGGGATAATGGTTAATTTGTAAAAAATAAATTTTTTTAAACTTAGACCAAATTTTTTTTGACTTTTTACTGGGGTCCTGTGACCCCTTTTAACACACTGCATCCGCCCCTGACTGTAATAAAACTCACAACAATTTAAATAGAGTACTTAACAATTGCTTTTTAAGTTTATAGGAACAACAAGTGTACATCTTATATAAAATGAAGGGAAATTTTCATCTATATTCTTTAAAACTTCCTATATTACGTATATATTTTTGTAAAGTTTGAAATTGCATATATATCCTTCTAAACCTTTATAATTCACATATATGTCTTCACTCTAATTTAATTATTATTAAAATATTAAAAAAAATACAAATCATTATCTTTAAATTGAATTTTTTTTCTAAATTATTTAACTACCATTCTGAATTTATTACTCTTCCTAATTTTTCTTCCCAAAATAGTGAGTAATTTAAGTAATTTATTACCCTTCTTAATTTAAGTAATTTAAAAGTAAATTCAATTTAGAGTTAATAATTTATATTTTTTAAATGTTTTAATAATAATTAAATTAGGAAGAATGACATATATATGAGTTCTAGAGGTTTAAAAAGATAAATACATAATTTCAAACCTTATAAAAATATATACGTAATATAAAACGTTTTGAAGGATATAGATAAAATTTTCCCTAAAATGAATTACAACATATTAAGTACAAATATATTCCGCTATAATAAAACTCAATTAACAGGATGCTATATTAATATTTTAAAAACACATTTCTCGAAACATATCATCATATGAAAATATCTTATAAAACCAAATTCTATATAATGTTAAAATCAAACAAAAAAAATATAAATATAAAGATAGAAATATAGTTGACAAGTATATAAAGAAAATGCAATTATTCTTTCTGAATATTAAAGTTTTTATGACACCCAAGGGTGGTTGGTTCCTTTGGTTGAGGTAGAGAAACAAGATGCTCCACTTAAGGACTACAAAAGCCCACATGATGGCATATACAATAAACACATGAAAATTTATATCAAACTCATTTCTTATATTAATTTTTTTTTTCAATAAAGAAACGAGCTTTCATATTAAAGTTATGTCATAAACAATAAAATAGTAAACTTTGGATGTAAAATTGTATATTCAAATCATTTTTTTTTGGCCTTTCGTGTTAAAAATGGAAAAATACATATATAATGTACCTGACTAATTACTGTTTTCATCGAAATTACATATTTTAAACGTATTTAAAATAAACTTTTTGATTATATACGTTAAATCGGTTAAAAATTAAAACGAAAAATATCCTCATGATAATTTTTAGATAGAGGTTTATGTTGTGTAATATGGGGCCATCCATCCAATATGGGTATTTTTGTCAATTACTATTCCCAATTAGCCAAGTTGTAAAAAAGCATAAACAAGATCCATTGCCATTTTTGGTGGATTGTATGCAAGATGTGGACCATTCTAAATAAGGAATTTAATCAAAAAAAGTCAAACATGTAGTGCAAATGTGTTTTCATTTTCCTTAACCATAAAATTAAAGATGTACAAGGATCGATTGGTTTTATCGAGGCTAGTTGAAAAGATGAGGGTCGAAATTGTTTTTTAACTAGTCATTCATTTTTAAATAATAGACTATTTTGATTCCAACTGATCCTAAATCGTCCGGTATTGGCCAAGTTTCTTTTTTGTATATGCATATGTTTGGGGTGTGTGTGTGTGTATTTTAAATATATACGGGGTCGAGTTTCGAAACTCATCTACTTTTCGTTAGACTCGTAATACCATTTTGGAGTCGTTAGATAACTAGACCTTCACAAAAAGACAAAAAAAATCAACCGTGAAGGTTGTAAAGATTCAGTTTCCTTTGAAATGACCCATTTGAAGAAAGGGTCAGGGTCGAGGGAGCCGTCAGAGAGTGGTGAGGACACAAGTTTGTTATCTCGTAGACTTCCCAATTTATGGAAAGTAATCTCTTTTTCGATTCTTTAGCAGTCTGAATGAGGATTGGAATACGTGTGTATATGTGTTGGTATGTGTTGTTTTCAATATTAGAATTGTCATGGTATGTGTTGAATGTATAAAATAGTTAATTGGTTGGCATTGTGATTCCATTATATTTTCTGACCGTTTTTTGGTTATGGAAAAATCTATTTATATTGGTTATGCTACCTAGCTTTTAAACACTTCAAACTTATTGTCATGTAAACCTCAAAAATAGTTTAAACAAAGACTACAACGATGACCACCACCATCATCACATTAATATTATGACTGTAACGTCTCAATTCCAAAATGATAGATTGGTCTAATAACCTTGTAACCAATTTAAAATTGTGATAAGATTTATTGGTTACCCACAACTCAAAACTTATAAAGAGCTCACAAATGTGGGCGACCAAGCCTACCACTAGTATTATTGTCATGGACATGTGTTCTAGTTAATACTACTTGTTCACTAGCAAAGTAATAGTAAGTAGGTAAAGAAATAAAGGCTACCACTACTATTATTCTCATTTTAAAACAGTCATTAGTTCACCAATCGGTTTGCTTCATTTTACTTTACTTCACATCCATCATACTCATTTTCCACCTTGATATGCTCAAACACCTCCCCCCCCCCACCCCCCACCCCCCAATTACACTACTTGTGCACCCTTGTCTTGTTTGTTGCTGCTAGTTTATCTCTTTGATTAAAACTTAAGTTTGAAGGAAAAAAACCTATGATCTAGTCAAATTTTAATAGCAAAGACTCGCGCCACATGACCAAGGCTCATATTTACTTATGTCGTTTGCCTTGTGTTGCTTTTGATATGAAGACGAGATAAAACATGAATAAATCAGACAGGAGTGTATGACGAGAGCGAGGTAGGCAGATGATAGAATGGTGGAAGTTTTAGAGTTTTAATTTGACATGGGTAGTTTAGTAATTTACCAATTGGGTCTCATCTCCCAATTGTTCCACCTATTTAATGGAACGAAAAAATGCATTTTTGGCCCCATCACATTGCCCTGTCCAAATTGAGTGTCGCAACAAACATAAAACAAGTTTTTGTATTGGCTTGTCATCCCCATCCAAATTGACCAGTTATTTTTCCACAATCAATGATGTTGAATTCCTCCAAAGATGGAAAAATGTGTACATCTTTTTATTTACTCCTACCCAAAGACATATGTCTCCTTTACTAAAAGAACAGACAATTATAAGATAGTCATGATACCTACCATTCGTTATTTCATAATTTGTGAGTTATTTGCCATTTGTTTTCATGTTAATCTTATTCAATATGGTAGATATACTCACGAGTCAGTTCAACTGGATTCTTAATTTTCCAGTTTTATTTCTTTATGATTATTCATCAGACACAATAAACATGATTTTTATGGCAAATTAATATGACATTTTTTAAAATGTATTATACTAAAATGCTAATGGGTCCTAACAACTTTATTATTTCATAACGAGGGGAGTTTTTAGGGGTTGACAAAAAAAATTTCTAACAACTTATCATAGTATATTTATATTACATTTTTATAGTGATATTAGCAACTTCAGTTAGAGACATCAGAACTCAATTTAAAGTGTAAGTAAGCCATTCCAATTACTTAGTCAAGATACAACAGTACATTCCAGACACATTTTTTACTTTGGTCAACTACTTCTTTATTTCTATCTTTTTAAGTTTAAAATTTTATGAGAGGTTAATAGAATATTATTGAATCTACTTCCAACTATGTAATAACCCAAATCTAAAATAGAGCATTATGAAGGAATTGTAGAGATAGTTTTGTTTATGTTATACATATTGGAGAGCCTTTGTGTATATATGGTTATAAAACCCATTTAGGCATTGTTTGGCAAAAATTAGCTAGCTTATAAGCTAGCTTATTTTCAGTGTACATGTTTGGATGCACATAAGCTGACTTATAAGCTAACTTATAAGCTAGCTTATTGATAAGCTACTTTGAGTAGCTTATGAGGAGCTTTTTGTCATCTTTTCCGATTATACCCTCATTAATATTAATTATTATTTTTTCAAGATGTCCTTTATAGTCATTTAAATGATTATCAGCTACTTTTTGCCAAACATAATTTGTTCATCAGCTAGCTTATCAGCTACCAGCTAGCTTATAAGTCATCAGCTAGCTTATAAGCTATCAGCTAGCTTATCAGTCATCAGCTAGTTTGCCAAACATAGCCTTAACCTAGCCCCCACTTTTTTTTTTCTTGGGGGATCCATCCATTTTGAAAAGCTAGCTGAGGAAAATTTTCTCCATTTCAGGTATGGTTTCTAGACTCCTAATGTAGAAATTTATTTATCTCCTTTTGGGTTTTAAATTCTTGTTTAAGCAAGAATTATTGGAGGCATTGCATTTCAAAGGGTTTTGGTTACGGAGTGATAAAGTGTATAAGAAAGAGTGACTTTAATGTTATAATCTTATTAGATTGGTGAAATTAGGGAATTTGGATTATTTATTTGATTCAATGTTGCATTTTTGTTAAGTCCCTTGAGAAGAGTTAGGTTTTTCATTCTTGGATTTATTAATCTAAGATTATGGATTAAGTAAGTTTGATAGGATGTTTATTAAAGTATGGGGATCGTTTATATCATTGATTGTAATGGGTTTTAGTGTTTTTGTCAAAGAAAAATCGTAGGAATTGATAAGGAATGAGTTTTCTGGGTTGAAATTGGTTTTGTAGTGAGTGCAGGTCGAACAGTAGGCCGCGACTTGGGTCGCGCGGCAAGCAGCATGAAGCACTATTTCATGCACTTTCTAGATTTATTGGTTTTTGTTATGGGATTGGCTTGGGGTTTTGTTTTAGAGATATATTTAGAGGATTATTAAATAGGAGCGGTAAGCTGATTTTAAATGTTTGGGAATGTCTAGCCGTTAAGGCTTGGTGTGGAGTGTTGGACAACAAGTGAGTTTCCTCGTTATTTTCAAACATGACCATATATATTTGTTCTAGTAAGTTGAATTTGTTATAAATCGATATTGTGTGCATCATTTAAAGGTAAATTGGATATTAACATAGTGTGAGTCATTAGTGTGCATGAGCTGATTGTCATTTGAACTAGGGGAAGTGTGTACCCGATAGAACACTTGAATTCATTTCATGTAGCTCATTTATTGGGCAAGTCACAAGTGTGAGTGACATTAAGCATGTTAAACATATTCTTATAAGGTAAGTGCATTGTGGTATTGAAACTAACGCTTCTTATTATGTTAAATTGTTGTTTAAAACTATATTGGAGGGAATTCACTAGACCTTTGGTCTAACCCTTGCTTTTATAAAACTAAAACCATTTTCAGGTAAATATCATGTAGAGAGCTCTAGCAAGGGCAAGAGGAATGTGTGAATGTGGGATTGAGAAGTTAGGGTGCTACTCTTAGTTGATAATTTCCTAGTTTTACACTTGGTTTGTAATCAATCTTAGTAGCTTACATTATTATTCCGCTGCAACTCTTGAGATCTAGTCGAATTTGGGAACCGACTTAGTATTGTATTTGCCATTATTGGGTAAAGGCTTGAGTTTACTATACATTAAGTTTATGTTTGTTACACGTGGTATCATAGCCTTAGTTTAAGATATTTAGGTGTCGGAGTAGATACCCTGACTTAAACTAGATGGAATGTTGGTGGTGAAAGTGTTGAATTATGGTTCTAATTTAGAAGTGTTTTATGTGGTTTGATGCTAGATATTTGAGAATCTTGATAATAATGGGGAGGACCCTCGTGTAAGATAAATTTGTTAAACCTCATTTACAGAGAAGTATGAACCAGAATTGTTCAAGTGCAGAAGATTAGAAGTTTATCTTTTGATCCCACTCATCACAGAGACGTCTAGAGATTGGAAGAACCTCTGGACTTCAACAGATGCAACATACACGCTCCTGATGACGTGGCCTGCACACTTTCCGTGTAACTAGTTGTGTAACTGAATTTGTTACAAGCTTAGCTTACGTGTCAATTTCTAATAGGCTAGACTGTTGACTTTTATCATTGTAATTGATTTGTTTTAAATTTAATACCGCAAGCGTACGGATTGTGTAGCATACGGGTCGATCTCAGGGAGGTGACGGTCTAAACACTAACTACTTAATGACTATGGCCTAGTTATCCGAATCAAATAATTGTTTTGATTATTTAACTAATTAGACATAAATTAAACGAGATTAAGGGAAAAGGGAAAGAGAGAAAGAACTAAAAGATAAACTAAACAAAATAGAAGACAACTAATCTAAAGGAAACTGGGTAACGTCAACTACGGATTTCGGTAGTGGTGAGAATTCGTTTTGTAAAATTACTTTACCCCTCTTTCGAGGTGGAAAAGCTTTTCTAACCGACGACATGTATTTACTTTCACAATACATGTGCGTTGGGAAGAAATGTTAAGAGTTAAAACTACTGTGTTTCCCAATCAACGTCCCTAACTATTTACATGTTAGGACCGTTGTCATCGATCAATTTAACACAAGCAAAAAGAACAAATTTCGTTTTTCGTTAAAAGCTAATTATATTAACCAAACGTTTTATTAAAAACCAATTAGATCGATTCCAACTTTCGTTAGAATCGAAATGGATTGTAATTCAACATTCGTTTTGAGAACAAGTGATCGATATCAAAACCTCTATCCTAAGTGACAATTACCCAATAAACAAATTCTAAATTAAAACCAAGGACAATGTAATTATTTATAACCTAACACAATTATAGAAGAAGAGATGAAACCAACTACTGAGATAACTACATTAGACTCGATCTACTAACTATCAACATTGACTAACAACAAAAACAAAGAGCAATTAACCAAGTAGACATGTGCAGAATTTTACCTAAGTGCAGAAAATTAATAAAGTGTAGAAAATTAATAAGGTGCAGAAAATTAACAATCCTAATGTGCAGAAAATTTAAAAGAGAGTAGAGAATGCAGAAAATTAAAAAAGGAGAGAAGGGAAGAGAGTAGAGAAGGTGCAGAAAATCAAAACTTTGAAATCTACTAAACAAAAATTAAAAGAGAACAAAAGATAAAATTCAATGATTAATCGATTTATATCAATCGTTCAAACAAACACGAAATCTAAATACAAACTAAAGAGATAGGGAAGAAGATACTAGTAATCGTATGGACAAGCGATTGTTAATCGGATTCCAATGGCTTAAGCTTGATCACTATCTTCCTCCCTAGTAGAAATCGATCAACAATAAAGAACCCTAAGAGAAAACGTAGCCGTCATATCTTCAAAAGAATAAAAATTCATCTCTAATTAAACCTAAAACAAAGTATTTAAGCGACTAATTAAAAGGCCCAACAGAAAAAGCCCAAATAAAAAAATAGGTCCATCAGATTTTCATGGTCATGAAATAATTCTCATGCCCATGAAAATGCAGCAGAAAGTTTGGTCTTCAAATCTTGGCTTTTTCGACCAAGTCTTTATCTTCAAGAATCCCTTCTTTCATCGCTTCCTTGGCCATGCCCTTCGATCATCTTAGTCCATCTACCGTGTCATATTCAACTCCATGTAAAACCTGCACAAAAGTATTACGAAAACGTAAAAACCATTCCAAAAACAATTCCAACCGTGATTAAAGAGAGAACCGGAAAAGAATAATAAAAGATGCATGAAATGACTAAACTAAGGACTAAAATGCATAAAAGACTCAACCAAAACACACCAAGTTAGGTACATAAAATGCACTTAACAGTGGGCACTATGGTTTTAGGCAAAGTTGTTGCTACGGTCTCCGGACTATCTAACTTGGGGTCAGACTGGACCATAGCATCTTTACCACTCCTAAGCGATATGGCCTTAACCTGCTCCTTTGGTACCCCCTTAGGATGCTCGGTGTCACTAGGTAAACTATCTTGTGGTCGATTCTTAACCTCAGCGGCTAATTGTCCTAATTGGGTCTTAAAATTCCTCATCGCGGCTTAGGTTTGGTTCATGAAACCTTTGAGCATAGACTCAAGTGAAGGTTGAGTATCGGACATGTTTTATTGTTGCCTAGGTTGATAATTCTGTGGAGGTTGACTTGTGTGAAAATTTTGTGGAGCGTGTCCACTTTGAAAACTTTGTGAAGACTGCCCACCATGAAAGTTCTGTGGGGAGTGTCCACTTTGATAATTAGGCTGACTGTTTTGAAACTGAGTTTGATTAAATCCAGGAGCATTTTGTGCACGTGTAGGTCCTTGACTCGCCCCAGGGGGTTGGACTCCTTGATTTGAAGTCCAAGAGAAATTCGGGTGATTTCTCCAATTGGAATTATAAGTCTGCGAAAATGGGCTGTTTCTGGACTGCGTTCCTATAGCATTAACAGCTTCGGGGTTACCAGGACAAAAGTCATAACTGTGCTCTTCTCCGTAGAAAGAACAATTTTCTGGGAGTTGTAGAGTGGTCACTACATAATTCACCTGATTTTTGTTTCCATTTAAAACCAGTTTAGTTAAAACAACTAATTGTGCATTCGTAGCTTTAAGAGCATCCGAATCGACAGGAGAGCTCTTAGCTGGAAGTGCTCTTGGATCTGACCATTCGATGTTATTATTAGTGACTTTTTCCAAAATTTGGTGAGCTTCATTATAAGTCTTAGCCGTAAAGGCTCCACCTGCTGTTGCATCTAGGATGATTTTGGCAGCATTGGAGATACCATTGTAAAAGGTTTCCAATCGGATGCAATGTGGAATACCGTGATGTGGGCACTTCCGTAGAAGTTCCTTAAAACGTTCCTACGCATCCGAGACTGCCTCATCCGTCCCTTGTCGAAACAACAAAATATCATTTCGCAATTTAACATTTCTTGTGGGAGGAAAGTATTTTCGTAAAAACTTTTCAGCAAGATCTTTCCAAGTAGTGATTGAGTTGGGTGCTTGTGAATTTAGCTAACCTTTGGCTCTATCCCTTAATGAAAAAGGGAAGAGTTTTAGCCTTAAGGCTTCTTCGGGTACACCATTAAATGAAAAAGCATCCGCAATCTCCAAAAATGACTTTAAGTGAGAATGTGGATCTTCGAACTGTAGACATCCAAATTGACCAATGGTTTGGATCATTTGGAACATCACCAGTTTAAGTTCAAAATGTGTTGCGGTAATGTTTGGAGGAGTAACTCCGGAAAGTAATTGATTTAATCCCGGAGTTGCATAATCCCGTATTTTACGATTTTTGTCATCGGCAACATGTATCGTGTTCTCCGGAGGTGGAGGATAATTTACATCCGCCATGGTCTCGATCGGAGTTTGAGGTATTTGAGTTGGCCGATTAACGTTAACACCTCTACGCCTTCTCCTAAAAGTTTTTTCAATTTTGGGATCGGGTGTAAAAAGTGGTCCGTGTTGTAGCCTTAGCATACAACACGCAAACAAAAAGCTTAGAAAAACAAGTTACTCGGGTTCGAATGAAAACTAATGTCTTGAGATAAAAAATCACGCCAGTCCCCGGCAGCGGCGCCAAAAATTTGGTACGTGCGAAACGTAATGCGAAATATGTAATCGCAGTGAGGTTAGCAACTCAATCCATAGTGGACAGCGCAAGTATACACTGGTCACTATGATCGTTTACCAAGTAATAAAGTGGTAAGAACCAAATATCGTATCCTCAAGGACTGGAACTTAATCAAGACACTATTGTTTTCATGAACTTCCTTTTACAAGTTTCGATTAGAGAGGTAGTAATATTTTGAGTTGGTTTTGGTGAAATAATTTAACAAAGTTCTAATAATTAAAAGGAGAGATGTAGTTGTGATTTTCCCCGGATTTTATATTAAATATTTGACTTATAAAAATGGTCATTGCACTGGAGCAGTGGTCACTCTCTGTCCAGAATGCCGGCTCATCTAGCACTCGCATCTTTTCTAACTAAAGCTTTATATATATATAGTTAACCTTCTTTGATTTGTTAGTAAGTTTCCTAAGCTCGGTTGAGTTTCGATGGTGTCTACGCAGTAAGAAAAAAGCCATAAGTATTTTTAATGCCCAAATGGTTGCTCCTACTCCATATGGTGAAAACTTACTATGTAAAGAATTCTTTCAAATTCCCTAGCATCATCCAAGCTCGTGTCACTACGTTCCGCCCAGGTCTGGGTCTCGAACTGGACAGTTAACACTTTCAAGTTGTTAGCTTGTCCGCATCATTGGCATTATCAAACAATGAATGACCAAATCAAAAAGGGGTAAAAATATATATAAAAACTACTCAAGAATTTTACATAAAGTCCGGGTACTTCTCATTTTCTACATCTCAAAAAGAGTTTAGTTCATGACTAGAAAAGAGTAGAAAATGAAAGATACAATGCTACAAGATTCCATAAAAAGAGTTAAAATTAAACTGGAGAGTCGCAGTGCCCACTTTCGTCGACACTGCTATGCTACGCTGGAATTTTAAGTTACTGCAGTTAATATTAATTACTGAAGGTAAAATTACACTAGTTGCTGGAAATTAAAGACAGAAATTAAAAGCTTACTTGCTAGAAAGCAAATGAAAGTAAATGCTAAACTACTTCTCTCTCTAAAATATATCTACCAATGTCTAGGAAAATGAATAACTGAATTGCATTGAATGCCTTGAAGCCTTTATATAGGAGGCCAAGGGCAACTACAAGGAATTGTACAAAATTCATTGCATAAAGAAGAAGCACAAAAAACCATGGGGTAAAGCACCTTTTACCAAAAAGGTTACTTTAGAATAAAATATCATTTTTTGTATGCTTTTTTGTCTCCTCTTGAACATCCAGCAGAAAGTAGGACTTGTGAGCCACCTTTCCAGATTTTATGTCTCCCAAAGAGCACCTAGAAGGCCTCCAGCAGTTGGCTTAATCGAATGGCTGAATCTGAATGGCGGAGTGGTCACTCCGAGTACCAGTTCCGATGAAAATACGATTTTTGAAGTAAAATCGCGATAAATGGTTCCAAGACATGAAAGTACTCACAAATAGCTCAAACAATTATTTTAGACCAAAAACGGAGGTTTAGAAGGCAAAATGGCCGCAAATGATTAAATAAAATGGTAATAAAAGGCATGTAACAACTCTAAAATATAGAGTTATCAACGGGTAACTTAACTGTCTCCAAACGTGCTTACCAACTACCTAAAGCAACTATTCATATGTGGCTAAAACCCTGCCATATTTGTGGACAAGGACATGCATTCCCTTCCATATTGACACGTGGATTGTACCTTTTGAGGTGCATTTAATGCAATGCGTATAAATAGCTTAGAAGACCCTCCTTCTACATTATTCTTTCTTTTATCACTATGTGTAAGACAAACTTAGTGATTCTCATAGATTGTTTAGATTAGGACGTTTTCTTGTCTAGTTCCGCAACAATCAGTAAATTCTTATCTTGGTTCTTTCGTAATCAATAAAAGAATTTGAAAAAGTAAAAACTTGTGTTTGTATTCATCCCCCCATCTACAAACTGTTTGCCGTTGTAGAATCCTTTGGGACCAACAATATGTTTATCATTATTTATCAGACGTGTATACCCCAAAATTCATGGAATAGATCATATGTAATATATCATATTATAACAACCACAGTTCTAAAATAAAGGTAACTCATACGTTCGCAGCGGAATAAAATAACTACTGAGATTTATTACATTCTAACTTAAAACTAGGCAACTATCTAACGAAATAGCGCCTCACTTCTTACTCACAGCTTCGCTTTACTCTTACTCAAGCTCTCAATCATGTGCGTCCTTGAAAATGTTTTCAGTTTTACAAAAGAGAGGGTTTGACCATAAGGCGTAGTGAATTCCCTCAAAAACCACAGTTAAATATGCATGACATTTATAAGATAAAAAGGTTGGTCATGAATATTAACTCACACATGCACACACTTTAAAATGTACCTGTTGCAACGGTAATTCACACTGATAGTGACCCACACTTGTGACTATTAAACGGGCCCACACTTGCTCAAAGGTCGGGTACATACTTCCCGCAAATGACTGATTTAAATATTATGCGTAATAAAACATTCATTTGAAATTTAAGCACACGAGGGGAACTCACCTGAATTCCAAGCCGCTTAGCACACTTATCTTCTATGGATTCCTCAATCGAACACCTGAATTGAGGTTACCAAATCATGAGTTCACAAACCCAAAGTAACCCCAAAAGACTCACTTACAAACCCCTCAAACAAGAACCCGAGCTACGACCCCTAATCGGACTTAATCGAAAAAACTGAAAATTCTCAACAGCCGACAAAGTGGGTCCTGAGCCAGTCTAGACCCGCCCAAGACTCGCTTTCTTCACCGTTTTGCCTGCAAAAACTCATCTCGTGAAGAAGAAGCCAAATCTCAATCCCAAATTGATATCCTTCAATATTATGACTTAAAACTCATCCCAAACACTTATAAATCATCCCTAAACATCAAAGAACCCAATCCAACCATGGAATCTATGGATTATAATCCACATTTGATGATTAAAACTCATCCATAGGGATTTTGGTTGAACCTTAACCCCAAACACCAAAGAGATTGACCAAAACATGAAATACTCAGCCATGAACAATCCCAACATGATAGACTTCAAAGTTAACACGTTCACCCAAAATTTCTCAAATCAAAGCCCGCAAATAAAACCCTAAATTTTCATAGACCCAAAATAGAGAAGAAAGCTTGAAAAAGATGATGTTACATACCTGAAATTGATCTTTCTCACTTGATTTCCCTCATTTCTCCCTTGTCTTCTTCTCTTTCTCTTCTCCCCTCTTGGAATCGCACCTCCATTTACATACTTTTCATCTGATTTTCTCCCAAAATGGAAGGGTTTCCACCTTTATTGACCACTAATTACACCTTTAGTCCCTGTGCTTTACAAACTAGGTCCCTTCCACATAAAAATGTAATTTCATAACATTTAACTAGATTCCGGGCTATTACACATATGTTGAAGGTAAACACGTGATTCAAAATGTGAATCACAAAAGTATAAAAAAACGGTGAAAAAAAATTATGTGTTAACTATGAATATCACATCTGATAGTTGATGGAAACTGTTGAAAAAAGAAGTAGAAAGTAGTGAAACAAAATCATATGAAACATGATTAAAGAAAAGGTTATAAATTAATTAAAATTAAAAATAAGTAAACTTAAAATATATCATGAGATTTTTAAGATATTCAGATAGTGTTTTTAATCAATTATATTAACAAAATATTTTACCTAATTCAAAATAGTAATTATCCTAATTTATAAATTATTTTATTATTTTTTATTTTTTATGTATGATATTTTTAATGAATTATGTGGTTTAGATTGTTTCTTGCATTCTCATAAATTAATCGTTTTTTATTTGAACTTAATGCTATATATTTTAGATGTCTAGTTTCCAATGACTACTTTTTTAATTGCGTACATATATATAATATTGATCTCTCGTTTTAATTTGAGTAAATTACACTTTTGGTCTCTATTGCCACCCACTATCATGTCTAGTCCCTATTTCAAACAAATTACATTTTTTATCATCATGATGGTCACTTTTTTATTTTTTGGTTCCTATGACTAACTTCTGTAAAAAACTGATATAATGTAAGGGGTATTTTCGTATTTTCCATTTTATTTTGTTTTCCTTGAAATAATACTAATATATTAATTAAATATATTTATATTTTATATATTATACTAAAATATGTATATATATTACGTATTAAATACATATGTACATTAAATGCATCTCACGTGTGAATAAAGGAGAAATAGTCAAGAAAGGGTTATTCCATCCCAACATCACCGTCCTCAAAGATCTACACCACCTTTGGTGCCCCTTTCCGTTCAACTACCATCATTGAAGAGGGTTGGGGCTTAAATGTAGCTCCCTCTCAGTTTTGAAGATCTATATAATGTGTAATAACCCGGAATCTTCTTTTGTAAAGATATTGGCAGATAGGATGGATGGAGCCTAACCTTCTAAACTACAGGGGCTGGTTGTGTAAATGTCTGAAAGTAGGTTAAATAAGAGTAAAAACCCTTATTTGGAATTAGTCGACTGAAATTAAGTGTGTGCAATCCTGAGGTGCGATTGGGAGGTGAAGAAGAGCAAGGTGGAGAAATCCTTGAAGAAATTAGAGCTCACAAGTAATTTCAAGTATAAAACTCCATCTCCTTTATCTTCTAATCTTGTTGAGTCCTTTGGTTGAATAAAACCATGGGGTTTTATGGGTTAGTTGGTTGTGTGATTGATTTAAACCCTCAAATCAGTGTTTGTTGGGTTATAGAGTTGGTATTGAAGTCTATTCCATGTTTTTTGCATCACATTTCACTCATTGGGCTAAAATCAATCAAGAAACCTCCATGGAAGAGGTTTGGTCATTTTTGGATATGCTAATCCATGGAATCAATGGATGGAATGAATTAGTTGTTGTTAGAAATGGTTTTATATGAGTTTAGGACAAGATTTATATCAATTTTGTGGTTGGAAATTGGTAGAATTGTGTTTTGGGGGTTTTGGTTTCATGCAGATTTTGTGCAGGGAAAACAGTGAGTCCCGCGACCTGGCCTGCGGCTTCAAGTCGCGCGGCAAGCCGCGTAACTCACTGTTTCAGCAAAAAGTGAGTTTTTGCTTAAGGGCTATTTAAGGGCGTTAAGTGGGGTCCTAGTCTAGGGGGTTAATAGGTAGGATGTATGGAAGTATAATTGGGTCATTAACTCGTAGTTAATTGATCTAATTCAGGTGTTCGGTTGGAGTGATCGTAGTTGGAAAGTGTGTTAAGTGGCTTGGCAATTCAGGTGAGTTCCCTTCGTATGTTTCTTTTATAAAATAAATGTTTTAAATTGAAATGTTTTAAACCATTCAAATTGGACGGTGTGTGCTCATTTAATAGTCACGGCGTGTGTGGCTAAATTGTTTGGGCGTTGTGTGCCCCTTTAATAGTCACGGTGTGTATGACTTAAAGTATGAAATACCATTGCAACAGGTACATGAAAAACATGTTTTAAAGTGTGAGTTGATATTCATGACTAACCGTTTTCTCTTATAACTGTCATGCATATTAACTGTTATTTATGGGAATTCACTAGGCCTTTTGATCTAACTATCTCTTTTATAAACTGAAAACCATTTTTCAGGAAGGCATATGATAGAAAGCTCGAGTAAAGGGAAGGGAAAGTTGTGAGCTTGGAGAGCTAGATGTGAGGCACTACTTGTGTAGTTAGTTGTCTAGTTTAGTAGTTGAATTGTAATAAATCTCAGTAGTTGTTATTTCCGCTGCGAACATTTGAGATTATGTAATTGCTATTTTAATTGAGCAATGGCATGATATACCTTGTTTTAGAATCGTGGTTGTTACATAATGGTTATAAGAACTCAAATCTGGTACGTTCGAACATCTCCATCTTCACATCGCTTTCGAGGATATGGATATGGCTGAAGTACCCATATCTTGTTTTGAAGATGTGGATAATATTTTGAGTTGGTTAAAAAAAACTTGGTTTTCATTTTGTGATTTGGAGTTTGATTAAGATTTTGATTAGGGTTTTTAATTTAGGGTTAGATTTGTGTTTTTAATTTAGGTTTGAATAATGTTTTGATAGAGTATGTTGATTTGTGCTTTGAGTTAGATCATGATTCTGATTTGTGTTCTTGATTTAGACCTAAGCTTTTTGGGTTTCATTTTTTTGTTTTGCACTACTCTTACAAACATAGATCCGCAATCATTTTTGTGGATTTATTTTTTAATAAAAAGACTTTGCTTTGATTTGAATATGCATTTGGTTTGTTTATTTATGGGGGGTTTTAAGGGTTCTTTTTGTTTCTTTGTTTGGGTTAACTGGTGAAGACGAGCGAAGAGTTTACCGGTGAAGAAAACCTGTGAGTTCACCAAATTGTGGGAGCATCTAGGGGTCGTGGGAGGTTATACATAGCTTTATCGCATTTTTACATTGAAGTTTATTTTAAAAAATTAGAAAAAGACAAAAAAATATCTAAAAACATAAAAGATAAAAAAGCGTAAAAAGACCAAAATGTCCTCTACTTAATGAAGTTCTTTTAACATAGTTAGTCTGTTGGATCAAGTTCAAAACAAAATGGTAACCAGAGGGACCAAAAGCAAAATGAAAACAACCACAGTGACAAAAATTGTAATTAGTTTAAAAGATATACTAGAGTTGATAATGAGTGATAACCACAAGGACAAAAAGTGTAATTTACTCTATTAATCATATCTTTTTACCGTATTTTAACATAATCAACCGATATAAATGATTAGCTTGGATGTGAGAAAGAATTAACATAGAGATATAATTCGTTTTCAATTTTTAAGCATTAAATAAAAAATAAGTTAATTTATATGATTAGACTTGAGATCATGTGAGACCAGACTGTTTTTGTGAGACCATTTTTTTATACTTCGAATTTTTATTACTTTCACAGTTTCAAGTTTCAAGTTTAAAATAATGGTTTCACGGGTATCACGAAAACAAGCTGGTCATATATCATTATATGTAGAGGAAAGTTCAAATGTGAACTCAAATTTGGTTGTGAACGTGAGAACAAGTGAGAGCGCGACAGTGTCATATTCAGACTGAATACTGAAAAAAAATATTCAGACTGAATATAGCATTATTCATTCTGATTGTAATATTATTAGACTGAGTAACAGTACACGCGGTCTGAATAACACTACATTCAGTCTGAATATGACACGTGTCGTGCTCTCATTTTTCCTCACGTTCACAACCAAATTTGAATTTTCATTTGAACCCGCCTCTTTGTAAGTATACAATTAAGTAACAACTAAGAGCATCTCCAACAGTATCTCTAAAATGGAGAAAATAGAGATTTTGAGCAATTTTTTGCTCCAACATCTCCAAAATGGAGAAAGCATGAAAGAAGTTAAAAAAATCTCCAAAAATGATTACTATGAGAGAGAAACTATTTTTTTATTATATTCCATCAATAAAAAAAATTAAAATTAAATGTTTAGAATTGATTAATAATATTTTATCAGAAATATAGAATCTTTTTATAATATAATAAATTTTGTAATTTTCAAAATGAAGATGTTGTCGGAGATGAATGTAATATTTTTTAGGTTTTTAATTTCAATTCTTTATTTTAAAAAAAATTATGGAGATGCTCTTAGAAATGCTCTAACACACGTATATTTCCTATTTAAGTATGTAATTAAAATAAAATATATAATTCAACAATGATCAAATATTTTTTATTGTGACTATTAAATTATATTTATTATATGATAATATAAAATATTTAATTGGTATGCACTTTGGATTACCATTGCCTTTTTAACTTTATTAGTAATATATATATATATACTCTATAGAAATAGAATAAAATACAAAAAAGGGTTATAAAGTGCTTACAGATATGGGGCATATGAATACGTATATAATCTTTTTAATTGTTTAAAAACCAATGAAATCTTAAGTTTTTAAAATTTTGTCAAATGTTTTTAAAATCATATTTAATTTACTTAATAAAACATAAACATCTTAAATTAGACCGATCAATCAGTTTGGATAATTGATCAGATACAATAAAAATTTAGTACAAGTTGGGGTTGATCCATATTGAGTTTAGTAGTTTTTCTATAATTTTATAAATAGTTAATGTATTAAATATATTGAAGATGTTTATTATGAACGATGTAATTATCAAAAATCATAATCAAAAGATTATATTAGAAAACAGTTGAGATATTATATATCTATTAATCATGATTTATTATCAAGATATTTATAGAAGATTATAAGGTTAATTATCTTGATCATGGCTTTAGAATATAAAACAATTCAGATATTATATGAAACTAACTATTCGTTAAATTAGATAAACGCCGCTAACTCTAAATCATGGGTTGGATAATTCTTCTCATGCTCCTTGAGTTGCCTTGACGCATATGCGATCACCTTGCCTCTTTGCATTAACACACAACCTAAACCCATTTTCAATGCGTCATTATAAACCACAAAATCCTCGGATCCTTCCGGTAAAGAGAGAATCAGAGCTTCACACAATTTCTTTTGAAGAGTCTGAAAAGCCTCCCTTGTTTGTCAGTCCAAATGAGCTTCACGTTCTTCCTTGTCAATGCCGTTAGCGAAGATGCAACCTTTGAGAAATTTGAATAAACCTTCGATAATAGCCCGCCAATCCTAAGAAGCTTCGGATCTCGGACGGACTCCGAGGCGGTTCCCAATTCATCATTGCCTCAATCTTGGATGGATCCACCTTCACTCTATCTTGAGTGACAACATGCCCCAAGAATTATACTTCCTTCAACCAAAAGTCACACTTAGAGAATTTGGCGTATAACTTCTCCTTCCTTAACACTTCGAGGACTTCTCGAAGGTGTTGTTCATGGTCCAACTCGTTCTTAGAGTAAACAAGAATATCATCAATGAATACTATTACCGATTGGACTAGAAACAGTCGACACACTTGATTCATCAAATCCATAAACACCGCTGGCGTGTTTGTCAACCCAAACGGCATCACTAAGAACTCATAATGTCCATAACGGGTCCTAAACACCATCTTTGCCACATCATCCTCTTTTACCTTCACTTGATGGTACCCCGAACGTAAGTCGATCTTTGAGAGGCAACCCGCTCCTTGTAGTTGATCAAAGAGGTCATCAATTCATGGGAGTGGGTACTTGTTTCATTCACGGTTGCCTTATTTAATTCCCTATAGCCGACACACATTCTCATTGTGTCGTCTTTCTTCTTCACAAATAATACCGGAGCTCCCCAAGGCGACGAGCTTGGTCTCACAAAACCCTCCTCTAGAAGGTCTTGTAGTTGCGTCATCATCTCTTGCATCTCGGATGGCGCCAAACGGTAGGGCGCTCTTGCAATCGGAGCGGGTAAGTCTTCCGGAAACACATCGGGAAACTCAATAACGACTCGAGCGTCTTCAATCTTTTTCTTCTCCAACTTTGCATCTAAAATATAAGCTAAAAACGAAGGGCATCCCTTGTCTAAGCACTTGCGTGCCTTTGCTAAGATTAACAATGCTACTTCGCCTTTTCTGCTCTCCCCATAGACTACTACTTCAACGCCATCCGACAACGTAATCCGAATCAATTTCTTGGAACATAAAATTTCGACTTGGTTCTCGGCCAACCAATCCATCGCAATCACCACATCAAATCCTTCTATTGACATAGGCATGAGGTTTACCCCAAACTTAATCCCTTCAATCTCTAAAGTGCAATCCTTAAGAACATCCCGAACTAAGACTTGATTACCATCGGCTATTCAACAATATAGGCATCCTCCAAAGTAATAACAGGCATAAGCATATTTGGGCAGAAAGAAGTGGACGCAAAAGAAAAAGTATCAGCGGAATCAAAAAGAACATGATCGGGTACAGAGTTAACAAGGAACGTACCCGACACCACGTCCGCTTATGCTTTCGCCTCATCTGCCGTAATCTTGAAGGCTCTTCCCACTGCCTTCGGAGCACTAGAAGCTTTTGCTTGAGAACCCGCGAGTTTCAACTTTGGGCACTCGTTCCTGTAGTGGCCCGTTTCTTTGCACTCATAGCATATGGATGCTTTGGTTGGGCAATCACGACCGAGTGCCCAGCTTTCCCACACTTATGACAGTCGTCGGAAGATGAGTTGCATGCTCCAAAATGTTTGCTCTGGCATTTAGAGCACCAACTAGCTTCCCTCCTAGAATCAGTTCTCCGATTGTTGTTGTTGGTGTTGTTCTAGTTTGACCTCTTGAAAGGCGTCGAATGCCCTTCCCACTTCCTCTTTTCCCCAACCATCAATCTTTCTTCGATGCCCAAAATGCATGCATCCTCATTATGTTGAGCTTCTTCGATTGCCTCTCGGAGAGTAGAGGGCTTTGAAACTCGAATCATTTCCATCATATCTGATGGCAATCCTTTGATATAGTCCTTTATCTTTTCCTTTCCATTCGGGGATACGTTCCCCACCAGACTCAGTTTTTCCACAAACAGACGGGTGTACTCCCTCACCGTCTTGCTCCCCTTCTTGAGAGCTCGGAACTCACCGAAAATTCGGTCAATTACTCTTTCGTTACAATACTACTCCATGATTTTTGCCTTAAACATCTCCCATGTGAGCATAGATACAATCACGGACCCGAGGGTAGCCGTGGTGAAGTCCCACCATGTTAGGGCCTCGCCCCGTAGCATTTGTGAAGCAAACTTCACCTTTTTCCTCTCTTCACAATCACTCGAGCTAAAAGCTTGCTCGATCTCTCACAACCACCTGATGCACTTTACCGGGCCATCCGAACCAGATAAGTCGGGTGGTTTAGTACACATGAAGGTGTTGTATGAGCAACCCCTTTCCACCCTCCTTGTTTCCACCACGGGTGTCTCTTCAGTGACGGGACCAGTCCCGTTTCCTTCAGAACCTCCCACTTGGTTCTCAACGGTCACTTCATGCCTTCGATAACTGGCATCCCTTTCCTCAAACATCTTAAGGACTGTTTCATGCTGTTGATCCATAACAGAATTCACTTCCTGCAACAAACGAACTTGAAGTTCATCTTGTGAACCCGCCTCCACCATCAGAGGGCCTCCCGCGTTAAGGTTAACTGGCGGAATAAAATTTAATTTGGGTGTGCCGTTATTGGTAAGAGGACGAATAACTGGAGGTGGTTGAGTGACCTCCACTGCCGTTAACGGATCTGGATTTGTAATACTGTTATTCGCACCTTCCGCTTCATTTCGTGATCTGGTACGCGTGTTCACCATCTTATTCTGTCAAGATGGTAGAGTAGGAGTAAGGCAAGGCTAACATAGATACGTATAACACATTCACCAATCATCGCAATAATAGTAAAATAAGCATACTCAGAATACAATGTACCCAAAATAGCATTAGCTACGTGATATCTGGGATATATCATACACATAAGGATTTCTATTACCAAAGTCACATTTCATAATTAGCGCATTTCCGTCGACTCTAAAGCCCTCCTTTCTCAAGAGTGTATACCCATACTCACAGTTTGATACTTAAACTCTCAGCTTAAGTATATGCATCTTAAGTTCACACCTAGTTCATTTGAACTTGAGCTCTGATACCAACTTGTAACACCCCTAAAAATGGGAGTTAATTTAAACCAAATAGAATGCGGAATAAGACTTAATAAAATAAGCATCACCCATAAAGATGGGGAGGAGTAAGAGAGTTTACAACATCAAATGGATACTAGATGACAACCTATTAATCTATACAGTTACAAAATACAGATTAAGTTCGGGTGTCTCTAAATCCCCAAAATATAAGCTTCTATGTAACTCCAACTATACATGTGACGATGTACTCCAAAAAGGATGTCCCTACCGACATCTAGCTCCACTCAATCCCTCGGAGCCCCACTAGTACGATCACCTGATATACATGCCATTTTAAGAAAAAGTGTTAGGCTTGAAGCCTAGTGAGAACAAACAGTTCAAATAAGGAAGGCCAGTAAATCTTTGAAAGCGGTAAATAAACATTTAACCAAAAGCTTTTCTATTTAACTCCTTTATTTTGCGCGCTATATACACCTAAAAGATACGCTAATGAACCTTCTCTTTTGCGCGTAATTTACACCTAAGAGATACGCCAATTGAGGGAACATACGGGGGTGACCTGCTATCGTACTAACATCAACCCCAAACTAGGATTTAGTCAGTAAATAAGTAAGCTCGACCGGATAGAAATCTTCGGCTTACGGATAAAGAGTTCAACCCCAAACGTGGATTTATTACTCAGTACCCAACTGAGCAAGCTCAACTCCAAACTAGGGTTTATTACTTGCCCCGTCCCCAACAAAACTGACTATTATGCCTATGGATCCATTACACTAGTCTTACATTTTAATACATCCATTTCCGATGTACTAACCATTCCTCAACCTGAAATCATTGTATGATAAAGATTCCTCATCTTTAAACCTTTCCTTCAAAATTAGGTCAAATAACATCTAGATCAAAACATCATATTTCTTGAAAATAAACTCATACAAATGTTTTAAAACCGTTCCTTATACTCGTTTCAACATTTCAAAGAGGAACTCTAGATGACTCATTTTGACCTAGTTTACCAAAATCCATAAAATATAGAAATACTTGCATAAACACCTTATAGGAGGTAAAATACATCATTTTGACTGTATAAAGTTTTAGAAAAGGTAAGAATGAACTCACAATACAAGAGTTTGATTCCTTTTTAGAAAAGGTAAGAAACCCTAGAAAGCTTCCAACATACTTGAACTCTAGAAAAGAGATGAAGAACACCTAAGGTTCAAACCCTAGATCTTGATTCCTTGATCTTGAGCTTCAATAAATGATCTTGCTTGAATGAGAGAATGAAATAAATGCCTTATAAATCTCCCCTTTGGGGTCTGGTCTTGAGAGCAAAAGCTAAGAGAAAATATCTGATTTTGAGTAATAAATGATATTTCAGTTAAAGGCCCACTATTATACCCAGCCACAAACTGCGACCATAATGTGCGACGCGGGCACTTGGCCAGGTCGCAATGTCCAGGTCGCACCTTGCAAGGCTGACCTACGGTACACGAACTGTGACCTCGAGGTGCAATGAAGGCATGGCAAGGTCGTACTTGCCATGGTCGCACTTTCCGAACTCATCCTATGGTACATCGATTGCGACCACAAGGTGCGACGAAGGCACTGTCCAGGTGGCACTGGCCAGGTCGCACTTCTCATCTGATGGACCAAAATTCTTTAACACCCCAACCTAAGGAAATACCAAACTTGTATTTATAAAGAGAGAGTCGAGAGATATAAAATTCAGGGTGTTACACACAATAAATGCAAGATTGAGTGCATCAAGACTTAAGTTCAAACATTATCCTTAAATCTCAGAAGAAGGGTTGTTTGTCTTATTACAAAAAGGTTTGATGTGACAACTGAAGACATGGAGAAATGATGAACAGTGACATCTCCTTTTGTACTATGAGGAATGGCACCAGCCTTTTTCTAATAGTCTAAGGAATGGCACCAGCCTTTTTCTAATAGTCTAAGGAATGGCACCATCTTTGTCCAGTGAATATGTGGCAAACAAATGATATTGTGACAAGTGTCCACATGCATTTAATGCATGGGCGCTATAAAAGGAGAAGAGGAGCATCCATACAAAATACGCCTTCAACAAGATATCTTCTGAGTGCTTAAGTTGATTCAGCAGTGAGAAACAGTTTAAAATAGCTTTCTTTGCGTTTAGTTATCTCTTTGTTTACTAAGTGATATCTAAGTGTTTAGATTGTTGGAATAGATTTCATCCGTTCTTTCCGCAATAATCAGTTTTCTAAGTGTAATTCTTGATATTTAATATTAAAGAATTTAAAAAGTGAAAAACTGTGTGTATTTGTATTCAACCCCCCTTCTACAAATCCTTTACTTAAATGTCATTACCTTGTTAGGGACCAACAATGAGAACTATTACAAACTAAAGGATAGGAAGAAACAAAGCCGACGTATCAACATCACTAGGATCATATATTCCTCTTCTTTTTCGAGCTATGCGCAACCTGATACTTCCCTGAAAATGATTTTTATTTTAAAAATTGAGGGTTAGACCATAAGGTCTAATGTATTCCTTTAGTCACATTTCAGAAATTATAAACAATGATAAAATGATAGATCAATAAAGAAAATAATTCATACTCAAATCACATTTGAGCAAATTCATTTCACAACACTTGTAGAAACCCCGTTACAAACCCCCGTGACAAATATAGTATTCAAACCCTTAATAGGTACTTATCCAATGTGCTCTAGAAACAAATTCAAGGCAAACAAATCACAACTCCCAAGAGATATCACTACCTCTACGTACCCTACGCCTATTGTGCAACTGCACACACGCCACATAGTCACATATAACTCAAATTACCAATCGTGCAAAAGATAGAGTTTGCATATAAAACCATCATAAATTCCACAAAAGTATTCTAATATAATTTCCTAAAGAACCCTTGGAACGAAAGCTCAAACCCCCACTTCGAAACAAGAAATGAAGTGGACGAAGTTGCGCCACAATAGTAGCATACGCGACTTATGTCGTGACCGAGGTCACGCGCCAAGTCACGCAACACACTGTTCCGTGTTACTTCCTCCTTACAGTTCATTTCAGCCCCAATACTCAAATTCAACTAAAAATCTACGATTTCCAACCTAATTAATCAACTAGAATCAAATGGGAACTTTCCAACACCATATCTAAACCAAAACTAATTATCATTAACTACTCAAACTACCAAATCTCCACTTTAACCATGAGTTTATCATCCATGGAGTTTGCAACCTTAAATTCAATTTACCAACAAAAAAAAAACTGACATGAATCATAATATAAAAGTTGGTTTGAACACCAATTCAGAAATGATTCTTCTATAATCCATAAATTCCCACATCTACATGATCTAGATTTAATGAAACACATAAAAGCCCTAGATTTTCCCCATATAACAACCAAAACACCGTTAATGGAGGTTCTAGACTTATAGATGAAATCTGGTACCTGAAGATGAGGATTACTTCCTTCGATTTCTCTTTAAATTGCCCACCAGCTTTCAATATTTATTTCTTTTTTCAATCTCCCAAAACATACACACACACGGGATGTCGATCACAAAGGCTTAAATGAGAAAGTCCCTATCATTAACCCCCTTATTTACATCTTTTGTTTCTGAAGAAAAGAAATATTTACACACCCAACGCCAACTTATACAAAGGTAACATAAAAGGGAGATGGTGTTATTACATCTATTTATATAAGTGGAATGATAATCTTATGATTAACAAGTACTATAAGTATCACCTAAAAGAGTGGTTGATATATTTAGAAGATTTCATATCTTCTAAAGGCATAATTGTCATTTTACACATATTTATTTTAACAAGTTACTACCTGTCAATTCTATTTCAAGTTTGTCAAACAAGTTAGCTTTTATTTGATTATATTTAATCAGATTAAATATTACAAAATCAACTTATTCAGATATACATTTTATGTATGTGACTCATTGAGACTTTATCACGTTGTCAGTAATTATAAATCCTATTTATAATTATAATGAAGAGCCGCATCTATCAATACATTATCGTTATCCAAATGATAAAATTTGGTGATTCAACTATTTAGCAAAATGTGTTATCATTATCAGTTCACAGACTTATATCCATTTGTCATTGATATGCAGATTGAACACGATGCATGAAAGTGTCATACTCGTTATGTTGATCTTTAGTTCATGACTTCGGAATATACTCATAAGACAAATCAACAGTATCTCATATTGACTATATAAGCATGCTTGCACTTCTTTAATACTATTCAATTAAGGGGTCCATGAATATCACTCTTTTCATCTACAAGGAATAAAATCTTATCTTGATTCATGCTAGTACTAGAAAGTGAAACATGACATACCTAACAACCATTTTGTCATCCAGTAACGGAATGATTTAGAATCGGTTATCAAAGTACACCACTCACATAGAACAAACTCTATGATCTCAAGTCAAAGGACTACATGTGCAAAGACCACATGAGAAACATCTATGACACCATATGACATACAATAAAATGTTCTCATAGCGAGTCGCTTCAGGCATACAATATCTCATCATGCACCCATAGGTGGATTCTAAATCTCCGTATGAAATCACTGCATATATTAGTTGTACCATTTTAATTCAACCTAAATCTGAATTAATATTTGACTGTAGACTTTTGAGAATACGATATTTTAAGGTTATTATTATGTTTGGATGTAACACAAAATAATGTGTAAACATAATAATTGGACAATGTTTTTCATAATTTATAACGACACAATGTCCTAAAATAATCACCGATGATTGGTTTTTGGCATACACACTAACATTAGATAGCATACTCATACTGAATTTCTTGTGGCCTGGGGGTCATGTGGGACCGGTTGAGGTTCGGTATTCAACTTTTTTGCCCAAAAACCACGACACAAAAGAGGTTAATGACATTGATCATTTTTAAAATGTCATTGATCAATTTTAACAGTTTATTTTGCCAACCATTAAATAATGTTAACATTTTGCTTCATATGAAACATCATTGCTAATAATTGAATTAGATAAGTAATGATATATCTATTTAGGGTGAGGTTTAGGGAAAACATCAAAAAAAACTGAAGAGTGGGAGTCCTCCATGTGGATGGTATGTACAAATGCATATTGTTAATTTTTAACATGCATTGGTGCATAAAAAAACAACTCCATTCGTTTGTATGCATTTGTGCATACCGTTCGAATGAGAGACTTCCAGTGTGTTCTTCAATTTTTTTTTCTTTAGTGTTTTTCCTGGAATCCCTTCTATCTACTAATATATATATATATATATATATATATGTATTCATATTATTACATAAAAATATTAACCAAAAACTGCAATCACTATTTTATGTATATTATTAAATTAATAATAAATGAATATAAATTAGGCAGAGAGACAATTATTATAAAGGTTTCCTACAGAGAAGATGATGGAAGCAAAAAGGTAAGAAATTTGTGTGGAATCTTAATGGATTTATATGTGTTGGATTGCATTCCATATCACAAATGACTTTTTCACTTTCATCAAAAAGGTGAAATCAATTTCAGTTTAAAATGTGCACTTCGATTTGGAATTTAACTTTTTCTTCATGGGGTTTTCTTTTTATCTTTTGAAATCTAAAATATTATAAAATTTTATTAAATATCAATTTTGAAAAATAAAAGTTTTTGTTAAAATTGTTGTAGGATATGTGTGTCATCGTCAAAAGGATGTGACGATATAGATAGGGATAGACATAGTTTTAGAGTCATTTATGGAGTATATCTCCTTCCATGCTTATCATTATATATATGTAATCGACCCTATTTAAAGGGCTTATGATTATATATAGCACGTGCTCCCCAAAAATTGTTAGGGTTTGTATAAACAAGGGTTGATTTAAGCAATCGGCCGTTCAGCTCAGATTCTTGGCTTTTCAACTTCATCCATCAATTCAAGTAATTCTGTCATTGCGACTATAATTCAAGTAAGAATTTTCCAACTTCTAACTCGAATATTGTTAGTATACTTGTTTTATTTCCACATAGATCTTGAAATTAATTCCATAAGAAATAAATATGTTATTTGCTTTCATCATAATGGTTACGAGCTAATACATGCAAAACCCTTTGTTTTAGTGATATAATATAGATAATCATGTATCTTGATAATTTTGCTTTGCAATCTTATGAAATCGCAATTGATGTATTCTTTTTGTATGCTTATAGAATTTGAATATAAATTTATCTGCTTCTATTTAAAGTTATGGTTAATATTTATATGATATAATCAAGTATGGTGATAAATATGACTATAAATATATGAATATTTTTCTTTATATTTTTTTTTCATTTATCCATCTTATTAATTAGTTGAAAAAATAAAAGAGAATTTTTTTATCTTTTTTACCGGAAAGTTTATAAAGAGATATTATTTTATTGAAAAAAAAGGATGAAGTTTAATGTGTTTTTTTTTATTTTATTTTAAAAACACACACATATATATATATATAAATATAAAAGATCTGACTCATGTCTTTACACATAATTACAAAGTTATCTTTAAAATTTATGTTATACCTTTTAATTATTATTTTAATTTTATCAATTAATCAACATAAATCATCTGTTAAATGTGTTTTTTTTAAGATCTTTATTATTTTATATCAGGAATTGATACTTAAATATCTTTGATTTATTTTGTGTTGATTGATTAGTTTTTTTTGGTATGTGTATTTTTAAAAATGTAACAAAGAATAAAATATTTTATTGTTTATGTTTTTTTTCCTAAATGCCATTTAATAAGTTTATTTATCTCAATGAATATATATGCGTATCTACTCTAAAAAAATCAAAATCGTATTTTTTTTTATTATTATTATGCATTAACTCATTGGCAACTATATTAGAAGTATTTATGGATGATCACAATTTAAATGAAATTATTTGAGTATTTAATTATTGTATCTAAATGTTTATTATGTATTAATTTTTGTATTGATGTATCTATATAGGATTTAAATGTTTATTTAGTTTCTTAAATTGATTTTACTACATAATATTTAAATGCTTACTTTTTTGAATATGTATCTTGATTATGAGTCCCTACTCATTATATTCAATCTTATAATTAATTTTTGAAAGTTACACTTCCTAGCTCCTACCTCAATGTATTTTGGTCTTTTGCCAAAAGCTCCCAAAACAAAATAACATGAAAATGTTAGAATATCTATCTTAATTATAACTTCCTACTTATAATTCTTATAACAACTTTTGGAAGTTACACTTCCAATCCTCATATATATTTTGGGTTTCTACCAAAAATTTCTAAAATATTTATTAAAATGCTCAAAATATGAATTTGACTTTATGTCAAAAACCAACATTTATTTGTCTAATTACATAATCTTTAAAAATACCATTGGTACTAAAACATTGAAGTTGGCTTCATATGTCAAACTCGTATTATTTTTGGCCTCATGCCAAAAACATATAATTATAATGTATTTTCAAATTAAATAAATCGCAAAATATTGATTGGATTTTGTCAAATGGGTGTAAATAGCCCCAAGGTTTGTAGGGACTTAAGAAATTCATGTGATTCCCCTACTACCTGGAAATCCAATAGATTGAGTGATTTATTTTCACAAATTGAAATATTGATGAATTAATATCAACAAAATTTAAACATACTATAATCCAATATTATTATGATGATGAAATTTTATGCATAATATAATGATTATAAACAATGATTATTAGAAAATCATATATTCTCCATTATTTACGACATCCTGGACTCGAAAGAACTTGAGTACCATAAGATAGGTTCGTAAGAACATATGCAAATATGTAAAAATCATCAAAACCCATTGACCCTAAAAATCACTTGTTAAGTTACAAGTAAATACCGTGAGATTTTTGAGACGATACAATAGTCACAACCTTTATAAGGAATATCGTTAACTAGAATCCCCAAAGAACTATGGGACGCCCTGAAAAGGAAAATCAGGAGTATTCATTACCATTAACTTCCCAACTAATCATACAGTAGAATGAAACCCACTCGATTGCAAAAAGGTGACTGATTTCAACAAAGAAATGTTATGTCTCAAAATGCATCTCAATCTTCATGGCAAGAAACCCACGGAAGATTTCCACCTTTCATATATCAGTAATCATATTAATGAACCAATATAAGCTAGAGTATAACCTTTAGATAAACTCATCAACCTACTGTAAGTGGTTGAGAGATATAACAAAGCTATTTCATTTAACAATACTAAACATGTTCGGACAAAGAAAATCTTGTGGTCAATAATAAAAGTGTTAGAGGTGGAAACAACTCCAAAGTATAGTGAGTTAAAGACAATTTCACATATGGACAAAACCATGGAAATGGAAAAAGGGTTTTACAATTCTTGAAGCAGAGATGAAACTACTGCCTAAAAGATAATGGACAATATAAGAAGAAAATTGTGCTAATAATCGCTCACATCAAAAAAGAGAACAAACTGGAAATGAACTATATCAGATTAATTTAAGATTGATTGAGTATAAGTTTATTTGAAATTTATTTTAAGTATAAATTAATTTCATTTGCTGATGAAAAACCAAATATCTAACTGTTATAAATGTAAAGAAATACATCAAAATTACAAATATAAAGCTCTCAATATATTCTCCGTTCCATGTAGGAATGTATCGAGGAGAATCTAAGGGTTTTGTGTAGGCCCTCCTACACAATCCTAAGAAACCAACTGTTTCTTTGAATTAACAATCTATAACTCCTCCAACCAAAATACTTAGATGACGGACTGTCATTTCCTTGTTGGTACAAGATTAATAGTCATTAAAGGACTATATTAATGAGAACCTTGTTAAGATATTCGTATAAATTGGAAATCATAATATAAGAATGGAAATGGGTATATATGTACAATAACTCTAATGATATGAAAGGAACGTATATTAGAGAAATTAATGTGTCACACTAGTGGATTATCTAGGTCATCAAATCATATTATGTCACCAATAAAGAACTTTGGGACAATTATACATATATTTTCGACATGACCTTGTGAGACACCATGGTTATGACATAATGATCCGTGTATTGAAAAATACATATAAACACATTATCTTTCGAGTGAAAGGCAAAGTAAAGCAAGTACCAAATTACAATTGTTGACTTCTACAGCACAAAAAGCAACACCACTATCATAATATGTCATATCTAAAACTTTTGTATACCCTAATTCGTAGCTAAGACAGGAACGAGACCATCCTAAAGCTAATACAAAAATATTATATTCTTACAACGAATACAAGGTAATGGACATAAACAACCAGAGTGCGGGCCATTTAAGTATTTTATGGTTCTGGTTTCGACACGATGAATGCAAGTCGTATTATTGTCCACATAAAATGTTGCACTCCAAGCACTAGTTATACGTTTAAGGGCTTACCTCCCTCTTTATCTCATTAAGTCTATATGACTTGTAATGTTGGAGAATTTACATCATAAGAATTTGATACTTATTGCATATATATTGCAATCAATGTAGAGTTTTCTATACCCCATGTGTATGTATAAAATGGTCTCATAGAAATTATCATCACAAGAATATAGATGGTATATAGGGAATTGGTTATGCGCACCAATTAACCCGCATTTTCTTGGGGTTATGCAAATATTACATGCAGCCTTACTTATTTGTTTTTAGACTCACTACTAGCCAACCAGTATCATGCGTACCAGTTGGTAACTGGATATAAGCCTGAAATTTTACATTTACGCTTGTTTGGTTGTGTAGTACATGTGCCAATTGCGTCCCCACAGCGCACCCAAATGGGTCCTTAAAAACGATTTAGTATAAGTTGGATATGAATCCACAACAATTATCCGCTAATTAGAATCCTTGACGGGTGATCTCTTTATCGCTAGATTAGCGAGTTGTCACTTTGATGAGACAATCTTCCCGTAGTTAGGGGGAGATAGGAAAAAGGATTTTCCATGGGAACGACTGGAAGTGTCATAGAATATTCCCATCATGTCTCAATTTGATCCCCAAACTTCACAAAGTAAAATTGAAGTCAAACGAATCAGACTCGATACCTGATATGTTTAATGTTATTCCTGAAGTGACAAGATCACGTATACCAGCTGCAAATATATCCATAAGGATAAAAGTCCCTAAACAAGGGCACAACGCCACTGGAAAGCGCGTTGCAATCACACATGATGGAGGTGTGGTTGAGGTCGTGGCTCCCAAAAGGAAATGGGGGAAACTACTTGGTTCGATAGATACTCATCTAAAGGAAAAGAAGAGTAAGGCACAACCATTTATCATCAATACATAAACCTCTCATGAGATTATCTCTGACTAAAACTATGTCTATGAATCATTACTGGAGGACGCTCCGAAGTTAATATTTGATTCCAGAGATCAAATAAATCTCAAATGAATTATGAAAGTGCATACGAGTCGATGGACAAATTGTACATACTCATTGATGATATTCACATATATTGTTGCTCGTGAGATGATAGAGCACTATGACATCGAACCATGCTCAGTTGAAAAATGTCAACAAAAAGCAAATTGACCTAATAGAAGCAATCCAGGATAATTACATTTGACAAATACACGGGTATTTAGTCCGGTAGTGCTAACCCACCAAGTGTAAAGCCCGTAAGACATAGATAATTCATTTGTCATAAAAGCGTAATGAGAATAATTAAGTCATGATGTATAAGACTCTCCTTTGGCGCAAGGTTTCTCACAACGCCCTGGATTGATGACGAGAAGATTTGCTCTCTCGTGATGGACGTTATAACGTTCTGCTAATTAATTAGCCTAGTAATTCTGAAGGACATGAAATGCAGCTCATGAATGTGGTTACTATATATCTCTATGGGGATCTAGATTAAGAGATATTAAAAAGTGTTTGATGACATTATATTAGTAGAAACCACAAAATGCGTTTTCCATGAAATTGAAACGCTCATAGGCAGATGTGGATACCTGCCTAAGTGAATACTTCATTGGGAAGGGATATAAGAACGATGAATTGTGCCCATGCGTATTTATAAAGAAAACGAGTTCCAGATGTTTAATCATAACTCTATATGTCGATGTAATGAACATAATAAATACTCTTGATGAAATAAGAGAAACTTTATTCTATTCAAAATCTGAATTTGAGATGAAAGATCTTGGGAAAACTTGGTTTTATGTATCTATTTAATCTAGGACACCGAGTTTGTGATATTAATTCACCGATCGCATATGTCTAAAAAATAATCAGGCGATTTAATATATGGACAAAGCGCATCCGGCTAGCACTCCCATGATCGGTCGAAGTGTTGGATAAAAGGAAAGATCCATTTCGTCTGAAGGATGATGAAGAAGAGGCTTTAGGAGCTGGAATTCCCTATTTGAGTGCAATAGGCGCATTATTGTACTTAGAACAATACACTTGACCGTATATTGTATCTCTCAATGAACTCGTTAGCTAGATTTAGCTCCGCGCCAACGCAACATCATTGGAATGATATCAAATTTATCTTTTGGAACCATTGATGTGGGCTTATACTTCACTTACAAAGATTAAAATAGGATTGATAATGGAATTTCAATACCTACGTTGAATGTGAAAGGTAAAAGTACCAGCCCTTATAGGAAAACATAAAATATTGTCATGATATGTCTTTGCTGATATTAACTATCTATTTGACTCATACAAAAAGCTCATTCCCAAAATGGATAAGGGTGATAACACAAAGCATATTCTGCTTTAAGTTTATATAAAATCAGCAATAACAAACTCTCATATATATTTGAGTGAATCAAGCAAAATGCAAGGAGAATGTGACATACTTGGTTACCAAATCATTAACTAAAATCATATTTGGGAAACATATAGAAAGTATTGGAATCCTGAGACTTTCCAAACTCCCTTGATTAATGCACGAATCAGGGGGAGTAGTAGACAAAAGGATGAGTCTACTATATATGTAATACTGGTATGTTGTGCTCTTTCCTTCACCTAAGGTTTTATTTTTCCCATTGGGTTTTGTTCCTTGGTGTAAGGTTTTAGTGAGGCAACGATTTATATACCATCCTACTTTTCCAACTCTCACTATTAATGTACGAATCTGAAAGAATATTAGACTAAAGGAAAAGTCTATGTATTGCAAAGAAACTGGTGCGTTGTACTCTTTCCTTCGTCATGTTTTTATTTTTCCCACTGGGTTTTTATTTTGGCGTAAGGTTTTAACGAGGCAACAGTTGTGCACCATCACTCCCTTGACTCGACACAAGGGAGAGTGTTGTAGGATATGTGTGTCATCGTCAAAAGGATGTGACGATATAGATAGGTATAGACATAGTTTTAGAGTTATTTATGGAGTATATCTCCTTCCATGCTTATCATTATATATATGTAATCGACCCTATTTAAAGGGCTTATGATTAATAAGAAATACAGATTCATTCTTTCTTTTTTCTTGTTTGTTCTTTATAATTTTTCCTTCAACAAAAACTATATATAAAGTCAAGATATGTCAAAATTCAAGGAACCTTGTCTTAGTTCCCTTTTTTTTCGATCAATGTCAAAAACGTTTAATTTTTCTAATTTCATATTCATTTTAACCGATGAACAATAGATCTTCTAATTATTGATGTAAAATATTGCATTCATTAACCGATTAGTTTTTACCTAGCGGTATGATGAATGTGTCATTTAGAGATTGACCTTAAATAAGTTTTTAATTAAATTAATGATCTTTTAGCCTATTAAAGAAAAAAAATGATTTTATATTCATGAAAAGATCATATATTTAATTAAAATCTTATTTAAAATTATATATCTAAAAATCCTCTGATGGAGCCAGCCAACTTCATAAAATGTCAGGAGTTTAAACTTTACTAAAAATGATAAAATATATGTGAATATGGATGGCAAAAAACCCCGAAACCGATGGTGAAAACCGAAAACCGAACAATTCGGGTCGGGTTCGGGGACGTCTTAACCAGGGGCGGAACACAAGTCTTTTAATTAGGGGGGCCGAACCTAACAGATGCATCTTAAAAATATATAATAAAAAAGTTTTCAACCTAATCACTAATGTGTCACAATATATACAGGGGCCATATATACATAACCACCTGAGCTAAGCGCAATTCATTGATAATATTTCTAATTTCTAGTATTTAAGAGATAAAGCACAGGGGCCATGGCCTCCCTAGGCCCCTATTGTGTTCCGCCTCTGGTCTTAACGGGGACGGGGCGGGGATCGAGGATCTTATCGGGGATCTTAACGGGGGCGGGGACGGGGACGGGGACGGGGACGGGGACGGTACTCACCGCCCCGGCCCGGCCCCGATAGTGTGTATATATATAAAATATTATATAAATATATTTATATATTAATATTATATAATATAAATAATTTTTAAAAATTAATAAATGGGCTAAGTATACTAATAATTAATAGGCCAATATAAATACTTTTGAAAACTTTTACGATTTTTCTATTCGGTTTCGTATTCGGGTTCGGTTTTGGGTTCGGGTTCCGGTAAAACCAACGGGTAACGGTGATATTTTTGCTTAACGGGTTCCCCAACGGGGATCGGGGGAAACCGCGGGGACCCGACGGGTATCCCCGATAAGATCCCCGACTTGTAAAATCTAAATCTTGTATATTTTTTTTTACTGTACTGTATTATTTTTTTCGTGATCTAATAAATTTATTTGTATTTAAAAAACTTTTTGAGTGTGCTCAAAAACACTAGGAATTTTCCAGATTATTTTCTCCAAAGTCCAATGTATAATTTAAAATATTTATATAAACTATGCATTAGTTATTCTTTTTAGTTTTTAATTTACCGGTTTTTGTTTTAAAAAAAGACCCATCTGTCTTAGGTGGAAAACATATATCGGTTTAGCTTACGTGCGAATCAAAACCTTTTTTCATAAAAGTATAAAAGTATGTCGAAAAACGTTTAACTTTTAGTTACAGAAAAATATAGGGTAGGTAGTGTTTATGGTAATGTATAAAATTCATTTGCTCTACAAAAGTATATAATTTTTGTTTTAGGTAAAATGTATCACACTATAAAAATAATGACTTTCATCCACAAAAAATCATCCAGAAAAATTTCCTTGGATGATTATCACAGGTCACCGAGGAAATACTAATGGTTTCGGTAAAATCCGATGTTTTCAAGAAAATAACAACGGATTACCCAGAATTTCCTGGGTAATCTGTCACTGATTTTATTTACACCAACAAATTAACCACCAATTTTTGTGACGGTTTTATGACGAATCAACCTTTAACGACGGACTTCTTAGGAAAATGTCTATAGGTGAAAGCCTTCCATTTTAGTAGTGTCAAAATATAACGAAATACATTTTAATTTTAGTTAATGTATCGATAATTTTTTTATAATTAATGTAATAAACTATTAGATCTTGCTATTTTAATATTAATATACCTAATCATCAAGTAATGTCTTATATGGTATCGGTCTTTTGTTGAGTTGAAAATTGTTTCCTAAGAAATTACAACATGACAATACATATCATATAAAAAAGTTTTGCCTTGTTAGGAGTAATCAATCACTTGTATAACTTGAAGAGATAATTTTTGCATAAAAATCTATAGTTTATTGAAATTGATTGAGGCATGCATGTTCGCAGTGTCTCAAAACAAAAATTCCGCCGGTATCGATCCTTCTAGAGGATATAACAATCGTTATTCAAGTAGAACTTAAATATATTGAATCAAACTTATGTTGGTGATGAAAATCAATGAGGAGAGAAAAACTCAAAATTTGAGCGAAATTTTTGATACAATCTGCCCAAGACCGATCCTACATATATATATATGTGTTTCCCTTCCAACTGTCAAGTGTCAGGCGCGAACTTAGGCCGTGGGGAAACCCGCGCAAGTCACTGTTTCAAACCCAAAACTCCAGAGGGTTGTGCGCTTTATGTCGCGGGAACACACACGTATGTCTTTGTTTCAGAACCAAAGTTTCAGTGAATTAGGCATCCTTCTATGCGACTATGGTTGCGGGACTACCTGCACAAGCGTCTGCGAAGGTATCGTAATATCAAATCAAGAGACCCCGAGAGGCCTAAGGGTGTCTTTGACCTTTAAATGTATATATATATATATATATATATATATATATGTATCAAAGGAACCCCACCATGACACACTAACACACCAAGCCCCAAGCTATTAAATGATTTATTTAATGCTCTAGGGTTGGTGTTTATTGAGTGGATAGAATTTCCTTGAGGTTCCTATGTGGGACTAGCTTCTCACCTTAGGGGTGTTCAAAAAATCCGTTGGACCGCTCAAACTTGTTGAACCAAGTCAAACCGGACCATTTTAGCCGTTTGAGCAGTCTGACAGTTCGGTCTGATATGAGAAATAGCCAGACCGCTCGATTCGGTCTGGTTTGCGGTTTGAACATTTTTTGAGTGGTTTGGCCTGAACCGAACGCCAAAAAAATGTACTAAGTGTATTTATTTCTCTTGTTGTAAGTTTTGCTTTTATGGTCCAGTTATAAAGAATTCGTCAAAGACATTATGTTTTTTTAGTTTTCATTTTTAAATTACAAAATTCTGAAATTCTTCAAAAAGAAAACAAATTTCAAACTGTAGTTGATTTTGCTCAATGAAACAACAACTAACTTTAGATTTTTTATTACAAACTTCCCTCTTAACAAAATTTTGTCCTCGAAATTTTCCCGTTTGCAAATAAATTAGGGTATTTCAATCTTGTTTCCTTCTTCGGTTCCCAAGTTTCTTTTGGCTCGCTATGATTTCTGTTGGGTTACCGATGATTTGGTGATGACCCCTCAATTTCTCACTTAGATTATATATCTTGTATCTTAGGTTCTTTGAAGAAGTCTGGCATTGCTCAACAAGATCAGCGAGTCGAAGACTAGCTGATACAAAGGAAACATATCAACATTGTGGAAATGAAGATATGCTCACCAAATTTAATCCAGACTTAAAGTTGAATCCAAAGCATGAGGTAACCGAATTACTTACACCAGAATCGGCTAGAAGGCACTAGCCAAAAGACTGCTCTCGCCGATACATGACACTAGCCGATCCATCCTTTAAAGATATTCGGCTAGTTGTCTTATGTGGTTAGTTCAGATTGCATTTATGAAGATATTCCTTTTGTCACAATAAATACAAGAACGTGTGCGTCAAGCCTTAAGTTCAAACATTCTCCTTAAATTTCAGAAAAAGGGTTGTTTGTCTTGTTACAAAAAGGTTTGATGTGACAACTGAATACATGGAGAAAACATGAACAGTGACATCTCTTTTTGTACTATGAGGAATGGCACCAGTCTTTTTCTAATAGTCTAAAGAATGAAACCATCTTTGTCCAATGAATATACGGCAAGCAAATGATATTGTGACAAGTGTCCACATGCATTTAATGCATGGGCACTATAAAAGGAGAAGAGGAGCTTCCATGCAACATACGCTTTCAACAAGATATCTTCTGAGTGCTTAAGTTGATTCAGCAGTGACAAACAGTTTAAAATAACTTTCTTTGTGTTTAAGTTATACCTCTGTTTACTAAGTGTTTTCTAAGTGTTTAGATTGTTAGAATAATTTTTATCTGTTCTTTCCGCAACAATCTGTTTTCTAAGTGTAAATTCTTTATATCTAATATTAAAGAATTTAAAAAGTGAAAAACTGTGTGTATTTGTATTCAACCCCCCTTCTACAAATCTCTTACTTTAATTGCAGTACCTTGTTAGAGACCAACAATTTCTCCAATGAACTTTCATGAGGGAAATCTCTTTGTTTCTTAGTTTCCTCACTTTTCTATCAACGATAGCCCCTGGTTCTTCAATATATCTCAAAGTTTGGTCCACCTTTACAACCTTAAGAGGCACTTTCATCTATTAAATACTTCCTTAAAATAGATTTGTGGAACATGTTACAGGTGCCTCGAAGTTCTTCAGGTAGATCAAACCTATAGGCAACCTCTCCTACCCTTTCGGTTATCTTGTAAGGACAAACGAGCCCTTAGCTTTCCTCATCTCCAAATTGACCGTGCCTTTCTAGAGTGAGATCTTAATCATAAATTTGTCCCCAACTTGTATTCTAACAACTTTCGTCTTTTATCACCGTAGCTTTTATGTTTGTCTTGATCTATCTTCAACCTTTCCCTTATCTAGTATACCTTATCGGTAGAATGATAAACTATTTTAGGGCCAGCTAATTGTTTTTTGCTCACCTCATTTCAACACAATGGCATTCGACACTTCCTTCCATATAAAGCTTCATACAACGTGACGACCTAGTTGCATACTTTCGAAAAGGAGTTGGGTGATTATATGGCCAAATGATACCACAGTTTTCATGCACAAACAATAATTTTATCTTTTTCACAAAGCTTCAACAATTACGCATGCATTTGATGAAAATGGCACATTCACAAAGGGGGGGAGGGGGTTATAGAGGTGGTCTACCTTACATAGTGTTATATAACGAACTCACACAACATGTTTGTTCTTTTGGTTGAAATTCGACAACCAAAGAAACTCACACAACATGTTTGTCATACAATTGCGTCTTGACCACAGACTCATACAACATGTTTGTTACCATAGTATCCCAAATATCAAAATGTACATGAAAATGCATGCTCAAAATATCGTATGTTAGCGCTTATGCAACACATTAAATTCGTAAAAATTTAAAGCAAAATTGCATATAAATTTAAATATAACATGCAGTCATTTAAAAGAAGTCACATGTACTCATGGTACATGTCATGAACTAAATTTATCTTTTAAGTGGCTATCGTCTCCCTGATCAACGTCGAACTCACTGCATCATAGTGAACCTTCGTCTTCCGCTCCAATGTCCACCTATGATTTTGTTCACTCTAGTTCTTCCTCTTACTTGAGACTACAACTATTATCTCTTATCTATAACTTCTTGCGATGGTTTCTTGACAGAGGAATGAAAAAAGCTTGAGTAAGTGGACGGTGGTTTCAAAAGATATTGAAATCCTACATCTATAAGGGTCTAACTTATTTAAGAGTCTAACCCTCCACTTTCTTTCCATTTGCATAATAGGTCCTTGTAGATGAAACATCCATTCCCTTTGGAAATTTTTGGTTATCACATAAAGAAATTAAAACAATTAAAAATATTTATAAAATTACACATTTACCCATCAATTACAATCCGTTGTAAAATAAATAAGGGTGTGTTTGTAAAATTGACATCTTCCATTTTCTTTTTCTCATGTCCAAGAAAATTTATTTTCTTTCCTTTCTTTACATTTGCTCTCAAGAACACAAAAAAAAAAAATCTTTTCTTTTCCTCCACTTCTTTTCTTTTCTTCTTAAATTTGAGAACACCACAAAATATTTTACTTGTTTATCAGTCAAAATTGGTATGCAACAGAAAGATTTAAAAGTTTGTTACACTAATTGAGAAAAAAGTTCATCGTTACACTAAATAAGAATTAAGAAAAACTTTGTTGTATTTTGATGCCTTTATTTTTTCATGTCATGGCCACATTACCTGAAATACAAACTTAGTTTCCACATCAGCAATAGCTATCTTATTTAATCGGTTATCTATTAAGAATGTGTGAAATAGAAAGACATGGTAGTTTGTTATATTAATTGAAAAAAAAACAAAGTCTTTGTTATATTAAATAATAACTAAGACAAACTTTGTTATACTTTGTTTTTCTATAGTATACATTTAGGTTATAGACAATGATATTTTTGGTAAAGGACAATCGTCTCGACTGATATTTTGACTTCTTGTCAATTTGGACGTTTTCTGTTGTGGGATTTGAAACGATGAAGTGATGAGAGGGTTTTGCCTTTAAGGGTTTCTGACGAGGGATGATGTCGGAAAAACAAGATATCGGATGGAGAAAGTGTAAGGTGCTAGTTTCGGTGAAACCCCAATGAATTGAACCAATAGTTTTTTTTGTTGTTATCAAGCAAGGAAACCTCTAACTAGGTTATATGTGAGGGATGTTATTTGTCATATTAAATGTGGTATCTTGATTAGGGCCTCGAAAATTTGGGGGTCAAATTTTGCTTGTGTTTAGAGTCTTTTATCAACTTATATAAAATTATAGAATAACTTAGTGCATCTCCAATTTTTATCATATTCAAAAGTAATATGCCTTATTATTGTCACTCTAATATTTCGTTCCCTCCTATATATATATATATATATATAGAGAGAGAGAGAGAGGGAGGTTTCAATTGCAAACTTAACAATTTAAACAAACTTTGCAAACCATTATATTTGGAAAAAATTGAGATATTTATGGACAGTTATCATAATTCATTAATTATGATTGAGATATATATGGAAGATAATAAATTCATTAACTATGATCATGACTTTAAATTAGGAAACAAAATAAAATCAATTATTTATTAGACTAGATGGACGGCTAGGATTAGTTTGCAAAGTTTGTTTGAATTGTCGGGTTTACAATTGAAACATCCCCTGTATGTGTATGTGTGTGTGTGTGTGTGTACAGAGAGAGAGAGAGAGCAGGGAAAATTCAAATGCAAACTCAAATTTGGTTGTGAACGTGAGGACAAATGAGAGCACGACATGTGTCTGAATGTAGATTATTCAGACTGGATAATTAAAGAAATATTCAAACTGAATATGACACGTGTTTCGCTCTCATTTGTCCTCACGTTCACAACCAAATTTGAGTTCTCATTTGTCCTCATCTAATCATAAATTTTGTCTGTATCAAGGTTTTTAAAAAGATTGGAACAATCTATCAAATTTGTTAGATAGATTATCTCTTAATATTCAAATACAAACTCAAATTTGGTTGTGAACGTGAGGACAAATGAGAGCGCGACACGTATAATATGTTGTATCAAAACTAACAAGAACATAACACACAATAATTTGAAAGAAAACTTCTTATTATAACAAAGAAACTTGCTTAAAACTTTGCTACGATCATTCTCTCAATTCTTGATATCCTAATCTTGATATCTATGCACCTATATATACTAAAGAGAATTACCATAAAACTAGGACTTAGAGTTCTACTATAATACCAACTTGTATTACTTAAAGATTATCTTAACACCCCCCTTGTGTAAGACTTATCTTAAAGCCTCTTATTTATGGAAACATTAATTATGGAAATTACTAATATTCACTCTCCTAATTTCTGAATGGAAACTGAGAGCTCCTCCACACCAAGAAGCTTGCGCATTTCACCAAATTTGATCTTAGCAAGCGCCTTTGTCAAAACGTCAGCTCGTTGTTCATTCCCGCTAATGTGTTCTACCACGATCTCTTTCTCTTCAGCTAGTTCACGAACGTAGTGATAACGAGATTTTATGTGCTTACTCCATTCCTGAAAAACTGGATTTTTCACCAATGCAATTGCTGATGTGTTATCTACTTTAATCATCATCGCTGGAATCTTTGATCTGGTTATCTCGCCAAGTAATTCTCGTAACCAAGCTGCTTGACTGCTTGCCGAACTTGCATCCATGTATTCCGCTTCACACGAAGACAAAGCTACCGTTTCTTGCTTTTGTGAGCACCAAGTAATAGGCGATTTTCCTAGATAAAAAATATGCCCGGCTGTGCTCCTCCCATCGTCCAGGTCTATATTGTGACTAGTGTCACTATATCCAACCAACTCCATGGGTTCTTTTCAAGCATACTTTATTCCATAAGCCAAGGTTCCTTTTACGTACCTTAGAATGAGTTTGATTGCCGCCATATGGGACTTCTTTGGAGTTTGCATTTAACGACTTGTGATGCCAACCGCATAAGAGAGATCGGGTCTTGTGTGTAGCAAGTATCTTAGTCTACCCACTAGACTACGATATTCTATTGCATGTGTATCTTCTCCTTCTTCATCTTTTGAACACTTTGAATTTGCATCCATAGGAGTCATCGTGTGTTGGTCTCAAAGGAGTCTACAAGAGTTCAAGGATATAGAAACAAGTTTGTAGAAAGGGGGGGGGGGTGAATACAAACAGTCAGATTTTTTGTTTTTAAATTAGTTTATATTGAATAAACAAATTTACAGCTACAAGCGGAATTAGAACAAGTAAACCTATTCTATTGTAAGTTAAGAAATCACACAAATTGATGCACAAGGAAATGAGAGAGAAAATAGATAGAGGTTTTAGGAATTAGAAAGTAGCATGCATGAAGATGAAAAAGATATCTTCATCTTATTTATACCCGTTTGTATTTAATGCAAGACAAAAGATATATGCCACGTATCAAGCTTTCATAGGAAGCTTGTCCTTTGTTCAAAAGCAACCATGCTTTTGTCCGCATGTGAACGGTACCATATCAGATATGATGGGGACATAAGAGACAATCCGTATGTCCTTCTCTGACATAGTATAAGGTTTGACTTTTGTGCATCGAGGATAAGATCAATCTTAATCTTGTTTGAAAAGCTTCACTTGATCGCTGAACTTGAAACTTCAAGGATGAACTTTCATAGTATCGCTGAGGCTTAACAAGATTTCACACTCTGATTTAGATATTCATTGCTATCACTGAACCGCTTCAGATCATTAGCTGACTATCTCTTTCTTCAGCTTGGTCTTCGACTTTCGCTGAATGTTCTTTTGGTGTGATGGTTGATCTTCAGATCTTTAGGGGTAGACTTGATGCTTCTGATTTTCAGCGATCGCTGATAACACTCAGTGTATGCTATCGTTGATTTAAGCATAAGCTTACAAATGGAATTTTCACTAAGTATACAGAGGAATCATATTCAAATCACTGAGAGGAGTTATGATCAACAATCTCCCCCTATTTGATTATGATTAAGTAATATGAGAAAATTACTTGAAGGGATTAATAGGGACTTAAGAAATAATCAAGTAAAAATTTCTAAGTACTAATCTGTGAGATCTTTTTCAGCTAATCTATTATAGCCATTGAGTTTCATTTATAAGGATATGAAAACACAATTTTTACAAGTAGATGCCTTAAGTACTATCACTGATTTAAATTTCAGAGAGAAATATCAGTGAGTAAGGAGGTATGTAAAGAAGTTAAAACTCTTATGTTCATTGTCCCATTTATGTTTTCAGGGATCTTTTCAGTACACGGTTGGAGTAGAATACTTCATTTGAAATTTCATTAATAATCTGAAGACATTACATGAACAATGAAATTACAAGTTTGTAAGTAGAGAGAAGTACAATACACTGAAGAGTAATACAAAGGAAAAGACAACTATATATTAATCAGAGATTTTCATGTCTTCTTCGTATTTCATTTTCATAAAGCCTCTTTTGTCGATTCATCAGCGGATCATCTGACCAGCAGTGGTGATGCATGATTTGATGAAGGTTGATGGAGCTTTGCTGACCTCGCTGTTTCTAAAGAGCCCTAGAAAGCCATCATTGTCCAAGAAAATCATACCTGGTTCAGGGAAGGTGATGATTTCATTTTCTTCATATCTTCTATTTTGAGGGAGAGAGACGTTCAACATTGAGATGTTAGGGATTTCTAGATGACCGAGAATGCTTTCATAGTTGAATTTGGTTTCATGATCACTTTTGGAAGATGATCCTCCTTCACCTTTTGATCTTCTCTTTCTTGTAGGCTCAGGGAGATGCGGAACTTGTACATGTTGTCACATCCTCTGAAGAAGCTGATCCAACGCTCTTTCTACCACGTCTTTAAACTTTGATTTGGAACCCTGAATGGCATCTCTGATTTCTAGCCATTCAGAGTATCCATAGAACTTCAAACACTTGGCTTCTTCTTTTTCAGCATTCGCATGTCTGTACATTCAAACAAATACCTTCAGTCCATACCTTTTGGAAGGACGTGCTTCGATCGTTACTCGAATGATTTTTGAATCAGACCTCCGAAAATTGAATCTTTCAGTGCACCAGCGCAGTTCTTTTTCTTTGTGGCATGGTTCTTCATTGGTTAGAGCATTCAGGATCTTCTCTTGAGCGAGGATAGGATTCACTTTGATATTTTCTTCATTCAGTTCGCTTTGTGCCAAAGCTTCAGCGACTCTTTGACTTTTCTCAATATGCTCTTTAGTCGCCTTTTCTTTAGCAGCATCTCCCAGAGTATTCTTCTTGCAAGCTCTAGATCACTCTCTGTTTTCATCCCTTATTCTCTGAGCTTCAAGTGCTTGTGCCCTCTTTTCCGATGATAGAAAATAGAAGTCATCCACCATGCTGATAGGAATTGGACATTCTAGTTTAGCAGAGGGCATCTTTATTCTTTTGACTTCGAGTTCTTTTAAGAAGTTTATTCGCCTTTCTTCCTCTTCAGGCTCGCTTATTAGGGGTCTTTAAGCACGGCGTCTGGGAATGAGGCCTTCTTCATCTTCAGAGTTAGAGTCAGATATGTACATAAACTGCTCCTCAGATGAAGGTTCCTTCCAAAAAGTGGAGTCCTTTGGGGGACTAGACTCTTTTTCAGCCATTGAGTTTCATTGAGCGACACGTGGCCTTCATCCCGGGATTACCAGCGACAGTCCGGAAAAGATGTATTCAGCGGATGTTTGGAGATTGTCTACCCTAGCCCTTGTGAGAGCACATTCATTGATCAAGAAGTCAATTGCAGGGAATGTGGGGTTAGGGAGAACAATCTTGGGGATCTCCACGGAAAAAGGAGGAAGCTTTGAAGAAAACTTCTCCTGCTTTACGTTGCGCAGTTCAGCATCTGTCGTTAGTTGCTGAGGAGATTTACCCTTGGTAGCACTAGAGGGAGTAGCAGCAGCAGCGACCTTGGAGACAGTGACCGTGGTTGCTGGTGTGGAGTGAGATTGATGTGCAGTACCTGATGATAACATAGACAGAGCAGTCAAGAAGAGCTCTAGGTTACATGATGGATGATTAGACATTTTATTTACCTTGAGAGTATAATGAGGATTACTCTCAGGAACAGCGAGTACTAAGGTAGTGTCATGTGGATCACTAGCCTGTGTCTTAGTATGTCTATGAGAGACATGTTGAGGTCCTGTTGTAATGGCTTTCAAAAGTTCAGATTGTCGAAACAATACTGAAGTTTGAACAGCGTGCGATTCAACATCATCAGAGATAGGGACAACTATCTTTGAATCATTTGTTTGTGTGAGGACCAAAGAAGAGATGGTAGAAGAAGAAGAGAAGGCTGTGAATGTAGTACCTGATCCAGCTTCAGCGAAGATGGCTATAACACGTTCAGTGACCGTAGTCGCTGAAGGTGGTGGTAGTGTTGAAGAAGCGGCAACGGGTTCAGAGACTGTTGTCGTGGCAGTGGCTACAGAGGACGTTGGTAGTACGTCCGAATTAGGAAGGGAAGTCTTTTGAAAGACTTCCTTCCTTGGCTTCTTTGCAGCTGGCTTATCAGCGATGGTCTTTTTATGACCATCGGTTGGTTTTTTTCTTTTGGAGGGAAAGGAGGTGTCAGGGATACTCACTGATGGGTTATTCAGTGAGATGGACACATGTCTTGCTGCTTTGATGAGCTGCAGCATGTAGGGAGTGAAGGGAGCATCATCTAGATGGATATCAATGTCCAGAGACTTCTTCCCCACCATCGAGAAGCCTTGGTTGGCGACCGTTGGATATTCACCTTTGAAGGCAACCTCCAAAATGGTTGCAAAGAACCTGGGGTAAGGAATGAATTGGTTTCTCTTCGCAGCTTTGACCTTGTTGTACATATCGCAAAATATGTAGTCCGCATAATTCAGCTTGTAGTTGGTGCAGAGAGCAAATTCAAGGTCTTGGAAGTGCTTGTTGGCTTGGTCATGAGAACCAAACTTGGAGCCCAAGCACTAAATCACCTGCGTGAAGATGTATTGCCAACGACCAGGAGGACACTTCTTTTCCATCTTTGACCCTACAGTTTTGACTTCAGGGTTTTCCCAGACATAACCAATAGAGTCCAAGAAATCCTCTATTTGTTCCTTAGAGGGCTCAGGGGCCCAAGACTCGTTCTTTCCGCTTGAAGGAAGGTGGAGGGCATTCCTCAAAAAGCTGGAGGTGAAAGCAAAGTCACCGAGAGAGGGGATAGTGAAACGGATTGTAGGGAGCTTCCTACCCTTGTCAGTGGTGAGGGTTGTGCAGTGAACTGTATACCAGAGTGCCTGAAGATGCGCAGTGATACCCACTGGATTGTGCACGAAGGCATACATCAGAGGACAGGCTTTGATGAAGGTAGCACCATCGTGGAAGTAAGATCGTTCACCAGGGATATCCACCAGGGCGAGGTAGTTGCAGGCCTTGAAGGTAGCTTGTTCTAAGTCAAATTGGCACACAGGGGCTTTGGTGAAAACGACTTGATCAGCAGCCTTAGTGTTCTTGCTTGAAGATGCCATGTCTGTTTCAAAGATGGGAACACCAAATAGGAAAATCATGGTTTAATACAAGGGTAATAAACCAGAAAAGGTGTTTTTGGTACAAAGATTACCAAAAAGTGTAGAAGAAAAACAAGGGTTTTGATGAACAAAGATCAAAATACTTGTTAGTACCACAATTTTTGAAAAAGAGAAAGAAACTTGTTAAAAAAAAGGTCTTCTGTTCTAAGACAAACCCAGAACAGGTTTTTGGTAAAAGAATTAGAGTTTTATCACATTTGTTTTGGACTTAAAGTGAAGAACACTTGATTTGAATTTAGAGTTTTATAAAGTTAAAGATGTGATAAACAACATTTGAGTTTAAAGTGAAGAAGAGGGTTAGATCAAACCTTAAACGTGAAAATAAAGAAAAAAGCACAAGTGCGTGTTCTTGAGGAAGGCTTTGAAGATTCAAAGAAAGTTCTTGCTTGGAGAGTAAGGATCGCGTAAAGAATCAAATGAAGAATTAAGTTGCTTAAATAGCATGAGGAGAGAGAAAGGATAGCTAAACGACGGATTTAGCTTTTTGAAAAAGTAATGATGACCTAGCGCACGTTCCTAGAAAATAGTTGGAAAGGAAACGTTGTGGTCCGTTGTGTGTCAGATAAAGGTCTGACGTGTCCTTTTCTTATTTAGTTTTTTTTGAAAATGATTATCATTAGAAAATGTTAATCATTATCCTTAAATTCTTCATCAATAGACAATAAAGGATTATCAGTGATGTGTTTTTAGTTTTAAGACATTCCCTGAAAGAAAATATTCAGAGAGTGTAAAGATTTAGAAGTTCATACCTGAGTGAGAATGATCAAGTATCGATGAATCAGAGTTCAGAGAATGGAGAATTATTCAGCGTTTAACATACCAAGTTCGCTGATGACTAGATTGAATCTAGCTTCATCAAGAGGTTTGGTGAAAAGATCAGCGAGCTGATATTCAGTTGGAACAAAATGAAGTTCCACTTCTCCATTCATCACATGATCTCTGATAAAATGATATCGAATCTCAATGTGCTTGGTTTTTTAGTGAAGAACAGGATTATTTCTAATTGCAATAGCACTAGTGCTATCACAATAATAGGGATTTTAGAAAGTTTGAGATCATAATCTCTTAGCTGATTTCTCATCCAAAGGATTTGAGCACAGCAGCTACCAGCGGCTATGTATTCAGCTTCAGCGGTAGAGGTGGACACAGAGTTCTGCTTCTTACTTGCCCAACTTATCAACTTACCACCTAATAGCTGACATCCGCCAGTGGTGCTCTTTCTATCAATCTTGCATCCTGCACAATCACTATCAGAGTAACCGATTAGATCAAACCCGGAGCCTTTGAGATATCAAAGACCTAGATTAGAAGTTCCCTTCAGATATCTGAAGATTCGCTTTACAGCGATGAGATGAGATTCCTTTGGTTCAGCTTGATACCGAGCACAGAGACATGTAGAATACATGATATCAGGTCTACTCGCTGTAAGATATAGCAGAGACCCAATCATCCCACAATAAGTAGTGATATTGACAGGTTTCCCATTTGGGTCTTTTATCAATGTCAGAGGAGGTGCCATTGGGGTCTTCATCGCTGAGCATTGATTCATATCAAACTTGTTCAACATGTCCTTAACATATTTACTTTGACAAATGAAAATTCCTTTGTCAAATTGCTTAATCTTCAAACCTAGAAAATATGTTAGTTCACCCATCATACTCATTTTGTATTCTTTTTTCATTCTGTTTGCAAAACGAGTACATAATTTGAGTCTTGTGGAGCCAAAAATAATGTCATCAACATATATTTGAGCAAGAATAGTATGACCTTTATATTTTCCTAAACAGAGTTTGGTCAATCTTTCCACGAACAAATTTTTCTTTAAGAAGGAATTTTGAGAGAGTATCATACGAAGCTCTGGGAGCTTGTTTTAACCCGTAAAGAGCTTTTTGGAGTTTGAAAACATAACCAGGATGGTTTGGGTCAGCGAAACCAGGAGGTTGTTCAACATAAACTTCCTCGCTGAGTTTACCATTAAGAAAAGCACTTTTAACATCCATTTGAAAAACTTTAAAGTCTTTATGGGCAGCATAAGCTAAAAAGAGTCTTATGGCTTATAGTCTAGCAACAAGAGCAAAGGTCTAATCATAGTCAATACCTTCTTCCTGTCTGTATCCCTGAGCAACAAGTCTAGCCTTATTGCGAATAACAGTGCCATTTTCATCCAACTTATTTCGAAAAACCCATTTGGTTCCTATTACAGTTTTATCAGAGGGACGAGGAACAAGATTCCAAACTTTGTTTCTACGAAATTCAGTTAGTTCTTCTTGCATGGCAGAGACCCAGCTAGGATCAGAGATAGCTTGATCTATTTTCTTAGGTTCAGCGAGAGAAATAAAATTAACATAGAGACAGATATTACCTGTATCTCTACGAGTTTTGATACCTGCATTAGGATCACCAATGATTTGATTTATTGGATGATTTGCAGTCCATCGCTGAGCTGGAGGTTGAGGAGACTGATCAATAATAGATTCATCGATTTGCTCTCTTTCAGGGATGTCATTGATCGTTTCAGCGATAGGAACTTCATTTAAGATCAATTCTGGAGGAGATCCAGTGGATTGATCAGTAGAAGATGAAGCTTGGTTATTCATTGAAGAATTTCCTAAAGAAGTATCAAATGGAGGAATCTGATTGAGAGGAGTGACGTTGATCCCTGATGTTGACGGATCGCTGCTTGAAGTAGGAAGATCAGGGATTCCATCATCATTTGTTTCAGTATTAGGTTGATTGTTGAAATAAGTTTCAGGTTCTCCATAATGAGATCTCATCCATTCATTCAACTCCTCATCTTCTTCAGTGATAGGAACAGAATTAATAGGACGAGATTCATCAAAGTTGACGTGCATGGATTCTTCAACATGTTGTCTTCTCTTGTTGAAGATTTTGAAAGACTTGGATACAGAAGAGTATCCAAGGAATATCCCATCATCCGCTTTTGGATCAAACTTGCTCAAATGATCTCTGCCATTAAGAATATAACATCTACATCCAAAGATGTGTAGATATTTCAGTGAGGGTCTTCTTCCATGAAATAGTTCATAAGAGGTCTTCTTGAATCGCTTCACTATAATAGATCGATTCTGAGTGAAGCATGTTGTGTTGACTGCTTCAACCCAGAATTGAGTAGGTAGATGCGATTCGATGAGCATTGAGCGAGCTGCTTCAATAATCGTTCGATTTCTTCTTCCAGCAACACCGTTCTGCTGAGGAGTTCTCACTGAAGAGAAGTTTTGAGTGATTCCCTTTTCTCGAAGAAATTAATCAAGGTACTGTTCTTGAACTCAGTACCATGATCACTTCTCATGGAGCGAACGATAAGATTATTGAGGACTTCCATTCTCTTGATAAAAGCTATAATAACCTCAGGTGTATCACTCTTGGATCGAAGAAAGAATACCCAAGTATATTTGGAATATTCATCAACTATCACAAGAGTATACTTCTTTCCAGAGAGAGATTGGACATTTACAGGTCCAAAAAGATCCATATGGAGAAGTTGGAGAGGTGAGGTCACTGATAAGACTTGTTTAGAACAGAAAGAGGCTTTTGTCAATTTTCCCTTTTCACACGCTAAGCAAAGAGATTCCTTTGCAAATGTATGATTAGGGAGATCCCTGACAAGTTATTTTTGAGACAATTCATTGATTGTCTTTGTTAGGTCTGAAAAGATTGTATCCGAGATCACAAATATTGAAGACATGAAGGGTCAAAGTGCAAAGTCATCAAAGTCATTATTTAGGAAATGTTTAATGTTTAAATATAAGGAAACATTCCTTTTTGTAACTAAGGCAAGTATATATTGCCTTAATCTCCTAGTTTCCTTATACCGTATTTCCTATACATATAAATAGAGGGTTAGGGCTAGCAATTAAATAGAACGTTAATTCATATCATTCTAGAGAGAGCATATTAGATAATATCATTGTAACCGATATTCAATACAAGTGAGATATCCGACATCGGATCTTCATAAATATTAGAAGTGTTCTTCGTGTTCTTGCATACATTCATACGATTACCTGATTATCTGGGATCCACAATTGGTATCAGAGCAGACGATCTGAGTTTTTTGCGTTTTTCTGAAGTTATCCACGAAACAGAAGGTAATTTTTCGATTTCTGCTTTTTTTTTTGTTTTTATCGATTCATACTGTCTTAGCTTTACCCGATAAAAACTCATAATTTTTAAGATTTTTTTCTCGATTCGTTCTTCATTCTTTTGATTGGTTCTCGATTACGCTTTACCCGATAAAAATTCATATTTTTTTTAAAGATCTGTTTTTCTCGATTCATACTTCATACGCTTAAATTTTTGTCGATCCATATTGAGTTGTTCTTGATTTTAGTCAAAATTATTTAATCTGTTTTAATTAAAGTTATTCTAGTTTATTTTAATTACTTTTGATATTCTTTACATAAGAAAATTCAGGAACTAGTGACTCTTGCAGCTTTTCTTACTAAAGAATTCTCTAGTAAAAATCATAAACTCTAGTAATTTTAATTTTTTTTTTCTTGACTGAACAAATAAGAAACTCGAGAACTTAGACATTCTTGTCCATAAAAAGACTTTTCTTTTTAGTCAAGAACCCTTTGTTCTTGGTTTCTGGTTTATCGGTTAAAGAAAACTAAGATTAAGTATTTTTGATTTTTTATTGAGTCCTTTTAAATCGACAAATTTTATTAATTGAGTCAAACAGGAATCGATATAAATTTTTATCGATTCATTTTTTTATCGAGTCAAATTATTTTTGTCGAATCTTGATTAATCGAGAAACTTGAAGTTATCGAGACCCTTGTGATCGATAAAACTCTTCTTATCGATTCAAAATTTATTAGAAGTTTTATCGAGACTCCTTTACCCGACAATAATTGTTATCGAGTCTCATACATCCGAGAAATCTTCTTATCGAGACCATACCACTCGATAATTTGTTTTTGTCGACCCTTCATCACCCGAGAAAAATTCTTCTCGGACCTTCATCACCCGAAAAAAACCTTCATCTATCAAGAACACCTTCTGTTTTCCAAAGAAATCTCAGAAAATTGCCAAAAACTCACCGATCGAGATCACTTTATCAGGTAACCCGTGCTTTCACGATGAGTTCTCAAAACCAAATCTCTGAGCTAAATGCAAAAATCTCTCAACTTGAAACCAGAGACACAAACAACATGCAAGTGTTGGATGAACTTTTAAGAGAACATGTCAATCTCAAATCTAGATTTAATAACTCAGAAGAATCAAGAAAATTTTTGCAAAATCAAAATGAATTTTTGGAACAACAACTCACCGAGTATTCTAAAACTAAATATTATACATATGAAGAGTTTTGCAAAAAGACAAATTTGATAAAAATAAATTTTGGTCTGAAAAACCAAATTTCTGAGTTAGAAAAATTTATAGATCATGAGACGTATAGTGTGGTTCTTAAAAGAAAATTAATTGAATTTCTGGAATGTGAGAAAGAAAGGATTTTAACTTCTGATGAGAAACACAAGTTTGAGATTGAGAGAAAAGCCTTTGAAAGCAAAATTAGAACGTGCGAACTGACCATTCAAAAACTTTCTAAACAGGTGTCTGATTTTGAGCAAATTGTGATTTTAGAAAGAAAATCATCTGAAACAAAAAGTCAGGAGTTTTCAAAACAAATTTCTAATCTTGAAAAGCTTTTGAAAGATGAAAGAAATGCGTTTAAAACTGAGAAAACGAATTTAATCAAGAAATATAGTTTGATCATTGTTAAAAGCAAAAATCTGGAAAAAGATTTTGACGAAGAGAAGCAAGTCTTTGAAAATAAAATTTACAAACTTTCAAAAAAATTATCTGTTTTAGAAACAACTCTTGTAACTGAAAAGAATTTGAGATCTGAATTTAAAAATAAATATGATTTGGTCACAAAAGAAAGAGATGATTTATCCTGCAAGATCAAAGAACTTGAAAACGAACTTTCAAAACAAAAACAAATGAATTCAGAATCAGTCAAACAACTTACTCCCGAACATTTAAATGCGGAGTTAGATGATCTTGAAAAATTGATTTTTCCTCATGATTCTGATTCTACTTCAAGTTCAAAGCAAACTCCTCTTTCTCCTATCTGTAAGAATAACTATTCTTCAAGTATTAATTCAAATAGTTATTCTAACAGCTCCAAATCATATAGTTTTTCAAATTCTCGAACTCATAACTCTAATCAGTTTCAAAATGATTTTGTTGCTAAATTCGGTAATTTCAAGAAGTTTAAAATGATTTGGAGGAAGAAATCAACTACAGATGATAGTGTTGGAAACATGTCACATACATCTCCTGTAGTTGATACAATATCATTTGTTTCCAAAACTAATTTGCCTTATTTTGTCAAATCTATTAATCAGCTAATTAGTTTAAGTGCCACACAGATTTGTTGTTCTACATGTGGAACAAATGATTTTGTCAATCAAAATTTCAATCATAAATGGTATGGTACTTACAGTATCCCCACTTCCCCATTTATTGCATCTAAAGCTAACCTCCGAGGACCCAACAAAACTTGGGTACCAAAATCTTGTTAATCTGTTTTGTAGGTATGTCATGTGTGGTCCAAATTCAGAATACTCACATCACATGACAATCTTTCAAAAGGTTATGCTACATTTAAGGGGAGTATCTCATTTTTACCAGTTAATTAGCTTCATAGTATCTCAGCTATGGACCTGCTCTTAACCCGTTTTACATTGCATTTTGACTTCTAAATACATCAGTTCAGAACTCGGACTTCAATATTTCAAACTCTTTGTGCGTTAGGAATAGAAGTTTCAATGGTCAATCCTGAGCCGGAAGGACCTACCCATGAAACAAATCCATAGGTTAAAATTTTTGAAAGGATATATTGAGTGATTGTGAGATAAAAGAAAAATGTGAGGGTGTGACAAGACTTAAAAGAGAATATTTGGTCTTTACCAAACCTAAACAGTTATCCGGGTAGCCACATAATCTATTCATTCTCGATTCTTTGGAGATGAATATTGAACTAGACATGGACCCAATGTCGATAACTCGTGTCACCCCACCCAACTACTCAAGTATCTCACAAAAGATATTTGTTTCATATATCACGGAGAATGAGCATATCTGCTATCTTTTCTTCACTCGGAAGATTAAGATATTGAAAAAGGAAGACACACCTCCGGTCTCCGAACTTCACATTCAATGCACATTGAGTCTGTGAAATGTATTTTCACATTTTGAGCCTTAAAATTAGCATTTAATGCATAAATTCTTTCTACACATTGCACGAGTCTTTGTGATTCATATTGCATATCTTTGTGTGTATGCCGGAACAGTTTGAGAAGTTAGTTTTATAACTTACTTCTGTGATAACTGGAAGTCCTATCAGTGCCAACCCGCTGCCAACACTGAATATAGGCCACTTAATTGAATTTTATTTTTGATTAAGTGATAACAGTTGCTACATGTGCTTCTGTCTGTTAGCCCATTACCCGATATTCCATATTTACACTTGATCATATTCGCACTTATTGTCTTTGATTGTTCATAATGATTCGGATTCTCCTTATCATTCTGAGGGGGAGAGAATGTATATCAAAGACACGACATGAGAAAAGGAAGATGACAAATGCTGATTTGTTGAATACTGATTTGTTGAATGCTGATTTGTTGAATACTGATTTTTATCGAGTTTCCTTACTTGATTTTTGAAGTAAAATGATTTTGTCGACTGCTGAAAATAAAGTTGAAGAGTTATCGAGTTCTTAAGACCCGACATAAATTTTTTATCGATTCAACTTGACCCGAGATCATTTTGTGTTGAAGACTTATCGAGTACTTAAGACCCGACATAAATTTTTATCGATTCAACTTGACCCGAGATCATTTTGTGTTGAAGACTTATCGAGTACTTAAGACCCGACATAAATTTTCATCGACTCATCTTGGCCCGACATCAATTCTTGTCGAATCTACTTGGCCCGAGATTTTTTTTTCTTCATCGACATCACCTAACCCGACATGCTTTTTAACCCGACAAGTTTTATACCCTACGACATCGCGGCTCCTTCGATTTTCTTTTCATGCTAAAGTTAAGGGAGAGCTACGAAGCTTATCAAGTGATCATATTCGTAGGGGGAGCAAAAGAATTCAAGAGAGTGATTTGTTGACAAAAGTTCATCGTCTTCAAAAGAGTGCTGATTTGCTGAATTGTAATCTCGAATACAAAGGGGGAGATTGTTAGGTCTGAAAAGATTGTATCCGAGATCACAAATATTGAAGACATGAAGGGTCAAAGTGCAAAGTCATCAAAGTCATTATTTAGGAAATGTTTAATGTTTAAATATAAGGAAACATTCCTTTTTGTAACTAAGGCAAGTATATAATGCCTTAATCTCCTAGTTTCCTTATACCGTATTTCCTATACATATAAATAGAGGGTTAGGGCTAGCAATTAAATAGAACGTTAATTCATATCATTCTAGAGAGAGCATATTAGATAATATCATTGTAACCGATATTTAATACAAGTGAGATATCCGACATCGGATTTTCATAAATATTAGAAGTGTTCTTCGTGTTCTTGCATACATTCATACGATTACCTGATTATCTGGGATCCACAGTCTTAAATTTTAGGTGAGAGAGTCTTTTGTGCCATAACCAGTTTATGTCATAAGAGGCTCTGGAAATGAAACACATGTTTACAGAGTGAGAGCTATTCATATTAATGACATACACATTTTCAACTCTTTTGCCTGTTAAGGCAAGTTTGTCATTTGAATTAGTGACAGCACAACTGTACTTTGAAGTCTTTGTCACATAGCTGACTAACGCTCAACAGATTGTGCTTTAGTCCTTCAACGTAAGCGACTCGAGAAAATGAGGTGGCTCTATTGGATAGAATTCCATAATCTTTAGTGTATCCTTTGCCATTTCTACCAAAGGTCACTGAGGGACCAACTTCTTCCTTGTATTCAGAGAGCAGAGATTTTCTCCCAGTCATGTGCCTTGAGTATCCACTATCAAGATACCAGATACCTTTGGCACTCTGCATACAACAAAAGGATTAATTTTTCATAGGTACCCATACTACTATGGGTCCTGCTGAGTTAGTGGAAGGAGTGGCAGAAGAGCTACTAGCTGAAGAATTCTCTTTAGTGGATATCTTCGCCTTGGAAGGTTTCCCAACCTTGGTGGATTTCACTCTCGCTGATTTATAAGTTTGAGCTACTTTCTTTCCATGAGCTAATTTTTCAGCTTTAGTAGCATTAGGACATTTGCTGGCAATGTGGGTATTTTCACCACAGTGATAGCATTTCCTATATTTGTGATTAGGTTTGGAATTGAAGGAATTCAGAGTGCGAGAAGAAATATTTTCAGGAGCAGAGCCTAGAATTCCTTTGTCCGATGTCCTTGGGGGTATAATAATCTTTTCAGGGACAGGTGTAAGGTTGATCTTAATTCTGGGAGTTGATCGCTGAATATATCCAGGGATCTTCTTCCCAGCTTTAGGATGACTTATAAAAGGAACAGATGAGTTCTTTTTTCTGTTTCTGAAAGTTTTTTATTTTAGGAACGTGGACAATAGCGTTGTTCTTGATCATTTTCTTAGAATCATCAGATTTAAGAATACACCTAGTGATTTGGACTTAAGATCTAGTTGATCGCTGAATATATCCACTTTTGACTTTTAGAGGAATTTGAGCATTGATGATCTCGCTGACTTTATCAGAGGCTTTGCAACATCCTTCAATGGTAGCTTTCTCAGCCTTAAGATCAGCGACGGCCTTTTCCTTTTCAGTGATAGCTTGTTGTCTCTCAATACTAATTGTTTGATTTACAAAGACTTCATCTTTTAGGGAATCTTCAATCTTTGTCAGTTCTTTGATTTTTAAATGATAATTTTTCAATTGTTCAGAAAGATCAATATTAATTTGTTCAGCTTTAATATTTCCATTTAGAGCATTGTAAAAATCAACGGTCATAGCATCGAGAGCGGACAAGTTATTACTTACAGGTATAGAGGAGTTTATAGGAATGTTTACCTGAGTTGAATGAGACTCTGAGCCGGAAATTTCAGAGACTTCTTCAGCCTCTTCAATTCTTGCCATTAGACAGAGAAAGGCAAGATCTTCTTCATCGGAGCCTGATTCATCAAATGTCTTGGCCTAATCTTCTTCTTGATCCAGTCAACTTCTTCAGCAAATTCGACCTTTGCCCTTTTGCTGGTTCTTTTTCAGATCTCTGTATTTATTTTTTAATTTAAAATACTTTTCCTTTTTGTCAGAGTTATGAGAGGTGGTAGGAGCAGCTACTTTCTTGGATCTACATTCGCTAGCAAAGTGACCCTTTCGTTGACAGTTATAGCATATGGCAGATGCTTTTTCAGCGGGTAAAGATTTTGTCATATCAGAGTCAGTGATAGCAGGAGATTTTCGAAAGTTGCTCTTTCTTGCAAATCTTTTATAGTTGTTCGTAAGAAGTGCCAGAGAGTTATCAAACTCAGAGATGTCAGCATCAGTGAGTTCTTTTGAATTATTTTGATTTAATTCAGTGATAGAGGTGATGGAGGAAGAAACAAGTTTTGATGGTTCTACCTCTGAAGTCACTAGTGCCAAAGAAGTACTTTTGGCACCCTGGATTTCACTTATGAGGTGTTTCAAGATTCTTTGACAGTTTTAAACATGTAGTGTACACTCCCCATTGTTCAGGTAGTGCCTCCATGAATTTTTTCAGTATTTCAGCGTTAGAGTATTCTCTGTTGACAGTTTTCATGTCAATCAAGAGACAATTAAATCTTTGGTGAATTTGAGAGAGAGTTTCAACTTTTGTGTGCATAAACCTTTCATACTGTCCTACCAGATTAATACACCTAGTGATTTGGACTTCATCAATCCCTTCATATTGAATACACAAGGTATCCCACATGGCCTTAGATGTTCTCATCTTCATAACAGAGTGATAGACTTCATCTGGTAAAGACATAGCAATTATGGATCTAGCTTTAGCATCTATAGCTACTTCTTTTTTCTCTTCTTCAGTCCATCGATCTAGAGTTTTGATTATTCTTCTTTCAGCGATGGTTGGAGTGGCAGTAGTGGCAGGTACACTAGCTACTAGGGTTGTAGGAACAAATGGTCCATTTTCTAGATAGTAGGGGATCTTAGGATCTGGCCCTTCTAGGAATAGAGTCATTCTTTCCTTCCATAATGGAAAGTTATCACGGCTAAATCTTGGAGGTTTAGCTAAAGATCCATTATCAATGTAGTTTATATTTGTATTAGACATTTTAAAATAGATTTATTTAAAGATATTTTAAAGATAAGTGAGAAACATTGCTCTGATACCACTTGTTGGTCCCAAAGGAGTCTACAAGAGTTCAAGGATATAGAAACAGTTTGTAGAAGAGGGGGGGGGGGTTGAATACAAACAGTCAGATTTTTTGTTTTTAAATTAGTTTATACTGAATAAACAAATTTACAGTTACAAGCGGAATTAGAACAAGTAAACCTACTCTATTGTAACTTAAGCAATCACACAGATTAATGCACAAGGAAATGAGAGAGAAAATAGACAGAGGTTTTAGGAATTAGAAAGTAGCATGCATGAAGATGAAGAAGATATCTTCATCTTATTTATATCCGTTTGCATTTAATGCAAGACAAAAGATATATGCCACGTGTCAAGCTTTCATAGGAAGCTTGTCATTTGTTCAAAAGCAACCATGCTTTTGGCCGCGTATGAACAATACCATATCAGATATGATAGGGACATAAGAGACAATCCGTACATCCATCTCTGACATAGTATAAGGTTTGACTTTTGTGCATCGAGGATAAGATCAATCTTAATCTTGTTTGAAAAGCTTCACTTGATCGTTGAACTTGAAACTTCAAGGATGAACTTTCATAGTATCGTTGAGACTTAACAAGACTTCACACTCTGATTTAGATATTCATTGCTATCACTGAACCGCTTCAGATCATTAGCTGACTATCTCTTTCTTCAGCTTGGTCTTCGACTTTCGCTGAATGTTCTTTTGGTGTGATGGTTGATCTTCAGATCTTTAGGGGTAGACTTGATGCTTCTGAATTTCAGCGGTGATAACACTCGGCGTATGCTATCGCGGATTTAAGCATAAGCTTACAAATGGAATTTTCACTAAATATATAGAGGAATCATATTCAAATCACTGAGAGGAGTTATGATCAACATCGTGGGATTGCAGTCGAACATACCTGCATCTTTGAGCACTTTCTTCGCATAGTCTTCTTGTGTTATTCAGATATCGTCTTTTATTTGATACACCTCAATGCCTAGGTAGTATCTTAGAATACCGAGATCGGTTATATCAAAATTGTTTGCCATTGCTTGCTTAAATTTTGATATGATGGTTGTATTGGATCCCATGACAACCAAGTCATCGACGTAGACCCCGACAAGATTTAATTCAGCTCCTATGTTTCTTTGATACACGGTTTGTTCTTTTACACACCTCTGGAACTTCATATCCTTTAGGATTCCATCCAACTTTATGTTCCATGTCCGTGGTGCTTTTCGTAACCCGTACAACGCTTTTAGTAGCTTGTACACATGATCTTCTTTTCCTTTTTTCACAAAACCTTCCGGTTGGTGAACGAAGACTTCTTCTTGGAGTTCACCGTGTAAGAAGGAAGAATTCACATCTAGATGATGGAGCTCCCATCCTTTTGACGCTGCTAGGGCAATAAGAACTCGAACAGTTTCTATACGGGAAACCGGTGCAAACATTTCATCAAAATCAATGTTGATCATAACTCCTCTAGATGATTTGAATATGATTCCTTTTGTATACTTAGTGAAATTCCATTGTATAAGATTCTGTTAATATTCAGCGATAGCATACGCTGATTACCATCAGCGATCGCTGAAGATCAAGGAACATCAAGCTTATCTCTGAAGACCTGAAGATCATTCAGCGAAAGTCAAAGACCTTAGCTGAAGAAAGAGATAATCAGCTAAGTGAACTGAAGCGGTTCAGCGATAGCAGCGATTATTTAATCAAAGTGTGAAATCTTGTGAAGCCTCAGCAATACTGAAGTTTATCCTTGAAGATTCAGAATCAGTGATCAAATGAAGCTTCCTTTACAAGATTAAAGATGAAGATATATTCTTCATCTTATTGTATGCTTCCTTCTAACCTAAACCCTCTTTATTTCTTTCTTCCTTCTTCTTGTGCATCAAACATAGTGTTTCTTAGTTACAATGAAATAGGTTTCAAACTAGTTTTTATTCCTCTTGTAACTGTAAATTTGTTTATGATATATAAACTAATTTAAAAACCAAAATCTGTGTGTTTGTATTCAACCCCCCCCCCCCCCTTCTACAAACTGTTTACTTATTATTGAACTCTTGTAGACCCTTTAGGGACCAACAAGTGGTATCAGAGCAGTGTTTGCTTCTTTTATCTTTAAAGTATTTTTCTTATAAACTATTTTAAAATGTCAAACCCTAATACGAACTACAATGATAATGGATCTTTAGCTAAACCTCCAAGATTTAGCCATGATAATTTTCCATTATGGAAGGAAAGAATGTCTCTGTTTCTAGAAGGATCTGACCCAAAGATCCCCTACTATCTAGAAAATGGACCATTTGTTCCTACAACTATTGTAGCTGGTGTTCCTGCCACTACTACTACTCCAGCCATCCCTTAAAGGAGTATCATTAAAACTCCTAATCGATGGACTGAAGAAGATAAGAAAGAAAATGCTATTGATTCAAAAGCTAGATCTATAATAGCAATGTCTTTACCAGATGAAGTCTATCATTCTGTTATGAAGATGAGGACTTCAATGGCCATGTGGGATACTCTATGTATCCAATATGAAGGAACCTCTGAAGTACAAGTCACGAGGTGCATAAATCTTGTAAGTCAATATGAGAGTTTTATGTATCATAAAGGTGAATCTCTTTCTCAAATTCACCAGCGTTTCAACTGTTTGTTGATTGATCTTAAATCAGTAAACAGAGTGTACTCTAACGCTGAAATACTGACCAAATTCATGGAGGCACTACCCGATCAATGGGCAGTGTACACTACATGTTTAAAGTTGTCAAAGAATCTTGAAACTCTGTCCTTAAGTGCTTTATATGGAATGCTCTTAAATGAGGAACAATCTCAACATCTGAGGAAGAACCTCATAAATGAACTCAAAGGTGCCAAAAGTACTTCTTTGGCGCTTGTGACTTCAGAGGCAACTCCTCCAAAAAAATGTTTCTTCTTCCACTATGACCTCCATCGCTGAATTAGGTCAAACTGATTCAGAAGATCAACTCACTGATGCTGACATCTCTGAGTTTGATAACTCTCTAACTCTCTTAACAAATAATTTTAAAAGATTCGCTAGAAAGAGCAACTTTCGAAAACCTTCAAATCTCTCTGACTCTGAAAAGCAAAAGACAATGCCCGTTGAGAAAGCCTCAGCTATATGCTTCAACTGTCAGCGAAAAGGTCACTTCGCAAGTGAATGTAGATCAAAGAAAGTTGCAGCTCCTACCACCTCCCAGACCTCTGATAAAAAGGAGAAGTATTTGAAATTAAAAAACAAATACAAGGATCTGAAGAAATACCAGCAAAAAGGCAAAGGCCTTACCGCTGAAGAAGTTGATTGGGACGCTGAAGACGACTGGGCCAAGACCTCTGAAGAGTCTGGCTCTGATGGAGAAGATCTTGCCTTCTTGTATCTAATGGCAAGAATAGAAGAAGCTGAAGAAGCTACTGAAACTTCTTCCCCTGAGTCCCCTTCTACTCAGGTAACCATTCCCTCTAACTCTTTACTCTCTGAAAGTGATAACTTGTCAGCCCTCGATGCTATGATTGTTGATTTTTATAATGCTTTAAATGGAAACACTAAGGCCGAGAAAATTAACACTGATTTATCTGAGCAATTAAAAAATTTCCGTATAAGAATCAAAGAACTTTCTAAAATTGAGGAAACTCTCAAGGATCAATTCTTTGCAAATCAAACCATAAGCATCGAGAAGCAGCAAGCTATTGCTGATAGGGAAAAGGTTATCGCTGATCTTAAGTCTGAAAAGGCAACCCTCGAAGGATGGTGTAAAGCTTCTGAAAAGGTAAATAAGATCATCAATGCCCAAATACCTATGAAAGTAAGAAGTGGGTTAGGCTTTAACCCTGAAAAGGAAGAATCAGAGAATGATCGTTCCATGCTCAAATTTGGAATGTTTGTTTCTTCTATCCCTGATCCTTCTTCTTCAACTTCTTCCCCTTCTATTAAAGAAAAGTTTCCCGTGATAAATTCTAAGAAGGTGATCAAGAACAAGTTTCTTGACCAAGTTCCTAAGAATAAAATCACTCAAAATAGGAACAAGAAATCCTCAGAGATAAATTCTAAATCTGGAAAGAAGGGCTCTGACTTTTCTCAGAGACCAACCCCCAGAATTAAGATAGATTTCACTCCTACCCTTAAAAAGGTTGTCATACCTCCAAAGACTATGGATAAAGGAATTCTTGGTCCTATCCCTGAAAAAGTTCCTCCTTTCTCTCTAAATTCCAAACCCTTTAAATATAGGAAGTGCTATCACTGTGGTGAAACTACCCACATTGCAAGTAAATGTCCTAACGCTACTAGAGCTGATAAACTAGCTCATGGAAAGAAAGTAGCTCAAGCTGATAAATCAGCGAGAGTGAAATCCACCAAGGTTGCAAACCCCACAAAGGTGAAGATATCCACTGAAGAGAGTTCTTCAGCTAGTAGCTCCTCCGCCAATCCTTTATCTAACCAAGCAGGACCCATAGTAGTATGGGTACCTTTAAATAATAAATCTTTTGTTGTATGCAGAGTGCCAAAGGTATCTGGTATCTTGATAGCGGATGCTCAAGGCATATGACTGGCAGAAAATCTCCGCTCTCTGATTACAAAGAAGAAGCTGGTCCATCAGTGACCTTTGGTGGAAATGGCAAAGGATACACTAAAGGTTATGGAATTCTATCCAACGGAGCCACATCGTTTTCTCGTGTTGCCTACGTTGAGGGACTAAAGCACAATCTTTTGAGCGTTAGTCAGTTATGTGACAAAGACTTCAAAGTTCTATTCTTAAAGAATAGATGTGCTGTCACTGACGGAAATGATAAGCTTGCCCTAACAGGCAAAAGAGTGAAAAATGTGTATGTCATAAATATGAATAGTTCTCACTCTGAGAACATGTGCTTTATCTCTAAAGCATCCACTCATATAAACTGGTTATAGCATAAAAGACTCTCTCACCTCAACTTTAAGACAATAAATGAATTGTCTCAAAAAGATCTAGTCGGAGACCTCCCATATCATACCTTTACAAAGGAATCTCTTTGTTCAGCGTGTGAAAAGGGAAAACTGACAAAAGCCTCCTTCAGGTCAAAGTAAATTTTTTCAGTGGCCGCTTCTCTTCAGCTACTCCATATGGATCTATTTGGACATGTCAATGTACAATCTATTTCTGGAAAGAAATATACTTTGGTGATTGTTGATGAATACTCCAGATACACATGGGTGTTCTTCCTTCTATCCAAAAGTGATACCCCTGAAATGATAATTTCTTTTATCAAAAGGATAGAAGTTCTGAACAATCTAATTGTTCGTTCCATAAGAAGTGATCATGGTACTGAATTCAAAAACAGCACTCTGGTGAATTTCTTTGAAGATAAAGGCATATCTCACAACTTTTCCTCAGTAAGAACTCCTCAGCAAAACGGTGTTGCTGAAAGAAGAAATCAAACTATCATTGAAGCGGATCGCTCAATACTCAGCGAATCGCATCTACCAACTCAGTTCTGGGCTGAAGCAGTCAACACAGCATGCTTCACTCAAAATCGATCCCTGATAGTTAAGCGATTTAAGAAGACCCCCTATGAACTGTTTCATGGGAGAAGACCCACTCTGAAATATTTCCATATTTTTGGATGTAGATGTTACATTCTGAATGATAGAGATCATTTGGGCAAGTTTGATCCAAAGGCAGACGATGGTATATTTCTTGGATACTCCTCTGTATCTAAGTCTTTCAGAGTCTTCAACAAAAGACGACAACATGTTGAAGAATCCATGCATGTTAACTTTGATGAATCTCGTCCCATTCATACTTCTCATACTCATGATGATGATGAAGAATTGAATGCTTGGATGAGATCTCATTATGAGGAACCTGAAATGTATTTCAGCAATCAACCTCCTGCTGAAGCATGTGATGACGAATTCCCTATAAATCCTTCAAATGACAATCATCCATCTTCAGGGATGAATGTTACTCCTCTGAATCAGATTCCTGTTGCTGATTCCTCTCTTGGAAATTCCTCAGTGAACAACCAAACTTCGTTTGAAAATCAATCCCCTGAATTGATTTTAAATAATGTACCTGTTGCTGAAACAACAAGTCCAATTCCAGAAACTGAAGAACAAGTCGTTGAATCTGCTGCAGATCTTGATCTCTCTCCTCAACCTCCAGCTCAGCGATGGACTGCAAATCATCCAATAAATCAAATTATTGGTGATCCCAATGCAGGTATCAAGACACGTAGAGGTACAGGTAATATCTGTCTTTATGTTAACTTCATTTCTCTCTCAGAACCTAAGAAAATAGATCAAGCTATCTCTGATCCTAGCTGGGTTTCAGCTATGCAAGAAGAACTAACTGAATTTCATAGAAATAAAGTTTGGAATCTTGTTCCTAGAGCTTCTGATAAAACTGTCATAGGAACCAAATGGGTTTTCAGAAATAAGCTAGATGAAAACGGGACTATAATTCGCAATAAGGCTAGACTTGTTGCTCAAGGTTATAGACAGGAAGAAGGAATTGACTATGATGAGACATTTGCACCTGTAGCTCGCTTAGAAGCCATAAGACTCTTTTTAGCTTATGCTGCCCATAAAGACTTCAAAGTTTTTCAAATGGATGTTAAAAGTGCTTTTCTAAATGGAAAACTCAGCGAGGAAGTTTAGGTTGAACAACCCCCTGGTTTCTCAGACCCTAACCATCCTGGTTATGTTTTCAAACTTGAAAAAGCTCTTTACGGGTTAAAACAAGCTCCTAGAGCTTGTATGATACCATTTCTAAATTTATTCTTAAAGTAAAATTTGTTCGTGGAAAAATTGACCAAACCCTGTTTTTAAGAAAATATAAAGGTCATACCATACTCGCTCAGATATATGTCGATGACATTATCTTTGGTTCCACAAGACCCAAATTGTGTACTCGTTTCGCTTCAAGAATGCAAAAGCAATATAAAATGAGTATGATGGGTGAACTGACATATTTTCTAGGTTTGCAGATAAAGCAATCTGACAAAGGAATCTTTATTTGTCAAAGCAAATATGTTAAAGACATGCTGAATAAATTCGACATGAATCAATGCTCAGTGATGAAGACCCTTATGGCACCTCCTCTGACTTTGAACAAGGATCCAAATGGGAAACCAGTCAATGTCACTGCCTATCGAGGGATGATTGGATCTCTGTTGTATCTTACAGCGAGTAGACCTGACATCATGTATTCTACATGTCTCTGCGCTCGGTATCAAGCTGAACCGAAGGAATCTCATCTAATCGCTGTAAAGCGAATCTTCAGATACCTGATAGGAACTCCAAATCTAGGTCTTTGGTATCCCAAAGGCTCAGGATTTGATCTTATTGGTTATTCTGATAGTGACTTTGCAGGTTGTAAGATAGATAGAAAGAGCATCACTGGGGGTGTCAGCTACTAGGTGGAAGGTTAATCAGTTGGACAAGCAAAAAGCAAAACTCAGTGTCCACCTCCACTACTGAAGCTGAATATGTAGCCGCCGGTAGTTGTTGTGCTCAAATTCTTTGGATGAGAAATCAACTCAGAGACTACGATCTCAAGCTCTCTAAAATTCTTATTTATTGTGATAGTACTAGTGCTATTGCCATTGCTAACAACCCTGTACTTCACTCCAAAACCAATCACATTGAGATCCGATATCACTTTATCAAAGATCATGTGATGAATGGTGAAGTTGAGCTTCATTTTGTACCCACTGAATATCAGCTCGCTGATCTTTTCACCAAGCCTCTTGATGAAACTAGATTCAATCTACTTATCAGCGAACTTGATATGTTGAACGCTGAATAACTTTTTATTCAGTGACTTACAACAAGTGATACAAATAAAGCCTTCAAACTTTCCATTCGCTGAACTCTAATTCAGCGATATCTGGGCCATCTCCTCAGGTATTATCTTCTAATCTTTATCACTCTTTGATATCTTTTCTCATCAAAGAATGAATCTCTGAAAATAAAACTCCTCACTGACAATCCTTTATTGTCATTGATGAAGATTTTAAATTAATGATACTTTCCTTATGGATAATTATCATTATAATCTTTTAAAAATATGAAAAGGACAGGTCAGACCTTTTTCTAACACACGACGGACCGCGACGTTTCCCTTCCAACTCCTTTCATGGAACGTGTGCCAGGTCATCATTTCTTTTTCAAAAAGCAAAAACCGTCGTTTAGCACTTCTTTCTTTCTCTCTCCTCATGTTATTTAAGCAATTCTTTTGCCTCAGTTGCCTCTTTACGCTTTCATAACTCTCCAAAATGCAAAAGAACCTTCACATCTTCAAGCTTTCTCAAAAACACCAAGAACACGCACTTGTGCGTTTTTCTTCCCGAAAACAACTAAGGTTTGATCTAAACCTTTACTTAAAACTGGAAACATCTTGTTTGACATCTTCTTATCTTTAATCTTCTTAAAATGCAATAAAAACATATTTCAGGAAGAAAATAAATTTAATATGGATTAAAACTAAAAAAAAATTCTATTTTCAAAACCCTGTTCTAAGTTCTTTTCTTAGAACAGAAGACTTTCTTCTTAAGTTTTATCCATTTTTAATTATCTTCTACTTTTTCTAAAATAATCTGTTATATTATTGTTTTTACCACAAGCATTTTGATCTTGTTCATCAAAATACTTGTTTCTTTGAATCTTACATTTGGTACTCTTTATACCAAACTCTGGTTTATACATTTATGTATAAAACCATGATTTATCTCTTTGTTGTTCCCATTTTCCTACAGAAATGGCCTCTACAAGTAAGACTGTTGAAACCTCTGCTGCTACTGTTGACAACACTTTGGTCGCTACACTAACCTGCCACTTCCTAATGGAGAAAGTTGTATTCAAATCATGCAATTATATTGCATTGGTTGACATACCCGCTGATCGCCCTCGCTTCAATGAAGGAGCTACCTTCATCAAGGCGTGACCGTTGATGTACGCGTTTGTCCACAACCCAGTGGGCATCTCCTCTCATCTTCAAGCTCTCTGGTATACGGCTCACTGTACCACGCTCACCACGGACAAGGGGACCGTGCTCTCTGCTATTGGCTTCAAGATTCCAGACTTTGGATACTTCTCCTTCACTGCTGGATTTGATTTGTGAAGAAGGCCCTTCGTCTCCCTACCCGCGCCAAGAATGCGCAATGGGGTGTTGAACCTACCAAGATGCAGATCGACGCCTTCTTGGACTCTATTGGCTATGCCTGGGAAAATCCATCGCTGAAAACAGTGGGTTCAAAGCTATAAAAGAAGAGATTGCCTACTCGCTGGCAATACATCTTTACCCAGGTGATCCAATGCCTTGGGTCAAAGATTGGCTCGCATGACCAAGCGAGCAAGCACTTTCAGGATCTCGCCTTCTCTCTCTGCACCGGCCACAACCTCAACTATGCTGACTATATCTTCAGCGATATGATCAGTCGCATCAACGCTGCTACCAGACACCCCGTCATCCCCTACCCACGGTTCTTCGCAACAATCTTGGAAGTTGCCTTCGGGGAGGACAACCCGAAGGTCGGTGACCACTCCTTCTCCATGGTGGGGAAGAAGTCCATGTACATAGAGGAACGTCCAGGTGATGCTCCTTTCACGCCTTACATGCTGAAAGTGATTGGAGCCCCTCTTTCAGTGTCTACCTCGCTGCCCATCCCAACAGCGAGCATCCAGGACACTACTGCTACTAAGAGGAAACAACCAACCGATGGTCATAAAAAGACCATCGCAACCAAAAAGCCAAAGAAGATGGTCTCTTAAAAGACCACTCTCTCTGATTTCGGTGTACTACCAACACCAACAGCAGCCGCAGCCACTTCAACGGTCTCTTCATCCGTTGTTGCTTCATCAGCACTACCTCCACCATCAGGGACTTCGGTCACTGAGGGTGTTATAACCAGCTCTGCTGAAGCTGGATCAGGTACTTCTCTCACAGCCTTCTTAACTTCTTCTATCTCCCCTCCTTTGGTCCTCACCTCAGCACATAACTCAGCGATAGTTGTCCCTATCCCTGATAATGCTGAAATGCACGCAGTCCAAACCTCAATATTGTTTAGACAATCTGAGTTTTGGAAGGCCAATTTAAAAGGACCTTAGAGTGTCTCTCTCAGACACCCTAAGACACTGGATAGTGATCCTCAAGACACTACCTCTGCAAACGTAGTCCCTGAGAGTAATCCTCATGATACTCTCAAGGAGAAAAATAAATTTTTTCATCCATCATCTAATCCAGATGCCTTTTTGGCATCTTTATCTATGTCATCATCAGGTGTCGCTCCTCTTTTCTCCTCAGCGACAACGACAACCACCACCACGAGCGCTCCTCCTCTCAGCAAGGAAATGGGGAAGTCTCCTCAGGGCCATCCAAGTGCTGCAAAACTCCGAGAGGTCAAGACAGAGATGGCAGCTCCCAAGCTTCCCACTCCAGTCACTGAACTCCCTCCCATTGTCCTTCCCAGTCCTACATTCCTTGCTATTGACTATCTGGTCAGGGAATGTGCTCTAACAAGGGCTAGGGTTGACAATCTTCATACATCAGCTGAACTCATCTTCAGACGCATCGTTGGGACTCCAACGATCAAGACCAACGTCAGCAACCTTATATCTGAAGTCTTCTCTCTGAAGGAAGACAATCGGGTTCTTGGCCAGAACCTGTCCAACTTAGAGCAGAAGGTTGTTGCTCAGGCAAACATCCTTGAGTCTATTCAAAAGACTCAATCCGATATGATGCATATGCTCACTAAGCTCTCTAAGGCTAGTTCCTCCTTCATTGCTGCTGATCGGACTACGCTTTAGGAAAACGATACGAAGCTCAAGGACATTCAGTCAAATGTTTGCACTCTGATGGTGCACTATCTACCTCCTTATAACATCGAGGGGGAGAGATGTGCCAAAGAGTTTGCAGACGAACTCATTGCGGAGCACAACCAGCGAATTGGGATCTTCCCTCCCTGAAGGGTTAGCTGCTGAAGCTGAAGAAGATGATGATGATGCTGAGGAAGATGATGATGAAGAAGAAGAAGAAGAAGATCCTATCCCTCATTATGGGGGAATGGATGATGATGAAGATGACGATGACATTGGAAGTGCCTTAGAGCACTTCAGAATGTCTAGGCCTGGAGTCTCTCAACAAGAGCCTTTGGGGGACGGACAACATCCCTCTCAGGGACAAACCGGTCCCTTAGGCAAAGGAAAAGAAGTGGTAAATCTGGATGCCATTATCCCATTATCTGAGGGGGCGACCACTAATGAGGTATCTCTTCCTCTTATCCCTTATATTACACCTCTCTCTGAAACCCCCACACCTCCTTCACCTACAAAAACTCTCTCTGATAAATCTTTTTCCTCCTCTCCTTCCCTCAGTGATCGCCGTCCCCCAAAGGACTCCACTTCATGGAAGGAACCTTCTTTCGAAGAGCAGTTTATGTACATAATAGAAACTGACTTTGAAGAAGAAGAGGGCCTTATTCCCAAGCGTCGCGTTCAAAAGCCGATCATAAGCGAGCCTGAAGAAGAAGAAAGGCGAATAAAATTCCTTAGAGAATTTGAAGCAAGAAGAATAAGGGTGCCTCAAGCTGAACCCATTGTACCAATAAGGATGGTAGATGAATTCTACTTTCTGTCTAGCAAAGAGAGAGAACAAGCATTGGAAGCGCAACGTAGCAGGGATGAGAAGACAAACCAAACTGAGAATGATCTTGCTTTAGCAAGGAAATTACTCAGGGAAGACTCTGCTAAAGACAAGGCGGCAAAGGAACAATTGAAAAATAGTGAAAGGGTCGCTGAAGCACTTGTACAGAAAGAACTTGCACAGGAAAACTTGAATGTAGATCCAATCCTTGCTCAACAGAAGATTCTAAGTGCACTATCCGCTAAAGCCACAATTCAGAAAGACAAAGAGCTTGACTGGTGCACTGATAGACTGAAATTTCGAAGATCTAAGGCCAAAATCATTCATGCAACTATTCAAGGGCGACACTCCAACAGAGGTTGTCCAAAGGTATATGTAAGAATGACAAGGACAAACAGAACTGAGAGAGAAGAAGCAAAGTTCTTAAGGATTTATGGATACACTGAATGGTTAGAAATCAGAGACGCCATTCAGGGTTCCAAATCCAAATTCAAGGATGTGGTGGAAAGAGTACTGGATCAGTTGTTGCAAAGGATGTCACAACACGTGTAAGTTTCCCCTCTCCCTGAGTCATCAAAGAAGAAAAAATCAACTGCTGAAGGTGGTTCAAGCTCTAAAAATGAGCATGAAACCAAATTTGATTATCATAGCATTCTTGGTCATCTTGAAATCCCTGATATTTCAATGCTACGTACCTCTCTTCCTCAAGATCGAAGATACGAAGAAGATGAAATCAAATCACTACCTGAACCTGGTATGGTATTCTTGGATAATGAAGGGTTCTTAGGACTCTTCAGAAACCAAGAATTTTGCAAGGCCCCATCCTCTCTCATAAAGATCATGCTATGGCGCTGCTGGTCAGATACCCCTCTAATGAATCGACTGAAAACGCTTTATGAGAATGAGCTACAAAGAAGAAACGAGAACATATCTGATTAGTCATAGGTTTCTATTTCCTTTGTAAATATTCCTTCAGTGTACAAGCACTTCACTTTTATTATTGTAATTTCATTTCCTTGTAATTTCTTCAGATTATACTCAATGAAATTCAATCAGAGTACTTTACTCCATCTATGTACTGAAAAGATCCCTGAAAAAAGTAAAAGGGACAATGAACATAAGAGTTCTATTTTCTTCAAACTATACTTTACTCACTGATTCTTCACTTTGAAAAATTAATCAGTTAAATAGGGGGAGATTGTTGATCATAACTCCTCTCGATGATTTGAATATGATTCCTTTTGTATACTTAGTGAAATTCCATTGTATAAGCTTCTGTTAATATTCAGCGATAGCATACGCTGATTACCATCAGCGATCGCTGAAGATCAAGGAACATTAAGCTTATCTCTGAAGACCTGAAGATCAGCTATCACACCAGAAGATCATTCAGCGAAAGTCAAAGACCCTAGCTGAAGAAAGAGATAATCAGCTAAATGAACTGAAGCGGTTCAGCGATAGCAGCGATTATCTAATCAAAGTGTGAAGTCTTGTGAAGCCTCAGCGATACTGAAGTTCATCCTTGAAGATTCAGAATCAGCGATCAAATGAAGCTTCCTTTACAAGATTAAAGATTGATCTTATCCTCGATGCACAAAAGTCAAACCTAATACCTTGTCAGAAAAGGACGTACGAATTGTCTCTTATGTCCCCATCATATCTGATATGGTACTGTTCATATTACGCCAAAAGCATGGTTGTCTTATTAGCAAGGACAGGCTTCCTATCCAAGCTTGACACGTGGCATATACCTCTTATCTTGTATTAAATACAAACGGGTATAAATAAGATGAAGATATCTTCTTCATCTTAATGTATGCTTCCTTCTAACCTAAACCCTCTTTATTTCTTTCTTCCTTCTTCTTGTGCATCAAACTTAGTGTTTCTTAGTTACAATAGAATAGGTATTAAACTTGTTTTTATTCCTCTTGTAACTGTAAATTTGTTTATGATATATAAACTAATTTAAAAACCAAAATCTGTGTGTTTGTATTCAACCCCCCCCCCCCTTTCTACAAACTGTTTACTTATTATTGAACTCTTGTAGACCCTTTAGGGACCAATAATCAACACCATGTTGTAAATATCCTTTGGCCATGAGCCTTGCTTTGTACTTGCTTACAGCGCCACTTACATCTCTTTTTACCTTGAAAACCCATTTTAATCCTATGATGGTCGAGTTGCACGGTTGGGTGACTATCTTCCACGTACCATTTTTCTCGATTGAGGCAATTTCTTCTTCCATTGCTTTTACCCACATTGGATTTTCCTTGGCTTCAAGATAGGTTGATGGCTGATCTTCGCTGAAAGATAGTAGCATCTCATGATTCTCCGCAGAGAAGTTTAACTCGAAGTCATCGTACCTTCTTGGTAATTGAGTACCTCATGTTGATCTTCGTAATTGAGACTATGGCTCATGTTCGGCTTGTGGCTCTTGCTCGACTTGTTGGTCAGTCTCAGGTTCTGACGTTCCGTCAGTATCCGATGAGTTAGACTATTGTTCTTCTTCAGCCTCGCTTGTTTCACTCGCCACCGGTCCTTCTCCTGTATCCACGAGATTTGGCCAGTGAACCCAGAACATACGTGGTTTGGATTTCACCTCGATGTCCCAATTCCAGCTTATGTTTTCATCCACGATTACCTCCCTTGAAACTATTATCTTCTGATTTTGTGGATCGAACATCAAGCTTCTTTAGAACCGGATTCCCTCCCAAAGTAAACTGTCTTCTTTGATCGATCATCAGGCTTCTTTAGACATGGATCGTTAACCTTTGTGTAGGCCATCAAACCGAAGACCCGCAAGTATTCGATATTCAGTTTTCTTTGGTAGTAGTTTTCATACGGTGTTGACTCTTTTAAAGCTCTTGTCGGAATCCGATTGATGATATATGTAGCATGTTGCACTGCCTCCCCCCAAAAACAATTTGGGACTTGCTTTGCCTTCAACATGCTTCGTGTCATCTCAAGGAGAGTTTGGTTTCGTCTCTCTACAACGCCGTTTTGCTGTGGCGTGTATGGAGTCGTGAGATGTAGGATTATACCATTGTCGGCACACATAGCATCAAAATCTCGAGATGTGAATTCACCACCTCTGTCGGTCCGGAATACTTTAAGATTGTTTCCGGTTTCAGTCTCGACCATGGCCTTGAACTTCTTGAAGAAGTGTATGGCATCGCTTTTCTCCTTCATCAGAAAACACCACATGAAACGCAAAAAATCATCAATCAAGACAAATATGTACTTATTTCCGCCTATTATAGATGGTGATATCAAGCCACAAAGATCTCCATGGATTAGCTCTTACGTCTTGCTTGCTCGATATAGTGACTTTTTCGGGAATGGTTTTCGAGCATGTTTACCCACCAAGCATGACTCGCAAAGTTGGTTGTTCCCAATAACAGGAGGTAAACTAGAGACTAGGTTCTTTTTTGACATTCTGGCAATGGTGTCAAAACTCGCATGCCCTAGTCTAGCATGCCATAACCATCCCGGATTGTTGAGTCGGCTATGTAGACAAGTCGGCTTTCCAACTTGAATTCTCGTCTTGTAGAGTCTATTTGGCATTCTTTTTAACTTGAAAATTAGGTCTTTTCGATTGTCGCGAAGGTATAGGGAATCAACTATCATAGTAACTTCACACCCACTTTCGGTTTCCTGGCCCAGGCTAATAATATTAGCTTTAAGATTTGGACTGTAGTAGACGTCGGTGAGTAGCTTTTGACTGCTTCTTTCTCCTTCAAACAGAATGGACCCTTTGCCTTGTATCTCCACACACGAGTCATCACCAAATTTCACTCGCCCACCTATTCGCTTGTTTATCTCGGAAAAAAAACGATAGATTTCCCGTCATATGATTGCTTGCACCATTGTCCAGATACCACACGTCGCCTTTGTCATCATGGGTTTCGTATCTACTTGGTATCACCTTTTCTTCGTTTAGAGGCACCGTTTCATAGAGAGTCTTGTGCATGAAGAGTTGTGGGTCATGATCTTCGGTTTCGGCTACATGGGCCCCAGCTTGTTTCCATTTCCGATCCGGACATGTAGACGCAAAGTGGCCAAACTGATCACATCTATAACACTGTATTTTAGATCGATCCTTAACTTTGCCTTTTGCTTTGTCGAACTGGTTTTTTCGCTGGTACGAGTTATTTTGATCGGACTGATTTCTTTGCTGGTACGAGATATTTTGGTGACCTCCTCGCCCTTGACCGGCTCCACGGCCTCGACCTCATCCCGACTCAGTATTGCGACCATACGGTTCTGTCCTGTTTAACCGAAGCTTTCCTTTATCGCTTTCAGGTACATCTTCCTTGATTCGTTCCTCATAGGCCTTCAATCGCCCGACTACATCTTCAAAACCAATTGTTTTGAGATCAAGTATATGTTTGATCGATGCCACTAAATGAATGAATCTTCTTGGCAGACTCGTAAGAAACTTCTTTACGAGTTTGGTTTCGTCTAAAGTTCCGCCCAAAGAGGACGACTTGGAGGCGATGCTCGACAGTTGACCCGCGAACTCGTTAATGGTACTTGTTTCCTTCATCTTCAAGTTATCAAATTCTGAATAGCATCCCAGATTAGATCTTCTTTCGCCCAAAGAGGACGACTTGGAGGCGATGTCGGGTCTTAATAGCATCCCAGATTTCTTTCGCTTTCTCCATCGTGCCAACTTGCAGGATTAGATCTTCTGGGATTGCTTGAAAGAAGAAAGTTACGGCGCAGTTGTTCTTCTTTGGGCCATCCCTTCTTTGATCAACGACATGCCATACTTGATGTACGTTGAGAATCACCTTCATACGAATGGCCCACACTGTGTAGTTCGTGGCGGTTAACATCGGAATATGGAATAAGAAAGACGACGACTCCCTCGTGCTAGACAAAGGATTTGTTTCCTTCGTACCGCTCCCAGCTCCGCTCGTCATGGTTGTTGCGTTTAACATTGTTGATGTTTCGTGATTTTTATGGCTCTGATACCAATTGTTGTATCAAAACGTAAACAAGAACAGAACACACAATAATTTGAAAGAAAACTTCTTATTATAACAAAGAAACTTGCTCAAAACTTTGCTACAATCATTCTCTCAATTCTTGATATCCTAAACTCGATATCTATGCACCTATATATACTAAAGAGAATTACCAAAAAACTAGCACTTAGAGTTCTACTATAATACCAATTTGTATTACTTAAAGATTATCTTAACACCCCCTTGTGTAAGACTTATCTCAAAGCCTCTTATTTATGGAAACATTAATTATGAAAATTACCAATATAATATTCAGACGGAATAATCTAAGAGATATTCAGACTGAATAATCTGCATTCAGACACATGTCGTGCTCTCATTTGTCCTCACGTTCACAACCAAATTTGAGTTCTCATTTGAACTCGCCCCTATATATATATATGTGTGTGTGTATGTATGTGTGTATGTATGTGTGTATATATATATATATATATATGTGTGTGTGTGTGTGTGTATGTATAGGGGAGATTTCAATTCCAAACCAGACAATTCAAACAAACTTTGCAAACAAATTTTAACCGTCCATCTAGTCTAATAAATATTTAATATTATTTTGTTTCCTAATTCAAAGTCATGATCATAATTAATAAATCTATCACCTTCCATATATATGTCAAGCATAATTAAAGAATTATGATAATTGTCCATAAATATATCAATTGTTTCTTAATATAATGGTTTGCAAAGTTTGCACAAATGGATGAGTTTGCAATTGAAACGTGACCTGTACACACACACACACATACATATATATGTGTGTGTGTGTGTGTATAAAAATATTTTTTTTAGCATTTTTATAGAAAAAATACAAAAGAATAGGCAAAAGGCTAAAATGGCCCCTGATTTAATGCATTTAACGGAATCGTTAGTCAAAAGGACCATGGCCAAAACAAATTGAATGCCACAAGGACCAAGTCCATAATAATTATAGTATAAGGACCCTAGTCAAAAAAAAACTATCAAACCACAGGGACCAAATCCACAGTTCACTCTAACGCTGTGTTCTCGAATTTGGAGAGAGTAAAATGGAAAAAAATCGATGGAAAAGAAAGGGAAGGAAAAGAAAGGAGAGAAAGATAAAAAAATTTATATGTGTTCTCGAAAGTGAATTAAAAAAAAATAATAATAATAATTTTCGTGTACTTGAATATGAGAGAAATGAAAGAAAAAATGTCATTTTTACTAATATGCCCTTTAAACTAATAAAGTTTAGGATGAAAGATTGGGTAGTTTTGTAATTTTATTAATTTTTTAAATGATTTTAATTTTTTAAATGATTTTAATTTTTTCCCTTTCCTTTCCTTCCCTTTCCTCCCACATTTGGGAGGAAATGTTTGGAAGAAAACTAAATTTTATTTTCTCTCTTTTTTCTTTCTTTTCTTTCCTATAAAAATTTCGAAAACACGAGTTTTTTCACTTTCTTCCACTTTCCCTCACTTTTCTTTCCTTCGTTAAATGAGTTTCGAAAACAAAGCGTAAATAAAATGATTAAAAAGCATTTTGTAGTATTAAAAAAAAGGCGTCTTGTTAATTGAGGGCAGAAATATCTCCAAATAGGATAAGAAAATGAGTATTACATAATTTATTTTGCCATTTGATAATTTGCCATTTGATAATGAATTTTACTTACAACTAATATGAAATCTAAAATTGATTATATTTGACCCGGTCAATCACATAATTTATTTATCCAAACACTAATAATTATATAATATTTCCTTATATTACACAACATTTATCATATCTCTTAGTATCCGAATTACAACTTATTATTACATACATATACTATTTTAAAACTTCATTCTAAACTTCATAAAATAAAATGATAACTAGTTAATAAAAAATTTAAAATACATCTAGCCCTACTAATGATACAAAATACTTCATAAAATATAAGAACAACAACTCTCGATGTGATTTGAAAACCACATAATTCCATGTTTCTCTTTCCAAATCTCTACTTAATTAACCATATTAACTTTGAATTTATATATTAACGGATTCAGAACTCAAAACTATTCAAATGACAAAACACAAAAAGTAAAATCAAAAGAGACAAAAAAAATAGAACGAAACATGAAACATGATGAAAGTTCAAGTTCTTGATTTCATAATTGAGATACATCTTACGAGTAAATAACTAATTAGCTTAAGGCATACGCGAAATATTATATATACTATATTATAGTACACTTAGATTTTACCTTTTAAAATCTTTAAATTTTTCAAAAATACAAATGTTAATTTCCTAGTCTGGAAGGAAAGAATGATTCTATTCCTAGAAGAGTCAGATCCTAAAATCCTCTACTATGTAGAGAATGGACCATTCATTCTAACACTCTTAGTCCCTTCAGTTCCTATAACTGCTACCTCTCCGGCTATTCCTGAGAGACGTATTCCCAAAATTCCAAATCAATGGAGTGAGAAAGACAAGAAAGAGCTAGTTGTTGACTCAAAAGCTAGATCTATTATTGTCATGTCTCTTCCAAATGATGTTTATCACTTTGTGATAAAAATGAGGACTTCTAAATCCATGTAGGATACCCTCTATGTCCAATATGAAGGAACCAATGAGGTTCAGATTACTCGTAGAATCAACTTGGTGAGACAATATGAAAGCTTCAAGTTTCTGAAAAATGAAACACTTTCACAAATCCGCCAGAGATTTAACCGTCTTTTAATAGATATGAAAACAGTTGATCGTGAGTACTCTAACTTTGAAATTTTGACTAAGTTCATGGAAGCTCTTCCTGAACAATGGGACACGTTTACAACATGTCTTAAGTTGTTAAAGAACACTGAAACTCTGTCTTTAAGTGCTTTGCACGGAATATTGCTTAATCATGAGCAATCTCAAGCCTTAAAAAGAAACCTCATTAAAGACACTAAATCTGCCAAAAGTACTTCTTTGACTCTAGAGACTTCAGAGATGGAACCTCCTAAACTTCTATCTTCTTTTATAACTTCCATCACTGAGTTAGATCAAACTAACTCAGAGGATATCACTGATGCAGATATCTCTGAATTTGATAACTCTCTGGCTCTTCTTACTAAAAATTTCAGGAGATTTGCTAGAAAGAGCAATTTCAGAAAAACCTCTGCCATCACTTACTCTGATAAGTCAAAGACTCTCCCAGCTGACAAGGCTTCAGCGATCTACTATAATTGTCAGGGCAAAGGTCACTTTGCAAGTAAATGCAGATCCAAGAAAGTCGCAACTCCAACCACTTCTTAGACTACTGATAAAACTAAGAACGAAATATATTTGAAGTTAAAACAAAAATATCAGAGTCTGAAGAAGAACCAACGAAAAGGCAAGGGCCTTGTCGCTGAAGAAGTTGACTGGGATCAAGAAGACGACTGGGCTCAACCACTAATGAATCTGGATCAGATGAAGAAGACATAGCCTTTATATGTCTTATGGCTAGAATAAAAGAAGCTGAAGAGGCCTCTGACACCTCTTCTTCAGAGTCTCCATCAACTCTGGTACCTATTCTTAAGAACTCCTCTCTACCTGAAACCGATAGCTTGCCAGCTCTCGACTCTATGACTGTTGACTTTTACAATGCTCTAAATGGTAAAATCAAAGCTGAACAAATTAATGTAGATCTAACTTAATAGCTTAAAAATTGCCATCTGAAAATCAAAGAACTTACTTAGATCGAAGAAGATTTTAAGGACCAAGTCTTTGTAAATCAGGCCATAAGTATTGAAAGACAACAAGCTATCATTGAGCGCGAAAAAGCCATCGCTGATCTTAAGGCTGAAAAAGCTACCATTGAAGGATGGTGTAAGGCTTCTGACAAAGTCAGCGAGATCATAAATGCTCGGATTCCTAAAAAGATCAAGAGCGGTCTTGGATATTCCTCTGACCAAGAAGAAATAGACACTGATCGTTCCATGTTAAAATTTGGAATGTTTGTTTCTTTTATCCCTGATCTCTTTTCTCAGAGTATCTCTACTTCTGAGAAAAGACCTTCTAAACCCTTTACCAAGGATTCAGGGAAAGTGATAAAGGACAAGTTCCTTGACCATCTTGATTTCTCAGAGTATTTCAGCAAATAACATGTCCTTCATACCCGTTATTTCCACTAACATTGCAAGACCCATAGTTGTATGGGTACCTATGAATAATTAATCCCCTTGTCTTATGCAGAGCGCTAAAGGTATCTGGTATCTAGATAGCGGATACTCAAGGCACATGACTGGCAGAAAATTCCTACTCTCTGAATACAAGGAAGAAATAGGTCCCTTAGTGACCTTTGGTGGAAATGGCAAAGGATACACCAAGGGTTATGGTGTCCTATCCAATGGAGCAACCTCTTTTAGCCGTGTTGCTTACGTTGAAGGACTAAAGCATAACCTCTTAAGCATTAGTCAACTCTGTGACAAAGACTTCAAAGTTTTGTTCACAAAGACAAGATGTGCAGTCACTGATAAAAACAACAAACTTGCTTTAAAAGGCAAAAGATCAGAGAATGTATATATCATAAATATAGATAGTACTCACTTTGAAAATGTTTGTTTTCTATCAAGAGCCTCCTCTGATGTAAATTGGCTTTGGCATAAGAGACTCTCTCATTTAAACTTTAAAATGATAAATGATCTATCTCTGAAAGAACTCGTCAAAGGTCTCCCTAAACACTCTTTTACGAAGGAATCTCTTTGTTCAGCGTGTGAGAAAGGAAAGTTGACAAAGGCAACATTTAGATCAAAGTTTGTTTGTGGAAAAATTGACTGAACCCTTTTTCCTAGGAAATACAAAGGTCATACTATACTTGCTTAGATATATGTTGAGGACAGCATATTTGGTTCCACAAGACTCAAACTATGTACTCGTTTTGCTAAACGTATAAAGAAAGAATATAAGATGAGTATGATGGGTGAACTAACCTATTTTCTTGGTTTGCAGATAAAACAATCTGAAAAAGACATTTTTATATGTGAAAGTAAATATGTTAAAGACATGCTGAAAAAATTTGAAATGACTCAAAGTTCAGCAATGAAGACTCCTATGACACCTCCTCTGACCGTAAACAAGGACCCTGATGGGAAACCTGTAAATGTCACTGCCTATAGAGAAATGATTGGCTCACTGCTGTATCTTACAGCTAGTCGGCCCGATATCATGTACTCTACTTGTCTTTGTGCACGATATCAAGTTGAACCCAAGGAATCCCATTTGATCGCTGTGAAGCGAATATTCAGACATCTGAAAGGAACTCCTAAACTTGGCTTTTGGTACCCCAAAGGCTCAGAGTTCGACCTAACTGGTTTATCTGGTAGTGATTTTGCAAGATGTAAGATTGATAGGAAGAGTACCACTAGTGGTTGTCAACTATTAGGTGGTAAGTTGGTAAGTTGGACTAGTAAAAAGCGAAACTCAGGGTCCACATCAACTGCAGAAGCTGAATACGTAGCCGCTGGAAGTTGTTGTGCACAAATCCTTTGGATGAGGAACCAACTCAGAGAATATGATATAAAGCTATCTAAAATCCCTATTTACTGCGATAGCACAAGTGCTATTGCCATAGCAAATAATCCTGTACTTCACTAAAAAAGCCAAGCATATTGAGATCAGATATCACTTCATCAGAGATCATGTTATGAATGGTGAAATTGAACTTCATTTTGTACCCACTGAATATCAGCTCGCTGACCTTTTCACTAAGCCTCTTGATGAGACTAGATTCAATCTATTAATCAGCGAACTAGGTATGTTGAACGGTGAAGAATGAATATTTTCAGTGATCAACGTTATTCAGTAATTATCAAATTGAATTTCAAATTTTATTAGTCATACTCTAAACTTTGACTCAACGATATAAATCTCGCCAAGGTATGTACTTCTTCTCCATGCACTCTCTGAATGTCTTCTAATTCAGAGAATGGTTCTCAAAAGAGAAAACTCATCACTGACAATACTTTTATTGCATATGATGAGAATTTTAAATGGATATGATTAACATTGATTATTTAAATGATAATCTTCTCATTTTTCTAAAAAGGACACGTCGGACCTTTTCCTGACACACGACGGACCTCAACGTTTCCTATCCCATGATTTTTCTATTTGGTGTTCCTATCTTTGAAACAGAAATAGCTTCCTCTAGCAAGAACGTCAACACCTACGCTGAAGGTGAAGTCCTCCCAATCACCAAGTTCGTTGCTGCTTCGGAAGCCACCTTCACTCCTGAACAAGACCAAGTGAAGCCAAGCAACTACGTGGCTTTGTTGGACATCCCTGCTGATAGACCTCACTTCAGAGATGGTGCTCGTATTCTCCGCAAATGCCCTCTAAAGTATGCCTTTATTCATGTACCTATTGGAATTACTTCTCATCTCCAACAATTCTGGTACATTGCCCATTGTACTACGGTCCTCTCTAATAAAGGCAACAAGCTCCCTGACATTAAATTCACCATCAGCTTCGGAACCTTTGCATTCACTATTGGCATCGTCAGAGCTGCTCTTCACCTCCCTGCAAGAGAAAAGAATCAGCAATGGGTCTCTGCACTCTCAAGGGAAGAAATTATCAGCTTTCTTGACGTCATAGGTTACAACTGGCCAATTGCTGAAGACACCTCTGAAGTCAGCAAAGTGATAACCAAGGTGGAGAAGAAGAGATTGTCAGCAAGGTAGCAATACATTTTCACTCACGTAATTCAGTGCTTAGGCACTAAGACTGGCTCCCAAGATCAAGCCAGCAAGCACGTCTTGAAGATGGACTTTTCTCTCTGCAATGGCCGCAAGCTAAACTATTATGAGTACATTTTCAGCGAATTGTACAACAGGATACAAGCACAGAAGAGGGAAAAGACCATCCCTTATCCTAGGTTTGTCGCTACAATCTTGGAATTTGTTTATGAGGGATACCCCTCTGAGGGAATCAGAAATTCTCTCAGATTGGGAAGAAATCTTTGGAGATTGACAAAAGGCCGGGAGTTGCCCCCTACCTCCCTTATATGCTGAACCTCATTAAGAAATCACACAGATTAATGCACAGGGAAATGAGAGAGAAAATAGACAGAGGTTTTAGGAATTAGAAAGTAGCATGCATGAAGATGAAGAAGATATCTTCATCTTATTTATACCCGTTTGCATTTAATGCAAGACAAAAGATATATGCCACGTGTCAAGCTTTCATAGGAAGCATGTCCTTTGTTCAAAAGCAACCATGCTTTTGGCCGCGTGTGAACAGTACCATATCAGATATGATGGGGACATAAGAGACAATCCGTACATCCTTCTCTGACATAGTATAAGGTTTGACTTTTGTGCATCGAGGATAAGATCAATCTTAATCTTGTTTGAAAAGCTTCACTTGATCGTTGAACTTGAAACTTTAAGGATGAACTTTCATAGTATCGTTGAGACTTAACAAGACTTCACAATCTGATTTAGATATTCATTGCTATCACTGAACCGCTTCAGATCATTAGCTGACTATCTCTTTCTTCAGCTTGGTCTTCGACTTTCGCTGAATGTTCTTTTGGTGTGATGGTTGATCTTCAGATCTTCAGGGGTAGACTTGATGCTTCTAAATTTCAGCGATCGCTGATAACACTCAGCGTATGCTATCGCGGATTTAAGCATAAGCTTACAAATGGAATTTTCACTAAGTATACAGAGGAATCATATTCAAATCACTGAGAGGAGTTATGATCAACATCGTGGGATTGCAGTCGAACATACCTGCATCTTTGAGCACTTTCTTCGCATAGCTTTCTTGTGTTATTAAGATATCGTCTTTTATTTGATACACCTCAATGCCTAGGTAGTATCTTAGAATACCGAGATCGGTCATATCGAAATTGTTTGCCATTGCTTGCTTAAATTTTGATATGATGGTTGTATTGGATCCCGTGACAACCAAGTCATCGACGTAGACCCCGACAAGATTTAATTCAGCTCCTATGTTTCTTTGATACACGGCTTGTTCTTTTACATACCTCTGGAACTTCATATCCTTTAGGATTCCATCCAACTTTATGCTCCATGTTCGTGGTGCTTTTCGTAACCCGTACAACGCTTTTAGTAGCTTGTACACATGATCTTCTTTTCCTTTTTTCACAAAACCTTCCGGTTGGTGAACGAAGACATCTTCTTGGAGTTCACCGTGTAAGAAGGAAGATTTCACATCTAGATGATGGAGCTCCCATCCTTTTGACGCAGCTAGGGCAATAAGAACTCAAACAGTTTCTATACGGGAAACCGGTGCAAACACTTCATCAAAATCAATGTTGATCATAACTCATCTCGATGATTTGAATATGATTCCTTTTGTATACTTAGTGAAATTCCATTGTATAAGCTTCTGTTAATATTCAGTGATAGCATACGCTGATTACCATCAGCGATCGCTGAAGATCAAGGAACATCAAGCTTATCTCTGAAGACCTGAAGATCATTCAGCGAAAGTCAAAGACCCTAGCTGAAGAAAGAGATAATCAGCTAAGTGAACTGAAGCGGTTCAGCGATAGCAGCGATTATCTAATCAAAGTGTGAAGTCTTGTGAAGCCTCAGCGATACTGAAGTTCATCCTTGAAGATTCAGAATCAGCGATAAAAAAAAGCTGCCTTTACAAGATTAAAGATTGATCTTATCCTCGATGCACAAAATTCAAACCTAATACCTTGTCAGAAAAGGACGTACGAATTGTCTCTTATGTCCCCATCATATCTGATATGGTACTGTTCATATTACGCCAAAAGCATGGTTGTCTTATTAGCAAGGACAGGCTTCCTATCCAAGCTTGACACGTGGCATATACCTCTTGTCTTGCATTAAATGCAAACGGGTATAAATAAGATGAAGATATATTCTTCATCTTATTGTATGCTTCCTTCTAACCTAAACCCTCTTTATTTCTTTCTTCCTTCTTCTTGTGCATCAAACATAGTGTTTCTTAGTTACAATAGAATAGGTTTTAAACTTGTTTTTATTCCTCTTGTAACTGTAAATTTGTTTATGATATATAAACTAATTTAAAAACCAAAATCTGTGTGTTTGTATTCAACCCCCCCCCCCCCCTTCTACAAATTGTTTACTTATTATTGAACTCTTGTAGACCCTTTAGGGACCAACAAGTGGTATCAGAGAAGTGTTTGCTTCTTTTATCTTTAAAGTATTTTTCTTATAAACTATTTTAAAATGTCAAACCCTAATACGAACTACAATGATAATGGATCTTTAGCTAAACCTCCAAGATTTAGCCATGATAATTTTCCATTATGGAAGGAAAGAATGTCTCTGTTTCTAGAAGGATCTGACCCAAAGATCCCCTACTATCTAGAAAATGGACCATTTGTTCCTACAACTATTGTAGCTGGTGTTCCTGCCACCACTACTACTCCAGCCATCCCTTAAAGGAGTATCATTAAAACTCCTAATCGATGGACTGAAGAAGATAAGAAAGAAAATGCTATTGATTCAAAAGCTAGATCTATAATAGCAATGTCTTTACCAGATGAAGTCTATCATTCTGTTATGAAGATGAGGACTTCTAAGGCCATGTGGGATACTCTATGTATCCAATATGAAGGAACCTCTGAAGTACAAGTCACGAGGTGCATAAATCTTGTAAGTCAATATGAGAGTTTTATGTATCATAAAGGTGAATCTCTTTCTCAAATTCACCAGCGTTTCAACTGTTTGTTGATTGATCTTAAATCAGTAAACAGAGTGTACTCTAACGCTGAAATACTGACCAAATTCATGGAGGCACTACCCGATCAATGGGCAGTGTACACTACATGTTTAAAGTTGTCAAAGAATCTTGAAACTCTGTCCTTAAGTGCTTTATATGGAATGCTCTTAAATGAGGAACAATCTCAACATCTGAGGAAGAACCTCATAAATGAACTCAAAGGTGCCAAAAGTACTTCTTTGGCGCTTGTGACTTCAGAGGCAACTCCTCCAAAAAAATGTTTCTTCTTCCACTATGACCTCCATCACTGAATTAGGTCAAACTGATTCAGAAGATCACTCACTGATGCTGACATCTCTGAGTTTGATAACTCTCTAACTCTCTTAACAAATAATTTTAAAAGATTCGCTAGAAAGAGCAACTTTCGAAAACCTTCAAATCTCTCTGACTCTGAAAAGCAAAAGACAATGCCCGTTGAGAAAGCCTCAACTATATGCTTCAACTGTCAGCGAAAAGGTCACTTCGCAAGTGAATGTAGATCAAAGAAAGTTGCAGCTCCTACCACCTCCCAGACCTCTGATAAAAAGGAGAAGTATTTGAAATTAAAAAACAAATACAAGGATCTGAAGAAATACCAGCAAAAAGGCAAAGGCCTTACCGCTGAAGAAGTTGATTGGGACGATGAAGACGACTGGGCCAAGACCTCTGAAGAGTCTGGCTCTGATGCAGAAGATCTTGCCTTCTTGTGTCTAATGGCAAGAATAGAGGAAGCTGAAGAAGCTACTGAAACTTCTTCTCCTGAGTCCCCTTCTACTCAGGTAACCATTCCCTCTAACTCTTTACTCTCTGAAAGTGATAACTTGTCAGCCCTCGATGCTATGATTGTTGATTTTTATAATGGTTTAAATGGAAACACTAAGGCCGAGAAAATTAACACTGATTTATCTGAGCAATTAAAATATTTCCGTATAAGAATCAAAGAACTTTCTAAAATTGAGGAAACTCTCAAGGATCAAGTCTTTGCAAATCAAACCATAAGCATCGAGAAGCAGCAAGCTATTGCTGATAGGGAAAAGTCTATCGCTGATCTTAAGTCTGAAAAGGCAACCCTCGAAGGATGGTGTAAAGCTTCTGAAAAGGTAAATAAGATCATCAATGCCCAAATACCTATGAAAGTAAGAAGTGGGTTAGGCTTTAACCCTGAAAAGGAAGAATCAGAGAATGATCGTTCCATGCTCAAATTTGGAATGTTTGTTTCTTCTATCCCAGATCCTTCTTCTTCAACTTCTTCCTCTTCTATTAAAGAAAAGTTTCCCGTGATAAATTCTAAGAAGGTGATCAAGAACGAGTTTCTTGACCAAGTTCCTAAGAATAAAATCACTCAGAATAGGAACAAGAAATCCTTAGAGAGAAATTCTAAATCTGGAAAGAAGGGCTCTGACTTTTCTCAGAGACCAACCCCCAAAATTAAACAGAGTGTACTCTAACGCTGAAATGTCCTACATTGCAAGTAAATGTCCTAACGCTACTAGAGCTGATAAACTAGCTCATGGAAAGAAAGTAGCTCAAGCTGATAAATCAGCGAGAGTGAAATCCACCAAGGTTGCAAACCCCACAAAGGTGAAGATATCCACTGAAGAGAGTTCTTCAGCTAGTAGCTCCTCCGCCAATCCTTTATCTAACCAAGCAGGACCCATAGTAGTATGGGTACCTTTAAATAATAAATCTTTTGTTGTATGCAGAGTGCCAAAGGTATCTGGTATCTTGATAGCGGATGCTCAAGGCATATGACTGGCAGAAAATCTCTGCTCTCTGATTACAAAGAAGAAGCTGGTCCATCAGTGACCTTTGGTGGAAATGGCAAAGGATACACTAAAGGTTATGGAATTCTATTCAACGGAGCCACATCGTTTTCTCGTGTTGCCTACGTTGAGGGACTAAAGCACAATCTTTTGAGCGTTAGTCAGTTATGTGACAAAGACTTCAAAGTTCTATTCTTAAAGAATAGATGTGCTGTCACTGACGGAAATGATAAGCTTGCCCTAACAGGCAAAAGAGTGAAAAATGTGTATGTCATAAATATGAATAGTTCTCACTCTGAGAACATGTGCTTTATCTCTAAAGCATCCACTCATATAAACTGGTTATAGCATAAAAGACTCTCTCACCTCAACTTTAAGACAATAAATGAATTGTCTCAAAAAGATCTAGTCGGAGGCCTCCCATATCATACCTTTACAAAGGAATCTCTTTGTTCAGCGTGTGAAAAGGGAAAACTGACAAAAGCCTCCTTCAGGTCAAAGCAAATTTCTTCAGTGACCGCTCCTCTTCAGCTACTCCATATGGATCTATTTGGACCTGTCAATGTACAATCTATTTCTGGAAAGAAATATACTTTGGTGATTGTTGATGAATACTCCAGATATACATGGTGTTCTTCCTTCTATCCAAAAGTGATACCCCTGAAATGATAATTTCTTTTATCAAAAGGATAGAAGTTCTGAACAATCTGATTGTTCGTTGCATAAGAAGTGATCATGGTACTGAATTCAAAAACAGCACTCTGGTGAATTTCTTTGAAGATAAAGGCATATCTCACAACTTTTCCTCAGTAAGAACTCCTCAGCAAAACGGTGTTGCTGAAAGAAGAAATCGAACTATCATTGAAGCGGCTCGCTCAATGCTCAGCGAATCGCATCTACCAACTAAGTTCTAGGCTGAAACAGTCAACACAGCGTGCTTCACTCAAAATCGATCCCTGATAGTTAAGCATTTTAAGAAGACCCCCTATGAACTGTTTCATGGGAGAAGACCCACTCTGAAATATTTCCATATTTTTGGATGTAGATGTTACATTCTGAATGACAGAGATCATTTGGGCTAGTTTGATCCAAAGGCAGACGATGGTATATTTCTTGGATACTCCTCTGTATCTAAGTTTTTCAGAGTCTTCAACAAAAGACGACAACATGTTGAAGAATCCATGCATGTTAACTTTGATGAATCTCGTCCCATTCATACTTCTCATACTCATGATGATGATGAAGAATTGAATGCTTGGATGAGATCTCATTATGGGGAACCTGAAACGTATTTCAGCAATCAACCTCCTGCTGAAGCATGTGATGACGAATTCCCTATAAATCCTTCAAATGACAATCATCCATCTTCAGGGATGAATGTTACTCCTCTGATCAGATTCCTGTTGTTGATTCCTCTCTTGGAAATCCCTCAGTGAACAACCAAACTTCGTCTGAAAATCAATCCCCTGAATTGATTTTAAATAATGTACCTGTTGCTGAAACAACAAGTCCAATTCCAGAAACTGAAGAACAAGTCGTTGAATCTGCTGTAGATCTTGATCTCTCTCCTCAACCTCCAGCTCAGCGATGGACTGCAAATCATTCAATAAATTAAATTATTGGTGATCCCAATGCAGGTATCAAGACACGTAGAGGTACAGGTAATATCGGTCTTTATGTTAACTTCATTTCTCTCTCAGAACCTAAGAAAATAGATCAAGCTATCTCTGATCCTAGCTAGGTTTCATATATGCAAGAAGAACTAACTGAATTTCATAGAAATAAAGTTTGGAATCTTGTTCCTAGACCCTCTGATAAAACTGTCATAGGAACCAAATGGGTTTTCAGAAATAAGCTAGATGAAAACGGGACTATAATTCGCAATAAGGCTAGACTTGTTGCTCAAGGTTATAGACAGGAAGAAGGAATTGACTATGATGAGACCTTTGCACCTGTAGCTCGCTTAGAAGCCATAAAACTCTTTTTAGCTTATGCTGCCCATAAAGACTTCAAAGTTTTTCAAATGGATGTTAAAAGTGCTTTTCTAAATGGAAAACTCAGCGAGGAAGTTTAGGTTGAACAACCCCCTGGTTTCTCAGACCCTAACCATTCTGGTTATGTTTTCAAACTTGAAAAAGCTCTTTACGGGTTAAAACAAGCTCCTAGAGCTTGGTATGACACCCTTTCTAAATTTCTTCTTAAAGAAAAATTTGTTCGTGGAAAAATTGACCAAACCCTGTTTTTAAGAAAATATAAAGGTCATACCATACTCGCTCAGATATATGTCGATGACATTATCTTTGGTTCCACAAGACCTAAATTGTGTACTCGTTTCGCTGCAAGAATGCAAAAGCAATATAAAATGAGTATGATGGGTGAACTGACATATTTTCTAGGTTTGCAGATAAAGCAATCTGACAAAGGAATCTTTATTTGTCAAAGCAAATATGTTAAAGACATGTTGAATAAATTCGACATGAATCATTGCTCAGTGATGAAGACCCTTATGGCACCTCCTCTGACTTTGAATAAGGATCTAAATGGGAAACCAGTCAATGTCTCTGCCTATCGAGGGATGATTGGATCTCTGTTGTATCTTACAGCGAGTAGACCTGACATCATGTATTCTACATGTCTCTACGCTCGGTATCAAGCTGAACCGAAGAAATCCATCTAATCGCTATAAAGCGAATCTTCAGATACCTGAAAGGAACTCCAAATCTAGGTCTTTGATATCCCAAAGGCTCAGGATTTGATCTTATTGGTTATTCTGATAGTGACTTTGCAGGTTGTAAGATAGATAGAAAGAGCATCACTGGGGGTGTCAGCTACTAGGTGGAAGGTTAATCAGTTGGACAAGCAAAAAGCAAAACTCAGTGTCCACCTCCACTACTGAAGCTGAATATGTAGCCGCCGGTAGTTGTTGTGCTCAAATTCTTTGGATGAGAAATCAACTCAGAGACTACGATCTCAAGCTCTCTAAAATTCTTATTTATTGTGATAGTACTAGTGCTATTGCCATTGCTAACAACCCTGTACTTCACTCCAAAACCAAGCACATTGAGATCCGATATCACTTTATCAAAGATCATGTGATGAATGGTGAAGTTGAGCTTCATTTTGTACCCACTGAATCAGCTCGCTGATCTTTTCACCAAGCCTCTTGATGAAACTAGATTCAATCTACTTATCAGCGAACTTGGTATGTTGAACGCTGAATAACTTTTTATTCAGTGACTTACAACAAGTGATACAAATAAAGCCTTCAAACTTTCCATTCGCTGAACTCTGATTCAGCGATATCTGGGCCATCTCCTCAGGTATTATCTTCTAATCTTTATCACTCTTTGATATCTTTTCTCATCAAAGAATGAATCTCTGAAAATAAAACTCCTCACTGACAATCCTTTATTGTCATTGATGAAGATTTTAAATTAATGATACTTTCCTTATGGATAATTATTATTATAATCTTTTAAAAATATGAAAAGGACACGTCAGACCTTTTTCTGGCACACGACGGACCGCGACGTTTCCCTTCCAACTCCTTTCATGGAACGTGCGCCAGGTCATCATTTCTTTTTCAAAAAGCAAAAACCGTCGTTTAGCACTCCTTTCTTTCTCTCTCCTCATGCTATTTAAGCAATTCTTTTGCCTCATTTGCCTCTTTACGCTTTCATAACTCTCCAAAATGCAAAAGAACCTTCAAATCTTCAAGCTTTCTCAAAAACACCAAGAACAGGCACTTGTGCGTTTTTCTTCCCGAAAACAACTAAGGTTTGATCTAAACCTTTACTTATAACTGGAAACATCTTGTTTGACATCTTCTTATCTTTAATCTTCTTAAAATGCAATAAAAACATATTTCAGGAAGAAAATAAATTTAATATGGATTAAAACTAAAAAAAAATTCTATTTTCAAAACCCTGTTCTAAGTTCTTTCCTTAGAACAGAAGACTTTCTTCTTAAGTTTTATCCATTTTTAATTATCTTCTACTTTTTCTAAAATAATCTGTTATATTATTGTTTTTACCACAAGCATTTTGATCTTGTTCATCAAAATACTTGTTTCTTTGAATCTTACATTTGGTACTCTTTATACCAAACTCTGGTTTATACATTTATGTATAAAACCATGATTTATCTCTTTGTTGTTCCCATTTTCCTACAGAAATGGCCTCTACAAGTAAGACTGCTGAAACCTCTGCTGCTACTGTTGACAACACTTTGGTCGCTACACTAACCTGCCACTTCCTAATGGAGAAAGTTGTATTCAAATCATGCAATTATATTGCATTGGTTGACATACCCGCTGATCGCCCTCACTTCAATGAAGGAGCTACCTTCATCAAGGCGTGACCGCTGATGTACGCGTTTGTCCACAACCCAGTGGGCATCTCCTCTCGTCTTCAAGCTCTCTGGTACACGGCTCACTGTACCACGCTCACCACGGACAAGGGGACCGTGCTCTCTGCTATTGGCTTCAAGATTCCAGACTTTGGATACTTCTCCTTCACTGCTGGATTTGTGAGGAAGGCCCTTCGTCTCCCTACCCACGCCAAGAATACGCAATGGGGTGTTGAACCTACCAAGATGCAGATCGACGCCTTCTGGGACTCTATTGGCTATGCCTGGGAAAATCCATCGCTGAAAACGGTGGGTTCAAAGCTAGAAAAGAAGAGATTGCCTACTCGCTGGCAATACATCTTTACCCAGGTGATCCAATGCCTTTGGTCAAAGATTGGCTCGCATGACCCAGCGAGCAAGCACTTTCAGGATCTCGCCTTCTCTCTCTGCACCGGCCACAACCTCAACTACGCTGACTATATCTTCAGCGATATGGTCAGTCGCATCAACGCTGCTACCAGACACCCCGTCATCCCCTACCCACGGTTCTTCGCAACAATCTTGGAAGTTGCCTTCGGGGAGGACTACCCGAAGGTCGGTGACCACTACTTCTCCATGGTGGGGAAGAAGTCCATGTACATAGAGGAATGTCCAGGTGATGCTCCTTTCACGCCTTACATGCTGAAAGTGATTGGAGCCCCTCTTTCAGTGTCTACCTCGCTGCCCATCCCAACAGCGAGCATCCCGGACACTGCTACTGCTGCTGCTCCTGCCAAGAGGAAACAACCTTCTGATGGTCATAAAAAGACCATCGCATCCAAGAAGCCAAAGAAGTTGGTCTCTCAAAAGACCACCCTCTCTGATTTCGGTGTACTACCAACACCAACAGCAGTCGCAGCCACTTCAACGGTCTCTTCATCCGTTGTTGCATCATCAGCACTACCTCCACCATCAGGGACTTCGGTCACTGAGGGTGTTATAGCCAGCTCTGCTGAAGCTGGATCAGGTACTTCTCTCACAGCCTTCTTAACTTCTTCTATCTCCCCTCCTTTGGTCCTCACCTCAGCACATAACTCAGCGATAGTTGTCCCTATCCCTAATAATGCTGAAATGCACGCAGTCCAAACCTCAATATTGTTTAGACAATCTGAGTTTTGGAAGGCCAATTTAAAAGGACCTTAGAGTGTCTCTCTCAAACACCCTAAGACACTGGTTAGTGATCCTCAAGACACTACCTCTGCAAACGTAGTCCCTGAGAGTAATCCTCATGATACTCTCAAGGAGAAAAATAAATTTTTTCATCCATCATCTAATCCAGATGCCTTTTTGGCATCTTTATCTATGTCATCATCAGGTGTCGCTCCTCTTTTCTCCTCAGCGACAACGACAACCACCACCACCAGCGCTCCTCCTCTCAGCAAGGAAATGGGGAAGTCTCCTCAGGGCCATCCAAGTGCTGCAAAGCTCCGAGAGGTCAGGACAGAGATGGCAGCTCCCAAGCTTCCCACTCCAGTCACTGAACTCCCTCCCATTGTCCTTCCCAGTCCTACATTCCCTGCTATTGACTATCTGGTCAGGGAATGTGCTCTAACAAGGGCTAGGGTTGACAATCTTCAGACATCAGCTGAACTCATCTTCAGACGCATCGTTGGGACTCCAACGATCAAGACCAACGTCAGCAACCTTATCTCTGACGTCTTCTCTCTGAAGGAAGACAACCGGGTCCTTGGCAAGAACCTGTCCAACTTAGAGCAGAAGGTTGTTGCTCAGGCAAACGTCCTTGAGTCTATTCAAAAGACTCAATCCGATATGATGCAGATGCTCACCAAGCTCTCTAAGGCTAGTTCCTCCTTCATTGCTGCTGATCGGACTACGCTTTAGGAAAACGATACGAAGCTCAAGGACATTTAGTCAAATGTTTGCACTCTGATGGTGCACTATCTACCTCCTTATAACATCGAGGGGGAGAGATGTGCCAAAGAGTTTGCATATGAACTCATTGCGGAGCACAACCGGACGTTCCCTGGTGAAAAGATTTCTCCATACATCCAGCGAACGGGATCTTCCCTCCCTGAAGGGTTGGCTGCTGAAGCTGAAGAAGATGATGATGATGCTGAGGAAGATGATGATGAAGAAGAAGAAGAAGAAGAAGAAGATCCTATCCCTCATTATGGGGGAATGGATGATGATGAAGATGACGATGACATTGGAAGTGCCTTAGAGCACTTCAGAATGTTTAGGCCTGGAGTCTCTCATCAAGAGCCTTTGGGGGACGGACAAATTCCCTCTCAGGGACAAGCCGGTCCCTTAGGCAAAGGAAAAGAAGTGGTAAATCTGGATGCCACTATCCCATTATCTGAGGGGGCGACCACTAATGAGGTATCTCTTCCTCTTATCCCTTATATTACACCTCTCTCTGAAACCCCCACACCTCCTTCACGTACAAAAACTCTCTCTGATAAATCTTTTTCCTTCTCTCCTTCCCTCAGTGATCGCCGTCCCCCAAAGGACTCCACTTCATGGAAGGAACCTTCTTCCGAAGAGCAGTTTATGTACATAATAGAAACTGACTTTGAAGAAGAAGAGGGCCTTATTCCCAAGCGTCGCGTTCAAAAGCCGATCATAAGCGAGCCTAAAGAAGAAGAAAGGCGAATAAAATTCCTTAGAGAATTCGAAGCAAGAAGAATAAGGGTGCCTCAAGCTGAACCCATTGTATCAATAAGGATGGTAGATGAATTCTACTTTCTGTCTAGCGAAGAGAGAGAACAAGCATTGGAAGCACAACGTATCAGGGATGAGAAGACAAACCAAACTGAGAATGATCTTGCTTTAGCAAGGAAATTACTCAGGGAAGACTCTGCTAAAGACAAGGCGGCCAAGGAACAATTGAAAAAGAGTGAAAGGGTCGCTGAAGCACTTGTATAGAAAGAACTTGCACAGGAAAACTTGAATGTAGATCCAATCCTTGCTCAACAGAAGATTCTAAGTGCACTATCCGCTAAAGCCACAATTCAGAAAGACGAATAGCTTGACTGGTGCATTGATAGACTGAAATTTCGAAGATCTAAGGCCAAAATCATTCATGCAACTATTCAAGGGCTACACTCCAACAGAGGTGGTCCAAAGGTATATGTAAGAATGACAAGGACAAACAGAACTGAGAGAGAAGAAGCAAAGTTCTTAAGGATTTATGGATACACTGAATGGTTAGAAATCAGAGACGCCATTCAGGGTTCCAAATCCAAATTCAAGGATGTGGTGGAAAGAGTACTGGATCAGTTGTTACAAAGGATGTCACAACACGTGCAAGTTTCCCCTCTCCTGAGTCATCAAAGAAGAAAAGATCAACTGCTGAAGGTGGTTCAAGCTCTAAAAATGAGCATGAAACCAAATTTGATTATCATAGCATTCTTGGTCATCTTGAAATCCCTGATATTTCAATGCTACGTACCTCTCTTCCTCAAGATCGAAGATACGAAGAAGATGAAATCATATCACTACCTGAACCTGGTATGGTATTCTTGGATAATGAAGGGTTCTTAGGACTCTTCAGAAACCAAGAAATTCGCAAGGCCCCATCCTCTCTCATAAAGATCATGCTATGGCGCTGCTGGTCAGATACCCCTCTGATGAATCGACAGAAAACTCTTTATGAGAATGAGCTACAAAGAAGAAACGAGAACATCTCTGATTAGTCATAGGTTTCTATTTCCTTTGTAAATATTCCTTCAGTGTACAAGCACTTCACTTTTATTATTGTAATTTCATTTCCTTGTAATTTCTTCAGATTATACTTAATGAAATTCAATCAGAGTACTTTACTCCATCTATGTACTGAAAAGATCCCTGAAAAAAGTAAAAGGGACAATGAACATAAGAGTTCTATTTTCTTCAACCTATACTTTACTCACTAATTCTTCACTTTGAAAAATTAATCAGTGAATGTACTTTATGCTTATTTACTTGTAAAAAAATTGTGCTTTCATATCCTTATAAATGAAACTCAATTCAGATAGTAGACTAGCTTAAAAAGATTATACAGATTAGTACTTAGAAAATTTACTTCAAATTCTTCTTAAGTCGTTACTAGTCTCTTAAAGAAATTTTCCTATGTTGCTTAATCATAATCAAATAGGGGGAGATTGTTGATCATAACTCCTCTCGATGATTTGAATATGATTCCTTTTGTATACTTAGTGAAATTCCATTGTATAAGCTTCTGTTAATATTCAGCGATAGCATACGCTGATTACCATCAGCGATCGCTGAAGATCAAGGAACATCAAGCTTATCTCTGAAGACCTGAAGATCAGCTATCACACCAGAAGATCATTCAGCGAAAGTCAAAGACCCTAGCTGAAGAAAGAGATAATCAGCTACATGAACTGAAGCGGTTCAGCGATAGCAGCGATTATCTAATCAAAGTGTGAAGTCTTGTGAAGCCTCAGCGATACTGAAGTTCATCCTTGAAGATTCAGAATCAGCGATCAATGAAGCTTCCTTTACAAGATTAAAGATTGATCTTATCCTTGATGCACAAAAGTCAAACCTAATACCTTGTCAGAAAAGGACGTACGAATTGTCTCTTATGTCCCCATCATATCTGATATGGTACTGTTCATATTACACCAAAAGCATGGTTGTCTTATTAGCAAGGACAGGCTTTCTATCCAAGCTTGACACGTGGCATATACCTCTTGTCTTGCATTAAATACAAACGGATATAAATAAGATGAAGATATCTTCTTCATCTTAATGTATGCTTCCTTCTAACCTAAACCCTCTTTATTTCTTTCTTCCTTCTTCTTGTGCATCAAACTTAGTGTTTCTTAGTTACAATAGAATAGATTTTAAACTTGTTTTTATTCCGCTTGTAACTGTAAATTTGTTTATGATATATAAACTAATTTAAAAACCAAAATCTGTGTGTTTGTATTCAAACCCCCCCCCCTTTCTACAAACTGTTTACTTATTATTGAACTGTTGTAGACCCTTTAGGGACCAATAATCAACACCATGTTGTAAATATCCTTTGTCCATGAGCCTTGCTTTGTACTTGCTTACAGCGCCACTTACATCCCTTTTTACCTAGAAAACCCATTTTAACCCTATGATGGTCGAGTTGCACGGTTGGGTGACTATCTTCCATGTACCATTTTTCTCGATTGAGGCAATTTCTTCTTCCATTACTTTTACCCACTTTGGATTTTCCTTGGCTTCAAGATAGGTTGATGGCTGATCTTCGCTGAAAGATAGTAGCATCTCGTGATTCTCCGCATAGAAGTTTAACTCGAACTCATCGTAACTTCTTGGTAATTGAGTATCTCATGTTGATCTTCGTAATTGAGACTATGGCTCATGTTCGACTTGTGGCTCTTGCTCGACTTGTTGGTCAGTCTCAGGTTCTGACGTTCCGTCAGTATCCGGTGAGTTAGACTATTGTTCTTCTTCAGCCTCGCTTGTTTCACTCGCCACCGGTCCTTCTCCTGTATCCACGAGATTTGGCCAGTGAACCCAGAACATACCTGGTTTGGATTTCACCTCGATGTCCCAATTCCAGCTTATGTTTTCATCCACGATTACCTCTCTTGAAACTATTATCTTCTGATTTTGTGGATCGAACATCAAGCTTCTTTAGAACCGGATTCCCTCCCAAAGTAAACTGTCTTCTTTGATCGATCATCAAGCTTCTTTAGATGTGGATCGTTAACCTTTGTGTAGGCTATCAAACCGAAGACCCGCAAGTATTCGATATTCAGTTTTCTTTGGTAATAGTTTTCATACGGTGTTGACTCTTTTAAAGCTCTTGTCGAAATCCGATTTATGATATATGTAGCATGTTGCACTGCCTCCCCCCAAAAACAATTTGGGACTTGCTTTGCCTTCAACATGCTTCGTGTCATCTCAAGGAGAGTTCGGTTTCGTCTCTCTACAACGCCGTTTTGCTGTGGCGTGTATGGAGTCGTGAGATGTAGGATTATACCATTGTCGGCACACATAGCATCAAAATCTCGAGATGTGAATTCACCACCTCTGTCGGTCCGGAATACTTTAAGATTGTTTCCGGTTTCAGTCTCGACCATGGCCTTGAACTTCTTGAAGAAGTGTATGGCATCGCTTTTCTCCTTCATCAGAAAACACCACATGAAACGCGAAAAATCGTCAATCAAGACAAAGATGTACTTATTTCCGCCTATTATGGATGGTGATATCAAGCCACAAAGATCTGATTAGCTCTTATGTCTTGCTTGCATGATATAGTGACTTTTTCGGGAATGGTTTTCGAGCATGTTTACCCACCAAGAAAGACTCGCAAAGTCGGTTGTTCCCAATAATAGGAGGTAAACCAGAGACTAGGTTCTTTTTTGACATTCTGGCAATGGTGTCAAAACTCGTGTGCCCTAGTCTAGCATGCCATAACCATCCCGGATTGTTGAGTCGGCTATGTAGACAAGTCGGTTTTCCAACTTGAATTCTCGTCTTGTAGAGTCTATTTGGCGTTCTTTTTACCTTGAAAATTAGGTCTTCTCGATTGTCGCGAAGGTATAGGGAATCATCTATCATAGTAACTTCACACCCACTTTCGGTTTCCTGGCCCAGGCTAATAATATTAGCTTTAAGATTTGGACTGTAGTAGACGTCGGTGAGTAGCTTTTGACTGCTTCTTTCTCCTTCGAACAGAATGGACCCTTTGCCTTGTATCTCCACACACGAGTCATCACCAAATTTCACTCGCCCACCTATTCGCTTGTTTATCTCGGAAAAAAAAACGATAGATTTCCCGTCATATGATTGCTTGCACCATTGTCTAGATACCACACGTCGCCTTTGTCATCATGGGTTTCGTATCTACTTGGTATCACCTTTTCTTCGTTTAGAGGCACCGTTTCATAGAGAGTCTTGTGCATGAAGAGTTGTGGGTCATGATCTTCGGTTTCGGCTACATGGGCCTCAGCTTGTTTCCGTTTCCGATCCGGACATGTAGACGCAAAGTGGCCAAACTGATCACATCTATAACACTGTATTTTAGATCGATCCTTAACTTTGCCTTTTGCTTTGTCGAACTGGTTTTTTCGCTGGTACGAGTTATTTTGATCGGACTGATTTCTTTGCTGGTACGAGATATTTTGGGGACCTCCTCGCCCTTGACCGGCTCCACGGCCTCGACCTCATCCCGACTCAGTATTGCGACCATACGGTTCTGTCCTGTTTAACAGAAGCTTTCCTTTATCGCTTTCAGGTACATCTTCCTTGATTCGTTCCTCAAAGGCCTTCAATCGCCCGACTACATCTTCAAAACCAACTGTTTTGAGATCAAGTATATGTTTGATCGATGCCACTACATGAATGAATCTTCTTGGCAGACTCGTAAGAAACTTCTTTACAAGTTTGGTTTCGTCTAAAGTTCTGCCCAAAGAGGACGACTTGGAGGCGATGCTCGACAGTTGACTCGCGAACTCGTCAATGGTACTTGTTTCCTTCATCTTCAAGTTATCAAATTCTGAAATTAGGGTTTGCAATCGTGCCTCTCTGACTCTATCTGCGCCACGATGTCGGGTCTTAATAGCATCCCAGATTTCTTTTGCTTTCTCCATCGTGCCAACTTGCAGGATTTGATCTTCTGGGATTGCTTGAAAGAGGACAGTTATGGCGCAGTTGTTCTTCTTTGGGCCATCCCTTCCTTGATCAATGACATCCATACTTGATGTACGTTTAGAATCACCTTCATACGAATGGCCCACACTGTGTAGTTCGTGGCGGTTAACATCGGAATATGGAATAAGAAAGACGACGACTCCCTCGTGCTAGACAAAGGATTTGTTTCCTTCGTACCGCTCCCAGCTTCGCTCGTCATGGTTGTTGCGTTTAACATTGTTGATGTTTCGTGATTTTTATGGCTCTGATACCAATTGTTGTATCAAAACATAAACAAGAACAGAACACACAATAATTTGAAAGAAAACTTCTTATTATAACAAAGAAACTTGCTCAAAACTTTGCTACAATCATTCTCTCAATTCTTGATATCCTAAACTCGATATCTATGCACCTATATATACTAAAGAGAATTACCACAAAACTAGCACTTAGAGTTCTACTATAATACCAATTTGTATTACTTAAAGATTATCTTAACACCCCCTTGTGTAAGACTTATCTCAAAGCCTCTTATTTATGGAAACATTAATTATGAAAATTACCAATATAATATTCAGACGGAATAATCTAAGAGATATTCAGACTGAATAATCTGCATTCAGACACATGTCGTGCTCTCATTTGTCCTCACGTTCACAACCAAATTTGAGTTCTCATTTGAACTCGCCCCTATATATATATATATGTGTGTGTGTGTGTGTGTGTATGTATGTGTGTGTGTGTGTGTATATATATATATGTGTGTGTGTGTGTGTGTGTGTGTGTGTATATGTATAGGGGAGATTTCAATTCCAAACCAGACAATTCAAACAAACTTTGCAAACAAATTTTAACCGTCCATCTAGTCTAATAAATACTTAATATTATTTTGTTTCCTAATTCAAAGTCATGATCATAATTAATGAACCTATCACCTTTAATATATATGTCAAGCATAATTAAAGAATTATGATAATTGTCCATAAATATATCAATTGTTTCTTAATATAATGGTTTGCAAAGTTTGCACAAATGGATGAGTTTGCAATTGAAACGTGACTTGTACACACACACACACATATATATATATATATATGTGTGTGTGTATAAAAATATTTTTTTAGCATTTTTATAGAAAAAATACGAAAGAATAGGCAAAAGGCTAAAATGGCCCCTGATTTAATGCATTTAACGGAAGCGTTAGTCAAAAGGACCATGGCCAAAACAAATTGAATGCCACAAGGACCAAGTCCATAATAATTATAGTATAAGGACCCTAGTCAAAAAAACTATCAAACCACAGGGACCAAATCCACAGTTCACTCTAACGCTGTGTTCTCGAATTTGGAGAGAGAAAAATGGGAAAAAATCGATGGAAAAGAAAGGGAAGGAAAAGAAAGGAGAGAAAAATAAAAAAGTTTATATGTGTTCTCGAAAGTGAATTAAAAAGAAAGAAAGAAAAGAAAAGAAAATAATTTTCGTGTACTTGAATATGAGAGAAATGAAAGAAAAAATGTCATTTTTACTAATATGCCCTTTAAACTAATAAAATTTAGAATGAAAGATTGGGTAGTTTTGTAATTTTATTAATTTTTTAAATGATTTTAATTTTTTCCCTTTCCTTTCCTTCCCTTTCCTCCCACATTTGGGAGGAAATGTTTGGAAGAAAACTAAATTTTATTTTCTCTCTTTTTTCTTTCTTTTCTTTCCTATAAAAATTTCGAAAACACGAGTTTTTTTCACTTTCTTCCACTTTCCCTCACTTTTCTTTCCTTCGTTAAATGAGTTTCGAAAACAAAGCGTAAATAAAATGATTAAAAAGCATTTTGTAGTATTAAAAAAAAGGCGTCTTGTTAATTGAGGGCAGAAATATCTCCAAATAGGATAAGAAAATGAGTATTACATAATTTAATTTGCCATTTGATAATGAATTTTACTTACAACTAATATGAAATCTAAAATTGATTATATTTGACCCTTTAATGGTCAATCACATAATTTATTTATCCAAACACTAATAATTATATAATATTTCCTTATATTACACAACATTTATCATATCTCTTAGCATCCGAATTACAACTTATTATTACATACATATACTATTTTAAAACTTCATTCTAAACTTCATAAAATAAAATGATAACTAGTTAATAAAAAATTTAAAACACATCTAGCCCTACTAATGATACAAAATACTTCATAAAATATAAGAACAACAACTCTCGATGTGATTTGAAAACCACATAATTCCATGTTTCTCTTTCCAAATCTCTACTTAATTAACCATATTAACTTTGAATTTATATATTAACGGATTCAAAACTCAAAACTATTCAAATGACAAAACACAAAAAGTAAAATCAAAAGAGACAAAAAAAAATTGAACGAAACATGAAACATGATGAAAGTTCAAGTTCTTGATTTCATAATTGAGATATATCTTACGAGTAAATAACTAATTAGCTTAAGGCATACGCGAAATATTGTATATACTATATTATAATACACTTAGATTTTACCTTTTAAAATCTTTAAATTTTTCAAAAATACAAATGTTAATTTCCTAGTCTGGAAGGGAAGAATGATTCTATTCCTAGAAGAGTCAGATCCTAAAATCCTCTACTATGTAGAGAATGGACCATTCATTCCAACACTCTTAGTCCCTTCAGTTCCTGCAACTGCTACCTCTCCGGCTATTCCTGAGAGACGTATTCCCAAAATTCCAAATCAATGGAGTGAGAAAGACAAGAAAGAGCTAGTTGTTGACTCAAAAGCTAGATCTATTATTGTCATGTCTCTTCCAAATGATGTTTATCACTTTGTGATAAAAATGAGGACTTCTAAATCCATGTAGGATACCCTCTATGTCCAATATGAAGGAACCGATGAGGTTCAGATTACTCGCCGAATCAACTTGGTGAGACAATATGAAAGCTTCATGTTTCTGAAAAATGAAACACTTTCACAAATCCGCCAGATATTTAACTGTCTTTTAATAGATATGAAAACAGTTGATCGTGAGTACTCTAACTTTGAAATTTTGACTAAGTTCATGGAAGCTCTTCCTGAACAATGGGACACGTTTACGACATGTCTTAAGTTGTTAAAGAACACTGAAACTCTGTCTTTAAGTGCTCTGTACGGAATATTGCTTAATCATGAGCAATCTCAAGCCTTAAAAAGAAACCTCATTAAAGACACTAAATCTGCCAAAAGTACTTCTTTGGCTCTAGAGACTTCAGAGATGGAACCTCCTAAACTTCTATCTTCTTTTATAACTTCCATCACTGAGTTAGATCAAACTAACTCAGAGGATATCACTGATGCAGATATCTCTGAATTTGATAACTCTCTGGCTCTTCTTACTAAAAATTTCAGGAGATTTGCTAGAAAGAGCAATTTCAGAAAAACCTCTGCCATCACTGACTCTGATAAGTCAAAGACTCTCCCAGCTGACAAGGCTTCAGCGATCTACTATAATTGTCAGGGCAAAGGTCACTTTGCAAGTGAATGCAGATCCAAGAAAGTCGCAGCTCCAACCACTTCTTAGACTACTGATAAAACTAAGAACGAAAAATATTTGAAGTTAAAACAAAAATATCAGAGTCTGAAGAAGAACCAACGAAAAGGCAAGGGCCTTGTCGCTGAAGAAGTCGACTGGGATCAAGAAGACGACTGGGCTCAACCACTAATGAATCTGGATCAGAAGAAGAAGACATAGCCTTTATATGTCTTATGGCTAGAATAAAAGAAGCTGAAGAGGCCTCTGACACCTCTTCTTCAGAGTCTCCATCAACTCTGGTACCTATTCTTAAGAACTCCTCTCTACCTGAAACCGATAGCTTGCCTGCTCTCGACTCTATGACTGTTGACTTTTACAATGCTCTAAATGGTAAAATCAAAGCTGAACAAATTAATGTAGATCTAACTGAACAGCTTAAAAATTGTCATCTGAAAATCAAAGAACTTACTTAGATCGAAGAAGATTTTAAGGACCAAGTCTTTGTAAATCAGGCCATAACTGGGACCCTTCTTCCTCCCTTCTCAAAAGAAAACAACCATCTGACAAAGGTTATAAGAAGACCATCGCTCATAAGCCAGCAACAAAGAATCAAAGAAGAGCGTCTCTCAACAAACGACTCTCTCTGACTTCGGCGTACTACCAATGCCTCCTCTCTCCTCAGCCACGACAATGACTTCTATCTCCGTTGCCGCTTCATCAGCACTACCCCCTTCTTCAGAGACCTTGGTCCCTAAAGTTGTGATAATCAGCTCCGCTGAAACTGGATCAGGTAACACTTACACAACCTTATCTTCTTCTTCTACCACTTTTTCTTTGGTCAACACATCAATCAATGAATTAGATATGGTTGTCCCCATCTCTGATGAGATTGAGCAACGTGGTATTCAGACATCAGTTTTGTTTCGACAATCTGATTCCTGGAAAGCCACGTGCACAGGAGCTGAGAATGTTTCTCTTAAACATTCTCAGAGACAGGTTTGTGATCCTCAGGACACAACCATAGCAAGCAACAACCCTGAGAGTAATCCTTCAGATACTCTCAAGGAACCCTTGCAAACACTTACTTCCTCCCAACATATTTCTTCTAACCCCGACTCTTTTTGGCTCGTTTATCTTTGTTATCATCAGGTATTGGCGCTCCTATCTTCTCATCAACAACCACTACTACAACCACCACTGCTGCTCCTCTTAGAGAGCCTACTTCTTCCAAGTACCTAAAGTTCAAGAATGTTGCTGAACTCAGGAAGTTAAAGAAAGAGAAGCTAGCATCCAAGCTACCTCCTCTACAAGCTGACATTCCCAAGATTTCCCTGCCTTCTATCTCATTTCCTGCCATGGACCATCTGGTGAATGAATGCTCTCAGATAAGGCATCGGGTCGACAGTCTACAACTTGGTTCAGAGGTAATCTTCAACCAATTCGTTGGTGTACCTTCCATGAAGGCCACTCTCTCCAACAAGTTCACGGATGTTCAGACAGTGAAGGACGATGCGGCAAATGAGCATGCCATCACCCGTCTTGCTGAAAAGGTCGATGCACAGGAGAAGAGCCTTGTTGATATTCAGAAGATTTAAGCGGAAATCCCATGCATTGTTCAAGGCTTGTCTGACATCGTCCCTTCATTCATTGAAGTGGACAGCGGGAACCTAAGTTTGATCACTCAAACTCAGAAGGCACAAGCTACAGATCTCTCTATTCTCAGCACTAATGTGTGTACCCTTCTGGTACACGCTCTTCCTATTGCCAACAAAGAGGGGAGAGAATCGCCAAAGAGCTAGAGGAAGAGTTGATCACAGATGTTAATAAGGTCCTCCCTGAGGAACCCCAACAACATCCCATCACCGATGAGGGTGATGATGAAGAAGAAGAAGAAGAAGAAGAAGAAGAAGAAGAAGAAGCTAATGAAGGTGATGATAATGAAGAAGACATTCCTCATCCATCATTTGGAAATAATGATGATGACGATGATGACTTTCCCACCAACTTCTTCAAAGAAAATCGTCCAGAGATTACAACTTCTGGAATGGTTTTCAGAGAACCTTTGGGGGACAGGCAACCTTCTAATCAGGAGCAGTCTGATCCCTCAGCAAAGAATAAACAAGTGATAGAATCTGAAGATCCTACTTCGATGAATTCAGAGGGGAGAGCATTTCGCTGAGGTATGCCTTCCGCTAATTCAATACATCCCTCCTTCTGAAACTCAACCACCTACATCACCCTCTCCTGCTCTCGTTACTGATGAACCCTCTTCTTCCTCTCCACGTCTCAGTGATCCCTGTTCCCCAAAGGAATCTCCATTCCTGAAGGAACCTTCCGCTGAAGATCAGTTCCTGTACATATCTGAATCTGAAGCTGAAGAAGGCCTTATCCAAAGGCGTGTAAATAGACGACCTATTCTTGAACCAGAAGAAGAAACAAAAAGGGCGAACTTCATAACAGAACTACAAATGGCCGAGTAAAAATTCCTCTTCATACCTCTGAGTCTGAAACCTATGTACCAATAACCGTCTACGATGAATTCTCTTTCCTATCCCCTAAAGAACGAGCAGATGCCTTAGAAGCTCAGCGACTAAGAGATCAAGAAATAAAGCAAGCTCAAGAAAGCCTCAAGGTTGCTCAACGAATGGTTAGAGAAGATACAATAAGAGCCAAGTGTCAACGACACATAGAAGAACAAGGTGAGTTGGTCGTTGAAAAGCTAGCAGAGAAGGAACTAGCAAGAGACAAATTAAAGGTGGATCCAATCGTAGCTCAAGAGAAAATTCTACAAGCCTTGAATAGAGAAAATCAGAAACCAAAGAACGATGAACTGGAATGGTGTACTAAAAAGGTAAACTATCGCTTTTCTCCAGGAACTATTACTCATGCAACTATCGAAGGACGAAAATCAAGAAAAGGTCTGAAGATAAGAGTAATTGTGTGCAGAGGAAGTAGGCGTGAAGAAGAAGAACCCCAATTCCTGAAGTTCTATGGATTCTCTGAAAGGCTAGAAATCAGAGATGTCATTCAGAAATCTAAATCTTAATTCAAGGGTGGCGTGGAAAGACATCTTGATCAGCTATTGCAAAGGATATCCCAATATGTCACTGTTCCTCCTCTCCCCGAAAAATCCAAAAAGAAAAGATCTAAGTCCGAAGCTGAAGAAGGTCCATAGTTCAAAAATGAACATGAGACTAAATTTGACTTAGATAGTGTTCTAGCTCATCTTGTTATCCCTGATATTTCAATGTTAAACATATCCCTGCCTGAACCAAGAAGATTTGTAGAAAATGAAATAGTCAGTCATCCAGAAGCAGGGATGGCATTTCTAGGAAACGATGGGCTTATAAAATATCTCAGAAATAAGAAGATTCGAAAGACTCCTTCCAAACTTCTCAAGATCATGTTCTACTGCTGTTGGTCAGACAATGATCGTGTTGTTCTACAAAAGAAGATCTATGAGAATGAGTTACGAAGAAAAAAAAAAGCTTTGATTACTCTCTGATCAATTTCTGATAATTTTCCTTTGTAACTTTCTTCAGTGTACTGTACTTTACTTTACAATTGTAATATTGTGTAATTCTTCAAATTATTGTGATTAATGAGATTCAATGAAGTATTCTACTTCATCTGTGTACTAAAAAGATCCCTGAAAATAGTAAAACGGGACAATGAACATATGACTTCTATTTTATTTAAAAATCTTAATACTCACTGACATTACACTCCGTGATCATTCAGTGAATGTACTTTATAATTTCTATACGTGTAAAAATAATTGTGATTTCATATCCTTATAAATGAAACTCAATTCAGATAGTCTATTAGCTGAAAAAGATCTCACAGATTAGTACTTAGAATTTTTACTTTAAAACTCCAAGTCCTGACTAATCATTTCAAGCAATTTTCCTATGTTGCTTAATCATAATCAAATAGGGGGAGATTATTGATCCAAACTCATTTCAATGATTTGAATATGATTTCCTCTTATACTTAGTGAAAATTCCATTAATAGGATAATGTTCATATTCAGCGATAGCATACACTGACTACGCTCAGTGACCGTTGAAGATCAGGAACTTCATCTTATCTCTGAAGATCTAAAGAACAACAATCACACCATAAAGCCATTCAGCGATTGTCGAAGGCAAAGCTGAAGATAAAGATGGATAGCTCGTGATCTAAAGCGGTTCAGTGATAGCAATGTTCATCTACCTGAAGTGTGAGATCTTGCAAAGCCTAAGTGATACCGGAAGACTTCATCCTTGATGTCTCTGATTCAGTGATCAAGTGGGGCCTACTCAGCAAGATCAATGTTGATCTTATCCTCGATGCATAAAAGTCAAGCCTCAATATCTTGTCAGAAAATGACGTACGGATTGTCTCTTATGTCCCCATCAAATCTGATTTGGTTACTGTTCATATTCGGCCAAAAACATGGTTGTCTTTTAGACAAAGGACAAGTTTCAAATAGAAATTTGACATGTGGCATATACCTTTTTCTTTGCATTAAATGCAACAGGTATAAATAGATGAAGAACCCTTCTTCATCTTCATGCATAGATATTCTCTCCTTAAACCTCTGATGCTTTTCTATCCTTCCTTGTGCATCAAACTTAGTGATTTCTTAAGTTGTAATAGAATAGGTTTTAATACTTGTGCTTATTCCGCTTACAACTGTAAATTTGTTTATTCAATATAAACTTATTTAAAAACCGAAAAAGCTTGTGTTTGTATTCAACCCCCCCCCCCTTCTATACAAACTGTTTCTATATCCTTGAACTCTTGTAGACTCCTTTGGGACCAACTACTATTAACTTGGAAGAGCAAGACCTTGAAACGAGGCCCATTCTAAATTTATATTTTCAATAACAAAAGTGTTTAATTACATTCAACTACAGTTCCTACAGAAAACAAAAAACCAAGATCACGGGATGTTGATCTCCTTATTCTCGTTCCCTCATGATTCTAGTCTTCCGACTGTTCTATTATTATAAATGATCATACTTTAATATACCCTTAATAGCAACCAACAAAAGCCATCTTAAGATCCATAATTAATTCAATCAAACCCAACAACAAACCATTGACACAAACAACACCATATGGCCTAGAAGCACAACAAAAAGCCATTGTATTTAAAGAAAAAAAATCCAAATATAGCAACAAACTTGGATGCTCTAAGTTTGTGTTTAAAGAAAAACATCCAAAAAATGGCCTAGTGATTAAATGATACCTATTTGGTCCATATAGAATCTCAAAGCAACAATCCTTATTAAGGGCACACAAATTGAAGCATATCTTGTTTTAAAATAACCAAATATAGCAAAGATCTCACCGATGGCGTTAACTAACATACTAATATTGATGCCAATCCATAAACAATCAACGGATTTATAAGAGGGAAAATACAGCCGAAGAAAATAGCAAACAAAACACCATTTCCAATTTAGTGAATCAAATCCAACAAAAAGTATTAGTACACATTTTAGTTTTAGTAAATTTACATGTGAAAGTAAACCAACAAAGCCATTGTAATCCATCCTAGGCAACTCCTCCATGCAATAATTTTATTTAATAAAATTTTGACTCGTTCAAACGAAATCTTAATTATAATAAACATGAAACCTAAATTGACTCATACCACTAACACATTGAAATATGATAAGCACCCTCCTCCCTGTATAGATTCTTGAACAGCCCCACCAACAACAGCAAAACAGGCACAATTGTTGTACATGATGGATCTTTCATTGTGATGTCGTGTGAATATAGGGGTGAGCATGGTTCGGTTCGGCTCGGTTTTTGGCCGAAATCGAGCCGTTCGGTTTTTGAAAATCCAAACCGAATGATTTTTGGTTTTTTTTAGTCGGTTCGGTTTTTATTCTGTTCGGATCGGTTTTAAAACCAAATCGTTTAAAATGTTTTGATTTTTGGTTTTCGGTTCGGTTTTTGAAAAAAATACAAACATTTCATATATGTTTAAAATTTAAATTATGTTTATATATATATTTTTAAAATTTAAAACATTTCATAGTAACGTATATATATATAATAAAAATTAAAAATAATTATATTTTTTCTGCTCGGTTTCGGTTCGGTTTTTGGAGAAACCGAGGATGTTCGGTTCGGTTCAGTTTTTTCGGTCGGTATGAGAACCAAAACCGAAACCGAACCATTTGGATTTTCGGTTTTCGGTTCGGTTTTTCCCGGCTTCGATTTTCGATTTTTTCAGTTTCAGTTCGGTTTTTGTTCACCCCTAGACTGAATTATATAGAACAAATCGAAGGATTCTCCAAAGGAGCTTTGAGGAGAGAAAAGAAGTCCCAAGATACATCAAAGAGAATATTCTTAAGTCTAGCCAATAGGGGATTCTGACAGAAACAAACTTCTATCAAGAGCAGTACCTAGGGAATGTTGAATCCAAATGATCAACTTAAGCTCTGTCACACTGATTTTCTTCATGCACATCTAAAAATGAAAGCAAATTTCCAAGCAAATAAAATCTTTAACGAGCTAAATTAGAAAAAATTGATGCTACCCTCTAAAGTCTAAATGATTCATAGATGGTTAGAGGTTTAGCGTAAATGGCCAACAAAGCTAATGCCATTTTCATTTAGTAGCTAGTATTATAGAAAGGCGATAACATCTATAAAGCAAAAAGGTAGTGTCTATTAAGATAGAAAAACAATGCTACTTTCTAAAGTCTAAATGATTCACATATTGTATAAACTTTGGATACAAAAACACATCAAAATTCTATTTCCAAGAAGAACACAAAGGGTATCTTTCATTTGGTTTCAAAATAAAAGTGTGAATGGAAAACAACCCAACTCCCATTTATAAAAAACAATGGATATTTATCAAGAAAACAATAAGCATAATGATGCTAATCAATAGATGTATTCAACACACCCATTTTTAGTACACTGTAAGATGAAAGAAAGTAGTAGCATATTAAAATCTAAGCAAAAATAAAGAATTAAGAGTATGGATTGTATCTATGTAACATCCTGATTTTTGTCCCAGTTGAAGAAAGTGTTGAACTGAGCGATTCAGTAAAGAAGAGTTAATTACAGAGTTTGAGTGGTGGTGCCATGGGACAGTGACATATGTCACAACAGCACCGATGGTACCGAGAGTATGGTCGTCTCGACTATTGTGTCGTGCAGTTGTGGCATCTGTCACAAGAGCACCGGTGATACCAAGTGATTGGTGGTCCCGACAATTGTGTCATGCTATAGTGACAATGACACAATGTAACAACCGAGTCTTTGGTAAAGTGAAATCTCGATTCCTCTTTGTCTTTCACCCTTAGAATAGTTCAAATAAGTATTTTGAAGTTGTATTATATTGGGTATCATCCTTTAGGTGAGAAACAGGATCGAAACAGATGAAAAGCAGGAAACACCTCGGTACACTTGAGGATATAGTGCCCAGCGATAGTGACAGTGTCACTATCCCATGTCAGTATCGCCAGAGGGGGATAGAGGCTCTTGGTACAACCCGATAGATTGTGCCATGCGATAGTGGCATGGCACAATTGCATGTCACTATCGCGGTCGTCCTGCAGTGCATAAAATCAGGGTTTCCTTCATTTGGCTATAACTTCTTCATCACAACTCCGGTTTAGGCGATTCAAATTGCTATAAATCCGTATTTATAAGATATTAAATATGGAATCAATGAGGAATGGATATTCCTCAAAGAGATGGGGTTTTTATAAGTCGAAAGGTAAGCTTTTAGGGTTTGTGCACCATATCTAGGGTTTGGTTTATAGATTTGATTTAGGGTTTCTTATGGTGTATTTTGGGTTTGTTTGTAATCTAGATGAAGGTGTTAGTGATGAGTGTTTTAGATCTGAAGCTCTCACCAAAGGAAACACGAGTTGTGGAGTAAAACCTAGATTTAACCTAAATCTAGCAAGGTGAGTTTAAGTTGCTTTGTAAAAACTTTGTACATGCCAAAATGTATATTTTAAAGTATTAAACGCATTTTACTTGATGTTTATCAAATGTGTTGAGTATTTGACAAAGTTGCATATTTGGTAAATTTGGGTTATAAATCATGTAAAATGTTTATATACATATTTTGGGTATTTTGATAAATAAATCACAAGTATGGGTTGTTTTGAGGAATTATCCTTCATTTTGATTTAAATGAGTCTTGGAGACATTTGTTACCTTAAAGTGCTCTATATTGAGCTTTTGGAATTATATGCATTTATAGCATATCTATTTATAAATTATCATGCTTTGAGTACGTTGATCATTCATTTTGGTGTCATGTAACTTAGATTGTGTTGCATTAGATCAATAGGTACGTAAGTCAGTCTTGTGTGGATGGTCTAGGGAATATTTGTGGCGTTGTACCCCAGGTCCCTCATTTCATGACCTTAAACTTTTCAAGGAATCACTGGGAGGGTTGAGTCCAGAAGTGCTTGATGGTGTTCCCTTTTTGGTAGGCAATAAGTGGGTCGAGCATTGAGGTGCAATTCATTAGAATAGTCACTGAGGTCAACCGAATCTTGAGGTGCAACGTGTAAGAATTCATAGGGACATTTGGACTTTAAGTATTGAAGTGTCATGCGATTGACGTTGTACGAGTGGCACACTCGCGTGTTCCCGTCACTATCAATGGATACGGGTCACCCCCATTGTTATCAAACAATGCTTTCGGGTAGTGTATTATCCATGCCTTTATATTACTTGAGTTTTGGCAAACAACCGTCAATTATGATCGTGATGTATTAATGTTTTGGGATAAAAGAGTTATATTCACATTTTCGGTATTTGGACATTAATTCTATTTGTACTTTGTATGAGTATTTGGTTTGGTTTCGCAGTTGTTGGTTATTTCTGTCTAAGTGTTTTGTCACGAAAATGGTGGATTTGGGAAAAAGGCTCACTCTTCATTCTAAATACATTTTTAAATTGAAAGTTGTTATTTAAATAATGTATCTTCTATTTTATCGTTTTATATAACTGGTGAAAACTGTTTTAACTCTATAGGCGTTAAGCCTGACACTTTTTCTTATTGGCATGTGCATCAGGTACTCGTTGGGGTTGGTGCTAGCAACACTATAATGATATGAGTGCTAGTTAGAGGGATAAGAAGGTTTTAGTTATTCGTTGACGTCTTCCGCAATTGGAGATAGTTCCAATTATTGGGTTATAGTAACACCCGACCTTTAGTTAGTCTTCATCTAAGGTTTTGTCTATCATTTATTGATGTTGAATTTAGATTTGTTATTCGAGGTAATTCAAGCGATGATTAATATGCAACGAATTTACCCTTTATTCGATGTATTATTGAAAATTTAAAATTAATTGTTATTTCCAAATTTGTGGGTGTTACAATCTATTCCAAGGGACTACAATGAGAAAAAAACTCTCTCGATAGAAGATCGTCATCTACATCTTATGTTTATGCAAAGAAAACATAAAATTAGAAGACACGAAAATAAGAAACAAATTAACTATAACCATTATAAATACAAGCTTATATATTGGCATATTCAACGCTGAGTAATCCTGTGGAAAACGATAAAATGATTAATAAAAAAAGTTTAAACAAACGATGATGAAGACAATAAAAATCAAAATCAGATTGTGAACAAACCAGCCTGTAGAGTTAGAGGAAGAGGATAGGGGGCTGAGGTTGAAGTTCGTTTGAGGAAAAATGAGGCGATTGACGATGTCTTCCGCTTAAGCTAGAGAGAACAAGGTGGTGGTCCTCGATATCATCCTCTTGAGCAAAAAAGGAGGTGGTCGCGGGTTTTCAGAGGATCTCTATCCAGTTAAACAGAAGAAAAGTAGGCTAAGGTTTTGGTTTCTAGTTGTGGGAGCTCTATCCAATGAAAATAGATAGCCACGTTTGAAGAGCTCATTTGAAATAAACATCAAGAGCTGGAAGAGTCATTTTGGGAACATGAATGGTTGAGCCGAAAAACAAATCAAGTTAAGCATTAAAAATTGTACAATATGCTTATCATGTTGTAATTACGAGATTTTTAAAATTGATGCTTAAAAAGGTAGTAACTTAAGTTTTATTGGTTGTTTTAAAGAGTTTTAAGACTTTTGTATATTTTCTTTATATTAGTATAGATAAATGGATGGGGAATCATCGCCTTTGTGATCCATTCCCATGTCTATTTAGTTTGGAGAGTGTAAATGAGGTAAAAGTACCAAGGTGGTTATATAAAGGATTGTTGGTCTTGGAAATGGGGGTCGAGTAGAGATCTGAGGGGTTGAGCCATCAATGAGTTTCAAGACTAATATTTTTTATTGCAAAATGATTGTCCTTTTCGTAATTACAAGGACAAGTAGTGGTGGGCTAGGGGCTATTAGACAATGACATACAATTCTCATACCTCGATCAAGAAATCAAAGGCTTTAATTGATGATAAAACTTTTACTGAAGATGCCATTCATACAGAATTAACCCCGCTGGAATAATCTATTACCCTCAAAGATAAATATATTCTTTTGGAAGGCTCTTCACTAAAGGCTTCCAGTTCGGGCGTTTTTTGGAGATCGTGGAATCGATTTGGACTAAGTTATTTGTTCGATGTGTAATGAAAATGCAGGATTGAATCATTGTCTTGTGGGTTACATGTTTGCATCGGAAATTTGGGAAATGGTTTGGAAATGGTGGGGTGTTAACTCCACCTTCGGTAACATAACAGGTCTTTTCCTCAACCATCTAAGTGGTCCGTCGATTTTTGGTCTGTTCTCAAGGTTTTGACAAGCAGCTATTTAGGCAACATCATACTTGATATGGGGTCACTGCAAAACATGGTTTTCCGTTACAAGTCGAATTATGCGGAAGTTTTGTTCTCCATTATCCAAGTATGTGTACGATTGGATTTTGAGACATTCTAGTTAGGATTTTATCTCCTGGGACATTTCACTTACAACTCTCTACTCCTAAATCCCAATTGAGCCTCTCGTTTACTCTTGTGTTTCTTGTTAATTCGTTTTTCGGTTGTTGTTTGTTTTTCCTTGTATTTTTTTCTCTTCTTTTTGTTTCCTTCATTTGTAGGTTGGTATAATTTTTATTTTTGTATCTCACTGCTTTAGGCCCTCCCTATTTGTGCAATTTGTGGTCCCTGTTTTAAATATATTTGGTTGTTTTAAAAAAAAAACTTCTATGCAAATGTACATATTTTACAGATGAATGATTATTAGGGTGATAACAAGTTCTTCAATTTTTTGTGGTTTTCCACCGAACTTAAGTTTATATAGAGAGAGAAAGAGATCTTTTACAAACCCAACTATTAGTAGAAGCCATACAAACCGATTAATTGAGATATTTATAGAAATGATGAGAGTTTATTTATTATAATTTGGATATTTATTGATGATTATCAGAGCTTATTTACTGTGATCAACTTTTTACATTATGAAATGATTGAGATATTCATTGGATCCTATATTCATTAGATCAGATGAATAGTTGAGATCAGTTTATATGATTTGTACTAATGGTTAAGTTTGTAAATAAAACCATCTCTCCCTCTCTCTCTCTCTGTGTATATATATATATATATATATATATATAAAGAGGTTCATGCAAAGACGGTAACAATTTACAAGAATGCGAGGACAATTCTCAGCCAATCATTTTGTACATGAAACTTTTCATGTACAAAATCACATATGATTCATGTACAAAATCACATATGATTCACGTACAAAATCATAAAATTTCATGTGCAAAATGATTGGCCGAGAATTGTCCTCGTATTCTCGTAAATTGGTATCGTCCTCGTATGAACCCGCCTATATATATATATATATATATATTAATATATATATATATATATATATGTAGGGTCAGGTTTAAGGGAAAACGTCAAAAAAACTAAATAACATCATGGAAGCCCTCTATCTGGAAAGTATGCACTAATTTGTAACGTGCATTTGTGCATATGCACTGATGCATATCTAATTATAGAAGCATTGGTGAATAGAAAAAAAAACAGCTTCAATCGCTTGTATGCTATTGCATACTGTCTAGATGAAGAGCTCCCATGGTGTTCTTCAGTTTTCTCTTTTTTTTAGTGTTTTTCCTTGAACCTCTCTCTATATATATTCAATTTTTTAATTTGGTTTTCAAAATTCTAGTTACCAGTATATCCTCGTGCGATTATATTAATGCAATATGTTTAATATATTGTACAATATTTACAAATTTAATATTTCACGTGTATATTTTATTATTATGTTCGAATTTTATAAAACTAACTCATAAACACATTCAAATACAAAATAAATATTGAGTCTATCAATACAGCAAAAACAATACATAAAACTGATTTGGGCAAAATCACACAAATTTATAACATAAAATTAATTGAGATGAGATAAAAATGTATTTTGTTATATGACGAAGTATAAGAAGAGATCTGGACTCTTGAACACTTTTGATCTAGTTCATCCCATTAACGTTGATTTTCAAGTAGAATTGATCCAGGAGTGGAGATCACTTCTTACCCTCTCAGCATAACTATCCTTCTTACCATAACTCTAATTCTCATCAAAACCCAACTCTACGTTACACTACACAAATAGAGTTTCAGGGGAAATTGACTCAAATAACCATTTCTCACACTCAAATTGGTCTTCTAACCATTTCTCTTCCGGATTTACCCAAATGTCACTACTTCTGTAATATTCAGGTTCGCAATACTAGCTAGGTCCACAATATTAGCTAAAAGACAAAAAAATCAAATTCAACCAATGTTAGTTAGGTCCGTAATATTGGTCGTCGCAATTGCGGACCTGACCGTCGCAATTGCAAATTTGTGTTGAACTTGATTTTTTTGGCAGACTAATGACACCTCTATGTCTTGCTAATAGCACCCCTACAAAATCAATCATTCTCACAGACATCATTGTCAAAATACCATTCAATGTTACAAAAGTACAATAAATTTTGTGCACCCCATTAAGGAGGTGTTATTAACACTTTCTTTTTTTACTTTTTAGCTAGGTCCGTAATAGTACTAATTTGAATATTATAGAAATAGTAACATTTAAATAAATTCGAAAAAATGATTATAAGACCAATTTAATGTAAATAATGGTTATTTAAATCAATTTCCTATTTATTTTTCTTAAAAAAAGTAGTAGTTAAATTTGAAATAAATATGATCCTTATTTTTACCATAAAAAGAAGAACATCCCTAGCCACATTCATTCCATTCATGATATCCCCAATCACCTTCCTTTTCCCGCTATCATAACCATGCAATCATTCAAAATGCCCCTCTTCAATTCCTCACGCGCCCGTTGAGCGCGTGGAAATAAACCTAACCCTGGCTAATGTCAACGCCTTTATTTAATTATTATTTATAAATTAATAATGATGAGAGAGGGTGGGGGCGTAAGATAAGAAGACACGTTGGGAGTGCGCAGGTTAAGAGAAGTTGAAGTGACCTGGTGCGCATATGGAAGGCCAAACCAAAGGGTATATTGTTTGTTAGTGGAAATATGACCATACCCTCGCTCTTTGACTGTAGTCAACATATATATGTTGTAACTTAAAAGAGAAATTGTCCAAATTAAGTTATTTTTCTCTAATGAATTAGGCTATATTTTACAAAAGCAGTTAATAAAATCTTACTTTTGTTAAGATATCAATAAGGTATCTTACTTATAAGTTAACTTATGGTCATCCAAACAACTACACTAAAAATAAGGTATCTTATAAGTTGACTTATAAGTTATAAGTCGTCTTATTTTTGCTAAACAATGCCTTAGTCTTCTAGTCATTTATTTTTTTAATTTATATAAGGAGATGTCTAGTTGAAGGTATTAAACAGTAATTAATGAGAATAATAATAAAAGAAACTGTTTGATTTTATATAATATAATGGACTCATTTTCTCAGAAGTTCATAATTTCATTCCTAATTAAATTTAAGGAAATGAAAATTCATTCACATTTTCATTCTCTGTCATTTTCATTCTTATTCTTATTTTCATTCTCTTGTAAAAACCAAGCGTGCCCTGAATATCATTACCTTTATAAATGGTACATCTTTTATTTGTGAACTTAGTTAAAAAAACAAAAAAAAAACAAATTTAACTCAAGTTAACAACTACGACAGATTTTTTTTTTCAAACAGTGGCACCATTTGATTACAACATACAAATATAAAAAAAATTCAAACGATACCATCATTTGACTAAGAAAATGACATGATTCGAAATCGGATTTGGGTAGAAGAAAAGTCGTGCATACAAGCCCTACCAAAGAAAACTTGTTCTCATTTTATTTTCAAATTATATACGGTGGCAGTGGCACACAACAAATTAATAAGGTTGCACCTTCCATGAATCAAATTTTTTTTATCTGTCGATGAAGGAATAATATGGTAGCACGTGTCAATGGTGACATCAAGCTAGGTTCGTCCATAGTTAGCAAGTGGTACCTCCCTAATTGCGGACCTGACTGTCGCAATTGTGAACTTGGGTTGAATCTTTTGTTTTAGTTAGGTCCGCAAGTAGGGGAGGTGTCATTGCAGCTGATAGTGATATTTGGGTAAATCAGGCAGATGAATGGTTAGGAGACCAATTTACGAAAGAATAATGACAAACTTGACCAATTTCCCTGTAACTTAATGGGAACGAAAATAAAAAATGAATTCTAAAAATTGAAAAGTAGACGTATAAGGGAACGACTCTATTATATTATATAAACTAAATAATTTTTTTTCAATTCTGTTAATTGTTGTTTGATTTTTGTAGCTAAACATCCCCTTAGATCATTTTCAACATAGTGTGGTGGCACGTGCCACCGTTTACTTCTCCGTTATAGTGTACAAAATTATAAAGTCGAGTTGGTTTGCAATGAGAACATAAGTTTCCCTTGGTAGAGTTGGTTTGCAAGACTTTTATTCCACCTCAGACCCGAGTTTGAATCATGTTAGTGTCATTTTCTTAGTTTTTAGCTTTTAATTTCAGATTTATTATGTTTTTGAAAAATATTTGTAATAAAAGACTTGAACAATGAGCTCACATATGAAAAACAATGAACTAACAAACAAACCAACGATGATTTTATGAAAGACATTTTTGTATTTGTTTTTTGTAGTAAAATGGTGTCACCATTTGAAAAAAAAAATTTATCTGCCCCTATCAAAGAGGGTGTACATACACCTACTCTATTATCTAGAACCAATTCTATGAATATCGAAGAGGGTGTACACACACACACATGCTCTATTATATAGAAATGAGAAATTTTTCCTAAGATTCTTAAAGGTGTACCTACTTTAAATTGATGTATATTCTTTTAAGTTAACAAAAAAAAAGTGTGAAAGAAGTGTTGTAAAACAATTCAAAAAGTACTATAATTCTTAATACTTGACCAATAATGATTCTTTTCTTGGAAGTTATTCTTTTGATAATGTGATCGTTACAAATAAGTTAACGATGTTAATAAAATATCAAAATCAATTGGATCCATTGATTTATAAAAAGATTGAGTATCGAGCTCAGGTTTCTTAGATGATATCTTCATGGTAATATTTAAGATCATACTCAATAGATTCTTCAAAATAGAGAAAACAAACCTTTTATTCTCTATTTTACTCTAACTGGTTATTTGTCTTGTTCTTTAAAATAGAGAAAACTAGGAAAGTTTTCAAGTTTAGAAAGCTCTCTAAACTTGATGTATCTAGAGAAAAATGAGCCCTAGCCCAAGGAGAAAGCTTATTTTGAGGATTGTTTAAAATAGAGAAAACTCACTTTGAGGATTGTATCTATCGGTATCATTGTATGTATCTATAGAAAGCTCATTTTGAGGATTGTTTTTATTTTATATAAATTATATTAAGAAAGTGTATTAGAATGATAAATTTATAAAATATTTTAATAACATAATTAATGTCGAAATCTCTAAAACAGATAATCGGTTGGAGTTACATGTGTTTTTAGATATTTTGACTTTTGATTATCTATTACAGTTAAATTATAGAGAAATAGATATTTTAAGGTTGTTAATGAACTGGTTAACAAGTTGTTTTTGAGTGACGATTTTTTTAGGCTCGAACTTGGATAGTTTTCTTAAATAGTGCTTGTTTAACAATATCTGGACAAAAAGTTGATTATTGAGTCACACATTATGTCACAAATTTCAAAATTTATAAGCTTAAACTTGAGATTTATTAATTTGTTTATAGAACATATGATTTATCAACATATTAACATATTCGGTTCAAAAAAATTATATATGCTTGTATGTTTCAAGTTAACTTGTCTTAAAAACTTTAATCAAGATTCCAAACAAATTAAGGAATTAATATCATAAAGTTCAACTTGTTAAGTTAAATCAACTTTATTTAGTGTTCGAGAATAGTTCGAGTTTACAAATTACTAAATTCAAACTGAAATAACTCGTTAAATATTATTTTTGTTAACATATCTAATCATATTAGTTGACTAGAAAATCTAGAAGTGTATCTAGCCATAACATGTACTTTTTGAATAAACCATATTGTCCAATGAGCTTAAAATACAAAATATAGTTGTTACCAATCAATGAAAGGGTTTTTCCTTTTACACCCTACTCTACCATACACTCTATTCTATTGATGTGTGCGGTAACTAGACATGAATATTATAATTACATTGATGGAGAATATATAGAATAGGATGTAAAAGGTAGCACCCTAAATGAAAATAACATATTGTAACGTTTCTTCAATTTTAACATACTTATGTGATTTTATTTGTTTATAAGAACATAAAAACAAAAAAAATACAAAAAAAAATAAATACCAAAACCATTGTTATGATCATCAAATACTTATCGGTTATTACTAATATAACTAATATAAAAGACGATAAACTTTAATTTAAAATAACGAAAAATATAATCTGTATTTTTAGACATAAACCTTATTTTGATGTTTTTGACGTAACATTTCAAACATTTAGGTGTAATACTTTCTTTTTCAAAAATATTTTCTGTTTACGAAGTCATAACATTGTTCCTTTTTCATTATGTTAGAGGCGTTTGGTTTGTAGAATATTTTTGGATGAAATGTAATTTGTCAAAATAATTTAATTTTGAAAGCATTAGAATGTAATGTTATCAGGTATGACCACTTGTTTGGTGACAAACAATGAAATGTGATATGTCTGTTTGGTTCACATAATGTAGCTTTGGAATTGGATTAATAAAATATTAATTGGTAAATGGCCAAGATACTTTTTTTTAAATTTGAAAACGAAATCCAATTATTGTGGTTCAGATCAAATGGTAGTCGGCGGTGGTTCAATTCGGTGGTGGTCGACTGTGGTTCAGTTAGGTGGTGGTTGTCGGTGGTGGTCCGCGGTGTTTCAGATCGGTGGTGGTCGGGATCAAGTAGAAAAGATGATGATGGTTTTGTCTTTCTAAGAAAATGGGACGAGATTGAATTCATTTTCAGTTATGATGGAATTACCAAATCCATGATGGTGGAATGTGTGGACTTCAATTGTATTCCATAGTTAAAACAAACGCCAGAATGGAATTCGGTCAATGAATTTGATCATTCTAAATTTCCAATTCCTTCGAATTGTGGGAATCCTACAAACCAAACACCTCCTAAAGTTTGTTACTTGAGTTTGTAAAAAACATCTTAAGGTGACGTTTGATTCAATATAATGGAACTGCGAAAGGAAATCAAATCTAAATGAATTAACTTTAATTAAGGTTGATCATATGCTTGGTTGGTAGAAATTAGAATGAAATATGTTAAAGAATTTAGAATCTGTATGTCTGGTTTGCTAAATATAACTTCAAAATTGTAATAATAAAATATTGATAAATGATAATAATACCACTTTGACATTTTTATATTTTATTGTTTAAATTATATAATGACAAAATTGCTATAAATGTCAATAATACCATTTACGATAACAGTGGTAGTGGTGGCGACAACAGTAGCAATGACGGCGGCGATGATGGTGTTGATGGCGATGAATAGTGACGACAGTGATAATGTTGACGAAGACGATGGTGGAAGGGGCGGTGACAACCGCTTTAATAAGATGGAATGAATTAGTTTAAATATAATGACGTAATATATTCTTCATCATATTATGTGATGAAAAGGAATAAGAATTTTCCTTACAAACATACAAGGAATTTATATTCCAACATATATAAAAATAGTAAAACTCAAAAAATAACTAAACACATGTAAAGTTAATCATTCCAATTTTTTTGGGTGATATTAAAAAGTATCTTCAATGTATTTTTTATAATGTTCTTAAATTCAATATTAAATATTAAAATCTTTAAAAGATTTTATATTTAACTTTAACAATTCTTTATTTTAAAGATTTTAGTATTCATCATATTATTATAATAAAGGATGTTTAAGAAAAAACAATAAAAGAAAAAACTGAAAAACATCCTAGAAATCCTTCATCCGAACAATATGCACAAATACATACAAATGATTGAAACTGTTTTTTTTTATATACCAATACTTCTATAATTACATATGTAAGTGCATATGCACAAATCAATGTTACAAATTATCAGTATACATTTATGTATACCATCCAGATGGATGACTTCCAAGATGTTATTCAGTTTTTTTAAGTTTTTAATATAAAAATATATTAAAACAAAAACTCAATTTTTTTTATTTTAAAAAATCCGTTAAAATACTCCCATTTTTTTAAACAATATATATTAAAAGGATTTAATATTTTTTTTTTTCTGAAATAAAAACCAAAAGCTTCTGAGGACAAAATGAATAAATAAATTATTTGGGATCATGACATCATGTGCTCCAATTTTCATTCGAAGGGACGGATTAGTAATAATATCTGTTACAGTCACACACACAATTTATATACTGTTTGTCTTATATATATACATACACATAGAATATATCTATCTATCTATATGTATTATAGTGTATGTATATAAAACTAGTATTTTCAGGAGGAGGTGTGGTCTTCGAATTCGATTCTTCACATCAATCAAGAAAACGGAAGTTAGGGTTTTGTTTTCATAGATTTATCTCAGTTTGCTGCTTGTTGTATTGGTTTAAGAGTTCAAACGATTGATAAGTTCTTCATATACTCTATACAGGTTCGTTCAAATCCTTCAAAGTCTGTTTTTTAGTTTTTGAATTTGTTCCAATTTGATGTTTCAGGGCATTTTACATCGATTCCTGTTGTTCTATGATGATTTGAATTGCTTTTACTAGTTGTAGTGATTTTTGTGTAAACAATTTGTTCTGGTTATCGATATATTTCTGCTTTCTATTGAGTTTCAATAAGGATTTGATTGATGCATGATGTTTTGTTTGAATATTGATTGACTTGTTTCAGATAGCTGCTGAAAAGTTGACTTATAGATTAAAAAGTTTGGAGATTAGAATTTGATGATGTTCATGATGGATGGATTAGGAAATATGGATCTGTTGTGTGTTAAATGCTAAGCTATTCGTTCTTGAGATATTCTGTGATCATATCAAGTTGGAATAAATCAGAAAAACTTTATAGAAAGTTAATATTCAAATTCTGTGCTATATGTCTATGTCCTTATTTGTTTTCTTGTCTTAAGGTCTTGTTTTGGTGAATTTTGTCTATGCTCCGTGTTGTTTTCGTCTCTATAAAAACATCCAAAAGTGTGAAAGTTGTGACCCTCTATAGTAATAATGAAAGATATATCATTGATTTTACTTTCTGGTTTTGTAGTTTTGCTTTAATGGTGCGGATGTTATGCTAAAGTTTTAAGCTTATTGAGTTGCATATTCATTCATTCAACTGACCAAACAGCATGAATTCCTCATCCACTCAGTATCTCAACTCGAAGAGGATGGATGTATATGAGCCGATGCACCAGTTTAGCATGTGGGGAGATTTCAAAGGCAATATTTATCAGGATGCATCTGCAACCATGATTTTAGAGGTGGATGCAAAGCTAGACAACCAGGTACACATTTGAAATGATCCCTTCTTGGCCTCCTCAGTTTTCTTGTTTCTTTTTGCTTGCAATTGTTGACTGCTTTCCTGAAAGTATTTCTCATACTTTTGATGCTGTTATTAGTCGGAGGATACTTCACACACAACAATCGGACCTTCGAATCAGTGTGATCAAGAAGCAAGCAAACCTGGTGATAAGGTACAAGACATTTATCTTCTTCTTTGACTATTCTTTCTGGCGATCAATATTTGAAGTCTTGCTGTTTAACGATCCAGTTATGGTTATTCTTATTTGAGTTGAAACATTTTAGAAAATGGGGAATGATCTTGCTTTAGGATGTCTGCTTTATGACCAGAGATAGATTAGTTTGTGAACAATGCATCTCTTGCAAGGGCATGAGCAAGATCTGAATATACAACAATTCACCTTTTATTGGTATGATTTCATAAAATAAAAACTAGAAAGTATACTTAAAAGTATAATACTATAGCCCTACATCCATAATGGAACAAGTTTAACATTTTCATAGATGCAAGTCCAGCTTGTCATAAGTCATCGGTAAAATTTGACACTTCCAATTAATAGTATCGGCTATCAGTGGCTATGTGTAGAAGAAGATACGTGTTTCCCAATGTTAAACTACCAAGCCGTCACATGCCTTTTGATAGTTTCAATGTAATATTCACAAGAGAGAACTCAAACTTCAGGTCTGCTGAAGTATGGTGCATCAGCAACACGGACACATGTAAGACAACTATCAAAAGGAGACAAGAAGAACAAATTGGATGTATTCTGGAAGACCAAGTATCATGCATAAACTATTAAAAGATTACATAAACTGGCCTATGTAATACATGGCATAGGATCGTGTGAGAAGTGAAGTTAAGGTGAGAAGCGTAAGAAGGGATCTTGACCCTTGATCACTTTTAATCTCAAACCCACCCATGAATTGCACTTCATACGGGGATTGGTCCGGTGCATCTCGGAGTATCTTATCTCGGTGCATCTCATTCTAATGTGCATCCAGGGGTTGAGATCCCTTCTTACCCTTCTCACCGGAACCCAACCCTGTAATACATATCACCATCTTCTTTATTTTTATTGATATGGTTATTTTATTTTTAGGTTCCTAGAGGTAGTAGCAATTTCCTTCTTATGACCCATTGACCCTTGCATGTTCTATCATTTTGTGAGAAAACTTGATCTTGTTGGATTTATTGACATGTAACTTTTTGCTTCTATGGTTATTGGTATTTCATCCCCCATTTTATTTTGTTGATGCTGGAATTAAAAGTCTGCAACCTGTTATTTGAATATGTATCCATAGGTGAATGTATGGCTATATATTAGTTTCTGATGACCTGAAAAATTGTAGACTTGTCATACATTCTTGTGTTGACGACAATGTATTCCAATCCGTGTTCATACTATTTTTATTTTAGTTACTTTTCATTCAAACTTCTGGTATAGTTTTCAATAAGTGAAGTTGTAATGTACAGGTTCTGAGACGTCTTGCACAAAATCGTGAAGCAGCTCGTAAAAGTCGTTTGCGGAAAAAGGTAAGGAAACTGATGAAGTTGAATCCTAGATGTGAAAGATAAATCAATTGCCTTTTCAATTTAGTATTCTCAGAACTTCCTTTTATTGTATGTTCTAAAGTTAAACTTTGGTTCTTCTTTTACAAATGTATGCATTAACTAATAATGCTTGAGCATTTGTCTGCCTTTTTTTTGTAGGTTTTGAAGTTTAATTTTTCTTCCAATTTTACCAAAATATGCATAAAGTTATAATCTTTTAGTAGTGGTTTCAATACCACCAAAAAATTTAATATCCCAAACATCTATTTCCTCTCTTTATACGGTTTCTAAAGACAAAACTAAACCAATCATGGAATGCCAACAGACCATGGCCTAAATGTCTTTCATATTAACAACCCTAACCATGAAGACTGAATCTTGTTTTTTTAGGCCTATGTTCAGCAGTTGGAAGTTAGTCGTTTGAAATTGCTTCATCTCGAACAAGAACTTGAACAAACTAGGGCACAAGTAAGTGAAGATTAATTTCTCATTTGTGCTTTATTACATGATACCTATATTTCCATAGCTTGTTTATATTAATGATATATAGTGAGCCAAAATTAATTTCCGCAGTGTGCTTTAATGAGTGGTGGAGTCAATGCAAGTCATCTTGGGTTACCTGGAGGTGCAAACTCAGGTAATTTGTGTGAAATTCTCTGAAGTTGCTGTTTTTACTGTTAAAATCTTTGTAGCATATGTGGATGGAAACAACATATGCATCTTAAAGCCCATTTTACTGCCATTTAAATTTGCCATTTTCAGAAAGTATAAAATGGTGTACAAGTAACATGTGTTGTTTATTCTAGATGTATTTTTGTTTTTATATGAGATAAAGTTTCTGCATTATTTTGAAAGACAAAAACATTGGGGGAAGGGGGGGGGGGTGGAGTCTTTTTTTTATTTATGTTCTTCTGGGTCTGATATTTACCATACATAACTTATTTGGAGAAAGGTTATTGATAACCTAGGTGATGAACACAAGTTTCATGTATTTTAAATCCATAAATGCAAGTTTCTGTGTTTCTAATGATAACAAGACATGAATTACAAGGAAAACTATACATGTTCTGACTTTTGATGGTTTTGTGATATCTTATTGCAGTTCATTGTGCTGTACCAATTCAGTACTTTTATTGCCATGCCACATCAGTCTTTTCTGTAATTCTATATATTATTAGACTTTACTTGTAATAAAAAAATGCTGCTTTTAGTGGTGTTTATGCAGTTTCAGGAAACCGGTTAATTGTTATCTGGAAAATATAAATCTAATCCTTGCATATTTCTAGATTTTATTTGTTTAGTGTTTTCTGAGATGCATGCTATTCAGAAGAAAGTTCAATGCAGGGATAACTTTTCATTGATTTTATTCCACCCTTCTAGGATAGATCCACTTCCACTATTCTGAAATCAATGTTCTTTTTACCAATTACATTTTTTGAGTCTCATTTTAGCCTACCCAAACACGTTATGGATAAAAAGCTTCATGTGATGGCAATCTAAAAGGAAGTTTAAGAATTAAGACCAGTAGCATGATTTGATTTGCATCTGAAAATTCAGACGGTTCTCTTGCTTTGCGCCACTTATAAATATTGTTGGAACTTTAGCAAAGTTTATTTGAAAAGTAAGTTTCTTGGTATAGGTGTGTTTGGAAGTCAACTATTTGAAGAAGGATGATTACTATGCAAAAGTCTTTTTTTCATGCGTCGCACCTCCTCTAGACCTCTTCTATGGTAGAAGTCAGGTCTGTGTACGTCTCACCTCCTCGAGTGGGATTTACTGGGCTAGTTTGGTTTGGTTTTTTAGTCTTTTTTCATGCATAATAACAAAGGGCTTGGCTTGTTCTGTTGATTTGCAAACAATAGTTTTAATTATCAATTATGTCGCTATACTCATCAATTTTAAGATGAAGAATTCGCTATGATATATCTGATCTATGCATAATATCATGAAAAATGGATACAAATTTTTGACTGCTACTTATTAAAAATAAAATTTTTAGATATCTGTACCCTGTCAAAGTAAAGAACCATGGCATATATGCCTTACAATTGCCAATTCTGATGCTGCAAAAAAAGACTTGCACTTTTGCGCTATATATTTCTTCTATCAAGTTTTTGTGAATTAAAGGCATCTTAGTGACACTTGCAGGAATAGCTGCATTCAAGATGGAGTATGAGCAGTGGGTTGAAGAACAAAATAAAAAAACTAATGCTTTAAAGACAGCATTGCATTCTCCTTTATCTGATACAGAGCTGCATATACTTGTTGACGACACCATGAACCACTATGCCAATCTCTTCACCATTAAAGCTAATGCAGCAAAGGCTGACGTCTGTTATCTCATATCAGGCGTGTGGAAAACATCAACTGAACGCCTTTTCTTGTGGATTGGAGGCTTTCGCCCTTCAGAGCTTTTAAAGGTAAACATTAACTTAAAGATATCCTTTTATGTTATCAAGGAATATAAATATATAATAGTATGTTCTTTTTCCACTTACAAGCATTTGCTCTATCTTGGCCAAGAAGGATGCTTGAATTAGTGGAAATGAGGAATATATTTTATCTTTAGTTGAATATCAACTTTTCCTTATGTAAGACGTAGGATCTCCTTATGTTTTGTGAATCCCGCATCATTTTTGTTGTCAGTGGGGTGGGTTTGATTAGTGCTTATTCCATCAATCAATAAAGTTATTTTTCCACTTTCACTAAACAATCAACTGTTGTAGCACAGTTCTCAATTTGATCGCATGTCACGTGTACCTATCACGAGTGCTGATCTATTAGATAATACCTTACTTTGTTAATTCTGATTGTTTTTAATTGAGTGCATCTTTTTCAGTATGGATGGTGTTTTCTCTTTCATATTATTCCATCTTCGAAAAAGTCCTTGTCAGATAACATGAAAAAACCATTCAATGTTATGAGTCATGTTTCTGAACTTCCCATTCAATGAAGCTTCTTCAAATCAAATAAAATTAAGGTTCCGCAGTCATCTTTTTAGTATGGATGGTTCTAGTTTTATGGATATGGATTTAGTTCAATCATGATATATCTCGTCTAGATAGCACTTGTTATACATAACAAAAGTGTAAGTGATGCAGTCATGCAGTGTAATCTCCCTCATGTAAACGTTTTGTAGCCATGTGTATGTAGTTATGTCTATATAGCCTTCCTTCAGCCATACTGGCACATTTTCCACATGTTATTATTGATAATAAACATCAATCACGACTTCATTATTGAATATACCCTTTGTGTTAAATGTCCCAAATAGTAAATTGGGTGACATGACATGCCCAATCTTTGGCCCTGCTTATCTGCGCTTCAGATGTAATCATTAAGGGCCTGTTTGTTTACCTCTTAACAGTTCATTAAGAGACAGCTTCTGAATTGCTAAGAGGTGAATCATGTTTGGCAAAAAGTAAGCCTGCCTCTTAATGGTTCCCAAAACCGTCTGAATCCTTCTGTATCCTGGACCTTCCTTAACCATTCAGAGCCTTAATTACATTTTGAACAATTACCAAACAATTATATTTCATTTTGTATTACATCATAACAGTGTCTTAATCATTCTGCACCAAACCATTCAGCAACTGCCAAACAGCCCCTAAGTCATGATAAAACTCTGCTTCTACTTATATGAATCAAATTAGAAATTCAGTTCTTTTATTGACTAAGTGTGACATAGAGGCTTAACAATCCTAAGGAGTTTACCTGGATGTAAATATATTTTTGTCTATTATTTGGTCTGAATTGCTAAAGCCAGCTGTTTGATGTTCTTTATAGGTTCTTGTACCACAGATTGACCTCTTGGACCAGCAATCTCATGATCTGTATAACCTTATTCAAGCATGCCAACAAGCTGAAGATTCTCTCTCACAAGGAATGGAAAAACTTCAGCAAACTCTGGCTGAGGCTGTGGCGTGTGCTCAGGCTTTGGGAGGAGGTTGCTATGAAATGACTAATGCAATGGATAAATTAGAAGAGCTAGTAAGGCTTGTTATTCAGGTAATATATCATGTTTGCTTGCTCTCCATTCAGTTTTGACATATATTAATCGATGTTTGGTTATTCGCAAAAGTTGGTGCTCTGTTTATCATATGTTATATATTTAGTTATACGACTACCAAACTAAGGGGCTGTTTGGTTGGTTTTCCATTAAGTCCTGTATGGATAAAACTGTCTGTGTAGATTAATCTCAGTATAGACCGGGAAAGTTTATGTCTGGGTCCTCTGGGACGGTTTTTCATAAATGAAAGGAGCTTGTTTTTAATTGGGAGGGGCAGGCTTAGAAAAAAAACTTGACTTTCTGCACAAAGCTCTCCCTAGAAGCTTAATGAATAACCACTTTCTGTATCATTAAGCCACTACCAAATAGTCATCTATGGCTGCCTGAATAAGTGTGAGTACCATTAAGCTCATTAAGCTGCTAACAAACAGGCTCTAAGTTTATCTACATCTATTTCGTGGTTATTTATCTATTAGGTTATAGTTATATAAATTATATTACTGGTTTAGCCCAACTAAATTGTTTTCCAATATTATAACTGAACCAAGTATTGTCAGTCAGAATTACCAATTTTGTCACTTCTGTTTCCAGTAAAGTAGCTTCTATTGTAATTTGACTAACTCCTGACAGAAATCTTGCTTGTACCTTCTTTCACAAAAAAAAAATCATTTCTTGACTTTAGGTTACTCATTATTTTCTATTCAATTAGAAAAGAAGGATAACTTAATTAATAGGAAATACAAATCATAAGCCACTTTCTAAACTATTTTTATTTCCCCCATAAATGATAAAAAATATCACAATAAGTTTCCATCCCTACCCTTCTTGTCTTTTCACAGTTCAAGGTTCCATTTAGTGGCAAATCGTACCCCAATTTGACAGATTCTATCCTTGCATCTATCCTCATTTTCATAACATTTCTTTTCTTCTTTTTCTCTGAACTACGATTTTATACTTTTTGAGAGAGTGACAAATGGTCGAGCAAGAGAGAAAGATGGTGAGTTTGTTAGAGTAACAATCAGTCCAATCATTGAGGAAAGTTCAAATGCGAACATGAGGTCAAAGGAGAGCGCAACACGTGTCCATTCAGTTTGAATAGTGAAAGGCAATTCGGTATGAATAACAAAGGTGAAGTTCATACATTATTCAGTATGAATAACACAACATTCAAAGTGAATAACACAATATTCAGTCTGAATATATTCAGAACGAATAGGACACGTGTCGCACTCTCCTTTGTCCTCACGTTCACAACCAAATTTGAGTTCACATTTGAACCTGCCCCAACCAAACCCTGATTAATGTTGAAGAGAAGTCCGCATGGATTTTATCATCATAATATATTACTTCTTTGTTACCGCTCAGGATTGTTGATTCTCGTAGTAGAGAAGTTATATCTAGCATTTAAGATCGTCTTGAGAGAATTTTCTGATAAAGGATTTGGGTACTCTAGCATGTCATGGGGGATTGAGGGGATGTTTGGTTGGTTTTTCATTAAGTCATGTATGGATTAAACTGTCTGTATGGATTAATATGTCTGTATAAATTGGAAGGTTTTTGTTTGGAAGAGTTTCTTCATAGATAGATGGAACGTGTTTTTTGATTGGGAGGGGCAGGTTCAGAAAAAAAGTTGGCTTTCTGCATAAAGCTCCCCTCTAGATGCTTACTGAATAAACCACTTTCTATTTCATTAAGTCACTACCAAACAGTCATATATAGCTGACCGAATACGCTGTGAATCCCATTAAGCTCATTAAGCTGCTAACAAACAGGCCCCGAGTCTTGTCACTAGTTGTTAGCTTTAGGGCCCCATGAGGATTAATCTCCCATAGTTGCCAAAAAAATAAGTATGCTCTTGATATATTTTAAGATTGAGATGTTTTTTTTTTGCAAACTCTAGTATGATACCTAATCTGAAGTTTCATTAAAATGATGGATACTTGATAAATCCATAGCAGACTAGTTATGAAGTTGAACCAGCTCTCAAGATTGCTAAAGCCATTAATTCTGTGATATGTGAATTGATTTGGGTCCAATGATTGGTGTACTTGAATTAGGAGATTTCTTGTCTACTTTATTGGATAATGATGCTGCAATCTTTACCTCCAAGAATCAGATATTTATATTCTACTACTTAAAAGTAGGGGTGAGCATCGGAACTGGGTACACGTCTTTAGAACCGGAACCGCTCTGGAACTACCGGTTTCGGAACCAGAACCGATGTGATTGGCTCCGGTTCCTAAAATACGGAACCGATTAGGACCGGTTCCGGTTCTCATTTATTAGGAACCGTTACCGCTTGGTCCCCGAAAATTTTTACTTTTAAAATTATTTTATGTATTTATTAATTTACTTATGTAATAATTAGTTTTTAGTTTTTATCGGATTAGTTTTGACCATTTGTTGTATTTATTATTTTAAGCTCTTACTTTGTAGTTTATAATAGACTTAAAATTACATTTTTAACATTTGCAATGTAAAAAAAATTAAAAAATTTGAAACCAGGTACCCGGTACCAAAACCGGTTCCCAGTGGTTCTGGTTCCAAAATATAAAGAACTGATGTTAGCGGTTCCGGTTCCATTAATTTTAGCCGGGTACCCGGTTATGCTCACCCTTACTTAAAAGGAAATGCCTTTTTGAATTTCATCTTGACAGAAGAAACAAATCTTTTCAATTTTCCTAAAATTAAAAAACAATTGCCTTCCATAACTTTTTTGGTGCCATATATATATATATATATATGATGATTTAACAATGAACATTGTAGTAACCTAATCTAATCTAATCCCTTCATTCTTCCAACAAAGCAGGCAGATTACGTTCGTCAAGAAACCCTCCAACAGACGCTACGCTACCTGACCACCCGTCAAGCCGCTCAAGGCTTAATCTCTTTAGGTGAGTATTTCCAACGCCTTCGTGATCTGAGTTCCGCTTGGGCCATGCGGCTTTGTGAACCTGCCTAATTAAGACACAACCAACCACTGAAACTACACCATGCTTAATGGTCTGTCTGTCTGTCTGTGTATAAAGAAAAATGGAATTATAAGTAAGTAGTTTTTATTTTTGGCAGTTTTTTCATCAGCCTTCCACAATTGAGAAGTTGTTCTATATTCTATTGATCATCATCATCATTATGTCAAAAGCAGCTGTGTGTAACTAGGTTTTTTTTTTCTTAGAATGTCTGTATAGTCATTATAAGATAATTTTTGGTCAGACATGATTGTTTGTTTGTTTGTTTGTTTGTGGTAAGGTTTATTATACCTTTTTGTACAAAAGTAGGAATGGAAAGTTGGTAAGACAGATTCTTGACTTGTATACAAGTTTTATTGTTTGTCTAAATATAGAGTTTGCGGACATGTGATTTGTATTCGGCCTTTTTTTTTTACCGTTGGGTGTTCGAGTCTTTGATCTACTTACCGGTAAGCTTTTACTGGCATAATCACAAGGGTTGTAGCATAGTGGTTTAGGTCCTGAAAGATGTGGTGGAATACATGACATTCTTGCGGTCAGAGTTCGATTTCAGGCATACACAAAAATTGTGGCCACTGAGTTTATCAGACTGATTTCTTGCGGTCACAATTTTTGGGGATTAGTCCAGGTATAACCTGATACCCTTCCATAAAAAATAAAAAAAAACTTTTACTGGCATGACATATCGGCCTCATTTACCTTATCGTGTAACATTCTTGGCCATCACAATGAATCGTTGGTAAGCATCTTAAACCAGGTAATTGTTTATTGGGAAATAGTCTTTTTACTAACCTCTTACCCTCTTATTTGATAAGAGACTCTTACCAAAATAAGAGATTATATGTTTACTAAAATTGTAAATGATGATTTTAGTGCTGACCGAGCATCAACTACCTCTTTACTATAGTAAGAGAGGGTAATGAACCTGACTTGAGTAAGAGGCTGCTTTTTTTTATATTTTTTGTAATTGTCCTTGTTACCCCTTGATTCCACGCCAATTAGAGGGAGGCCACTTTTTTATATTATTCTTTTTTAACTTTGTTGATATAGATACCAACATATTTAATATAATCCATATGTTTTTATTAAGAGTTTTAATACATGACATTCTTACTTTCAAAAAAAAAAAAAAAATACATGACATGACATGTCATAACTAGTAAGTTTAAAAAAATCGACAATTTATTTAACAATCCAGTAAATGTCATCAATTTTTTCCCAATTTGTTTTAAATTTGAATTTTTTTGAAAGTTAAGTTTTAGAATTAATATTTGAAACTACCAAATCTTACCTGGGTAAGTGCTTATGATAAAATTCAACACTATCACTTACATACCGGGTAAGATTTTAGTCCACAAAAAGGGCATCGTATGCAACAATTTATCCTGTAAATGCTTACCGTGGTAAGATTCGTCGCAATCACTTACCCGGGTAAGACTCTTGGTCATTGTTTTCCTTGTCTTTGCTCTTACCGGGTAAGATTTTTGGTACTTGTTATATTCCTCCGTTAAGGTAATATGGCTTGGTAAGCACTTACCCGGGTAAGCGTTTGGTAAATGGCCCCTAACTATACTTTGGATTGAGAGGTATAATGGTCATTTTTACTTGGTCAACATTTAATACAAAAATTTGGTAAACAACGATTTTCAGTCAGCACCTATCACATTCAGACCTCTTACTATAGTCAGTCCTCTTACCCTAATCAACACTTACCCACAACTTTAGGTAAACAACCCCTTAGACTTGGTCCTTGCTATGCCTCTTACTGAGTAAGATTCTCGGTAGGTAAGTGATATCGGTAAGTGCTTACTTGGTAAGTGTTTAGTAAATGGCCCCTTAGAGGCCGTTTACCAAACGCTTACCAAGTCATATTACCTACCGGATGAATATGACAAGGACCAAGAATCTTACCCGGTAAGAACGGTAAAAGGAAAGGCAATGACCGAGAGTATTAACCGGTAAGTGAGGGCGACGATTCTTACCATAGTTAGCACTTATACCGGGTAAATTATTGCATACGATATCATTTTATTATACTAAAATCTTACCCTATAAGTATGTGATAGTCTTAAATTTTGCCAGTAAGCACTTACCCGGGTAAGTTTTGGTAAACGTCCCCTTAGGCAACTTCAACCGTATTGGAAAAACGTTATTTTGTTGGTCTGGAAACTCCAACCGGTAATAAAAAAGAAAGGTAGATTGTCAGAGATGGAAGAGAAACAATAATAAAAAACGTTATTTGGTGTTGTGGTTGGAGATGGTCTTAAGTGTTGTTGGTTTTAACTGCACAGGGTATCCAATTATAAAATTTTAAAACATTTTTAGAAATAAAATAAGAATATGAACCAAAAATTAAATTAGTTTATTCAAGGTGTGTTGGAGTTGAGTTGGTTAATGAAAACTAATTGTTAGAGAGGAGTCGTATCTACTCGAGCTGGCTTTGAGTCATACTGTTGTCTTTTATTTTATATATATTTTTATTTTATTTTTTTAATAAGCAAAAGCGTTTGTGGGACCGATTTAATTGTATAATTGTTTTTTTAATGATTTGCTTTTATGAACATTAATTTGAAGAAGTTTGAATTTTATTTATAATTAATTAAAAAAATATATATTATTTGATCAAAATTAATTTATCTTGCGATGCTTCTAAAATGTTACAGCCCACCCTTGTCTTAGGGATCACAATTTTTCAAGATTTTAAGAATATAAATTTATAGACCAATGCAAAACTTAACGTTTATTGAAACATGATCGAGTTTCATATGTTACAATCAAGAGAAAGCCAAAGCATATTTGCCTAGGGCACATACAAAAACTATCATGTACTTTTCCTAAGCTTTGAAATTAACAAGAGTGTAATTTCAACTTTATATCACCAACTTATTTTTTATCAAAATTTATGAGTAGCCTCTTGAAAGCAAAGCTAAACACATGCCTTACATCAAGATAGAGATATACCTGACTAGAAAACCCTAGGCCTAGCGAGCCTACGAAAAACCTAGTCCTAGTGAGCTTGAAGCGCAGTCCAGACCAGGCCTCAAAACTTAATCAAGTGAAATTTTGGGGGCAGACACGGTTTGAAAAAACTCGGTTATCTAGTATTAAAAGCCTGATTAGGCCATTTTCCAACCCCAAAGTCTAACTCAGACCTTTTCTTTTACTCATTGAAAATGGGCTTATAAGATCTGGACTTGAGCCCAAAGAAATAGCCCAAGTCATGTGCATCTCTAAACACAAAATATCGTGCTTTAATATAAAAGAAATAGATTAACATATAAGAAGCATTGCATAACGTGTAAAATGAGCAACATTTTGGATATGTGGACAATGTTAAGTTAGAAGATTGTTTATTGTCATCACTGAAATGATTTTGATCCATAAACATTTCTTTATTTGGTCGTTGCTAAATGATATTTTAAATACTTGATTAATTATTGATGAAAATGTATATCAGTATTAATGATAGGATAAACTCATCAAAATATTAGATTTTAATATGAATAATATATATTGACTTAGCCAGTTTTGTCGATTATAACTATTGTTTAAACATTAAGTAAAAATAAAAGTTAAAACAAATAAACTTAACATTTAATATTAAGAAGAAGAATAAATAATGTAATAAAATTCAAACTTGATCCTGTAATGTAAATTTTTCAACAAAACCAAATAAACAAGTGCTAAAACGAAGAAAAAAAATGTCACGTTATTTGCAAGTTTAATAACCACCGTAAACAATATTGGTTTTTAAATAAAAAATGGATAAAAAGTTTGAAGGACAAAATTATGATGTTAACCCTTCAACTAAATGAAAAATTATTGTTTAAATATTAAAAGCCAAATGACATAATTATAAACTTATATATATAGGGTTGGGTTTATGTAATACCGGTTTGTTTTCGTGAGATCTGTGAAACTATGTTTTTATATTTGAAACTTCACAGCATAAGATTGTGAAGGTGAATTTTTTTGAACATTCACAGCAAAAAACTATGAAGGTTACCTTCAAAATGTTTTGCTGTGAACTTTCAAATGTAAAAAAGATGATTACACGGGTCTCATGAAAACAATTTGCTCTTATAATCCCAAATCTCTCTCTCTCTCTCTCTCTCTCTATATATATATATATATATATATACATATATATATATATAGGCGGGCTCAAATGAGAACTCAAATTTGGTTGTGAACGTGAGGACAAATGAGAGCGTGACACATGTCATATTCAGACTAAATAATCAAAAAAATATTCAGACTAATTATAGTATTTATTTGGTCTGAATAATGTCAATAAACATTATTCAGACTGAATAAATACTGTATTCAGTCTTGTAGATCCCAGATTATGCAAGCACATTGATTATGTCGAATAAAACGATAAGAACATGGATATTAAAGAAGCTTCGTAGTCAGATATCTCACTTATACGGTTACAATATGATTTGACAGTATTTAGGTTTTCTTCTTAATAACTAATCTCGTGCACTCCTAAAGAATGACACTAACCCTCTATTTATATGTAGAACAATTATCGTAATAAGGAAACTATGAGATAAGGCATTATACACTTGCCTTATTTACAATAAAGCAACGTTTCCTTATATTATACCTTCCTAATTATTGACTTTGTTGACTTTGCATTTTTGGTCCTTCATGTCTTCAATAGTTGTCATCTCGGAAACAATAATTTCAGACCTAACAAGTCTGAATATTTCTTTGATTATTCAGTCTGAATATGACACGCGTCGCGCTGTCATTTGTCCTCACGTTCACAACCAAATTTAAGTTCGTATTTAAACTTTCATCTATATATATAATCCTATCTACAAGACTACGACATTATTAATAATTTAAGATACGACTGTAAACATAATTTATTAAAATTCACATGACAGTTTTAATACAGTTTTTATTTAAATAAAAATATATAACCATTCATCAAACATCTAAAACATTTTAATAAAAAACAAAATTAAAGAAAAAACTATGAATCAAAATGTAAGTTACCTCCTATCCAAAAAAATATAAGTTACTAAATTAAAATCCTAATTGCTAATAAAACAAAATTAAAACTAAGAAATCTAATTTTTTTAAAACAACATAAAATAAAAATAAAAGGAAAAATGTTAAACTTATTACCATCATAGATATAGATAGGGTTGTCAACGTATCGAACGAATACGAACGGAGGCTTGTTCGTGTTTGTTCGTTTAACTTAACCAAACAAACGAACTAACACGAACAGTAAGCGGACGGAATTTTTTGTGTTCATATTCGTTCATTAAGAAATTTCGCTTGTTCATGTTCGTTTGTTAAGGTGTTAAACGAACAAAAACAAATGTAAACGAACAAACGTAAACGAACAAACATAAATGAAGGTAAACGAATGAACATAGATTAAAATAAACGAACAAACACGAATATAGAAAAAAACACGATTACTTATATTTTGTTTCTAAAAAGTAACATAAAAAATGAAAAAGTAACATAAAAAATCAAGGAACAGTCCTTTAGATGGATTAATCCGAGATTGAAACAAAAGAAGCTCGCCTGGGAGCAGTGACGGATCCAGGATTTTTGTCCACTAGGGTCCCATTAAAATAGACTAAAGGCGTGTAAAGTCACCCGACGTGTTTTGGAAATTTTTTAAAGTTTTTTAGTTGATTTCAAGACATTTTCTTATTGTTTTTGTCGATTTTGAAGTATTTTCTTAGTATTATTATCGATTTCGAAAGATTTTTTTGGGTTTTTTATTGATTTCAAGAGAGTTTTTCAGTGTTTTTGTCAATCGCCGGTAAGATGGGGTCCCTTGAATTTTTTCACTGGGGGGAATCAAGCCTAAATACAGTATTTTTGATATTTTTTAGCCTATAATTTTTTTTTTTACATTTCACTGGGGGGATGGGACCTCCCCTTTTCTAAGCTAGATCCGCCTCTGCCTGGGAGACCTGGATTGATCGTCCAAGTGCGGCTGCCTTGTAAATACGTGCGAAGACCGTCGAGGATAGAAGACTGGGTGGCGTGTCTTCTTGTATCATGATGATGTTGTGCGAGGGTCGTCTGTATAGATTCGTGTGGTTGTGTTAGATTGTTTTAGTTGTTTTAGTTGTTACAATGGTTGTATAGCGAGTCGTACGTTTTTTGACTTTCGCTGCATTGTAACTGATACCTCCTATCGTTCATGGTATATATATGATGACCGGTGGGTTCCCCGGGGGTGGTGGCAATGCCAAAGCTCCTTGGGTCTCACCTTGTTGCGTTTCAAAAAAAAAATGAAAAACCAGGTAAACTCAGGAGGGATAAGAAAGAAATTCCATTAAATTAATTAAATTAATTATTATACATATTAATGTCATAATATATAAACTTATTTATATACATAAACGAACGAACATAAACGAACGTAAATAAACGAACATTTACGAACATAAATGAACGAACGAGACAATTGTTCATATTCGTTCATTAACAAAACAAACAAAAAAATGTGTTCATAATCGTTCGTCTATTAAATAAACGAACATAAACGAACTTTCCACTGAACGGTTTACAAACAATTCGTTGGACGTTTGGTTCATTTACATTCTTAGATATAGATATCCAAGAGACATCAATAAAAATAACACCAAGTTAATTAGTACCAAGATATGGGTTCATAAATTCATGCCTTTGATACTTTCCCCAAGTCTTTCGTTCAAATATGGTCACATACTTCAATTTACCTTTCCATTCGATAATGATAGGAATAGGATCACTCTAAAAAGTAACATAAACCCTTTTTTCATAATGATGAATTTTTTGATCTCAATTGACTTAAGTTTCAAACAAAGAAAATTTTGGAAAATTATTAGACTTTATCATTATCTTGAATCAATATTAAACAACAACCGATTAAATATTATATTTATCAAGAGAATTTTACATTAATTATAATCCAGTTACATATTTGGATATATATACATACATACATACATATATATATATATAGGAAAGCTAAAATGCGAACTCAAAATTGGTTGTGAACGTGAGCAGGGCCGGTTATGAGATTTTAAATGCCCTGTGCGAAAATTCGAATAAAAATGCTCCCATTCCTATATTTTTAATACAAATGAAACAACAAAACGCAGGAAATAATACCCCTATACTAAAAAATCCGCTTAAATGTTAGAAAAAAAAAATGCTAAATTCCCAAATTATTAAACCCAAAACTCGTAATTAGGGCTGTTAAAAAACATGTCCAATCCGATCAACTCAACCCAACGCGAAATAACTTGACCCGAAACAACCCGATGTCTAATCGAGTTGTAAAATATTCAAACCGAAGGTATTGGGTTACTTTTATTTCAACTCAATCCAACCCGATAAACCCGATATCCTTTTATTTATTGAATTTAATATGATTGTTGAGTCTATTAATATGTACATTAAACAATTACACTATCACGTACCCTCTTCATATATATATATTTTCAATCTATTATCTATCTTTATATAACTTATTTGTATATATGTTCAGTAATTGTGAAAATACACACACACACACATATATATATATATACACCAATCGACGACCCTGTAAGGTTTGGGTTTAGTTGGGTTGCACTTTAGTTTGGGTTGGGTTGAGATTTTTCAAACCAAACATTAGGTTGGGTTGTTCAAATGCCTTCGGCCCGATCAACTCAACCCTTGAGTACCCCTACTCGTAATGTATAAAATTTGATTCCCCCTTGGGCTTTGATGCGCTGTGCGACCGCACGGGCTGCACGTGGCCAGGGCCGGGCCTGAACGTGAGGAAAAATGAGAGCGCGACATGTGTCTGAATAAACATTATTCAGACTGAATATACAAAGAAATATTTAGATTGAATAAACATTATTCAGACTGAATATATACTATATTCAGACTGAATATTTTCTTTATATATTCAGACTGAATAAATACTATATTCAGTCTGAATATTTCTTTGAATGTTACACGTGTCACACTCTCATTTGTCCTCACGTTCACAACCAAATTTGAGTTCTCATTTGAACCCGCCCCTATGTGTATATATATATATAGAGGAAAGTTCAAATGTGAACTCATTTTTGGTTGTGAACGTGAGGACGAATCTCAGCCACTTATCCGGTCAATAAAGGCGGCTTTGACCTGGTTCCCCTCCTTTAATAATCTTCACCCTCCCATGAATAGCGTCAATCCTCCGTGATCGCGTCCACCATAACCGAAGATGTGTGGCTGAGATTCGTCCTCACGTTCACAACAAAAAATGAGTTCACATTTGAACCTACCCCTATATATATATATATATGGGAGGGATCATACAAGAACACCCCTCATTTAAAGGAACAAAGGAACACATTTATGACCACATATGATGTGGGTTCCACACAATATAAAAACATATGTGATTCAATGGGGCCCACCATTGAATCAGATATGATTTTATATTGTATGGGACCCACATCATATGTGGTCCTAAGAGTGTTCATTTGTTCCTTTAAAAATGCAAAGTTCTCATTTGAACTTCTCTCTCTCTCTCTCTCTCTCTCTATATATATATATAGAGAGAGAGACCTGACAAAAATTGACACAACAAGCTAACCCGACACGAATTAAACGGGTTTGGGGTAATACATTTCAACTCGTTTAAGTAAACGGGTTGACACGACACGACACGAAAGTTAAACGGGTAAGGTCAGGGTCAAAAGTTTCAACTCGATAATGACCCGAATAACCCGTTTATATTAGGCCCTTAGGCAAATAATGTCAACAACTCATAGTTTATAGTTTTTTTTAACAAAGTAAATACTAAATAATAATAAAAAGTGATTGTACATTCCATGTAGACCTGATAAAAACTTGCAAGACATACCAACCAGACACAAACTCGACACCAATTAAACCGATTTGGTAATATATTTCAACCCATTTAAGTAAACGGGTCGACAATACATGACACGAAAATTAAACGGGTTGACACGATACGACACGAATATTAAACAGGCCGGTTTAGGGCTAGGCACTCTCAACCCGTTTAACCATTGAACCCGACACGACACGACACGTTTGCCAGGTCTACTTTTAAGAGGATGTTTCAAATGCGACCTATTATATTTGTACAACCAATGTAACCCAATCAATTTATATAATACCCCGTATTTCACAAATCTAATCTTGTAGCCCAAAGCCAAATTATGTTCAATTTTTGAAATCGTGCTTTGTTGACTTGTACCTTAGTTTTAAAGAGTTGTTCATTAGAACCAAGCCTTTTATAATTTATTCTTAAGAACCATGTTGGTTGAAACAATCTTGGTTAGGACCGAAATTGTAAGAAAATTGTCAAAGTAGGATTATTCCGCAAATAAGCTAAAGATCAAGGGTTAGAATGTAAATATTGAAAGTATTTATTTGAAAATTTCTTTTTTTTATAAACCATAATCAGATTTGTTCTCTCTCTAGAGTTCAAGAATTCCCCTACCTTTCTCTAGAAAACTCTCATTCTTCTCTCAATATCTCAAAATTCTTGTTAGGTTCTTATTATTGATGAAGATGTGAAGTTAGATATAGATCTTGGGCTCAAAATATGGTTAAAGTTTGAAGATTGATGGAATTTCTTCAAGATTGATGCTGTTGGAAGTGGGAATTTCAATAGATGTAGGTAATCCGGAAGAAGGGAACCATTCTTAAGCCTCAAGTTTTATACGATCATTTCTAAATCATCTCCAAGGTACGAATATCTACTTCCTTTAGATACTTGGGTAATCAATTGGGGGTGATTATCCATTCCATGAAATCTTGGTCATGCCATACACCCACAAAAATGGAGGTTATCAAATTATTATCTATGATTCTTTTATGTTTTATGTAATGTTATGGATTAAAGATTTTGTATATTTAAGGAGCCCGAACCATTACCGGTATGTTTTAAGATTCATGGCCAGTTATATGAATTGAAATTCTCAGTGGTTATACTCGACTGGTTATCAAATGCAAATGTCTAGTTATTGAATTGATTAGGTTTGAGATTATTAAATCTAATTTTGAATAAACTCAATACTCGGGGCACAGGTGTTGAGACGCCTCCATGATGGCTAAAATAGTCATGGAGTTTTCGTAAGGGCTTTGACCAAGCCAAATAAAGAACGTTGGATGCATCATTTGAGCCGAATACCATTTACAATGGTTACCGGATAGAGCCGAATACCAGATATCTATGGTTACCAGGGAATGAGATGGTGTAGTTCCCGACACTTCCATTCTCCTACGATGCCTAATCGGGCTGATCATCTATCAGGAACAATGTATCCTAATGATACGGATGGCCTTTCTAGCCTTAAGTTTCAATTATATGAGTTTTAGTTTTTAGGATTCGCAATTAATGAGATTACAACTTTTTATCATAATGTTCCTTTTTAATTACCGAATTTCTATCTAGTAGTTCTTGTATTATTATTCGTTCACTGGGCAGTTATGCTCAACCGAGGTTTTGTTTTGTTCCACATAGGCAGGTTCAGGAACTAACCCAGGGAAGGATGAACGGTCAAGATGGATTAGGAAGCTAAAAGACTAGCCGTTTTAATCAATGCTTTTGTTATGTAAATATGTTAATCGTATGAATTTTGATCGTTGTAATGTTATCTTTTGTGAGTTCCGTAGAGCTCTGTCCTTTAAATGGTAGATTTTTGATCCGTTTTCGGCTGTGATACGCCTCATCTTAAGTCTAGTAGGATGGGGTGTTACAATTTAGATATTTATGGAAATGATGAAGGTTCATTTATTATAATTTAGATACTTGATAACTCTCATTTTGAGTGTTATTTATACTTCATTAGTGTGTTTTTTATTTCCTTTTAGGGTGTGTTTCTCCTTTATGTGTTCGTGTTTCCCCTTTTTATTTATTTATTTATTTTCATTTGGAGTTGTTGAGGATAAAAGTTTGTATTTTGATTAGTGTATGTATCGTTTTGGAGCTGGTTCGTTGTAGTGGCGAGTCATCACTACGGTGAGCAGTTTTAGAGCTGCTGGAGCTACAGAAAATCCTTATTAGAGATGTATTGCCAAATATGTGAAAGAGGAATGCATGATTTAGCTTGGTCAAGGGCTGAAGATATCATAAAAATGAAGAACAAAGTTGACAAATGGAAGATGACTAAATAGAGGAAGAGGACACCATTGAGAGATCCCTCTCCTCTCTTAAGTCTCTTTCATGGAGAAGAGAACAAACATGACACATCACTTTCTCCTCTTAAGTCCCTTTCAATCCTCTCTCATTTTCCAACTATATAAGAGAGCTTGGGGAAAGGCATTTAAGAATCCATCACTTAGAAATTCAGCTGATAATTTAGTATTGCATTTTACTTTGTAGTAGTTTAAATTTCTCCATTTTAATTTCTGTACGCCCTGTGGTCACTGGCCACAGTGGCCAGTTTACGTTTAATGTAATTTACGTATTTTTGTTTTTACGTTATGTATTTACTTATGATCAGTAGCTAAACCCCTCTTTGGGTGTAGGTGTAAGCTGAACCCGTGAGGTCAAAATGTAACACTTGGGTGTTACCACTTTTTGCTAACCCTTCGGTTTGGTCATTCGAGTTGAAGCTTCATCTCAATGCGGACAAGCTGATCACTTGTAAGTGTTAATAATACATCTTTGACCCAGAGATGGGCGGATCCAAAATACGGTTTGAATGATGCAAGGAGGTTTGAGAAAATCTTCAATAATCGCATAGACATATGGGTTTTTGCATAATCGTATTAAGGTTCATATGTCGATCGAGTTGGTGTGTCATAGAGATATGTGCATCCCTCCACATCCGATGGAACTAAGATCTTCTAGAACTACGTAAAAACGATTGGCAAACCGAAGATTAGCATTATTGTGGCGACTTTAAAATAAAACCGTTTTCACAACCTATATGATGTAGCTTCGAGAGGAGGAAATTATATGGGACTACATTGTGACCGACTTTATTAACCAATTAAGTTACTAAAATACTCTCAGGGGAAAACTTACACCCGTGACCGCTTTTTGTTAGTAATTTTTTGTATTTTTAAAGTTATTAATATTTCAACAACAACAAACCATTTTTATAAAACTCTAAACTTTGCACCGGAAGCTCGTAAGAAAATCTCTAAATCTTAGTAGTCAATCCCTATGGAAAACGATCTTTGTACTTACCATTGTATTACTTGAAAAGCGAACGCAATAGTTTGTGTGCACTTGCACCACTATCGTGCCACGGTTCACATGTGTTTTATTTGCTATCAATACTTATGGAAGATGATTAGAGTTCATTAATTATTTCAAAGCTTTATATTAGGAAACAATTGATATATTTATGGAACCAAATATTTATTAGTTTATATGGACGGTTGAGACTGGGTTGCAATGGTTGTACAAATGGGATAAGTTGTATAATAAACCACCTCCTATGTCCTAATATGAGTATAATAGTTCATTAAGTTAATTACCTGATTAACATTAAGATTATTGCATATGAAAATCTAAGTACGATCAGATAACAATGTAAACAATAGATTGAATCTCAAATCATATGTGCATTGTTGTTACTTTCTCTAAGAGATTATCTCTCAAGATATTACAATGAAAGACTTATCAGAGACCGACCTTAAACCCTAGCTATTACAAGGTATATATACCATGAACTATTCTAGGAAAGTAAATAACAATTAATTTCTTTGTAGACTTTATTAACTTTATGTTTTGGTTTTTCACGTCTTCAATAGTTGTGATCTTCGATACAATATTATCACACCTAACAATATATCTTCTATCATTTTAAAAATCAAATATATAGATAAATTAAGACTCCTTATGGGATGGGACCATAAATAAAGGAGATCAAGTCTCTATTATCTACACGAAGTTGCATTCAGTTCAGCCTCATTCTGAAGCAAACCGTATAGAGCTTTAGAAGACTTCGATTTGCACCCACCGATGACTGCTTCTTCCTCAATCAACTTCTTTGTGTATAATCCATTTGCTCCAAGTTAGTTCTACTAAACTCTTTAAGGTATTATGTTAAAACAATTTCTAATGTGTTTATGTTCCTATACTTTCATTATTGTTATTATATGCTCAAGTAAGATTCATATATTGATAACAGAAAACAACACTAATAGCCCTCAAAACAATCTCCTTTGAACGATTAAATTAACTCTTGATCCCCAAGAATTCTCAAATAATCATTTAAACAAGCAACTAGGAGCTTAGACAATGGTGTTTTTCGATGTTCATGGAGGATTTGAATGACCAACGTTCAAAATTTGTGCAATAGCCATCGACCATTATACACGCCTCATGTTATTTTTTCACAAATACAAATAAAAACAAAAATGAAGTATAGGGAAACAGGAAATTATGGTACAAGATAAAATAAATCTGATGTATGACTCAACGCCATTGGGGGTCTTTTTTGGCATTTAACTTTAGTGTCCCTCGAATCAGTTGAGATGTCGGATGCATGTACGGTAACTTGGATACCCACAGTTATAAAAAAATAAATAGAGATTCTTACTTTATCAATCTAGTATTGATGAAATGTGGGATATCCATTCATAGGGGTGTGCAGAAAGTCGTATGATCCAATTTAAACTGACCGACCATAATCGGATATCCAATTGTAAATGGATTGCATCGGATCCAAAATTTCAACATCCAAATCGGATCGGTCGGTTCTTGGATACCAGTCCAACATCCAATAAAACTGAATCGATTCAATCTAATCCAATCCAATGACCATTCAACTAATATCCAATTAATAACTATATATAATTATTAACATTTTGCGATATAGTTTTTAATTGATATTTATGTACATTATCTTTTAATAACTTAAGAAAATATATGAATAATTGGTTGAAATGGTAGATATATTGGTTAAGTATTGGATCAAGAGATTGGATACATCCAATCCGATCCAACGAATAATTGGTTGAAATGGTAGATTAATTGTTGTCCTTTTGTTTTTTATTCTATTTTAATAAGCATAGTGCTTGTAGAGCCGATTTAATTGTACAATTTTATTTATGATTTGCGTTTATAAGCATTAATTTAAAGAAGTTTCCTTTTATTTGTTTTTTTATGTTAAATATTTGGAAAAAATTATTGTAGGGTCACATTTAGTTTTATTGTACATATCCTGGTCTTATGGCTACCGATTTGTCAGTGATCAATGCAAGACCTGAGGTTTCTTCGCTCAACTTGGATAGGGTTGTGTGCATTCAATCACAAGTAAACTTAGCCTTAAGAGAAAACCGAAGCATATTTGCCTACATACAGACTATCGGATACTTTTCCAGCTTCAAAATTAACAAGATTGTAGTTTAAGTTTCTAATTCCAACTTAATTTTCGTCCAAATCCACGAGCGGTCCCATAGAAGCAACTCTAAGCGAAAAACTCAAAGTAGACACACATAAAATGTTGTGCTTCAATATAAAAGAAATAAATCGATATATTGAAAAACATTACTTAAAGATCAAGTAAACACAAACATTGTTTATGTTAGAAAATATGTGTCACAATAACAAATGCTAGCAAGTGATTTCTAAGGTCCCAAACAAAATAGAAATCCACGGACACAAACAACCCGACAACAAATGCGGAGAACAATGATCTAGATGTTGCACGATGACTCTAATGAAATAAACAACCTCAAATATAGATAATAACAATATTTGTTATTATCTACGTAAATGATAAAAATTCACCAAACAATATTAGCAACACAAGAATTTAACGTCGTTCCACTATCGGTGTGATAGTGTACATCCACCAAAGAGAGAGAGAGAGAGAGAGCTCGATATATTACCAACAGGGAGAGATTACAACGTGTTTACGAGATCCTTGGATCAACAAAGCAGCTACCAAATGTTTCCCTCAAAACAATGTTTCCAAAGCTGGAAACTAAAACTAAAAACAATATATATATATATATTGTTTTCCGAGAGGAAAGCTAGAACAAAGAAGAAGTCTTCAACTATAGGTGTGTTCTTTGACACCATTTTCATCCCTATTTATAGTAAATCATGAACTTGCTCCCCAAGCTATATGTCAAGATGATAACATGCATACATTATTATGCATACATCATGCATATATGCAAGTTGGCAAAAGGAGTATTCATTTGATTTCCATGCAAGCAATCTGTTTCTTCCAAAAGAGCATCCTCAATGTGAGCCATATATTTGTCAACATATACGACAAACTAATCAAAAAGACAAATAACTTGTAACTCATGCTTGGTAATTTGTACAGCATAAAAACAAGACTCTCAAAACTCCACCATGATGTGCAAATCACGACGAAGCCAAGGCATGAACCAATCCAACACCCACGAACAAATAGCTGATAGAGATTGACACAAGGTAGCAAAATGCATTTTGAACGTGACGAGCTTCGGCTCGGACATCACTCGTCAAAGCCAAAAGCAAAAAAATCCTCAAGTGTGCAATCTCAATAAAACGAATGAGTTAAGCAACCCATAACACATACCAAGTAATAACTCCCCAAAGATGTCGTTTTTGTCACATGTGCTAATAGTCTTTCTCTCTCTGCCAAACTGCCCAAAGGCACTAACACAAACGGAGCTGGATCAAGTTTGAGCAATGCTCAAACTTAGCTGACGGTAGCGACTTTGTGAACATATCAATAGCATTGTCGTCTGTCAGAATTTTCTTCAAATAGACGACCGTTGCTTCATGTAATTTAACAAGATATGCATCACACACATTATGTGCTTTGTCCGAGAACTGAAAGCCAAATTAGTTGCCAAATGAATGACACTCTGATTATCACAGAAAATGCGCACGGAGGGTTGCTCGAAGCCTAAGCCATTCATCAATTCTTTCAAATGGACCGCTTCTTTTGCAGACTCAACCGCCACAACAAGTTCGGCTTCTATGGTTGACAATGCCACAATAGACTATAAACGTGATCTCCAACTCACGGTGGTTCCACCCAAGGTAAATACATAATCGGATGTGGATCTCCAACCTAGTCGATCACCTGCACAGTCAAAATCACAAAATCCAATAATTTCACAGTCATTGTGCAAACCAAATATAAGACCATGTGTCTCGGTTCCCTTCAAATATCAGAATGCCATTTTAACGGCCATCCAATGTGACTGACCCAGATTTGTGAGAAACCGACTCACTACTCCGACACAATGTGCGAGATCGGTACGAGTGCACACCATGGCGTACATAAGACTCCCGACCGCACTAGCGTATGGAAATTTTGACATTTCGGTCTTTCCCTTGTCATCCTACAGGTAATCTTCACTTGTAATCTTGATGTGCTTTGGTAGAGGAGTGCTAGACGTCTTGGAACCATCAAGATTGAACCGCTTCAGAATATTCTGAATATATGCTCGTTGTGTCAACCTGAGTGTCTCAAGTGACTTTCTGTCCTGTACGATTTCCATGCCCAAAAATCTTCTGCGCCGCGCCAAGATCTTTTATTTCAAATTTCGACATCAATTTATCTTTCAGTCGTTCGATCTCTGACCGGTCCTTAAAGGCAATAAGCATGTCATCTACATAAAGAAGTAAGTAAGCGAAAACGCCACTGCTTTGTCTATGATAGACACAAGCATCTTTTTCAATGCGCTCCAAACCAAGGGTTAGCATAAACAAGTCAAACTTCTATACCATTGACGAGGCGACTATTTAAGTCCATAGAGGGACTTCTTGAGCTTACATACATAATCTGGATTGCTTTCAGAAACGAAACCATCGTGTTGCTTTATAAAAATAGTTTCCTCCAAGTCTCCGTGTAGGAAGGCGGTCTTCACATCTAACTGTTCTACCTCCAAATCGTGCATAGCCACGATTGCCAAAAGAACACGAATAGATGCATGTCGAACAACAGGAGCAAATATATCGTCATACTCGATACCTTTCCTTTGAGCAAAGCCTTTAGCAACGAGACAAGCCTTGTAACGATCATCATCCTTGACCTTGTATACCCACTTGCACCCAATTGCCCGATTACCTTTCGGTAGTGGACAAAGTTCCCAAGTCTTGTTCTTTGAGAGAGCTTCCATCTCTTCTTTCATGGCGGATAGCCATTTGGAACTGTGGGTTGAAGCCAATGATTCCTTCAAATCAAGCGGCTCCTCTAGCCCTACATGCAAAGCATACTCCAGTTGATCTATAAACTCATGTTAGCAAAATCCTAATCTCCATACCTGTTAGGCGGTTGAATAGTCCTTTGACTATGCCTAGTAGGTGCAATAGATGGATTGTGTCGCCTTGGTCACCATCATCAATCAGAATCTCTTCTTTAGAATCACTTGTAGAAGTCATTGGCGGAATGAATTTTTCAACATTTTCGGGTGGTCCTGAACTAGTATCAAGAGCAGATGAACTGGGAATATAAGGATTGCCTATTGTCTTCGCATCATCGGTAGTAGGAGCAACAGTAGTAACGACTTTCGGATCTTGAGAGGACTGAGGGTTCTGTGACTTTAATAGGATTGATTCATCAAATGTGACATGACGAGAATGAATCACTTCACGAGTCAAGGGGTTCTAGATTCGATAACCCTTGATACCATATGTATAGCCGAGGAAAGATCATTTGGTGGCTCTCGGATCTAGCTTGTCCTGACCTGAAACTTGAACATAAACATGACAACCAAATACACGTATGTATTTCAGACACATGTTTCTTTTACCTCTCCAAACCTGTACCGGAATCTCGCCCAACGGCCGAACAAGGTAACCTGTTAATAATGTGCACCGCGGTGTGAAGTGCTTCAGCCCAAAACGATCTAGGCAATCCCGATGTAGACAACATACATCGGACTTTTTCAAGCAAAGTATTATTCATCCGCTCGGCAACCCCATTAGACTGAGGGTTGCCTAGTGTGGTGTAGTGACGTGGATGCCTTTACGCGAACAAAAGTCTTTGAATTTACCACTAGTAAATTCTCCCCCGTTGTCAGATCCAAGCACTTTCAATTTCTTTTCAGTCTCAACTTCTACTCGTGCTAACCAAGTCTTGAACGTAGCGAAGACATCTAACTTTAACTTTAACACATACACCCAAAGCTTATGTGAGAAATCATCAATAAACAAAACAAAATATTTACCTCCACTGAGGTACGAAGTATTGGATGGTCCCCAGACGTCTGTATGAACATAATCGAGGATTCCTTTAGTGTTGTGTTTTCCAACACCAAAAGAAACATGCGTCTGTTTTCCCTTGACACATCCCAAACAAAAAATCCAGGCTAGCAGGTACCGCGACTTTGATAAGATTTTGCTTGCGCAAAATCTCCAAATTCTTCTCGGATGTGTGGTCTAAACGAAGGTTCCATAAACGAGCAGCATCAAGATTTTGTGAGTTATCGGCCACACACGATTCAGAAGAAATAGTCTCGCCAATCAAATGAAAAAGATTATTTTCAGCCCGTTTGCCTTTCATTACAATAAAACACCCTATAGAAATGCTCAAACTCTCGTCTACAATCTGAATCTTGCAACCCAATTTGAATAGTTGTCCAAGAGAGATCAAGGAACGAGCCATGGATGGAACAAATTTGACATTATTCAATGTCCAAATACACCCATCAAACATCTTGATCTGCACAGTACCTGTTGATCATAACTCCTGTTAAATGATTTGAATATGATTCCTTTTTATACTTAGTGAAATTCCATTGTATAAGCTTCTGTTTATATTCAGCGATAGCACACGCTAATAACCATCAGCGATCGTTGAAGATCAAGGAACAACAAGCTTATCTCTGAAGATCTGAAGATCAGCTATCACACCAAAAGACCATTCAGCGAAAGTCAAAGACCCTAGCTGAAGAAAGAGATAATCAACTAAGTGAACTGAAGCGGTTCAGCGATAGCAGCGATTGTCTGCTCAAAGTGTGAAGTCTTGTGAAGCCTCAGCGATACTGAAGTTCATCCTTGAATATTCAGTATCGGCGATCAAATGAAGCTTCCTTTGCAAGATTAAAGATTGATCTTATCCTCGATGCACAAAAGCCAAACCTAGAACCATGTCAGAAAAGGACGTACGACTTGTCTCTTATGTCCCCATCATATCTGATATGGTACTGTTCATATTCGGCCAAAAGCATGGCTGTCTTATTAGCAAGGACAAGCTTCCTATCCAAGCTTGACACGTGGCATATACCTTTTGTCTTGCATTAAATGCAAACGGGTATAAATAAGACGGAGATATCTTCTTCATCGAAATGCATGCTTCTGTCTAACCTAAACCCTCTTTGTTCTTTCTTTCATCTTCTTGTGCATCAAACTTAGTGTTTCTTAGTTACAATAGAATAGGTGTTAAACTTGTTCTTATTCCGCTTGTAACTGTAAATTTGTTTATTATCTATAAACTCATTTAAAAACCAAAATTTGTGTGTGTTTGTATTCAACCCCCCCTTCTACAAACTGTTTACTTTTGATTGAACTCTTGTAGACCCTTTAGGGACCAACAGTACCGATACCCTTAGTAATACACGAAGTATTGTTTCCCATATAAATACTGTTGCCTTCAACTTTTTCGAAGGTAGAGAAACAATCCCGAAAAGGTGTCATGTGGTAAGATGCACCGGTATGTAACACCTAGCGCCTGTCACCTGGCGGGGTTGTAACTGTGGCGGAGAAGCCATATTGCTCCTCTTCGGCTGCAACAGTTGATGATTCAGAGTTATCCGTGCCTTTGTTTTTAAGACTCGGACAATCCTTCACCCAATGACCTAACTTGTGGCAATAGTTAAAGTTGCCACGTGTCTTTGATTTCCCGCGAGAACCAGGTCCACGAGACGGAGAGCGCCCACGGTTTCTTCTTCTTAAAGATTGTTGATCATCACGACCTCTATCAGCAAATAGGTCGTGGCAATGGTTGTTCTCTCTTGGGTTGTTATCGATTCTCATCTGAACTCGTTGATCTTCATAAATCATTCCTGTTTTCACATCAGACAAAGAAAGAATTTCTCTTCCATATATAAAACTGTTAGTGAATTGAGAATATTTCTCGGGAAGTGAATACAACAGAATCATAGCAAGAGCTCCTTCATCTTTGGCAAGAAGTGCATCTGTTGCCTTCAACTTCATTATGATGTCTTCGAATTCGGTCATATGAGCCTTAATGGTTGAACCTTTCTTCATTTTGAAGAAGAGGCACGACCGCATCAATAACAACTTGTTGGTCAGAGTTTTCTTGAGATAAAGATTCTCAAGTTTATTCCAAATACCTGCAGCAGTCTTTTCTGAAACGATCTCAGAAATGACATTCTCTCCCATAGTCATCTGCAAAGTAGTAAATGCCCATGCTTCCATTTCTCTAGCCTTAAGGTTAGACATATTAGGGTCTAACTCATTTTTAGCAAATAATACTGATGGACTCATTCTTTCTAAGTGCAACAAATGTTGTGAACTGCCATTTACCAAAATCACCATCCCCATTCCAAGTCTGTATATGAATCACAGCCCCAGATAAATTAAATGTACCCTCTTGATACGGTCTTTAGGTCTGGTTTGAGGAACTTGCACTAAATGGGTTTTCGGCTTCAGTCATAGAGACAAATATGTGTGCAAACTAGTTTATGTATATTTTCTACACAGACTCCAAATCTAGATCCGAAGTTCTGATGCCAATTGTTAGGATATATGTGTCACAATAACAAATGCTAGCAAGTGATTTCTAAGGTCCCAAACAAAATAGAAATCCAATGACACAAATAACCCGACAACAAATGCGGATAACAATGATCTAGATGTTGCACGATGACTCTAACGAAATAAACAACTCCAAATATAGATAATAACAACACTTTATCTACGTAAATGACAAAAATTCACCAAACAATATTAGCAACACGAGAATTTAACGTGCTTCCACTATCGGTGTGATAGTGTACATCCACCAAAGAGAGAGATCTTGATATATTACCAACCGGGAGAGATTATAACGTGTTTACGAGATCCTTGGATCAACAAATCAGCTACCAAATGTTTCCCTCAAAACTTTCCTAAGCTGGAAACTAAATCTAAAAACAATATATATAGGGTTGGGATCACATGAGACACGCTTGTTTCCGTGAGACCGTGAGACAACCTTTTTACTCTTGAAACTTCACAGCAAAAACACTGTGAAGGTAAAAAAAATCTGATGGGTTCACATGAGGCCAGCCTCTTTCCGTGAGACCCACCGGAGATCCATGAAACCACCTTTTTACTCTTGAAACTTCACAGCAAAAACACTGTGAAGGCAAAAAAAAATCTGAACCTTCACAGCAAAAACACTGTAAAGGTTACCTTCACATCAAAATTACTATGTAGGTTACCTTCATAGCAAAAATACTGTAAAGATTCATATTTTTTTACCTTCATAGTGTTTTTGCTGTGAAGTTTCAAGTGTAAAAAAGTTGTCTCACGTGTCTCACGGAAACAGACGTGTCTCACGTGATACCAAGTCTCTCTCTCTCTCTATATATATATATATATATATGTATGTAGGGTGCATATTCTTTGCAAACTCCCTATTTTGTGTGTACTTTGCAAACCGATCTGGTCCCTTAATTAAATTGATCAACGGTTGTTATCATCAAGTGGCAGAAAATGTAATTAAATGGTGATTCATGGTTTTAATTTAGTCAGGTAAATTAAAATGAGGGTATAATTGTCTTATCCACAATTTATTTATTTGATTTAATAATTTCAATTTATAATTAAAAAAATGAAACATATTGGAATCGTGATCTTAGCAAAATGTTTCCAATAATATGGCAAGTTTTTTAAGAAACTGATCAATTTGAAATTTAGGAGATTCGGAAGTTTCATAATTGGTTTAATTCCTAGATTCTGCATCGTTTCATCGTTGAATTAGGGTTCTTCATTCGATTTCATGAACACCTTGCCGGCTTTCATGAACACTGTACTATATTTCATGAACACTTTCAGTTTCATTGTATTCATATTCATCAAGTAAATCATCCAACTGTTCTTCATCATCGTCATTGAAATCTGATTAGGGTTTGTTTGACGTTTCATTCAAGTTGTTTGAATTATCGAACACACATGTTGCTTCTTTGTCGTTGTTGTTTCCATTAAACTCGAACACACATGTTTCTTCTTTGCCGCTGTTGTTTCCAGTATACTCCTTCATGTTCTCCATGGTAGCAATTTCACGATTTTGATTTTCATTATAGATTAGAAATTGTTTTGGAGATTATTATTGATTCCTAAATTATAGCAGTTGCAGGTTATACAAATACGGGATTTGTTTTTTGATTTTTTTAATGATTTTAATTAATGTTAATTTACTTAACTACTCTTGTTTGTTATTTAATTATTAATAACAAAATAATAATAATAATGCTGAATTCCTATTGGTTGAGTGGAGTTTGTATATATATATATATATATATATATATATATATATATATATATATATGGGTGTGTTCTTTGACACCCTTTACATCCCTATTTATATAAATCATGAACTTGCTCCCCAAGCTATATGTCAAGATGATGACATGCATACATGCAAGTTGGCAAAAGGAATATTCATTTGACTTCCATGCAAGCAATAGTGTTTCTTCTAAAAGAGCATCTTCAATGTGAGCCACATATTTATCAACATATAAGACAAACTAATTAAAATGACAAATAACTTGTAACTTATACTTGGTAATTTGTAAGGCATAAAAACAAGACTCTCAACAGTCTAATGGTCGAACAAGTAAACTTAACTGTAAATATTAAGAAAAAAATAAAGAATTACAAGAAAAAAAATTCAAACTTGATCCTATAACACAATTTTTTTTTGTTAAAACTAGATAAACAAGTGCTAAATTAATAAAATGTTATATTATTTAGAGGCCCTATTATAAATAACTAAATAATATTAAAAAAAAATATTGTTTTAAAGTGTTTAAAGGACAAAAGTTATGATGTTAACCCTTCAACTAAATAAAAAATAATTGTGTAAATACAAAAAGCCAAATGACTTAATTACCAACTTAAACCTCTTGAATTATTAAATAAAAATATAATTATATATATATATATATTCATAATCTTATCTGATTACAATATCATTAATAATTCAAAATATAATAGCAAATAAAATCTATTGAAATTTAAGTATAATTCTTAATTTAATAAAATTACATAACTGTTCACCAATAAACCATGGGATCACTTGAGCAAGACCGAGGATAACGAAGTCTTTTAGTTCTAATTTGTTTGTAACTCAATCACAGCTTTCTTGTCCATACATGAGTTTCATAGTAAGCTACCGAGTCATGATAAGAATCTGGATTTTTCACCAGTGATTCTTAGGTTCAATTAGAGATGGCAAAATGGGATGGGCCCTGCCCGGCCCTTAACCGGGACCAGTAAGGCCCAGATTTGAGCCCGGAGGCCGTAACTGGTTAGGGATTTTAGAATTTTTCGGCCCGGTGTGGCCCGATACTGGTTGCAGATCCGGTTTTCGGCCTAGCATGATTCCAATTCAAAGAAGTAGTCGTTAGTTACCGTTATGTTACCATTTTCTTTGTCTTTTTACCCTCCAAAACTCTATAAATAAGTCTTATGTTGTATGAGTTTAGACACCAAACTCACAAAGCAAAAAACGTTGACAAATGTCTCTATATTTCTCGTTTTCGACTCATAATTTAAAAAAAAATATTATGATTAAATATAATTTTAAATAGTTAATAAATAGAAATGATAATAAAACGTATTTTTAAAGTGTATTTGAGTGACCCAATAAAATATCTTCAAAAATAAAAAAATAAAATACTAAAGACCAATTTTGGGCCCGGTAACGTAACCACCCTATTTGGTCCACCCTCTAACGTCCAAGATCTGGATCGGGACCGGTATTTTGCCATCTCTATATTCGGTGAATGCTATTCCTCTACACCTACAGATTATGCGAATGTTTCAGTAATTCTAACTCGATAAAATCAAATTTATTTTTTATTAGCAATTACCGAACCACAAAATTTATGCAAAAAGAAAGACATTTCAACTCTTTATAGCGCTATTAGTTTTTCTAAAAGAATTTAATAAAATAAAAATAGTGAATCAAAATGTAAGTTACTAATTTTATTTCATAATTGCTAATAAAGCAAAATTACAACTAAGAAATTTACTTTATTACCAAAGGGCCTTTGGCCTAGCGGTATCATAACTTTTGTCTTCCTATGAGGTCAGGGGTTCAAATCTCACCAAATGTGAGAAAGGTGTGTGAGTTTATTTGTTACATTTTCCGTATATAATAAATATTATATACTTAAAAAATCTACTTTATTTTAAACAAATTCAGAATTTTACAAAAAAAAAGTTAAACTAAAACACATCAACCAAAATAACGACCAAGTTAATTGATACCAATATATGGGGGTTTCAAATTCATGCCTTTTTTATTTGGTGTTCAAATATGGCCGGCCAAATACCACAACCTTTTCCATACAGTGTGAACCACTCTAAAAGAGTAACATAAACTCTGTTTCCACAACTATGAATATTTTTATCTCAATTAACTTACATTTCAAACATAAAAACAACACTAATAGCCCTTAAACCAATCTACTTTGAACGATTAAATTAATTCTCGACTCTAAAGAATTCCCAAATCATCATTTAGACAACAATTGCAAAATGCCACCAGAAGCTTAGTCAATGGTGTTCTTCGACCCTCTAATTGCAGGATTTTCGATGACTATCGTTCAAAATTCGTGCAATAGCCACCAACTATTACACACACACACACACACACACACTTCCCCCTTTATTTTCACAAGTAAAAAAAATGAACAAGTACAGGTAACAAGAAACTATTGTACATGATCAAAGAAACCTAATGTTGTACAACTCAATGTGGGGTGTTAACTTAAGCCGGTGGATATAGTTGAGATGTGTGCAAGCTGGCTCAGATATCGACAGTTATAAAAAAAAATAAAGAAAAGAGAGATTCTTACTCTTATCAATCTAGTCTTTGGTATTTGGTAGCTGTACTTTTCTTGTGGTAGCATCAAGGACAACTTTTGATCCAAAAAACTGCAGAAAAAACCCCCCTGATATTTTAAGGACTTTTTTCATAAAATAAAGGTATAATCATGAGAGAGGAAAATCGTGGTGTCCCAGAGGCAGTGGGATGGATAACGAGAACCCACTTAAAGGTTCTCGCCTCCTTATTGTTGGGATATTTCAACGAGAAAGGTTTGATGCAGAATGATTAAGAGGCTTTTATAATATAATGCAAAATGAAATATAATTGTTTGGTAATTGTTCAGGATATAATTAGGGCTCTTAATGGTTAAGGGAGGTCCAGATACAAAATAATTAAGAGGGTTTTGGAACCATTAAGAGGCAGATTTGTTTTTTGCCAAACAGGATTCACCTCTTAGCGATTCAAAGGCTGCCTCTTAATGGAACTGTTAAGAGGTAAACAAACAGCTCCTTACAGAGATATCAAGAATGATCACAACTTAAAGGGTAAAGCAGAAGTAAAAGTTTGGCGTACATATTAAAAGAGTGAAACATTATTTGCAGCCGGGCCTCCTAGGAGGTCAAAAGTTCAAACTCACAAAATACTTATAAATATTATTTGTAGGTATTTAGTGAACTAACAAATGGGAAATATGTAAAAGGAAAGCATTTGGCTTAAAAAAGCAAGAGGAGAAAAACAAAGTAAACCCCTTGTATGAAAGATAAAAGAACAGATAAGAACTAAACAATGGGAAAAACCTACAAACCATGGGTAAATGTTCAACTAAAACTTGAAGAAGCATAGCAATTTTAGGATTTTTTTCACTTGAAAAACTAAAAACTTCAGAATTACCGTTCATATAACTTGCTTCATTTCTAAATTATGTTTTTAAGATGGGCATCATTTAAGATTACGTTATTAGGAGAAATAAGGAAAAAATACGGAGTGACTCCATCTCTCCATTTTGGGTAAAATGCAACAAAGTTTGTTGTTAATTCCTATTTACTGTAACAAATAACTTTCTTTTCTCAATCAATGTAACAAAGTTTCAGATTTCTGTTCTTTTACCAACTTTAACTGGTGATAAACTTTTGACCTTGTAAATTCGATGGTGTCATAACCCTTTCGTAAGCATTCGTAAACCATTGGTATACGGGTATCCACGTCATCAAATGTTACAAGATCAGTATGTTATCGGTAAAAATGGGTACAAAATATGAAATTCTAAAACTTTGTTAAATCAATTGAGAAAAAGAAAACTTCACACAGTAAATCAGAGCTAAACCAAACTTTGTTGCAATTCGCTCTTCTACTATTTTTCCATCTTTTGCACCAGCCATGAAGCAACTTAACTCCATAACACAATCTAACATCGATTTATTAATCGTAAAATTTGAACTCCAAAACACAACATGAATCAAATTATATGAATTAAAACTAGGAATAGCTGAGAAGATCAGCAGAAGTTAGGGAGGTTCAAGGGAAAACACTAAAAAAACAGAAAACTGAAGAACACCCTGGGAGCCCTCCATCCGGACAGTATGCACAAATGCATTCAAGCGATTCAATCAATCGCTTGAATGCATTTGTGCATACCGTTTGGATGGAGGGCTCCCAGGGTGTTCTTCAGTTTTCTCTTTTTTTGGCGTTTTCCCTTGAGCCTAACCCTAGCAGAAGTATACGTAAATCATAAAAAAGCATTATGAGTCAAAGAGTGCTTACAAGGTAAATAACAGAGAAGAATGCAACAGTTAAAAGGACCAGTTGCCAAAATGCCGAGAAGAAGGTTCTTTGAAGCCATAGGCCATAGCAAGAGTTCACCATGTGGAATCAAGCCCTGACATATAGAAAAAGAAGAGTAAGTTCCATACTCTTGTAAATAACAAAAGGAGGAAAATGAGACCCAATAAAATAACTGCATTTAGTTACAAAGATAACTTATTCGATGATATAATAAAGAATGGTGACACTTCCGTACATCCAGATCAATCAGTTATCCAAAGATAGAAAAAAATAACATATAAATGAAACCCAGTTCAAATAACTTCAAATCAATCAATTAAAAACACAGAAACTGAAATTGGTTGTTTACTTGATATAGCGAAAGGAAAAGTGGAAGTGAAGCAAGTAATAGAGATATGGTTTGAACATCTACGGTTTATATCTTCCCATCAAGTTTCTAATGGTTGCTTATCATGAACAAAAAAATGAATGACAAATTCCACTCACTTACCAATGATGGCCTAATCAAAGCATGGCAATCACAAAGGAGCGATGAACAAACTCTTAAAAAAATGAAGTATTTCGTTTATTGGACCAATAAGGAAAACATAAATTGAGATAGAGAAAAAGGAGCAAGAAAGACTTGAATCAGAAAATGAGATATCGAGATGAGTTGCAATTAAAGTACCTGATTACATTTCCTGGCTGTCTTTGAGTGATGAAATCGAAGAAAATGGAGGAGAAGGTCTGGAAAAGATGGAAGATGAAGAGGGATCTTTCATCTAGAGGGATGAAATAAAATAAGTCACTTTGAAGATGTTGAAGAAAAGAGATGCTGGAGAGAAAATGGAATGCGAACAGGATGATTTTGGAAAAGAAAGGTGCTAAATGGATTAGGCAGTGGTGTCATATCTGTCTGTTCCAATGCCAGTATGCCACTTAATCGTTAAGAGACCTTTTTTTCTAACAAAGAGCACCCGCATCTGACCAATTAAGAGGTCAACATTAGTAATGTTTGAACTTTACCATCTTCCATAAAGAAAAATCAAATTTTAGTAGGTCAACATAACTTAAAAGTCCTCCATTAAAAATGGTAATCAAGTTCACAAGTGTTCTACAGCAATCAGTAGCTATAGACCATTTAGCAATCACAGTGCACCATAATCATGGGATAAACCTAGCTATTCTTGATGATGATCAACAGTGCCATTTGATGATTTTAGGTGAAGAATTATACTTAGACAGCAGTAATGTAATAGATAACAGCAATGCAAGATATTCTTACGGTTATGTGTACCTAATTCGTATAAGAAAAATATAAAAGAAAAACAGGTAAATAATAGTGGGAGAGATATTAATCTAGCCCCTCTTATTATAACCCAAAATATTGTGTGGAAACTGCATATATTTAATCCAATTTTATAGCACACTCTGGCGCAATTACCCCAGTATTGGCTTTCGGATAAAATTTAAATGTTTCCGCTGATATAGCCTTATTGATTCAATGTAATTAACTTTGTTTTGAGCTGTGCACAGATCTCAACAATGGGAAATTATCACAAAACTTTGCAATGAAAATAGGTTAGGTGGGTAAAATATGAGCAATTGATATGTTTTGTTCAAGAATATGTGAAGAATATAAGGGGAGTTACCAAAAAGTTATAAAGCCACATCTGATTGGTATAAGAAAGGTCCACCCTTTAGTATATCATCTAATGTGCTTTGTTTAATAAAAGCAATGGTACAATACTTCAGTGCATCAAATATCTATCATATCTTGTCGGAAATATTAGTAATTGAAAATCAATGGCAATTGTTACATAGAAATCATACAAATCCTCAAGCCTGCTTCTTGAAAAGCATTCAAAGCTACGTCTTAGGTGTTTAAGTTATCCTTCGTTCTAATGTCACAAAGCAGCACAAAATAATATAATATATATATATATGAAAATGACTAATGTCTTTCTTATTGTATTCTCTGATAAGCACATCATATCTGAAGGGGAAAGGAAGTGTACATGGAAGTCAAGCTAAACGCTTAATACGAATAAATTCTGGGCATCAAAAATCAAAGTTGTAGCTATATATATATATATATATATATATATTGCACCTGTTTCTGCAAGCGTATTTATAGCAATACTTTAGTAGCTTCACTTGGAACAAACCCTCTTCGTAACATCTCCTCTACCCACACCTTAGCATCAGTTTTCCTACCATGCCTGTAAAATCCATGCACCAGAGTTTCATAGGTCCACTGATTAGGCTCATAACCCTTCTGACATATCTTCTGAAACAACAGAGAAGCATCATCTACTTGTTTAATGCTTAATTTTCTAAGTAGCATATTGTAAGTAAATATATCAAGTGGGAAGCAGTTTCCCACTACTTTTTCCAAATCATTAGGATCTATATCACTTCTAAAATGGTTGGAAAACAAATCAACTAGCTCCATAAGTCTCCAAATAGGAGACATCTCATCAGAAGGCCTCGAGTCCACCCAAGTGTTATATAGCTCCCGATGCTTCAATGAATGCAAAAGCAAGTTGTTACAGATAAAGGATGATAGAGGACGGCCAACTCCAATTAAGTCATCAATAAGATCCATGACTTTATCATATCGCTTATGTCTGCATAATGCATAAATAAGTTCCTCATAGCATTCAAGAGTTGGTCTAACGGCCTTCTCCTTCTCTCTAATTTCTGAAAAGATGCTTAATGCAACATCTATTTTATTTGTTTTGCAAAGACCAGTAACCATAGTATTGCATACTTTTCTACCCATCTTTCTTCTCTTTTGGATATCATAGAAAGTATGTAGAGCATCAGATACTTTTTCGCTCCTTAGATAACTCTTCAAGATTAGAAGATCAGAACTAACATTAGGAGAAATTCCACTTCTTTTCATCATCTCATATACTTGTCTTGCCAAGTCAGGTTTCTTAGCAAGGCCAGCTCCTTCAATGAAAATGTTGAAAACACCACAATTAAGTTCATGAAGAGATAACTGCATTTCCAACAACTTTTGCAATTGCATCTCTGGATTTTCCATTTCACATACACTCTGAATGACTGCTCTGAACAATCGACGAGTTGGGGTGTGACCTTTTTTTTGCATTTCAATCAGTAGTCTAGCAGCAATATCTCCCCTTTCTGACTTAATAAACCCGTTTATCATATTGCTATAAGCACGTCTACTCGTAACTTTATTGAGCTTATTAAGCTCCCCGTGTATGAAATAACCATCCTCAACTCTCCCAGTCCTACAAAGGGCCATGATATATTTTTCATGAATTGAATCTGTTAGTACAACATTTTTATCTATGGCTATAAGAAACAACTCATTCATCATGTCGAGCTTTTCCAGCTTGCATAAAGCGTTAGCAAGGATAGAAAAGGTCGTCTTTCCAGGGAAATACCCTTGCTTAATTAAATTCTTGAAAATACGATAGGCATCAACAACACTTCCATCCCCACAAAGGGTGTTCATAAGATAGTTAAAAGCCATGCTACTCGGTGATAACCCAAACTCCCCTCTTGAATCATATAATTTAAGAGCAACATCAACCATCCCTGCCTTGCAAAAAAAGCATAAAACAATATTCATAGTTAGCTCATCTGGGGGTATATTGTTTTCCCTCATTTCAATGACCAAATCACACACTTCCTCAAGCCTATTCTCTCTCAAAAGCTTCATTATCAAGGTGTTATAACGGAAAACATCTGGGACATAGTGAACGACCAACTCCTGGTTTCTTGTCTTCTCCATGAACTCCATAGCTCCATCTAGCTTCCTAGCTCGTAGAAGCTCTCTAATCCATATATCATAAACATAGAATTCCCCAAACTCATCCACCAATTTCCCAGCCTTATCAAATTGATTATTCTTGCATAACCCATCCACAAGAGCACCAACCATATGCCCACCACCCTTTATTTTGACCCCACTATCCATCACCCCACGAAGATATGTTTCCGCTCTATCAAACTCCTTTTTCCTACAAAAAGCCTTAACCAATATAGAATAAGTGACCTCTGATTCAAACCCTCGACTCTTAATCTGTCTTGCAACTGACTCAACTCCATCAAAATCATCCTCCTCTACCAAAGCATTCAACAGTACATGATAAGAAAAACCATCTAAATCAATGCCCTGGTATCGCATTCGGCCGAACAATTTGAGTGCAATCTCCGATTTTCCTGCCACAGCATAACCCATCACTAAAATGGCATGAAAATTGGTCTTGTGACCGCCACGATGCTTAGCATAGTTATCCAGATAATCCAACATCAAAGACATTAACTTTGCCCTCGAAAGTATCTTAAAGATTGCATTAAATGTAGCACGTGTATGGTGAAACCCTGGTTGCCTCCCTGCCCAATCAAAGAACTTCAAGCAAGACAACACATCTTTCCCGTAGGACAACACATCAAGAACGAGTGACTCGGTAAGATGAAGATTCAACCGCGAGAGTGCCACATCTACGGCATCACGTGACGACATGAAATCTTCGTTCTCACTAATCCCTCTGCTGACCCCATCAGAGGATAAGATTTCAAGTATGCGATCAATAAAAGGGTTCCTACTAGACTTGAACCATTCTCTGAACGTCACCACCACATCCTCTGACTGTAATTTCCGCACTGGTGAATCAAACGAATATAATGGGTTTAAAAGGACGGCATTGGTGGCTGTGGATGCTGCTGTAGTTGAATAGCAGAAGAAGGTGTCGTTTTTACTGAGAGGAGAAAAGAGAGCCCGAATGGAAGTTTGCTTCAGGTATCTTAGTCTTGCCATAAATGGTGAAAGTATAACTTTTGTAAGCTACACTGCATCAACACTGCATTAGATGCAAATTGTTATTTCTTGAAGATCTACAGCCCGAAAATTTAGTTGGGATTTCTTGTTGTGATGAGTTTCTGGTGAAGATTCAGTAACAAACAGTACACAAGAAGACGATGGCGTGAGTTATTTTCATGGCAGGGTATCCTAGCCAGTGGCAGATGCACAACCTAATCAAAAAACAAAAAAAAAGCAATTGTTAAGCATGTAATATGTAATCATACAGTAAATTTTACAATTTACGAAGTAAATTAACAACATGATCAATGGTAGGTTCGGTTCTGTTTGTAACGTAAATTTACAACATAACCAACTAAACAAAACAATAATCACTTTGGCTTGAACCCTAATTAATCAATAATATATTAAAACTGAAAAGCATTTACGCAAAGCAGTCAAGCCAAAAAATATCAAGTTATTGCATGTTATTATCAATTAAAACCCCTAATTTACTTACCTATAAGGAGGCTTGATCTACCAACAGACGAGCAGAGTGCCATGAGTTTTAGAGTCTGATTCAGGGCCGGTCCTGAGGTTTTTCATGCCCTAGGCAAAATACCTAAAAAATGACCCCAACCTAAAAAACAGACAAAACACACTATTTCTAAGGGACCAAGGATTACCGGTGAATCGTGAGTTTTCAAATGATAGAAACCACACTAGTCACCACTCAAAATGGGCCACTTACAGATCATTTTTCGAATGTCAACATTATCGATCAACAAAAATATGCAACAAGTTACTAGATATGTGGAAAAATGAGTGATTTAAAGGACTGCAAATACAGCTTGTACATTAATGCACACGAGGAAACTAAAGATTAGTTAAGGAATATTTTGGGAATACATTAGACAACTTGATGTGTAAGCTAGAAATCTAGAAAACATGTTTAACATGATATAGAAATTAGTGTTTATGAAATCAATTTGACAAACAACCAACTAGGTAGAGAAACCACGTGATGTATGCAAATTGACTTTGTTATATACTCATTAAACGAAAATAAAACGAGATTACCAATAGAATATGCTAACATGCTATGAAAGAGATTTGGTTGATTATGTTTATAACTTTGTTCTTGGAGCAGAAGCTATTTGTTTGGCTTTACATCCGTCCCAAGGTATCATTTCTAATACATCCGTGGGACACGCTCGGACACATTGAGTACAACCGATACATGTATCATTCATCATTCATTTACTAAGTAATAATAGCTTTTTATATGCTCTAAGCAACATGTACGACACTCAATTCTAAAAGTTGGCGTGTGGTTAATTTGTCATGAACCCTAAATCCCTAGCCTGATTTCATCTTAATATCAAAGGGAACATGAAAGAACATGATCATGATACGACACAATTTTAATGACAAATTGGACAACAAATCATAGGTGAATTACCTTTCACTAGTTTGAAAAACAACCCATCCTCCAACAATATCTTGAGTAACTACAACACAACAATGTCACTTCCATTCTTTTGTAGGCTTCCTAAATTGACCTCAATAAATTGTAATTACTATCCCTAAGACGTAAATGCCACATAAATGCATAGAAAACAAGTAAAATCAATACTCTTTAGATCAAGAATCAAACTATGTAACCACTCTTTCAGTCTTTTAAATTAATATAACAAGAATATAACAAGTTTATGTTGGTGGCATTTCATCGAACAGTTGGAGGGCATCACCAACCTCCAGCAATATTATACACAATGAGCTACAATCAAACCCCAAGCATAAAGCAAATACCAATGAGAAACCAAGATAGACCCATTAGAAGTTTGAACTAATCATCACATATAGACGACAATCCAAATAAAAAAACAAAATTAGAAACATTTTTAATCTAGAAAACAGTGAAAGGGGCATAAACATTAGTCATAAGAATTTTACCAGAAGTCTAAATCGGTTGCTTTAAGACTAAGAAAGCCAGAGACTTTCGAGTAGATCAAGAGACAAGACTCAAAGAGAGAGTAAGAGATTTCGAGAGGGCGAGAGTCGAGTCGCTGAAATCGTCAAAGGGAAGCAGCGAGGTGAGGATCAGACGGACTTGTGTAAGGTAGGGCAGCGTATAAAAGACACGTTAATATCTTATTTTTTATTTTATCATACGTTTTTATTAATCTGAATCGAAAAAGTTTTTTTTTTTTTTTTTTTTTTTTTTTTTACTGATAGCAGGTGTAGACGTTCCTCCAGTTTAATCAGGAATGAGGAATGAGTCATTGTATTATTGAAAACCAAACAGTTCCTGTTATTATCATTGTATTAATTACTACTTAATATCCCAACCAAAAACCCCTTAGTATAGTTGATCAAATAAATTCTAAGTCTCATTAATTGAATGGTCGGTTTGTTTTCTATTAAGAAATACATGGATAAAGTCGTATGTATTGAATTATTGATAAAATTATTTGTATGATAACAAATAAGTTGTGTTGAATTAACGGTCTGAATGACGTTTATGAGTATTTTACCCTTTAGTTTACAATAAAAAATAGTAGATCAAATTTTACAGCAAACAACATTTGTAGATCAATCTTGATATATCATACAGCCACATGATGAACGACAAATAAATCAAAAGAAATCGGGTGTTTAATTAATTGAAATCCCGATTCAAAGAAACTATCAACTAGATGAACCCTAGTTAAAAAAATGTTTAAGGAGAGAACATCAAAGAGCTTAGAACAGAAGATCTGCATCAAAAGGTTTAGAACCCTAAATAATTGATAAGAAAATGGAGTATTTTGTGGACGAAGGGTAAATGCAGGTGCAGGGGTGGAAGAAGAAGGGGTTGATGTAGTTGTGCAGCTGAGGAAGGAAAAAGATTAGAAAAAGGATAGTTGGGGGAAATTTAATGGTGGAGTGCAAAGCATATGCGATTTTTAGCTGAAAGAATCAACCATCGGCTGAGCGAATAAGCTCCTATCGGACACGTAGTTTATGGTTGCATGAATAAGTTATATCAATTATACATCCCATTAAGCCCCTACTAAATAGCCCCTAAAGTGATGTCCTTGAGTTTTCTGCTGTCTTGGGACGTTGTCTCCTAGACCTATAGCCAGGGCTAGGCCTGGTTTGATTACGGTATGCATTACTCCTAAATCCTTTATGATTTATTCCCGGCAAAGTGGCGTCTGGAAAGAGGATGAAAAATATGGGATATTGGTATAGAGATAAATTTTAGGGTTTTCTATAAAATATTTGCTTTCATTTCTAGCAAGAAGCAAGAGAGATGATTGCTTCTATTTTTCAGGTTTACAATTTTTTTTCTTTTCGAAATCGGGATTCCATTTATTAGCAATTCAAGATATTTTGATTTTAACTAAAACAAAATACCAACAAAAGTCAATTGCAAGAAATAAATGGACAAAAGAAATTGATTTTGATATTTCAAGATCAAAATAATTAGATTTTGAAAAATATGTAGAAAGTTTTTATTTTTTTACCTAAGAAAATAAATATTTTCATAAGTGTAAAAAAAGTTGCTATCACTAACTTATTTTAAGAGTAAATAATCAAAGAACGAATCCATAAAATCTCATTTGAAATTATGGTTTAGAAAAGGTAGAGACGTTCACTATTTGGTTCGTTTTCTAGAAAGAATATGGACTGAACTGCATGAGATAAATATCTAGGTATCCGAACTGAAATTGAACCGTAGGTTGAATTAAATTAAACAGAACCGAAATAAGGCAGATACCCACGAATATTCTCAATTATCTGAATTTATAAAAATATCATTTCCAATATTTAATATAATACTAAAATAGAACATATAAATCCGTTACATGACAACTAAATAAAAATAATCCTAAGCAGTACAAATTAAAAATAAACTTGATTGGAGAATGAAGACGCCAAATGTAACACCCTAAAATTTAGAGTAAAATTGAACCAAAATAAAATGCGGAATATAAATAAAATCACCCAATAAGTGGGGATAGAGTATGGGAGTTTACATCTAAACATGGACATTAAAATAACAACTTATTAATCTATACTATTCAGAATATAGATTACAATTGGGTGTTACTAATATTCTCAAAAAATATGCTATGACTCCAACTATATATACTCTATGAGCATATCTCTAAAAATGTGTCCTCTCTCTCGACACATCATCCCGCTCTTCTCTAAAGAGCCCCATCAACCTGTTTACCTGCTAAACCACATTTGAAATTAAGTGTTAGGCTTACGCCTAGTGAGAACAAACAGTTAAATGGATAAAGCCGTTAAAATATTTAAAACAAAGGTACGGTGCATTTTATCCCATTTAACTTTACTTGAAACAACTTACTCTTAGTGAGCAAGGATCCTTCAAAAAAATAACTGGGGGTGACCTGATATTCCATCCTTAGCGACAGATACCATAAGTAGGTCGCTACACGATGTTTAAGCAACTATAAGAGTCAATAGAACCGGTAATTACCGGCTATGCACCTAAGTACATGGCCCTCCAAGACTCTTACGAAAGCCCGCGCAATGGGTCAATGGTAACCGATGACTACCGACTATATGCATAACTGTACATGGCCCTCCAAGACCCCTACTAGCGTATAGATAGAGTCAATGGCATCCGGTAACTATCCGACATGATACACAACTGTGCAAGCCCTCCAAGACTACTATGCGACCAAAAGGGGCAACAATCCCGCCTTAAAACCGACTATATGCCTATGGATCCATTACATACTAGTCTATCGACCAAATACATCTAAAGCGACGTATAAGTAGTTTTCCCAACTTGAAAACTATTCCAAGAACCATATCCTTTCAAATACCGACTTTACCAAAATTAGGTCAAATTATTTTGAGTACCAAAACTAAAGATTATGCCATTTAAATAACCCTTCCAAGTGTTTTAAAACCATAAGGATGCTCATTGCATCATTTAAAACCAAAATACCCAAAATCTTCATTTTGACCTAAAACCTCCAAACTTAACCAAGAATGTAAATACTTGCAACCATAAGCTTAAAACCAAAGAAAGACAACATATATAACAAGTATTTAAGATTATAAGGTTTGGATTTGAACTCACAAGCTAGATTTAGGGTAAATCTAGATTTTATCCCAATGCCAAGCTCCAATCCCTTCAATAACACCTACATATCTTCCAAAACATACTTAAAAGAACCCAATAGAGAATGAGGGTTGATGGTGTGAAAATCCAAACCCTAGATTCAAGATTTCGGAGAGGTGATCGTACCTTTCAACGTATGGGAACCCTAAATCATCAAGTAAAATTTAATCCTCATTGTTAACATCATAAAGAGCTCTGAAATACGAAATCATAGCAAAAAGATTCGCATCAATCGGAGCTGTGATGAAGAAGTTATGGCCAAATGAAGAACATCCCGTTTTTAACCACGGGAGGGCGCCCGCGATTGTGACAGGCGATTGTGCATGTCATAGTCGCCGGCACACTAGCCCGTGCCCAAAAATCAATCTGATTCAGCCCCTAAGTTACGGTACATTTGGGGTGATACTGCCCTGCGATTATGCCCTGTTAGTATCGTCGGGCACTATAGCCGAGGCCGTTTTGAGGTGTTTTCCCACTTTTCACTCGTTTTGGTCCTGCTACTCACTTTGTGGGTGATATCTAATATAATTAACTTCAAAAATACTTATCTCGTTGATTCTAAGAGTAGAATACAAAGAGGACTCGGGATTACATTTTACCAAAGACCCGGTTGGTACATTGTGTCATTGTCACTATAGCATGGCACACTTGTTGGGACTACCAACCACTTGGTACCACCGGTGCTATTGTGACAGATGTCATAATCGTATGACACAATAGTTAAGACGACCATACTCTTAGTACCATTGGTGCTATTGTGACCGTTGTCACTATCTCACAGCACCACCACTCAAACTCTGAAATTAGCTTCTCTTTAATAGACCACCCGGTTCAACACTTTCTTCAACTTGAATAAAAATCAGGGTGTTACAACGAATCTAACTCAAAACGTAAAAGAGTTTTACTCTTTTCACTTTAGGTTGATGAATAAATAATAATATTAAGTACATTGTGTATATATATAATCCGGTTTCAGGTTGGGTACTCGTTGGTACCTATAATTCAAAACAAACTGACTCCTGAATACCCATGGTTTTTTTTTTGTTTTTGGATCAAGGGTTATTGACAAAACTAACTTTTTGAGTAAATTACATGACTGGTCCCTGTGGTTTATACATTATAACACTGTGCGTCCCTATTTTGAATTAATTATTGATTTGGTCCCTGCTGTTTACACTTTCTCGTGTAATTGGTCCCTAAAAGGGACGCCGTCTCTTTTCCAGCCGTTAGGGCTGTCACATGAGCTGCACATGATGGGTAAAAGTGTCATTTTACCTTTTGTACTTCTCTCTTTTACTTTTTGTACTTTTGTTGACTACTTTTTACTTTGACCCTTCTCTTACTTTGACCCCTACATACATGATACATCAAACCATAAATATAGAATTCCTCTCTCTATTTTTTTGAAAGAGAATTCCTCTCTTTTATACCTAATATTTCTCTCCTCAAGCCATGGTTCTTCCTCCTGTTATTTTTGTGCGTGCGGCTCACCTTCGATCATACAAACTTCATGGACTTCAATAAATCCAGGGAGACGATTCTACATGTGTTCAAACATGGTAAGTTTTTTATTGATGAAATCTTTTTTCTGTGTTTTTTACCCTCACAGTATGAATTTGTCTTAAGGACAAAGATGTGGATTCATCATGTGGTTTGACCCACCAATGTGTCAGAGATCAATCGAAATTTCGGGGTTATTAAATTCGAAGAACCACCTTGAAGCAACCATCACAGATCTTGAAAAACAAGTCAACAGATGGAAGATTTTGTTTTATATTTTTTATTTATGCTTTTAGTGGACCTAGTTGGTTAATGAAGATGATAGAACTTTTTTATGTTATCGACTGAAATTGTAATTTTTGTTGATTAATGAAGATGATGGAATCCTTTTATGTTATCTTTTGATCAGATTTATGGATTTTAGGCGTTAAATTTTTATCAGATTATCGTATATGATCATTTTTATCATATTTACAATCTTATTATTTCCCAGGTTTAAGTCTAGATGCAAAAAAAGAACATTTGAATGGATAAGACAAAAATAATATTGCATAAATGAAGAGAATTTTAATGAATAAGACACAAGAATAAGACAACATGTATAAAGGACATTATATTTCATAAAAATCACCATTCACGAAAAAAATATTGGTACATTTTTTATAGTGATAGTAACAAGTTAATCAAGTTTCGACGCATGAAAAGTTACCCAAAAATTACTATACGTCCCATTACAGTGCTTGACCTTTGCATGTACGCTTGTTGTGCCCTTGTTGTTTGCAACTCTTACATGTCACTATCTTGCCAGCCCTTGTCAATTTCTTTCCATCATCTTTAGTCACATCTGAAATAGACTTCCTCCTCTTCTTTTTTGGTCTGCCTACTTGGGTGTGATGTATCGGTGGTGTTAACTTCATTGGACAATTTGACTTTGGCCACATATTTGGTCCATTAATTGGTTTAAGGTTAAAGTCTTACATCTCCTTCCATGTATCCAAGAAGTATATATGATGACACCAATACTCAGGTATACCTTCATCTTGTGCCCCATGTTTGGCCATATTCTAAATGGTTGCGACTGCATGTTTGCACGGAATGTCAATAAGCTCCCATCTCCTACAGGTGTAAACTTTCTCCTTCACATCAACTACACTTTGGTCCAACCAAGGACTGGTCACCTGGTATTTACATGCTCCATCCCAAAGAACAGTGTAATTTTTAGCTTCCTCCTTGATTGCAGCTAACATTTTTGTTACCTTTGGAGTCAAAATCCCATTAGCTTTATCAATCACCTTCTTAACATTTGTTATTCGCTTCATTAAGTACTCTCTGATGTACTCCATATTTGTAATGATCGGCTTATCCCGTGCATCTACTAGTTGCTTATTGAAGACCTCACATATATTATTCAATAAGCAATAAATGCGGCCTCTTCATGTACATAAACAATGATAATAGCAAACAACATGCAATTAGCATCATTAAAATCTTTGAAAGAGCATATACCTGTGAAATGGGATCTTGACCAGTGATGTGGGGGGGTCTGTTTAAGCCATTAATATGCCGGAGGACTTAATGCTTTTAGATCACTCATTGCCTTGTTAAATTCTTGAACAGTAGATGCAACAACACACTTCCATAGATGATCCTTGAACTCTTTCCTTTCCATGATTGCTTCATGGTCTCATGTATGTGTCTTAAACAAAACCTATGCTCTGCACAAGGAAATACCTTGGCATGGCATTATGCCTTACAAACAGGTAAACAAAACAGTTTATAATCTATCCAAAACATGTAAAACATCTATAATCTGTCAAATAAAACCCACTGTGTTCACTGTCAAATACATTAAGTTCAACTTAGCTCTCTAACAGGTAAAACTCACTATGTTCATAATCAAAACAAATTGCATATCAAAATAGATTGCATACAGATTGCATATCAAAACAGATTGCATACAAGTAAAACAGATTGCATGCAGGTAAAACAATAAGTTCAATATGTTCACCAATACAGATTGCATATCTATCCAGATTAAGATCAGTTAAAACAATTTGCATAACAGTAAGTCTTAACAGTTTAGATCAGTAAGTCAAATTCAGATCAGATCAATTAAGTCTTAATAGTAATTCATATCAGATCAGTTAAAACAAATTGCATATTTGTCCAGATTAAGATTAGTTAAACCAGATTTCATAACAGTAAGTCTTAACAGTTTAGATCAGTCTTAACAGTAAGGCCTTGTTTGTTTTTTTCATTTTAAGCTCTTAATCACCACTTATGTTTGATTCGTTTAGACGTTTCATAACCATTCAGAACTTAAATCAGACTTCAGCCTTCGACACCTCTTTAAAAACAAACGCCACCTAAGTCTTAACAGTTTAGATCAGTAAGTCTTAACAGATTCAGATCAGTCATATCATTAAGTCTTAACAGTTCAGATCAGTAAGTCTTAACAGATTCAGATGAATCTTAACAGTAAGGCCTTGTTTTAAAAAAAAACTCTTAATGGCCTCTTATGTCCGATTCATTAAGAGGTAGAATCATTCAGACTGTTTGTTTTTTCCAACTTTTCAGAGGCACTTATGTCTTATTATCCTCTTATCAGATAAGAGGTAAACTAACCTCTTATTTGCCTCTTATTGTTCTCCAAACTCTCAACAACGATGTTTTTCAATCGAGTAACCTTCTCCCAATTGATCATCACCAAATAAATCCTTACCTCTCTCACTTGATGTATTTTATTATGATTTAAATGTGTTAAATACCACTAATGACATATTTTCATTTAAATGAATACTAATTATATAATTTAGATGTAAATTTTGTAATGATGATGAATAAAGAGCAGCTCCTTAATCCGCACTACAACCAATCAAAATGTTCTCCAGATCAAATATGTGAAATTGTATAAAATGATCTATAAATTCAACAATATAATATTTTAACGGGTAAAATAGACAATTTAAACAAATTCAGACATTTATCAGTTTACAAAAAACAAACAGTATTATTGATTCAGATTTCAGATATCAGCACCACCTCTTATAAATTAGAAGTGAAATCAGACTTCAGACTTCAGCACCTCTTAAAAAACAAACACCACCTAAGTCTTAACAGATTCAGATCAGTCTTTACAGTTCAGATCAGTAAGTCTTCACAGATTCAGATTAGTCTTTCATTTTAAGCTCTTAATCACCACTTATGTTTGATTCGTTTAGACGTTTCATAACCATTCAGAACTTAAATCAGACTTCAGACTTCGACACCTCTTTAAAAACAAACGCCACCTAAGTCTTAACAGTTTAGATCAGTAAGTCTTAACAGATTCAGATCAATCATATCATTAAGTCTTAACAGTTCAGATCAGTAAGTCTTAACAGATTCAGATGAATCTTAAGAGTAAGGCCTTGTTTTAAAATAAAAAAAACTCTTAATGGCCTCTTATGTCCGATTCATTAAGAGGTAGAATCATTCAGACTGTTTCTTTTTTCCAACTTTTCAGGGGCACTTATGTCTTATTATTCTCTTATCAGATAAGAGGTAAACTAACCTCTTATTTGCCTCTTATTGTTCTCCAAACTCTCAACAACGATGTTTTTCCATCGAGTAACCTTCTCCCAATTGATCCTCACCAAATAAATCCTTACCTCTCTCAATTGATGTATTTTATTATGATTTAAATGTGTTAAATACCACTAATGACATATTTTCATTTAAATGAATACTAATTATATAATTTAGATGTAAATTTTGTAATGATGATGAATAAAGAGCAGCTCCTTAATCCGCACTACAACCAATCAAAATGTTCTCCAGATCAAATATGTGAAATTGTATAAAATGATCTATAAATTCAACAATATAATATTTTAACGGGTAAAATAGACAATTTAAACAAATTCAGACATTTATCAGTTTACAAAAAACAAACAGTATTATTGATTCAGATTTCAGATATCAGCACCACCTCTTATAAATTAGAAGTGAAATCAGACTTCAGACTTCAGCACCTCTTAAAAAACAAACGCCACCTAAGTCTTAACAGATTCAGATCAGTCTTTACAGTTCAGATCAGTAAGTCTTAACAGATTCAGATTAGTCTTAACAGTAAGTCTTAATAGATTCAGATTAGTCTTAACAGTAAGTCTTAACAGTTCAGATCAGTAATAACAGTTCAGATCAGTAAGTCTTAACAGATTCAGATAAGTGATATCATTAAGTCTTAACAGTTCAGATTTGCAAGTCTTACCAGATTCAAATAAGTCATATCAGTAAGTCTTAACAGTTCAGGTCAATAAGTCTTACCAGATTCAAATAAGTCATATCAGTAAGTCTTAACAGTTCAGGTCAATAAGTCTTAACAGTTCGGATCAGTAAGTCTTAACAGATTCAGATCAGTCTTAACAGTAAGTCAAATTCAGATCAGGTCAATTAAACAGTTAAAAGAGTAAGTCAAATTTGTTACCAGTTAAAACAGTAAGTCATATTCAGATTAGTTAAAATAGTAAGTCAAAAATTTAGCTTCTAATATGCGTATGTAACAATTTTTGACAGATTGCTATACATGTAACAATTTTTGACAGATTGCATAACAGTCCATAACAAATAATTTTTTACAGATTGCATAAGAATTATTCAAACAGATTATATAACAGATATATATAACATATTACCTTTTGTCTGTCAGATATAAATGTGAAATTGAAAGAGCATGGAGATCCAAATCATCAACAATACACTCCAAAAACCAAGTCCAAGATCTCGTAGTTTCAGATTCAACAAATGCATAGGCAACTGGATATGTCCCATTGTTCGGGTCAATGCCAACTGCTGTCAATACTTGACATGGAAATGGACCTTTCATGAAAGCTCCATCAAGGCCAAGAAAGTCCCTTTGCCCAACTTTGAAGCCCTTCTTCAGTGGTCCAAAACAAACATATATTTGCTTGAATTTCCTAGTATTAAACTGAATATTGGGTTCATGTTCAACATCTAACTTCATAGTCGTTTCTGGCATTACCCTTTGTAGCTCCAAAACATAGTCCCTGAGATGGTTGTATTGTTCTAATAGTTCCCACGAACCTTAACGAGTGCCATTGTCTTGGCTCTGAAAGACTTCATATGAGAAAACTTTTGACCAAATTTCTTTTCCATCTCAACATTCAAAGCTTTAACCGGGATTTCTGGGTTATGTGAAATGGTTTCCACAATTTCTTGGGATAAGAAAGATGATGTACAATCTTTTACTTCTCTGCTTTGAAAACATGTATGCTCCTTCTTAAATGTCTTAACCATCCAAGTGGCATCATTTTTCCCCTTTGAAATATACAGGACCCAAGGACAAGGTGGCCCACTTGTCTTAACTTCTTCTTACTCTTTGGCTTTACCTTTTCCACTCGACTTTTCTTTTTCTATTATTCTATCTTTTTTTGTTGGGATCCTCTGCAAACTACCTTTATCCTCACACTATTCTTCTTTATCACATGCAATTGTCTTTTACTTTCTATAGCATGCATATCTATCAACCTTTTTATGCCATCTTTGCTTCCAAAAACTTGGCCTATATAGAAGCAAGAAATTTCTTCCATAGAAACTAATGTTTTCTCCTTTCTCAACTTCTTTAGTAGCATCTTCCTTCCTTTCTCCTTATTAGAATCATCCGTATTGCTTTCAAGATCTTCCATATCCACTGCATCCACATCTCCGGATACATTTGAATCATCTATGTTCACATCTTTATTTCCAATCCATTCAACATCTACATCAATATTTTCCATAAAGGTCTTCATGTCCACTTCAACTTCATCAACTACATTTTGTGTCTCTACTACAAACTCATCATCTGAACCATCATCTCTCTTACTCTCATGTTCATTACTTTTATCTGACCCTACATTTTTTTCCATATGATTGTACCCCTCTCCAAACCACTGTCCAAAAAAAGGATCAAATTCATCAAACATATCATCATTCTCAATATCATATAATATGTCATATACTGTTTCATCCTTCTGAATCATATCATCCACTTCATTGCCCTTGTCTTCATCAATCCAACCTAGTAGTTTGCAAGAACTGTGCAAACATGTTGAGACTTTCTTCATACACCTATCCAACTCTGGTGAGCTATCAGGGAGTTCCTCTATAACAACTTTACTACCACCAGGACTCATGTAATATGTATTCAACCTAGTTTCCCAGTGTTCAGTGTAAATCTCAAATATTCTACAATCCGACACAAATTTCAACATTTCTAGCACGTTTGCATGACTACCCAAAGCATGAAGCCCAACATCTAAGTCCTTCCTAGGAAATTTAAAATGAAATAAGTAGGTATGGATGCTTCATACCCTATTTCAGCCATCATCACATGTAGTTCATTGACTGAGAACTTATCAGTATCAACCAAATCAATAAACTAGGTCTTACCTCGTAAATATTGTCTACCAAGGAACTTCATAAAAACACCCCTATGGTGTATTCTTAAAGAAACCAGGGATGGATAAAGCTCCACAAAAGAAAATTTTGATATTCATCAACATTCACCCACAATGTCAATTAACAGATAAAATGAGTTTAAGAGTGTATAAAGAACATACTATAAACATCTATGTATTCTGTTTCATCGTATTTAACTCGAAGCTGCCACAAGCCCCTTCGTTCCATATCCAAGAAGTACATTCACATGAGAAAACAATGGATTGTTTGAAAAAACGAATATCTGACTTCAATCGGTTGGAAAAATATGAAATTTAACAAACAAACAAGCGATTATGAGATTTCAACAGTCGATTGTGTGAAAAAAAAGGTTCAATTGTGTGAAAAAAGTAAATAATTGAGCCAAATAAATTTCTTCTTACCGTAGCTTGAATCCTCAGTAAAGAACGATGAAGATGAAGTCGTATAGGGTTTTTTGATGTATGAGATCTAATAAAAGAGACGGTCAACATATTCTAGGTAAGAAAGAAAAGTCAATAAAGTAAAAGAGAAGTACAAAAAGTAAAATGACATTTTTACCCATCATATGTAACTCATGTGACAACCCTAACGGTTGGAAAAGAGACGGCGTCCCTTTCAGGGACCAATTACGTGAAAAATTATAAACCACAAAGACCAAATCCATAACCAATTCAAAATAGGGACGCACGGTGTTATGATGTGTAAACCACAGGGACCAATCATGTAATTTACTCTAACTTTTTTGTATTTTTTTTACCAAAATAACTCAAAATACAAATTTTACAAAAAAAGTCACTCAATTCACATCCTATATCACGAAATACACAAAAGCTTATGTGGGACCCACAATTCTGAAAAAAAAGTTTAAAAGCTGCCAAGTGATGAGGTGGGGTGACGTTGTTTTGCACCTCTCGGCACGTGTTGCCGGATGGTCCTAACGTTTTCAATGCTCATGGCGGAAAGGCAAAAAATGCCCCTAATATATTAAAAAACCAAATGCACTATATAAAGGGTTTAAAACCTAGTCAAGCTAATGAAATGGGAAGTCTGATTCAATTTTACGACCAGTAGTTCTTGATTGGGCGTTAGCAATTTACATGTTTTGTTGTTACAAATGATCTTTGTGTTATCTCATATACACTAGACTCTTGATTTCAGTTGCTCGATGATATAGGAATCACTAACACGAGCTGTCTAGAGAAGAGAGTAGTTGATATTGGTCGTTAACATATAACCTATCATTTCCAAGATTTAGTTCGTAAACATATAACCTATCATTTCCGAGATTTAATAGTCTAGAGGAGAGAATGGTTGGTTTCACTCTATCATACAATTCTCCAATAGCCAATTTAGCTTTTCATACAACCTATCATTTCCAAAAAATTTAGTTCATCCGGAATAATGTAACTTTGATCGATCTACTTTCATAAAAAAATGAGGTATCTACAGGTTCAATTATTTTTGTTGACTTTACTTTTGTTTTTGGTACATTGATGAGTGGTTCTTCTTCTTAATTTGGTCTGTATGTATAATATATTTAGAAGCATTTTTTATGTGATTATGTGAGTACAAGAAGATATATTAAGTCACAAGATACATCGATATCTTACTTAAACCTCATTTTAGGCTAAAATACCTATCAAAAAACATATTTTTCCTCTAAAAGAAGCAATCTCAGAGTTCAAGTAATTTTCTAAAAGATTGTATGGAGAGATGGTGGGATGCTAGACTAAACAATACAAAAAAATCAAAATTAATTTACATACTTGATATGCATTGATTATTCAAGGCATAGAAAACTCATTTCTTAACTTTTTGGTAGTTTATTTTGCATTTCATCCCAACTTGAGTCCTTTTTATTATGTTATTTTCCATTTGTTGTTTTATGGAGCTATGTAGAATGATTTTCGTATTTTAGGCACCAAAGGATGATGACTAATGAAAATCTATATGCAGGTTGTTGTATGTTGCAGCACCATGATGCAGTTGATGTTAGGATGCGGCTTTTGGAGAGCTTTTTGAATCATCCACCTGGTGCACTAAAGTACAAGTGTTTGCAACCTGAAAACATGGTGGCACAACTTTTGAAGAAGATTCTAGAGGCTACAACCTTTTGTACTTGTCATGATCTTTTTAATTCTACCTTTTGTACTTGATTTGACTTTATGTACTTTAAACTCTATCTAGATTTTGTCATCTTCTCCTTCTATTTGGGTATAAATAGAGGAGCTTATTCCTTTGTTTGAAACATCCCAAATCAGTTTACATCTGATAATTTTATGAAGTCTAAGTTGATTTAGTGTTTTCTTTAATTCTAGTACTTTACATTCCATTGTTGCATCATTACATTATGTCTTTACTTTTTTTACTTTTTTTGCAATTTACTTTCCATTATTTATATGCAATCATTTATATTTAGTCATTTACTTTTATGTATTTACTTTCTGTCATTTACATTTCTTCTAATTTACTTTTCGGCATGAGTAGTTAATTGTAACACTCTAAGTTTTGGGTAAGGATATTATTTAACAAGTATTGTTGGTTTAAAATACCTTTGTATTTACGCGTGTGTATTATATATATATATATGTGTGTGTGTGTGTGTGTATGGGTTACCAAAATAAGAGAGTGTTAATAGGATGGGGGCATCTTGTTTAAATATTTTACCTAGGGGTTGTTTGTGTCCTTTAGTTTTGAAGTTTGATGCATTGATTGGTAGACAAGCAAGCTCTTGCCACGAGCCCATGTGGTATACTCCAAATTCAGATTCAAATGTTAGGTCAAACATCTATCAATGCGGGGGTGGCGCGGCCAAAGCCGCATGCCACCCGCCCGAGTGCTCTTTCCCTCACATCGCCGACCTTTTCTTCCCTTCGCCATTTGCTTTTCTTTTGCTGATTTTTTTCTTCTTTCTCATATTTTCCTTCTAACTCTCCTTCTCTCTCTTTGATCACTCTCGTCCCTCCCTCTCAACTCTCCATCTATCTCTAGTTTTTTCTCTCTCTAGAAACTCATACACCCCTTCTCATTTTCTTTCATTTCTTCCTTCTTTACTTAGATATGAATTTATGGGTTCATTTACAGAGCTTTTAGATGAGACCCAAACCCAAAGGTTTAAGAGTTTTGTTGTGATCTTCAAGACTTTAAAGAGGTTAGTTTTGGTTGGGTTTTATTTAAGGCTTTAGCTTTGAATCTAAAATTTGGAGATTAATTAATACCAGGGTATTTTTGGTTTGTTGGTATTTTGGATGACGATTTTAGTGTGAGAACTTTGTAGATCTAAAGTCTTCACCAAAGGAAGCTCAAGCTTGGGGTAAACCTAGATCTAGCCAAATATAGCAAGATGAGTACAAGTTGTTTTGTGAAAATTTTGTACATGCCAAAATGTGTATTTTAAAGTATTATTATGCTTTACTAAATATTTATCAAATATATTGGGTATTTGGTGATATTTACATTTTAGTGTTTTGGGTTAACACATCTTGAAAAAGTATATATTTGAGATCTTGAGTATTTTGCTAAATAAATCATAAATGTAGAATATTTTAATTGTTTATCTCATAAATGGAAATTATTTTGGTATTAATGCATTTAATGTATTAGTTTGAAAATAACATATTATTATGCTATGAGACATTTTAGAAATATAAATGGTATGTGCTAATTTGGAAAATGGTTTGTCCCACCAAATGAGGATTTTGAATAAATCATATTTTATAGCACGTGTTCGCATAAATATGGGTAAAAGGCATTTTATGGTTTTAATGGATTTATTTATTAGTCACTAGGTTCGATCCCATGTATTACATGAGGTAATTTAAAAAAAAATTAAATCATGCCAAAAAACTTATCTTACAAAATCAGGAGTTTAAGTTCGGGAGTAAAATCAGGAGAAAATCGGCAGTCGAAATAAAAAAAATCCAACAATTTTTTGGACTACCACCATCCGATTAATTGGGAGAAACTCGGTAGAACACCACAATCTTCAAAACCCATGACTTTAGATTACCACCATCTTCAAAATCCATCACGTCCGAATTTCAGTAATACAAAACCCATCACTTTCGATTTTCCATAAAACCACCATCTTCAAGATATATTACCACCATCTTCAAGAACACCACCATCTTCAAAACTTATCACGTCCGAATTTCAGAAAATACAAACCCATCACTTTCGATTTTCCATAAAGCCACCATCTTCAAGAACACCACCATCTTCAAAACCCACCGCGTCCGAATTTCAGAAAATACAAAAACCATCACTTTGGATTTTCCATAAAACCATTATCTTCAAGAACACCACCATCTTCAAAACCCACCATTTTCAATTACCACCATCTTCAAGACACCACCATCTTCAAAATCCATCACTTTAGATTACCACCATCTTCAAGAACACCACCATCTTCAAAACCCATCATGTCCGAATATTAGAAAATACATAACCCATCACTTTCGATTTTCCATAAAACCACCTTCTTCATGATAGATTACCACCACCTTCAAGATAGAATACCACCATCTTCATGAACACCACCATCTTCAAAACCCATCACGTCCGAATTTCAAAAAATACAAAACCCATCACTTTCGATTTTCCATGAAACCACCATCTTCAAGATAGATTACCACAAACTTCAAGAACGCCATCTTTAAAACCCATCACTTTAGATTACCACCATCTTCAAAACCCATCTTCAATACCCATCACTTTTGATTTGCAAATCAATCTAGACACACAAATGACAAAGCAAAGGGTATGTTGACAGTGAGAAGAAGAGGAATGGAGCTGCAATTTCCTTGTAATTTATGTTTGGTTTTCGTTTTTCAGATTTGGGTTTTTCGTTTTTTCAGACCTAGGTAAAAATCGATGGTAATATCAGGATGTCAAAATCGAGATGTCAAAATCGGGAGTTCAAGTTCGGTAGCAAAATTGGGAGGTCAAGTTCGATAGCAAAATCAGGAGCCAAAATTCGGTAGCAAAATCGGCAGGCGAATTGAGATAGTTTTTTCCAACAGAATTATTTTTTACTACCACCATCCGATTAAAATTAAAACCATTTATTTTAAATATAATAACACTCCAGTTAGTTATTTATTATATGTATTGTTTATTTATACATATATATATATATATATATAGGAGATTTCAAATACAAACCAAACAATTTATACAACCATACAAACTCCATTCAACCAATCAATTTTTTATTTTATTTTTTCACTTTTTCTTAACTATGAGGGTTGATTAGCCAATAATATGTAAAAGAATTTCATCAAGAACATATGAGGGTTGATTAATCAAGAATATATAAAACAAGATTCATCAAATACATGAAACAATTTTATTTTCATATAGAAACAAAAGTATATGAAATAATTTCATGAAGAAAAGAATTATATGAAACAATTTCATCATATTAAACACTTTTATGAAAAAAATTATTCAAAAAAAAAAAACAATGAAACCATGGAGTTTGTACGGTTTCTACAAATTGCTTGGTTTGTATTTGAAATCTCCCCTATATATATGTGTGTGTGTGTGTGTGTTTATATAATATGATAAGTGTGTAAAATGAAAAAGTAAGGGATAGAAAATAAGTTAAATAACTAACTATAAAGGAATGAAATGTAATTTAAAAATGCAAATGTCAATTCTAAGTGAACTTATACATAAATTGTGTCTAGATTCATGTTTAGGTGGGAAAACAAAAAACTGGGCTCACCAGAAGATGTCACGTGTCTAGAATATTACTTATTTATTAGAAGTAAGATCTGTAGTGTTGAGTCTTTTGGCTCGGTTTGACTTAAATGAGTCTTGGGGACGTTTTTCCTACGTAAATTGCTCTCTTATGAGCTTTGGAAATCATATGCATTTATAGCATATCTATTTATAAAATTACGTATTTTGAGTGCGTTGGTCATTAATTTTAGAGTCATGTAATTTAGACTGAGTTGCAATGAATCCATATACATAGAAGTCGTTCATTATATGGGATAATCTTCCCTTTTGTAACTAGAAGCAAACATTGGGTCATTGAGGACCATAAACTTTAATTTATTATTGGTCTGTGCCAATAGTCATTGGCCATACAATGTGTTCTCTAGCGAATGAGTATAACTAGGATCATTGAGACCATAAACTTTGATTTATTATTGGTCGGTACCCATAGACATTGATCTTTAGTATGAGCTCTTAATATTGAAAAGTGGTTTATTTATGTGTTTCGTTACCATTAATGGTAAATCGGGTCTCCCCCATTATCTCCGGATATTTTATACCTTTCTAAGGGTAAACATGAGTTAATTGTTTATAAGATATGATTAAAGTTATGTTTCATATTTTTATGTTTATAATTTTATTCTTGGTTGTGTGAGTATTGGGTTTTGACCTCACATCAAATGAGTATTTTGGTTAAAAACATTTCGTCATGAAAATGGCGGGTTTTGGGAAAAATGTTGTTTTAATATTTGATACATTTTAGTTTGGAGATTTTGATTCCAATAACATTTTCTAGTTTATCGTTTACATAAATAATGAAAACTCTTGAACTTGCTACGCGTTAAGCGTAACTTTTTTCCTTTGTCGGCATGTTCATCAGGTCCTTCAGGTTACGGTTCTAGTGATACATTATGTGGAGAATTATTAGGTCTAAATATATTGTATCTGAGATTAAATATTGAAAACGTGAAAGTCAAAGATAAAGTCAACAAGTCAACATGTAGTTTACTTTATAGTTTACTCTTGTAATTGTCTAGGGGTATAAATACCTATGGCCATGTATTTTGATTGTTACACTTTGATAGATCATTCATTAGTTCATTCACTTTCATATCTTGTGTAGATCTAGAGAGAGAAAGTTGTAGAGAGAGAAACACATTCAATACATATGATTTGAAGATCCATTGATGTGATTCTTGGTATTTGTTGTTAGATTCATCGTTATCTGATCTGGATAAGACTATCATATGGTATCAGAGTGGGAATCATTTGTTTTTGAAGAAGATTTAAAGAAATTTGGTGTTTTTGAAGTTTTTCAAGAAATTCTTGATTTTGGTCGATTTGGATGATTATGTGGTTCAGTTACGACGAATTTAGGCTCATTGGATTCGTTTTTGATAGGACATCGATTTGTGATAATCAATATTGGAATTGAAACAGATTAGATCGGGTTTTAGGATCAAAATCGTAGTTGTTGGGTTTTTGTGAAAAAGATAATGTCTTGGTTCGTGAATTGTAGATTTTGGCTGACTTTGGATTTGATGCTTGTATCAAAAGTGTTCAGAAAGTGATTTTGAGCAACACTATCAAATTTTAGATCATTTGGAGGTTTTTAGGATAGGTTAGGATGGATTCGAAGGGTTTTTGTTCGAAGTTTTGACGAAGTTACTGTTCATTTTCTTAAGCCTTACATAAGGCTGTTTTCATAGCTGTGGATCCCATTATATGATCAAGTACATATGTATGTATGAAGAACACAATGATTTAAGAGATAATAAGTCGGATATCTTACTTGAGTAATCGAGGTTACAATGTTGCACAATAACAATATGATCGATTACTATGAGGCTCTCTCTAACTCTCTTCTAATTGTAACCCTAAGCCTCTATATATATTTTTAGGACATAATGCTATAAGGAAAGTAGTTTGGTCCCTGGGGATTTGTTGGATGTTGAAGGAGTTGAATTTCGTCACACGATCTCTAGCGATCTGCCAATACGCTGTCATTTTTGAATCTTTTGTTGCAAATTCCCCGTTCATCTGGTTGACGAGTAGTAGGGAATCGCTTCTGACGTGTAAATTCTTTACCCCCAGATTGTATGCTAGATCCATGCCTACGATTAAGGCTTCGTATTCCGTTTCATTGTTGGTAGCTTTGAAATCGCAAAATACGGAATAGACCGTTATACCCCCCTGTGGTGATTTCAAGACGACGTCTAATCTCGATCCTCGTATATTAGAGGATCCGTCAACATATAGTATCCATGGTCGCTCGTCTTGAGTCGCCACAGCAAGTGACTCTTCGATCGCTAGTTTTTCCAGTTCAGGGCTAAAATTTGCAATAAAGTCAACAAGAACTTGCGATTTGATCGCAGTCCGAGGTTTAAAGTTGATATCATAACTGCTAAGATAAATACTCCATTTCACCGATCGATCTGTCAACTCGGGTTTTCTTAACACAGACTTTAATGGAAAGTTAGTAATAGCATTGATACTATGTGACTCAAAATAATGCCGAAGTTTTTCGGCAGTCGTAACCAGCGATAAAAGCAATTTTTCCATCGACGTGTACCTTTTTTTTGCGTCGAGCAAGGATTTACTCACATAATAAATCGGAACTTGATGTTTGTCCTCCTCTCAGACGAGGACGACACTTACTGAATTCGAGCTTACCGTGATATATAATTGGACTTTGGGTTTGGATAGCAAAGCTAGCGATGCCGTGTATTCTTTTAATGCTTGTAAAACTTTTTCATCATCGTTCAACCAATCAAAACCTTTGTTTTTCCTGAGAACATTGTGAAATAAATAGCATTTATCGGAAGATTTAGAAATAAACCTGTTAAGTGTGGCTACTCGTCCAATAAGTCATTGGACTTCTTTCAACTTTCGAGGCAACTTTATTTTGCTGATTGCCTTTATTTGGTCGGGACTAGCTTCGATTCCTCATTGAGTCACCATGTGTCCCAAAAATCTTCATGCGCGTACTCCGAAAGAGCATTTAGTCGGATTAAGCTTCATTTGGTACTCCCGGAGTACGTTGAATGATTGTCGTATATGTCGTACGTGATCTGTCGCATGTTTGGATTTGACTAACATATCTTCAATATACACTTCCATTGTGTCTCCCAGATGTTGTTTGAACATCTGATTGACGAGTCATTGATACGTTGAACCTGCATTTTTAAGACCGATAGGCATTACTTTGTAACAATAAATACCTTTGTCGATCATGAAAGCTGTTTTCTCTTGATCCCTCGGATGCATGAGGATCTGGTTATATCCAGAATATGCGTCCATGAAGGTCAACAGTTCATGTCCTGTCGTCGCGCCAACCATGGCATCGATGTACAGGGAACGGATCCTTTGGGCAAGCCTTGTTAAGGTCTTTAAAGTCTATACAGACCCGCCATTTTCTGTTTTTCTTCTTGATGACCACGACGTTTGCCAACCAATCCGGGTATTTTACCTCCCGTGATTTTTTCGGTTTTAAGCAAATTGTCGACTTCGTCATAATTATTTTATTTCGTTCTGGTGTGAACTTGCGACGCTTTTGTTTTACGGGCTTGAACGTAGGATTAATGTTTAGTCGATGTGATATGATTTTTGGGTCGATTCCAACCATGTCTTCGTGCGACCAGGCGAAACAATCGACATTCCGTCGAAGGAATTCGATCAGTTCTTCTTTAATGGCTAAGGCCAGCGATGCTCCCATATAAACCTTTCGATCAGGATGATTCGAGTCAAGTACGACTTCCTGTAATTGTAGGTCGTCGACCGAATTTTCCTGGTTCTGTAATTGCTAGATATGCTCTTTCCGAGGTTTCATTGCTGTCTTGAAACATTATCTGGCTGTTTTTTGTTGACTTTTTATTTCTTGGATCCCCCACGGAGTTGGGAATTTAATCACCTGATGATACGTCGAGGGACAACTTTCATATCGTGAATCCAAGGTCTTCCCAAGATCACGTTATATGCTGACGAACAGTCGATAACATTGAACCGAGTCGACTTGTTGAGTCCTTTCATATAAATAGGAAGTATGATTTCCCCGACGGTGTGAGTGACATCTCCGTTGAAACCTACTAAGATCGCCGAACGTCGTACGATCTCGTTAATTCCTATTGCTTTGAGCGTGCTGAGGAATATTATATTGGCCGAACTGCCGCCATCTATGAGTACTCTGTTCGTGGAATAGTTTCCAATTGTCAACTGAATGATCGGGCCATCGTGATGTTTCTGATGCAGTTCTTCTAGATCAAGGTCATCGAATATAATCGGCATATTTTCCAAGTCTGCATCTGATTTTCGCCTATGTGTTCGAGGGATCGCGGGATCATCCGATCGCTGGATAACATGTCTCTTTGCGGCTGAATAGGTGAGTCCACAAACTTCCGATCCACCTGTCACACAATTTACGGTCTTAGTAGTGTTTGGAGATGGGGATTTAGGGATGTTACCTGAGTTGTCGTTAGACAACAGATCCTAAAGATGTCCTTCCGATATGACCCATTCGACTTGCTTTCTTAAGGCAACACAGTCGTCCGTCATATGACAGTGATCATCGTGAAAATCACACCATTTCGTCATATCTTTTTTCTCGTTTGGCCGATCGTTTTTCTTTGGCCCTCGAACGGTTGTCGGTACTTCTTTCAAAGCTTTAATTAAATCGCCAAACGTTCCTTTAAATCCGTAAGATGAAATCTTAGGATGTTGTGGATATCGGGAAGATGATATCTCTTTCTTTTTGTCGAACCAAACATTCAATATTTGTTTTGGTGGATCTGACCTAGACGTCGATCAAGTCTTGAAGTTTGGTTTTTTAATGTCGAGAGGTCGTTTCTCGTCGGTGTGTTTTCGTCGAAAAGAAGCATCATCCTCGACCCTCATGTAAGCTAGCGTTCGTTCTCGTACGTCTTCGAATGTTTCTGCAGGGTATTTGGTAAGAGCCAAATATAGGTCTGACGTATTGTCCAAGCCTTTTTTGTATGCTTCGATCGTTGTCCTTATGTCGCAATTACGTATACCTATCATTTTAGAAATAAAACGGTTAAAATAATTACGAATTGATTCACCAGAGTTTTGAATAATATAATATAAATCTCCCGTTTGTTTTTCCATTTAGCGACAGCTCGCGAATTATTGGAAGAATTTGTTTGCGAGATCCGTAAAGGAATTTATCGATTTTGGCTTTTAGATTTATCAGCCACAGCAGAGCGACTCCAGTGAGCGTCGCCCCAAAGATTTTACACATGCAAACTTCTTGATACGGCAACGGTATTGACACTGTCCACATTAGCTGTTTATATTGAGCAACATGCTCACTTGGATCTGTCAGGCCCGAGTATTTCGGGGTGAATGTAGGTATATTGTATTTCTTAGGGACGTCGATCAAAGCGATTGCATTAGAGAATGGTGATGTTTGAAATCCGGTGGGTGGCTCGACATCAACGGGTACTGCTGCTCCTGGTAGCTTAGACAATAAAGCTAACACTTTTTCATTATGTTTCTCTAAGAGCCTTAAACGACATGCGACAGGCTCCACGACAGGTATGCTAAATGTGCTCTGCCGCTCGACCCCTTGATCTGTCGTATTGTTGGTAGAAGGATTTTGTACATACATGGATGGTTGAGGCATCGAGGTGTATGTTTGAGCGAAGGTCATCCCAGTAGGCATTGTAGGAACTCCCACAGTATAGTGTATGCCAGAATTCAAATTGTTGGGGTTTTGGTATTGGTTATTATACTGAGCCCATGGTTTAGGATGATTGTAATGATACTGCGGATTGGTGTATTGCGACTAAGGATTATTGTATTGAGATTGGAAGTTGTTGGGCTGAGGTCGAGGGTTGCTATACTGAGCTCCTGGTGGTATTGGACCGGGAGGAGGTCGTGGCAACGGGTTAGAATTCTTATAAGGATTTCTTTGTGCTTCCAACTACTGGATCCGTAACTGCGCAGTTTGCAGCTCATCTCTTAACGCGGCCTCGGCGGGATTGTATGCTCCGTTGTATGCCATTCAAAAAACCAAAGAAAAATAGTTAGTGACGGCTGTGTTTATCGGAGAATTCCTTTGATCGGGTCCCATGGTGGGCGCCAAACTGTTGATGCCAAAAATTAACTTAACAAAAGTCAACTTAAAGAGTTTGTAGAACTGATCGGTCAAAGGTTGGATTCTCATGACAAACACAGTTTAGATAATAAAAACTAAAGACAAAAGATTTGGTGACGCGGAAAAACCCTTAGACAAGGGAAAAACCGCGTACGATAATAGATACCGTCGCGGCACTATGGGAAATATGACGTCAATCAGGGACGCCGTCCTTTAGAATGATAGTCGTACGATTACAAAGGAAATATAATGTAAAAAACAATAATGTCATATGAATTCTTGAGGGCCTTTGTATAATTCTTGATTTGAGGGTGTAGTGATTCTTAGTTCTGCTTTCCATTGAACTGAGCATAGATCTTATAGTCGAGGTCGTTTGTAATGGTCGTCCAATATTGATTGTCTTCGTGAATGTCCTTTATGGTGTTGATTGTAACCGTTCAACAGTCCTGCGTACGAAACGTAACGTTTAACCAACGGTTAGTAAGTTAGTTAAAAGTAGTTAACGTATTTTATGTCGAAGTTGCGAGTGGAACAAGTGATCATCAATCGTTCGTCGTACGTCCTGAACATTCATTTTGAGTTTCGTTCGATCGTTGACTCCGAAGTCATAGTCAATATTCATAAACCATAAAATATCTCCGGTCGTACGTTTTGGTCAACGGTCGTAAGTTTAGGAGATTTTTGGCCAAACAACGGCTCTAAAAACCTCGAAGTCGAATATTGGGGAAGAATCGTATTGCAGGTTTGAGAGAATTTCTTGCCTAAAAACTCAGAAAAACTGGGAAGAATGAAAAGGAAATAGATTGATTCCTTTTATACTCCCGGATCTGCGAAAAGGTCCCATCGTCTCCCCCCAAGACGACACCTGTCCTACACCTTTTCGCCTCCTACCGTCAGATGGATGACAGCTGGCCACGAGCTCCCTGCGTAACCATGACATCACGAGGTCTTATCATTTTCTAACGGATTAACCATGACACTTCAGCATGACTCAGCAAACCTTATCGTCTTCTAACCGATCCAGTTATAAAACCAAACAATTCAATTTCCCAAAACGGTTTGATTCCCTGGACGTTACACGTGTCTTTTAAATTCAAATTCGAAACTGCCGCCTAGAATTTGATTTGGGGACAAACTGTTTCGGAAAAAATCTCCTAACCCATGACCATTGACTAAAATGTACGACCGATGATATCTTACAACTTATAAACATTTACTAAGCACTCGGAGTAAACGGTCAAACGAAACTAGCGACAAGTACGCGTGACGTACGATAGTAGATCAACGATTGGTTATTCGACTAATGACTATGACATAAAATACTTTACCTATTTTTATTAATGATCTAGCGATTGGTCGAACCTTACTTACTTTTGCAGGACCGTTGTACAGTTACGATTAGAGTCATTAACGACATTCAAAGACACAATTAATGCAGATCAACCGTTATGATCGACTCCAACTATAAAATAAACAATCTGCTCAACAGAAAGGCCCCGATTACATTCGACGCGAACACTCTCTGGAATTCACGCGATATTAGGACTTTTTTATTATTATTTTACGACTATAATCGTACGACTATTACTCTAAAGGACGACATCCCTGTTTGATGTCAGGTTTTCATATTTTAACGACGATACATCCTATCGTCCGCGGTTTTTTCCCTTGTTTAAGGGTTTTTCCGCGTCACCAATTCTTTTGTCATTGGTTTATTTTTAATTTAATTGTATTTATCGCGAGATTCCAACCTTTAATCGATCAGCTCCACAAACTTCTTAAGTTGACTTTTACAAGTTAATTTTTGGCATCAACAGTGCGTGAAATAGATTTAAAATTTTATGTTCGTTAATTCATTAAAGAATGAAAATGGCATAGTTATTGAGTTATATACTTGAAAACCTTGAACTCATTAGAATCATAGAGTGAGAACCCTTTATATGTTTTAGTGTTGTATTTAAGGACTAGAAGAGTCCTCGAGAGTTGATGTGTCGGATGATCTGATTGACGGTTGATTTTGATTGCGGGATTGAAGTGCGCAAAGTCGTCACATGTTGGGATTTGAGGTATTGAATTTGTGAGTCCTTCCGGCCAATTAACGATTTGTTTTCTTTGGTAGATTCTTAGATTAAGAGTTTGTGTGTGCATTTACATGTGGTCGGTTATGGATGAGTTATAGTGACTCATCTGTTAGAGTTGTAAATTTTGGGATTTTAGTCCTTCTAATAAGTGTCAACTTAAAGTCGATAGTGGGAACCATCACGGTATATCTGGGAAAGAATTGCTTAGGGGTATATCGATTTTGTGGTGCGGACATCTTAGGACCCGACTCATGATTTAGAGGCCTAGAACGGTTGGAACTATGTGGAAAAATCGTTGAGTCCTATAATTTTGGTTGTATATGTGGTTACCCTAGAGAGAACAACCATCGGTAATCAAGTTTTGGACGATTAATGTCACACCCCGCTAAAGCGGAAACACGGGGTAAGACAGTTCAAGTTCACAGCAGTAGGAATATAAACACCAACCATACATACATAATTAAAACATCAATGTTTAAAGTTTAAAAGTTTACAATTTGACAACTTTGTCTTAACAAACAAATTACATCGAAATAAAAAGATATATATATATATATATATAAAGTCTTGATTGGTGTTCCACAAAAATAAACTAAGCTTGATCGGTTACCTTCTTATCTTCCTATAAAGCATGTTAAAACAAAGTGTCAACTACAAAGAGTTGGTGAGTTCACAGGTTTTTCATATGCACAAAACATTTTATATGCAAGGTATAGAAATAGCGAAGCAGAAGTTCGCATCAACTTTAATGTTTTAAAATTTTATGAGCAAAAATACAAATTTACCATTACACATGATATATAAATATTGAGCCACTACTAAACCTACTCGACATTCTACGCCCCACGAACTACCTCAGCGGTGAACCTAAAGTCGACATGTGTAGAGCATTCTTAATTGATAAAGTGCACCCTACTTGCCAGTTAGGTGGGTATGTCAACCAAATAGCGCTATCCACAAATATCATTTAGAGTTAAATAGTAGTGTACCACGGGGACTTTACATAACTCAACATATCATTTTGTGTAATAAAAAGTTGCTCATCACAATGATTTATATACTTTTCGTTAAATCAATATAAATCAATTCAATTTCCATTAAAACAACATGCTTTACACCCCAAACGTATAAACATTTAAAAAGAGGGGCCGTGAATACTCACCTTTGCAAGCTCCGCTACTCAAAAGCACGATCCGATCCCCACCCAAAGGCCTAACGATTCCCTAACAAAGAGAAATGCTCAAAACCATCACTTATGGGTCTAAAACTACTTATGGAAGTGAATAAGTCTTAAGCTTATAAATGTCCACATACATCCAACTTGATTGTCTATAGTCCAATTATACATAATGCACATATGCTCGTTAATATAGTAATTTATACCGTAAGTTGTGTTATAAACCATCAAATGATCAATAATTGTTAAAATCAAGAAATTCCAGAATTTCACTTCTGGACAGAAACTTGTAGTACTCAAAATGATCAAAATGTAGAGACTTCCAAAATGATAAAATTTTCCATCCTTTTATATATGATGCATTACTGAGTTAAGATCATTGTGACCAAATTTCATGCATTTTAGACGTATAAAAATGATTCAAATAATTTATGCAATGCAAAGGGTCACAACTGGTATGGCAGATTACACCATGTTAGTAAATCACTCATTTGGGGAGTTTTACTCAGTTTTTTTCTAGAATTTCCAGTTGGATTGGAATCATAACTCATAAAGGAAACTTTTGAAATAAGAATCACTCCTTTTGGATGAGTTATGAAGGAGATATGGCACTACAAAATTGCATGCACAATTCTATCATTAGTTGATAGATTGCACACTTAACTTTAATAAATTGGTTAATGCCTCAAAACTTCATATTTTTGAATGAAACTGAATTCATATGAATCCTAACTCATAAAAGAAAACTCCAGAATAAGAATTATGTATTATGGACAAATATTCAAGGAGATATTAGCATGCAAAGTAGGGTTTACCTACTGGTGGTTTTACAGATTGCACACCTAAAATATTTTAAGTGTTTGGAGAGTCAAAACTCCATATTTTTAAGTGATTCCACTTGTAAAATGAATATAACTCATCAAACTAACTCTCAAAAGAAAAATCATCCTTTTTCATTGAGTTTTGAAAGAGATATGGCCATTTGAACATGCATGCACAAATCTGTCATTGGTTGACAGTTTGCACAGTCATTTTGTTTCAATTAGTTGGAACCTCAAATCACCATATTTTTTAATGAAATCAGTGGCATTTGAAAGTTAACTCATTAAATTAACTTCCAGAAGAAAAATCAAGTGATTTGAAAGAATATTCAAAGAGTTATGGTCGTTCAAAGTAGGGTTTTCCTACAGTTGAACTTTCAGTTGCACACATGATTTGTTATGAGCATTTAAGGGGGTCAAAACTCAATGTTTTTGAGTGAGACCACTTGGATTAGAACACCAACTCACTAAATAAACTTGTAGAAAGAAGATTCATGATATTTTAAGATATTATTTGCAAGAAATGGACGATTTATGCACATGCAATAAATCTGTCAGCACCAAAAATCACCATTTTTACTCAAAAACACATAAAATCATGATTTTTCACCTATTTCTTGAGTTTTATTGTTTGGGTCATTGATTATCACCATTTGTAAACATTTTTATATGTTTTTGGGTGTATAATCTTTCCATAGAAGAAAGTAGCTAATCGATATGGTGCTTTCGTCCAAGGTGAAGAGCTAGGTCTGATAAATCCTTTGTCGAGTAATTCCTGAAGTTGTTCCGACAGCTCTTGCATCTCTGATGGTGGTAATCGATATGGTGCTTTCGCCACTGGCGCGGCTCCAAGAATTAATTCTATGTAAAACTCCACTTGTCTTGGTGGGGGTATTCCAGGCAACTCGTCCGGGAATACTTCAGGAAAATTCTGAGCTATAGGAATATCTTGAATGCGTTTTTCTTCGGCCTTCTTATCCAAGATGTGAGCTAGAAAAGCAATGCAATCCTTTCTCAAATACTTTCGCATCTTCATACACATCACTATTTTAATACCCCTCCTGGGTTTCTCTCCGTGTACTTCGAGTTTTCCCCCTTCGGGTAACGGAATTCGAATGATCTTTTCGGAGCAACAAATTTCGGCTCGGTTTTTGGATAACCAATCCATGCCCACAACTACGTCAAAACTTCCTAGTTTAATCGGGATTAAATCTATACGGAAATCCCTACTAGCCAAGTTTATAGTGCAGTTCATTATTACATCATTGACCCTACATTCTTGACCGTTGCCATATTCAATTACGTATGATTCTTTCAACTTTTGAGGCCTCAGATTTATCTTTGGTCTAAAATCTAACGACACAGAACTCCTATCTGCTCCAAAATCAAATAGTATAGACGCATCATGATTATTCAGGAGAAACGTACCTGTAACGACATCTGGATTCTGCCTTGCTTCTTCAGCTCTAATCTCGAACACTCGACCTCTAGACGATCCTCCTTGGTTTCCTTGGTTTGTTGGTTGCGCTTGCCTGGCATCTGACCTCCAATTCCTTCTTGGACATTTATTCTTGAAGTGATCCGGGCTTCCACATTCATAACACACCCGCTTCTCACCCATTCGACAATCCTTTGCAACATGGCCTTTCCTACTACACTTGAGACAAGTAATGCATCTTCCCTGATGATGATTATTACATTTATCACATTTCGGGAATGACCCTTTTCCTTTCTCCGTGGTCGATGCCTGCATTCCATAATTTCCCGATGTTCTTTGATCCTTACCCGACCTCTTCCCAAACTGTCTTCTTGCAGGTTCATCCACCTTCCTCTTTCCCAATGTCTTGTTGGTTGCAAACGTTCCTGTACGGTTCGCATTGTTGGTGAGTCGTGTTGCTACGTTTACTGCTGCTTGAAGTGTCTTTGGATCAGCAGAAGTAACGTCCCTCTAATTTCCGGAGACAGGCCCCATACATATCGGTCAACTCTATTCTCCTCAGGTGTTACCAGGTGTGGTAGCAGTTTGGCCAATTCATGGAAACGGGCGGTATAAGAATCAATATCGTTTCCTTTCATTTCATGGTTCCATTATTCTGCTTCTAATTTCTGAATTTCACTCCTTGGGCAATATTCTTCCTTCAGCATTCTTTTGAAATCTTCCCATGTAAGACTGTTTGCTGCTTCCCGACCTCTAGTTTGCACTTGTGTGTTCCACCAAGTCAATGCTCGTCCTTGGAATAAACAAGTAGCAAACTCTACTTTGTTTCCTTCCGTGCATTTGCTGATGTGGAGGATGGACTCCATACCCTCAATCCAGGCTAATAAACCGACGGCTCCTTCAGTTCCGTGGAATTCTTTAGGATTACAACCCCTGAAAGATTTATATGTACATTCTCTATCTCCCGGTCCACGATTATTATTTTGATTAGAATTTAGGCCAGCTGCTACTTGGCTAACAATGTTTGGAAGTGCAGCCATGAGTTGTTCGGATACCAGTCGTGCAACTTCTGGGTTCTCTCTCCTTGGAGGCATTGTTCTAAAACACCATTTCAAATGGAGTCTTGGTCAGATTCTAATACTAGGGTCACATATAGTCTACATACTAAGTTATGCGTATCTTATAACATTCATTCAACAATAATCAAATAAACTCATACAAGAACAATCATGCGGTAAATATTCATCATGCATAACTCCATAATAAACCATAACAATTTAACATAAAATAAAAAAAATTCAAAATACAATCCCAATAAGACAATAAAGTGTTTAAACTTAACATCTAGGCTACAGGCCTCAAAAAAATAACTGTTGTCATCCAAAAGATTCATAAAGACATAAGTCTCCTAATGCATCAAAACCCAAATCAAGAGTCCTAGCATCACCATCAACGCTCCTAATGCCCAAGCCAAATAAGTGTACAGCCTCCTAATCGCCCTCCTAGACTCAGAGGTAATCTCCATGATTCTATCAGTAATCTCATCCTGTGAGTACAGGGCTTTAAAAATGTCGTCTTTGAACTGCTGGAAATGGTCCAACCTCAGCCGATGAGTGTGTACTTCATTGGCCATGCCCGAGACCCAGTAGTTCTCCGCTGCGTTCATTCCTCGAGACTGGGGCACGGGTACTCCAACTGCGGGTGAAGGAGGAGTCACACTTCGCGATAGAGTTCGCGATCTGGATGGCTTGCTCGGAGGTTCCGAGGGAACTGCAATAGTCACCCTCCTAGGATGGAGAACACGCTTTCGGGCGGTTCTCATTGTCCTAGGTCCTCGCGACGGACCAGCCACATCGACTGGAGGTGGCGCAGTACGTGTTTCCACAGAAGTCTCTCGGGTTGCCGCGTCACTTTCTTCAGACGGATCGCTCTCATCATGGATGGGTTGGTTCCTCCTAGGGAGGCTAGTAAAATACCCGGATTCGTCGGGGGAGTGTTCGGGAAGTGAGGATGAGTGAGACATTTTTTAAACTGCGACAGTAACAAATTTAATTACTAAATGTACTTTAGTAAATAATAATTTATGAAATGCTTATGCAAACTCATGCTATTTTTCGATTTGAAATAAGAAGTTTTCCCGATCTATGCTAATTTTTAGTATAACTAGTCCAAGCCCCTTCTTACTCATACCATATTTAGACATAGGTGATCAGGCTTTGTCTAATTATAATATGCTAGAACGATGCTTATTGTAGTTATACTAGTAGTAGGTTTTTAAATTTTTAAGTTCATCTAAAGAATTGATTTTCGAAAATTTTGGTTATAGTGCATGGTTTTTGTTAGAAAACCGGTGTTCTCTATAACCTAAGGCTCTGATACCAAGTCTGTGACACCCCGCTAAAGCGGAAACATGGGGTAAGACAGTTCAAGTTCACAGCAGTAGGAATATACACACCAACCATACATACATAATTAAAACATCAACATTTAAAGTTTAAAAGTTTACAATTTGACAACTTTGTCTAAACAAACAAATTACATCGAAATAAATAGATATATATATAAAGTCTTGATTGGTGTTCCACAAAAATAAACTAAGGCATTGTTTGGTAAAAATAAGCTACCTTATAAGCTGACTTATAAGCTAGCTTCATCAAGTCTTCGCGTTCCCATGTATACTCTGGACCATGTTTCGCATTCCAACGGACTTTAATAATAGGGATTTTACTGCGCCTTAATCGTTTAACTTCTCGGCCGAATATCTCAATTGGTTCTTCAACGAAGTTTAACCGATCGTTAATCTGAACGTCGTCCATGGGTAACATCAACGTTTCATCTACTAGGCATTTCTTTAGATTCGACACATGAAATGTGTCATGGATGGCGCTTAGATTCGGTGGTAACTTCAACTCGTACGCCACTGGTCCGATTCTTTCGAGTATTTCGAATGGACCAATGTATCTTGGACCCAGCTTGCCTCTCTTCCTGAAGCGTACCAGTCCCTTCCATGGGGACACTTTTAATAGCACTTTATCTCCCACTTGAAACTCCAACGGCTTTCTCCGATTATCCGCATAACTCTTCTGACGATCTCTTGCTGTCTTGAGTCTTTCTTTGATGGTCGAGATCTTATTAGTGGTTTCTTGAATAATATCGGGCGTTGTCAACTGTCTATCTTCGATTTCTACCCAGCTAAGTGGTGATCTGCACTTACGTCCGTATAGAGCTTCGTATGGTGCACATTGTATGCTGGTGTGATAGCTGTTGTTATAAGAGAATTCAACTAGTGGCAGGTGGGTATCCCAACTCCCACCAAAATCTATTGCACATGCACGCAGCATATCCTCTAACGTTTGAATAGTTCTTTCCGATTGACCATCTGTTTGAGGATGATAGGCAGTGCTATAATCCAAACGCGTACCAAAATCCTTTTGAAGAGATTGCCAAAATCGCAATGTAAATTGTGTATCTCTGTCCGAGATAATGGAAACAGGTACACCATGACGTGTAACTATTTCATTAATGTAGATTTTTGCATGCCTTTCCATGCTGAGATCTTCGCGAATGGGAATGAAATGAGCCGATTTGGTAAGTCGATCTACTATAACCCCTATAGCATCGTGCCCCTTCCAGTTCTGGGTAGCTTAGTCACGAAATCCATTGTTATTTGTTCCCATTTCCATTATGGTATTTCAGGTTGTTGAAGTAAACCAGATGGTTTCTGATGTTCGACCTTTACCTTAGCACAAGTCAGACACTTAGTTACGAACACGGCAATATCTTTCTTCATTCCCGGCCACCAATAATACTCCTTCAAATCCTTATACATTTTATCTGCCCCTGGGTGAATCGAATATCTGGATCGATGGGCTTCGTCCAAAATGATTGATCGTAGATCACCAACTTTCGGTACCATACTTTATTCTTAATGTAATGTACCCCATCTGTTTGCATTTCAAATTCCTTCTCTAGGTACTGCAAGGTTTCATTCTTCAAATTCTCTTCTTTCAAAGCTTCACCTTGTGCTTCCAGTATTTGAGTTTTTCAACTCGTCTGGACCATCATTCCCATAGCGCGTGCTCTTGTCGGTTTTACTCTTTCCTTTCGGCTTAACGCGTCGGCTACCACATTAGCTTTGCCTGGATGGTACTTTATTTCACAGTCGTAGTCACTAAATAGTTGAACCCATCTTCTTTGCCTCATGTTTAACATTTTCTGGTCAAGAATATGTTGAAGGCTCTTGTGATCTGTGAATATAGTATACTTAGTACCGTAAAGATAATGTCTCCAGATCTTGAGTGCGAATACCACCGCTCCTAGCTCCAAATCATGAGTAGTGTAATTCTTTTCGTCAATCTTTAGTTGTCTTGATGCGTATGCAATAACCTTGTCTTTTTGCATTAACACACAGCCCATTCCCTGATGTGAAGCATCACAGTAGACTACGAAGTTATCTACTCCTTCGGTTAGAGCCAGAATCGGTGCGTTGCATAACTTGTGTTTGAGTGTCTAGAAGGCTTTTTCTTGTTTTTCTCCCCAAATAAACTTTTTATCTTTTTGGGTTAGAGTTGTTAATGGTTGCGCAATTTTAGAGAAATTCTCGATGAATCGCCTGTAATAACCTGCCAATAACATAAATTGGCGGATCTCCGTTGGTGTCTTTGGGGCTTCCCATTTCTTAATGGCTTCAATCTTAGCTGGATCAACTTGGATTCCTTTTTCATTCACCACGTGGCCAAGAAAGTGCACTTCACGAATCCAAAATTCGCATTTAGAGAATTTGGCGTACAACTTTTCGTTTCTGAGCAATTCCAGTATCAACTTCAAATGTTGCTCATGCTCCTTTTTGTCTCGAGAATAAATATGTATATCGTCTATAAACACAATCACGAACTTGTCGAGATACGGTCGACATACTCTATTCATCAAATCCATGAAAACTGCAGGTGCGTTTGTTAGACCAAATGGCAAGACTAGGAACTCGTAGTGACCGTATCGAGTCCTAAAGGCCGTCTTGGGGATATCTTCTTCTCGCACTCTCATTTGATGATATCGAGACCTAAGATCGATCTATGAGAAGTACGTTGCACCTTGAAGTTGGTCAAACAAATCATCAATCCGAAGAAGGGGGTATCGGTTCTTAATAGTCAACTTGTTGAGTTCCCTGTAATCGATACACATTCGAAAAGATCCATCTTTCTTCTTAACAAATAAAATCGGGGCTTCCCGAGGTGAAGAGGTAGGTCTGATAAATCCTTTGTCGAGTAATTCCTGAAGTTGTTCCGACAGCTCTTGCATCTCTGATGGTGCTAATCGATATGGTGCTTTTGCCACTGGCGCGCTCCAGGAATTAATTCTATGTGAAACTCCACTTGTCTTGGTGGGGGTATTCCAGGCAACTCGTCCGGGAATACTTCAGGAAAATTCCGAGCTATAGGAATATCTTGAATGCGTTTTTCTTCGGCCTTCTTATCCAAGATGTGAGCTAGAAAACCAATGCAATCCTTTCTCAAATACTTTCGCATCTTCATACACATCACTATTTTAATACCCCTCCTGGGTTTCTCTCCATGTACTTCGAGTTTTCCACCTTCGGGTAACGGAATTCGAATGATCTTTTCGGAGCAACAAATTTCGGCTCGGTTTTTGGATAACCAATCCATGCCCACAACTACGTCAAAACTTCCTAGTTTAATCGGGATTAAATCTATACGGAAATCCCTACTAGCCAAGTTTATAGTGCAGTTCATTATTACATCATTGACCCTACATTCTTGACCGTTGCCATATTCAATTACGTATGATTCTTTCAACTTTTGAGGCCTCAGATTTATCTTTGGTCTAAAATCTAACGACACAAAACTCCTATCTGCTCCAGAATCAAATAGTATAGATGCATCATGATTATTCAGGAGAAACGTACCTGTAACGACATCTGGATTCTACCTTGCTTCTTCAGCTCCAATCTCGAACACTCGACCTCTGGCCGGTCCTCCTTGGTTTCCTTGGTTTGTTGGTTGCTCTTGCCTGGCATCTGACCTCCAATTCCTTTTTGGACATTTATTCCTGAAGTGATCCGGGCTTCCACATTCATAACACACCCGCTTCTCACCCATTCGACAATCCTTTGCAACATGGCCTTTCCTACTACACTTGAGACAAGTAATGCATCTTCCCTGATGATGATTATTACATTTATCACATTTCGGGAATGACCCTTTTCCTTTCTCCGTGGTCGATGCCTGCATTCCATAATTTCCTGATGTTCTTTGATCCTTACCCGACCTCTTCCCAAACTGTCTTCTTGCAGGTTCATCCACCTTCCTTTTTCCCAATGTCTTGTTGGTTGCAAATGTTCCTGTACGGTTCGCATTGTTGGTGAGTCGTGTTGCTACGTTTACTGCTACTTGAAGTGTATTTGGATCAGCTGAAGTAACGTCCCCTCTAACTTCCGGAGACAGCCCCATACATACGATCAACTCTATTCTCCTCAGGTGTTACCAGGTGTGGTACCAGTTTGGCCAATTCATGGAAACGGGCGGTATAAGTATCAATATCGTTTCCTTTCATTTCATGGTTCCATAATTCTGCTTCTAATTTCTGAATTTCACTCCTTGGGCAATATTCTTCCTTCAGCATTCTTTTGAAATCTTCCCATGTAAGACTGTTTGCTGCTTCCCGACCTCTAGTTTGCACTTGTGTGTTCCACCAAGTCAATGCTCGTCCTTGCAATAAACAAGTAGCAAACTCTACTTTGTTTCCTTCCGTGCATTTGCTGATGTGGAGGACGGACTCCATACCCTCAATCCAGGCTAATTCTTTAGGATTACAACCCCTGAAAGATTTATATGTACATTCTCTATCTCCCAGTCCACGATTATTATTTTGATTAGAATTTAGGCCAGCTGCTACTTGGCTAACAATGTTTGGAAGTGCAGCCATGAGTTGTTCGGATACCAGTCGTGCAACTTTTGGGTTCTCTCTCCTTGGAGGCATTTTTCTAAAACACCATTTCAAATGGAGTCTTGGTCAGATTCTAATACTAGGGTCACATATAGTCTACATACTAAGTTATGCGTATCTTATAACATTCATTCAACAATAATCAAATAAACTCATACAAGAACAATCATGCGGTAAATATTTATCATGCATAACTCCATAATAAACCATAACAATTTAACATAAAATAAAAAAAATTCAAAATACAATCCCAATAAGACAATAAAGTGTTTAAACTTAACATCGACTGGAGGTGGCGCAGGTACAGAAGTTTCCACAGAAGTCTCTCGGGTTGCCGCGTCACTTTCTTCAGACGGATCGCTCTCATCATGGATGGGTTGGTTCCTCCTAGGGAGGCTAGTAAAATACCCGGATTCGTCGGGGGAGTGTTCGGGAAGTGAGGATGAGTGAGACATTTTTTAAACTGCGACAGTAACAAATTTAATTACTAAATGTACTTTAGTAAATAATAATTTATGAAATGCTTATGCAAACTCACGCTATTTTTCGATTTGAAATAAGAAGTTTTCCCGATCTATGCTAATTTTTAGTATAACTAGTCCAAGCCCCTTCTTACTCATACCATATTTAGAAATAGGTGATCAGGCTTTGTCTAATTATAATATGCTAGAACGATGCTTATTGTAGTTATACTAGTAGTAGGTTTTTAAATTTTTTAAGTTCATCTAAAGAATTGATTTTTGAAAGTTTTGGTTATAGTGCATGGTTTTTGTTAGAAAACCGGTGTTCTCTATAACCTAAGGCTCTGATACCAAGTCTGTGACACCCCGCTAAAGCGGAAACATGGGGTAAGACAGTTCAAGTTCACAGCAGTAGGAATATACACACCAACCATACATACATAATTAAAACATCAACGTTTAAAGTTTAAAAGTTTACAATTTGACAACTTTGTCTTAACAAACAAATTACATCGAAATAAATAGATATATATAAAGTCTTGATTGATGTTCCACAAAAATAAACTAAGGCATTGTTTGGTAAAAATAAGCTAGCTTATAAGCTGTTAAAACAAAGTGTCAACTACAAAGAGTTGGTGAGTTCACAGGTTTTTCATATGCACAAAACATTTTATATGCAAGGTATAGAAATAGCGAAGCTGTTAGAAATTAAAGTATGAGTCAAAGAAGAGATGTCTACAAAAATCAACACACTCTTCTTGTTATAACTAATTGTTGTTAGACGCTCCCTTTTAGACACATGGCACTTTGTAATTGGCTAGCATTTTGACTTTCTGTTTTTGTATCTGTATAAATAGCATTATATTGTGTTTGTAAAAGTTGTCGATCAATACATTTACATTTTGAAGAATACTGTGCGTAATTCATAACTTTGTCTACTTTGATTCAAAGTTATCATTTCATAATCTTTGTTCTTCATTCTGTTTACTGTTCTATTGATTTAAATTGTTAATTGATCTGCTTCCGCATTTCACTTTGATTCAATACTCTCAATTAACAATCGGTTTAAAGGAATCTGGAACCAACAATTGGTATCAGAGCCTTCTAATCAATCTATTGATTATTAGATCTCTTCCATTGAAGAAATTCCTTTCGATCGAACAGTATTTTCTCAGATTCAAAATTTGTTTATTAATCCACTCTGTTTTACGAGATTTTGTTAAATCGTTAACAATCTTCTTTTAAATTGAGTCATTCATTTTGTAATCTGAAGAAACAGTGATATTATCGACCTGTTCTTCTATCAAATTGAGATTTAATTGTTCTAAATTTCTTTCAAATCTTCAAATTTTCTCTTCTATCCTACTCAAATGGCAAATTCGAGCTTGAATGCTGTTTATACGTCTGGGTCCCTGACTAAACCTCCAACTCTTGTACCTGATGAATACCCACAATGGAAGATTCGAATGGTTAACTTCTATGAGGGATTGGATGCTGAGTTATATCCAATTATTCAAAACGGTCCGTTTGTTCCCACCACTACTATTCCCGAAATTCCGACCACCGCAAATACGGATGAGGTACCGAGCAAGATCGGTTCGAAGTCAAGGAATAACTGGACTGATGAAGAAAAGGCTAAGGTGGAATTAGCTAAGAAAGCTAAGTCTCCTCGTTGATAATGGCCATTCCAAATGAGATTTTTCAATCTCTGGACTCATGTGACACGACAAAAGATTTATGGGATCAACCGGAGAATCTCTTAGAAGGTGGTGCGAAAATGAAAAAGAACAGAAGAGCCCAAGCTCTAAATGAATATAATAGTTTTCAAGCGCTGACTGATGAATCTCTGGAACAAACATTTCATCGATTCAACAATCTGATTAATCTCTGCAAGAGATGTGACATTGTTAGATCAAAGGAAGACAACAATGTTCTATTTCTCAAAAGGTTAAACCCTGAATGGTCAAATCTATCCATGTCACTACAAGCCAATCAGGACCTTGAACAATGGTCGCTGCATGATGTATTCGGTACACTGCAAGCTCATGAAAAAGAAGTTGTTCAGAAAAGAACAAACATCGGAGGTCCTCGGCTTTGATCTCGAAACAAAAGGAATCGAGAAGACGAAGTGATGACGGGGAAGAAATCGAAGGCCTTCATATCAGAGACTGCTCCAGAAGATGACTCTGAATCAGATGATGAAATTAAAGCGTTTGCTGACTCTCTGGCTTTAATAACCAAGCAATTTACTAATCGTTTTGGAAATAGGTATTTGAAAGGAAATAAACGATTTGATCGTCCCTATGTTCCTAAACAAGAAGTACAGAGAGTAGAGAAAACAGAAGAAGAGAAGAAAGAAGAAGAATTAAAAAGGAAGAAAGATGTCTGCTACAGATGTGGCAAGCCCGGACATTACTCGAGAGATTGCGGAAGGAGCTGCGGAAAAGGATAAGACTTATTACAAAAACAAATATAAGTACAATGTCACCGAAAGAGCACACTTTGCGTAAAAGAAAACTCGGGTGCAAGATGAATCCGGCGGTGATGAAGCCATGTTCGTGGAATGGCAAACACAAACGAATCGCAGGATCAACCCTTCCGAGTCACCGGTTAGTAATTTCTCTGGATCATCCGAGCTTGAACAAACGATTGTGATGTTATCAAACAATTTTGAGGAACTAAAGCGAAACTCACAATCGAAAAGAAATTACGAAAAAGTACCGAGAAAACTCTTTCTACAATCAAAAGGGAAAGAGATATTTTCAAAAGAGAAATGGATTTACTTACGTAAGAAAAACTCGAATTAAATACGCAAAGGAAACGATTTCCATGAGTTTAAAACTTTCTGAAGAAAAACTTAAAAAGGAAATTTTGAATCTCAATAAACTTCTGGAAGGAAAAGAGAAAGAAATCAGAGACAAGAGAGTGATAGACTCAACTCTGTAGCACTTAAAAACTATTTTCAGAAAGAGAGAGAATTTTTACACATTGAACTTCAACGAGAAAAAGCTACGATTATAACATATCCGGATGCACAGAAGGTTCATGACAAAATTAACACACAAGTAGGAAGATCTGGACTTGGTTTCGAGGACCTAGATCCCTACACGTGTAAGAAAAGGTTAGATCTGAAATCTGTTTTTTGTGTTGGACAAATACAGAAGCCAAAGTTTCCAATTTTGTATGAAAAATCTATTTTTAAAAAATCTAGATATGAAAACCATCATAAAAAAAGCAAACTTAAATTCGAAAATATTGAATATTATTGTAAAACAAATGTTGATCTAAATAAAGTTCAGAAGAAAGATGATATTTTCAATTTTGGTTCAAATAAACATACAATTTTGAATCCGAGAGGCGTATATTTTTGTTCCAAGTCGGGCGAGAGGAAGATCTACGACTTATGTTTGAAAACGATATTCTCTCTACTGGATAAGTGTTTTAGAAATGAAACTCTTTGTGAGAATCATCCAGAGATCTCTCCCTGTTCATTTGAAGATTTACATCTTTCTGAAACTCAAGAAAGCTTCGCTGAGATTACGTATCCATGGGAGAATGACAATAATGATGAAGAATTTTTTGATAACTCTGAAAATTACCTTTCAAATTTAGAAGTTAATTCTTTTAAATCATCAAAAGTTATCACAAATAATTCAGAAATTATTGATAAAAAGGATGATTATTTGTATACTGATAAATCTCAAGAAATCAGAGCTTCTGATAGAGATTGTGCTAAACTTTCAAGTGGTATACCTATTCTTCCTGTTTCTGTTCCAGAACCGAGAAAATCAGTATCTATACATCCAAACTTCTTAGATATGTGTCTCAAAGCCAAAACATGTCTTGAACTTGAGAAAGAGGCAGAACTCAAAAACAAAGTGCAAAATCAAAAGATTTTAAACTCTACTCTTCCGAAGTTTACTAATATTCAAAAAGGCAAATGGAAATCCTCTAATTCTTATGTTCCTTTTTCAGTAAATAACAGAGCTTCTGCAAAAGTAGATCAAAGGAAGAACACAGAAAAGAAAAAGCCAGAACTAAAACAAAAGTCTAGTCTAGATAGGTTCTCTAGAACAACTGATACTAGAAAAGACTTTAGAAAGAATAATTGTAATTACCATTCTCGCAATGAAAATTCAATTCAATCTTCTATGTTTCAGTCTTCTGAATGTTTTTCACTGTTCTTAAAGTTAAAACAATTTTTCTCGCAAACCTCTGATCATTCCAATTCACAGTATGTTTGTCACAAAAAGAATAAAACTCAAAAAAACCAAAAACCAAAAATAAAGTCTTTACCTTCTGTTAAATCAAAAAACGAGCATACTCCAAAAGCTAACATAAAAGGACCCATTATGCGATGGGTACCTAAGAAATTCTGATTTTTGATTGCAGAAACAGCGTGTGCATATCTGGTATCTTGACTCTGGATGCTCGAGGCACATGACTGGATCCCAAAATTTACTATCCCAATTCAAGGACAAATCAGGTGGAGTAGTAACTTTTGGTGATAATGGTAAGGGTCAAATAAAAGGCTACGGTACTCTACAAGAAGGTAATATCACCTTATCAAAGGTAGCTCATGTTTCTGGCTTGAAACATAACCTCCTTAGTGTAAGTCAACTTTGTGATTCTAAAATACTAGTAGTATTTGATGAAAAACATTGTTATTTATTCTCTAAGGCAGGTGAAGAACTTTGGAGAGCAGACAGGAAAGGTAACTTGTATATGATGAATTTTACCTCTAAGGATGGTAAGGAAACTTTATGTCTCATCTCCAAAAAGAGTGAAGTTGCGTGGCTCTGGCATCATAAAATGTCTCACTTAAATTTTAATAATCTTGAGATGCTTGTTAAAAACAAACTGGTATCTGGACTTCCAGATATTCATTTTCAAAAAGATCACCTCTCGCCCGCATGTGAAATGGGCAAAATTAAACGAGCATCTCATAAAACAAAAAGTGATCATTCTTGTACTAGACCTCTGCAATTATTACATGTGGATCTCTCGTGGTCCAATTGCAATTCGTAGTCTATCCGGTAAAAAGTATATTACGGTACTAATTGATGAATTTTCCGGATATACTTGGCTTGCTTTCGTTCGTCAAAAGTCGAAGTCCCGGTGGTACTACGAATATGATGACCGTAATTCAAGTTCTTCTACATCGAGAAGATTCGGCGGCTTCGAAGTGATAATGGTACAGAATTCAAGAACGCCAAGCTTGAATCGTATCTTGTTGAACAAGGAATTACTCAAAACTTCTCTCGTCGTTCGCACTCCACAACAAAACGGTGTAGTTGAACGTCGCAACGAACCTTGGTTGAAGCAGACGAACGATGCTCGCAGCCTTTCCGGTCTCCCAATGCACTTCTGGCCGAAGCTGTTGCTACTGCTTGTTTCACTCAAAACCGTTCAATTATTGTCAAGAGGCATCTCAAAACCTCTTATGAGCTGATTAATAAAAGAAAACCATCTGTAAAATTTTTTCATATCTTTGGTTGCAGATGTTTTATCTTAAACGACAGAGATAATCTTGGCAAATTTGATCCGAAGTCCGATGAAGCTAAATTTTTAGGCTACTCGTTAAATTCAAGAGCTTTCCGAGTTTTTAACTTACGAACAAAAACTGTTATGGAAAGCATCAACATTGACTTCGATGATAACACCCAACTGACTTCCGAACACTCTACTTCAGAACTCAAGCTTAATACTGTTACTTCTGACTATCTTTCAGGTTCCAGAGAATCCGAGATTGATGCTATTTTTCAAGATTTTCCGGGCGACGAAGTTGTGTCGAAGCTATGTCACCTCCACATTTGCAGATACCAGATATTCTCCAAGCCTCAGGCATTACTCTCTCTGGTCCTGCTTCTTCTGTTTCATCTGTCACGTCTATTTGTCCAGAAGTTCCCACTACTCCTACATCTGCCAGTCAAGAAGCTACTTCTGTTCCATCATCTGAGGGGGAGACACAAGGACAGGTAACAAAACAGATACCAGAAGGACATACAGAAGAAAATAAAGAAGATTTTGTGTTTCCAGATGAAATCATTTCGTCAAATAACACAACCCAATCAATTTCTCAACCCGTAATGACGAAATGGACTAAATCTCACACACCGGATCTTATAATTGGTAGTCCTTCGAGGGGTCGTAACACGATCTCATACGCAAATGAAGCATTCTTTGTTAATTTTCTTAGTATGATCGAACCTAAACGTGTACATGAAGCCTTAGTTGAACCAAGCTGGGTGGATGCTATGCAGGAAGAACTACTTCAATTCGAAAGAAATAAAGTTTGGCGTCTTGTTCCTTTACCAAAAGGCAAAGTTGCTATTGGCACAAAATGGGTATTTAGGAACAAAAAGGATGAAGATGGAATTGTTGTCAGAAATAAAGCTCGTTTGGTGGCTAAAGGTTACTGTCAAGAGGAAGGTATCGATTATGATGAAACCTTTGCTCCTGTTGCAAGACTAGAAGCAATAAGATTATTCTTGGCTTTCTCTGCATACAAAAACTTCAAAGTCTACCAAATGGATGTTACATGTGCATTTCTTAATGGATGTCTAAAAGAAGAAGTGTATGTTGAACAACCTGATGGTTTCAAAGATGCAAGATATCCAGAATATGTTTATCTTCTTGACAAAGCTTTGTATGGTCTAAAGCAAGCCCCAAGAGCCTGGTATGAACGACTATCGAAATTTCTGATCAGCAAAGGATATGAAAAAGGTAAAATCGATACAACTCTGTTCATCAAAAGAGGCAAAGGTATGTTAACTATAGTTCAAATTTACGTGGATGACATAATATTTGGTTCTACTCATCAAACAGAAGTTGATTTGTTTTCTAAGTTGATGGAAACTGAATTTGAAATGAGTATGATGGGAGAATTAACTTTCTTCCTAGGACTTCAAGTTAAACAAAGCACCTCGGTATCTTTATAAATCGTGCAAAATATGTTTCGACATGCTTAAAAAGTTTCATCTTCAAAACTCATCATCCATGAAAACACCTATTTCTCCTGGTATGAAATTAGGACCTGACTCCTCTGGTAAATCTGTTGATATTACCAGCTACAGAGGAATGATTGGTTCTCTTTTATATATAACAGCAAGTAGACCTGATATTATGTTTGCCACTTGTCTTTGTGCTCGTTATCAAGCCAATCCTAAAGAGTCTCATTTGGCTGTTGTAAAAAGAATTTTTAGGTACTTAAAAGGTTCACCATCGTTGGGCCTTTGGTATCCTAAAAATTCTGGATTTGATTTAATGGCGTATACGTATTCGATCATGCGGGTTGTAAGCTTGACGGAAAAAGTACATCGGGTAGCCGTCAACTTCGGGAAATCGACTTATAAGTTGGACATCCAAGAAACAAAACTGCGTATCCACATCTACAGCAGAAGCTGAATATGTTGCTGCTGCTACTTGTTGTTCACAAGTTATTTGGATGAAGACCCAACTCAGAGATTATGGTCTGATATACGATAAGATTCCCATCCTCTGTGATTCTGAAAGTGCTATCGCCATTACAGAAAATCCAGTTCGGACATTCCAAAACAAAGCATATCGATGTCAGGTATCATTTCATCAAGGATCATGTCGAAAAGGGTACAATCGAAATGTATTTTGTTTCTACTGATTATCAACTTGCTGATATTTTCACAAAAGCTCTTGATGAGAGACGTTTTAACTTCTTAATTAGCAAGTTGGGAATGCTTAATATGTAACAATGATTTCTTCAGAAGCATCCAGAAGCCTCTGAACTATTCTGACGATACTTCAGAAGTCATCAGAAGTCTCGATGCTTTCGAACTCTTCAGAACACTTCAGAAGCCTCTGAGTTACTCTGATTTTCTGTTTCATAATAATATTTTTCTTTCAAGAGAAATCATAAAGTGCAGATTGAGAAACGATGTAAAGAAGCTACTACAGGGGGAGTTCACCATTCAAGGAGGAGTTTACCATTCAAGGGGGAGTTTCACAATGCAGAAGATATTCGTCTAAGTCTAACTCTGGTTAGCTGTCTTCTGATTTACTATTTCACTTAAATTTTATTTGAATCTATCTGCTCTGAGTTTCTCTTGCCGCCAAGGTCTCTTAGACTTTTGATTCATTTCAAATTTTTTTTAAATATAAATCAAGTCGACATGTTTTTCAACTAAATTTTCTATAAATTGATATTTCTTATAATTTCCATTAAATATATAAATTCAATCAACTCTTGCCTCCAAGGTTGTTTAAATCTATATGTTTAATGCAAATTCTTCTTTATTATTCTTTTATAGAAACTAAACTCTCATGTGATTTTTGTTTTCACTTGACTGATTTTTAAACTTAAATAAATAAAATTAAGATTAAAATCTGTGTTTATTCAATTAATTCAAAATTAATTGATTAATTAAACAGATTTTCTTTATTACTTTTGTTTATTTCTGCTTTTAAGAAAAACAGACTCTGCTACTAAATCATCATCATACATGTGTCTCGTCGTACACGTGTCCCCAATCGAAACACTGCATGTGTATACCCGCGTGCTTACATCAGCTCAAATGAACCGTTTTTTTTTCTCCCCAAACTTAATAACCCCTTCCCATTCTACAGTTTCTCTCTCACATAAAAACCCCCAATTTCAACCTTCATCTTCTTCCTCGCAAAAATTCCCTAAATCAGTGTTCATTCTCTTTGCAAAGACAAAGTTTTCTATTGTCAAGCATTCGAAATTTCAAAATGGCTTCCAACTGTGCCCGTCCTTCCAACAATGATGAAGAAAGAATCATCGATTCAACTGCGGATAGTACTCCCATTGTGAAACTGCCATTGAAGGCGAACAATGTGCAGGTACTGCTCAACCCTAACACTTATCAACCAGAATTTCGCATCATGATCGAGTTTCTACAACAACACCAGTTGCATCGAGCCCTAACCCTAACCAACCCAAACATCCCTGAAATATATGTCCAAGAACTGTGGCTAACAATGATCATCGAAACTGATGAAACACTCGCCGGTTCTTTCACCCATCCTGAACAAGTGGAAATTGCTGTTCAAATTCCCATCACCAAAAGAAAACTTGCCAAATATTTCCATCTTCCCCTTTCTGTGATCGAAGTGGATGGGCAAACCATTCCCAATCCTGCCCTAGAAGAAAACCCTTCCACAGAAGCCCTCCTAGCCTTCATAAATCTTCTGGGTTACAATGAACCTCTTACAAGGCTGTCCGAATTCAAGAGGAAGAAGTTGCCCCCAATGTGGAATCTACTCGTCTCCATTCTCAACAAGAGCCTAACCTGCAAAATAGGTTCTCTGGATCAGGCTAGCCGAAACATTCTGACTATAATGTATGGGATGTTCTTCAATCGACCCTTGGACTATGCAAGTCTCATCTTCCAAGAGATCAAAGCAGCTGTGCACACTAAGGTGATCCATCAGAATCAGGGAAAGCCACTACCAGCACTCATGTTCCCAAGATTTCTATCTCTCATCACTCATCCTGCAATTGGGGCAATCGAAGCTCCCCTGATTCAGCCATTCTGCAAAATTGCATCAATGAGCTCCCATAGATCAACCATCGACAGCATCGGCTACTCTGCACCCAGAGAATTATCCAGGTACATGCTAAACCTAATCCCATCTAGCTCTTCTAATCTCAAAATCTATAGAAGCTCTATGGTTTTCTCGTAACGAGAGAATTCCTACCCCGCAGCACTTAGAGCCGTGTGTAGGTGGTAAGTGGGTCCGGTGAGCATGAGCTTGACAAAAATAGGAGTGAACATCCGAGTGCTTCTACCCATGCCGACCTTCTATTAAATGAAGGTACGTAAGATGTCCTCGAGACACATATGAGTGTTCCTCTCCTATTCCCCAAAGGGCAACCACAACTTCTGAGGTTGATGTCACCACGTCTCCACTCATTGACTTAGAACGGCCAGTTCAAACCACCAAGAAACCGGCCGTTCGGAGGATACTTCTTCTTGAATCAAATTCATCCGGGGAAAGCACCTCCACTTCATCATCCTCCCAAAAGGATGATGATGACAATATAAGAGTTCATTCGCCCCGAACTCGCCACTTCCTTCACCACATGTTCATGTCTCCGTGATCGACATACCAATACGCACGAGAGGATGAGTCCACATCCTCTCCTAGGATAGATGCTAATGAATTCCCATCGAGAGGGGTTACGGCCTAGGAATGCACCTCTTACCGGAGTGTTTACACTTCACCAAGGTAAGCATACGTCTTCAAGCACCTCATCCTCTGATGATGAGGATAATGTTGAAACAGTCAGAACAACCGAAGAGGAGCCTGTGAATAACAGCCCTCAAGGACTGGTTGGAAGTCCTTCTACACTCAACGTCAAAACAGGTGTAGAAGGCCCCTCTGAACGCGAGGGTAAAGGGGCTCCATGTGTTGGAGATGCACCGGTTACATCTTCTGATTTAGTCACAAATGCAGCGTTCTTGGCATTTGCTGATCAAATTCGCAGATCCGTGGAAGATCTAAAATTATCCGTGACCACTAACAACTCTCTTCTTCTGAGCCTTCAATTTAAAATTGAAAGTCAGAACTCTCTCTTAGCAGATCTTCAGCGCCAAATGAGTACCTCTCAAGAAGATCAGAAGGCCTATTTTGCTGAACAATTTTTGCTATTGACTAATGGTCTTCAAGCAAATGCAGAGGCAATCTCTCAACTTCCAGAATCTCTACGTGCCTCTGCCTTCCCTATCTCAGACTACAGCTCTCTGGTGGCCGATATACAGAAGATTATCAAGACCATCATTCCTTCTGATAATCCCTCTGGGTCTACGCTCGTCACGAAATCTGATCTCGCCTCTTTCCAGAAGATTATTCTTGAGCGAATGTCTTCCATCGCTTCAAAGTACTCTTCCAAGCCCTCCACATCCTCAACAGACCAGAAAATTGCTGCCATCGAATCTACTCTATCTCAACTCGTGCCTCTGGTTTCTTCTATTGCTGAGGCGTTTAATGCCAAGAAGAAGGCCAAGGAAGAAAGGGCTTGCAAAAAGGCGGCCGAAAAGAAAACATTCGAGGATCGGGATCCCGATTCTCGAAGGGGGAGAAAGGTCCCGAGCCTAAGCAAGCCAAACAAACACCACCGTAACCAAACACGACCACCGCCGACTCTTCAACTCCAAAACCATCACAAAGCAACCTTCTTCTTCAAAACAAGTGCCAATCACTCCAACACCTCGGCTACGCATTCTCGGGCCTCTACCCGGAGATCCGCATCTAGCTAAGTTCATTCCGGATGTTATGGGAAAAAGCGAGAATCCCGAGCTCTCCGGGTGAACGGCCGAAATAGTCGAGCTCACGAAGAACGAGAACGAGCTAAAGCCGCAAAGGAAAGAGCTAAAGCCGAAAAGAAGAAAGGGCCGGAGAGGAGGATGAGGAAGTGTTCGTAGCCGAAAAAGAAAAAGAAGAAGAGATAATACGCCGGAGGCTAATTGTTGAAGAACAAATAGAGATAGAGAGGTGAAAGAGAGAATGCGGAAAGAGAGAAGGCTAGACTTGAAGAAGAACTACGAGAGACAAAATTTTGAAGTCGAAGAAAGAGCAAGAGTCGGAAGCGAGAGGCCGCTCGAAGCGAGAAAAGAGATCGAAGAGGAGAATTTGAAGAAAAATTGAACAAAGTTGTAAACATTGAACTTCCAACACTTGAAGTTGAGAAAAGGCACATGTATGCTCCAACGGATCGAAGATTTATCTCATGATGCCTAACTTCGCAAACCAATACAATGTAAGCAATGAAGTTAAAGATAACTTCATGGCTCATAAACAAGACGAAAGACGGTTTTCACTATCGCTCCAATTACAAAGATCACAGCCATGAAACATAAGCGGTTTCAAGATACACCCATTTGGTACACAATCTACGAGGTAGTCAGATCAAACAACAAGAGTTATTACATATGTGATAATGATCTGTTGTCCATCCATCCAGCTGATCTCATTTTTCTGGAAGAATTTATGAAGACTCAGCTTTCTGAACGCAAAGATCCACAAGACCATGTTGCCTACACTAGAATTATTCTATGTATGAAATCATACATTAGATACAAAAGGCAGGTCGACTTCCAGATTGGCTTAAATTTCAAAATGGATAATCTGGCTATCTCTGCACCAAATGAGGAACTTGAAGGGATAAGCAAATTCGAGTGGGTAGACTTCTTATTGAACCAGAAGAGGGAATCATCTTCAAAAGACCAAATGGAAAGAGCTTCTTTCGCATCAAAGAAGCTCACAAATACTCTTCTGAGGTAGTCTACATCATCAAGTGCTATGCTGGCTTAGACACGACAAATCCAGATGTTGCAAAGAAAGTAGAGAAAAGACTTGATGGACTTCAGAAGAACAGAGAGCTTATCGATAATATTTCAAGTATCATTCTTCATTGATCCTCTGCGAAGAAGTTTTTTTGACTTCATACTTAGGGGGAGAATGTTAGAAATTAAAGTATGAGTCAAAGAAGAGATGTCTACAAAAATCAACACACTCTTCTTGTTATAACTAATTGTTGTTAGACGCTCCCTTTTAGACACATGGCACTTTGTAATTGGCTAGCATTTTGACTTTCTGTTTTTGTATCTATATAAATAGCATTATATTGTGTTTGTAAAAGTTGTCGATCAATACATTTACATTTTGAAGAATACTGTGCGTAATTCATAACTTTGTCTACTTTGATTCAAAGTTATCATTTCATAATCTTTGTTCTTCATTCTGTTTACTGTTCTATTGATTTAAATTGTTAATTGATCTGCTTCCGCATTTCACTTTGATTCAATACTCTCAATTAACAATCGGTTTAGAGGAATCTGGAACCAACAGAAGCAGAAGTTCGCATCAACTTTATTGTTTTAAAATTTCATGAGCAAAAATACAAATTTACCATTACACATGATATATAAATATTGAGCCGCTACTAAGCCTACTCGACATTCTACGTCCCACGAACTACCTCAGCGGTGGACCTAAAGTCCACATGTGTAGAGCATTCTTAATTGATAAAGTGCACCCCTACTTGCCAGTTAGGTGGGTATATCAACCAAATAGCGCTATCCACAAATATCATCGGCTCATTTAGAGTTAAATAGTAGTGTACCACGGGGACTTTACATAACTCAACATATCATTTTGTGTAATAAAAAGTTGCTCATCACAATGATTTATATACTTTTCGTTAAATCAATATAAATCAACTCAATTTCCATTAAAACAACATGCTTTACACTCCAAACGTATAAACATTTAAAAAAGGGGGCCGTGAATACTTACCTTTTGCAAAGAGCTCCGATTAAAGCACAATTCGTCCGCTAGCCGACCTAATGCTTCCCTATCAAAGTAAAATACCCAAAACGGTCACTTATGTGTCTAACGATTACTATGAGAGTGTTTATAAGTCCCTATATGTCCAACTTGGTATACTATTGTCCCGTTATACATAATGCACATATGCTCTTTTAAAGAAATAATTTATACCGAAAAATGTAATATTATAGTCTTTCAAGTGACAAAATTTATGAAATCCACCAGTTTCAGAATTTTAACTTTCTGACAGAAACTATAAGTCTTAAAAAGGATCAAATTAATGTAACATCCAAAATGATAAAATTTTCCATCTTTTTATATATGATGCATTACTGAGTTAAGATCATCGTGACCAAATTTCATGCATTTTAGACATATAAAGAGGGATCAAATAATTTATATCAAACAGTGTGTCACAGCAAGCATGGCAGATTACACACTGTTAGTAAAACAATCATTTGAGGAGTTTTACTTAGTATTTTTCAGAAATTCCAGTTGGATTATAAGCCTAACACATAAACGAAACTTTTGAAATAAGAATCATTCATTTTGGATGAGTTATGAAGGAGATATGGCACTACAAAGTTGCATGCATAATTCTGTCATTAGTTGACAGATTGCACACTTAACTTTAATAAATTGGTTAATGCCTCAAAACTTCATATTTTTGAATGAAACTGGATTCATATGAATCCTAACTCATAAAAGAAAACTCCAGAAGAAGAATTATGCATTATAGACAAATATTCAAGGAGATATTAGCATGCAAAGTAGGGTTTACCTACTGGTGGTTTTTACAGATTGCACACCTAAAATATTTTAAGTGTTTGGAGGTTCAAAACTCCATATTTTTAAGTTATTCCACTTGAAAACTGAATATAACTCATAAAACTAACTCTCAAAAGAAAAATCATCCTTTTTCATTGAGTTTTGAAAGAGATATGGCCATTTGAACATGCATGCACAAATCTGTCATTAGTGGACAGTTTGCATACTCATTTTGTTTCAATTAGTTGGAATCTCAAATCACCATATATTTTAATGAAATCAGTGGCATTTGAAAGGTAATTCATTAAATTAACTTCCCGAAGAAAAATCAAGTGATTTGGATGAATATTCAAAGAGTTATGGTCGTTCAAAGTAGGGTTTTCTTACTGTTGAACTTCCAGTTGCACACATGATTTGTTATGAGCATTTGGGGTGTCAAAACTCAGTGTTTTTTAGTGAGACCACTTGGATTAGAACCCCAACTCACCTAAATAAACTTGTAGAAAGAAGATTCATGATATTTGAACATATTATTTGCAAGGAATGGACGATTTATGCACATGCAATAAATCTGTCAGCACCAAAAATCACCATTTTTACTCAAAAACACATAAAATCATGATTTTTCACCTATTTCTTGAGTTTTATTGTTTGGGTCATTGATTATCACCATTATGTAAACATTTTTATATGTTTAGGGTGTATAATCTTTCCATAAAACTCAAAATTTACAGAAGTTAGAAGAAAACACTTAAAATGCATGAAAAAATGGGTTTTTCCCCAAAAATGTTAAGAAAAATGAAGAAGATGAAGTTTGCACTTACTTGGATGATGAAATGTGTTGAATATCTTCAATAATCTTGCACTATGATGAGTTTTTGATGAAGAAAAGGGCTGGAGTTTTTGGAGAGAAAAGAGAGGGAGAAGAGAGAGTGATTATGCCTCTTTAGTTCTAGAGAGAGAGAGGTTTGAATTTTGAGAGTTGCAAATGAGTGAAACTAAAAAAAAACAATATTTATATGTGAAATCAAAGGGGTTCCAGCCATGGAGATGGGCCCACCCAAACCCAACAATTTGTTTTTTTTTTAATTAATTTAAGCCAAAAAATATGAAATTAGAAGTCCATTTTCTCAAATTTTGGCCTTTTTCCTTCAAATATGAGCCCAAAAGTGTTTAAATTATATAAATAATAAAAGTTTTATATTTAGCATTCTAAACTATATATTTTATATAAATTAGGTATAAATTAGAGCATTTGGCACTGTATTGGACGTTTCAGACAGTTACGGGTCGGAACCGGACATTTTAAGCGACTACCGGAAATGCTAGGGATTTTTCGGCCATTCTAAACCAACTAACTCCTATTCTTAAAATTAATCTATATAAACTCTAATAAACTTAATAGAAGCTAACCTGAAAGCTCGAATTTTGACAGTTGTCACACCTAGAGAGGTCCAAGGTGGGGGGCAATTTTAGGAGACGAGAGGCAAGAATTAGGGTTAGCCTCATTAGGTTTATTAATATCTATATATAAATAAACCCTAGAGCTCCTTGGGCCTTTAAATGATTTCCCTACTAAATCTTTATGGGCCTAGGATTTAATTAAGTATAATGGGTTAGCTATTAACTTTAATATAAATCCATTAAGTCAAACTTAATTACCCATTTAATTACCCAATGTTACTTAGGTTAATTTTTTGATGTAAATACAATAATTACATTAAAATGGTATCTCAGTGTATAGCCGTATAATTATTTATTATGACACGAGCATATTTCAACAGCTCCCACTTGCGCATGTCATAATAACAAGTAATCATACAAGCAAAGGTTAGCGTCTCATTTTAAATGGTTAGTTTCCCCTAGAGACACATGAGGTTAGTTTCTTAAACGTCTCATTTTAAATGGTTTATTAAACCAGTCATCCATTTGTTACAGATACCTTGTTGAATATTAGACATGGATCATATGTCATTCTAATTGTTCAACGATTTTGTTTCTCGATCTGTATGTTGAACTAGATTATCAAATTAATCAACCATCATCTTAATTACATTTGGGTACGGTCGTACAAACATCTATTCAATTCATCGAGGGGCCCAGTAGTATCTAACTCCATTACATGTAGAGGAACAAGTCCTATTTTGACTGCATGTGTCTGTCATGTGCTTCACATCGCTCTTGAAGATGGTTTTTATAACAGCCTTATTCAGGACAGCGTTTAACCATGTCAAAGTTCGACATTCCACCCACACAAAACCTGCCTGCATCTCAAGTCTAAGGACGAGCGACATAACCATGCAGTGAACTCTCGTAGGTTGGGTCAGTCCAATGTTCATCACCAATGAACAACATGTGAGTTTGGTGGCATCATTATTAACATTCATTAACCAATGAATGTCACCAATACGCTCACATTTGCCTTAACTCGATGGTACTCCCATATCATCAACTAACAATGGACAATTTAGAACAAATAAATTATTCATGGATTAAACATGCAAATATAGAACACAATTGATATGAATGAAAACGATCATACCAAGTACATCAATTCATTGTGAAATAAAAACTGTTCAATGTTCCAATTATTCAAATACTAAAACAAATCTACATGAGACTATTAGTTGGTCGAAGTCCAATGTTCCTAGCATGCTCGATATGTTTAGTACAAGACATTGGTTTCGTAAAGGGATCAGCTAAGTTGTCATTTGTGTGAACTTTGATGAGATTAATTTCACCCATCTCGATAACCTCTCGAATGTAGTGAAATTTTCGAAGCCAGCATCAGTGTAGCAAGTACAACTGAGCTCTCTTTCAATATCACCACCATAAACAAGGAACATATCTCTAGTATTTCTAAGATACTTTAATATGTTCTTAACAACAGTCCAGTGACTTTTTCCTGGATTCTGTTGATATCTACTCGTAAGGTTCTGAGAGAACGCTACATCAGGTCTAGTGCACCTCACTGCATACATGATGGATCCCACAGCCGAGGCATAGGGGATTCCCTTCATTCGTTTCACCTCATTAGGTGTGGAGGGTCCCTGAGTCTTACTCAAGTTTACATTGTGTTGCATTGGAAGCATCCTTTCTAAACCGTTTTAGAGTTTTTTCAATGTATGCACTTTGACTTAAACCAATTAACCGCTTATCTATCCCTATAAATCTTGATTCCTAGGATGTACGCCGCTTCGCCTATATCTTTCATGGCAAAACATTTTCCAAGCCAGGATTTGACATCTTGTAGCATTGGAATGTTATTCCCCATGAGTAATATGTCATCAACATATAAGATTAGAAAAACGATGATGCTCCCACTAGCTCTCATATATACACATGGCTCATCAAGGTTTTGAGTGAAACCATACGTTTTGATTTCCTCATTGAACCTTTTATTCCAGCTTTTGGATGCTTGCTTTAGTCTATAAATGGATCTTTGAAGCTTGCATACTTTCTCAGGATTGTTTCAGACTCACAAAACCCTCATGTTGCACCATATAAACATCTTCATTAAGGTGACCATTCAAGAAGGCGGTTTTGACATCTATTTGCCAAATCTCATAGTCATAGTACGATGCTATGGCTATAAGAATCCTAATAGCTTTAACGTCAGCAACATGCGAGAAGGTTTCTTCATAGTCAACCCCGTAGGTTTGAGTGTAACCTTTTTGCTACTAGACGGGCTTTGTAGGTGTGTACATTTCCATCCATGTCGGTCTTCTTCTTGAAGATCCATTTGCTCCCAACAGTCTTGCCGTTCGGAGGAAGATCAACCAAGTTCCAGACTTGATTGTCTTTCATGGATTTCATTTCAGCTTTCATAGTTTCAAGCTATTTATCAGATTCTGGATCCAATAATGCAGCTTGATAGTTAGAGGGCTCACCATGATTCCCCAAATTTGCTCCTCAGCATCGACATAATAACTATATCGTTTAGGTGCTTGAGGTGTCCTTGCGGATCTACGAATGGGAATTACATCATTCTGTGGTTCAATATCTGCATGTTCAGCCTCAGCATGATGTTCGCTAGTGTTACCAGGAGGTTGTGCATCTTCGTCTTGAATCTCGTCAAGGTCTATAGTGCTCCCACTTGCTTCTTGTAAAATGAGACTGTTCTCAAGAAACTCAGCATACCGAGCAACAAATATTTTGTTTTTGGGTTGGTAGTAGAAATAGTAACCCATCGTATTCTTTGGGTATCCTACAAAGATACACTTGATAGATCTAGGCTCGAGTTTGTTCGGTGTGTCTCGTTTCACAAGAGCCTCACAACTCCAGACTTTCAAGTAAGACAGATTAGGGACTTTCCCGTGCCATATTTCATATGGTGTCTTATCAACCTTCTTGGTCGGAACCATATTGAGTATGCGAGCAGCAGACTCTAGAGCATAGCCCCAAAAGGACAATGGGAAAGTGGTTAGACTCATCATGGATCAAACCATGTCCAACAAAGTTCGATTTCTCCTTTCAGATACACCATTATGTTGTGGGGTGTATGGAGGAGTGAATTGTGAGACAATCCCACACTTAGTCAGATGGTCTAAAAACACTTATGTACTCTCCTCCTCGATCAGATCAGAGAGCCTTAATAGTCTTGCCAAGTTGATTTTCTACTTCACTTTGAAAGGCTTTGAATGTTTCAAAGGCTTCGTGTTTATGTTTAATCAAGTAAACATAACCATAGTGACTGAAATCATCAGTAAGAGTAATGAAATACTTAGCACCTTCCTTAGACACAATTCTAAATGGGCCACATACATCAGTATGTATGAGTCCAAGTAGATCTTTTGCTCTTTCACCTACATGGGAGAAAGGTGTTCTTGTCATCTTCCCAGATATGCAAGAGAGACATTTTTCAAACGACTCATCGTCGGTTGACTTTAGAATCCCATCGTGTTGCAGCTTCATAATGCGCTTCTTACTTATGTGGTAAAGATGACAGTGCCATAGGTAAGTTGAGTCCAAATTTCGTTTGGATTTCTTAGTGCTACATGATATATAGAACTATCGTTTGTAACAAGATTATGCATGTCAATTTCAAAATTGTCATCACGAGGAATAACATTAAAATAAAATATACTATCCTTAGAAACCGAAATACCATAATCCGTAAAAACATGAAGAAAACAGTTTTTCTTCAAACGAGAAAGCGAAACAATACCCCTAGAAATAGTAGGTGCATAATGACAATTGTCTAAAACAATAATCAATCCATTAGGGAGGATAAGATCAAAGCTCCCTATAGCTTCAACAGCTGCACGCATTCCATTGCCAACGTACAGGTCCAAAGCTCCTTTGTTTAGCTTTCTACTTCCCCTTAGTCCCTTCACATTGTTACAAATGTGAGTTCCACAACCGGTGTCATAAACCCAGGATTTACTAGGAAAAGCATAGAGTTCTATAGTGAAGATACCTAATGTGCTAGCCGGGGTAGCTTTGTTCTTCTTCAACTCTGCCAGGTAAGTAGGACAGTTCCTCCTCCAGTGGCCTACCACTCCATAGTGATGGCAGGTGGCGTCCTTTGCAGGGTGCTCCTTCTTAGCAGGTGTGGGGATCTTGGGTTTGGGTTTAAATATTTACCCTTGCATCGACCCTTGCCTCGACCCTTGCCCAGTGCTTGCGGTTTAAGTTTCTGGATCTTACCTTCCCTGATTGCTAGAACAGCAGGGTTTCTTACCTGATGTGCTAGTCGGGGTAGCTTTGTTCTTCTTCAACTCTGCCAGGTAAGTAGGACAGTTCCTCCTCCAATGGCCTACCACTCCGCAGTGATGGCAGGTGGCGTCCTTTGCAGGGTGCTCCTTCTTAGCAGGTGGAGGGATCTTGGGTTTGGGTTTAACATATTTACCCTTGCCTCGACCCTTGCCCAGTACTTGCGGTGTAGGTTTCTGGATTTTACCTTCCCTGATTGCTAGAACAACAGGGGCTTTCTTGGGCATCCCTTGCTTTGCAAGCTTCAGCATAGCATGTAGTTCAGAGATTGTCTTCCCCATGCTATGCATGTTATAGTTCATAACAAACTGGGTATAGTCCTTGGAGAGTGAGGTAAGAATCAAGCTCACTCCAAGAACTTGGGCATGGGGTAACCAAGACGCTCCATTTGGTCAAGATAACCCTTCATCTTCAAGACGTAAGAGCTAACTGACTGGTCATCCTCCTGTTTACAAGCGTGGAATGCTTTGACTGTTTCAAACAGTTCCTGCTCTGCTTGTTATTGAAACATAGTTTTTCAACTCTCGTAGCATTTCAAAAGCTGTGAGTTCCTCCAAGTTCTTTTGGATCTCAGGGGTCATGCTCACTAGCATAAGAGCAACTACTTCTTGTTGTTTGTTAAACCTACGAGTGTAGGCTACACGAATTGCAGTAGTGGCAGTGGCAGGAGGTGCCTCAGGTAAGACCTCTTCCAGATGGATCAACTTATTTTCAGCTTTAAGGATGATCCTCAGATTTCGATACCAGTCGATAAAGTTGATACCTTTCAGTTTCTCTTTTTCAAGAACTGACCTGATATTTGAGTTGCTTAGTGTTTGATTTGTTGTTGTCATCTACATAGAAAGTTCAATATTAGTATTTTCAATAATCAATCCTTTTAAAAAATTAATTACCCAAGTTTTACATTTAAAACAATTAATTTTACGAAAAGTCTAAGATCCTCATTGAGGTTCTATCATCACATCAGTTGATGTGCTAGCAATGATAGATTCAATAGGTAGGTGACATTCACCAATTGCATTACAAGTACAATTCTTAGATCCTTATAGGACCCATGGCATCTAGTGGTCGAGCAACTAGTGTCAAGCTGGCATGTTTAGTCCCATCCTTGCCTCGGGTCAAGGTCTCACCTGCTTAACTCGATTAAGTCATCCAATTTGAAATCATGTGAAAATAAATCTAGGTCTCACGCCTAGACAATAATCACCTCGGGATTACAATTCAACCTAGGTCTCACGCATAGGCAAAAAGTAATGGCGAGTGATTTCAAGTGGATTGAACGACATGACTTAAAATTGTGATGGGTATGGAATTTAGTGTCTATCAAAAATAATGTACGAAATAATGTACGAAAGAAGTATGCATTCTTCATTCGTAGCATAAGTTAAAAAAACAATTTTCAACTTAGTGTCTAATTTGTTTTATTTTTATTTTTGTCGAGATGTCCATTTAAAGACTAATATATTACCTACATGAGATATTAATTAGTTTGGACATCACATAAATTAAATAACCGATAAAACCCTTTTAACCGTTATTTATAAAACAATAATTTTAAGTTTCAAATCCAATTTAAACTTATGTTACTAAATCTAAAGATTTAGTTTCTAAAGTGGTATGTGTTTAATTTTAGGTTTAAAAATCCTAGACATAGATAACAAATCAATATAGAAAATAAAACACACACAATCAATACAATATGTGCAAAACCTCAACCGATGAAAATCCTATACTTGATCTCGTGAGCCATCACGACGGACCAAGAGGGCAACTACGGACGGGCCAACATAAACCCTTAATAGGCTCCCACTTGCTCCAATACCATCAAGAGCAAGTAGAATCCATATGAAGATTCGAACATCAAATTTGTCTGGAAAAATGCAGCAGCTTCGGGGCTCGAAAAGTCAAGGAAGGAGTCTTCCCAATGATCGAAACATCCTTCTGCAAAGTTGTGCCCCTATGTCTTATGTAACTTCAGCAACAAGAATCAGCGTAATCCAAGGTGCCAAACTCCGGGAAATCCATTTTTCGTGCCGGCTGTCCAGCAACTCTGAATTTTGCTTTTCGCCTCCAACTTCACCGCCATTCTTTTTCGAGCAACGGTTACATTTTCTTGCCAAAATACATTTATCCTACTACTAAACTAAGGATAATAAATTGCCCAAAAATAATATTACGTTATTACAACCCAAAGAAAAATCCGACAAACAAAAAAACAAGGCACACACACGGTCCAAGGTTTTCATCAGTTTTGTACATTAACATAACAATACAATATCATTAAGAGTGTTGGCTTGGTCCATGATAAAAAAAATGCATGTTTTTACCAAGGATCTAAAACACTTAGTATATGTAAATCTACATTAGTATATGTAACTTGTGGCTTTAGAATCTTAAAAAGAAACATTTTTTAAGATCTCATGAGGGTCGAAATTTCCAGAAAAAAATCGAACCACGCTTTTTTTTAGTTTTAACCACTTGTACATATACCCGCTAATCATACGACACATACGATGGCTCTGATACCACTGTTGGCAATTGGTGCAAAAACACATAAATAAACATACATACAAACGCAGCGGAAAACAATCACCAAAAAGGAATCAAAGTATTGCCAATATAATTAAACGAATAATACAAATAACGGTATACCTTTGTAGTGTGATTTGTAGACAAAACAGATTCTTTTATGCGACCTTTTGAAACAAATTATTCAATGGAGAATACCTCTAGAGAAGTCCACACTACACGTCCTTGATCACCACCAGATGCTAGTCCTCCTTAGTAACGGTTCTTGAAGCCTTGATTAATCAAGAATCGAGCTTGAAGATGAAAACGAGAAAACCCTAGAAAGGTCTAAGGTGGGGGCCGATTTTAGGAGAGAAGAGGCAAGAATTAGGGTTAGCCTCATTAGGTTTATTAATATCTATATATAAATAAACCCTAGAGCTCCTTGGGTCTTTAAATGAATTCCCTACTAAATCTTTATGGGCCTAGGATTTAATTAAGTATAATGAGCCAACTATTAACTTTAATATAAATCCATTAAGTCAAACTTAATTACCCATTTAATTACCCAATGTTACTTAGGTTAATTTTTTTATGTAAATACAATAATTACATTAAAATGGTATCTCAGTGTATATGTGTGTGACCTTATAGGCTCACGTGTGTCTGGCCATATAATTATTCATTATGACACGAGCATATTCCAACAATTACAATACCAAGTATGTCAACAAAATCACATATGATTTCAGTATCATATATGATTTTGTAAAAATGTTAATGTAAAATCATATATGATTTTGTACAAAGGTAAATGTAAAATCATATATGATTTGTACAAATGTTATTCACACATAATTACAATGTCAAGTATGTTATTTTTGATATATTATATTATAATATAATATAGTTTTTGCTATAATTATGTGATATAATATATAATATAATATAATACTTTTGAAAGGTATTATTCTTAAACTGTTACTTTTGAAAATATTTAGAGCATCTCCAACAACATCTTTATAATTTTCTCTAAAATTGAGATCAAATATCAAAATCTCTAAAAAACATTACATTCAACTCCAACGGCATCTTTATTTTGGAAATTATAAAATTCATTATATTATTAAAATATTCTATATTTCTAATAAAATGTTACTTATCTTATCTAAATATTTAATTTTAAATTTTCTTATTGGAGAAACTTAATAAAAAAAATACTTCTCTCTCATGTTAATCATTTTTGGAGATGTCTCCAAATTTAGAGATTTTTGTAATCTCTTTCATACTTTCTCCATTTTGGAGAAAGTTTTGGTGTTGGAGCAAAAAAATTGTTCAAAATCTCCAAAATCTTTATTTTTTGGAGATGCTGTTGGAGATGCTCTTACTTATACCATTTTACCTCTAAAAGAAATAGCCCTTTGTGGAAAGCAAGTATCAACATATATTAATTGGTATAATGATATCTAATATAATATCATTTGTTTTTACAAAATATGTGGCTAGGAGGTTCCTTTGTTTCTTTAAATGGGGTGTTCTCGTATGAATCCTCCCCTATATATATATATATATGTAGACTAATAATCAAATAAGTTAATATATAAACAACATGCATAATTTAATAACTTACTACATGCCATGATGCCAAATGACATTACAAATCAAAATGCATGCAGTTAACCTAGTACTCTAAGTCATATCTCAATAGAAATCAAAATCCATGCATATTAGAGACATATTAGAGACATTAGAAGTTTTAGAACCTAGTACTCTAAGCCATGCATATCTCAATACAAATCAAAATGCATGCATTTTACAAATATTACAAACCATGTTTTTCTTTGATTTTTACACAAATACGTTCATGCAAAGAAAGCTGAAAAGTAGTCATGGTACTGACATCCTTCATAAGAATTCATAACCCTTTTGTAAGATCTCAACTTCTTTCAATTCATATTTCTTCTTCTGAAATTCCTTAATCTTTTATCAGTTTGTGTTATGTTGTGACGTGAGACTCTTACTGGCTTTGGATTTTCCCTTTCGTTTTGCTGCCTTTTGTCCCATTGGACGAGGACGAACTTCATAGTCGTGAAGCTCAACACCAATATTCGGTTCTGAATCCTTCGTTTTTTTAAGCTCATGTAGGCGAGAAGGTTATGGAGCAGACTTTTCGCTCTCTTTTAATATTCACCATACATGTTCAAACTTAAAAACCTTAACTTTTTTATGATTATTTTGTCTCCATTGTTCATATGTTTTTTCAAGAACATCTGCATCACTCCAACCACTTGCATGATTGTTAAACAAATTATTATAAATTGCAGAAAATTCATTTACCCGGGGCATCATTTTATAAAAATGTGCTTTTGCACTGGACATTAGTCTCTCAGAACTTCTTGCGGGCCGATGATCGTTGTATACGTTGCCAGAAAGCTGCATTGTTTTGATCGTTACCGACAATAAGATCGGTGCTGATAGTTACATATGCCATTGCAAGCACCTTGTCTTCTTCAACTAACCAAGATGCACGGTCCGCTTTTTGAGACTTATCACTTTCATACATATCAACATCTAAGTCAATTACATCTCTATTCAAATCAAAATGGTTCAACCCTTGTTGCGTCGAATATAAAGGAATTTGATCCGCTTCAATTGGTGACAATGAAACGAGATCTTATCATTTGTTGAGACACCACACCAATGCTAGAAATTTGTGGATTTGAAAATTTATTGTTGGTCATATCAATATTTGGCATACCCGACCAATTTTGAGGAAGCATATTGAAAGACGTAGGTTGAGCAACATTTGAAAATGTTTGAGGGTATTATGGAATGTAAAATGGGTTTGGAAGATTTGTTGCGTAAGAAAAATATGAAAATTGTTGAGGATATAGAAAACTAGGAGGAAATTGAGAGTGTTGAGAACCTAAAAATCATTCTCATTGTTATCCATGTTAGTAAATCTCTTTGAGAAGCAAGGAATGAATTTATAGAAAGAATGAAAGAATGAGATGGTGTCCATGCATACACACACATATATATAGACTAATAATTATATAATTTATATATAATATTCTATATACATATATCGACAAAAAAGTTAAATTAATATATATATACACACACATATATATAGGGGTGGGTTCAAATGAGAACTCAAATTTGATTGTGAACGTGAGGACAAATGAGAGCGCGACATGTGTCATATTCAGAGTGAATAATCAAAGAAATATTCAGGCTGAATAAACATTATTCAGGGTGAATAATCAAAGAAATATTCAGACTGAATAAACATTATTCAGAGTGAATAGTCAAAGAATTATTCAGACTGAATATAGTATTTATTCGGTCTGAATAATGTTTATTCCGTCTGAATATTTTTTTATTATTCACTTTGAACATGACACGTGTCGCTCTCATTTGTCCTTATGTTCACAATCAAATTTGAGTTATCATTGAAACATTCCTCTCTCTCTCTCTCTCTATATATATATATATATAGATGTTGGTTCATTTAAAAACAAGACGAAGGGTAGAAACTATAGAAACTTTGGCAATCAATATAAAAAATAATTTTTTTCACGATTTTTTTCATCAAATGCTATGATTTAAGATATTATTGCACATATGTTTGTTTCATAATGTAAAAGTTTCACGTGTATTTGTTCTTCATAAGTTGAAAGTTTCTCATATATTTTTTTCTGAAAAGTTTCATATGTTTTTGTTTCATAGTGTAAAAGTTTCACATGTAATTTTTTTACAAGATGAAATAAACATATGTGCAATAATATCTTAAATCATAGCATTTGATGAAAAAAAATCATGATAAAAATTATTTTTTATATTGATTTGCCAAAGTTTCTATAGTTTCTACCCTTCGTCTAGTTTCTAAATGAACCAGCCTATATATATATATATATATATATATATATATAGGATACATACATACCTAGGACGATAATTAAATAAAAACCACAAAAAGATTACAAACTCGTAAAAACCGATATAAATTATATGCGTGTGTGTTATAAGAATTATATATAATATATTTTTACGAGTTTGTAACTTTCTTGTAGTTTTTATTTGATTAAGCCCCCACATACCTATATATATATTATATGCGTGTGTGTTATAAGAATTATATATAATATATTTTAACATATTTTTATACGTTACACATTTACACATAAACAAATTACAATTATATATTTATATATAGGGGGTCAAATGAGAACCACTCCTCTTTAAAGGAACAAATTATGAACCACATATGATGTGGGTCCTACATAATATTAAATCATTTATGATTTAATATTAGATCATTTATGATTTAATATTAGATCATAAATGATTTAATATTATGTGGGACTCACATCATATGTGATCCACAAGTATCCCTTTGTTCCTTTAAAAATGTAAAGTTCTCATTTGAACATTCCTCTACATATATTGTTGGTCCCTAAGGAGTCTACAAAAGTTCTCGGATATAGAAACAGTTTGTAGAAGGGGGGGGGGAGTTGAATACAAACACACAGATTTTTAGTTTTTAAATGAGTTTATATTGCATAAACAAATTTACAGTTACAAGCGAATTAGAACAAGTTTTAATCTATTCTATTGTAACTAAGAAATCACAAAGATTGATGCACAAGAAGGAAGTAAGATAGAATACAGAAGGTTGAAGAAAGAAAGTAGCATGCACACAGATGAAGAAGATATCTTCATCTTATTTATACCCGTTTGCATTTAATGCAAGACAAAAGGTATATGCCACGTGGCAAGCATCCATAGGAGACTTGTCCTTTGCTCAGAACACAGCCATGTTTTTGGCCGCATTTGAACAGTACCATATCAGATATGATGGGGACATAAGAGACAATCCGTACGTCCTTCTCTGACACAGTATAGGGTTTGTCTTTTGTGCATCGAGGATAAGGTCAACGTTAATCTTGTATGAGAAGCTTCACTTGATTGCTGAGACTGAATCTTCAAGGATGAACTTTCAGTATCGCTGAGACTGAATCTTCAAGCACAATTTTTACAAGTAAATAAGCATAAAGTACATTCACTGATTAAATTTTCCGAGTGAAAAATCAGTGAGTAAAAGTTGTTAAAGAAATTAGAACTCTTATGTTCATTGTCCCATTTACTGTTTTCAAGGATCTTTTCAGTACATATATAGATGGGGTAAAGTGCTTTGTTGAATTTCATTAATAATCAATCTGAAGAATTTACATAAAATGAAGTTACAACAATAAGGTAAAGTACTTATACACTGAAGAACTATTACAAAGGAAAGGAAAGCTAATGACTAGTCAGTCTAGACTTTCATGTCTTCTTTGTAACTCCTTTTCATATATCATCTTTTGTCTGATCATCAACGGATCATTCGACCAGCAGTGACAATACATGATCTTGATGAAAGAAGATGGAGCTTTGTATACTTCTTGGTTTCTGAAGAATCCAAGAAGTCTTTCATTGTCCATGAAGATCATGCCTGGTTCAGGGAAAGAGATGACATCATTTTCTTCATAGACACGATCTTCAGGGAGAGAGGTGTTCAGCATTGAAATATCAGGGATCTGCATGTGACAGATAATGCTTTCAATATCGAATTTGGTTTCATATTCGTTTTTAGAACTTGAACCTCCTTCGGCAGTTGATCTTCTTTTCTTGATTGGCTCCGGGAGAGGAGGAATTTGCACGTTGAGACATCCTTTGCAATAGCTGATCCAACATTTCTACCACTACGTCCTTGAATTTTGATTTGAAACCCTGAATGGCATCTCTGATTTCTAGCCATTCAGTGTATCCATAGATCTTTAAGAACTTGGCTTTTTCTTTCTCTGTTCTGGTGGTTCTAGTCATTCGTACATATACCTTTAGACCTCTTCTTTTGGAAGGTCGTCCTTCGATAGTTGCATGAATGATCTTAGAGTCAGATCTTTGAAACTTGAAACTTGAATCTTTCAGTACACCAGTGAAGCTCTTCTTCTCTCTGATGTGTGGCTTCAGCGGATAGTGCACTTAGGATTTTCTCTTGAGCAAGAATTGGATCTACGTTCAGGTTTTCTTGTGCAAGTTCTCTCTGTGCTAAAGCTTCAGCGACCCTTTCACTTTTCTCTAGTTGCTTCTTGGTCGCTTTGTCTTTTGCAGCATCTTCCCTAAGAAATTTTCTTGCAAGAGCAAGATCACTCTCTGTCTGCTTGATCTTCTCAATCCTGATCCTTTGAGCTTCAAGTGCCTGAGCTCTCTTTTCCTTTGACAGAAAAAAAAATCATCCACCATGCTTATTGGTACAGCGTTTAGTGGTTCAGCATGTGGCACTTTTATTCTGTTTGCTTCGAGTTCCCTCAAGAAGCTTATTCGCCTTTCTTCCTCTTCAGGTTCGCTTATGATAGGTCTCTGATCACGACGCCTTCTAGGAATGAGGTCTTCTTCTTCTTCAGAGTCAGTTTCAAAAATGTACATAAACTACTCTTCAGAAGAAGGTTCCTTCACAAAAGTGGAGTCCTTTGGGGGACTGGGCTCACTGAGAGAAGGAGAGGGAGAAAGAGACTTGTTAGAGCCAAAATTTGGTGGTGAAAAAGAAGGATATGTGGGTGGTTCAGAGATTGGAGCAGAGAGGAGAATGAGAGGAAGAGATACCTTGACAGTGGTCTCCCCCTCAGATATAGGGATAGTGGCATCAAGATCTGCCACGTTCTTTTTTTTGCCTGAGGGACCGGACTGTCCCTGAGAGGGAGGTTGTCCGTCCCCCAAAGGCTCCTGATGAGAGATTTCAAACATGGAGTTGTCTGGTCTTGACATTTTGAAGTGCTCCAAAGCACTTCCAATATCATCGTCATCGTCATCATCATTAACTCCCCCATAGTGAGGGATGTCATCTTTTTCATCTTAATCATCATCATCATCTTCTTCTTCTTCTTCCTCCACTAATCCTTCAGTGAGGGAAGGCTCTGCATGCTTGATGTACGGATAAATTTTATCAGCAGGAAAAGTGGCATTATGCTGCGCAATTATGTCGTCAGCGAACTCTTTGGCACATCTCTCCCCCTCGATGTTGTCAGCGGGGAGACAATGCACCACCATCAACATTCGTACATTCGCTTGAATGTCTTTCAGCTTGGTTTCGTGGCGACCCTGGTGCTGAAGGACCGAATTCAGTGATGTCCGATCATCAGTGGAGAAAGAGGAGCCAGTCTCAGAGAGCTTTGTCAGCATCTGCATCATGTCGGATTGAGTCTTTTGAATAGACTCAAGCACCAGATTCTGGTCATCCACCTTCTTCTCCAGACGGGCAATGGACTGACCATGTGTCCGATTGTCTTCCTTCAGGGACTCGATGTCGGTGAGGATATTGCTGACAGAGGTCTTGATCCCTGGAGTCCCAACCACGGTGCGGAAGATGTATTCAGCAGACTTTTCCCGCTACGGTTTGAGCAGCAAATGCCGTCCCTCTTCTTGTACCTCGGAAGCCACAAGTACCGGCAGAGGACCAAGAAACCACTCGCCCCCGTACATCTGTATGTAGATGGTCTACCCTAGCCCTGGTGAGAGCACATTCCTTGACTAGAAAGTCAATGGCAGGGAATGTAGGACTAGGAAGAACAATGGGAGGAAGCTCAGTAGGGTAAGGAGGGAGTTTGGGAGCAGTCTTCTCTGTTTTGACATCCATGAGATTGGCAGAAGTCCATGGTTGCTGAGGAGACTTCCCTTTATCCTTGCTGAGAGGAGTAGTAGCAGCAGTGGTGGTGGCAGTTGTTGTTGTCGCTGTAGTGAAGAGAGGAGCGACACCTGGTGACAACAGAGACGGAGCAGCCAAAAAGAGCTCTGGGTTAGATGACGGATGAGAAGGCATATTATAAATCTTGAGAGCATAACGAGGATTACTCTCACGGACCACTTGTGCAGAGGTAGTGTCATTAGGATCACTAGCCAGTGTCTTAGAATGCCTGCGAGAGACATGCTGAGGTCCTGTGATACTGGCCTTCCAAAAGTCATAGTGTCTAAACAACACTGAGGTTTGGATTGCGTGCAATTCAGCATCATCAGAGATAGGGACAACTATCTCTGAATCATTTGTTGATGTGAGGACCAAAGAAGAGGGGATAGAAGAAGAGTTTAAGGCTGTGAAAGTATTACCTGATACAGCTTCAACGGATCTGACTAATATACTTTCAGTGACGGTGCTGAAGGTGGTGGTAGTGCTGAAGAAGCAACAACGGAAGAGAGAACCGTTGAAGTAGCTGGGGCAGCTGATGATGTTGGTAGTACACCAGAATCTGAGAGGGTAGTCTTTTAAGAGACCACCATCCTTGGCTTCTTATGTTTGGTTGCGATGGTGTTTTTATGACCATCGGTTGGTTGTTTTCTCTTAGGGGCAAAAGTGTCAGGGATATTCACTGATGGGTTTGTCAGTGAGCTAGACACTGAAGCAGGGGCTCCAATTATCTTCAGCATCTATGGGGTAAAGGGAGCATCACTTGGACGTTCCTCAATGTCTAGGGATTTCTTTCCCACCATTGGGAAAGAGTGGTTGGCCGCCTTAGGATACTCATCCCCGAAGGCATGCTCCAAGATGGTTGGGAAGAATCTTGGGTAGGGTACTCATCCCCGAGTGCTTGTTTGCAGCTTTCACCCTGTTGTACATATCAATGAAGATATAGTCAGCAAAGTTCAGCTTGTAGCCCGTGCAGAGAGCGAAGACCATGTCTTGAAAGTGCTTGTTGGCCTGATCATGCGAGTAAGTCTTGGATCCCAGGCACTGAATGACCTGAGTGAAGATATATTGCCAGCGAGCAGGCAAGCGTTTCTTCTCCAGCTTGGAGCCGACAATCTTCAGAGAGGTATTTTCCCATGCATAGCCAATGGAGTCCAAGAAAGAGTCGATCTGCTGCTTTGAGGGTTCAGCGGCCCACTTTTCATTCTTGCCACGAGCAGGGAGGCGAAGAGCATGCCTCAAGAATCCAGCAGTGAAGGCGAAGTGGCCAAGAGTGGGGATGGAAAAACCAATTGCAGGGAGTTTATTGCCCTTATCAGTGGTGCAGGTGGTACAATGAGCCGTGTACCACAGGGCTTGTAGGTGAGAGGAGATGCCAACAGGATCATGAACAAAGGCATACATCAGCGGGCAAGCCTTGATGAATGTTGCACCCTCAGCGAATTGTGGACGCTCTGCAGGGATGTCCACCAGAGCAAGATAGTTGCAGGGTTTGAATGTTGCTTGTTCCAATGGAAAGTGGCAAACCGCAGCAGCAACCAAAGTGTCAGCGACATGGGTAGTTTCAGCAACCTTGCTTGAAGAGGCCATTTCTGTAGCATAGATGGGAACACCAAATAGAAAAATCATGGTTTAATACAAAATGTATAAACCAGAGTTTGGTATAAAGAATACCAAATGTAAGGAGAAAAGAAACAAGTGTTTCGATGAACAAGATCAAAATACTTTGTACCAAATGTATTAAATAAGTTTGGTATGTAAAAAAATTTAGGTATAAAATATAAAAGATGGATTAAAAAAAATGTCTTCTGTTCTTAAGGAAAAACTTAGAACAGGGTTTTGATGGGGTTTGATATTTAACCCAGATTTTTATTTTATTTACCCTAGAATTTTTTTTTTGTTTTGATTATAAGAAAAGTAAAGAGAAGTAAAACAAGATGTTTCCAGATTATTGTGTAAGGTTAGATCAAACCTTAGTGAAGTTCGAGAAGAAAAACGCACAAGTGCGTGTTCTTGGTGTTCTTGAGAAAGCTTTGAGAATCAAGAGAGAATCCTTGCCTTTTGAAAATTATGAAAGCGTAAAGAAAGAAATGAGGCAAAGATTTGCTTAAATAGCATGAGGAGAGAGAAAAGGATAGCTAAACGACGGTTTTAGCTTTTTGAAAAAGAAATGATGGTCTGGCGCACGTCCCTAGAAAGGAGTTGGAAAGGAAACGTCGTGGTCCGTCTTGTGTCAGAAAAGGTCTAACGTGTCCTTTTCTTATTTAAAAAAAATATAATGATAATTATCCATTTAGAAAGGTTAATCATTATCTTTTAAAATCTTCATCAAAAACAATAAAGGATTGTCAGTGATGAGTTTTATCTTTTCAGATTCATTCCCTGATCAAGGAAAAATCAGGGAGCGAAAAGGTTTAGAAGATAATACCTGAGTGAGAAAGTACATATATTGTTGAATCAGAGTTCAGCGAATGGTAATAGAAGACTTTGTTTGTATCACTATTTGTTGTTAGCTGAGTAATAATTATTCAGCGTTCAACATACCAAGTTCGTTGATGAGTAGATTGAATCTAGTTTCATCAAGATGCTTGGTGAATAGATCAGCGAGCTGATATTCAGTGGGTACAAAGTGAAGCTCAATTTCACCATTCATCACATGATCTCTAATAAAGTGATATTGAATCTCAATGTGCTTGGTTTTAGAGTGAAGTACATGATTGTTTGCAATTGCAATAGCACTAGTGCTATCACAATAAATAGGGATCTTGGAGAGCATGAGATCGTAGTCTCTAAGTTGATTTCTCATCCAACGGATTTGAGCACAACAACTTCCAGCGGCTACGTATTCAGCTTCAGCGGTGGAGGTGGACACAGAATTTTGCTTTTTACTTGTCCAACTAATCAATTTACCACCTAGTAGCTGACACCCACCAGTGGGGCTCTTTCTATCTATCTTGCAACCTGTAAAATCACTATCAGAATAACCAATTAGATCGAATCCTGAGCCTTTGGGATACCAAAGACCCAGATTAGGAGTTCCTTTCAGGTATCTGAAGATTCGCTTTACAGCGATGAGATGGGATTCCTTCGGGTTCAGCTTGATACCGAGCATAGAGACATGTAGAATACATGATATCAGGTCTACTCACTGTAAGATATAGCAGAGACCCAATCATCCCTCGATAGGCAGTGACATTTACAGGTTTCCCATTAGGGTCCTTGTTCAGATTCAGAGGAGGTGCCATAGGGGTCTTCATCGCTGAGCATTGATTCGTATCAAACTTGTTCAACATATCTTTAACGTATTTGCTTTGACAAATAAAGATTCCTTTGTCAGATTGTTTTATCTGCAAACCTAGAAAATACATTAGTTCATCCATCATACTCATTTTATATTGTTTTTGCATTCTTTCAGCGAAACGAGTACATAACTCGGGTCTTATGGAACCAAAGATAATGTCATCGACATATATTTGAGTGAGTATAGTATGACCTTTATATTTTCTTAAGAAGAGAGTTTGGTCAATTCTTCCACGAATGAATTTTTCTTTAAGAAGAAATTTAGAAAGAGTATCATACCAAGCTCTAGGAGCTTGTTTCAACCCGTAAAGAGCTTTTTCAAGTTTGAAAACATAACTAGGGTGGTTAGGGTCTGAGAAACCAGGGGGTTGTTCAACATAAACTTCCTCGCTGAGTTTTCCATTTAGAAAAGCACTTTTAACATCCATTTGAAAAACTTTGAAGTCTTTATGGGCAGCATAAGCTAAGAAAAGTCTTATAGCTTCTAAACGAGCTACAGGCACAAAGGTCTCATCATAGTCAATACCTTCTTCTTGTCTGTATCCTTGAGCGATAAGTCTAGCCTTATTGCAAATAACAGTCCCGTTTTCATCTAGCTTATTTCTAAACACCCATTTGGTTCCAATCAGTGTTTTACCAGAGGGTCTAGGAACAAGATTCCAAACTTTGTTTCTACGAAACTCAGTTATTTCTTCTTGCATCGCTGAAATCCAGCTAGGATCAGAGATAGGTTGATCTATCTTTTTACGTTCAGAGAGAGAAATGAAGTTAACATAGAGACATATATTACCTGTACCTCTACGTGTTTTGATACCTGCATTAGGATCACCAATAATCTGATTTATTGGATGATTTGCAGTCCATCGCTGAGCTGGTGGTTGAGGAGAGAGATCAACCGCAGATTCAGCGAATTGTTCTTCTACTTCAGGGACAATACTTGTTGTTTCAGCAACATGTACTTCATCGTTTAAAATCAATTGAGGAGACTCAGGGGATTGATTTGCAGAGGATGAAGCTTGATTATTCACTGAGGAATTTCCAAGAGAGGCCTCAGAAGGAGGAATCTGATTGAGAGGAGTAACACTGATCCCTGAAGATGGATCATTGCTAGTAGGTATTTCAGGGATTCCATCATCACTTGATTCAGCATGAGGTTGATTGTTGAAATAAGTTTCAGGTTCCCTATAGTGAGACTTCATCCATGCATTTAATTCTTCATCTTCTTCAGGGATAGGAGAAGTAAGGGTAGTACGGGATTCATCAAAATTGACGTGCATGGATTCTTCAACGTGTTGTCTTCTCTTGTTGAAAATTCTGAAAGACTTAGATACAGAGGAGTATCCAAGAAATATTCCTTCATCAGCTTTTGGATCGAACTTTCCCAAATGATCTCTGTCATTCAAAATGTAGCATTTGTATCCAAAGATGTGAAGATGCTTCAGAGTTGGTCTTCTTCCATGAAATAATTCATAAGGGGTTTTCTTGAATCGTTTCACAATCAGGGATCGATTCTGAGTAAAGCATGCTGTATTGACCGCTTCGGCCTAGAATTGAGTTGGAAGACGTGATTCGCTGAGCATTGAGTGAGCTGCTTCAATGATAATTCGGTTTCTTCTTTCAGCAACACCGTTTTGCTGAGGAGTTCTTACTGAAGAGAAGTTGTGAGAGATACCTTTTTCTTCAAAGGAATTTATCAGAGTACTGTTCTTGAATCAATACCATGATCACTTCTCATGGAACAAACAGTCAGATTGTTCAGAACTTCCATCCTTTTGATAAAAGAGACTATCACATAAGGGGTGTCGCTTTTGGATCGAAGAAAGAATACCCATGTGTATCTGGAATATTCATCAACAATCACAAGAGTGTATTTCTTTCCAGATAGAGATTAGACATTGACAGGTCCAAAGAGATCCATATGGAGTAGCTGAAGAGGTGAGGTTACTGAAGAAACTTGTTTAGACCTGAAAGATGCTTTTGTCAGCTTTCCCTTTTCACACGCTGAGCAAAGAGATTCCTTTGCAAAGTTATGATTTGGGAGGTCTCTGACAAGTTCCTTTTGAGACAATTCATTAATTGTCTTAAAGTTGAGATGAGAGAGTCTTTTATGCCATAACCAATTGACATCAGAGGATGCTTTAGAGATAAAGCACATGTTCTCAGAGTGAGAACTATTCATATTGATGACGTACACATTTTCAACTCTTTTGCCGGTTAAGGCAAGCTTTTCATTGCAGTCAGTGACAACACATCTATTCCTTACGAATAGAACTTTGAAATCTTTGTCACATAGCTGACTAACGCCTAATAGATTGTGCTTTAGTCCTTCAACGTAGGCAACTTGACTAAACGAGGTGGCTCCGTTGGACAAAATTCCATAGCCTTTAGTGTATTCTTTGCCATTTCCACCAAAGGTCACTGATGGACCAGCTTCTTCTTTGTAGTCAGAGAGCAGAGATTTTCTGCCAGTCATGTGCCTTGAGCATCCGCTATCGAGATACCAGATACCTTTAGCACTCTGCATACAACAAAGATATTAATTGTTTGAAGGTACCCATATTACTATGGGTCCTACTTTGTTAAAAGAGGAGTGGTGGATGAGCTACTTGCTGAAGAACTCTCTTCAGTGGATATCTTCACCTCTGTTGGTTTTGCAACCTTGATGGATTTCACTCTTGCTGATTTATCATCTTGAGCTATTTTCTTTCCATGAGCTAGTTTATCAGCTCTAGTAGCATTAGGACACTTACTTGCAATGTGGGTAGTTTCACCATAGTGATAGCTCTTCCTATATTTATAAGGTTTGGAATTCAAGGTTTTCAGAGAGATAGAAGGCATTTTGTCAGGGATAGGACCTAGAATTCCTTTATCCAGTGTTCTTGGAGGTATTACAATCTCTTCAGGGACAGGAGTGAGATCAATCTTAATTCTGGGGGTTGACCTTTGAAAAAATTCAGAGATTTTCCTCCCAGATTTAGGATTGCTCTATGAGGAAGTAGAGGAGTTCTTGTTCTTCTTCTGAACATTCTTATTTCTAGGAACTTGGTCAAGAAACTCGTTCTTAATCACTTTCTTAGATTTGAGCGATTTTAACACAGGGATCTTCTCTTTTGAAAGAGGTCTCTGAGAAGAAGAAGAAGGATTAGGGATAGAAGAGACAAACATTCCAAATTTAAGCATGGAACGGTCTTTCTCTGATTGTTCCTTATTAGAGTTAAAGCCTAATCCACTTCTTACTTTCATAGGGATCTGGGCATTGATGATCTCATTGACCTTATCAGAAGCCTTGCACCATCCTTCGATGGTAGCCTTCTCAGATTTGAGATCAGCGATGGTCTTCTCTCTTTCAGCGATAGCTTGCTGTTTCTCGATGCTAATCGTTTGATTTACAAAGACTTGGTCCTTTAAGGTTTCCTCAATCTTTGAAAGTTCTTTGATTTTAAGATGACAATTTTTTAATTGTTCAAATAAATCAGTGTTAATTTTCTCAGCTTTGATTTCTCCATTAAGAGCATTATAAAAATCAACAGTCATAGCATCCAAAGCAGATAAGTTATCACTTTCAGATATTAAGGAGATAGAGGGAATGATTACCTGAGTAGAAGGAGACTCAGAGGAAGAAGTTCCAGATACTTCTTCAGCGTCTTCTATTCTTGCCATAAGACATAGGAAGGCAAGATCTTCTTCATCTGTGCCTGACTCATCAGAGGTCTTGGCCCAGTCATCTTCTGCATCCCAATCAACTTCTTCAGCGATAAGACCTTTGCTTTTTGGCTGGTTTTTCTTCAGATCTCTGTATTTGTTTTTTAATTTCAAATACTTCTCTTTCTTATCAGAGGTCTGCGAGGTAGTAGGAGCTGCAACTTTCTTGGATCTACATTCACTAGCAAAGTGACCCTTTCGCTGATAATTGTAGCATATGGTTGAGGCTTTCTCAGTGGGCATAGTCTTTAATTTATCAGAGTCAGCGAGAGTCAATGTTCTTCGAAAGTTGCTCTTTCTGGCGAATCTTTTAAAGTTATTAGTTAAAAGAGCCAGATAGTTATCGAACTCAGAGATATCAGCATTAGTGAGTTGATCTTCTGAATCAGTTTGACCTAATTCAGTGATAGAAGTAATAGTGGAAGAGGAAGTATTTTTTAAAGGATTTACCTCTAAAGACACGAGTGCCAAAGAAGTACTTTTGGCACCCTTAAGTTTATTGATGATGTTTTTCCTCAAAACTTGGGATTGCTCTTCATTTAAAAGCATTCCATACAAAGCACTTAAAGAAAGAGTTTCAAGATTCTTTGACAATTTCAGACATGTAGTGTACACTGCCCATTGTTCGGGTAGTGCCTCCATGAACTTTGTCAGAATTTCAGCATTTGAATAGTGTCTATTGACTGTTTTTAGATCAATCAACAGGCAGTTAAAACGTTGGTGAAGTTGGGAAAGAGTTTCACCTTTATGATGCATTAAGCTTTCATACTTCTTACTAGATTAATACTTCTAGTGATTTGTACTTCAGAGGTTCCTTCATATTGAATACATAAAGTATCCCACATGGCTTTAGAAGTCCTCATTTTCATTATTGAGTGATAGACTTCGTCAGGGAGGGACATTGCTATTATAGACCTGGCTTTTGAGTCAATAGCAACTTCTTCTTATCTCTTCAATTCATAGATTAGGAGTCTTAATGATACTCCTTTCAGGGATGGCTAGCGTAGTAGTGGTGGCAGGAACACCAACTACCAGAGTTGTAGGAACAAATGGTACGTTTTCTATATAATAAGGGATCTTTAGATCTGATCCTTCTAGAAACAGAGACATTCTTTCCTTCCATAATGGGAAATTATAACGGTTAAATCTTGGAGGTTTAGCTAAAGACCCATTGTCATTATAGTTTGTATTAGAATTTGACATTTATTTTAAAATAGTTTTGAACGAAAATATTTTAAAGATAGAAATAACACTGCTCTGATACCACTTGTTGGTCCCTAAGGAGTCTACAAAAGTTCTCGGATATAGAAACAGTTTGTAGAGGGGGGGGGGTTGAATACAAACACACAGATTTTTAGTTTTTAAATGAGTTTATATTGCATAAACAAATTTACAGTTACAAGCGGAATTAGAACAAGTTTTAACCTATTCTATTGTAACTAAGAAATCACAAAGATTGATGCACAAGAAGGAAGCAAGATAGAATACAGAAGGTTGAAGAAAGAAAGTAGCATGCACACAGATGAAGAAGATATCTTCATCTTATTTATACCCGTTTGCATTTAATGCAAGACAAAAGGTATATGCCACGTGGCAAGCATCCATAGGAGACTTGTCCTTTGCTCAGAACACAGCCATGTTTTTGGCCGCATTTGAACAGTACCATATCAGATATGATGGGGACATAAGAGACAATCCGTACGTCCTTCTCTGACACAATATAGGGTTTGTCTTTTGTGCATCGAGGATAAGGTCAACGTTAATCTTGTATGAGAAGCTTCACTTGATCGTTGAGACTGAATCTTCAAGGATGAACTTTCAGTATCGCTGAGGCTTCACAAGACTTCACACTTTGGATAGATAATCTTTGCTATCGCTGAACCGCTTCAGGTCACGTAGCTGATTATCTCTTTCTTCAGCTTGGTCTTCGACTTTCGCTGAATGGTTATTTGGTGTGATCGTTGATCTTCAGATCTTCAGAGATAAGCTTAAGGTTCCTTGATCTTCAGCGATCGCTGATGGCAGTCAGCGTATGCTTATCGCTGAATTTGAACTTAAACTTAAACAAGGAATTTCACTAAGTGTAAAAAGGAATCATATTCAAATCACTGAGAGGAGTTATGATCAACACATATATATATATATATATATATATATATATATTTTACCTTACCGGTAAACAAATTAAATAAATATACATCTAATAAATAAATATATTATAATAATTAAATTTGTTATATTAAATAAGTTATATTTCAATAATTAAATAAGTCAACAAAATAAATAAAACAGGAGTGAAATGACATTTTTCATAAAAATTATGGTAAGAACTAATGTTCTTGTTGAATTACTTATGACTTGTTAGGTTATTGTAAGAACCTCTCCGACAGGGTATTCAAAAAAATTGTTGAACCATTCAAACCGGTCGAACCAAGTCAAACCGGACCGTTTTTGTCGGTTTGAGCGGGTCTGGTGGTCCGATTTGGTCTGAAAAATAGCCAAACCGCTCGGTCCGATCTGGTCTGCGGTTTGAACATTATTTTGACCGGTCTGAACCAAACCGACTGCCAAAAAATATACTAACTGTATTTATTTTTCAAATTGTAGATGTTACTTTTATAGTCTAGTTATAAAGAATTCGTCAGAGACGTTATGTTGTAGTTTTTATTTCTAAATTGGCAAAATTCTGGAATCCTTCAAAAATCAAATTCTAAATCGTAGTTCACCTTACTCGATCAAAATCTGTCGAAAATTCCAACTATTGTTGATGGATATGTTTAACTTTTTTTTTATTTGTCTCAATGCCGTTTTGTAATTTTAGAGATAAACGGCTTTTTTATAATTCCATATACAAGTTTTCTAATAGTGCTATATTGATAAAAAATTTATTTTAGATATAAAAGCCACTTTTTTAGTTTAAAATTCATAAAAGGCTCAAACCGTCTAAACCAGTCAAACCAGACCGTCTTTTTGTGTTCCGGTTTAACCACTTTGGTCGTTTGCTTCCAAACCGCTCGACTTGAAATTTTTCTAAACCGCTGTAACAGTTTAATTTGTGGTTTAAGGGGGTTAGAGGATCTCCAATAGCTTCTTCAAAATGGGGAAAATGGAGAAAATGGGGATTTTGATGAAGTATTTTGCTCCAGTAACTTTTCCATAGTCATCTTTAAAATGGAGAAAATAGAAGATAGAGTAGGTTTTTGTCCAAATATAGAGTCCACTCCAAAAATGATTATCAAATGAAATGATGAATAGAAAACCTTGAAAAAAAATATTTAAAGAGAAAAATTATATTTTAATAAATAATGTAATATTTTAATATTATTTTAAAGAAATTATGGAGAATTTACTGAAGAGAGTAATTTTTTTTAAAGATTTTATTTTTGATTCTGTGCTTTAAAAATGTTTAAAATGCCCCAAACGGACCAAGAACACCCTACTCTCCTATGGTGTACTTTTTGCTTATAATTTCATTGTAGATGCTCTAAGCTTTTGAAGCGTTTATCGAGGAATGGAATCAAAACATATGGCGATTGTCATTGGTCGATGAGAAATGGAATGACATAGAACGAACAGGTTTTCATCATCATCATCATCTTTGCATTTTATTTATATTTGATTGATTGATTGATTGATTGATGACACCCACATCAAACACTCGAGACTGAAAAATCCGATGGGTGGTGGCATCGGTGGAATTCTGCTGGATACCTCTGTTTTAATCTTGGATGAATCTGCATCATCACTTCGCACTGGAGCAGACTATTTACTTCGCAACCTTCGCCATTCCAACATTCCCACGGTAACTATCCTCTTTGCTTTCTTCGATCTTCGTATGCATGTAGGATTCTTCTACTACATATTCCTTTAGATTGCTTCAATTTTACTTCATCAAATACCTCTTGTGCAGATAGGGTTTTTTTCTCTCCAGAACCCATGGATTTTACTTTCTATTTTGGGGCTAAAATTCTTTAATTTGTGAATTTCCACTAAGGGCTGCTTCCAAATTGTCATTTACCTTAGCTGATGAACATGACATCCACAAGTGCAATGCATGCAGTTATTGATAGATAGAATAATCATGGTATCCACTTTCGTGTACCAGCTAAAGCGTTATGTATGTCCAATGGAGATCATATTCTTTCCGGTACTATATAGTAGGTGAATTTGAAGGAGAAAGAGAGATCACTTTGGGCTTTGTTTTGTTGATTTACTGTGTGATGATTTTATTGAAAAAGATTATAGTCGCGGTATTTTATTGCTAATCGGAGCTAAACTCCTCTCTTACCCAATAAGAGTGATGGAGAGTGTTACTTAACAGACTCTTACCGGATAAATTGTTGCATACAATGCAGTTTTGATGGACTACAATCTTACCCGGTAAAGTAAGGTGGCGTTTGTTTTTTAAGAGGTGCTGAAGTCTTAAGTCTGATTTCAGTTCTAAAATGGTTATGAAACCTTTAAACGAATCAGACATAAATGAAAAAACAAACTAGGCCTAAGTCAGAATGTTGGCTGAATGGTTTGGTGCAAAATGATTAGTCAGAATGATTAAGAGACTCTTATGTTATAGTACAAAATAAAGTATACTTGTTTGGTAATTGTTCAATATGAAATTAGGCCTTTGAATGGTTAAGGGAGGTACAAGATAGAAAATGATTCATATGGTTTTGGAATCATTATGAGGCAGATTTATTTTTGCCAAACAGGATTCACCTCTTAGCGTTTCAAAGGCTGCCTCTTAATGGAACTGTTAAGAGGTAAACACACAGCCCCTTAGGCTCTTACCAATAAGTGGTTACTGGGTAAGCGTTTGGTAAATGAACCCTAAGTTTCTTAAATATCTTTGTTCACTAGAAAAGTTGGAGGGCCTATATATAGGATTTGTGGGGAAGACGAATTAGTGGAATGTTGTGGATTAAGATTAATAGAATCAAGGGATCCTATTTGCACTCATGAGGGTGAAATTTAGGGATACTATTTGTACTCATGAGGGTGAAATTTTGTTGGTTTAAATTGATTCTTGATCAAACTCCACCTTGTTGTTCTGTGTAGTTGGAGATCTCTTAACATTTGTAGATTTTCATATTCTTAATGGTTCAGAAGATATAAATCTATAGTTAATTATTGGTTATGACCTTTCTAGTTTAAAAGTAGTTGTTGGCTGAAATAGGTTGTGGTCTACGTGCTTTAAAGAGTTCTTTTCTTCGTAATTCTCATTTTTTTTTATCTACTTTAGCGAAAAATTTGTGACACGCACCTGTTCGGGGGTAAGCTTGCTTATCTCATCTTTCTTGTTACCATTTAACTGTTCGTTTTTCCTTCTGTGCAGGGAATATCTTATGCAGTAGGTCTTTCGGAAGCGAAGGTAATACTTCATTAGGACGCTTTTGCATGAATCAAACGATATCTCTTTCTCTAAAGAATATATTAAGTAGGTTTCAGAAACCAGCATGATTCTTTTTATGTGGCTCTTTTGTTTTTATACTGATTTTCCAGAAATTTATGCATGTTGATTAGGGTCTGTATATTAACAACGTAATGAGCTTAATGGGACTCACTGCTTATTCGGTCAGCTATACATGATTGTTTGGTACTTGGTGGTGGCTTAATGATATAGGAAGTGGTTTATTCAGTAAGCTTCTGCGGTGAGCTTTATGCAGAAAGTCAAGTTTTTTTTTTCCAAACATGCCCCTCCGAATTAAAGAACACACTCCTTCCATCTATAAAAACACCCTCCCAAACAAAAACCTTCCCGATTTATACAGACAACATAATCCACATATACACTTTATTCATAAAGGACTTAATGGAAAACCAACCAAACAGCCCCTTAGACTTCTCTGCCTATTTAGAAACTTTAGAGCCTCGTGATTCGTGTAGAGGACAAATTCCCTTTCCTCTACAGATATACAAGGCAATTCTAGAGCAAATGGTACTCCTTTCCTCCACCTCATAACAGGTTCTGTTAAGTTCCATTAAGAGGCAACTTCTGAATCGCTAAGAGGCGAATCCTGTTTGGCAAAAAGTAAGTCTGCCTCTTAAATGGTTCCAAAATCCTCTGAATCATTTTGTATCCTGGACCTTCCTTAACCATTTAGATCCCTGATTACATCCTGAACAATTACTAAACAATTATATTTCATTTTGCACTATATCATAAGAGCCACTTAATCATTCTGCACCAAACCATTCAGCAACTGCCAAACAGCCACTCTCTTGGCATCTTTCTAGTATTTGTAAGTATGAGTTCATGATTAAGTAACTATTTTATGTGCTTGTTGTAGGTGAGCCTTCTTGAGAAGCTGATTAATGCATACTCATTTGAGCATTTCATCTACAATCCATCTTCTCTGGATGACACTATAAACGCGGTTTCTCTAGCTTGGAAGAACAATGGCACAATTATTTTGCATGTGGTTTCAAACTACAACGAAGGACTTGCTCCAAAATCACTTAATTCTGGCTGGATGAATGTTGTTGTCAGTAAGTAACCGGACTTCAATGAGGGACTTGGTCCAAAATTTCTGGCTGAATGAATGTCTTTTTCATTAAGTAACCGTGTGAAATGATCTACCTCTCAGATGTTGATGGTGATGATGCAAGAACGAATCCAACTGGGATTTTCATAGAGAAACTAGAAGAGTTGCCTCTGACAATCTGTGAGTTGAATAGAAAGGTAATAAATAATAAAGTGTCTTTCATTTATGTATGACAGATTTCTTGTACTTCAAAGTACTTTAATCCACCCTCTTTAAAATTTGGTAGAGAATAAGCTGTTGATCGTGATACTAGCGAGATGTATGGCTTTTTTTAAATGGAAATAAAATGATTTATATTTGTTTATATGGTGCTCTTCAATCTTCATGACTTGTCTTCATTGCTTAGTTACTGCCTCTTGCATCTTCATATTTTACCTTTGCAAAAGAGAGTATTTAAAAATAAATTATTTGTTGTTTCCTTCATCTTCATCTTTAATTATGTTCTGTTCTTTGCTTTCAAGCAGTCAAATGAGGATAATCTGGTTGTGGGTTATATTATGAAGCCTAGTCGAGAAGAAGATTTTGCAAAGGTGAGAATTTTTAATTCTTTCACTTTTAAATATTAAAAATTCAACATAAATAAAAACGATTTATTAAGGGGGAATAATTGGATATGAAATAATAATAAGAAAAAGAAGTGTAATTGATTGAACGATATGTTTTCACATGGTATAGTTCTAATCTTTTTTTGGCCAAATTTATTACGGATTATAGTTTCTCATCTCTGAATGAATGATTGTGGCCATGGTTGCCATGTGGGAATCGTTCACAAAATGTCTTTTGGTAAAAAAAAATGATATCATTATAGCATTGAAAGCTAAATAGTATCTTGTTTTGTTTGCAGAGAGGTGCATTTCCGTTAAATCCTACCCAAAATGGGTTGATATTTCTGCCCCTCACTTTTGATCTCCCAATATTAACTCAGTTGAAAAAAGTGGACATTGTTATCCATAAAGCCACTGATGAAATTTCCTCGATTGAAAGAAGCAATTCTAGTGATTGCACTAATAAGATCATTTACACCACAAGAATGCTGGAATTGCAGAGGTAAACTTCTATTCACCTTTGTATAGTTTTGATTTTTGTTGCCTCGATTCCAATGTTGGTTTCATAAGTTAAGACTCAATGAGTATATGAACTCAAATTGTTGGTTTAGCAAACACACATATTTATATATATGTATGTATATATGTATAGTGTTAGGATCAGGGCCAGGTTGGGAAAACCGCAAACAAATGAAATTTGTAAGCAATTTGTCTGGTATGCACATGTGCATACAAGTACTTTGTAAGCAATTTGTCCGGTATGCACATGTGATACAAGTAATTTGTAAGCAATTTGTCCGGTATGCACATGTGCATACAAGTAATTTGTAAGCAATTTGTCCGGTATGCACATGTGCATAACGTTCACATGCCCATAAAAACCAAGAAACAACTTCAGTTACTTGTATGCACATGTGCATACCGTCTCGATGAATGGTTCCCAGGGTATTCTTTCATTTTTTTGGGGGGGTTTTCCCCTGAACCTCCCTCTGTATGTGTGTATATATGTATATATTTTAAGGTATATATATATATATATAAATATATAAATAAACTGAATTACATTTACATTCATAAGGAATTAATCTGAATGGTATCTTCTCAATTTGCAAGTTGACCTTAAAAGGACAGATTCATCATGTGAGAGTGTATTGAACGTTTGGTCAATATCTTTGAACTCATATATCCTTGTTCCTCAGGTGTATAGGTGAACTGTCAGATTGCTGCGTGATTGATCCATTTGATAACATTTTCCCTATTGTGGATCGTCTAAGAATCCAAGAGATCCTACTGGGATTGGAGGATCTTAAAACAGAAAGCCAATGCAAAATCAGAGGGCCTTACTTTTTAAAGGTTTTTACATTATAATTATATATATATATATATATATATATATGTAGAGAGAGAGAGAGAGGAAAGTTCAAATGAAAACTCATTTTTTATTGCGAACGTGAGGACAATGGAGAGCGCGACACGTGTCCCATTCAGTATGATTAACAAAGGTGAAGTTCATACACTATTCATAATGAATAATACATCATTCAATATGAATAACACATGACCATTATCTATTCAAGAATCAGGATGAATAACCCTTTGGCGCAGGGGACACATGTCGCGCTCTCTTTTGTCCTCACGTGCACAATGAAAGATGTGTTTTCATTTGAACCTGCCCTTATATATATATATATAATATATATATATATATATATATATATATATATATATTATCTATTATCCACTTGATATTGAGTTTACCTGTAGAAATCTGTTTATAGGTTGATAGCTTTGAGGATCTCGAATTGGAACAAAGGCTTCACGGAGCTAAATTATCCCTTCCGAGTATCGTAAAACCTCAAGTTGCTTGTGGTGTAGCCGATGCCCACAGTATGGTAATAACTTCTTTTGGTTTTCAGTGCAATGTCAATTCTAATTTATTCAAGGAGATTATTACATTTTTGGTCCCTGTAGTTTACACTTATTAATGGATTTGGTCCCAAAATCAAAATAGTTACGGATTTGGGACCTTTCCTTGAGTCCCTCGAGATAACAAAGACTAACAATACATAGATGATTATATGAGTGGAGAGATGTGAAATATACAAGTAACCCCCCATCAATATAAAAATGTAAACTTGGACTTTTGTGGTTACAGTAGAGGTTTCGTTATTTCATATTTGAAGTTGCCTATTTTACTAGTTTTTGTTATATAGTTTACATTTAAAATTCTATTGACTTCAAAAGACAAAAGTTACCTCTCTGTTTTCTGGAACATGGGCAGTAAATGAAATTGGGTTCAACATTTGAAGGACTTTTATATGCTTGAAACCCAAAAAATAACTATTTCTATTTTAGTTTGTCCCAAAATACTTTCAAAAGTAAGTGTTTACATTCCAATTCTACCCATAATAATTGAGATGGAGAAGTTCATTACTCTCTATTATTAAGGGTAAATTTGTCATTTACTTAATTAAGCTTCATGGACATCTCTCCCTTTGTGTTCTTTTACTGCTGAAATACAAGGACTAATGCCTGCAATCATTAACATGTTATTATATGCTCAATGGACTCATGTAGTAATTGGCAGGCCATTGTCTTTAAAGCTGCTGATTTCACGGGTTTAAGTGTTCCTCTTCCAGCAGTTGTGCAGGTATGAAATTTAATTTATTACTTGTTAGGTATACACACACAATATATATATAGAGAGAGAGAGAGAGATGGGTTCATACGAGAATGGTACCTATTTACGAAAATAAGAAAATGGTCGAATCAAATGTGATTTACACTAACATCACATACAAAATCACATGTGATTCACACGACCTTGCCACGCGACCACACTTTTTTGGCCGTTAATGATTTCATGTGATTTTGTATGTAATTTGCCCATTTTCTTATTTTCTTAAATAGGTACCATTCTCGTATGAACCTACCTCTATATCTATACATATATATATATATATATATGCATGTATTTATGGATGTATGTTTGGTGCTCTCTCATTTTAGTGTTCCTTTAGGGTCTTACATGTTGGGCAGATCTTTTAAATGTATGACATTCTATCAGGTTTTGAGGCATTCTAAAGTTAGGCAGTGGCGTTTTAAGTCTGTCAGAAAGTCATGCATTTGAAAAAATCTATCAGAATCGGCTAAGTTGTACTAATGGGTTACCACCCGGCCACTTTAAGCTTTCTGGTTGGTGCGTCTTTCTTGCTACCCTTGTTGCTTGTAGGAGTGTTTATGAGAATTTAGAGATACGAAAACATGCAGCTGCACGAACTTTGTCTTGAAGTTTGATGATTTCAACGCCTGATTATATGGAAATTTACTAAAATTCAATCTTTGTTTTGCAAGTCAGGTCTTGACCCTACCTCTGTGTGAGAGTAACTTAAGTAGATGGTTAGATATTTGAACAATTTATTTTTATTTGTGGTTGTGATTGTGTTTTATTCATTAAATTAAATGGTCTAATTCTTTTTATTTTATTTAAAATTTTAAAATTAAATGGGTCAACCCAGGTTCAACCCATTTATTTGACAGGTTGGGTTGAAAAACATAAACAGGTCAAACCCGTTGTTAACCCATTTAAGTAGCAGGTTGGGTTGGGTTGGGTTGAGATTTTCTACTTGTTTAATAAATGGGTTTAACCCGAACCCAACCCAACCTGACCTATTGCCACCCCTAAATTTTTACCATTTATCCATAGTAAAGATACTTTATCTTTAGCTGTAGATATCTTAACTTTTAGTCCCATGTTTCATGTGAATCAAAACTGCAGGAATACGTGGATCATTCATCTACACTATTCAAATTCTATGTCTTGGGTGAAAAGGTATTCTATGCAGTCAAGAATTCAACACCAAATGCCGATGTCTTGAAGAACTCGGCTGAGAAGAATGGATTCAAACCTCTACTCTTCGATAGGTACTCCACTCCACTTCACGTCCGCCAGTGCGTTTGGTACACAGGACAGAACAAAAAAATTTGTTTTTTTTTCCTGAAGTATATAATATTTATATATGGCAAATGAAACAAATAAACTCACACACTCTCCTCACCTTTGGTGAGGTTTGAACCCCCAATCTCCTAGGAGACCAGAGGCTCAAATACTGCTAGGCCAAAGGCCCTTTGGTCAGAACAAAAAAACTTGTTGTCCCACATTTGGTACGACATTTAGAGCGCGACAGGTTAAGGGCAAGACAATGGGACAAAAATGCATTTTATTTGGTAAATTACTAAACTGTCCATATGAAATTAGAACCCTAAAACGTTGCACGATCCTTTAACCTGCCTACCTGACTCTTGCCTATGGACGGACCTTATTAAGGGCACACGGTGGCATGTGCCACCGTATTATTTCTCCATCAAAAGGTTAAAAAATTTACATTTATGAAAGGTGCAACCATATCGCTTTAGAAGGTGCCACCGTATGATATTCAGGATTTCAAGAAGGTGCAACTGTACCTCGTAGTCAACCTAAAAACCAAAAAACTCTTGAAATCAACCAAAAAAAACCGAAAAAGTCCCTCGAAATCGATAAAAAAAAAACTTAAAAATCCCTCGAAATGAAGCAAAAAACTTTAAAAATCCCTCGAAACAGTGGAATTAGGCTAAAAACACATCGAGCGATATTGAACGTTCGTAAAAACATAAAGACATGCCGATAAAAACCGTGTTTTTTGTAATTATTTTTTGTCTATATTATATAGTGCCACAGTATAAAAAAAATTCTAGGTCCATCCTTGCTCTCACTGCTCCAGTCTTGTCTGTGTACCAAACGCATATACTTAATTAAACCAAGAGTTCTTTTTATTTATTAACATCTCCATGGTTTTTCGCAGTTTAAAATCTCTGCCCACTGATGGAAATAAGAAGCCTTCTGGATCTGGAATTGGAAATAACCCCAAGTTGAAAGAGCAGCAGGATCTCGATATTGGGCTTGTTACCGAGGCTGCAAATTACCTTCAAAGCGTTCTTGATCTGACCATATTTGGCTTTGATGTTGTTGTGAGTCCCCCTCTCCTTACATATATATATATATGTATATATAGAGGGAGGTTCAAACGAAAACGCTAAGTATTTAAGAAAACAAGAAAACCTTTTTTCATGTACAAAATCACATATGATTTTGTACTGACATGAAAAAAATGGACATAGGCGACTTTTGCCGCGGATTAAGTCGCGGCTAATCATATATGTTTTTGTATGTGAATCATATATGATTTTATACATGAAAAAAGTTTTCTTGTTTTCTTAAATAGGTAGCGTTTTCGTTTGAACCTGCCTCTCTCTCTCTCTCTCTATATATATATATATAGACAAAAAAACATCACTCCTGCAAATATGCAAAAAGAACTCTGCATTTTCCAACGAGTGATTCGGTTCGACCACAAATGAACTATACCTCTTGTGAAAACGTAAAAAGAAAAGCATTTTAATTTTCCCAAAACCACTTATTCTCATAAACGTAAAATCCATCAAAATGCAATGAAATTTGTCTTAGTTCCTATTCAGTGTAACAAAGAATATTTTTTCACAGTTTATGTAACAAAGTTTCAAATTTTCCTATTGTATACCAATATTTTTACATTTTTACAGTATTACAAGGTGATTTCTTTTCAATTTACTTGTGGTTGAATTCGTTACATGTTATCTGCATTTTCAGATTCAGGAGGGTACGCGGGATCATGTTATTGTGGACGTAAATTACTTGCCATCTTTCAAAGAAGTGCCTAATGAGACCGCGATTCCTGCATTTTGGGATGCTATCAAGATGAAATATCAGTCGAAAAAAGCTGAAAAGGGTTGATTGTTTATTGATGTATGCTCTACAAATGTTTTAAGTGTAAACTAGACATGATTTGGCTGAAGTTATTTGAACATTTGGGAAGTTTGTTACCCTTCTATCAATGAATAGGTTCCAAGTGTTCTCACACCTGCTACAAAAGCATAGCTTGTTGGATATCCAGGTTAATAAAAAAACCACGTGTTCTTGATGAATCAAAATAAAAAATGTTGGCCTTCAAGATCCAAAAAAAAGGCAGAACGAACTGAAGGGTATTTGACCTGCCGATATCCGGTAACCTAGGTTTCTTAGAGGTTAAGGGATTCAATCCCATCAATTGGGGAATGTGTGTGTGTTTTATTTAATGTATATGAATATTAGACTAATAATATTTAGGGGTTGGGCTCCGGTGAGAAGGGAAGTTATGGTGATAAGTGTAAGAAGAGATCTCCATCATTGGATCAATCCTAATTGAATGTCAACACTAATGAGGTATCCTGAGATGCACTAGATCATATCTAGTTCCTTTGGGATCTTTTGTCACTGTGGTATGGTCTAGTGGAACACAATTTTTCTTCTTTGTTAATAGAATCATCAAGTATCGAATTTGTCCACCACAAACCGAGCCTCTTCCATCAATGGTTCCTTTTCCCTTGATTGACAGCCCTACAAGTTTCGTAAATTCAAGCCATTGTAGGAGGGAGACCTTTACCCCATGCTTCCGAGTTTGTTGGAGCTATAATCGTACCATCAAGCTGCATTATAATTTTATTTATTGTTTAGACTTCAGATTAGTAAAAAAAAATTGAGATTTACCTAAATATTCAACCCGCTATGCGAGCCAACTAATTCCAGGGAGTCACCGCATTTGAACCACCGTGGCCACAAGGGATTTTTACCCCTTCCTGGATTTGAACATGGGACCTCCAGATACTTTCGACCTTTGGAGCCCAAACTCAAACCATTGAGGCACCACCCTTGTGGTTCAGATTAGTAATTCTCGAGTACATCTTTTATGGAACTATCTCTTCTATCCTTCTAATAAATCTAGTAACTTTTGAGTGTAATATATGTTGCTAATTTGATATTGAACAAATAAATGGGTGAGTTTATAAACTTCTCATAACTTATATTAAATGTTATGATAACATGATTTACCTGAAAAGAATGTTTCTTCGACAGTAAGGATCGGAGAAAGAAATGGGCCCCACGAGAAACTTTTAACCTATGGAACCATCATCGTTGATGCTTCCACTTTACACGCATCTGCCCATGCAGCTTGAAATGCCTATATTGTGCAAATGAAGAATTACATCTATCTTAGTTAGTAACTTGTTTCCAGTCTCAATATATTGTTTCGATGGACAACAATAATCCTCACAGCACACCTGAAAAGTAACACCTAGTTCTTTCCTAAATCAACACATATATAGTAATGTCATATATAACCACATATAAACTTGTTTAAAAGACTAATCATAGCACCATTGAACTTAATAATTAATTATTATAACCAATGGAAGAATCAAAATTGAATCTCTTTGAATCAAATGCGTCAATGAAACCCTAACAACATCTGACTGATCTAAATTGGGAGTTTATAAATCGTTTATAAACTCGTAAATGAAACGGAAAACAAAAAAATGTTTGTTAGTTGAATGCATGAGGACACTTGTCAAAACTTCATTGGATAGTTGTATATCTCTTGGACAAAAGATGGTACCACTCCCTTTTGTATTAGTTAAATGGGTGAACCATTCTTTGTAGCATGTAATGTCAGATAACTTTATCTTTTTTTCTTCATACATGTGAAGTCCCATCAAACCTTTTAGATAAAGACAAATATCCCTTTTATAAAGAATAAAAGAGAATGTCCGAATTTAAGGTTTGGTGCCCACGTTCTTGCTGCCCACGTATCTTGCATTTATTGTGAGTCAAGAACTTATCTCTGAAAATTGCTAAGTGATATATGGAACCATGTATCACATCGGTTAGTGCCTTGTAAGGTTGGAATTGATAAGTGTACACATTGCTTGGATTGGAGATCCTCACTTTTCACTAAGTGTTGGCAAGTGTACATCTTTGTATTGGTGACTTGTTATCACAACCTTAAGGAAAGGCAACTGCAATTTCGGTGACCATATATGCAAATCGGTGACCTCCATATGCAATGTTGGTGACCTCCATGTAATGTCGGTGACCTCCATGTATAATTTCGGTGACCTCATCTTTTAGGTCGGAGACCTCATCTTGTATCGGTGACCCAATACAACATCGGTGACCCAATCCTCATCTTGATTCGACAAGTGGTCTGAATATTAATGTTAGTTGGTTCATCAAAAATTCCACATTTTGATGTACAACCCTTGATTGGATAGTCTTCGATTTTCCAATACTTGAAGTATATTTCAGACCTTCAAAAGAACCTGTAAAAGATCAAACAAATAATAGAGAAGGTTCATCACCAAATCATCGGTGACCCAACAATGTTCAATTTCAGGGATAAACTAAAATGTACCTCCAATTGCGGAAACTGTGTGTTTATGAATAGTGTGCAAAAGAGTCGTTTTTCACAGGTGAACAAAGGAGGAAGAGGCAGATTCGAGATTAAATAAGCCATGGATATCTAAAACCTACAAATAAGAAAAGTAAAATTAGGGATTTCACCTTTAGAATCAACCAAATTTTATCATAACAGAAAGAAAATTGAAAGTAGAATTACAAGATGATTCGAAAGGTAATCAAACCCATTAAACACATAAATCTTTGGAATTTTTCCAAAAAGCCCAACTCATAAACAAAAACATACCTCCCAAAAGTAATCAAACCCACAAGTGAATGCTATGGAATCTCCCCAATCACCGTCCAAAGCCCTGATCTTAAAAAAACCCAATTTCTTCCTCAATCATACAAGTATCCAACACAAAGAAAAACACATGGGGAATGAGTTTGGAAGAGGGTCTCTCGTTTTGTGGTTCATATTCAATGGTGGTGTATTGATGGAAGAGTTATGTAGGGAGGTTGTCTTCAGAGATGGATTATTCGAAACCTGGACAAACACTGTCGCCGAAACTAGCTTATATCAGGCGTGAATATAGCGACGTGGGAGAAAACAAGGGGAGTGGGAAGCGTATAGAGATGATCCTGTGGAATTTGGAAGAGATTTTATGAAATCGAGCGAGTGTTTTCATGTTGCTGCTGGATGAAATCCAGATTCCAGAGGGAAATTTAAGTCGGACGTGGCTAGAAGAAGATAGATGTCAGGGAAAAGGGCGGACGTGGGATGAGTGGTCTGATCCAGACGTGCGTAATTTTAGGCCAAAGGTTGTAAACTTGTAACCACAAAATAGCGATTTTAAACGGTCGAGATCAAAAGTTTGAATTAATTTTAACGGCCCAGATCATTTTGACGACCTCCATCCATATATATATAATAGTGATTTTAAACGGCCGAGATCAAAAGTTAGAATTAATTTTAACGGCCCAGATCATTTTGACCGACCTCCATCCATATATATATAATTTAGAACATCCATTTATATGGTTAAAAGGGGCATTGAAATGTGCTTAAACAACATACTGAAAAGTGGCAAACAAATCCACGAAAGCAAAAAATCACCATGAGATGGTTAATTCCACATTCCTCAGTCAATGAATCAAATAAAATGTTGATTTCTTAGGTGTTATGCCTACATTAGTGTAATAATTATGCAATCCTAAAACTGAAATGAAATCATCTACAAAACATTATAGTTTATGTTGATTCATTGAAATAATTATGCATTGCATAAGTGTTAGATCTAATTAGCCCCAATTAGATAGAAAGTTTTATAAAATTAGCATAATTAATTGTAGTCCATTTAATTGTAATTGTAATTGGACTTGGGCTTGGGCTTTGAATGTAATGGGCCATATATAAGGAGTCTTAGGGTTGAGAGGAAAAGTTATGAGAGTCGACTCCTAGTTTCGTGTGTGTGTGTTCCACGGTGTTCTTGGTGTAATTGCAATTCTCCAATCAATAATATGAGTTTGGCTTGATTCATCTCTTCCTCTACCTAAATCTGTATGTGTATTATTCTAACAATAAGAAATAATTATGAAATGTTTTAGGCATTTCATAATCTTCTATATATGTTTACAATTATTTCTTAGGCATTGCATAAAAATGAAATCATCTACAAAACATTTCAAGTATCAACAAATCGAGATTAGATACCTTAAAACAAAAGAAATTGTTACCTGATTTGCATTCGAGTTCGAGAATTAAATGTGGGAAATCAAAGTCCTAGTTACTATGGTGTTGGCAGAAGGAGGAAACTGACGAATCGATGAAGAACTTTAAAACTCTAATTTTTTTTTTGAAAATCTTGTAAAAATCTTAGAAACTTGGATTATAATATATAAACTTAACTTTAAAAAAAATATGGTCTAAACATTGTCGATACCATACATGCTTTGAAATTCCATAAAAAATGACCAATCTCGAATAATAGGTCTATTTCATGTTGACTAAACAGTGAATACCATTGGGATTAAGTTTTCATGAGGTACCAAGAAAGACATATGTACTGTATATTTTAAGATTCAATCAGAAACTTGATAATATTTGGGCTGAACAAATACCCGGTTTGTTTATAAGGGCCTGTTTATCTCACCCGAATTATGTCTCAATCTTCAATTATAATATTGATGTTCTACTTAAGCTTCATCATTTGGGCTGCTTCTTTTTTAATAGTGTTCCTCAGAAATACATATGAGGTTAAAAATTCACTTAGCTATACCACAATGTATAGCTGATTGAATAAGCTGTGAGTCCCATTAATCTCATTAAGCTGCTAACAAACAAGTCTGTATGTAAGTGAATAAACTGCTACATAACAGTCATGTATAACTAGGGATGGTGATTTACCCCGCCCCGTCGGGAAACCCGGTTCACCCGCCTCGTTCGGGGCCAGGGATTCCCCGTAAAACGGGGTATCGGGGCCGGGGCCGGGAATCCCCTATATGTTGAAAACCGAGGCCGGGGGCGGGGCCAGGTAATGTATTCCCCAACCCGCCCCGTCCCCGTATGTATATATTAAGCAAAAAATATTTATTTTTTAGCTATTTTTTGAATAATTTATAATTTAACCGGGGTTTGACCGGGGATTGACCGGGGATAAGCAAAAAATATCCGGGGATGGGATTGGATTCCTCGTACCTGCCAGGGACCGGGACCGGGGATCAGATGGTAAAACCAGGGCGGGGGCCGGGGACTGCATTCCCCGCCCAATCCCCGCCCCGTTGTCATCCCTATGTATAGTTGAGTGAATAAGTTGTAAGTCCCATTAATCTCATTAAGCTTCTAACTAACAAACAGGCCCTTAGGTGAGTGAATAAGCTGCTACCAAACAGTCATGTATAGATCACCCTTTTGGTAGTGGTTTAATTATATATAGCAGCTTATAGTATTTGTTAAGATGTGCATAAGAAGGCATAATGCACATTACACAATGTGCCTAGACAGATGGATGGATAGATAAATGTTCTGCTTTCAAAAAAATTCTATCGTTGTGAATTGAAAAGCGTTGTGCTGATGATACCAGTGGCCTCGATATAACCATCCACATACCTGGAGATGCAGCTACTTTCTCCCCCTTTCAAACTGCTAATGGGTTTAGTGATACACTTGTCAAAGCACTTCCCCCTTACTGTCTGTTTCCAAACAAATAAACACAACATCAACATATTTACAAGATTTGCAAGTAGCTTCTTTTACTTTCTTACTTCTATTGTGATCCTTTAATATTTAATTGGTCACTACATTAACATCATGGCAAATTGCAATTTCCAACTGATGAATCTACCACCAATTTATCCATCCTCACCCAAGATACGGCTATCATGAGTCTGCTAAACACACCAAACGGCTAGCAAAAAAAGCTTCGAGTTCACTACCACTATGTTAGTGGTCTCGATAACAAAGAAATTTAACACAATAAATAAAAGAAATCGAACAAAAAAAGAGTAAATCAGTGTTGGTACTCTTAAAGTGGAGTCTGTAGTTTAAACAAAAATGAAAGACAATAGTAAGCAAATAAGGAAAAAAATTGCAATTTAGGAAAGAAATTGATACCTTTTTCGTCTTGCTCAAACCCAGTCGGTGAATGAGGGTAAAAATCGAGCATGAACCTGAAATTCCTTATCTGAAATTCCTTATTCTTCAACTTCAATACTCCAAAATAAATTCCTTCCCGACATAATTGAGACCTCCAAGTTGATCGAAAGTTGAAGAAAGTTTTGAAACCTGAAGAAACAACCTGTTGAATACTCATAAATGTCGTCGGAAGCAACATGGTCCTCTTATATGAGGCGTGAATCTGTAGATCGTGGGAGGAAACCGTGGGAGAGGGAGAAGTGGGAGAGATGCGAGAGACTAGGAGAGTGGGGGGAAGAGGATGAAGTCGACCAGGCTAGATAGTAAATTAAGGAGTTTAAAGGGCTGAGATTTAATTTCAGGAATAGTTTTAACGGCCCAGATGAACTACTCACCGGGATTAGTATATATATAATTTGTTCCAATTTCAAAAATGAGGTTTATTTGTATTCTTTGTAAATTTTTCGTGCACAGTTTTCAAATCAATTTATTTTAATATTATAGTTCCTATGTAGTTTTAGTACCTCTAAGGTAAAAAAAACCTACAAAAAACAAACATCCGGCAACCTAACACCCTCTACGAGTTAGAGGATGCTTTCCGATTTATAACGAGAAAATCGAAAGGGAAGTGTTAGATCTAATTAGTCCCAATTAGATAGAAAGTGTTTATAAAGAATTCTATTTTGGGCTTTTAGGGAGTTATGGACTTGGGATTCTCACTTGTAATAGACACCTATATATATATATATATATGATGTCTTGATCCTTTTATCATTTGAGTCTTAGGAGAGAATACACCTTTTCACACACGTACACTAATGAGAGTTGATTAATTCCAATGTGTGGTGTTCTCTACAATTTCCCTCCGTACTGATTAATACAAGAATATGAGTTGATGATTTGATGATTATTGTTCTTTAATTTTCTATCTCTTCTCTACAATTTATGGAGTTCATCAATTGTTGCTAGTTTTGGTATCAGAGCCAATTGAAGAAACTTTTCTTCAATTCGGTCATTTTTAGCAATAATTGCATTTTCACGATTGATTTTGATGTTTTGGTACTTAGAATTATTCAATCACATGATTTATTTTCTTCTTTGAGCTTACTTGAGATCCAATCTTCCATTTAGATGAGATTTGGATAATATTTGATAGAAGATTTTATTGATTATACACACAATTTGATTCTGCACTCTAGGTGTTTGATGAAATGTCTATGTGAATAATTTTATTCCATCTTTATTGATTTAGATTTAGATTTAGATTTATTAGATGGGTGTGTGTATCTTTGATTCCCCTCCTTTATTGGTCTAATATCTTAGCACTAAGTAGGTGGTTGATCTATGATCCTATCTTGTCGTGTGCTTTTGTCCTTTGCATTTTATGCATCTTGGTAGTAAGGTTATTGATCTTTCATCTGACGTTTTTCTCACCAAAGATAGAACTGTCTTTTCTTTCATTTGGGTTTGATTAACAAAAATCGATAATCCGGATTTGGTTTAAGAGGAAGAAAATTCAAATCCAGTTTGTTAAAAATTGATTATGCACACAAGGTGTTTGATAAAATGTTTATGAGCGATTTGGTTTCTTAAATTTATTTGATGAAGAATCGTTTTTTATGTTAAGAACCAAAGTTTTGAAATCAACACCTTGATTGTAATTTGGTTGTGTAAAACGAGAATCAATTTTTATTGGTGATGAACAAAAATCAGGATGCTGATAGATTTGTGATGTTGTAGTAAATGGATCATAACTCACTCATCACAACACCAATTTAGGAGATTCAATCGGCCATGGATAGAAAACAGATGGAACTACAACTTTCATGTTTTGAGTTTTCAGTGATTCGATCTGTAGAAGGGCCAGAAGTATCTTGGAAGTTGAATGTAATGTGTTGAAGCAAAGTTGTTGTGCATCGAGCCGGATCTGCGTCGTTACAAAAGAACCAAAGCTTCTCTATATCGAAGAACCAGAGCTCTGTATCGAATGACCAGAGCCTCTGTACCATACGTACAGGGCCTTTGTATCAAAGGACTAGAGCTCTGTATCGGATCAACATATGTCCTCGACCAGAAGCTAACACGTTCAACTAGAAGCTGCTGGACAGATATGCGCGACTGTACTAATTCGAACATATCTCATGCGTCCGAGCTCCAAAGAAGGTGAATCTAGATTCTATGGAAAGCTAACACACTGATATACAATGTTTATTTTTTGAGTTTTCCCAAACTCCAAATATTTCACGATCAGAAGCATCATAGAAGTTAGTGTAATGTTACTGGACAGAAACCTTCTGTGCTGATTCATGTTTCAAAATAGACTAGAGGGGGAACTAGAGGTAAGCCAAAGCCAACCAAGATGAACTAGAATCTCACTTCATACATAGATCTGTATACGCAAGCCAGAGGCTCTGGTTGTATGGACCAGAGCTCTGCATGGAGCTCTGTGTTGTGATCTACATGGCAATTCGTCCGATCAAATATCAGGACCAAAGCTCGCGGACCAGAGCTCGGGGAGACCATACCATGTGATGAACCAGATATGGACCAGAGGTGAACTAGAGGTTGAAAACAGAGTCCGATGGTCCAGAGCTTGCATCGAACCGAAGCCCGTAGCCTGATTTTTTCTGGTTTTCTGACAGCATTGTGTTGCTTCAGAAACACACGCACATCTGTTTACTCGAAGCTCCAAATTACCTAAGTCCAGTTGCGTTGAAACGATAAAACACAAATGCAAGACTTTGAAGTTTTTAGTTTTCTCAAGTTCCATGAGCTGATGTCTTATTCACTGTCAAAGTCTGTTGAATGGTGATGTACCGAAAACATTGTTTTTCACTTATACTCCTTCCGATTTCATAATGGTGTTTGCTTGTCTATTCTTCATGGATTCAAGATACATGTGTGATATATTTTATGGATGTGGCAATCTCGTTCCAATAACGTTGTGGGCAACAGATGCTTCCACAGTGTATTGGGAAAGTATCGAGTTCTGAGGCGATGTCTGCATCTTCTTCCTGTTAGGAGGAAGAAGATGGTTCATTTGGTTCCTCGGATACGTGTGATCCAGAAGCATGAAGAGGCGCTTCTGGATTGGCTTGGTTGGGTTCTCGGATCAGATGGAGCATCAATCCTGTTTCAATAAGTCCTTGTGCTTGATCGCCAGTCTTAGTTAATTTGGGTGCTCTGGTTGGACTCAGTTGTTGCCGCTCATGTGTGTCTTTTTGGACATCTTTTGAACTAACTTTTTTATTTCTCTCTGGATGGGTAGAAGCACTCTTGTTGTCACTCGCTTTATTCTTTTCATGCTCATCCTCACCTGACCCATCACTACTAATCTGGGATTCTAGGTACTCTGGGGTAGTCGGTCTCGGATTTGTGACCAACGTAGAGTTTCTATGGAGTTGGAAAATAAGAGATTGGCTAGGTATTATGGAAAGCATGTGCCTGGAAAGAGGACGTTCTGGAGGATAGTCTTCGTTGTGAATTGTAGGTCTGTGGCTATTCGTGATGTAAAAGGATAGAAGGGTTCCACACATGCTATGTGGTACTTGGTTAGGGCGTTTCTGATAAAGATGGGAATAAATCTGGGGAACATCAGGGCTGTGAGCTTCTTCCCTTTTTCCTGTAGTCTGCATTATCGGTTGGATACGGAGGTTTTTTTCGGCAATGAGAAAATATCATCGAACTACGCCGCCATCAAAGCCGATGCAAAAGCTAACAGCGGAGGCTAAAGGACATGGGAAAGGAGCTGGCCTCTCTGCATTATTTTTTTTTCCAACAGTAAACAATTTTCTTGGTGTCTTCTTTCCGACGGCAACACCCCTCTTTTGATGTCATTCTCCGATCTGCAAAGTACTGGAGTGTGAGAATTTGGAGCTTCTATGTTTACTACCGGAGTGTGAGAATTTGGAGCCTCTATGTTTACTACCGGAGTGTGAATCGTTGAATCGGGTCCCAATTTTTTTGGTTTCCTTTGAGTGTAGTAGTTGTCAGCATAGGATTATGGGTTAAAGGGAAATGGAGGGTAAATACACTAAAAGGCAACGCTGACGATAGTAAGAATGGGTTGAATCTCTTTCTAGGGTCAGATGGACGGTCGGCACCAAATTCTAGTCGGTGGTCATTTTTCTTTTACTAAACAGTTTATCTATTACTCTGGTAAGAACCTCCTACCGAGTAAGAGCTAATCAAAAGTAAGTAAACACACCCTTAGTTAGAAAGAAAGAAAAAGGTAAAAAATTATTGATAGATCAACATAACTCTATTTAACTATTTTTTTTATTTGATCATTATAAAATTAGTTGAGGCTCACAGTTACCTAAAAACTTACAACATTGTGAACACAAGGAACGACATTTGTTTTTGAACCATGGGTGTTCGTGTTATCTTGCACCCACCTCTACTGATCCCACGAGACTTTATAGAATAGCCATGAAAATCCCAAAGTCACCTCAGAGCGACTCAAACCAGTGGTCTTTAGGGAAAAAACTTACATGGAACTACACTTTCTTCATTAACCCTATCCGGATCAGATTGTGTATGCCTCGACTAATCCCATAGGATCTAGAGAACAATCAGAAAAATCCCTAGTGGGTCTTGGAGGGACTCAAACCAACGACCTTTTGGGGAAAAAAGCTTACAACATTGTGAACACGAGGAACTGACACTAGTTTTTCATGTGTTTTCTGTAGATATACAAACCAACTTACAGTTACAGGTACCTCGACTAATCCCATGGAACAATCAGGAAAATCCCCAAAACATTGGATGGACTCCAACCGGCGATTTTCAATGAAAAAGTTTACAACATTGTGAAACACTCAAAATCGGCGACATGCCATTAACACACATTTTACGTAAGAAAATTATAAACATAGGTGCCGTTAAAAACAGCAAAATACCTAACTAGTAATCACAACTTCATAAACGTTCCAACGCTGCCACAAATTCAAGCACGTTTTTCTTAACAAAAAACAAACAGCAGCATTTTCGCGTGTTCAAAACTAAACAAACCTAAACGGATATATAATATATATATATATATATATATATAGTCTAAAACATACATAGATCGCATTTAAAGCCATTCAATCAGTGATTTCTCCCTCTTCTTCCTCCGGTTTCTCGACCAACGCTTTCCCGTCATTACAATTGACTTCAACCACCTTCTCAGAAACGTTAAAAACAGAAGAAGTCGTCTCTAAAGCAGCCACGTCAGCATTTGTTTCCCTCACAATTACAGACGGGAATTTCAAAGACTCCTGTCGCTCCCCAGTGAAAAACGAGTTAATTGCTATAAACCTTAAAACCTGCAAAATATGGGTTTTGTCTCTTTTGATATCTCGAGTTAAAAGTTTTTGCAAAAGTGATAATTCCCGCTCTTTTGGCTTAGATGAATCTTGGTCTTCTGGCCTTGTTTTCTTGGTGATTCGGTCATCATCTTCTTCAAGCGGTTTTCCTCTTTTGTTACGGAACTTCTTCCCCTTCTTGTATTGTTCTCTTTCGTGTTTTTTCCCTCTTGAGATTTGTTTATCGGGGCCAGATAAATAATACGACGGAATATCAGCAACTTCAATACCCAACTCCGCTTGTTTAGTTAGTATTTCCTTCAATTGCTACAAAATAAAAGTATACGTGGTCACATGGTGAAACAATTATGGCTGTTTTAGGGGGCAATTCGAGAAAGAACCGATTAGTTTGTAGAAACTGTAAAAACCAATCTTAACCACAAATCAATGGTTAAATTAGGAATATTATAATTTGGTAATTTTGATTAAATTTTTAATGAAAGGGCATTTTAGGTATTTTAAACACTCCTATCCACAGTCCACCGTGATACAATTATGTGATACCATTATGATACCCTCGGTGTGATACACAAATACATATAAGATGCATTGTGATAACCGTTGTGTACACATTGTGATACCTAATTTTACCAATTTACCCTTGATGCTATTTTAGTAAATAACATTAATTGTTTAAAATGATTGGTTCACATTAGTTCTTACAGTTTCCACAAACTAAACAGTTGTTATTTGATTAGGCCCCATATGAAACAATATTGTATGTTTAACGATGTGAAACTGGTTCTCATGGTACTTAACATTTTTGTGGTTCTCATTTGATTTGCCCGAAAAGATGTACAATACAACTTTTGAGGTAAAGTGAACGATTCGAAAAAAAACTTCAATAGATCCATTAAACTTTATCCTCCCTCCATGAATATTGGAATATTTGAATTGGCCTCACAAATTTTATAAACTATTTGGCTACTTACTAAACATCTAAAATACCCTTAAACAAAGATAAAAGAATCTTGCAGCCTCAACTTAATGCAATAATGTATTTGTAATGACAGATACTCCCTCCGTTCCAAATTAAGTGTTCACAATTGAAATGACACAGTTTTAGACATGTATAATTATTACACTTTTTGAATAACCAAATGACAACTTTAACCGTTTTTAATTTATCTTTCTTCACGGCTCTTAAATATTTATGCATTAATTAAGGGTAAATTTGAGAATTTGGCTATTTACTTTTGAAAGTGAACACTTATTTTGTGACAAATATAAATAGAAATGTGGACACTTAATTTGGGACGGACGGAGTAATAATTTTCAACTTTAACTTGGAACCTTTCCGAATATGGAATTGTTGTAGTTTTCTTGAAAGAGCAAATTGCATGAAAATGCAACGCACTTTAGTCCAACTCTTATTATTTTATGTAACGTACTTCCAAAACCTTGTGATATCTCAAATATCTAGATCAAAGTACGATACATAAAATAGAAATCAAACCAAAGTCTATTGCATTTTCAGATGTATACCAGATACCTAAAGGTTTGAGATGTCACATCTAAGGTACCAAAATGGAAGTTCTGAAATATACATTACACAAAATAGGAATCGGACCAAAATACATTACATTTTCAAGCATTGTCATAATATGTAAATCAAGTACCTAAATGTTTGAAATATCACATTTAAGGTACCAAAATGAATATTATTATTATGACAATACATTAAGAAAAATAGGAGTATTTTGCATTTTCATGCAATTTACCCTCTTCTTGAAAAGAGAGGTGTTCTAGTTTAGACATAAAAATAAGGGAAAAGTTCAAAAGAACCCAACAAACTTTTCCATTTTGAGTGGTTTAGTCCCTAAACTATTTTTTTGAATGAAAAAAACCATTAAACTTTCTCAATTTGAATGATTAAGTCCCTGAACTATTTTTTTGAATGAAAAAACCATTGAACTTTCTCATTTTGAATGATTAAGTTCTCAAACATTTTTTTTCAATAAATAAATTATTGCACTTTTAAAATTAGTTACCGACATCCTTTTAACCCAGAAAAAAGTTACATGTAACTGACTAGCAAAAGTTCGATTGTTTATTTATTAAAAAATAATTTCAGAGTCTTAATCATTCAAAATAAGAAAGTTAAATGATTTTTTTCATTCGAAATGAGATAGTTTAATGGTTTTTTCATTCAAAAAAAAATAGTTTAGGAACTTAACAATTCAAAATGAGAAAATTTAATGGTTTTTTCATTCAAAAAAATAGTTTAGAGACTAAACCATTCAAAATGATAAATTTGGTTGGGTTTTTTTGAACTTTTCCCTAAAAATAAAATAAAAAAGCTCGGGATGTAATGTTAACCCCATAAAATCGTATGAGTTGTGCTTAATGAAACAGCCTTATTTTTCATAATAATTCCATAGAATTCAGTTACTACAAGCAATGTACCTGGCGACGTAATACGGCTTCTTGGTTGGTGACATCAGACAATGCCTGTTCTTTCTTACATTTCTACAAGATAGCAAGATAAACGGTCAGGATTTAATACGAAAGACAATGGAGATCGATCCAACGGTTGAAAATCTAACCTTCTCCACATTCGCAGATGAAGGATAGTGCTTCTTACGAGCCTCACGCCACTGCTTAATTTCTTGCTCGGTGTACTTCACACAGAACCTTAAAGAATAAACAAGTTCCCAGTTAAAAAAATAAAAATAAAAGGCGTATTTCGGAAATCCAATTTCATGGCTTCGGATTAGAGATCGAGTAAAATTAGTTCAAAATTGTAATCAAATCAGCTCAAATTTCAAATTTAAATCCTCGAATCCCAATTTTTCTTGAACATTATCTCCAAGAGCTTCTTCAAAATGGGGGAAATGGAGAAAATGGTGATTTTGAGCCAATATTTTGCTCCAAGAGCTTCCCCAAAACTATCTCCAAAATGGAGAAAGTAGGAGAGAAAATGAGTTTTTTCTCCAAATATGGAGATCACTCCAAAAATGATTACCAAATGAGAGCACCGGTAGGAAGTTTTGAATTTAAATATCTAGAGAGAGAAATAATATTTTAATGGATGAATGCAATATTTTAATATTATAACCAATGCTGGATTCTCCAAAATGGGGAATTTGTTGGAGATGGATTTTTTTTTTGGAGATTTTGACTTTTACTTCTCCATTTTGGAGAAATTTTAGGGAATTTGTTGGAGATACTCTTTAACTTCATAAAATGAGAAAGTGCATAGAGACCTTAAGCAATCATTTTTAAATCATGCAAAGAACTATACGATCATTATGCACTTTTTTTGGCAAAAGTTCTCACGACGCTAAGATCTTTCTTGGAAATTTGAGTTACAAATGGAGAAGCATGTTCTCTATTCGAGTAGTTGAAAAATAGATCACATGATTATTGTGTAGCTCGATTGAAGCAATATCATGGTAGATGTTAGTAAAATCAACTAATTCACGGAAAGGTAAAATATGAAGGACATAGAAATTACTTCTTTTCAACACGAATCTGATTGGTTGAATTTCGTGGACCAGAATTTACTGTGGCATTGTTGTTACCCTCTGTTATTAAACAATCAAAATAAATAAAGATTAGTGAATGTAATGTTGCATCATGAGTAATCTTCTCCCATTTGCTGAAATAAAATTAACAATTCACAAAAAATGGTTTTACAAAGAAATATTTTATGTACAATGCAAGAGAGGTGATGAATGGAAGGAAAATGGTATTTGCATACAATTCTATTACGTTTTATGTTAGACAGACTGGTATTCTCCGTAATATTCAAACAACTTTTTATGTTTTATTATTTATGACTACATTAAAATGTACTTGCATAAAATTATTTTATGTTTACATAACAAGAGGGAGGTTCAGAGGAAAACCTCAACAATATTATATACCAAATAGCATTTTGAATTCAGCAATAGTTATATACAAAACCTCTAAACTCGAAACTCTTAAACATGTAGCACTTGCTTTCATTTTCATCAAACACCATCTAAGCTACCAATAACACTGGTAACAAGTTAAAAGGCTCGATCCACGATTAATTTTAACAGCAATTATGCATTGCAAATTTTGAATGAACTAAAATCCAGAGACGTGTTGAATTTGTAGTACTTAAGTTGTGTACTTTGAATAAGAGGTTTCCTCGCTGCTAGATATTTTGCATACACTTAAACGCAAACAATAAAGATCAGTCATAAAATACATGTGCACACACTCATAAATACATGCAATCATACACACATGCACATATATAGATACAGAGGGAGGTTCAGGAGAAAACCTCAAAAAAAAAAAAAATGAAGAACATCTTGAGAGCCCTCCATCCGGACGTTATGCACAATGCATACAAGCGATTGAAGCTGTTTTTTTTCTATGCATTAGTTTCTATGCATTAGTAAATTACAAATTACCGGTATGCATTTGTGCATACCGTCCAAATGGAGGGTTCCCAGGGTGTTCTTCAGTTTTCTCTTTATTTGGCGTTTTCCCCTAAACCTGACCCTATAAATACATACATGGATTTATCATGTATGCATGTATGTATTATGAACCCCAAAACAAAATGTGTAGAGTAAAATTCAATGTAGTAAAGAAAGTGAAACTTCGTGTTCATGTACCTCAATAAAATAAAAATAAAAGATGATGTTGGCAACAAAGATATGCACAAAGAAGTGCATCAACAAAGATGATTTATCACCTTTATTCATATTGCCATTATAGGTCCCAAACTTATCTTTCGCGTGTTTTGCATGCTGAAACTGGGACTTGAATCTGCACAAACTCAAGCTCTATGTGAATTAACAATCCAAGACTAGCGAGCCATGGCAAAGATATTGTAATGCTTATCAAACATACCCCTTGTGTGAGGCATCATTCTTTTTATGCCCTGTGAAGTTCTTGCGTTGAGACTCAGTCCATCTGGCATTACCGTTGGCAGGCATGTTTCCGTGATTGTCCTGTTGATAACATCCAAAACTTAAGGCCAATATATTGTTTTACCACCAAAAAAATATGGTAAAACAAGTAAATCCCGAGTGAGCTTGGTTTCCATTTATGAAACCACAACACCGCTTCCTCTCCCTGAGGATTTTAATAGAGTAGAGCTTTGTTGTCATAACGGTGAAAATACATTATTGCGGTCGGGACCGATATTTGAAATAACGGTCCACATAATATTTCGTAGAATTATATATATAGGGAAAATATCCATTACAAACCAAGCAACTCGTACAAACTCCATTCAACCAATCATTTTTTTAATTTTTTTCACTTTTTCTTAATTATTGACAGTTGATTAGTCAATAATATATGAAAAAAATTCATCGAGAACACATGGGAGTTGGTTAATCAAAAATATATGAAACAAGACTCATCAAAATGAGAAATACATGAATCAATTTCATTTTCATATAGAAACAAAAATATATGAAACAATTTCATGAGAAAAAAAATTATATGAAACAATATTAAACACTTTCATGAAACAATTTTATTCAATAAAACAATAAAACCATGGAGTTTGTACGGTTTGTACGAATTGTTTGGTTTGTATTTGAAATCTCCCTACATATATATATATAGAGGCGGGTTCATGCGAGAACGGTAACAATTTACAAGAATGCGAGGACAATCCTCAGCCAATCATTTTGTACACGAAATTTTTTTGATGTACAAAATCATATGTGATTTTGTACTAGCATCAAAAATGACACGCGCGACTTTTGCTGCGGGAAAATCTCGGCTAATCATATATGATTTTGTATGTGAATCATATGTGATTTTGTATATGAATCATATATGATTTTGTACATGAAAAATTTTATGTACAAAATGATTGGCTGAGGATTGTCCTCGCATTCTCGTAAATTGTTACCGTCCTCGCATGAACCTCTTTCTATATATATATATATATAGTTCCCTATTTTTAGTGAACATATCATTTGCATTAATAAAAGATATAGTTTCAACATCAAAACATTAACTTAAACAAGTCGAGTGTGGAAGTCGTGCGTGTCAAAACCCAAAACATATCAGATGATAGGAAAACCTAAGAAAGAAAGGACTTTCTTGTTGGGTTGATAAAAGGAAAGCAATTAACAAAAAATAAGCCCAAAACCCGAAACGATTGAAAATAAGCCCAAAAAATTACCCAAAAAAATAACGTTATATCGGACCGCAATATGACCTAAATATCAGTCAATATTGCAGTATATCGTGCTGCTATTAACGCTTCCGTTAAACTAACCGTTATATGACCACCGCGATACTGTGTAGGTCCGTTATTAACAGCATAGAAGCAGAGAGAAGTTGTTTGTTTGTTATATTGTGGCAGATAACTTTTAAGTACTAAAAACGTAATGATACAACACATGCATCAGATTATCAATTATAAAAGTCTATCGTAACTTCCTAGCAGTACAGACTGACAGAAATTATACCTCATTATTTGGAAAAGTGGGACAGGGGTTCTGTTTTTGAACTGAAGCAGAAGCATGGGGTGAAATCAAGCTCCCTTGCTGACCCGTACTGGCTATCTGTCTTGATGCGTTAACATCCATCATTGGAGCAACAAATCTCTGTTGTCCTTGATTAACATGTTGCCCAGGGACATTCGAATTAGCCATGCCAAACAACTGATTCTGAGGATAGTTGTGATTTTGAGGACCCATACCTTGAGCAATCTGGTGCTGAAAATGGGATAATTACCAGAAACAAATTAGACAATATTGGGTTTCTGTAGTTTTTTGGTATTCCATTTAACAGGATGTGTAGGTAAACAATAAATCAACATTTGATTCTAAGTCATTGTAATAGCATTTGGCTGAAAGGGCAATATGTAAGTGAAAAATCAAAATGCAAGCATATAAAGGTACAAATCGAGTTTATTAAACTAGTGCATTAGAGCATCTCCAATAGCTATGCTAAAATGGATAAAATTGAGTTTTTAACAACTTCCTTGTTCCAACAACTATGCTATCTTGTATGCTAAAATGGAAAAAAGAGGAGAGTGAAAATAAAAATCTCCAAATTTGGAGATATCTCCAAAACCCACTTTTTGAGAGAGAAATAATACTTTAATCATTCCACCAATAAAAGGCATTGAAGTAAAATGTTTAAGAGAGAGAAATAATATTTTATTAATGTATTGATTATTTTAATAAAATAATAAATATTACAATCTCTAAAATAGAATATCTCTTGGAGTTGGAAGTAAATTTTATTAGAGATTTTGACTTTTCTTACTCTATTTTAGAAAAAAAATATATATAGCATAGCTCTTGGAGATGCTCCAGGAAGCCTATGTGTTTTTCTTTATCTCAATATGCTTGAAATGTAATTGCCAACTCCTTTATTTCCAATGACAACATATATTACTACTCCTTCCATCCAAGAAAGAGTCTAGTTCCAATTTTGAAACTTCACCTTCTATTTTGAAATTTGAAAATAAGATGGATGTTTTTACCTTTTTACTTCAAACCATTTGATTAATGTAACGAGGTCACTAGAACATGACATGTATCAATTTCTATTTCTTGTAACATAAACCCAAAAGTGCACAATCTTTTTATTCTGAAGCCATGAGCCCACGTGAACAATGTGTGTTCTTCTATTTCTATAAGTGAACAATCTGGTTCTGAAAACATGTGTGTTCTTCTATTTCTATATATGGGAGTGATAAGTAACAGATAGTTAAATAAGCATAAAAGAGAAAGAGAGAAGGGCGTGTATATCTCATAATATTTAGTAGAAAATTTGCATTTAACCCTGGCACTATTTGCCTTCGGTATATAACTATTTAACCCAAAAATCTGCATGTAACACGCTACAAACTTCAACTTCTATCTTTGTCAAAGATTATATTGGTGGCGTTTGTTTTTTAAGAGGTGCTTAAGTCTGAAGTCTGATTTCGGTTCTGAAATGGTTATGAAACGTCTAAACGAATCAGACATAAGTGGTGATTAAGAGCTTAAAATGAAGGTCCAAACAAGGCCTATGTGTGTACTACAGACTCTTTTGTCCTTATGTCCATGATAGCTTTTTTTTTGCAAATTCTCACTTAAACTTTCTCTTCACTTGTACCACCAAATGGTTGACCAATGATCATGACCTACGACTGTGAGCGACCCGATGCCAGAATCTGTTAAACCCAACTCATTAGTCAATAACTTTATGTGACCTACCAAGCATGGCCACCAGAACATGATATAATTTTCCCCTTATAACCAAAGCCCTAAAGAGCTCCTTTTCGATTTTGAAACCACAAGACAGCTTCCTTTCCCTGAGGATTTATCATGGTTCTAAATAACTCGTTATGGCGCGTTATGGCACCAAGGCTTGGGTTCACCGCCATGTTAACCCCTATTGCTCCACTCTATGGCTTGGCTTGCATTGTAACGCAATATAGCACGTTATGGCACTTTACGACGCGTTATATTATAAGGTATGGGGTTACTTTAATATATAATTTGAGCGATAAATGATAACTATGTACGAGAAACATGACTTAAATAAACATAAAAAGAGAACTTAAAACTAAAACCTTAAATAGGTAAATACTTACTCACATTCCCATACACAAAAAGTCGAACAAAATTCTTTGAAAAATTGAAAAAAGTAGTGAGTAAAGATTCAAGAGATTTAATCCCGATTTTGAGCTCTTGATATCATTTTCTATAAACTCTATATATTTGGTATCAATGGTTCTTCTTTCTTTTTTAGGTTTATTATGTTATATGAATTTAATTTATTCTAGAGTATTATTCAAAACACTAACGCATACAAGTGTGTGTGTGTATATATATATGCCGACTTAGGGCACGCCTTGAAAAACGCCATGGCCTCGCCATAACTCGTAAGGCTTGAGGCTTGACCTCGCCGCCACGCCACGCCTCACGTTATTGAGAACCTTGGAAGATTAATTGAGGCAGTGATATGTAGTCCATGCGTCATTTAGGGGCCGTTTACCAAATCTTACCCAAGTAAGTGCTTACCGGCAAAATTCAACACTATCACTTACTTACCGGGTAAGATTTTAGTCCACCGAAACGGCATCGTATGCAACAATTTACCAGGTAAGCGCTTACCGTGGTAAGAGTCGTCGCCATTACTTACCGGGTAAGATTCTTGGACCTTGCTTTCCTTGTCTTCGTTCTTACCGGGTAAGATTTTTGGTAGTTATCCTATTCCTCCGGTAAGGTAATATGACTTGGTAAGCACTTACACGGGTAAGCGTTTGGTAAACGGCCCCTAAGCATGTAACACAGGCATGAAAGTTTCGATCACCAAAAACCTATCCACTTTTTATCATCAACAATTAAGAATTCATAGATTATTGCACACCAAAAAGACGAACATAAAGACACAAAATGGTACCTGGAAATTTGCAACAGGAGCAAGTGCTTGCTGTGTTTGAACTGAACCAGAAGCATGTGGTAAAAACATATTCCCTTGTAATTGCTGGCCCATATTAGGTAACTGTTTCGAAGCATTAGCATCCATTGGCGAAACAAATCTCTGTTGCCCTTGATTGGCATGTTGTTGCACAGGGCCATTAGCATTAGACAAGCCAAACTGCTGATTAGCAAGAAAGCCTGGATTTTGATGACTCATAACATTCGCCATCTGGTTCTGGTACATGGGAAAATTAACAGGAGGGCATTGGGTATTTTGTAATTGTAAAAGCTGACAGATATTTTGAATTGTATTCTGCAGAATGGCTTGCTGATTAGGTAAACCAACATTTTGGTTGTATGCATTAGGATTAGGATTCATGGAATTATGTACAAAGAACTGACCCGGTTGCTGTTGAGAAGGATTAAACTGGTTTACAGGAAAGGGATTAAAATTCTGCTGTGGATTGAATCCACCAATACCATTGGGGAATTGACCCATTGTGTTTTGCAATGGAAAGGGTTGATTAAGGAAATTCATGAAACCAGATGGAGCTACAGTTGGCCTATTATTGGGAAATAATCCTCCAGCATTACCGTTGGGCATTTGATGATTAATGACTGGGTTAACCTGTTCATCATCCAACCAACACATTTAATTAGCTCAAAAGAAAGATAAACTTCACTTCAGAAAGTGACCCTATCTCTGTTCCAAGACGTTAATTGAAATGTTCTCAGATATATACATATAATATATATATAGGGTCACGGAAAAACCTCGAAAAAAAGAAAACTAAAGAACACCGGGAGCCTCCATCTAGGGTATGCACAAATGATGGTAATTCTGTAACATGCATTTAAACGCTTGTATGCATTGGTACATATACACAAATAAATACTGTTCAGATGAAGGGATGTGTTTTTTTTTTTCTTTTTTGAGGTTTTCCTGAACCATGCACTTAATCAGTCATATGCATTTGTGCATACTGTTGTGTTCGTAATCAGTCGTATGCATTTGTGCATACAGATGAAGAGCTATGTTCGTTTTTTTGTTCACTTAACCTTCCTCTATATTATATTTATATATATATATATATATATCTTAAAGAATGTGCCAAACACAAAAACTTCATAAGAAATCCTAACGGCTTGACCAAATTAGGTGTAAATCTCGTCATTCTATCCGTATCAGTTTCTCATTGCAGAAGTAGTTCAACTTCAAAGTTAAAAGTGCAAATTCAGTTCACAGTTAGTTCGCAAAAAGAAAGAAAAAAAGTAGAAAGAGAAGCAGAAAACCTGTTGAACTGCTGAAGCAGCTGCTGGATTTTGATTGGAATTGTGATGAGGATTCATGATTAACCCTGAAAATTTAACACACCTCTTTCTCAATGTTCTTGAAGAACAATTAGGTCATCGGAGACGAAAGGGTTTTACGGAGGGTTTGTGTTTTGCCGGGGAGCATTAAATGAATTTTATTATTATTAGACTAAATTACATTTTTGGTCCCTGTGGTTACCACTTAATACCAATTCTAGTCCTTATTATAAACTAATTACAATTTTGGTCCAAGTGGTTTACTGAAATCTTTAAAAATGGTACCTAAACTTTGATGGCTCTAAAAATCGTTCTCATGATTCTCATTTTGCTCTAAAAGTGGTTCCTCGTCATTAACTTCAATAATTTTCTCTATTAGTATCAGATGTATTTTTGTCCATTTAAGTTACTTCCCTAATTTCCTTTAAAAAAATTAAACATATAATATATTGTATCTATATATAATATATTTAAATATGTACAAAAATAGAAAAATATGTCTCTAACGCTAACAGAGAAAATTAAGGGAGTAAGTGACAGGGGACCACTTTCAGAGCAAAATGAGAACCACGTAATCAATTTTTAAAGTTCTCAAAGTTTAGGTATCACTTTCAAAGATTTTAGTAAACCAAGGAGACCAAATTTAGAGTTTACTTTATATATATATAGGGGCATAATCATATGAGATCTAAATAATCTAAGAGATCCATGAGATCCAATCCCATCCATTCATTTTAAATTAATTAATTAATTAACATATTTAACAATAAAGGATAGAAAAGTAATTTAACAATTTACATCTAATTAAATTATTAATTATTATATTATATCCATAATTGTCTCTCTTTCTCTTTACATCATAAACCTAATTTTCTTTTCTCCTTTTTCTAGATCTAGCCGTCAACATCCCACCATCATCTTCTTCACCATATTCTTCTTCTTCTTCTTCTTCTTCTTCTTCTTCTTCTTCTTCTTCTTCACCTACGCCTCCAAAACATAAAGTCATCAAAAAAAAAACAATGACCACCATCTTACGCCATTGATGTATGAATGTTAAGTTACGGTGTAGATGGAGGATCCGTTGACGACATTGATGTATGCGGTTCAAGTAATGAACTTTCTGAAAACCTCGTCACCGAAGTCCTTCGTGAAAGAGAGTATTCTGTTACTGAACTGTTGGGTCACCGATGATTTGGTAATGAACCACCTTCCTTTGAATGATTGATTTTTTATAGGTTCTTTTGAATGTCTGAAATATGCTTCAAGGTTTGGAAAATCAAAGACTATCCAATCAAGGGTTGTACATCAAAAAGTGGAATTTTGGATGTATCAACTAACTTCAATATTCAGATCAAAATTGCCAAAGTCAAAATTGGGTCACCAATGTAGTGGGTCACCAATGATACACCTTTATGTCATCAAGGTGTTGGTCATCAATACAAGATGAGGTCATCAAGTTTGCACACATGGTCACCGACACTATTATCTTGGTCACTGAAATTGCAGTATCATTTTTAAGGCTGTGATATCAAGTCACAAATACAAGGATGTACACTTACAACACTTAGTGAAAAATGAAGTTCACCAAGCAATGTGTACACTTATCAATTCCAGCCTTATAAGGTATCCACCGATGTGATACATAGTTTCATGTATCACTTAGCAATTTTCAAGAGATAAGTTCTTGACTCACAACAAATGCAAGACACGTGGGCAGCAAGAACTTGGGCATTAAACCTTAAATAAAGACATTCTCTTTTATTCTTATAAAAGGGATGTTTGTCTTTTAGCTAAAAGGTTTGATGGGACTTCACAGAGCATGAAGAAAAGAAGATAAAGTTATCTGACATTGCGCGATACAAAGAATGGTTCATCCATTATCCTAGTACAAAGGGAGTGGCCTCTTCCTTTGTCCAGCAGATACACTTCCAGCTAATGAATCCTTGACAGCTGTGGTACATGCATCCCATGCATGGGCACTATAAAAGGAGATGAAGTCCTTCCCATAAATCTCACGCTTTCAACAAATCTTCAAAGTGATTATTTGTTTGACTCCAGCAATCTTGTGTGTTATAACAGTCTTGTTTTAACTTCCTTAGTGTATAAGTTAATTACTGTTATCTGTGTGTTTAGTTTGTTAGAATAGTGTGTCTATTCTTTTCCGCAACAAACTTCTGTGTGTAAATTTTTAATATTTATATTAAAAAATTTAAAAAGAGTATATTCTGTGTGTTTGTATTCAACCCCCCCCCCCCTTCTACAAACCCTCACCTGTTTAGCCATCTCCCTTTGGGGACTAACAAGTGGTATCAGAGCAGTTGGTTTAATTCAATAAACCAGATCTGTGATGGCGACTACTTCAAATGTTGATGGTACTTTGCAGACCTCCTCCAGTAGTACATATGATTTAGGATCCTTGGCCAAACCTCCAAGGTTCAACCCAAGTAACTTTGGGTTATGGAAAAATCGTATGTTACTATTCTTGGAAGGGGTCGATTGCAGGTATCCCAACATTCTCAGTGAGGGACCTATTTTTCCTAAAATATGGGCTCGCTTTGGCCCAAAAAAGGACGCTGAAGGAAAAGACATAGCGTCAGATGATAAAAGGAGTGATAAAACTGGCAGATATATCATCAAACCTTCAAACAAATTTAGTGAAGATGATAAACGCCTAGTTGCTCTAGACACAAAAGTCAAATCTGCTCTTGCTGTATCTCTTCCTGATGAAGTGTATCACTCTCTTTTTAACCTCTCCACTGCAAAAGAAATGTGGGACACTTTGAGTGTCTTATATGAAGGCACCAAATAAGTCAAGAAATCTAACAGGATCTGTCTTGTTAGAAAGTATGAACTTTTCTCCCATGAAAAAGGAGAATCTCCCTCTACCTACTTTAATCGTTTTAACTGTCTTCTCAATGATCTTAAAGTTCTTGGTCGAGTTTATGATAATGAAGAAGTTCTCCGCAAGTTCATAGATTGCCTCCCAGACTTCTGGGAAACCATATGTACTTGCATTAAGCAAACCAAGGACTTAGAAATAATGCCTTTAACTGCTCTCTATGGAACTCTTCTCCATTATGAACAAACCAAGAACCAGAAAAAATCTCTTATAAAAGATATCAAATCTTCTTCTGTTGCTTTAATAGGTGATTCAAAATCTTCTTCTTGTGTTCCTAGAATCACCTATCCTTCTTCTGAATCTAAAAACGATATTAAGGAAGATTCTTCTCATCTATCAGATGCGTACTATAGTGCTGCTGATGATGAAGGAGAAGAATCAGCCATTGACATACTTTCTGATAATATGGCAATGATTCCTGGAAACCTTAAGAATAAAAGATTTTCTTCAAACCGCTCTAAATTTCATAGAAAACCTTTTTCTCAAAAACCCTCTTCTGACAAAGCAAATGAAGAATGCTTCAATTGTGGAAGAAGGTCACTTTGCTTTTGAGTGCAGATCAAAAGCTTCCTCTAATCTCAAATCTTCTTCTTCTTATGGCCATGACTTCTCCAAATCGGCTTCTAGGAAGCCTGAAGAGAGAAATAGCCACTCTTCTAAAGAAAATCCTGAATCAAAAGAAACCTCTAGATATAAGAAATACAAAGCTAAATATAAGAGGGAAAAAGAAAGAAACCAAAGTAAAGGTAAAACTTTGGTTGTTGAGGCTCATTGCTTGGAGGATGAGCAAACTTCTGAGAGTGAGAGTGAGTATGTCACAAAGTGCCTCATGGACAAAATCGATGAGTTGGAAGACATGGAAAAGTCACTCTACACTGGTCTTATCTGTGCTGAGGGATCTGCTTCAGGAACAAAGCCCCAGGTACATCCCTTTACCTTTCTCTCTGATGATCAAAAGGTTGATGCCTTTGATTCTTTAACTATTGACTTTTGCAATTTAAAGGATCAAAAGAAAAAAGCTGACATGCACATTAAATGTTTAAATGATCAACTTCTATCCTGCTTTTCTAAACTCAAGGACTTTGACAAAATGAAAGCTGATCTAGAAAATCTAAGGTATTTAAATGATAGACTTTCTGAAGAGAAAACAAAGATATCCAATACTCTTGAAAAAGAACAGGAGGTTCTTTCTAAGTGGACTAAATCTTCAAAAAATCTAGAAAAGATTCTTCTAGATCAAATCTCTTGTAAGGACAAGTCTGGACTTGGATATGGAAAAGATGATCCTCAACCTTCGGACCTTCCACTTCCATCATCTGAGTGTCAAGGCTTTCCTGCTGGTTTCTTCTCCGATGACGATGATGATCTTTTAGATTACTCATCTGAGGATTCTACTTCTGTCCATTCAATAGATTTGTTAGACATGCTAAAAGTAGAATCCAATGCCAAAAAGTTTGGAGTCTTTGTTAAAGCTAAAGAATCATCTCCTGAGTCTTCAAAAGTTTCAACTCTTCCAAGCTCCTCTTCTTCTCCCAAACCTATTCAAAGACTTTTAAATTCTCCAAGTCTTCATGAGTCAAGGTACTCCCATGAGCCGTCAAATGTTCCTGAGTATCCTTCTCCAAAAAGATTTTCTCCTCAAAAGAAATTTTTTTCTAAATCAAAATTTTCATCTAAAAGGAAATCTCAAATAGTTACTGATCTTATTCCTCGATCAGTGAACTTGAAGAAATCAAGAAATCCTGGTAAAGGCATTCTTGGGCCAAGACAGTGTCGGTCGCCCTCCTCTTCTCAGTCATCAACTTCTGTTCAAAGTTTTGATGATATGGATTTTAAAAGGGCCTTTTCTTTAAAGAAGTGCTATAATTGTGGCAATACTCTTCATCTTGCTAAAAATTGCCCAAAAGATTTGGATTTTCGCAGAAATAAAATGCCTTCTAATCCCAGAGGATCCACCTCAAAATGGGTACCAAAAGTCTAAATTTGTTTTTGGGTGCAGGTACCAAACAAAGATCATATATGGTACATGGACAGCGGTTGTTCAAGACACATGACCGGAAACAAACTTCTTCTCTCTAACTTCTCAAAAGAAAAGGGACCCACTGTTTCCTTTGGAGGAAATGGAAAAGGGATCACCAAAGGATATGGTACCATATCAAATGGAACCGTCACTTTCTCTAAAGTAGCTCTGTTGAGGGGCTGATGTACAATCTTCTAAGCATCAGCCAAATATGTGATTTGGGTTATAAGGTCCTGTTTCAGCTGTGTGTGTGCTTGGTCTTTGATGTGCAGAATAAGATTGTACTAGCAGGAACCCGACTGAACGATGTATACATAATCAACATGAAGGAAAGTGCAATTGGAGAAGCTGTGTGTCTCCTCTCTCAAGAACTAGCCAAACAAAGTTGGCTGTGGCATAAAAGGTTCTCTCATCTAAACTTTAAAACCTTGAATAAACTTTCCAACAAAGAGCTGATTGTTGGAATGCCAAAAATAGTTTTTGAGAAAGAAAAGTTGTGTGGAGCATGTGAAAAAGGAAAACTCACCAGAACTTCCTTTAAAACAAAACAATGCTCATCTATCTCTCAACCTCTTCAAATGCTTCACATGGATCTGTGTGGTCCAGTAAGCACACCTTGTCTAGGTGGTAAAAAGTATATGCTAGTAATCGTCGATGAATTTTCTAGATATACTTGGGTGTTCTTTCTAAAACACAAAAGTTATGTTGCTGAAGAAATCATCAGGTTTACAAGAAAGATTGAAAATATGAATGGTAAACTGGTGAAGTCTATCAGAAGTGATAATGGCACAGAATTCAAAAATGCTGCTCTGGAAGATTTCTTTGACCTAAAAGGAATCTCTCAGAAATTCTCTGTTGTACGTACTCTTCAACAAAATGGTGTTGTTGAGAGAAAGAATCGGACGCTGTGTGAAGCTGCAAGATCAATGTTGAGTGAATCCAAGTTGCCAACCTATTTTTGGGCTGAAGTAGTGAACACTGCATGCTTTACTCAAAATAGGTCAATCATAGTCAAAAGGCATGACAAGACTCCTTATGAGGTTTTCCATGATAGAAAACCTGCAGTTGACTTCTTCCATGTATTTGGTTGTGCTTGTCACATGCTAAATGACAGGGAACAACTTGGAAAATTTGATCCAAAGTCTGATGATGGAATTTTCATGGGCTATTCTCTCTCCTCAAGAGCCTTCAGAATCTACAACTTGAGAAGACAATGCATAGATGAATCCATGCATGTGAAATTTGATGAGTTTGAAACATCTTCATTATCTTATAATGAAGAAGAGCTAAATCTATGGATAAACTCATGTGTTGATGAAATTCCATCTTCCTCTCAACTCAATCCTTCAGATCAACAAGATAACAACCCTTCTCAGCCTCCCATAAACACCACCTTATCTACTGAACCCTCTCTTTCTTCTCCACCTCCTGAAACTAACTCTACAGGAGATCTTACCCACCAGAACACCATATCTCCCATTAACCTACCCTCACCATCTCAAATTCCTACCTCATCCTCTTCTCTACCTCCTCCCTTGCCTCCTGCACTAAAGTGGACCATGGATCATCCAATAGATCAAATCATAGGTGATCCTCAAGTTGGTGTAAAAACAAGAAGAGGCATAAGCAACCTGTGCTTATACGTCAACTTTGTTTCTATTATTGAGCCTAAGCTGATAAATGAAGCCCTAGCTGATCCTAGCTGGGTAATTGCCATGCAAGAAGAACTCTCACAATTTGAGAGAAACAAAGTCTGGAAGTTAGTTCCTCGTCCATCCAACAAAACCATTATTGGAACAAAGTGGGTGTTTCGAAACAAGATGGATGAAGAAGGAACTGTCATAAGGAATAAAGCAAGGTTGGTTGCTCAAGGATATCGGCAAGAGGAAGGAATTGATTATGATGAAACGTTTGCTCCTGTTGCCAGATTAGAAGCTATCCGAATATTCCTTGCCCATGCAGCTTACAAGAATTTTCGGGTATTCCAAATGGATGTCAAAAGTGCCTTCCTGAATGGTGAACTAGCTGAAGAAGTGTATGTGAAGCAACCACCTGGGTTTGAAGATCCAGTCCATCCATATCATGTGTATCGGCTAGATAAAGCTCTGTATGGTGAAGCAAGCTCCTCGTGCACAGTATGATACTCTCTCAGACTATCTTCTTAAAAATAAGTATATACGAGGCAAAGTTGACAACACTCTCTTCTTCAAGAAATCACAAGGTAATATCATTCTTGTTCAAATTTATGTTGATGATATTATTTTTGGAGCCACCGATGAATCCTTGTGTGATGAGTTTAGCTCCCTCATGCAAAAAAAGTATGAAATGAGCATGATGAGAGAGTTAACCTTCCTTCTTGGTTTGCAAGTAAAACAGTCTCCAGAAGGTATTTTCATTAATCAAAGTAAATACATTAAAGATCTTCTGAAAAAGTTTCAACTTGATACTTGCTCTACCATGAAAACTCCTATGGCTCCTCCTCTTAGAATCTTTTCTGATCCTAATGGTGTTTCTGTTAATATTACAAATTATAGAGGCATGATAGGATCTCTTCTCTATCTTACTGCAAGTAGACCTGATATTATGTTTGCTACTTGTCTGTGTGCTCGATACCAAGCAAATCCTAAAGAATCACATGTGGCTGCTGTGAAAAGGATTTTTCGGTATCTGAAGGGTACCATAAATCTGGGTCTTTGGTATCCCAAAGACTCAGGTTTCGATCTCATAGGGTACTCTGATTCTGATTTTGCAGGCTCAAAAATAGACAGAAAAAGTACAACTGGAAGTTGTCAGTTACTTGGTGGAAAGCTTGTGAGCTGGTCAAGTAAGAAACAACATTCGATGTCTACTTCTACAGCTGAAGCAGAATATGTGGCTGCTGGAAGTTGTTGTGCACAAATATTGTGGATGAAAAATCAGTTGTGTGATCATAATAAGATTTTCTCAAAGATCCCAATATTGTGTGACAACTCAAGTGCAATAGCCATTGCCAACAATCCGGTGTTTCATTCAAGATCTAAGAACATTGATATTAGGTATCACTTTATTAGAGATCATGTCTCTAAAGGTGATGTGGAACTTCACTTTATTCCCACTGAGTATCAATTAGCTGATCTGTTCACAAAACCCCTTGATGAAGCAAGGTTCAAGTTCCTCATCGGTGAATTAGGTATGATAAATATAGACTAACATATATATATATATATATATTATGTATGTATATATTATATACATTTATGTATACTATATATATATGTGTATTATATATTTATATAAATATATGTTTATGTATATATATATATTTATATATATTATATGTATATATATATTATATACATTTATGTATATTATATATATATATATATTATATATATGTATGTCTTATATATAAATATAATAATAATAAATATATATATATATATACTGTCGGTGAGTGAACTCACCGACATGGCACCCTTCTCTCTCTTTCCCAAACACCTCTTTCACCTCTCTCATAAAACCCTAACCCTAAAACCATACACAAACTCAAGCCACCGTCGCTATCCACCGACGCCGACGTCACTCTCATCCGCCGACACGTCACTTTCCGACAAACTCCCATCCACCGTCGAGCACACACCGACGTCATCCAACGTCACCTAGCCACCGACGTTTACCATATCTCGAAGCCATCGACGTCGACCTCTCAAGCCACCGATGTTGCGTCACTTTCCGACGCCGCCATCCACCGAGAGACATCCACCGACATCTCACCGTCACTCCTCTTTCCGACGAACCTCCGTCGCCGTCCACCTTCGAGCCACCGACACTTCTCTTTCCGACGAGCTCCCATCCACCGATGTCACCGCCGTGATCCACCATTGCCCTAAGTCACCGACGATAATATCACCTCGAGCCACCGACGTTTACCTCACCGACGTCACCGGCATCACCACTGACATCACTTTCCGACGAAGAACCACCATCGCCCTAGCCACCGACGTTGTCTATCTCCCTAGCCACCGATACTGTGCACCTAGCCACCGACGTCGAACAACTCACCGAGGTAACCGTTAAAACCCTTCACATTCTTTAACCCTTTAAAGATAACCTTTGGTATACCACTCTTGGTGACTAAGATTCACTGAACTTATCCATAATGACATCATCAACGTCATTAGTGTCAGAAAGCATGCACCGATTTCAAGCCTAAACCCTTAGAATTTTGACCTTTCAATCACCTAAGGTCATCATTGATTTTGAAAATTGAAATTCCCTCTCATATAACCGTTTCCCCCATTTCCTTCTCCTTCTTTCACGCACCCATAATCTTCATCATCTTTCTCTCTCAAAGTTCAAAAAAACCTGCAACTTTCTAAATTCTTCAATGGCATCTCCTTCAAAATCACCCAAGGCTTCTGAAGAACAAACTCTCACCTTTGGATCACTCTCCTTCCCTGCATGCAACTATTTTGGACGTATTGGAACTGACAATGCTCATCCTGAGTATAATGATGTTTGCTGGTTCCTTCAAAGGATGCCCTCTCCAATATGCACTCACTGCCAAACCAAAGATGAGTAAGTTTCTCCTAGGAAACTTTTGGTTAACCTGCACATTTGATGCTTCATCAGATCATATTTTGGCATCTGTTCTTAGCAATGATGAACATGATGTGGTCTTCGATGTTGAAGACGTTCGTCGCATTCTCAGGCTTCCTGCTTATGATTCTTATGAGACTTTCCCTCTTGGAAATGAACACCAAATGGTGATGTCTGTTATGAACTACATTGAAGAAAATAGGGGATCAAAATCAAAGGGTCCAGGTACTTTGCTCAGAAAGAATATGGGAAGCATTTGGAACTTCCTATTTGCTCACCTTATTCTTTGCGTGAGCAAGAAGACAGGTGGTCCTGATCAGTCACCTTCACAAGTAACAGAATTGGCTCATGCTCTGATCTTTCAAAGAAGAATAGACTTTGCAAGTTATTTCTTCAATGAAATGATATCATCCTTCTCCACTCTTCAACGTCCTCAGGTACCCTTCCAACGACTCTTCTTTCTAATTATTAATGCAAAGTTGGCTGATAAACTTGAGAAAAAGGATGATATTTTATATGATCTCCCTCTTCATCAAGTGGGAAATCAAATAATGAAAAAGGGAGTCTTGGCATCAGACAACCCTCTTCGACCTGCTATGATTGAGTTTGCAAGGAATGCAACTCTTTTATGGGGAGAAAATGAACCCAGACTTCAAAGACCCTCAGGTATGTCCTCTATCTCTACTGCACCCCGAGTCATTGATGTGCCTAAATCTCAAAAGAAATCCAAGGCGACAGGCACATCTACCCCCGCACTCACTGGTGCCATGAAGCCAAAAGAACATTTGGCTTCTACCCAGGCACAAATACCCAAAAAGAGGGGAAACTCAAAAAGCCCCCCAAGGACTTCCTCAAAAAGTCCAAGGGTACTCAAAGGGTCTTAACATACAGGCCACCTGCTGACTCCCAAAAGTCAGTAAGTGTTGAAAATATTTCTACTCGACCCAAGGAGCAGTTAACCCATCCCAGCTCCTCCATGCCCTCTCAAAAGGACATGGTTGTACAAAGGGATATCCCTATTATTCCTTCATCAACTTTTTCCTTAGTTGATGAAGAAAACTTGGAGTCTCCCATCCAAGGTACCTCTTCTCCACCCCTGAGCTCTCACAGCTCCTTTTCCACATTCCACATGAGAGTGCATCACAACCAGGTGCATTTGATGGAGCATCCCACTTTACCGATTTTCTACTTTCCGACACTACACCTTGGCCACGTACGTCTCCCGTACATGACAAGGTTGTAGAGGAACCCATTATTGAGGAATCCCCTCATAGACATTCTTCTATACGTGTCTCCCCCACATCTCCTAAATCCCCCCCAAGAAAATCTACAGGTTTGGTGGATTATTCTTCAAGTGATGATGAAGATGATCAACCACCAAAGCCTCAACCATCTGCTCCCATGTCTTCTCAACAGGGAGATGATCTTATCAACGCTTTCACCAGTTTCACTCGTTACACTATCCGCAGGATGGAAGCTCTGGAAGATCAAACAACTAAAGAAATGGAAAGAATGGCCTCTCTTTCTTCTAATCTTAGATCTAGCATCGAGGAGTTGTCGGTGAGTCACCCAACTCTCATGACATGTTTAGATCTCCTGCACTTGGATATCCTTGATCTTCAGCAAGGGTCTCTCTCCAACCAAGCCACCAATATTGCTTCTGTTCTTGTAAATCAGAAGGCAATCTTGGAGTCTCTTGCCACTCTTCTCACCAAAGTTGACAAGATACCAACTTCTTCTCCCGTAGTTGAGCTTGATGTGGGTGATTCCTTCTTTCAGGATAAAGATAGATTTGTACTTCAAAGGCTTGAAAGGAAGATTGATACAGTAAGCTTTGATATGGAAAGAGTCAAGTGATTTATCTCTTCAGTGGGTTTCAAGGGCTCAACCACTGAGGGGGAGAAAAATAAGAAGGCTACTACTACTGCTTCTACAGCCGCCGACGTCCCTACTACTTCTACAGCCGCCGACGTCCCTCCTCCAGTCACCGATGTCCCTCCTCCAGCCACCGACATCGCTCCACCAACCGACGACATCCCAACCACCGATGGTGGTATGACCACAGTCACCGACGTGACCCCTCCTCTGGGCACCGAGGTGACTCCTCACGTGGTCACCGAGTCCACCAAAGCAGCTATTGAGGGGGAGAGTGTCAGTGCTCGATCCCTTGAAACTGAAGAGGAGAAAGAAAAGAAAAGAAAAGAAAAAGCCAAAGGAAATAAACCTCTCTCTTTTGAAGAACAGCAAGAAGAGTGTTGATCATAACTCCTCTCAGTGATTTGAATATGATTCCTTTACTATACGTAGTGAAATTTCTTAGATAAGCTTCTGTTCAAATTCAGCGATAGCATACGCTGATTACCATCAGCGATCGCTGAAACTCAAGGATCAACAAGCTTATCTCTGAAGACCTGAAGATCAGCTATCACACCAGAAAACCATTCAGCGACAGTCAAAGACCAAAGCTGAAGAAAGAGATAATCAGCTAAGTGACCTGAAGCGGTTCAGCGATAGCAACGATTATCTACTCAAAATGTGAAGTCTTGTGAAGCCTCACCAACACTGAAGTTCATCCTTGAACATTCAGTGTCAGCGATCAAATGAAGCTTCCTCTGCAAGATTAAAGATTGATCTTATCCTCGATGCACAAAAGTCAAACCTAGAACCATGTCAGAAAAGGACGTACGACTTGTCTCTTATGTCCCCATCATATCTGATACGGTACTGTTCATATTCGGCCAAAAGCATGGTTGTCTTATTTACAAGGACAAGCTTTCTATCCAAGATTGACACATGGCGTGTACCTTTTGTCTTGCATTAAATGCAAGCGGGTATAAATAGATGAAGATATATTCTTCATCTTCATGCATGCTTCCTTCTAGCCTATACCTTCTGCATTTCTTTCTTTCATCTTCTTGTGCATCAAACTGTGTGTTTCTTTAGTTACAATAGAATAGGTTTTTAACTTGTTCTAATTCCGCTTCTAACTGTAAATTTGTTTATTTTCAATAAACTAATTTAAAAACTAAAATCTGTGAGTTTGTATTCAACCCCCCCCCCTTCTACAAACTGTTTACTTAATATTTAACTCTTGTAGATCCTTCTTGGGACCAACAAGTGGTATCAGAGCAGTGTTGTTATCTTTCTCTTTAAAATATCTTTAGATCATATTTTAAAATGACAAACCCTAATACAAACTACAACGATAACGGATCTTTAGCTAAACCTCCAAGGTTCAGCCATGATAATTTCCCTTTATGGAAAGAAAGAATGTCACTTTTTCTAGAGGGATCTGATCCTAAGATCCCATACTACGTAGAAAACGGACCTTTCGTTCCTACAGCCATAGTAGCAGTTGTACCTGCCACTGCTACTACCCTAGCCGTCCCTGAAAGGAGTATTGTAAAAACTCCAGATCGATGGACTGAGGAAGACAAGAAAGAAGTTGCTATTGATGCGAAAGCACGATCTATAATAGCAATGTCTTTGCCTGATGAAGTATATCATTCTGTAATGAAAATGAGAACTTCAAAAGCCATGTGGGATACTCTATGTATCCAATATGAAGGAACTTCTGAGGTTAAAGTAACTAGATGCATAAACCTTGTAAGAAAATACGAGAGTTTTATGTATCAAAAGGGTGAATCTCTTTCTCAAACTCACCAGCGATTTAACTGTCTGCTGATTGATCTTAAATCAGTCGATAGGGTATATTCAAACGCTGAAATTCTGACAAAATTCATGGAGGCATTGCCCGATCAATGGGCAGTGTACACTACATGCATAAAATTGTCAAAGAATCTTGAAACCTTGTCATTAAGTGCATTATATGGTATGCTCTTAAATGAGGAACAATCCCAGCTTTTAAGGAAAAATCTTCTTAATGAACTCAAGGGTGCTAAAAGTACTTCTTTAGCACTTGTGACTTCTAAAGGAACTTCTTCTAAAAATGGTTCTTCTTCTACTATCACCTCCATAACTGAATTAGGTCAAACTGATTCAGATGATCAACTCACTGATGCTGACATCTCTGAGTTTGATAACTCTCTAGCTCTTTTAACCAACAACTTTAAAAGATTTGCTAGAAAGAGTAATTTTCGAAAATCTTCTAACCTCTCTGACTCTGAAAAATAGAAAACGTTGCCTGCTGAAAAAGCCTCAGCGATCTGTTTCAATTGTCAGAGAAAAGGGCCATTTTGCAAGTGAATGCAGGTCGAAGAAAGTTGCCGCTCCTACTACCTCTCATACCTCTGATAAACAGAAGAAGTATTTGAAAATGAAAAACAAATACAGAGATATGAAGAAAAACCAGCAAAAAGGCAAAGGCCTTGTCGCTGAAGAAGTGGACCGGGATCTTGAAGATGACTGGGCCAAGACCTCTGAAGAGTCTGGTTCAGATGAAGAAGATCTTGCCTTTCTCTGTCTAATGGCAAGAATAGAGGATGCTGAAGAAGTCTTTGAAACTTCTTCCTCTGAGTCTCCTTCTACTCAGGTAAACATTCCCTCTGACTCCTTACTCTCTGAAAAAGATAACTTGTCGGCTCTCGATGCAATGACTGTTGATTTTTACAATGCTTTGAATGGAAAGATAAAAGCTGAGAAAATTAACACTGACTTATCTGAACAATTAAAAAATTGCCACATAAGAATCAAAGAACTTTCCAAACTTGAGGATTCTCTCAAAGACCAAGTTTTTGCAAATCAAACAATAAGCATAGAGAAACAACAAGCTATCGCTGATAGGGAAAAGGCTATTGCTGATCTCAAGTCTGAAAAAGCAACCATCGAAGGATGGTGTAAGGCTTCTGATAAAGTCAATGAGATAATCAATGCCCAAATACCTATGAAAGTAAGAAGTGGGTTAGGCTATAACCCTGAAAAGGAAGAATCAGAGAATGATCGTTCCATGCTCAAGTTTGGAATGTTTATCTCTTCTATCCCTGATCCTTCTTCTTCAAATTCTTCTTCCTCCTTCTCTAAAGAAAAGCTTCCTGTGGATTATTCTAAGAAGGTGATCAAAAACAAGTTTCTTGACCATGTTCCTAAGAATAAGAAAACTCTAGATAAGAACAAGAAGTCCTCTGAGAAGATTTCTAAATCTGGGAAGAAGGTCCCTGATTATTCTCAGAGACCAACTCCCAAGATTAAAATCGATCTCACTCCTACCCCTGAAAAGGTTGTAATACCTCCAAGGACCATGGATAAAGGAATTCTTGGACCTATCCCTGAGAAACTTCCTGCTCCCTCTCTTATCTCCAAACCTTTTAAGTATAGGAAATGCTTTCACTGTGGTGAAACAACCCACATTGCAAGCAAGTGTCCTAATGCTACTAGAGCTGATAAACTAGCTCATGGAAAGAACGTAGCTCAAGCTGATAAATCAGCGAGAGTGAAATCCACCAAAGTTGCTAAACCAACTAAGGTGAAGGTATCCACTGAAGAGAGTTCTTCAGCTAGTAGTACATCCGCCAATCCTATATCTAACCAAGCAGGACCCATAGTAATATGGGTACCTTTAAACAATTAATCTTTTGTTGTATGCAGAGTGCCAAAGGTATCTGGTATCTTGATAGCGGATGCTCGAGGCATATGAGCGCGAGAAAATCTCTGCTCTCGACTACAAAGAAGAAGGTTTGGTCCATCAATGACCTTTGGTGGAAATGGCAAAGGATACACTAAAGGTTATGGAATTCTGTCCAACGGAGCCACATCTTTTTCTCGTGTTGCTTACGTTGAGGGACTAAAGCACAATCTTTTGAGCGTTAGTCAGTTGTGTGACAAAGACTTCAAAGTTCTATTCCTAAAAGAATAGATGTGCTGTCACTGACGGAAATGATAAGCTTGCCCTCTCTGGCAAAAGAGTTGAAAACGTATACGTCATAAACATGAATAGTTCTCACTCTGAGAACATGTGCTTTATCTCTAAAGCATCCACTGACATAAACTGGTTATGGCATAAAAGACTTTCTCATCTCAACTTTAAGACAATAAATGAGTTGTCTCAAAAAGACTTAGTCAGAGACCTCCCAAATCACACATTTACAAAGGAATCTCTTTGTTCAGCATGTGAAAAGGGAAAGCTGACAAAAGCCTCCTTCAGGTCAAAGCAAGTTTCTTTAGTGACCACTCCTCTTCAGCTACTCCACATGGATCTATTCGGACCTGTCAATGTCCAATCAATCTCTGGAAAGAAATACACTTTAGTGATTGTTGATGAATACTCCAGATACACATGGGTGTTCTTCCTTCGATCCAAAAGTGATACCCCTGAAATGATAATCTCTTTTATCAAAAGAATGGAAGTGTTAAACACCTTACTTGTTCGCTCCATAAGAAGTGATCATGGTACTGAATTCAAAAATAGTACTTCGGTTAGTTTCTTTGAAGAAAAAGGCATATCTCACAACTTCTCATCAGTAAGAACTCCTCAGCAAAATGGTGTTGCTGAAAGAAGAAATCGAACTATAATCGAAGCAGCTCGCTCAATGCTCAGTGAATCACGTCTTCCAACTCAATTTGAAAGTTTGTCAATACGGCGTGCTTTACTCGGAATCGATCCACGATTGTTAAGCGATTCAAGAAGACTTCCTATGAATTATTTCATGGGAGAAGACCCACTACGAAATATCTTCACATTTTTGGATGTACGTGTTACATTCTGAATGACAGAGATCATTTGGGTAAATTCGATCCCAAAGCTGATGATGGTATATTTCTTGGATACTCATCTGTATCTAAGTCTTTCAGAGTATTCAACAAAAGAAGACAACACGTCGAAGAATCTATGCATGTCAACCTTGATGAATCTCGTCCCATTCATCCTTCTCATAATCTTGATGATGATGAAGAATTGAATGCTTGGATGGAATCTCATTATGGGGAACCTGAAACTTACTTCAGCAATCAAACTCCAACTGATGTATGTGATGATGAAATCCCTGTAAACTCAACAAGTAACAATAATCCATCTTCAGGGATAAATGTTACTCCTTTAAATCAGATTCCTGCTACTGATTCATCTCTTGGAAATTCCTCTGTGAATAACCAAACCTCCTCTGAAAATCAATCCCCTGAATTGATTCTAAATGAAGTACACATTCTTTGAAACAAGTCCTATTCCAGAATCTGAAGAACAGGTCGCTGAATCTGCTGTTGATCTCTCTCCTCAACCACCAGCTCAGCGATGGACTGCAAATCATCCAATAAATCAGATTATTGGCGATCCCACTGCAGGTATCAAAACACGTAGAGGTACAGGTAATATCTGTCTTTATGTAAACTTCATTTCTCTCTCTGAACCTAAGAAGATAGATCAAGCTATCTCTGACCCTAGCTGGGTTTCAGCTATGCAAGAAGAACTCACTGAATTCCGTAGAAATAAAGTTTGGAATCTTGTTCCTAAAGCCTCTGATAAAACCGTCATAGGAACCAAATGGGTTTTCAGAAATAAGCTAGATGAAAACGGGACTATAATTCGCAATAAGGCTAGACTTGTTGCTCAAGGTTATAGACAGGAAGAAGGAATTGATTATGATGAAACCTTTGCCCCTGTAGCTCGTTTAGAAGCCATAAGACTCTTTTTAGCTTATGCTGCCCATAAAGACTTCAAAGTTTTTCAAATGGATGTTAAAACTGCTTTTCTAAATGCAAAACTCAGCGAGGACGTTTATGTTGAACAACCCCCTGGTTTCTCAGACCCTAACCACCCTGGTTATGTTTTTAAACTTGAAAAAGCTCTTTACGGGTTAAAACAAGCTCCTAGAGCTTGGTATGATACCCTCTCTAAATTTCTTCTTAAAGAAAAATTTGTTCGTGGAAAAATTGACCAAACTCTGTTTCTAAGAAAATATAATGGTCATACAATTCTCGCTCAAATATATGTTGATGACATTATCTTTGGTTCCACAAGACCCAAACTATGCACTCGTTTCGCCGCAAGAATGCAAAAACAATATAAAATGAGTATGATGGGTGAACTGACATATTTTCTAGGTTTGCAGATTAAGCAATCTGACAAAGGAATTTTTATTTGTCAAAGCAAATATGTTAAAGACATGCTGAATAAATTTGACATGAATCAATGCTCAGCGATGAATACTCCTATGGCGCCTCCTCTGACATTAAACAAGGATCCCAATGGGAAACCAGTCAATGTCACTGCCTATCGAGGAATGATTGGGTCTCTGCTGTATCTTACAGCGAGTAGACCAGACATCATGTACGCCACCTGTCTCTGTGCTCGGTATCAAGCTGAACCGAAGGAATCCCATCTAATCGCTGTAAAGCGAATCTTCAGATACCTGAAAGGAACTCCAAATCTTGGTCTCTGGTATCCCAAAGGCTCAGGATTTGATCTTATTGGTTACTCTGACAGTGACTTTGCAGGTTGTAAGATTGATAGGAAAAGCACCACTGGTGGGTGTCAGCTGCTAGGTGGAAAGTTAATAAGTTGGACAAGTAAAAAACAAAACTCAGTGTCCACTTCCACCGCTGAAGCTGAATACGTAGCAGCTGGTAGTTGTTGTGCTCAAATCCTTTGGATGAGAAATCAACTCAGAGACTACGATCTAAAGCTCTCTAAAATTCCTATTTACTGTGATAGCACAAGTGCTATAGCAATTGCTAACAACCCTGTACTTCACTCCAAAACCAAGCACATTGAGATCCGATATCACTTTATCAGAGATCATGTGATGAATGGTGAAGTTGAGCTCCATTTTGTTCCTACTGAATATCAGCTCGCTGATCTTTTCACCAAGCCTCTTGATGAAACTAGATTCAATCTACTCATCAACGAACTTGGTATGTTGAACGCTGAATAATTTATTAATCAATGATCGACAAAGGATTACAAATAAAGCCTTCAGACTTTCCATTCTCTGAACTCTGATTCAGCGATATCTAGGTCATCTCCTCAGGTATTATCTTCTAATCTCTAAAACTCTTTGATATTTCTTATCAAAGAATGTCTCTCTTAAAATTAAAACTCCTCACTGACAATCCTTTATTTTTAGTGATGAAGATTTTACTAAAATTATTAATGATAAACTTTTCTTATGGATAATTATCATTATAATCTTTTAAAAAAAAATACAGAAAATGACACGTCAGACCTTTTTTCTGACACACGACGGACCGCGACGTTTCCATTCCAACTCCTTTCTTGGAACGTGCGCCAGGTCATCATTTCTTTTTCAAAAAGCTAAAACCGTCGTTTAGCTATCCTTTCTTTCTCTCTCCTCTTGCTATTTAAGCATTTCTTTTGCCTCACTTTATTCCTTCCGCTTTCATAACTACCCTAAAGGCAAAAGAATCCTTTGAATCTTCAAGCTTTCTCCAAGAACACCAAGAACACGCACTTGTGCGTTTTTCTTCTTCACACGTTTAAGGTTTGATCTAAACCTTATATCAAGAACTGGAAACAACTCGTTTCAACTTTCTATTCTATTTTCTTTCTTAAAATCAATAAATTTTTTTTAAGTGAACGGATTTTTCACTTTCAAAACCCTGTTCTTAGAACAGAAGTTTTTTTTTTACCTTTTATCTTTTTTTTAATTTACCATTAATTTTTTTTTGCCAACAAGCATTTTGATATTGTTCATCAAAATACTTGTTTCTTTGCTCTTACATTTGGTACTTTTAATACCAAAACTCTAGTTTCTACATTCATGTATTAAAACCATGATTTATCTCTTCGGTGTTGCCATTTTTCCTACAGAAATGGCCTCTGCTTCCAACGTCGCTGAAACTGCTGCTGCTAACCAGTTGGTCGCCGCACCAACCTGTCACTTTGAGCTGGAAAAGTCAACCTTCAAGCCATGCAATTACATTGCATTGGTGGACATTCCCTCTGAACGCCCTCAGTTCAAGGATGCTGCAACCTTCCTAAAGGCGTGCCCTCTGATGTATGCCTTCGTCCACAACCCAGTGGGCATTGCTTCTCATCTTCAGGCTCTCTGGTACACGGCGCAATGTACCACGCTGAAAACAGACAAGGGCACTGTCCTTCCTGCTATCTCCTTCACAATCCCTGACCTTGATTTCTTCGCGTTCTCAGCGGGGTTTGTACGCAAGGCGCTAAGACTCCCTCAGCGCAAGAAAAATGAGCAATGGGGTGCTGAACCAACAAAGCAGCAGATTGATGCTTTCTTGGATTCCATTGGCTACAAATGGGAGAACCCCTTAGTGAAGACGGTGGGTTCGAAGCTGGAAAAGAAGCGACTCCCTGCCCGCTGGCAGTATGTTTTCACCCAGGTCATTCAGTGCCTAGGGTCAAAAGTTGGCTCCCACGATCAGGCGAGCAAACATTTTCAAGACCTTGCCTTCTCTCTCTGCACGGGTCATCCTCTGAACTACGCTGATTACATCTTCAGCGATATTGCAGCCGCCTCAACGCCTCCACCAGACATCACGTTATCCCTTACCCACGTTTCTTCTCCACCATCCTTGAAGAAGCTTTCGGGGAGAGCTACCCGAAAGTTGGTGACTTCGCCTTCTCTATGGTAGGGAAGAAGTCCCTGAACCTGGAAGAACGTCCAGGTGATGCTCCTCTCACTTCCTATATGCTCCAAATTATAGGAGCACCTCTTTTAGTGACATCCTCGCTGCCCATCCCCTCAGTGAGTACCCAAGGCACTACTGCTGCAAAGAGGAAAACCCCCACTGATGGTCATAAGAAGACCATCGCCTCAAAGAAACCTAAGAAGGTGGTCTCTCAACAGACCATCCTCTCTGATTTTGGTGTACTTCAATCACCACCCTCATCCACAACCACTCCAACGGTTTCTGCTGTCGTTGAAGCTTCATCAGCACTACCACCACCATCAGTGACTAAGGTCTCTGAAGGTGTTATAGCCAGGTCTGCTAAAGCTGGATCAGGTATTACTTTCACTGCCCTCTCTACCTCTTCCATCTCTGCTTCTTTGGTCCTCACATCAGCAAGTGACTCAGTGATAGTTGTCCCTATCTCCGATAATCTTTGAAATGCACGCGATCCCAAACCTCAAAATTGTTTAGGCAATCCGAGTTTTGGAAAGCCAATTTAAAAGGACCTCGCAGTATCTCTTTCGGATACTTTAAGACAATCGGTCGGTGATCCTCGTGACACCGCTCGCAAGAGTAGTCCCTGAGAGTAATCCTCACGATACTCTCAAGGAAAATAATGCTATTTTACATCCATCATCTGATCCGGATTCTTTTCTCGCCTCTTTGTCAATGTCATCAGCTGCTGCCACTACTCCTGTCTACTCAGCGACAGCGACCACCACCACCACCACTTCGAAGACAGCAATGAAATCTCCTCAGCGCCCTCCCAGTGCCAAAAAGCTCAGGGATGTCAAGATGGAGCCCCTTGCCCCCAAGCTTCCTCCCAGGGTCACTGAGCTGCCTCCCATGTCACTGCCTGCTCCCACATTCCCTGCCATCGACCATCTGGTCAATGAGTGTGCTTTCACCAGAGCCAGGCTGGACACACTGCAAACTTCTACGGAGTTGATCTTTTGGCAGGTCGCTGGCACTCCAGGAATGAAGACAAACGTCAACAACTTGGTGTCTGATGTTCAGTCTCTGAAGGACGACCACAAGGACCTTCGCCAATCCCTCACCAACATTGAGCAAAAGGTTGATGCTCAGGCCGCTGTCCTCGAGTCTATTCTAAAGACTCAGTCCGAAATGATGCAGGCTCTCTCAAAGCTCAGTGAGACTGGTCCCTCATTTGCTTCTGCTGATCGGACCATGCTGGAGGACGTGCACACGAATGTGTGCACTCTGATGATTCATGTTCTGCCCCATGATAACATTGAGGGGGAGAAGGTGGCCAAAGAGTTCACTGACGAACTTATCGGCGAGCATAATCGTCGGTTTCCAGATGAAAGGATCTCTCCCTACATCCAACGACCAGAACCTTCCTCCACTGCAAGAGTTGATGATGATGATGAGGAAGAAGATGATGAAGAAGAGGAACGCATCCCTCACTATGAGGTTGATGATGATGATGATGACTTGGGTTTTGCATTGGAACACTTCAGATTATCCAGACCAAGCACATCTCAGCTAGAGCCCTTGGGGGACGAAGCTGGACCCTCAGCCAGAGTGGTCGATCTTGAGGCCACCATCCCTATATCAGAGGGGGAGACCGCTGATAAGGTATCACTTCAGCTTATCCCTTATATTACTCCTCTCTCTGAATCTCCCATACACTCCTCTTCACCCACTAAAATTCCCTCTGACAATACTATTTCCTCCTCTCCTTCCCTCAGTGATCCCCGTCCCCCAAAGGACTCATCCACAAGGAAGGAACCTTCTCCCAAGGAGCAGTTTATGTACATAGAGGAAACTGACTCTGAGGAAGAAGAAGGCCTCATCCCTCGGCGTCGCGTTCAGAAGCAGATCATAAGCGAGCCTGAAGAGGAAGAAAGGCGAATAAAATTCCTAAGGGAATTCGAAGCCAAGAGAATAAGGGTGTCCCAAGAAGACCCAATAAACGCTGTACCAATCAGGATAGTAGATGAATTCTACTTTTTATCCAAAGAAGAGAGAGAACAAGCTCTGATAGCTCTGAGGATCAGAGATGAAGAAATAAAGCAAACTGAGAATGATCTTGCTTTAGCAAGGAAGATTCTCAGGGAAGACTCAGCAAGAGACAAAGCAGCCAAAGAGCAATTAGAAAAGAGTGAACGGCTCGCTGCGGCCACGGCTCGTAAAGAACTTGTACGGAAAACACGAATGTAGATCCCATTCTCGCTCAACAGAAGATTCTCACTGCACTAACCACTGAAGCCACAACTCAGAAAGACAAAGAACTGGATTGGTGCACAGAGATGCTGAATTTTCGAAGATTTGATGACAAAATCATTCACGCAACTATCCAAGGGCGACACTCCAACAGAGGTGGTCCAAAGGTATATGTAAGAATGACAAGGCCATCCAGAACAGAGAGAGAAGAAGCAAAATTCTTAAGGTAATATGGATACACTGAATGGCTCGAAATCAGAGATGCCATTCAGGGTTCCAAATCCAAGTTCAAGAATGTGGTAGAAGATGAGTTGAATCAGTTGCTGCAAAGAATGTCGCAACATGTACAAGTTCCCCCTCTCCCTGAACCATCAAAGAAGAAAAGATCAGTTGCTGAAGGTGGCTCAAGTTCGAAGAATGAGCATGAAACTAAGTTTGATTATCAAAGCATTCTTGGTCATCTTGAGCTCCCTGATATATCAATGCTTCGTACCTCTCTTCCTCAAGATCGAAGATATCAAGAAGACGAAATCATCTTACTACCTGAACCTGGTATGGTATTCCTGGATAATGAAGGGTTCTTAGGACTCTTCAGAAACCAAGAAATTCACAGGGCCCCTTCCTCTCTCATAAAGATCATGCTTTGGCGCTGCTGGTCAGATACTCCTCTGATGAACAGACAGAAGACTCTTTATGAGAATGAGCTACAAAGAAGAAACGAGAATATCTCTGACTAGTCATAGTTTTCTATTTCCTCTGTAATATTTCTTCAGTGTACAAGTACTTTGCCTTTATCATTGTAATTTCATTTTGCTGTAATTCTTCAGATTATAATTAATGAAATTCAAAGTACTTTACTCCACCCTAGTACTGAAAAGATCCCTGAAAATAGTAAAAGGGACAATGAACATAAGAGTTCTATTTTCGTTACACTATCTTTTACTCACTGATCTTTCACTCTGAAAGTTCAATCAGTGAATGTACTTTAAGCTCTTCTACTTGTAAAAATTGTGATTTCATATCCTTATAAATGAAACTCAATTCAGATAATAGTTTAGCTGAAAAATATTTTACAGATTAGTACTTAGAAAATTTATTTAAAATTTTATAAGTCCCTGCTAATCTTTTAAAAGAAATTTTTCTATGTTGCTTAATCATAATCAAATAGGGGGAGATTGTTGATCATAACTGCTCTCAGTGATTTGAATATGATTCCTTTACTATACTTAGTGAAATTCCTTAGATAAGCTTCTGTTCAAATTCAGCGATAGCATACGCTGATTACCATCAGCGATCGCTGAAACTCAAGGATCAACAAGCTTATCTCTGAAGACCTGAAGATCAGCTATCACACCAGAAGACCATTCAGTGACAGTCAAAGACCAAAGCTGAAAAAAGAGATAATCAGCTAAGTGACCTGAAGCGGTTAAGCGATAACAGCGATTATCTACTCAAAATGTGAAGTCTTGTGAAGCCTCACCAACACTGAAGTTCATCCTTGAACATTCAGTGTCAGCGATCAAATGAAGCTTCCTCTGCAAGATTAAAGATTGATCTTATCCTCGATGCACAAAAGTCAAACCTAGAACCATGTCAGAAAAGGACGTACGACTTGTCTCTTATGTCCCCGTTATATCTGATACGGTACTGTTCATATTCGGCCAAAAGCATGGTTGTCTTATTTACAAGGACAAGCTTCCTATCCAAGCCTGACACGTGGCATGTACCTTTTGTCTTGCATTAAATGCAAGCGGGTATAAATAGATGAAGATATCTTCTTCATCTTCATGCATGCTTCCTTCTAGCCTATACCTTTTGCATTTCTTTCTTTCATCTTCTTGTGCATCAAACTGTGTGTTTCTTTAGTTACAATAGAATAGGTTTTTAACTTGTTCTAATTCCGCTTGTAATTGTAAATTTGTTTATTTTCAATAAACTAATTTAAAAACTTAAATCTGTGAGTTTGTATTCAACCCCCCCCCCCTTCTCTACAAACTGTTTACTTAATATTTAACTCTTGTAGATCCTTTTTGGGACCAACAAAGAGAAAAAGAAAAAGAAGAGAATAAACAGAGATCCAGCAGCTGACACTCTGAGGTTGCAGCCTGCTCCGTTACTCACCGACCCTCTTGGGGTAATCTTGACTGAAGCAGAAAGGGAAGAAGCAATTAGAGCTCAGCTTGAGTATGATCAGACGAATGTACTCAAGTTGGCTCAAGACGAAGCCACACATGCCATGGTAAAAGATGCACTTCAAGCTCAGAAAGATGAGCTTGAGAACATAAAGAAAAAATCTGAAGCTGTGAAAATGGTTGATGAAGCTAAGAAGACTAAAGAGGTGGAGTGGTTCAAAAGAAGATTGAAAACAAGAAAGGACGAGTCAAAGATTATCAGTGCCACCATCCAACCTCCAACCAAAAATTCTCCCAAGTTACTTGTCACCCTCAAGAGAGCCGACACTCTCTCAAAGGTTTATGAAGTTGAATGGTTGGAAGTTCTTGGAGTAACAGAATGGATGGAGGTTGGTAAGTGTATCTCAAAGAGCAAGAGCAAGTACAAAGAGCTGGTACTCAACATTCTCAGAAAATTCTTCATTAAAATGCTCAACATTCAAAAGGAGAATGATATTCTTGTGACATGTATTGAAGCACAGCAAATGTACCTTATTCAACAAGGTCTTAAAGGAGAGGTCATCACAGCTCCTAAAAACAAAAAGAAGGGACATTTTGACATGCTTCATGAAAGAGGCATCAAGATAAATGCTTCGGGTATAGATCTTTCCATTCCGACTCCTATTGCTTACCCGGAGCAAACTATGCTGACTACACCTGAGCTTGGGGTTTTCTTCGAGGACATCTTTGGAAACATTGGTTTCTTCAGAGCCTCTGACATCCCAAGGGCTCACAACTCGTTTCTCTCTGCAATTCTTGGTGTACCTCCAATTGATGATCATGGGATTACAAGACTCATTTTGGATGAACTCAAAAGAAGAGAACCCTCCGATACTTGATTGATTACACTTGATAGTATGAACTTTCTTAATCATGTACTCTGTGTGTTGTACAATGCTGTGTGTTGATTAATAAAAGTTCATACTTTTCTTCTTCAAAAATTCTTGTTCATATCCTTATTTTTTCTTGCACATATTTATACTTATACTGTATATACTCATACTCAGTTAAAATATATATATATATATATATATATATATCTGAGTCAAAAGAACCCAAAAGAAATAGAAAGGGTCAAAAAGTATTCTTTTATAACTTACAGGTATCATCATCAAATAGGGGAGATTGTTGGGTCACCGATGATTTGGTGATGAACCAACTTCCTTTGAATGATTGATTTTTTATAGGTTCTTTTGAAGGTCTGAAATATGCTTCAAGGTTTGGAAAATCAAAGACTATCTAATCAAGGGTTGTACATCAAAAAGTGGAATTTTGGATGTACCAACTAACTTCAATATTCAGATCAAAATTGCCAAAGTCAAAATTGGATCACCAATGTAGTGGGTCACCGATGGTACACCTTTATGTCATCAAGGTGTTGGTCATCAATACAAGATGAGGTCATCAAGTTTGTACACATGGTCACCGACACTATTATCTTGGTCACCGAAATTGCAGGTATCATTTTTAAGGCTGTGATATCAAGTCACAAATACAAGGATGTACACTTACAACACTTAGTGAAAAATGAAAATCACCAAGCAATGTGTACACTTATCAATTCCAGCCTTATAAGGTATCCACCGATGTGATACATAGTTTCATGTATCACTTAGCAATTTTCAAGAGATAAGTTCTTGACTCACAACAAATGCAAGACACGTGGGTAGCAAGAACTTGGGCATTAAACCTTAAATAAAGACATTCTCTTTTATTCTTATAAAAGGGATGTTTGTCTTTCAGCTAAAAGGTTTGATGGAACTTCACAGAGCATGAAGAAAAGAAGATAAAGTTATCTGACATTGCGTGCTACAAAGAATGGTTCATCCATTATCCTAGTACAAAGGGAGTGGCCTCTTCCTTTGTCCAGCAGATACACTTCCAGCTAATGAATCCTTGACAGCTGTCTACATGCATCCCATGCATGGGCACTATAAAAGGAGATGAAGTCCTTCCCATAAATCTCACGCTTTCAACAAATATTCAAAGTGATTATTTGTTTGACTCCGGCAATCCTGTGTGTTATAACAGTCTTGTTTTAACTTCCTTAGTGTATAAGTTAATTACTGTTATCTGTGTGTTTAGTTTGTTAGAATAGTGTGTCTATTCTTTTCCGCAACAAACTTCTGTGTGTAAATTTTTAATATTTATATTAAAAAATTTAAAAAGAGTATATTCTGTGTGTTTGTATTCAACCCCCCCCCCCTTCTACAAACCCTCACTTTCTTAGCCATCACCCTTTGGGGACTAACATGAACCATCTCCGGTTCCTCCACAATCTTTCACCTCCGCTGGAAGTTTCTTCATTAACGTTAATGGCTGCATCAACACCACCATCTTCGAAGACATCTAACCTCCACCGTCTTTCACGATTGTGCGTTAATGGCGACCATCTTCGAAGACCTCCGACATCCACCGTCTTCTACCTCCACCGTATCTCCTCCATCATTGTCGCTACCACCACCGTCACCGGTGAACAATGATGGCTTTTCTTTAAACCCAGATCTGCATCGTACCAGATCAGAAAACTCAGATCTGGAAATTTATCTAGTTTTTCTTTTTGGTTAATAGTTTCTGAAATCGATTAAGAATCCATATCAGTTTGCTTTCTAGTTAATGGTTTCTGAAATCGATTAAGAGTTGATTAAGAATCCAGATATAGTTTTTCTTTCTGGTTAGTGGTGTCATAGTGTATCACTATGGTATCACAATGTATCTTGTTGTACTGGGTATCACATTTTGTGGTATCACAATTTGTTTATATTGGGTATCACATTGAGGGTCATTTGTACATATCTTGTATATATATGTATGTAGGGTTAGGTTCAAATGTGAACTCAATTTTGGCTGTGAACGTGAGGATGAATCTCAGCCACACATCTTCGGTTATGGTGGACGCGATCACGGAGGATTGACGCGATTCATGGGAGGGTGGAGATTATTAAAGGAGGGGAACCAGGTCAAAGCCGCCTTTATTGACCGGATAAGTGGCTGAGATTCGTCCTCACGTTCACAACCAAAAATGAGTTCACATTTGAACTTTCCTCTATGTATGTATATATATATATATATGTTTGAATATATGTGATACATTCTTAATGAATTTGTGTGATACAAATGTTTGAATATATGTAATACATTCTTAATGAATTTGTGTGATACAAATGTTTGAATATATGTGATACATTCTTATACAAATGGGTACCTGCTTATCGAAATTTATTTGACTTGATTTGAATTGATTTGTTTCCAATATTTCATTTAATTTATTCCAGCCCTTTTTAGATTGGGATCAAATTGAATGTTGAATTACAATATTACCCTTTTACATATTATTTAATTATATAGAATGCTTTAATTTAGGAAACATTGTTATATTTAATTAAGTAAAATATGGACCATGGATTAAAGTGATCAATGGAGGAGATGAGATCTCATGGATCTCTTAGATAACTTAGATCTCCCATGAAGAGCCCCCTATATATATATATATATAGGGTCAGTTCAAGGGAAAACGCAAAAAAAAAACTGAAGAACACCCAGGGAGCCTTCCATCTGGACGGTATACACTAATGCATGCCGGTTTTTTGTAACATGCATTTGTGAATATGCATCAATGCATATGTAATGATAGAAGTCTTGATGTATATGAACAAAAAACTGTTGTATGCATTAATGCATACCGTCCGGATGGAGGGCTCTCAATGTGTTCTTCAGTTTTCTATCTTTTAGTGTTTTTCCTTGAACCTCCATATATATACTTAGAGAGGGGGGAGTTCAAATGCAAACTCAAATTTGGTTGCGAACATGAGGACAAAGGAGAGCATGACACATGTCCATTCGGTCTGCATAATGAAGGGCATTCGGTATGAATAACGAATGTAAAGTTCATACATTATTCAGTATGAATAACATGCATTTGAATTATTTTTTTTTAATATTTTTATTTAAGAAGTGTATCTTCATAATTCTGTCATTTTATTTGTATTTTAAATATAATCAATATTAGTTGTTATTTGCACAGATTGCATTGTCTAATTGAATATGGATTCCATAATTAGTGGATTATTGGAGCAAAACGTGTATTTCCCGGACACGCAAACTGGCCCACACAGGCTGCCAATTCCAATGTGAGGGGCTTAGCTGACTCACTCAACGGTAAGGCGATTGCGAGGGGGCCTGGGATCGAACCCAAGACCAGCGGCCTATTGGAGCAAACATCTCCTCGCCCCTTAACCAACTGAGCTAAAGGCTATTGGCTATAATTAGTGGATTATGATTGTAGTTAGTTATATTGGTGATTATCCTAGGTATTAAAATATCTTTTTTTAACGCTAGCTTTATTCATTGTGTATTTTTCTAGTTTGGGTTTTTTTTTAAAGATGGATGATGGTATGATATTCGATTTGTTGCATAAAGATGATTTCGATAATGAAGTTTTTTCTGATTACGAATCCATGGACAATCCGAACCTTGATTCAGACGATGATATTCCTAATGTCGATATTGATGTAGATGATGACAACTATTTCGAAAGTTTTCCGTTAAATGGTGTCGACAATGGTTAGTTATTTATAATTTGTATGTTAGCAATTTTTTGAACAGTTATGAATTGTGTAGAACGCATATGAAATTATTTGAATTGTTATGAATTGTTTTGAACACTTATAATTTTTAATAAAGTAAAGCTATGAAATCCTTTGAACACTTGTGATTTTTAATGAGGTAAAGTTATGAATTCTTTTGAACAATTATGAATTTTTGCTAAAACTGTTATGAATTTTGTTTTCTAACAGCTTTTTTGTATGTTTAGAATGTTTTTTATGCAGTTTAATTTCTTTTTGGTCATTATAATATAAATTGTATTTTCTTTATATATCTCATCCACATGAACCATTGTGCAGTTGTCATTTTTGTTGATGATTAGTGAATTTATTCTACAAGTATTAGAGACATAGGTTTTGTAACTATTATGTTGTTTTGTGTTCCAGTCCCAGAAGTTATTGCCGAGATTATTGAGTCTCCTGGTGGTGGCAAATATTGGGTTCCTCAAGTTGACGAAAGTTTTAAGATATCTCTTAATTTAAAATATTATTCTATTAAAACGGCCGAGGATGCATATATGAAATATGCAGAAGTTTCAGGACTTGATGTTAGAAAATCTAACAAAAATAGAATAATATGAATATAGTGTAGAATAGGTATCTTGTTTGTAGCAAAGTAGGTGTGCCAAAAAAAAAAGAATATAGTTCTCTTGATGATGGCAAAGGAAAATTTCGTAATACCAGCATAAAAAGATCTGAATGCAAGGCGGGAATCAGATTTCGTCTTATTAAAGGTAGTACACGTTATGGTATATACAAGTTTATGGAAAAACATAATCATCCTCTCTTCAATTTCCAAGATAGGTCGTTGTCTCGGTCTAAAAGTGTAACACCCGGAAATTTCGGAAAAATCAAATCTGGTAATAGAAATAAATTCTTTAGAGTTAAAACTTATGGTTAAGTTAATTTTATTGGGTTAAGGGTTTAATCGGAAATTAAGGGAAATTTAATTGAGTTATGGGAGCTAAAAACCATTTTTTATGAGTGGGTTTTGAATTTTTCGGCGTTGTGTTCGTTTGGGACCCATGCAACTGAATTTTCACTCTTACGTGACCGTGCCCGCAATCTGAAGTCACGCGGCACCTCGCGTATCTCACTGTTTATTTGGCCACTCAGAAGCGCGCGACCTGCACCGTGACTTGGGGTCGTGCGCCAGATTGTGCAAGACACCATTTTTGCACAGTAAGGTCTATGTCACGGGATTTTGGTCAAATTTCTCATAGAAAGACTTCATTCACTCATTTTTCCTCTCAAGCTTTGCCCTAACTTCGTTTTTGGAGCATTTACTTCTCAAATCTACTCCACTTGAACACTTTCCACCTAATTAATGCTAAGGGTTTAAATATTCTCATTCAAAGCTATTGTTGTGGCGACTTCATGAGGATGCCTAGACCTGCCTCGCGTATATTGGAGGAACCATCGACAAACAACACCCAAGGTCGTTCGTCGTAAGTCGCCACAATGAAAGTTTCTTCTTTTGCTATTTTTTCTAGTTCCCGACTAAAATCTGCGACGAAGTCTGCGAGGATGTTATTGTCGTCCTGGGTTTGAATATGACGTCGTAGCTGCTGAGGTAGATGCTCCGTTTGGTTAGACGTCCTGTTAATTCTGGGTTTCTCAAAACAGACTTCGAGGGATACTTAGTAACAACGGAAATAGTATGAGATTCAAAATAATGTCGTAACTTTTTTGCTGCGACAATTAAGGCTAAAAGAAGTTTTTCATTTGATGGGTACCTTTTTCTCAACGTGTAATAGAGATTTACTTATTGTAATAGATCGGTAGTTGCTGTTTATCGTCTTCCCGTACTAAGGCGACACTTACGGATGTTGAGCTTACTGAGAGATATAATTGTAGCTCTTCTTCGTTCTTTGGTTTCGACAACAAGGTGGTGATACCATATATTTCTTACGGTTTTGTAAGGCTTGTTCATGGTCGTCTGACCATTCGAATCCTTTGTTTTTCCTTAAGACGTTGTAAAATAAATGACATTTATCTGATGAGCGAGAGATAAACCTGTTTAGTAAGGCAACTCGGCCGGTTAGTCATTGGACTTCTTTGAAGTTTTGAGGTGATTGGATATTGATGATTGCTTTGATTTGGTCAGCGCTCGCTTCGATGCCCATGGGTCCTAGAAACCTTCCAGCATATACTCCAAAGGAGCATTTTGTGGGATTAAGTTTCATTTCGTATTTTTGAAGTATGTCGAACGACTGCTTCAAGTGATCAATGTGGTCTGACGCCTTCTTGGATTTGATGAGCATGTCGTCAATATATACTTCCATTGTGTCTCCCAAATGCTCTTTGAACATTCGATTGACTAGTCGTTGATATTTTGAACCTGCATTTTTTAGTCCAAAAGGCATAACTTTAAACAGTAAATACCTTTGTCGGTCATGAAGGCCATCTTTTCTTGATTGTTGGGATGCATCAGTATTTGGTTATATCCTGAATAAGCATCCATGAACGTTAACAATTCATAACCAGCGGTTGCGTCGACCATGGCGTCGATATGAAGTAATAGAAAAGGATCTTTCAGACATGCTTTATTTAAGTCGGTGAAATCGATACATACTCACCATTTTCCGGTTTTCATTTTTACGACAATGACGTTTGCTAGCCAGTCGGGGTACTTGACTTCCCTGATCTTTCCTGTCTTCAGCAAATTATCAACTTCGTCGTTAATGATTTTGTTACGTTCGGGTGCAAATTCTCAACGTTTCTGTTTCACAGGTTTGAAATCATGATCAATATTGAGCTTGTGCGATATAATGGCTGGATCGATTCCTACCATGTCTTCGTGCGACCATGCGAAACAATCTGAGTTACTTTCCAAGAAGTCAAGGATTTCTTTCTTCATAATCGGGTCGAGAGATGCCCCGACGAAAATCGTACGATCAGTGATCTTCGCTTAGGACGATTTCTTCAAACTGCAAATCGCCGATTGAATCACACTGGTCCTGTAATTGCTAGATATGCTCTTTCTTGGGTTTCATCGCCGTTTTATAGCATCCTGTTGTTGTCTTCTTTTCGCTTTTAATTTCTTGGACACCCCATGGCGTTGGGAATTTGATAGTCTGATGATAAGTAGATGAAAGAGCTTTCATATCATGGATCCAAGGTCGTCTAGGATCACATTATAAGTCGATGAGCAATCGATTACGTTTAATCTAGCATCACCATTGAAACAAGCTAAAACCATTTAGCGTCGTACGATCTCCGATTGGTCGATATCCATAAGTTTTAGGGTGTCGAGAAAATATTATATTCCCTGAGCTTCCAACATCGATAAGAAATCTCTTGGTTGAACAGTTGCCGATAGTTAGTCGTACAATCAAGGCGTTATGGTGCTTTTGCCAAGTTTCCCCGACGTCATGATCATCGAAGATGATTGGCATTGCTTCTAGTTTGTTTCGTCTTTCGACCGACATGCTTTGGAGGCTTTTTCATCGAACGCCTGTTGTGATACGTGTCTTTTGGTGGCATAATAGATTAGTCCACAGACATCTGACCCACCTGTAACACAATTCACAACTTTAGTAGTGTTCGGGGATACGGGTCTAGGGATCCTACCTGAGGCATCGTCAGACAATATGTCTTTTCAGATGGCTTTTTGGGATTTACCACGCGATTTCTTTTTTGAGAGCAAAGCATTCGTCTGTTAGATGACCGAAATCATTATGGAAGTCGCACCACTTGGATTTGTCTTTTGTGTCTTCAGGGTTGTTGTTTTTCTTTGGCCATCGTATGGTTGATTGGACATTTTTTAAGGCGTCCATCAAATATTTTGTCGTTTCTTTGAAACCGTACGACGAAACCTTTGGATGGTTTACAAATCGCGATAAGGAAGAAAATTCTTTTTTATTGTCAAACCTGACATTAGAGATCTGTCGTGGGAGTTCATGTTTGGTTGCTGCTTTTTGTTTGAAGTCTGGTTTCTTCACTCCTAAGACGCGTTTATCGTTGGTTTGTTTGCGTTTGAAGGAGGCATCGTCTTCCACTCGCATATGGGCTAACGTCCTTGCTCTTATGTCTGCAAAGGTTTCCGCCAGATACTTTGTGAGGTCAAGATATAGTTTCGATGTAATGTCGATTCCTCGTTTATAGGTTTCAATTGCTTTCCTCATGTCACGGTTGCGAATACCTATCATTTTAGAATTAAATCGGTTAAAATAACTTCTGACAAATTCACCGGATTTTTGAATTATATAAGAAAGATCTCCCCTTTTTTTTTCCATCTTGCGACTGCTAGCAAATTGTTGAAATAAATGGTTAACCAATTCTGCAAAGGAATTGATCGACTTGGGCTTTAGGTTGATTAACCAGTGCAAGACAGCTCTCGTGAGCGTTTCTCCAAATCTCTTACACATGCAAACTTCTTGATAATTTTGCGGGATCGATATCGTCCACATTAATTGTTTGTGTTGAGCGACATGTTCATTAGGATCCGTCAATCCTGCATATTTAGGAGTGAACGTTGGAATATTTTTCGGGAATGCCGACCAGGGCTTTCGCATCCAAGAATTGTGAAGCTTGATATCCTGTAGGTGATGCGACATCAACAGGTACAGCGGCACCAGGAAGTTTAGATAACATAGTCAGTACTTTTTCGTTCAGTTCTTCTAGTAATTTAAGACGTCGTGCGACAGGATCATCGTGGGTTGCTTCACCATAACCTTGACCTTCGAAAGGATTTGTATAAGAAAATAATCCTGTAATATCACCGTTTACAAAATTACTAGGTATATTAAACGAGGGATTGTGAAAATTAGGGATAGGAATTGTCGTATTCAGTCGCGAGAATGATGTGTGTTCGTATTCATGGGAATTGTTGGCATTAGCATGGTAGGAATTCCCATCGGAGGTCGAAAATTGAACGGTGCTTGTTGCTGTTTAGGAAATCCTCTTGGGAATGGAGGTTGTGTCTAGAATGGAGGTGGCCCGGATGTTAAAGGAGGATTGAAAGGAGGTCTTTGTTGGTTCTCGAGTTGAGCAAGTCGTTGTCGTCTGGCATTGAGTTCGGCTCTCAATTCTCATATCACGGTGTTATTGGCCATTCCTTTCCTGCGATTAGAAACACTAGATAACGAATGTTAGTGGAGCTTGTTGAAGAATTCCTTTAGACGGGGCCCTACGGTGGGCGCCAAACTGTTTATGCCAAAAATTGGTTTAATGAAATCAACTTAAGGTCGATGTGGAGCTTTTATGACTAAAGGAAGGATTTGTTAACAAACACAATAAAAGATAAATAAATAGATAACACGAGCAAATGGGGGCGCGAAAAAGCCCATTGACATGGGAAAAAACCGCGGACGATGATTGATATCGCTGATGCACTAGTGGAAATGACGTCATGTAACAACCCGTGTTCTCATATAACAAATACTGCAAATTATACAATTAAGACACCACATTTGGGGCTACAAATTGAGTCTCCTTCTATACAATCTGCCAAATAGCGACAAATAAAAATTTTCGCTAATAATCTTCACATGAACGATCTAAAAATCATGAAGATTAAATATTAACTTCATAGCATGCTCGACATAAAGCATCTCTTTAACCCGCAAATAAAAGCGTCAGCTGATATCCTGAAATGCATATTTTTGAAAACAAAATGAGGGTTAGACCATACGGTCTAGTGAGTGATTCCCTGTTAGCACATCTTTGACTAAAATCTTTTAATATAGATTTAAAAGCCAATCATAACTCATATCATTTAAAATGATATTTTCCTCAAATCCAATATACCAAATATTTCTCAACGTTTCATAAAACCTCTTTCTGACATAAATCAATAAGTAATTTTCTTCTATTTATAAATCAACATTTATTAAAACAATGAACTTATGGAGTCAGAAAGGTTATCTTTTAAATCTGGTCCGACAACCCAATTATCGCATAAGTGGGTGCCGACAACTCAACTTCTCGGGTCTCATAGGCCCGATAACTTGTTCCTCGGGTCATATAGGCCCGACAACCTCGTTCCTCGGCACCTATAGAGCCGGCAACTTTATTCCTCGTGTCTCATAGACCCGACAACTTGTTCCTCGGGTCTCACAGCCCGACAACCTCGTTGCTCGGCATCTATAGACCCGACAAAAACACTTTCTCGAATCAAAGGACAACGACAATCTAACTTCTCGGGTCAAACGGACTCGAAAAGTTTTACTTTGCTTTTTATAAAGATTTCATAAATCATTTTCTCGCATTTAAAGGACCCGATAACTCAGGTTCTCGAGTCATACTGACCCGATAAATATCCTTATCATTTTTAAAATCATTTAAACATAACCTAGGTCTCGAGGCATCACATCCTCATAATACTCTCAACCGGTATTACACTTACAAGGATCATTCTCTCGTTCTTTCCAAACCATTGCCTGCTTCACGAGCATATGGTCCGGTTCACGCCATACGAGATGGCTAATATATAGAGTATTCCACCCACAATCATTTATACGTTTTCTCCGTCCACTCATCACGGATACACCACCAAATTCATCATCGTATAACAGGGTACTCCTAACTAGTACTTTTCTAATACAGGTTAGCCTCACTCATCCTTTCCAAACCATTGCCTGCGTCACGAGCATATGGTCCGGTTCACGCCATACGAGATGGCTAATTTATATATCGATTATTCCCCCCACAATCATTTATACGTTTTCTCCGTCCACTTATCGCGGAAACACCGCCATAATTTCCAGTGACCCAAAACAGTTTTGGTCAACCTCTTTCGCTTGTTAGTTTTCACAAAATACTAACAGTCAACATCATATAATCTCATTTATATGAAATAAATCACGTGTGACGGAAAAACACGTATTTTACAAAGGCTTTGTAAAAGCTTTCTCATCTCATCAAATAACACATATTTTTACGTGGAAAATATTTAATAACAACTTCTCAAATAAATCCATATGTGTTACTTTTCCCAACAACTCATATAACGATAATAATCCAATTATATCAATTAGGCATATTATCGAAATAAAAACCTTTCTCAATAACATATGCATTTCAGTTTATAAAACTCATTTATAAAAACTCACCTCGGTCCCAAATAGACAGGTAAACTTGTAGCGGGTAACAAACTCGTATAAAACATGTAATCTGAACCATATAAAATTACGGATCACAAACCAAATAAACTTAATTAAAACCCATACATGTATATAACTCATATACACATAATAAACCAACCTTTCTTTTACTTATGAAATCCCAAGAATCAAAAGTTCTCACTCTTTCAGTCTCTTTCTCCCTTTCTGCCGAGCTCCCAAATAAACACACACACTTCACTTAAATTCTTTTGTTTTGTTCTTTTTTTTTTCTTTTTATCAAACCCACCAAGGATGGAAACCATTTATAATACAAATGAGAGGCGGTGGGTTTTACCACCATAAATTCAATTGGTGACCAATCACAAATTACCCACCACCCATCTATTTACTGCCTCCACGTGAACATGACTCACAATTCAAACAAGACATCCAAGACTTCCCCTTTTACTTTTCATGAAGCATCAAAATCATACCCTATACTTTCCTACGTTAATTACATCAGTAACTGAGCATACATATACCACAACTTTGAAGAAGTTCAAGCTCGTGTAAACATGCCCCCATATAACCATCCAGTTTTCACTACAACTGATGTAATATACCACAAGCTTACTCCACACCTTTGGTGCTAAACCATACAATATAGAGTACACAAGAAGTGACCCAAGATATAAAGAAACCCAAGGTATAATACCTTTCTCGATGACTTAGAAAATAAGTCATTTAAATCTGGTGGTTCAAATAAACATATAACTGAATCGACTTTACTTCTGTCAGAATAAGCAGACTCATGATACTTTCAAACCAACACCCAAACGGTTGTGGAGCAGTTAAATCAACTGTGACATAAACTGTATACAATTCACATGTACCGAACGGTACAACAACCAGAAGAAGAGATGTTCCAGCCATGAATAAGCCAAACCAATAATATCTCGACCAAGTATCAAAATTAGCCAACATCCCCATGTTATAAGAACTACAATCGGGGAATAACAATCACTCACATAACCTCCCCATTTGAGGCTCTTGTAAGAAACTTGACCATTTTCTAGCAAAGACCAAATCCATATGGATATATCTATCATGGTCGCCAATCAACAGCCCGGAGCATTACAAAAGAAGTCAGCTCCAAGAAAATAAGGATTCCCGAAATCACGCCTACCACTATTCCTTTCTATCAAAGCCGTAGCCAGGCGTCTCTTCAATTCTTTGAAGATATTCTGTAACCACTCAAATCGTGGTACCAATTCTTCAACTATTCCACTCTTTTCTTTTCGATTCAAAATATCGATTATCATTTTCTCACCCCTTTTGACACTAAAATTTGTCAAAAGTTTCCAAACATCAAATTAGTATTCAAAGGAATGAAACATCAAATTGTGAACATCCTTTAATACTTTTTGATTAAATCACCAAATCGAGGAATCCAAATTTCTCTTTTCAAACACATTACTCCATGATCGTCTTTTGTAATAACAGTTAAGTTACTACACTTTATTTCTTTCTAGAAATCAAGTTTTATTCAAAACTTTTACGATCAAACTTGTAAAATCCTCAATCAAATTTTACTTCAACGTTACGCATAACATCAAGATATAAAAATACACTTTATAAAATTCTCTTTTGGAATCCAACGATGAGAAATCGTAGCTCAATTTCCAAAATACTTCAAACCTCCAGCCAAAACATTTGACTATTAGAAATTAATCCCAAAGGATCTAATTTCTCCATAAAATTCTTAGCAAAAGTTCGACTTTAATCCAAAAAGTTTTCAAGTTTTACACACTTGAAAAGATACAAGCAAAGATTTCATGTTCGATAAAATCAAAATTTAAACTTGCAATGAAATCTTTTTAATAATTTTGTCAAAAGATAACAAATCTCAAAACCAGTTATAAACTTAATTGATACAAAGGATCGGTACAAAAACGAAAATCCAGACCGTACCTTTGAATCGACAATTTTAAGAAAAATGCCAACAAGAAGTTCATCTTCTTCTTGTGTCCATGGCCCTCTTTTCAATCCAGTCTTCTCACAACATCGTGAGTTTCCCATTTCTTTGATCAACTAGAACCATAGCTGTCGTCCGTATGTTAATCAACCCAAACGAATTTACTCAAAACCCGAAATTTTCATACCGGGTACATAATCATTTATTTACAATTAGTTGATCAAGTTTCCAGAAATCAATTCTGGTTTGATTTCTTACCAACCAATTCGTCCAAACTAACATCAAATTATTTCAAAGCAATAGCGAGCAATTCGAATCGATGCTACTCACCCATATATAGCAATATATCGGTCATCATGTATTTCAGTAATCATAATCTGATTATCGATAATCATTTTCAATATCAAAGCATAACCCAAAGGATTCGGGCTTTACATGCGAATAACCAATAACGAGAGAACATATAAGTCGTCTGTACCAGACTCAAATAACACTTTAATTCATACTGAATATACCAAAGTCTACCTGTCACCACATTCGATGTCTCTCCAATCTTTACCGTAGTCATCTGATATACTCGCACCGTTGCTTTAAAAACTGATCAGTTTCAACTTTTCACGTATATAACGGAACTTCAAATTTCAATCACACTCACCCCGATGAATTCTGTAAACTGGGCCTTTACCGTGAACCCCAAAATAAATTTTGAACTATAAGAATACCCCTTTTATAGTTCACAAATTCCTCTTTCAACCGATATACTATCAAATTCAGATAAAATCGATATATATAAGGTCTATCGTAAATATTCCCACGACACCTCTTTATCAATATCCGAACTCATGAAAGAAAACATCTCATTAATTCATCGGTACCATTCATATTATTTGTGTCTATCTACACCAAATAATTTACCTCCCAGTCAAACATTTACTGGTATCAATATTACGTTAATCTATATAGCGCATTACATTTCTTTTATCACATCCAAATTACCAGAAAGAATTTTCTGAATAATAATAATAGATAGTGATAAATCAGCTTGGCTACCAGAAGCAATAACAGTAGCAGGCAACGATAACTCAAGTCGGCAATACCACAAATATCAAATATCAGGCAGCTCTTTCACTTTGCCCATAAAATTCTGTATTTTCAGTCGTTTCGATTTCAGAAATCTGAAGATACCTCAATAAAAATCCCAAATTCACCGAAAATTTACCCATTCCGATGGTCACATCTTTCCGTATTAATTTCGAGCAACAAATTCGCTTTACCCGAACTGACGGAAATCGTTCTCGCCGCCCAAGCAAAATACAAAGTAAACACTTTGATCACATTCCCAAATATAATAAAGTTTTCAAGTACTAACACGCACCTGTAAATTCATGATTACATTGGCCTGATGTAATTTGAATTTACCTTACATGCCGTTCTATCAAACTATTATATTTTATAACCCACGGGTTCTAGATAAGGACATCTTATCATGCAATAAAATAGTCTAGTTCAAGTCTAGGTATCAATCTAGATACCTAAATCACTCAAACTCAGGCTCTGATACCAACTGTAACAACCCGTGTTCTCATATAACAAATACTGCAAATTATACAATTAAGACACCACATTTGGGGCTACAAATTGAGTCTCCTTCTATACAATCTGCCAAATAGCGACAAATAAAAATTTTCGCTAATAATCTTCACATGAACGATCTAAAAATCATGAAGATTAAATATTAACTTCATAGCATGCTCGACATAAAGCATCTCTTTAACCCGCAAATAAAAGCGTCAGCTGATATCCTGAAATGCATATTTTTGAAAACAAAATGAGGGTTAGACCATACGGTCTAGTGAGTGATTCCCTGTTAGCACATCTTTGACTAAAATCTTTCAATATAGATTTAAAAGCCAATCATAACTCATATCATTTAAAATGATATTTTCCTCAAATCCAATATACCAAATATTTCTCAACGTTTCATAAACCTCTTTCTGACATAAATCAATAAGTAATTTTCTTCTATTTATAAATCAACATTTATTAAAACAATGAACTTATTGAGTAAGAAAGGTTATCTTTTAAATCTGGTCCGACAACCCAGTTATCGCATAAGTGGGTGCCGACAACTCAACTTCTCGGGTCTCATAGGCCCGATAACTTGTTCCTCGGGTCATATAGGCCCGACAACCTCGTTCCTCGGCACCTATAGAGCCGACAAATTTATTCCTCGTGTCTCATAGACCCGACAACTTGTTCCTCGGGTCTCACAGCCCGACAACCTCGTTGCTCGGCATCTATAGACCCGACAAAAACACTTTCTCGAATCAAAGGACAACGACAATCTAACTTCTCGGGTCAAACGGACTCGACAAGTTTTACTTTGCTTTTTATAAAGATTTCATAAATCATTTTCTCGCATTTAAAGGACCCGATAACTCAGGTTCTCGAGTCATACTGACCCGATAAATATCCTTATCATTTTTAAAATCATTTAAACATAACCTAGGTCTCGAGGCATCACATCCTCATAATACTCTCAACCGGTATTACACTTATCAGGATCATTCTCTCGTTCTTTCCAAACCATTGCCTGCTTCACGAGCATATGGTCCGGTTCACGCCATACGAGATGGCTAATATATAGAGTATTCCACCCACAATCATTTATACGTTTTCTCCGTCCACTCATCACGGATACACCACCAAATTCATCATCGTATAACAGGGTACTCCTAACCAGTACTTTTCTAATACAGGTTAGCCTCACTCATCCTTTCCAAACCATTGCCTGCGTCACGAGCATATGGTCCGGTTCACGCCATACGAGATGGCTAATTTATATATCGATTATTCCCCCCACAATCATTTATACGTTTTCTCCGTCCACTCATCGCGGAAACACCGCCATAATTTCCAGTGACCCAAAACAGTTTTGGTCAACCTCTTTCGCTTGTTAGTTTTCACAAAATACTAACAGTCAACATCATATAATCTCATTTATATGAAATAAATCACGTGTGACGGAAAAATATGTATTTTACAAAGGCTTTGTAAAAGCTTTCTCATCTCATCAAATAACACATATTTTTACGTGGAAAATATTTAATAACAACTTCTCAAATAAATCCATATGTGTTACTTTTCCCAACAACTCATATAACTATAATAATCCAATTATATCAATTAGGCATATTATCGAAATAAAAACCTTTCTCAATAACATATGCATTTCAGTTTATAAAACTCATTTATAAAAACTCACCTCGGTCCCAAATAGACAGGTAAACTTGTAGCGGGTAACAAACTCGTATAAAACATGTAATCTGAACCATATAAAATTACGGATCACAAACCAAATAAACTTAATTAAAACCCATACATGTATATAACTCATATACACATAATAAACCAACCTTTCTTTCACTTATGAAATCCCAAGAATCAAAAGTTCTCACTCTTTCATTCTCTTTCTCCCTTTCTGCCAAGCTCCCAAATAAACACACACGCTTCACTTAAATTTTTTTGTTTTGTTCTTTTTTTTTCTTTTTATCAAACCCACCAAGGATGGAAACCATTTATAATACAAATGAGAGGCGGTGGGTTTTACCACCATAAATTCAATTGGTGACCAATCACAAATTACCCACCACCCATCTATTTACTGCCTCCACGTGAACATGACTCACAATTCAAACAAGACATCCGAGACTTCCCCTTTTACTTTTCATGAAGCATCAAAATCATACCCTATACTTTCCTACGTTAATTATATCGGAACCTGACTATTACACGTCAAACAGGGACGTCGTCCTTTTGTAACAATGGTTGTACGTATGACGATTACAATAGAATGAAATATAGAAATAAGTCGTGAGCTTGTTTTGTGTCGTGGTATGTTACCAAGTTCCAATTGTCTTTTGCTTTGACTCCGAACCTTACATTTATACTTGTTCCGTAGGCAACGGTTTTTGGAGTAATAATTGAGCATTTATTGTCATCCGTTATGTTCGTTTGTCATAAATAATAACGGTCCTGCATTAAATATAAAATCAAAACGTACGATTCGTTGTCAGTTTTTATATAAGTCGAATGATCCTTTCGTTGATCGTTGGATAAGCACGATGGTATATAGATGAGTCTTGTGTCTGCCTGTCCTTAGAGGTTTACAATTGTTGTCGTAGGTTATTTCGTTGTTTGCTTGGTCGTGCGACACACATATCTCTTATATCTCGACATTTTATCCTGAAATCAATAGTCATTAATAAAACATTGACAATCGTCGTTATTTCAATGATTGTCGTCAGATGGTATTTTTGGTCCAAACATTACCCGCTGTTTTTAGTATCTTTGTGTTGAACATGAAATACAAGCAATTTTTTGGGTTAATGAGATTGCTTGTCTAAACTACAAGGAATTCGGTGATACCGTATTTTTTGATGCAACGTTTCGTATACATAGGTATATTATTTTAACCAATTTTCTAAATAATGTCTTCTTATTTTTGTGATAATATTATATTTTTGTGTATGTTTTTTAATTATTATTTTGATTTGTTCTGTAAGCATGCTATGACTTTTATTCCGTTCACTGCGATAGAGAACCATAAAAAGTCGGTCGTTGTTGGTTCGACATTTGTTAATCATGAACATATTGAAAGTTTTAAGTGGTTGTTGAAAGCTTTCATCAAAGCACCTAGTAAACAACCACTATTTGTAATAACTAATCAATGCGCGGCTATGAAACAAGCCATCCATTACGTTTTTACCGAGTACAAATATAGATTACGCATGTGGCATATTATGAAGAAATTCCCAAACAAGGTTAGTTAATAGTTATATTATGTTCAATACAAGAAATGGCGGTTATAGAGACGACTTTTATCGTCGCTACATGTCAAAATGTCGTCGCTAAACACATATAGCGACTACGATTGTTGCTAAAAGTCTGGTAGCTAGAAGTTGGTTGTTGAAAAAACCAATTGCAACCGCAAGCAATGACAATAGCAACGAAAGGTTATTGCAACGACTTGAGAGTTTATTGCAACGGAGACTCGTTGTTACAACGTTGTGCATATTTATTTTGTTCCTTTTATATACTTTGAAATTTCAACTTCATTTTTTAAAATTCTTGCATTTTCTTGATTTTTTTAGATAAGTGCAGATGTAGATGCAAACGCCAGTTTTAAAAAAAGGACAAATAAGTTGGTTTGGAACACAGATATTACCCCAGATGTGTTAGAGAATGAGTGGCGTGATCTTATCCAAGAGTATTAACTGCAGGGTAATGATTGGTTGGATGACATGTTTGATATTAGATATTCTTGGATTCCTGCGTATTATGTTGATGATCCTATGTCTGGGTTGATGAAAACCACCTCATGATCCGAAAGTGCAAATGTTTATTTTTTAGAATTTATGCTCATTCTTGTAATGTTTGGTGAAATTTCTGCCTGCCTTTATAATGCGATTGAGCGGCAACGGAATAAAGATCGTTGTCTTTAGTTTGTGACGAGGAACACATTTCCACGATGTGTAACTCCCTTATTGTTAGAAAGGCATGCCTCTGAAATTTATACTCGTAAGGTTTTTTTATGTGCAAAAGGAGATAAAGAAAGCAGTTTGGTTTTGTAGTTTGTGTCAGTAAATATGTATATGTTAGCCATTAATATAGAATATTAGTCATTAATTTAGAATATTAGGCATTAATTTAGAATCATGATTTGTAGCTAGTTTTCGGTTTTATTCCTCCTTCTCTTGTATTTATATTGTAACTTTTTACACTTTGAAGACAAGGAAAACAATTTCTCTTTATGGTATCAGAGCCGATTAAGGATTTTTCCTAATTCTCTCCACCTTTTCCTCTCTCTCATCCCCTAATCGTCGACCTAGGGTCGAATGCCTTCCCCCCATCGCCGATCTTCATTCTCTTTTCCTTCCCCTCTCGTCAAAATGGTTGGGTATACATTCCTCTGCCGATGCAGCCCCGTCAACAGCTGCCACCATCGCCACCGGCACAGTGGCGGCAGCAGCAAGCCAGCAGCCTGCTTGGTCCAACGCCGCGACACCACCTGCAACGCCACGACGGCTCCGCCGCATGGTCACCCAACAACCCCGCCACAGTGGAACCCTCACCACCGTGGACCTGGGCTCCTCCAGATCCAGCAACGACTCTTCCCAAGTTGTTCAACACATGTCGTTTAATGGCCCGACCTCGCCGAATTGGTTTATGGACACTGGGGCAACCGATCATGTGCATGCCAATATAGGTATTCTCAGTTATGTTCTTGATAAACATGACACTCGCTCCATCTTAGTCGGTAATGGTTCCAAAATGCCTGTTATGACCACCGGACACGCCCCGTTTCCCCTTAAAAACCCATATCGTCCGTTACACCTTCGAAACATTCTTATCTCTCCTAACATTATCAAAAACCTAATCTATGTTTGTCAATTTACGCCCAAAATAAAACCTTAAAAACCCATATCGTCCGTTGACAGTTTTGGTTTTACTATTAAGGAATACAAGACCCGACGCCCTCTAATTTGATGTGATAGCGATGGGCCTCTCTATCCGGTCAACCCAACGAATCCGCAAGTCCTTCTCTCCACCACTCACTCCACATGGCATCAATAGCTCGGTCATCCCGGTGATCAAGTCTTGAAGTCTTTAGTTTCGAATAAATTTTTTTTCGTGTACTAGCGATAAACTTGGTGTTATTTGCAATTCTTGTCAAACTAGAAAACATACCAAACTTCATTTCTTCAATTCTACTTCCACTGTTTCACGTGCTTTTGAAATAATACATTCCAATGTTTGGACCTCTCCCATGTCTAGCAACAGTGGCTTACGATAGTCATATTTTTAGATAGATTTACTCATTACTTGTGGGTCTACCCCCTAAAACAAAAATCTGAAGTTTTTGCAAAATTTCACGAATTTTATCACCATGTTAAAACACAATTCAATTCTAATATCCAATCTTTTCAATGCGATAATGGTGGGGAATATAACAACAAACACTTTCACGAGTTCTTCGTTTCTAACGGAATTCAATTTCGTTTCTCGTGTCCCCACACTTCCCAACAAAATGGGAAATCGGAACGCATGTTTCGCACCATTAACAATGTCGTTCGAACCTTGCTTTTTTTCATTCACATCTCCCTCCTACCTATTGGGTAGAAGCCCTTCATATGGCAACTCACCTACTCAATATTCTTCCCTCTACCTCGATTAACTTTGAAACACCTTACAATCGATTATTCCAAAAACACCCGTCATATTCGCATCTTCGTGTTTTTGGATGCCTTTGCTATCCCCACCTCACCACCCCACATAAACTCGCCCCTCGTAGCACCCCTTGTGTCTTCTTAGGTTATCCGTCCCAACATCGAGGCTTCCGATGCCTTGACCTCTCTACACGCCGCATCATTATCTCTCGACACGTCATATTTGATGAGTCTGTTCTTCCGTTTGGTTCGGTCACTCCAACTAACCCACCCTCCTACTCCTTCCTCGATGACACCTCGAACACCTCTTCTATCATGCGTGATATACTTCACTCGCACCATCCCACAACTTCTCCCTCCCCTACTCCTTCACACCACTCATCTACCAATTCTCCATCTGAACCGACTCGACCGACCCGACTGGCCCAGTCGAGCCATCCAGAAGATGCCAACCTCGAATCTGAACCAACTCGACCGGCCCGATTGGTGGAATTAGTCTCAAATGATGGTTGCTTGAAGCGTTTCAATGTTTCCCACAAGATTAAGAAATCAATTACGAAAGTAACATATACGGTAAGTTATACGATTTGTTTTCGTAAAATTTTCATGTAAATTAAGATTTTATAAAATTGTAACACTTGATTTTTAATCTTTTGTTTCTTTGTTGTGACTTAAATCATAAATTTGTAGGTTGTTCTAGGTGTGACTGATGAATCTAAAGTGTGATTGTCATTTCTTTTTTAGGAATGGAATTGTTTATCGACCCATGATCAAAGTTATGCTAAATGACGACATGTCTGAACTTCCTCAATCGCTCATATGTCGTCGGTGGACTAGGTCGGCGCTGGTTGATATTCAGGCAGAGCATGCGAGGTATGGTGAAATCGATGTAGCTAAGGAACGTTTCATAAATGATGTTCACCTGAAAGTTGATCTTTTAATTAGTCGCCTTAGAAATGATAAGATGAAGCTTAATTTAGTGTCCTAGTGCCTTGAGAAGATGAAATATGATTTTGATGTAGATAATATTGTAAGTTGTACTTCAAAGGACATAGATGAGGTTCTTAGAGAAATGTATGGTGTAGATGTCCCTGAAAATGTCGAAATTTTTTCCTCCATCGGTTATTCGGAATTAAGGTTGTGGAACCTGGAAACGTTTGGTTGGAGCATCTGAGAAGGCTACGAAAAAGAGCAAAAAACCGAAGCGTATCTATAATCGGTGTAGGACTATGGCGACCCACGACTCACGGAATTGTCCGACTAGGCTAAGAGGTTAATATAATCGTAGAAGTTTGAACATATGTTTTATTTTCTTGTTGATTGACTGGTTGTTTTACATTATTTGGTTTAGATTTAGCTGATCTTCATGTTTCTATGATAATAAGGTTTTATTGAATTATGTGTTTGTTTATTTATAATTACTATTTTTAATGTTTTGCTATGTGTTTTATGTATACGAATTTTGATTATGTAAATCTTATTTTTTTGTAATTATATGTTTTTCTATGATTATATTAAGTTATTTTATATAATTAGTATGATAATTTGGAATCAAGATTTCTTGGGAGTTGTGTGAAATCTATGCCATCATCCCTACAACGTTGTCTTGTCTTTTCATACGACATAAGTGTTATTCCTATATATGTTTTATATAATCCATTCATATATTTTGCACTCCCAAATTTCTATCTACCTGCCTTTATTACAATCTTCATAAATTATCTCATATTCCTACTTCTTATTGTTTGAATCATGCATGCTTCTGGTTCTGATTCTCATGCGCAATCATGCGCCTTCTTCAGGCCAAGTTTCACCTTCAATGGTGAACACGGTTGCAAACAGAACTTGAATCTTTTGGTTGAAATTCATAGCCGAACTCACAATATGAAGTCTCGTTGCACATGTGGCGGTGCTCGTGATGAAGGTGGTTCGTATTTTGTTTACATAACGGGTTCATTCTTTTGTTGTTTATGTATCTTCTGGGTCTTATGTTTTTTGTTGGCAAGTATGTTGGATGTTTGGCATGTTTATTTTCAATTTAAAACGTTTATTAAATGCGCATTTGGTTACATATGTTTAAAACTTTCATTGTTGAGTTCTTCAAAACGTACCCCATATATGTTGATTTACATATGCACGAACAGATGGGACGTTGTGATTTCAACACATAAATTGACACGTATTTTTTCAAAACAAAAAATTCATGTGAAACGTAGAAAATGTATGAAATCATCATTAAACCCATATTCAAATTCTATATGTCCCTTACTAATCATTGTGAAATCATGATAACCATCCTAAAAAGTACCAAACCACGATGAAAAGTACCAAACTATAAACAAACCGTCCTTAAAAGTACCAAATCATGATTAACATCAAATCCTAAATCCAAACAAACCATCCTAAATAGAAAATATTCAGTTTTTAGAAATCAAGCATCGATAAGACATTCATTGTAATAGCCTACGTACTTGGGTTTCATTTGCTCGCTTTATAATATGATCCTTTGTGATGTTATCCAACGCGTTGAACCTCCGAAACTCCGTCTCTACAAACAAACAACGATTGTTTGTTTTGCATGTCAAGATCTTCGTTACGTATTTCTTTCGTAGGCTTGAAACCTGTTTATCTTGAGCTGGACCTGACCTTGCTAAACCGAAGTTCCAACTGCAAATTCCTCCTCCCATATAAGTCTCCATGTGTCGCATGAGAAAAACTTCGTTGTTGATGTAATTCCCAACGTTTCGCCAAGTCATTTCCAGCCATATCTTTCCCATTCTGTCGAATACCTTTCCAGTCGGATGTCTAATCGCATTTAAATGGTGCACCACCATTGATTGTTGCAAAATACATACGTTATTATTTTTTTGGGTACGATGTTTCATATCAATAAGGTTCTTACCGGGACGAAAATGTCGTAGTCATCTAGGTCATATATCTCCCTTTTCAGCACTGTTGTCCAAGATTTCAATTGCGTGTGACTTGAGATTGAATATCATGCAATAGTGGTGCATTTTCCTCATCATGGAAATAAAAACCCGCAATTAATTTTAATTTTTTTTTGCATTCACATTTTAAATTGTAAATATTTTCATCTAATTGTAGGAAAAAAAATATTACCATATCGACGTTTCTCATTGTTGATCATAACTCCTCTCAGTGATTTGAATATGATTCCTTTACTATACTTAGTGAAATTCGATAGTTAAGCTTTTGTTCAAATTCAGCGATAGCACACGCTGATTGCTATCAGCGATCGCTGAAGGTCACGGAACTACGAGCTTATCACTGAAGACCTGAAGATCAGTCGAAGACTCTAGCTGAAGAAAGAGATAATCAGCTAAGTGAACTGAAGCGGTTCAGCGATAGCAGCGATTGTCTACTCAAAGTGTGAAGTCTTGTGAAGCCTCAGCGACACTGAAAATTCATCCTTGAAGATTCAGTATCAGCGATCAAATGAAGCTTTCTTTGCAAGATTAAAGATTGATCTTATCCTCGATGCACAAAAGTCAAACCTAGAACCATGTCAGAAAAAGACGTACGACTTGTCTCTTATGTCCCCATCATATCTGATATGGTACTGTTCATATTCGGCCAAAAGCATGGTTGTCTTACTAACAAGGACAAGCTTCCTATCTAAGCTTGACATGTGGCATGTACCTTTTGTCTTGTTTCAAGGACAAACGGGTATAAATAATATGAAGATATCTTCTTCATCTTAATGCATGCTTCTATCTAACTTTTACCCTCTTTATTCTTTCTTTCATCTTCTTGTGCATCATACTTCGTGTTTCTTAGTTACAATAGAATAGGTTTTAAACTTGTTCTAATTCCGCTTGTAACTGTAAATTTGTTTATTCTAATAAACTCATTTAAAAACCAAAAAATCCGTGTGTTTGTATTCAACCCCCTTCTACAAACTGTTCTCTCTTGATTGAACTCTTGTAGACCCTTATTGGGACCAACAAGTGGTATCAGAGCAGTGTTTGCTTCTTAACTCTTTAAAATATTTTCTCTTAAAATTAATTTAAAATGTCAAACCCTAATACAAACTATAACGATAATGGATCTTTAGCTAAACCACCTAGATTTAGCCATGATAACTTTCCATCATGGAAGGAAAGAATGTCTCTATTTCTAGAGGGATCTGACACCAAGATTCCCTACTATCTGGAAAATGGACCATTTGCTCCTAAAACTATAGTAGCTAGTGTTCCTGCCACCACTACTACTCCAGCCATTCCTGAGAGGAGTATTGTTAAAACTCCTAACAGATGGACTGAAGAAGAAAAGAAAGAAATTGCTATTGACTCTAAAGCTAGATCAATAATAGCAATGGCTTTACCTGATGAGGTCTATCATTCTGTCATGAAAATGAGGACTTCAAAAGCCATGTGGGATACATTATGTATCCAATATGAAGGAACTTCTGAAGTTAAAGTAACTAGATGCATAAACCTCGTAAGAACATATGAGAGTTTTATGTATCAAAAGGGTGAATCTCTTTCTCAATATCACCAGCTATTTAACTGTCTGCTGATTGATCTTAAATCAGTCGATAGAGTTTATTCAAACGCTGAAATTCTGACAAAGTTCATGGAGGCACTGCCCGATCAATGGGCAGCGTACACTACATGTATAAAACTGTCAAAGAATCTTGAAACCTTGACCTTAAGTGCATTATATGGTATGCTCTTAAATGAGGAACAATCCCAGCTTCTAAGGAAGAACCAAATTAATGAACTCAAAGGTGCTAAAAGTACTTCTTTAGCACTTGTGACTTCTGAGGGAACTTCTTCCAAAAATGCTCCTTCTTCTACTATTACCTCCATTACTGAATTAGGTCAAACTGATTCAGAAGATCAACTCACTGATGCAGACATCTCTGAGTTTGATAACTCTCTAGCCCTTTTAACTAATAACTTTAAAATATTTGCTAGAAAGAGCAATTTTCGAAAACCTTCCAACCTCTCTAACTCTGAAAAGCAGAAAACGTTGCCTACTGAGAAAGCCTCAGCGATTTGTTTCAACTGTCAGCAAAAGGGTCATTTCGCAAGTGAATGCAGGTCGAAGAAAGTTGCTGCTCCCACTACCTCCCATACCTCTGATAAAAAGGAGAAGTATTTGAAACTGAAAAACAAATACAAAGATATGAAGAAAAACTAGCAAAAAGGCAAAGGCCTTGTCGCTGAAGAAGTTGACTGGGATGCTGAAGATGACTGGGCCAAGACCTCTGAAGAGTTTGGTTCAGATGAAGAAGATCTTGCCTTTCTCTGTCTGATGGCAAAAATTGAAGACGCTGAAGAAGTCACTGAGAATTCTTCCTCTGAGTCTCCTTCTACTCAGGTAACTATTCCCTCTGTCCCTTTACCTTCTGAAAGTGATAACTTGTCAGCTCTCGATGCTATGACTGTTGATTTCTATGATGCTTTAAATGGAAAAATTAAGGCCGAGAGAATTAACACTGACTTATCTGAACAATTAAAAAATTGCCATATGAGAATCAAAGAACTTTCTAAAATTGAGGAATCTCTCAAAGACCAAGTCTTTGCAAATCAAACTATAAGCATCGAGAAACAATAAGCTATCGCTGATAGGGAAAAGGCTATCGCTGATCTCAAGTCTGAAAAGGCAACCATCGAAGGATGGTGTAAGGCTTCTGATAAAGTCAATGAGATCATCAATGCTCAAATACCTATGAAAGTAAGAAGTGGGTTAGGCTATAACCCTGAAAAGGAAGAATCAGAGAATGATCGTTCCATGCTCAAATTCAGAATGTTTGTCTCTTCTATCTCTGATCCTTCTTCTTCAACCTCTTCTTCCTCCTCTTCTAAAGAGAAGCTTTCTATTCTAAATTCTAAAAAAAGTGATCAAGAACGAGTTTTTAATCAAGTTCCTAAGAATAAGAAAACTCAAGATAGGAACAAGAAATCCTCAGAAAAAGTTTCTAAAACTGGGAAAAAGGTCCCTGACTTTTCTCAGAGACCAACCCCCAGAATTAAAATCGATCTCACTCCTACTCCTGAAAAGGTTATTATACCTCCAAGGACCATGGATAAAGGAATTCTTGGACCTATCTTGAGAAATTTCCTGCTCCCTCTCTGATTTCCAAACCCTTTAAATATAGGAAATGCTATCACTGTGGTGAAACTACCCACATTGCAAGCAAATGTTCTAATGCTACTAGAGCTGATAAACTAGCTCATGGAAAGAAAGTAGCTGCCGATAAATCGACAGAGTGAAATCCACCAAGGTTGCAAAACCATCAAAGGTGAAGATATCCACTGAAGAGAGTTCTTCAGCTAGTAGCTCCTCCGCCAATCCTCTATCTAACCAAGCAGGACCCATAGTAGTATGGGTACCTTTAAACAATTAATCATTTGTTGTATGCAGAGTGCCAAAGGTATCTGGTATCTTGATAGCGGATGCTCAAGGCACATGACAGGCAGAAAGTCTCTGCTCTCTGATTACAAAGAAGAAGCTGGTCCATCAGTGACCTTTGGTGGAAATGGCAAAGGATATACTAAAGGTTATGGAATTCTGTCCAACGGAGCCACATCATTTTCTCGTGTTGCTTACGTTGAGGGACTAAAGCACAATCTCTTAAGCGTTAGTCAGTTATGTGATAAAGACTTCAAAGTTCTATTCTTAAATAGTAGATGTGCTGTCACTGACGGAAATGATAAGCTTGCCCTTACAGGCAAAAGAGTGGAAAATGTATATGTCATAAATATGAATAGTTCTCACTCTGAGAACATGTGCTTTATCTCTAAAGCATCCACTGACATAAACTAGTTATGGCATAAAAGACTCTCTCATCTCAACTTTAAGACAATAAATGAATTGTCTCAAAAAGATTTAGTCAGAGACCTCCCAAATCATACCTTTACAAAGGAATCTCTTTGTTCAGCGTGTGAGAAGGGAAAGCTGACAAAAGCCTCCTTCAGGTCAAAGCAAGTTTCTTCAGTGACCACTCCTCTTCAGCTACTTCACATGGATCTATTCGGACCTGTCAATGTCCAATCGATCTCTGAGAAGAAATACACTTTAGTGATTGTTGATGAATACTCCAGATACACATGGGTGTTCTTCCTTCGATCCAAAAGTGATACCCCTGAAATGATAATCTCTTTTATCAAAAAGATGGAAGTTTTGAACAATCTAATTGTTCGTTCCATAAGAAGTGATCATGGCACTGAATTCAAAAACAGTACTCTTGATAATTTCTTTGAAGAAAGAGGCATCTCTCACAACTTCTCCTTAGTAAGAACTCCTCAGCAAAATGGTGTTGCTGAAAGAAGAAATCGTACTATCATTGAAACGGCTCGCTCAATGCTCAGTGAATCGCATCTTCCAACTCAGTTCTGGGCTGAAGCAGTTAATACAACATGCTTCACTCAAAATCGATCCATGATAGTTAAACGATTTAGGTAAATTTGATCCAAAAGCTGACGATGGTATATTTCTTGGATACTCCTCTATATCTAAATCCTTCAGAGTCTTCAACAAAAGAAGACAACATGTTGAAGAATCCATGCACGTTAACTTTGATGAATCTCGTCCCATTCATACTTCACACTCTCATTATGATGATGAAGAATTAAATGCCTGGATGAGATCTCATTATGGGGAACCTGAAACATACTTCAACAATCAAACTCCAGCTGAAGCAAGTGATGATGAAATCTCTGTAAACCCAACAAGTAATAATCATCCATATTCAGGGATGAATATTACTCCCCTAAATCAGATTCCTGTTGCTGATTCCTCTCTTGGAAATTCCTCTGTGAACAACCAAACCACTTCTGAAAATCAATCCCCTGAATTGATTCTAAATGAAGTACCTGTTGCTGAAACAAGTCCTATTCCAGAATCTGAAGAACAGGTCGCTGAATCTATTGTTGATCTCTCTCCTCAATCACCAGCTCAACGATGGACTACAAATCATCCAATAAATCAGATTATTGGGGATCCCACTGCAGGTATCAAAACACGTAGAGGTACAGGTAATATCTGTCTTTATGTTAACTTCATCTCTCTCTCTGAACCTAAGAAGATAGATCAAGCTATCTCTGATCCTTGGGTTTCAGCTATGCAAGAAGAACTAACTGAATTTCGTAGAAATAAAGTTTGGAATCTTGTTCCTAGACCCTCTGGTAAAACTATCATAGAAACCAAATGGGTTTTCAGAAATAAGCTAGATGAAAACGGGACTATAATTCGCAATAAGGCTAGACTTGTTGCTCAAGGTTATAGACAGGAAGAAGGGATTGACTATGATGAAACCTTTGCACCTGTTGCTCGTTTAGAAGCCATAAGACTCTTTTTAGCTTATGCTGCCCATAAAGACTTCAAAGTTTTTCAAATGGATGTTAAAAGTGTTTTTCTAAATGGAAAACTCAGCGAGGAAGTTTATGTTGAACAACCCCCTGGTTTCTCAGACCCTAACCATCCTGGTTATGTTTTTAAACTTGAAAAAGCTCTTTACGGGTTAAAACAAGCTCCCAGAGCTTGGTATGATACCCTTTCTAAATTCCTTCTTAAAGAAAAATTTGTTCGTGGAAAAATTGACCAAACTCTGTTTTTAAGAAAATACAAAGGTCATACTATTATCGCTCAGATATATGTTGATGACATTATCTTTGGTTCCACAAGACCCAAACTTTGCACTCGTTTCGCTGCAAGAATGCAAAAACAATATAAAATGAGTATGATGGTGAACTAACATATTTTCTAGGCTTGCAGATTAAGCAATCTGACAAAGGAATTTTTATTTGTCAAAGCAAATATGTTAAAGACATGCTGAATAAATTCGATATGAATCAATGCTCAGCGATGAAGACTCCTATGGCGCCTCCTCTGACATTAAACAAGGATCCCAATGGGAAACCAGTAAATGTCACTGCCTATCGAGGAATGATTGGGTCTCTGCTATATCTTACAGCGAGTAGACCAGACATCATGTACGCTACCTGTCTCTGTGCTCGGTATCAAGCTGAACCGAAGGAATCCCATCTAATCGCTGTAAAGCGAATCTTCAGATATCTGAAAGGAACTCCAAATCTTGGTCTCAGGTATCCCAAAGGCTCAGGATTTGATCTTATTGGTTACTCTGACAGTGACTTTGCAGGTTGTAAGATAGACAGAAAGAGCACCACTGGTGGGTGTCAGCTACTAGGTGGAAAGTTAATAAGTTGGACAAGTAAAAAGCAAAACTCATTGTCCATTTCCACCGCTGGTAGTTGTTGTGCTCAAATCCTTTGGATGAGAAATCAACTAAGAGACTACAATCTCAAGCTCTCTAAGATTCCTATCTATTGTGATAGCACAAGTGCTATTGCAATCGCCAACAACCCTGTACTTCACTCCAAAACCAAGCACATTGAGATCCGATATCACTTTATCAGAGATCATGTGATGAATGGTGAAGTTGAGCTCCATTTTGTTCCTATTGAATATCAGCTCACTGATCTTTTCACCAAGCCTCTTGATGAAACTAGATTCAATCTACTCATCAGCGAACTTGGTATGTTGAACGCTGAATAATTTATTAATCAGCGACCAACAAAGGATTACAAATAAAGCTTTCAAACTTTCCATTCTCTGAACTCTGATTCAGCGATATCTAGGCCATCTCCTCAGGTATTATCTTCTAATTTTTAACACTCTTTGATATATTTTCTCATCAAAGAATGTCTCTCTTAAAATTAAAACTCATCACTGAAAATCCTTTATTATTAGTGATGAAGATTTTTCTAAAATTATTAATGATAAACCTTCCTTATGGATAATTATTATTATAATCTTTTAAAAATAAAGAAAATGACACGTCAGACCTTTTTCTGACACACGACGGACCGCGACGTTTCCATTCCAACTCCTTTCTTGGAACGTGCGCCAGGTCATCATTTTTTTTTCAAAAAGCTAAAACCGTCGTTTAGCACTCCTTTCTTTCTCTCTCCTCTTGCTATTTAAGCATTCTTTTTGCCTTACTTTGCTCCTTCCGCTTTCATAACAATCCTCAAGGCAAAAAGAAATTCTTCGAATCTTCAAGGTTTTCTCAAGAACACCAAGAACACGCTTGTGTGTGTTTTTCTTCTAAGAACTCAACTAAGGTTTGATCTAAACCTTATATTATGACTGGAAACATCTTGTTTCACCTCTTCTTCTCCTTAACACTCTAAAAATAAAAATAAAGATAATCTGGATCAAAAATTAAAAAGTTTTTCCTCTATAAAAACCCTGTTCTAAGTTCTTTCCTTATAACAGAAGACTATTTTTTTAAACTTTAATCCATTTATCTTAACTTTTTATTATTGTTTATAACAAACATTTTGATATTGTTCATCAAAATATTTTTTCTCTTTGATCTTACATTTGGTATTCTTTATACCAAACTCTGGTTTATACATTTATGTATAAAACCATGATTTACCTCTTTGGTGTTCCTATCTTTCCCACAACAATGGCATCTGCAAGTAAAACTGCTGCAACCTCCTCTGCTGCTGAAGACACGACTCTGGTCGCTGCACCAACATGTCACTTCCCTCTGGAAAGAGCAGTCTTCAAGTCCTGCAACTACATCTCCTTGGTAGAAATCCCTGCAGACCGCCCCCAATTCACTGAAGGAGCTGCTTTCATCAAGGCATGCCCTCTGATGCATGCGTTTGTTCACAACCCAGTCGGCATCTCTTCCCATCTTCAAGCCTTGTGGTACACGGCTCACTGTACCATGCTGACAACTGACAAAGGAACCCAACTCCCTGCTATTGGGTTCAAAATTCCAGAACTAGGGTTCTTCTCCTTCACCGCTGGATTTCTCAGGAAGGCTCTGCGTCTCCTTGTACGCCCTAAGAACCAACAGTGGGGCGCTGAACCGACTAAGATGCAAATTGATGCATTTGTAGACTCCATTGGATACTCTTGGGAGAATCCCTCGCTGAAGACGGTGGGATCCAAGTTAGAGAAGAAAAGGCTCCCTGCTTGCTGGCAGTATATCTTCACTCAGGTGATCCAGTGCCTGGGGTCGAAGATTGGCTCTCATGATCAGGCAAGCAAGCACTTTCAAGACCTTGCTTACTCTCTCTGCACCGGCCACAACCTGAACTACGCGGATTACATCTTCAGCGACATGGTCAGTCGCATCAATGCCGCCACCAGACATCCTGTCATTCCTTATCCTCGCTTCTTCGCGACCATAATGGAAGTGCCCTTCGGAGAAGAATACTCGAAGGTCGGCGATCACTCCTTCTCTATCGTAGGGAAGAAGTCCCTGGACATTGAGGAACGTCCAGGTGATGCTCCTTTCACACCCTATATGCTGCAGGTGATTGGCGCACCTCTTCCAGTGTCTACCTCGCTGTCAAACCCAACAACGAGCAACCCAGACACTGCTGGTATTAAGAGGAAACAACCAACTGATGGTCATAAAAAGACCATCGCAACCAAAGCAAAGAAGCCAAAGAAGTTGGTCTCTCAAAAGACCACCCTCTCTGATTTCGGTGTTCTACCAACACCAACTGCAGCCACAACCACTTCAACGGTCTTTACATCCGTTGTTGCTTCTTCAGCTCTACCTACATCAACAGCGACTCCGGTCACTGAAGGTGTCTTAGCCAGCTCTGCTGAAGATGGATCAGGTACTACTTCCACAACCTTCTCTTCTACTTCTATCTCCTCTTCTTTGGTCCTCACATCAGCAAGTGACTTAGCGATAGTTGTCCCTATCCCTGATAATGCTGAAATGCACGCAGTCCAAACATCATTATTGTTTAGGCAATCTGAGTTTTGGAAGGTCAAATTAAAAGGACCTCAGAGTATCTCTCTCAGATACTCTAAGACACTGGTCAGTGATCCTCTAGACACTACCTTTGCTAAAGTAGTCCCTAAGAATAATCCTCAAGATACTCTCAGGGAGTCAAATAAAATTTTTCATCCTTCTTCTAATCCGGATATGTTTTTGGCATCTTTATCTATGTCATCATCAGGTGTCTCTTCTGTTCCTACCTCAGCGACGACAACCACCACCAGCGCTCCTCCCATCAGCAAGGACAAGGGAAAATCTCCTCAGGGCCTTCCCTCTGCTGCAAAGCTCAGAGAGATTAAGCAAGAGATGGCTGCTCCCAAGCTTCCCACAGTCGTCGACCTGCCTCCCATTGTCCTTCCCAACCCCACATTCCCTGCAATTGACTATCTGGTCAAAGAATGTGCTCTCACAAGGGCTAGGGTGGACAACTTTCAGACATCAGCCGAGCTTATCTTCAGATGGATCATTGGTACCCCAGTGATCAAGACGAATGTTAGCAACCTGATATCTGACGTTTACGGCCTAAAGGAAGATAACAGGGCATTCCATCAGACCCTGACAAGCTTGGAGCAGAAAGTTAATGCTCAAGCAACCGTCCTTGAGTCTATTCAAAAGACTCAGTCCGACATGATGCAGATGCTTACAAAGCTCTCTGAGGCAAGTTCCTCGTCTTTCAACGCTGCTGATCGGACCATGCTTCAAGGAGCTGACGAGAAGCTGAAGGACGTTCAGACCAACGTTCGCACTCTGATGGTGCATTGTCTACCTCCTGATAACATTGAGGGGGAGAGATGTGCCAAAGAGTTCGCTGATGAACTCATCTCCGAGCATAACAAGAGGTTCCCTGAAGAGAGAATCTCACCTTACATTCACCGGCCTGAAGGTGAAGCTGCTGATGAAGAAGATGAAGAAGAAGAAGATGATGATGAAGAAGATGATGAAGAACCTATCCCTCACTATGGGGGGATGGATGATGATGAAGATGATGACGACATTGGAAGTGCATTAGAGCACTTCAGACTGTCAAGACCTGGTGTCGCTCATCAAGAGCCCTTGGGGGACGGACCGCAACCTTCCCAGGAACAATCTGGTCCCTCAGGCAAAGGAAAGGAAGTGGTAGATCTGGATGCCACTATCCCTATATCTGAGGGGGAGACCACAATTGAGGTATCTCTTCCTCTTATCCCTTTCTCTGCACCTCTCCCTGAATATCCCATAATCTCCTCTTCACCCACAAAAACTCCCTCTGACAATACTATTTCCTCCTCTCCTTCCCTCAGTTATCCCTGTCCCCCAAAGGACTCAACTTCAAGGAGGGAACCTTCCTCTGAAGAGCAGTTTATGTACATAATTGAAACTGACTCTGAAGAAGAAGAAGGTCTCATTCCCAGGCGTCGCGTTCAAAAGCCGATTATAAGCGAGCCTGAAGAAGAAGAAAGGCGAATAAAATTCCTTAGGGAATTCGAAGCAAGAAGAATAAGGGTGCAAGGCGAACCCATTGAAGCCGTACCAATAAGAATGGTGGATGAATTCTATTTTTTGTCCAGAGAAGAGAGAGAACAAGCATTGGAAGCACAAAGAATCAGGGATGAGGAAATAAAGCAAACTGAGAATGATCTTGCTTTAGCAAGAAAATTGCTCAGAGAAGACTCTGCGAGAGATAAGGCGACTCAAGAACAATTGAAAAAGAGTGAAAGGGTCGCTGAAGCTCTCGTACAAAAAGAACTTGCACAAGAGCACATAAATGTAGATCCAATTCTAGCTCAACAGAAGATCCTAAGTGCACTAACCTCTGAAGCCACTCAGCATAAAGACAAAGAGCTTGATTGGTGCACTGACAGGATGAAATTTCGAAGATCTGAAGCCAAAATCATTCATGCAACTATCCAAGGGCGACACTCCAACAGAGGTGGTCCAAAGGTATATGTAAGAATGACAAGGACGAACAGAACAGAGAGAGAAGAAGCCAAATTCTTAGGAATTTATGGATACACTGAATGGCTAGAAATCAGAGACGCCACTCGGGGTTCTAAACCCAAATTCAAGGACGTGGTGGACAGTGTGCTGAATCAGTTGCTGCAAAGAATGTCACAACATGTGCAAGTTCCCCCTCTCCCTAAATCTTCCAAAAAGAAAAGATCAAACGCTGAAGGAAGTTCAAGTGCTAGAAATGAGCATGAAACTAAGTTTGATTATCAAAGCATTCTTGGTCATCTTGAGCTCCCTGATATATCAATGCTTTGTACCTCTCTCCCTCAAGACCGAAGATATGTAGAAGACTCATCTCACTGCCTGAACCTGGCATGATATTCTTGGATAATGAAGGATTCTTAGGACTCTTCAGAAACCAAGAAATTCACAAGGCCCCATCCTCTCTCATAAAGATTATGCTTTGGCGCTGCTGGTCAGATACTCCTCTGATGAATCGACAGAAGACGCTTTATGAGAATGAGCTACAAAGAAGAGATGAGAATATCTCTGACTAGTCATAGTTTTCTACTTCCTTTGTAATATTTCTTCAGTGTACAAGTGCTTTACCTTTATAATTGTAATTTCATTTCGCTGTAATTCTTCAGATTATAATTAATGAAATTCAAAGTACTTTACTCTATCCTAGTACTGAAAAGATCCCTGAAAATAGTAAAAGGGACATTGAACATAAGAGTTCTACTTTCGTTACACTATCTTTTACTCACTGATCTTTCACTCTGAAAATTCAATCAATGAATGTACTTTAAGCTTATCTACTTGTAAAAATTGTGCTTTCATATCCTTATAAATGAAACTCAATTCAGATAATAGACTAGCTGAAAAAGACTTTATAGATTAGCACTTAGAAAATTTTTCTTTAATATTTCCTAAGTCCTTTACTAGTCTCATAAAGCAATTTCCCTATGTTGCTTAATCATAATCAAATAGTGGGAGATTGTTGATCATAACTCCTCTCAGTGATTTGAATATGATTCCTTTACTATACTTAGTGAAATTCCATAGTTAAGCTTCTGTTCAAATTCAGCGATAGCACACGGCGGTGCTATCGCCGATCGGCGAAGGTCAAGGAACTACGAGCTTATCACTGAAGACCTGAAGATCAGTTATCACACCAGAAGACCATTCAGGGACAGTCGAAGACTCTAGCTGAAGAAAGAGATAATCAGCTAAGTGAACTGAAGCGGTTCAGCGATAGCAGCGATTGTTTACTCAAAGTGTCAAGTCTTGTGAAGCCTCAGCGACACTGAAGATTCATCCTTGAAGATTCAGTATCAGCGATCAAATGAAGCTTCCTTTGCAAGATTAAAGATTGATCTTATCCTCGATGCACAAAAGTCAAACCTAGAACCATGTCAGAAAAAGACGTACGACTTGTCTCTTATGTCCCCATCATATCTGATATGGTACTGTTCATATTCGGCCAAAAGCATGGTTGTCTTATTAACAAGGACAAGCTTCCTATCCAAGCTTGACACGTAGCATGTACCTTTTGTCTTGTTTCAAGGACAAACGGGTATAAATAAGATGAAGATATCTTCTTCATCTTAATGCATGCTTCTATCTAACTTATACCCTCTTTATTCTTTCTTTCATCTTCTTGTTCATCATACTTCGTGTTTCTTAGTTACAATAGAATAGGTTTTAAACTTCTTCTAATTCCGCTTGTAACTGTAAATTTGTTTATTCTAATAAACTCATTTAAAAACCAAAAAATCTGTGTGTTTGTATTCAACCCATTTAAATTTGTTTATTCTAATAAACTCATTTAATTAGACGACTCTAATTAACGAATCCTCTACCCTAGACTCCTTTATATAGTAGTTGTCTATTACATGGTAAGCCCAAGCCCATAAGATCAAAACACAATATATAGTATTACATTAAATCCTTTCTTTCTTTATAAAACCTTACTAACTTAGGATATTTGATCCTAACAGCAAGGTATATAAGGAATAACATGTGTTACATGAAAGATAAAAAAATTGAGAGTCTACAAACCAAAAAATGTCCAACATGATAAAAAATTAAAATCACATACACAAAAGTTGTAATGCAAAAAAAAATTCCCGAAACGAATATACATAAAATTGTAATTCGATCAAAATCATGATATGGATATACATAAAATTATAATTTGATCAAAATCACAAAACAAACCTATATAAAATGGGAAAATTATTATAATATCCATTTTGAGAAAACAAATATCCAAAATCTCTCCTAAGTTGCAAAAATGACCAAAAGGTCCGTGGACCCAATCCGTGATTCACGGACTTGGGTATAAGCTTTGGGAGTATAAACTCAAAGACTCCATTTTGGAGTATAGTATAAACTCACGGAATGGTTTACAATTTTGGTTTCCACGAAATGGGGATAGGTGGGCTCACGAGATGGTTTATAATTGTAGTATAAACTCACGGACTCCATTATAAAAATGGGGGGTGGGCTCACGGAGTACACACGGAATGGGGATAGGTGGGCTCGCGGAATGGGGGTGGGCTCACGAAGCCCGTGAGTCACAGATTGGGTCCACATACCTTTTGGTCATTTTTGTAACTTGGGAAAGATTTTTGGATATTTTGGATATTTGTTTTTTCAAAATGGATATTATAATAATTTTCCCATATAAAATTCTTACCTTAGATCATAACCAGAAAATCATGTACCAAACTTGAAGACTTCAAATCTTCATTACCTAATACATAAAAATTATAATGCGATCCAAATCATGATACATACTACATAAAATTATAATGCGATCTGTTGGAAAAAGTTAGTTAAAATAATGGTTTTTTACTAACTTTGGACACATTTAAATACACTCATATATATATATATATGTTATATATAACAAACTTTTAGTGGTTTGTATTCTCTTATATGAGAGCTTCGAAACCATATATTATGTGTCCAAAACAAAGCAACTGTGAATTAGATATTGATGCTCAAAGTTGAGCATTTGGATGGAAATAACCCGCGGAAAGTATACTAAATAAAATAAGGATCACCCAATCAAATGGAAAGGTTATAGAGTTTACATCAATAAATGGATACTAATACAACAACCTATTAATCTATATAAATCTGAAACATAGATTATGTCCGGGTGTTGCTAATATCCTCAAAATAATAAAGCTAGTAACTCCAAGTATATACACTAGGAAGTGTACTCCAAAATATGTCTCGATCGGCATGACGCTACACTCAACCCTTGGGAGCCCCGCTAATAAGATCACCTGCTAAACATGGCATTTAAGAAAAAGTGTTAGGCTTAATGCCTAGTGAGAACAAACAGTTAAACAGGTAAAGCCGTAAAATATTTAAAGAAGAGCGACAGTCTTTAACCCATTTAACTTAACTTGAAAGCTTACTCTTGATGAGCAACGTTCCTTTCAAAACAATCGGGGGAGACCCGATATTACCATCCTTAGTGACGGATACAAAAGTAAGTCACTACTCGATGTTAAGCTTATAAAAGGAATCAATGGCTATTGGCAACAACCAATAATAAAATAAATGTACGGCCCCCGATGACCCTAAACATGGCCGAAAGGGAACGACAATCCCGCCTTAAAACCGACTTAATGCCTATGGATCCATTACATTCTAGTCTATAAGTTAAATACATCAATCAAGACATATTGATAGTTTTCCAAGTACCAAATCCTTTATATAAATGTTTTCCTTTGAGATATGAACTTTTACCAAACATTAGGTCAAATAGCTTGAGTTCTAAACTCAAATATTCCTTCCTTGTCAGACATTTCCAAGCAAATAGAACCATTTATTATACTCATTTTATAACCAAGACCAAAATCCCCAAATATCTCATTTTGACCTAGTTCATCTAAACTTAACCAAATGCGTAAATATTTGAATTATAAAATTTAGAGAAGTAACTATAACATTTAGAACATGTATTAAGTTTATAAAAAGGGTTGAAGTTGAACTCACAAGCTAGGGTTGAAGAACCCTAGAAAAATCCCCAAAAGATGAAGATGGTGAGAGCTGGGTGAAGAAGATGAAGAAACAATGGATTACACTAACAATCTAGGAGAGGAGCCTTGAATCTTCAACTACTATGGAGGAATAAATGCCTTAGAATGGTTGGTGGAAGGGAGTTAAATGCTCCAAAATCGTCTTCAATGGTGTGGTAAGGAAGAAAACGAGTTTAGGATGAGAAATGATAAACTGATTATTGAAAACGTGACTTAATGGAAATCTGGACATTTCGGGCGATTGTGACATGTCACATGCTGACTTGAGTGCTAGAGAGTAGCACATTAAATATCTAGCTATTTGGTGACATTTTCCGGATTTGGAGATAGCGACTTCTTTCGGTTAGTAACGAGTGACCGTAATCATGTCTAGTATAAGACTTGGCCTATCTTTTGTCGAGGTTTATATCGAATTGTTATTCGAGGAAATTCAAGTATTGATATAGGAAGGGATTAATCCTTCAATTGATGTAATATTAAAAAATTTAAATTAGTTGCTTTTTCCAAATTTGAGGGTGTTACATATTGATGCACCCAATCCCCACCCCACCCCCTCAACGCCCCATTGTCTAGTGAGCTCTCTAGTCATCTTCTCTGACAATTCTAAAACTTAACAAAATTTCTTAAACAAATCTAGATCTAAAATCAAAAACTCAATCTCTAAGTTCAAAATCAAAAACCCTAAATCCAAAATCACACTTAGATTCAATATCAAAAACTCAAATCCAAAATCAAAATAAAAAAGCAAATTTAGAATCAAACCCAAATCTAAAATCAAAATCTAATTCCCAAAATAAAACGCAAATCCAAAATCAAAAGTGAATTCCAAAATGGAAAAAGCAAACCTACAAGAAGCATCGATCTGGACGAGTCACAGGTTTTCTAAAACAAACCCAATAGGGTGACTATGGTTGTAGGTCGAGAAAGATTGAGGCTTTTGTAGCCGGAGTTTTCAATGGAAAAGGAGCTTTGTGGACAAATCACATGGATGATTCACGATGAAATAAAAAACAAACTCGGTAGGATGACGATGGTTGAAAGTTGGAAGATGGAGGTTTCCATCGCTAGAAAGATGGAGGTTTCTGTCGTCAGGGCGTTTAGCAAAAAAGGAGGTTTGTGGCTGGAGCCGATGAAATACAACCATAGCTTCTGTTAGAAAAGAAGGTTTATGTCACCAGAGCTTTCAGCGAAAAGGAATAGGGGCATCGGGAAATGGGGGGAGAGGTGGGTAGTTGCTAGATTGTAGGTTCTTGTTTTTGTATATATATATATATATATATATATAGGGGCATAATGAGATCTATTTAATCCATGATAACTATGAGATCTCATCTCATCCCTTCATTTTAATTCAATTAATTACTTTACATATTTAATCAGAAAGGATAGCCTAGTAATTTTACAATTTTATTTAATTAACCATTTTAATTAATTGTTGACAGTTTCCGAATTTCAATCAAATATAATTTAAAAAAGATATGTTTCCTAAAATTACTCTTAACTAAAATAGTTTCAAAACAAATCTCATATGAATTTCGACGATTTCGTTTATCAAAGTTGTATTCTGGAAGAAATTTCTTTATGAATATGTGTGATACAAAGATTTATGAATATGTGTCATACAAATTTATGAATATGCGTGATACAAAATTATGAATATGTGTGACACAAAAATTGATCTGGTACGAAAATTGGAGCCGAAGGGGTATTTGAGTTGTAGCGATGTTTTTCATTTGATTTGAATTGATTTGGTTAAAATATTTCTTTTAATTATTTTCGGTAACATAGGAACCTGCCTTATTTAGATAAGATCCACACATAAAATGTTAAATTACAAGGATAACCTTTACATATTATTTAACTAAATTCTTTAATTTAGGTAATATTGTCATATTTAATTTATTTAAATATGGACCATTGATTAATAATTTTAAGGGATGAGATGAGATCTCATAGTTATCATAGATAACTTAGATCTCCCTTGAAGAGCCCCCTATATATATATATATATATATAGAGAGAGAGAGAGAGAGAGAGAGAGAAATAGAGAAAGAGGTAGATTCATACGAGAATGATATTTATTTAAGAAAATAAGAGAATGGTCAAATTATATACAAAATCACATGTGCTTTTACATTTACGACCAAAAAAGTGTGCGGACAACCCTATGGCCGCATGGTAAGGTCACATGACAAGGTCGCGTGAATCAGATGTGATTTTGTACGTAATCTTACTGTAAAAGCACATGTGATTTGACCATTCTCTTATTTTTTTTAAATAAGTATCATTCTCGTATGAACCTGATTCTCTCTATATATATATGTATCAATATAATAATAATAAGATACTTATTGTTTATTTATTTAGTTTCGTAATTGAAAATCAAAGAAATCTTAAAAGGACAACAATCTACTGAGTTAACGAACTTTTTTTAACATAAGTTGGTCAGAGGGATTTAAACTGTAACAAAATGGCAGCCACAATGATCAAAAGTGTAATTTATTTAAAAAGATGATAAAACTTGATAGTGAGGAAAAACCAGAGGGACCAAAAATGTATTTTACTCTTAAAAATAACTTAATTTCATTTAATTTTGGAAACAAAAATGTGTTCAAGGCGCGGTGCAACGTGACCTAGTATTTTATTGTGAATAGAAAAAGGAGGTGTTTGGGATTGCTTATTTAAAGTTTGTATTAGTTTATTTCATTGTGGTATTGGTAATAAAGAGTTTTTACTATTTAAATTAATATATATATATATATATATACACCAGTTTGGCACTGCTAATAAGGAGTTTTTGATAAGTTACTACATTCTAACTTATTAAATTATTTTTTTAAGTATATAACATTTATATACGAAAAATAAAAAAAATAAAAAAAATAACCTCACATACCCTTCTCATATTTGGTGAGATTTGAACCACCGACCTCCTAGGAGGTCAAAAACTCATACCGTTAGCCAAATGTTCTTTGGTAATTTATTAACTTATTCTGGTGTGGTACCGATAATAAGAAGTTTTTACATGTATAAGATAATCCAAACATCTTGTTACCATTTTATTACGTTTTGGTATCACCATAAGCTAATTCAAACAATTTTTATAAAACCACGGTTTGAAACTACATAAGTTGATAATCATTTTTACAAAAAAACATAAGTTGTTTTAAATAAGCAATCCCTAACACTATAGAGACTGATGAAATCATATATTATTCACAAATACAGAGCTACATATCTAGGACTCCTTGACGTAAAGACCTATAAATGTGGATGATTATCGGATCTCCTTGATACGCCCCCGCAAGATGGAGGATACGTCAGTGACTCCAATCTTGGACCTGGATTTCAGAAATGGGACCCGACCCAATGATTTTGTGATAATATCAGCAGGTTGGTCGAGGGTGAGAATGTAGCGAACTTTTAGGTTACTAGCAGAAACTTGCTCTCTAACGAAATGGTAATTCAAGGCGACATGTTTCGTACGCGAATGATAAACCGGGTTGGCACAAGGATAAGTAGCACCCATGTTGTCACAGTGGAAAGTTGGTGCATGCGAGACGAAGACACCAAGTTCAGTAAGTCGATTCTTAACCCATGATAGCTTAGCTACAGCATTGGCCAGAGCTTTGTACTCGGCTTCGGTTGAAGAGCGGGAGACTGACTTCTGACGTAAAGACCGCCATGAGATAATGTTCCTGCCAAGGTAAATGAGATAAGCTGTTGTAGAGCGGCCTTTGGTGGAGACTCCTCCCCAATCAGAGTTCGAAAAGGATGTGAGTTCCAAGGAGGAATGGCGATACAGGAAGAGACCATGGTAGATGGTACCTTTTAAATAGCGAAAGATCCGTTTAAGGGCCTGCCAATGAACGTCGGACGGGGAGTGCATAAACTGTGACAGTTTGTTGACGACAAAGGAGATATCAGGGCGAGTAAAGGCAAGGTACTGGAGAGTACCAACTCGCTTGTTGTACGGTGTCGGATCAACTTTAGGAGCTCGATCGTCTTCAATAAGTGTAAGCTATGTGCTTAAAGGATTTGTGACCCCCTTGGCACCATCCATCTTGAAGTGAGTCAGGATGTCTCAGATATGACGATGCTGCGATAAGATGAGACTAGACTTGGTTGGAATGATTTCAACACCCAAAAAATTACTCAGTTGACCAAGATCTTTGATAGAGAACATGTTGGCAAGTATGTCTACGAATTTGGCAATAAAAAAGGGTTATTTCCTGTAAGAACAATGTCACCAACATAAACCATGAAGTAACACATGATGCTATCACGATTATAGATAAATAACGAGGCATCGACTTGAGATTTACGAAAACCAAACTCCAGGAGAAAACAGGTGAGGGCCATGTACCACACATATGGTGCTTGTTTGAGGCCGTATAGGGATTTTCGAAGCTTGCATATGTGGTTCGGACATCGGGAATGAACAAAACCTGGGTGTTGAACCATGTACACCTCTTCTTGTAACGTGTTATGAAGAAACACGTTGTTAACATCCAGTTGCCTTAGTGGACAGTCATTGGATAGAGCAATGGATAGAACAGTGTGGATCGTAACTGACGGGATAAAAGTGTCGAAGTAATCTTTCCCATATTGTTGGAGAAACCCTTTAGCCACAAGACGGACCTTGTATTTAGCTATAGTACCATCCAGATTTCTCTTGATTCGGAAAACCCATTTGCAACCGATTTGTTTTTGGGCATTGGGCGGAACAAGTTCCCATGTTGCGTTGTTGATCAAGGCGTTGTATTCATCTTCCATTGCTTGACACCATAGTGGGTCTTTGGAATCTTGAGTGGGATTAGTGGGTTCTAAGACAATGGGAATAGGATGAACAACGGTGGTGTTTACAAAGGCGGGATTAAAATATTTGGAGTTGGGTTTTCGTTGGCGAGTAGGACGAGTAGGACGGAGTGGGTGATGAAGATGGCGATTGTGGGGAATGGGTGGCGCCTGTTGAGGAATCATGGAAGAGGGAGAACCGAGAGCAGGTTCGGAGGTTGTGGGGGAGGCGGTTTTGGTGGTAGAGGTGTCAAGTGGAGAGGGAGGAGGAGATGAGGTGTCGAGTGGAGTGGGGGCGGGTGTGGAGGTAGGCGGCGTAATGGCGGGGGGTGTATGAGAAGGGGCTGAGGTTGATGGAGTGAGTGTGAAAAACTAATCCATAGTAGGAAGACAGAGAGATGAGGTGTGAAACTCTTTGTATGGAAACCGGTTGTTGATGAACTCGACATGCCGAGAATGATAGAGATGACGAGTGGCAATGTCATAGCATTTGTAGGCAAATTTGGCTGCGGAATAACCAAAGAATAGGCAAGGGGAGGAGTGTGGATGGAGCTTAGAGGGAGAGTAGGGGCAAACCCACATACATCATAGACATCCAAACGGCTTGAGTTTTGTGTAGTTAGGAGAGCGGCCATATAAGACATCAAATGGACTTTTGGAGTTTATGATGGGAGTTGGTAAGCAATTTATGATATGGACAACCGTTTGGATTGCATGCGACCAAAAGGAGAGAGGGAGACCCGCAAAGTGTAGTAGGGAGAGGCCCGTTTCGACAATGTGGCAGTGGCGACCTTCGGCGATGCCGTTTTGCTCGGGAGTGTGTGGGGGTGTAGTGTAGTGAGAGATTCCCATGGATTGAAACAAAGGAATGAGGGCTTGATATTCACCACCATTGTCAGTGAACATGGATATGATAGAAGTGTTAAAAGAATTTTCCACCAGGAGTTTAAACCGTGGGAAATTTTTTGAGATATCTGATTTGTATTTAATGGGATAAAGCCAAATGTATTTCCAATAGTAATCAACAAACACTACATAATAGGCAAAACCATCAAAAGATTGCTGAACAGGTCCCTAGACATCAGAGTAAATAAGTTGTAAAGGTTGAGTTGCAGTAAAAGAGTTATGGCCAAAAGGGAGTTTGTGACTTTTATTAACTGAACATGAAGAGCAATGAAAATTCAAATCAGACGATGATCGAAAATGAAGACCTAAGTCTTTAACAAAATACTTAAAAACACGAGGAGTTGTTGTTCCGGTATTGAGTGTTGTTATTCGAGCGATTGGTGCATGGTTGGTTTTCAGAATTGAAGTGACCAATACTTTGTGACTGGAATTGAGAATCAGACGACGACCGATTGTTGGTCCAGCCTGTTTGGCCTTGAGAAAAGTTGGCAGTAGCAATGAACGGAGCAGTAGTAGATTCGGTTTCCTTCAGGGAGCATTCGAAGTCAACCAGTTTATCAAAGAGTTTAGAGAAGGAGATTGAGTTTTCCTGGATTTTGATGGCAACAATGATTGTTCCATATTCTTCTCCAAGTTGGTTTATTATGTCAACTAGGAGATCCTCCTCATCGATGGGGCTTTGAGCAGTTGCGAGTTCATCGGAAATCATTCTCATGTCATTTCGAAAGTCTGCAATGAGACGATTTCCCTTAGGATTCTTTGCGAGTTTGGACTTGAGGGAGATAATTCTGGAACGAGATTGACTTACATAACTTGTACTTAGCCGATCCCAGGCTTCTTTCGCAGCTGAGGCTGAGGTGATGATCGGCTGAATGGCGTCGGAGCAGCTTCCGAGTATGGCGCTAAATATAATCTGGTCTTGACGGTACCAGATTGTGTATTCAGGGTTCGGCTTGGTGATTTGTCTTTGTTGGCGAATGTTGTTGATGATGGTGTGCTGGAACCGTTGATGAAACCATCTAGAGCAAGCCGATGAGGGTTGATTGAACTTGTTTGTGCCACACTTGAAAGTTTGTGGCTGTGAGTTTGATCGGAAAGTGGCTTGTGGCTGTGAGTTGGATGATAGTTTCAGAGGGTGCCATGAAGACGGCTGAATTAGGGTTACGAGAAGGAGAAAAAGGATCAAGACTCGCTAGAGCAGAAAAAGCTCTGATACCATATAGAGACTGATGAAATCATATATTATTCACAAATACAGAGCTACATATATAGGACTTGATAAAACAAGAAGAGCATAAATTAAGGTACTATACATAGCGATAGCATAAAAACCCAAAACGATGGTGAAAATCTAAAAGCGAAACTTTCGGGCCGGGTTCGAGGACGTCTTATCGGGACGGGGCGGGGATCAGGGACATTTTCGGGGATTTTACCAGGGACGGGGACGGGGACAGGGGCGGGGACGGTGATCACCTGCCCGACCCGGCCCCAATATGTGTATATATATTAATTTTATTTTTTATATACATACACACACGTATATATATATAGTATATCATTAAAAGAAAAATACTAACATTAAAATTTAAAATGTTTTTATCGACTTACCTCAACACCCCAAATAACGTTTACGAAAAAATCTAATTTATTGGTCTAATCGTGAAATCGTGATATTAGTTGTATGATGTTTGAACTTCTGTTTACTTTTATATTGTAATCCAAAAACATTGTTTGTAATTAGTTTAATTATGTTTGAGATATTTAGACTTGCATCTTTAAAAAAATGTAATTTACTTTTAGTTGTGAAAATTAATATACTGTAATTTTTTCGGACCGGTTCGAGTTTCGGGTTCGGGTATAACCAACGATGAACGGGGAAACAACGGAAAAAATGGATTTTTACTCTTAATGGGTTCCCCAACAAGGATCGGGGAATCCGAGAGGACCCGACGGGGATCCCCGATAAAATCCCCGACGGAGATCGGGCGGTTACAAGGATGGTTTTGGTTACCGGTTTCAGGGACGGGGATACCAATAACTGGTCCGCACCCGGCCTGTTGCCATTCCTAGATATACATGGAATGCATTTAACCCTATAAAGTAAGGATCTATACATGGAATGGATTTAACCCTATAAATGTGCATAATTATCAGATCTCCTTGATAAACACCCCCTAAATATTATTTCTTTTACTAAAAAACAAAATTCATATTTATTTAATTATTTCTTAAAAAATAATTATTTAAGAGAGAAAAATGATTTTTTATTTATTCCACCAATGAGATTGTTTGATAAAGTTTCAACAAAGTTAGAGACAATATCCACTCTTATTTAATTTACCATTTTTTATTTAGGATAGTAATAATAACCATGATATTCACACCAGCCCGCCCTCACTTTCAAATTTTTTTTAATAACCCCAAAATTTTATAAATTTGTAACCTGATTAAAGGCCCACCCTTTTAAGTTGTAAAGGCGTTTCATATTTCCAATCCAAGACTTACCCAACATGCTTCAATCAGGTAAATGACTTCAATCACGGCTTCACGCTTCACGTTTCATGCTTTCTCGATCGATATCAACGACATACCCAACAGGCTTCAATCCATTACAAATTCTTGATCGATATCAACGTAGCCTCTGTTTGAGCTTTGGCCTTTTCTTTTCCCTTCAACATTGAGTTATGCTCCTTAAGGTTTATTGAATAATATAAGAATCTTAAATTGATGTTAAATAGTACGAGAAACTCAAATTGTTAGGTTTAAATGCTTAATATTTTAATATTCTTTGTTGACAATTGTTTGTTTGAAAAAAGTTTAAAAATTGGAATAGTTAAATACTAAGGCTTGTTTTAGCTTGTTGTTGTTGTCGTCTTGTGAAGTTTGAGCCTTGTTGGGTTATTTTATGCTATTTCCAAGCTTGTTGCTAATTGCTTTATACAAACATGAAAGAACTTTAAGTGTTTCTAGCTTCTAACTATTTTTAAGTCGTTTCCAAACTTGCTGCTGCCATTTGCCAATTGCTCTATACAAACAATACATAAAAGAACTTTAAGGGTCTGTTTGGTTTGCGGGATTGTTTTTTAGGGATTTGGATTTCATGAAAGGATTTGGATTTGAAGGAATTTGGATTTGAAAATCATAGGTGTGTTTGTTTTGTAGGATTTGCAATGGAATTGGATTTCCATTATTTATAAATAATTTATATAAAAATATAAAAATAATTAAATTACTGTTATAGTATAAAGGAAATAGAACAACAATAGAGTAGGGAGGAGAAATCTGTAGTCGTTCTTATTAATAATGAACCCTTTAAATAGGGATGCGATTACAATGAAAATGAAATATACAATATGGTAACTAGAATGATTAGGAGATATTCGTCACTCAATCATTTTCTATTTGATGAAGGCACAATATCCTTCAACAATTACATTTTTATTAATCAATTGTTACAAAAGAAATGTTTTTAACATTTTAAAAACATTATTTCATACAAATCCTACGAAATCCCGTGAAATCTTGAGCATCCGCCAAGGATTTCAAAATCCGATGTTCATGGGATTTTTAATGAATCAATGGATTTTAACTCCTTACCATCAGGCAAACCAAACACCGAAATGGATTGGATTTGAAATCCAAATCCCTCCAAATCCCTCCAAATCCCGCGAACCAAACGCGCCCTAAGTTTTTCTATTCTAACAATTGTTGAGTTTGCTGTTGGTGACTTGTTGCCTTGTTGTTTCCAAACTTGCTGTTTCCAAAGTTGTTGTTGCCAATTGCTCTATACAATAATACAAACAGTACATAAAATACTTCAAGTATTTCTATTATAATAATTGTTGAGTTTGTTGTTGTTGCCTAGTTGAGCTTGATGATTGCAAGCTTCTTGTTTTCAAATTGTCTAATAGAACTTTAAATTTTTTTATTTGCAAATTGTTGTGATATTTATTTAACATTGTAGTGAGATTTTACAGATATGGATAAATTTTTGATAAAGAGAAAACCAATCATTGATTCATCGGAGCAACCAAACGATGATCAGTCTAAACAAAGCCGAGTTGAAATCAACTTACCCGATCTTCCCTCAGATCCTGGAATGCGTATTAGGATTTTAGATTACAATGCTAATATTCGAGATGAAGTTCGAAGATCATATCTCTTAAAAGGACCTTTAACCTCGAAACCACGAATTTCCTTACACTCTTTTCGGGAATAAATCACGAAGATTCAACGTTGCCTGGTTTGATGAATATCCTACATGGTTGGAGTTTAGTGCAGATCAAAATGCTGCATATTGCTTATGTTGTTATCTATTTAAACCAAATATAGGAGCACAAGCAGGTGGTGACTCGTTTGTTGGCTTAGGATTCAAAAATTGGTCAAGGAAAGAGAAGTTAAGAATTCATGTGGGAAGCGTTAATAGTGCTCACAATCAAGATCTAGCAAATTGTGATGCTTTGCTGAAAAATAAACAATACATTGAAGCTGTTTTTATCAGACATTCAAAACAAAGTATCATAGACTATAAAATACGTTTGACTGCATCGATTGATTGTGTCTGGTTTCTCTTAAGACAAGGTCTTTCTTTTAGAGGCCACGATGAATGTGAAACTTCAAAGAATAGAGGGAACTTTATCGAGTTGTTGCAGTTTCTTGCTGATCATAATAAAAGCATCGAGGTTGTTACTTTCAAGAATGCTCTGAAGAATCTCAAGTTAACTTCACCGGATATCCAAAAAGGTATAGTTAATGTTGATGCGTCTGAAACAACGAAGCTTATTGTAAATGATCTTGGTGATGATTTTTTCTCGGTCCTTGTCGATGAATCTCGTGATGTTTCAACTAAAGAACAAATGAGTGTTGTGGTGCGTTATGTAGATATGAAAGGAGATATAGTTGAGAGCTTTCTAGCTATCGAGCATGTCCCAAATACCACATCTATCTCACTTAAGACGACGCTCGATAATTTGTTTTAGAGACATGGATTGAGTATCTCCAATTTGCTTGGCCAAGGATATGATGGGGCTAGTAATATGCAAGGTGAACTTGGTGGGCTCAAAACTCTAATCTTGAATGAAAATGCTAGTGCTTATTATGTTCATTGTTTTCCTCATCAACTTCAACTAACTCTTGTATCGGTGGCAAAGAAAAATTTGAAAATGGCTAGTGTATTTTTCTTACTAACCAATGTTGTTGGAGGTTCATGCAAGCGCCATGACCGTCTTCGTGAATAACAAGCTAACAAAGTTATTGAGGCACTTAGTGTAGGTGAAATCCTAAGTGGTCGAGGTCTCAATCAAGAAACTTCATTGGTTAGAGCGTGTGACACACGTTGGGGATCACATTATGGTACTTTAATAACTATGGTTATGTTGTTTTCATCTGTGATCGATGTGCTTGAGATGATAGAGGAAGATGTATTATCCCAAGAACAAAAATGTGAAGTGATGTTGTTATCTAAATCCTTGCAAACATTTGATTTCATTTTTTGTTTACACTTTATAAGAACTTTATTGGGTATTACCAACGACTTATCCTAAACATTGCAAAGGAAAGAACAAGATATTATGAATGCAATGAACTTGGTTGGACTTTTCAAGAAACAGTTACAGAATTGAGGGATAATGGGTGGGATTCTATGCTAGATCAGGTTACTTTGTTTTGTAAGAAACATGATATTGATGTTTGCATCATGGATGAGATGGATGAGATGTTCTTACTTCCTGGACGGTCACGCCAGAAAGCTCCACAAATTACAAACTTACATTACTATCGTGTTGAGTTATTTTATGCTGTCATTAATTTGCAGCTTATGGAGTTAGACAATCGTTTCAGTGAGACCACCACCGAGTTGCTTATTTCCATGTCATGTCTTAGTCCGAGAAACTCTTTTTCAGCTTTTGATAAAAGCAAATTGATTCGTCTTGCTCACTTTTATCCCAAAGATTTTTCTGAGATGTAGCTTATGATACTTGATGACCAATTTGAGACTTACGTTCTTGATATCCGGAATTCATAAGATTTTTCAAGTCTAAATGGGATTGGTTGTCTTGCACAAAAAATGGTTGAAACAAGAAGGGATAAGGTGTTTCCACTCGTTTACTTGCTTATCCGGCTAGCCTTGACATTACCGGTTGCAACGACAACAGTTGAGAGAGCATTTTCGGCTATGAATATTCTGAAGAACAAGTTGCGCAATAGAATGGGAGATCAATGGTTGAACGACAACTTGGTTACTTATATTGAAAAAGACGTGTTCGCGGATGTTGCTAATGAAGATATTATTGATATGTTTCAGAAAATGAAGACGCGTCGAATTTATTGTTGAGTTTGTAAAGGTTAGTGCTTTGACTTTTGAAATGTATATTCACTTTTTGGTTGAACTTTGCCATGAATATAATATCATCATATATTTATTCTTGTTTTATTAAAGAGGACCACCCTTAACAAAATTCATGGCTCCGCCCCTGATTACACTTACTCATTGAAATAGCCACAAACCCCACTCTCATTCACTTAAATGACGTTTATTAAGTAGTGAAGTAAGTTGCAGAGTTTTATTGATTTGATATTGTTAATTTGTTTCAAATGATTTTTGAGATTTTTTCCAACCTAAATTATTCAATGGTGATGTTTGAATGTGAATAGGGTTGTAAACGAACCGAACGAACACGAACGGAGGCTTGTTCGTGTTCGTTCATTTAACTTAACCGAACAAACGAACGAACACGAACGGTAAACGAACGAATTTTTTTGTGTTCGTGTTCGTTCGTTTAGCTTAACCGAACGAACACGAACGGTAAACGAACGAACACGAACGGTAAACGAACGAAATTTTTTGTGTTCATTGAGAAAATTTGTTTGTTCATGTTCGTTTGTTAGGCTGTTAAACGAACGTAAACGAACAAACATAAATGAACGTAAACAAACGAACGTAAACGAACATAGATGAACATAAACAACATAGATGAACATAAACGAACAAACACAAATATAGAATAAAACCACCATTACTTATCATTTTGTTCCTAAAAAGTAACATAACAAAATGAAAAACCTGGTAAACTTAGGAGCCATAAAAAAGAAATTCTAAAAATTTAATTTAATTAATGATTTTACATACTTATGTCATAGTATATAAATATATTTATATATATAAACGAACGTAAACGAACATAAACGAACGAATATAAACGAACGTAAACGAACATAAATGAACGAACGTTCACGAACGTAAATGAACGAACGAACGAGATCGTGGTTCATGTTCGTTCGTTTAACTAAACGAACGAAAAAATGTGTTCATGTTCGTTCGTTTATTAAATAAACGAACATAAACGAACTTCCCGCCGAACGGTTCACGAACGGTTCGGTGAACGTTCGGTTCGTTTACAGCCCTAAATGTGAATGCATAATGACCGTTACCTAGGTGTAGCGAACGATTGATGACTTTGCATATAAACTGCAACTCTTACCAAAATTTACATCCCATTATGTCTTACATGTTTTACTCTCAAAAAAAAGGTTAGCAAAATGGACTAATCCAGTTTGACAAATCAGATTATGGAGAAACAAGCAAGATGTTACAACACAATTGATATTTAAGACAAGTAAAAAGTTTGTAAAATCCTAACAAACTATTTCATTTTAAATTATTAAGTTCATGAACTATTTTTTTAATGAAAAAAATTATTAAACTTTATCATTTTGAATTATTAAGCCCCTAAGCTACTTTTTCGGATGAAAAAACCATTTAAATTTTTCAAATTGAATGAAAAACTATTAAACTTTCTCATTTTGAATGGTTAAGTCTCTAAACACTACTTTTCAGGAAAAAAAAATTCAGAGACTTAATCATTCAAAATGAGAAAGTTCAATGTTTTATCACAATCAAAGTGAAAAAATTTAATAGTTTTTCATCCCGAAAAAGAGTTTAGGGACTTAATCATTTAAAATGGAAAAAATTTAATAGATTTTGCATTAAAAAAATAGTTTGAACACTTGATCATTTAAAATAAAACAATTTGTTGAGTGTTTATAAAGTTTCTCCTTAAAGATAAATAAGATAACCTTAGTATTTATAGCTTTGAGATTATTTTACTACAACTAAATATTATCTCATTAAAAACAAAACAAAGTAATGATCACTTAAAAAAAACAAATCCAAACACCCCCTCACATTTTATATTTAAACCACTTATAAATATCGTAAAAAAATCAAGCGATTTTAGAACTCGATATAATTTGAAGAGTAAACTACATACTTGGTCCCTAAGGTTTATTGGTTTTAACAGTCTGGGTCCCTAAAATGAAATATCTATGGCTTGCATCCTCGTGGTTTCCATTTTATAACGTATTGGGTCCCTAAAACTAACTTTGTTAGACTTTTTCTGTTAAGATAGGTTAAGTAAGAGGGGCATTTTGGTCATTTTAAGTTTAGGGACCAAACATGTAATAAAAACCATAGGGACCAAACATGTAACTTACTCTCTATATATTTTATATATACTTAATAATTAATAATTAATAACATATATATTGTATATAATTTATCACCATAATTTTCACAATTTTTTATAACATTGTTTTTTTTATTACAACAATATATTTTTAACTTTGTATTTTTATTATGGCATAATAGTTACATTTTTCTTTATTATAGCAAAATATATTCAAATTATTTTTTTTATTATGGCATTATAGTTACATTTTTTTCTTTATTATATTAATATACTTTCAAATTGTTTTGTATTTAGCCATTGTACTTTTAATTTTTTTTATTAAATTGTATGAAAGTTATATATTTTAATGTAACATATATTTTAAACATATACGATTGTTTTTTTCCTTAAAAACATATATATTTTTAAATAAATTACGTGGCATAGATAAAATGAACCATCAATTTTTTAGATAGTTTCCTCACTTTACCTTCCGATTATTCATACATTTTTAAAGGAATTCTTAAAAAATAGATGAAAAACATAATATAGGTGGTATATGAATAATCGGGAGAGAAAGCGATGAAGTTATTCAAAAATAAAACAAAATTATTCATTAATATAACAATATTTAGAGAAATTGTAAAACACATTTTACATTGCTAACGTTTAAAAAATGTTAAAAAGTATGTGTTTTTTGAAGAAAAAAATGTATATGTTTAAAAAGTATGTTACATTAAAATATTTAATTTTCATACAATTTAATAAGAAAAATTAAAAATACAATGTGTAAAAAAAGAAATGAAAGTATATTACTATAATAAAAAAATGTAACTATAATGCCATAACAAAAATACAATTTGAAAATATATTATTTTAATAAGAAAAAACGAAAAAAAATGTTATAATAAGAAAAATTGTGAAAGTATTTGATAAATTATATAATATATGTATACACCCACAATATATATGTATATATGTTATGATTTATTAATTATTACGTATATATAAAATATATAAAGAGTAAATTACATGTTTGGTTCCTATGGTTTTTATTACATGTTTGGTCCCTATGATTCTTATTACGTGTTTGGTCCTTATACTTAAAATGACCAAAATGCCCCTCTTACTTAACCTACTTAACAGGAAAAGTCTAACAAAGTTAGTTTTAGGGACCTAATACGTTATGAAATGGAAACCACAAGGATGCAAGCCATAAATATTTCATTTTAGGGACTCAGACTGTTAAAACCAATAAACCCTAGAGACCAAGTATGTTTACTCTAATTTAAAAATTGATTACTCAATTCAAGTGTTGTAGGTTTAATTTTTGAGGAAAAAAAAATAACATACACATTAGAATTAAAAAAAAATATGAATTTGGAAGATGATGCAAGTTCATGTCGTGAATTTATATTAATGTTTCATATCAAAATTCAACATTAATTAAATGAAAAATATATATATGGATGGTCTCTTGGCACGTCCATGTGAGTGACACGTTACGACTATGTATGGTGATGATCATCAATCTAGAAAAAGAAAGAAACTAAATAAGTCATTATCTTATACCAAACTTAACGAAAAAACTACAAGAGTCTTAAATGCTTAGGATAATTCTTAACATATTTCTCTCTAAGTCATTGCTTTGAGCCTTTGATATCAAGTTGTCATCTTCTACTTTTTTTTTTAGGGTGGTGATGTTTTGACCATATCATAAATATGAACAATAATATAAACAATCTACAACCATTCACGACATAAGTCTTATATCAATCACATCACTTAAACAATTTAATCTTAAATGCCTAACATGTAACTCAAAGCCTAATATAAGTGGGTAGACCTTAACTAAAAGTATGAACTAACATAATATCGAATTAACCATAGGGGTTGTGACGTACTGATTGAGGCCCTGGGGATATGGTGGAATATCTCATCTGTCCAGGGTTTCGAATCCTGGCGTACACAACAATTGTAGCCATCACGACTGATGTATTGCAGTCATAATTTATCATGATTAGTCCAGACATACATAGGATACCCTTCACAAAAAAAGACATAATATCGAATTGGAATATCATAATATAATCAATGTTAACTGAGGAGAGTACATTTTCTCCTTGCACTAGTTGCTTTATGCCATAACGGACCTTGAGATACATACTGCTAGTTAGCTTGTGCTAAGTGAGTGAGGTTTTCATATCAAACAATGACTAAAATCAATTCAAGCAATATTTGAAATTCATCCAACATGTTTTCTAAACAATGAATACCATGCAAGAACTAATCACATATATAAGATTTTGAAATCAGAGTTTACATTTTGATAAAATTCGCCATCGTGTTACATTTCAGTTCCTTCTCTAGTCTCGTCTTGAATTTTAAAAATAAAGAGTAAATTACGTGTAATAGTCTTAAATCTGGAAAGAGCGACTTATTTAAAAAATTCAGTAATACACCAAATAAACGATAAATCTCTTCCTATAAAATCAATACTTGAATTACCTCGAATACAGAATCTAGGTTTAACATCAATAATTGATAAACCATGCTATTCATAAAAGACTACGTTAAGGTCAGATGTTATTAAAACCCAATAAATGTCTCTATGTCCGAATGCGGAAGATGTCACCGAATAACTAGATCCTTCTCGTGACTCTAACTAGCACTCAGATCATCATAGCGTTGCTAGTACCAACCCTAACGATAACATGATACACATGCCGACAAATAAAAAGGTTAGACTTACGCCTAGTGAGTTCAACCAGTTTTCATCATAATTATAAAACAGTAAAATTGAAAAGACTGCGGATTTAAATCAAATTTTGGAAAGGAATTATATTTATCGTAAAGGCAACATCTTTCCAAACCCACCACATTCTTGATGAAAATTCATTATTCAAATTACCCAATTATATGCAACAGAAACCCAATACTCAAACGACCAAGAATAAAGTATAAAATATTAAAACGGGAAACACAACTTTAATCAAGTCTTGTAATAATTAACTCACGCTTACCCTTGGAAAGGCATAAAAACATCATAAGATGACATGGGAGACCCGATTTACCACCGATAATGACAGAATATGTAAGTAAGCCACATTTCAATGTTATATAAACGTCACTTACAGATAACCAAAATAGGAAGCTCAACTCCTCGAGTCTTTTGCTTGTAGAGTCACCAAGTTCAACTCCTCGAGTCTTTACCTTGAGATCTCCATAATCCAAGTTAGGCTAATTCACTTAGAAATTACACTACACCTTAATGCCTATTTAAGCCACAATGTCTATTTCAAGTTACAAGCTGGGGGATGCAATCCTAATCATATCAAATAAAACCGACTTCTATGCCTACGGATCCATTATATTCTAGCCATAAAATTACACGACTCCAACTGAATGACTAACGTACTTAAAACATGTAATTTTCATAATGAATATGCCATAAATGCATATATGTAACACCCGAAAATTTTAGTTAAGTTTATGAAACTTTGGAAAAGGCTGATATAAGAATTCTGGTATTTCAGGCCTATTTTCAAGTGTTTATATCATATTTGGTTGGAGAATTAAAGAAGGAGTCCAACGATATTTTTCGGAGTGAATTTGGAGCTAAGACGAAGCAAATATGGGTAAAACATCGTCTAAGGCTAGTTTTCATGTGGGTTAGGATGGAAGCTGGTTACGAGGTGAGTTTCAGAGTTGAAACTAGCTTGATAACTAGCCTAGGCACTTTTGCACTCAATTATGCTTAGCGTGAGTTACAAAGCCAGTTAGCAAATCGTAACTAACTTCACAAGTAGCCCTAAGCTCTTTTTACTTGATTTGTGCTTAGCGTGAGTTACAAAGCTAGTTAGCAAATCGTAACTAACTTCACAAGTAGCCCTAAGCTCTTTTTACTTGATCTGTGCTTAGCGTGAGTTACAATGCCAGTTACGAAAACGTAACTAACTTCACAACTAGCGTTGGGGTCTGTTTGGTCAAGCTCGGAGCCGCGTGAGTTACAATGCCAGTTACAAAAACATAACTAACTTCATAACTGGCGTTAGCCTCTGTCAGCGTTTTTAAAGACCGAAAATCGGGATCTTTCTCATTTGAACCATATCTCTCTCAATAATGCTCCGATTTGGGTGATTCAAGTTGCTATGGATTCGTCTCTTGAAGCTCTACAACATGAAAACAAGTATGGCTAGAGGCTATTGGTTGATTTTGGAGTTCATAGAAGTGAAGGTAAGATCTTAATCCTTGAATCTTGAATCTAGGGTTTGGGTTCTTCCACCAACAACTCTCATTCTCTCTTGGGTTCGTTCTTGTGTATGTTTTGGAGGTTATGTAGGTGTTCTTGAAAGACTTACACCATGGATATAGGGGTGTAGCTCGAGGATCTAAAGTCTTCACCGAATGGAACTCGGCATTGGGGTGAAACCTAGATTTAGCTTAAATCTAGCAAGGTGAGTTCAAGATACTTTGTGAAAACTTTGTACATGCCAAAAACGTTCTTTTTGAAATATTAACATGTTTTACTTGGTATTTATCAAATGTGTGAGTATTTGGGTAAGTTTGCATATTTGGTATAAAAGAGTTTATAAATCATATAAAAGACTTATACTTGAGTTTTGGGGATTTTGGTAAATGAAGTATAAGTGTAAGTTATTTGGATGCATTATCTTTTAAATGAAAACCATTGGGTTGCATTTGCATCTGTAAAGTATTAGAATTTATAAATAGTTGAAAAATACAGGTTATTGCATTATGGGTCATTTTGTAAATGCATAAATGTGAGTTCAAATCTAAACTTATAAACTCAAATACTTGTTGTAAATGTAGTATTTTACTGATTCCTAAACTTAATTTCAAGTAGTTGTGTATTTGGGTAAGTTTGGAGGTTTTGGGTCAAAATGAGGATTTTGAGTATTTTGTTGTAGATGATGAGCTGAGAATCATTAATGGTTTAAAATACTTGGAAAGGTTATAAAATGAAATAATCTTTGGTTTTGAAACTCAAAATGATTTGACCTAGTTTTTGGTAAAACTTGGATTTGAAAGGAAGTGGTTTATTGAAAGGGGTTTTCAAGGTTGGAAAACTAGTAATACGTCTCGCTGATGTATTCGGTAGTAGGACTAGTATGTAATGGACCCATAGGCATATAGTCGGTTTAAAGGCGGGTTTGTTGTCCCTTTTCGGTTGCATAGTAGTCATCGGGGGCCTGGTACCGTTGGGTATTATGCTGGTTTATTACCGGATGCCATTGACTATATGTATGCGCTAGTGGGGGGTCATCGGGGGCCATGTACAAAGGTACATAATCGGTTATTGCCGGTTGCCATTGACCTTAGCGCGGGCTTTCGTAGGAGTCATCGGGGGTCGTGTACTAAGGTACATAATAGGTTATTGTCGGTTGCCATTGGCTCTTATAGTTGCTCAACATCGAGTAGTGACCTACTTTTGTATCCGTCACCAAAGATGGTATGATCGGGAATTCCCCGTGAACTTCAGATATTTCTATCCCTTTAAAGGTCCGCGTGAGTTAACGTTTTATAAAACATGGTTAAAGGTATGTTTTCTATCTTCACGTTTATAAACTCAATCATGGTCGTGTGAGTATTGGAATTGGTATTACGTTAAAAGAATATTTATATTTAAAGTATTCTCTTCTAATGTCATTTTGGTCTAAAGCTTTTATTATGGGACTATTGAATTTGGGGAAAGACGTTGCTTTTATAATAAGGTTATTTCCTTTGAGAATTATATTTTATCAAGCACATCTTTTGGTTTCAAATCAATCATAAATATGTTAAAAACTCTTGAGCTCACTAGGCGTTAAGCCTAACCCTTTTTCTTTGTCGGCATGTGCATCAGGTTATCGTGGGGATTGGTACTAGCGACACGTGTGGACTTGAGTGCTAGGAAGTGGCACGATAAAGACTCATGGTGATGTTTTTCGCATTCGGAGATAGCGACTCTTATTGGTTTAGTAACACCCAACCGTAAGTAGGTCTTGTATAGGACTTGAATTGTTTGTTGTAGAGGTTTATTACTAATTGTGGTTTGAGGAAGTTATTTACTGATGTAATATTAGAAATTTTAAATTAGTCGCTCTTTCCAGATTTGAGGGTGTTACAATATAACCTCAAAATCTTGACATAGAGAAATTTAAAACCGGACAAGTGTCCCGAACACTTATTAAAAATCAAAACCGAGCCAAAAGATCAACTCAATATACTATTTTATAAAAGTCATCAAAAGAAATAAAACGTATTTGACCAAAGTTTATTCAAATGTATATATTCCATAGAAAATGATTAACTCAAAACCTGTCATTGGTTGAGACAAACCATTTTACAAATGACAACATATCCCATTATTTCCAAAATATCTCATAACACGATAACATGCATTTTCTAAACGGTTTATAAAACCAAATACATCAAAAATGAAATAATGTCAAATAATCCCCTTTTTATAAAAATAAATCATCAAATGACCCTACACTTATGATTAATTTATCGAAATGTTCAAGAACTCAAATACAGGCATTTACAAAGATTTGTTAACCTAAATTTACCAAATATGCAAACTTCTTCAAATACTCGACATATTTGATAAATAACAAGTAAAACATTAATACTTCAAAATGGACATTTTTTATATGTACATAGTTTTCACAAAATAACTTAAACTCACCTTACTAGATTTAGGCTATGTTTGGCAAACTAGCTGATAAGCTAGCTGATGACTGATAAGCTAGCTGATAGCTTATAAGCTAGCTGATGACTTATAAGCTAGCTGGTAGCTGATAAGCTAGCTGATGAACAAATTATGTTTGGCAAAAAGTAGCTGATAACCATTTAAATGACTAAAAAGGACATCTTAAAAAAATAATAATTAATATTAATGAGGGTATAATCAGAAAAGATGACAAAAAGCTCCTCATAAGCTACTCAAAGTAGCTTATCAATAAGCTAGCTTATAGGTTAGCTTATAAGTCAGCTTATGTACATCCAAACATGTACACTGAAAATAAGCTAGCTTATAAGCTAACTTATAAGCTAGCCTATTTTTGCCAAACAATGCCTTAAGCTAAATCTAGATTTTACTCCAAACTTGAGCTCCCTTTGAAGAAGACCTTAGATCCTCAAGATAATCTTCTAGATCTATGATGTAAATCCCTCAAGGACACCTCCTTATCTCCTAAAACATATACAAAAGAGAACCACAGAGAGAATGAGAGTTGTTGCTACAAAATGACCTAACCAGATTCAAAAAACAAAAGATGTGATCTTACCTTCAACTCTATGAGCTCCAAAATCATCAAATAACCTTTAACAATCTTTGTTCCTATCTTTAAGATCTTCCAAAGACGAAACCATAGAAAAAAATCGCTCAAATCGTTAAAAAATGATAGAGTTATGACCAAATGAAATTTTATCCCAAAAATTCAATTTTTAACCTCTACATGCTATGTGCAACCCTCACATGCGACCCAACCACCCATGTAACAACCCCTAAAATATAAAGAAAATAACAAATAATTTAAACTTTCAAAAACTCCTTAGATACGAGATAACTTAAATAAAATAATGACTTCCCGAAGGATAACAAGATACGTATCAGAGATTCTAACTAAACTATCTAATCCCTAAACTGATTTAGAATAAGTCAGGTGTTACTAATGTCATCAAATCTGTTATCTTCAAAATCAATGACGCTTCTACCCATCCTAATAGACCTCTCGAGTTCCAATACAACCCGGAATTCTTATGACCTGATATACATGTCGATAAGAAAAAGTGTTATGCTTAACTCCTAATGAGTTAAAGAAGTTTATCTCAAGAATAAAAGCATTGGGACACAAAGAGTTTTCCCTTTTTTCCAAGCGTTACCTTTATAAAAGCATTTATAGATGAGGCAGTGCATTCCCATAAAATCATTGTTTTCCAAATAGAAGACTCGGTCACAAAATACCTCTTTAAAAACCACCATGCAAATTTATTCTTGAGCAATAATAAATAAGGCCTGGCCAAAACATATACGAAATGCGATATATACCACATACCCCAAACCACTGAAAGTAAGGATAGACTCACTACCCAAATAACACCTTTTAGTGATGGGGAAGACCCGATTCCCTCTGTTGTGGCTTAACACAAAGTAAGCTAGAATTCAACGTTAATGAGTATCACCCAAGATCACGGTCCCGATGTTTGACCCCTCATCGCGTACCCACCGCAATACCTAAGGTCCCCGAGTCCGACCCATATGGGTTCATATCCGTAACACCCTGTGTAACATCCAACTTTCTAAACTTTCTTAAATATAGTGTTTAAAAGAGAATTTTGTGTATTACTTGGATAATATACTATTTTGAGTAAAATGACATGTTAGATTTTGCTAAGTGTGAGTAATAGAGTATATAAGAGGGCCCATAGGTAGGATTATTTTTGGAACAAGTGACTATTACCAACACCTCAGAATTAAGATGATTAGGTGATGTAAAGGTTCAAATTACAAAGTACATGGCCTAAATGGAAATTGGGTAGGTAACTAGAATGCCTAAATAGGAAAAAATCTACCCAAAACTTGAACGGGATGATCTAAATGGTGACGTAAAAGTTGGAACACCTTTGAATAAGTTAATGTGAAGTGTTAGAATTGACGGAGATCGAAAAAGTCGTGTAGATTGCACTTTATGCAAACTTTACAAAATAGGTTGCTATTTCGGTAACCTACGTGCGCAAAACTGAAATGGTAGGTGTTCGATGGGATTTTAAGCTTTGGAAGTAAGTTTTGGACCTATTAGGAGTTGTTGAAGGTGTTGGAAAAATTTTATGGGATTCCGAGCTCAAAATCACGAACGCAAAATTACAAAGGAAAGCGTAACACTTACAAATGTGTAAAACTGCTTATATTGGGAGATCTTTACTGAAATATTTTTATTGGAAGTTATACGTTATCTTATTACGAACGCGTAGGCGAAAACCTCATCGAAAACGGAGGTCCGAGCGAAAAGTTATGATATTTTTAGTGTTTAATGGTCAAATGGGTCAAAACCGGGTCAAACCCGACCTAACTCGGTTTTCATGGGTAAAAATGATGAAAATTACCCCATTTTCTCCCCAAATCAGTTCCAGAAAGTTTACACACACTCAAGGTGCGATTTTCACATAGTTAAGCTTAAATCATCCAAATCTTGATGATTTTGGAGATTAAAATGTTAGATTCTTGAAATTATGTGTTAATTATCAAAGGGGTTATATTAAGGATATTTGAAGTTTGTGAAGGTCTAATTCTATTGTTGGTTAGAATTGGATATTGCCGCGTTCGGTTGTTTACTTTGAAGCACTGTGAGTTTATATCGAACGTACACTTATGTGTAATATATGTATATGCTTTCTTACTGTAAGTTAGTTTAATTTTCATATTTTACTAAGTATGTTGAGTCCTCTGGCCTAGTATTGGTATTCGTTGTTCATTTCGTGTTATCATTTGAGTCCGGATCCGAGACTGTTTTCTTTGGCCTTTTGGTAAACCATGATCTACGGGTATCACTTCGGGTGATATGTTGTAGCATGGAGTTTGACCACGTATCCCAAGGAGAGGGTGGTTGGGTGTGGCATATTGGTTTTTCGTACTCACGTATCCCGATTGGTAAGGAGTCGGGTGTGAGTACTTTGCACGGGCCGTGTAGACGAAGAGAGGGTGTGGTGCACATGTATACCCTATTCGAGATAATGATATTTATGTTTTGATATGTTTGTTATGCTTTAGTTGATGCTGACATGATATGTTGATCGTTCGTTTTGTAGTTAAACTACTCTTTTTGTTTTGTTCCGGTTAATATATGTATTTACAGCATATTTGTACGCTTCGATATAACCTCACTAAGCCTTGTCGCTTATTCTATTAGAACAAACTTTTTATTTTCAGGAAGAATGGTAATGGGGAATGGTAAAGATAAAGCGGCGTAGATTCAGTAGAAGGTTTCAAGATCCCGGACGACATTTTAGTACTTGTCATGTAAATATTTCGTCATGGGTTGTAATTATGTAGTTTTTGAAGTCGTATAGTTATAAATATTTTGTCCCGACTTTTAGTACAAAAATCGTTGGTTCTAACTTTCGTTAAACTTTTGGATTGACATGTTTATTTTGTTTGGTTGAACCGAACTTCACTTTTTGGTGAAAATCTAAAACTTATATCCCGTATTTGTTTTGAAGATTATATTTTTTTTTAAATGTTTTGGGTTTATAGTAATGAGCTTAGTGTAACTCCGATGTTACACCCTGACCCCGTGCCTACTTAGATACCATAGAATTATACTAAAACCAATGGCATTGGAGCTCGACCCTATACGAGTTCATCCCTAAAATACTAGTGTGAACTATAAGAGGCACCAACCTCTAATATGGGTCCCAATGTCTTACTCCAACGAGTTCATCATCGTAATACCCAGGGTCCTAGAGGCATTACCCACATGGGTTCATCTCTGCAATACCCACGGTCCTAGAGGCATCACCCACATGGGTTCATCTTTGTAATACCGACTACCGAAAAGCCTAACAGTGAGTGGTCACAAAACAAGAAACTCGAAGGTCTTTCAACAACCAAGATACTTACTCATATGCCTATGGATCCAATGCAATACAATATACCTTACATGACTCCAAATGAAATACGATGCACCCAAGATATGAAATTTCCAATAATTAAAGCACGTATAAGTGATACATCTAATATTACACATCGAGTCATTAAAACCGAATGACGTCCCGAAGGTCATTTGGATTGAACTTTAGTTAGAAGACTTGTAGACCGGACATAATGTTTGCCACATGTTTATGCGCTAGATATCAAGCATCTCCAAAAGAATCTCACCTTAGTGCTATCAAACGTATTTTTCGGTATTTAAAAGGTACTACTGATCTTGGCTTATGGTATCCCAAGGATACAGGTTTCGAGCTAACTGCGTTTTCAGATTCTGATCATGCCGGATGCATGCTTGATCGTAAAAGCACGTCGGGACACATTCAATTCTTAGGCGATAAACTGGTAAGTTGGTCCTCGAAAAAGCAAGCATGCGTCTCCACTTCTACCGCAGAAGCCGAATACATAGTTGCCGCAAGTTGCTGTTCTCAAGTACTGTGGATGCGCACACAACTCAAGGACTATGGATTCTGGTTTGATAAGATTCCTATCTATTGTGATTCCAAAAGCGCCATCGTCAACTCAAGCAATCCTGTCCAACATACAAAGACTAAACATATCGACGTTCGGTATCATTTCATCAAAGACCATGTCGAAAGAGGTACGATTGAATTATACTTTGTCAATACAGAACTACAGCTTGCCGACCTGTTCACCAAGGCCTTGGATGAGAAACGCTTCCAGTTCCTAGTGTCCAAGTTGGGCATGCTGAATCTTAAAACCTGATTTTCTAAATCAGCCCTTTCAAAATACACAAAACGTCTATCCAAGTTTTATGCACATTCCCATTCTCTAAAAACTGTGAATCTGCATCACTCTTGGATTCTCGTTTGTTGGCTTTTGAAATTACTTTACAGTTCTGTATTTTCATCGTTTTTCCTTTCTTTCTTTCTTATCGACTATGTTTTTGCCTAACCAGTTCAGGTTTTGAGGGGGAGCGGCAAGGTACGATTTTTCTATCTCACAATTGTAGGGGGATCAAAGTTTTCTTATTTCACGGGGGAGCACAAATTTAACCTTTAAGTCGAGTCAAACTTAGTTTGAAAATCAAAGTCAAAGTTCTCGGCCCCTCTTGGCCCGACAAACGTTTTGTCGACCAAGGTTGGCACGACAAAAACCTCGTTCGACATCTTGCTGATGTCATCAAATATCTCGGCCCAATGAGACCATGCTACGTGTCATCACCCGATGACCCACTATTTAAATCTCGGGCCCTACTCTCATACACTTAATTTTCAAACAAGTTTTTGATTTTCCCTCTCTCTCACTAAAACCCTTCGAATACTCAACTTTCAGAAATTGATTTTGCAAATCATCGATTTTTCCAAATCTGAAAGCATCACCAGGTTCGCATTCTTCTCTTAATCATCTTTATACCCTGGAGTCTTTAATTTCCTTCATCGCATGCTCTATTATTTGTCCATTAGACTGTTCAGTATCCCAAAACCCTGGGTTTCCGAGTTTTTCCTTGATTTATGTCAATTTTGGGGTTTCTTTTATGCGTATTTGGTTTATCTGATACTTTAGATTTACTCACTATCACTAATCGCACCTAGACATAGGATTTTCTTTGAGTTTTAGGCCGGCTTTCGCATCTGTCACTTAAGATTTTTTTTCAGATATGCTTTGAACTTTTATCGACTCCTTAAGACATACTTTAAGTTTTTGTCGAGTCATAATGATAGATAAGAACAACTTCTTAAACTCTAAGTACTTTTTGTCGATCCCTTTAGACCCGGCTTAATCTTTTGTCGAGTCTCAAAGGCTCGATGAAAATCATCTTAGATTATCCAAGTGATTTTATCGATCCCTTAAGACCCGACTTATTTTTTGTCGAATCTCAAAGGCTCGATGAAACTAATCTTAGATTATCCAAGTGATGTTATCGACCTCTCAGGACCCGACTTATTTGTTGCCGAATCTCCAAGGATAGATGAAACTCATCATAAATTTTTTCAAGTGTTCTTATCATCTCATTAATGACCCGACATAAATGTTTATCGAGTCTCATAGGATCGATAATCTTTCTTCTATTGTCCAAGTATTTTTATCGACTCCTTAGGACCCGACATAGTTTTTTGTCGAGTATCAAAGGATCGATAAAGATCGTCTTCAAAATATCTGAGTTTTTATCGAGTATTTGACCCGATAAACTTTGTTTATCGACTCGACATTCTTCTTGTCGACTCACAGGTATGTTCTCTAACATTTTTTACCAAGTCTTTATGTCGACCCAGCTTGACTCGACATTCATCTTTTCATCGATCCTATAGCAATCGATAAATTGTTTATCGACTCCAACGGACTTGATATTCGAACTTATCGATTCCTTAGGACTCGACATCCAGACTTGGATTTTTTTTAGCCTGCTTTCATCCTTAGTACTGACTTTTCCTATGATTTGCTAACTGTTTCATTTCAGTTCTAATGGCGGCCATCAATGATCCAAACCTTTCCGACGATGAACATCCTATGCCTTCTGAACGATCCACCGAACCCAGTACCAACGCGGTCAACCAGACGACCTCCTGATGCCCCGAGACAAACTACGATCACTCAAGCCAAACAATCACCGTCTCGGTTTTGGCATCACAATCGAACACCAAGTCATCATCGATATTCTTCAACGCCATCCACTTTGATATGCCTTTGCTTTGGACCATCGGGTACCCCTGTTCTATCTCCAGCAATTCTGGTATACATTAACATACCATCTAGATGACGGTGACCACCACTTTACTGCCAAAATCGACGATTTTGTCACCCGCTTAACACCTTCTCGGATTCGTCGCATCCTCCGCCTTCCTGTCGCCACCGACGAACACCCGTATGATGCCTTTGCAACCGAACAACAACTATGTGCCGATATCCGAGCCCTTAGGTACAACTCACCCGAACCCCTCACAAGCCCCGGCCAGTTCAAGAGAATGTACCTGCCTCAAATCTGGTTTTCGCTATTCACCATCGTCAATCGATGTCTGACTAGAAAACACACCGGCATGGACAAGGCCAGTACTGCGGCCTTACGAATATTTCATGGTATAGCTTTCAACCGTCACTATGATTACGCGATGCTCATCTGGACGGACTTCGTGGAGCTAGTTGAAGACAAGTCAAACTATCGCGATCGTGCCTTCGTACCATTTCAACGGTTCCTTCAATTATTTATTCATGCCATGCTGTCATCCAAACCGGATATTCCTCGCCGAACAGGATCACCGTTGGGACCAACCAACTCACTAAAGTTCCTCAAGCTCAATGATCGCCAGTTTAACTTCATCATGCCAATCCCTGAAGTACTACTTGCCTATGCTGATCAGATTGCACCGAGTGTGATAGCTTATAGGGAGAGCTACGGCTTAACGGCTCAACCACCTCCGGTTGTGCCTGCCCAAGAGCCAATCCGCGAGGAACACCTTGTGCAAGGAGAGGGTCCAAGAATAGATGAGCAGGTTCAGGATCATGCGGATTCTGAACAGGGTGATGAGCGTATTGTAAGGGGATATGACGAGGGCGGTGCACCTGATCAGCCAATCCCGACAACTGCTGCCCCATCCATCCCAATTCCACCACCCACTAACCCACGAGCGGCGTCTACTTCCCGATCTACTCCACGTTTCAAGATGCTCGTTAGCCGTAACCGTGTTCGCCCACGACCTTCATCGTCCGATGAAGATGAATCTGATACTCAACCCATTTCCCGCCGTCCAAGAACTGCTGCCATCGAAGAACAAGCTCTTAGTCACATTGGTCCACAACCACCTCTATCCGATTCTACATCGGACACTAATGAACAACCTACTTCAACAAATGATGAGCCGATTAAACCCTTCGACTTTGAAGCAGATCAAGAACATGATGAGCCGAATGAATCCTTCGACTTTGAAGCAGATAAGGTCTCTGGATCAATGTCTGACATCTTCGCCGAGCCTTTTACTGGAGAGATAAGGAGAGAGGAGGGAGAATTAGTTGAAAAAGAAAGCGTGAGTGTGAGCGATGTAACGAGAAAAACTATAGTGAGCGCGAGACCAGATTCCCCCATCCAGGTGACCGCGTCAACTAGCCCTACTCATTCGTTGGGTATGTCTAGTGGACAATACGCTGTGGACCTAGCAGCGCACATGCACGCCCCCCCCCCCTAGCCACTCTGAACGCTCCCAACAGCCAACAGTTTCACATATACTTGTGAGTCTAGCTCCTTATCTAGCTCCCCCTCCATTCGGGAGGCACAACTATTGAAACAAGAGGCAGTAGCTCACCTGCTTCGACTTCAATTGTATGCACTTCGAGTCTAGAGCCAAATAGGGACCACGTGTCTACACTCACTGAGAGCCTCCGTGGCCCAGTCGGAACTCCTATAGTGATGTCCATTCCGGACATTTCCCGAGGATTGGGAGGATATCCTACCAGTGCTACATCTATGCCACCACTGAACGTAGGTCATATAGTTTTTTCAACTGTTACGTCAACGGGTAATCTAAGTGATCCCGGTGTTTCCCAAACAGGTACCTCGACTCCAGCTTTTACTATTCCCCCCACGGCTCAAGCACTTATAGAAGCTCAGTTACAACGAGCTAGAGCCACTTTGAATGAACATGCTGCACTGATGACTGCTGAAAGAGAAGCTTTTGTTAGAGAAATATGTGCCGCTGCTCGCTCCGGTCAACTTGATCCGAATCAGGCTAGTTCCTCCCGTCCCAGCAGCAGTCGCACCCCTCCAGATCCAACACCGGACCCCAGCAATCGGCCTCCATCAACAATTCGAAATGAGTACAACACCGGACTAAGAGCGGTGGTGCGTCACATTCAAAAAGAACTCAGATACAGCTATCTTCATGATTTGCAACTTGGAATTGAAAGTGAACAAAAGAAGATTCATATCGCCAAACCTAATCAAACAAATCCTGAGTTGGATAAATATGATGTAACGACTGTTTTGTCATATCCAGCACACGGAGTTGTATGGATGCACATGAAAGGCGAAAAGAGATTTCTGAGATTTGATGAAGTTGCTGCATATTCTGATGGAACTTTATGGGGAATTCGAAACAGACTAGCTTCGGAGATTGCTTCCGACAAGAAGAAGACAACAAGGATGAACTCAACCAGAAGAAATTCTCTCTTGGAAGCTATCAGACTAATTGACGAAAAGATTATGTTTCGTCAGACTTTGAGAAGATTTGAAGGCATGTTCGAGCTGAAAAAGTAAAGACTCATTTTGCCACAAAGGGGGAAATTGTTAGGTCTATTATTTTAATTGTGACAAAATAAGGAAAGGATATGCTTTAATTGTAAAAGGAAGTTTATAATTCCTTAAACTCTTTTCTTCCTTAATTAGTTTAGACCTTTCAATATAAATAGGAGTATAGGGTATCGTTAGAAGAGTCGATTAACATAGAGCTAAATTCAGATTATACTTTCATTGTAATCGATATTAAAGTGAGATATACGACTACGGAAATTCTCTCAAATCACTTTATTCGTATTGCTTTAATCGCGTTCTTAATTATATCATTGTGCTTACTGTTTCTGGGGTCAACATTTTATAAATACAGCAATAACATTTTCTAACACATAACCTTGAAAAGATTAGTCCATGAACTTTTTGTGTTATGTTTGTCAATCCTCAAAACTATCGGGATTGTCAAGTGTACCTAAATGTTAAAATATATTTTGTACACTTGCACTAACAAATAATTTCGTTACTAGCATTAGCTCGATATGTACTTCAGTTATTATATTTATTTTAGGATATTAGTCAAGGATTTTTTTGGTTGCTCAACTTTGAAGGTGTTCTGACTTAGGTAAAGTGTTGAATTAGGTGATACAAAATCACCTTGCATTTATTGTTGTTGTTGTTGTTCGTGACTTGTTCGGCGATCTGGAGCTCGCATATTATAGTTGAAAATTTTAAGTGACTTTGTTCAGGATGCTTGCAAGTAGTATGTATGTCAAAATAACTTTTGGTACATTACAAGTGAATTTTAGACGACCATCGAGTTGCATGTGATATCACGATGTTTCGTAAGATCGGATGACCTGCTTTGTGAGTTTGAACTTAAACGATGTGAAGTCCCTGATGCAGTATTTAGATCAGTGAAATGTTAAACGAACTACATGTCGCATGTAATATCATGTAAGGGTATTGAACTGATAAATTCGACCTATAGGTTTAATTTTGAAATGGTTCTTATTTAAGGATTGTAGGTTTATAATTTTTTGAGAGGAAATACATATTGAGAGAAATTTGTTTGCACTTTTGAGTATTTCAATTGTATGTGTATTGGTCGTTTGTTTTGCGTTTTCGTCATTTGTGAGCCTTAGTTGACTCGTGAAATATGATTGACCTTCTCTTCTTGTGGGCATACACTATCACGTTAATAAATGAAATCACGTTAGTTCCGATGTTGTTATATGTCTTGATCATTGTTTGCACGCTATAATGCATGATACTTGTTGGAAGTTTTTTTTATCAAACTAGTCAATCAGATCCTACTTTGTTTCATATTTGGTTGGTGGGTGTTGGTCATGTTTGCTTAGATTTGGACTGGGATGTTTGTTTGAAATATTCCCAATGTAACACCCTTAAATAAGGAAAGAACGACTAATTAAAAACTTTCCAATAATATATCGAATAATGAATAAAATCTCTTTCAATAAATCAGTACTTAAATTAACCCGGACAGTAAAACTAGATTTAGCATCAACAATAGGTAAACCAAGTTTTACGTCGAGACTAGGTCAAGGTCGGTGTTATTAAAATTCATTTACAGTCGCTATCTCCAAATGTGGAAGATGTCAACGAATAACTAGATCCTTCTCATGCCTCTAACTAGCACTCACTTCATCACGATGTCGCTAACACCAAACCCCAGCAAGGACCTGAGGCACATGCCGACAAATAAAAAGGTCAGACTTAACGCCTACTAAGTTCAAACATTTTTCATCATAATTATAAAATGGTAAAAACTGAAAGACTGCTTATTTAAGTAATAGTTTCTCAAATGAAATGTCTATATATCATAAAAGCAATCTTTCCAAATACCATAATTTTTGTGATGAAAGCTTTGAATCAAAATACTCATTCAAATATAAACTCAACACCTAATACCCACTCAAAACGTGAATAAAGTTCAATGCTCAAGTACTAAAACTCGGATAAAGCTTCATTAATCAAAGTATCAAAGCATGGGTAAGGCTCAATATCTAAAATCACAAATTATGAATGACACTTCATACTCAAAACGTCACCGAAAACATGGATAAAACTCAATACCCAAAACAACACCTTTCGGTGAAGGGGGAGACCCGTTCCTGTCGATCGTGGTGAAACAAAAAGCAAGCCATTCATCAATGTTTTCAAGTAGCATCCTAAAGTCACGGTCTCGATGCTCGACTCCTCACGAGTTCATCACCGCAATACCTAAGGTCCCGGACCCGAACTCATACGTGTTCATCTTTGCAATACCCGGCCTTAATGCCTACAAGCCTCAAAATCAAGGGTACCAGTGCCCAACTCCTCATGAGTTCATCATCGTAATGTTGATATGGTTTGTTGTGTTTATATGATTTGATATATGTATGCTCTTGAATTTTGATATTATTTGTTGAGTTTAACTATACTCGTTGCCCTAAAATTAAAAAAAGGGGTTTGGAGTTTGAAAAAACTCAGAGAGGAATGTGTTGTCTATGAGCTTCTTCTTTCGTAACATTAACGCGAATGGAGTTAAATAACAGCACAACAATTTATGTGATATATATATATATATATATATTATATATTGAAGCAGTAAGTTTGTTTTGGAAAGATAAGGAACGTATTAATTTTACTTGTATAGAGTTATTCTTGCAACATTTTTGAAGAATTTTCGAGTTCCATGTTTTTAAATCTCATACTGGTTCAAGTTGGTTGCATCAAGTTTTACCTTAGAATCGGTGTTACTTAACTTTTGTCATACCAATATTTATGAATTTTGGTGTAAAAATTTGTTTTACCAGTGCAGAAGTAGCATTTATCATATTTTTCATAAATTTTGTTTTTTGAAAAACCCTTCAAAAATCATACTGTGGATGCTCTCAAAAATCATATTATTTTAATGTTTTTCCACCAAAAACAATCTTTATTTATTAGAATAATAAATTTATTAAATATTTTAATAATATAAATTTTTAAAGATTCTTTAAAATAGAGAAGTTGTTGGAGTTGCAATATAATAATTTTAGAGATTTTGTTGAAAATGCTCTTAGGGTGCGTTTGGTACGCCGTCAGCACAGAACAGATGTTACACGTTTGGTAAAACATGATATGCCAGAACATGATAGAACATGACAGAATGACCAATTTACTCCCAGTGAGTTGTTTAGTGTTTTTTTAAAGTCAATTTAAGGTTGGTTTTTATTGTGTTTTTCTTTAAACAACAACTTCAATGTTGTTAATACCTTCTACCCATCTTTTATAACATTTTGTTAAAAAGAATTTGTTTTATGATTTTATGATTTATAAACTGTCATGACATCAAAACCATAAAAACCTGTGGTAAGGTCTCGTCTTAGAACAGAAGGCTTTTTGGTCATTTTGATCCAAAAATTCTTTCAAAACCTTTGTTTAAACGTTTTTTTTTAAATCTGCCAAATAACAAGTATTTTGATTTTGTTTATCAAAACACTTTTTTTTGAATATTTGGTATTCTTTGTACCAAATCCTTTTGGTTTATACACTTTTGTATTAAACCATGTTCTTTCTCTTTGGTTTTCCAATTCCAGTAACAAAAATGGCCACTTCAAGCAAGAACGTCAACACTGGTACTGTAGAGATGCTTCCCATTACTGAATTACAGCCTTCTGCCAACACTGCCTTCAGCATTGAACAAGTACTTTTGAAGTCATGCAACCACGTTGCTCTGCTGGAAATCCCTCTGGACCGTGCCTACCTGAGAGATGGTGCTCTGTTCATCAAGAAATGCCCCCTTCACTACGCATTCTGGTATACGGCTTACTGCTCAACAGTGACCACAGAGAAAGGAACTCAGCTCCCTGCTATTGTTTTACCATAAGCATGGACTCCCTGGACATCACTACTGGGGCAATAAGGGTGGCTCTTCGTCTTCCTGCCAAACCCAAAGGTCAGCAATGGGAATCTGAACCCACAAAGGAGGAAGTCTAGGGATTCCTCACTCAGATAGGTTATGATTGGCCTCCATCAGAGAAGAACAAGAATGAGCTCAATAAGGAGCTCACCAAGATTGATAAGGCTTGCCTACCTGCAAAGTGGCAACCCACATCATTCAGTGCCTTGGCACTAAAACTGGAGGTCAGGAACAAGCAAGCAGAAAGTTCCTTGACATGGCGTATGCTCTATGATGGTCGCCGAATCACCTTTGCAACGATCATCTTCGAGGACCTTCACAAGAGAGTCATTGTTGGAGCGAGAAAGCCTACCATTCCCTATCCCAAATTCATTTCCATGATTCTGGAGTTGGTTTTTGAAGGATATCCCAAGAAGGGAAATCAATCCTTTTCTCAGGTAGGAAAGAAGTCCCTTAAGCATGATGAAAAGCAGGTGATGCTCCCTATATCCCTGAGATGGTGACAATCATCAGGGGTCCCTCTCTCATGCACGCCTCTGTTCCTCCTCCCACCTATGTGGCTAAAGGAGAGAATGTGTCCGAATCACTGAAGAACCCATCAGTGATTGACCTTGACACATCTTCCTCCCCTGTGAAGAAACGGAAAAACCCAGCCAGTGATGGACAAAAAAAGTCCATCGCTTACAATCCACTCACAAAGAAGCCAAGAAGACTGTCTCTCAACAGACAACTCTTCCTGATTTTGGCGTACTCCAAACGCCTCCTCTCACCTCTGCCACGACAATGGCTTCAGAGACCGTTGCCGCTTCATCAGCACTACCCTTATTTTCAGAGACTCTGCCTAAAAACTTAGGAACCAGCTACGCTGAAGCTGGTACAGGTAGCACATTCACTACCTTCTCTTCTACTTCTACCTATTCTTCTTTGGTCCACACATCAATCCATGAGTCAGATATGGTTGTCCCCATATCTAAAGAGGTTGAGAAGCGTGTTATTCAGTTATCAGTTTTGTTTCGACCGTCTGAGGATTGGAAAGCTACATGCACAGGACCTGAGAATGTTTCTGACAAACATTCTCAGAGACAGGTATGTGATCCTCAAGACACAACCGTAGCAAGTACCAACCCTAAGAGTAATCCTTCAGATACTCTCAAGGAACCCTTGCAAAAAAACACTTCCTCCCAACTTCTTTCATCTAACCCCGAACTTTTTTTGGCTCGTTTATCTTTGTTATCTACAGGTCTCACTACCACCTTTACAGCTGCCACCACCTTCACTGCGGCTGTTGCTAAACATCAAGGTGTCTCTGATACACCTCCCTTCAAATCTGCATCCCTGAGCGTGGATCAGATTATGAAGATCAAGAAGGAAAAAGCTCAACGAAAGTCCATTCCCTCGCTCAACCAAGGTATTCCTCAGATCTCTCTGCCTCCTCCATCTGCCTCAATCTAGATACCGGCTCTAGATCATCTGTTAAATGAAGTTGCTCACATAAAGCACAGGGCAGACAACCTACGGATCTCTGCAGAACACATCTTCAACAAGGTATCCGGGGTACCGATCTTGAAGAACAACATCTTGGGCCTCCAATCTGAGGTCTCTGCCCTAAAGAAGGAAGTCGCCTCCCTGATCAAAGTAGTTGCTCTGACCACCTACTTCATTACTCAGTTGGGCACCAAGATGGAAAATCAGGTAGAAGAGCTTAAAAAGCAAGGACAAGCTGTTGAAAATCAAGGAGCCACACTCGTTGAAAATCAAGGAGCCTCCTCTCTGTCTGAAGCTGATAGAGAGAACCTGAGTCAAATCGCCAAGACTAAGAAGACACAAGTTGAGTCTCTTTCAAAACTCAGTAGCAACGTACGTACTATGTTGGTGCACGTTCTCCCTACTGGGAACAAAGAGGAGGATAAGTTCGCATAAGAACTCGAAGAAGAATTCATCTCTGAAGCTGATGAATTCTTTCCTAAGGCTCCACCCACTCAGCGAGTGATAGACGCAGTCAAGACCATCATCCCTGAAGATGGTGAGGAAATGAGGAGGAAGAAGAAGAAGAAGATGATGACGATGAAGAAGAGAAAGATGAAGGCACTTCATTCACTCTCAGAGATGAAGATGACGATGGTGATGATGATTCGACTACCTTCTCCAGATCGTCTCGTCCAGGGATAACACAATTTGGGATTGTTTTTAAGACACCCTTGGGGGACAGTCCCCCTCCTAGTCAGGAGCAGTCTGATCCCTCAGGGAAGAACAAACAAGTGATGGAATCTGAGTACCTCACTTCCCTAAATAAAGAGGGGGAGCTCAATACCACTGAGGTTAGTCTTCCTATCGAAATCTATCATCCTTTCTCTGAACCCCTACCTCTTATAGTACTACCCATTTCTATCCCTACCAATACTTAATTCATTAGAAGTATTGATGAAGTGTCTAACTCTGAACCATCTTCTCCTTCTCTTAGTGAACCCTGTCCCCCAAAGGTGACTCCCATCCTGAATAAACCTTCCACAACAGATTTATTCTCGTACATATATGAATCAGAGTCTTAAGAGAAAGAAGGCCTAATTCAGAGGCGTGTAAATAGAAAGCCCATATGTGAACCTGAAGAAGAAGAAAGAAGGGTTGTTTTAATAAACGAACTAGAGAGGACCAGAGTAAAAATCTCTTTTCGTACCTCTAGTCCTGAAGCTCCCATTCCAATAAATACTTATGATGAATTCCCCTTTCTCACCCCTGAAGAAAGAGAACAAGCTTTGCAAGCTCAGCAACAAAGAGATGATCAAGACAAAGAAAAACAAGAAAGCCTCAGGGTCACTAAAGCCTTGGCAAGAGAAGAAACACAGAAAGTTAAGCGACTCAGAAGAGATCAAATAAGAGAGGCTCAACAAAGTCCTAAAAGTCGCTGAAGCTTTAGCAAAACAGGAGCTAGCCGAACCAAACTTAAATGTAAATCCTCTCAAAGCTCAACAGAGGATTCTACAAGCTGCGAACGAAGATCATCAGAAAGCCAAAGAACAGAAAAATGAAGAACTAGAGTGGTGCAAAAAGAAGGTAAATTTACGCATATTCCCTTAAACAACTACCGATGTTACTATCTCAGGACGAAGATCAAAATCCGGTCCAAGGATAAAGGTAAATTTGATCAGAGAACATAGCACACTAGAAGAAGACTCTCAGTTCCTGAAGTTCTAAGATTTCTCTGAGTGGCTGGAAATCAGAGACGATATTCAGAAATTAAAGTCTCAGTTCAAGGCAGTTGTAGAAACACATCTGGATCTGCTCTTGCAAAGGATGTCTCAATACGTAACGGTTCCTACACTTCCCTCAAAATCCAAAAAGAAAAGATCAAAGTCCGAACTTGATGAAGGTCCATCATTTAGAAATGAACATGAGACAAAATTTGACTTTGAAAGTCTTTTCGCCCATCTTTTTATCCCTGATCTCTCAATGCTCAACACCTCCCTGCCAACTCAGAGAAGATATGTAGACAATGAAATAGTTGATGATCCTGAGCCAGGAAATAAGGAGATTCGTCTCGCTCCTGTCAAACTCCTCAAACTTCTTACTATAGCTACTGGGTGGAAAATGATCCACTCTATCTTCAGAAGAAAAGAATTGAGGAAGATCTACGAAGAAGAAGAGAGTTCTCTGATAACTCTCAGGAACCTGCTCCTTAGTTTCTATGTTTTCTTTTTGTAGTTTCCTTCAGTGTATTGTACTTTACTTCAACACTGTAATTTCAATTTCATATGTAATACTTCAGATTAATTATCAATGAAATTTAATGAAGTACTTTACCCCATCTATGTACTGAAAAGATCCCTAAAAATAATAAAGGGACAACAAACATATGAGTTCTGATAACTTTTAAACACCTTATTACTCGTTAATTTTATGTCCTATATTCATCAGTGAATGCACTTTATAGCTTATACACTTGTAAAAAAATGTGTTTTCATATCCTTATAAATGAAACTCAATTCAAATAGTGAATTAGCTGAAAAAGATCTCACAGATTAGTACTTAGAATTTTTACCTTCAAATTTTCTATGTCCTTAATAATTCTTTCAAGTAACTTTCCTATGTTGCTTAATCATAATCAAATAAGGGGAGATTGTTGATCCAAAATCCTTTAAGTGATTTGAATATGATTCCTCTATATACTTAGTGAAAATCCTAGTCTATGTTACTGTTCAGATTCAGCGATAGCATTCACTAATTTGAAGAACAACACTTACACCAAAGACCATTCAGCTATAGTCAAAGGCTTAGATAAAGAAAGATATGAATAGCTCGTGATCTAAAGCGGTTCAGTGATAACAACGTTCATCTAACAGAAGTGTGAGATCTTGTGTATGCCTCAGTTATACCTGAAGACTTCATCCTTGAAGACTCGGTATCAGTGATCAATATGGGGCCTACTCAGCAAGATCAAAGTTGATCTTATCCTCGATGCACAAATGTCAAACCCCCACTCCTTGTCAGAAAGGATGTACGAACTGTTCCCTACGTGCTTACCAACTCTGATCAGGCTACTATTCATATTCGGCTAAAAGCATGGTTGCTTTATAAATACAGGACAAGTCTCCTAAAGAAACTTGACACATGGCATGTACCTTCTGAGTTGCATTAAATGCAACGGGTATAAATAGATGAAGACTTCCATCTTCATCTTCATGCATGCTAATCTCTTCTACGAACCTCTGATCTAATTCTTATCTTTCTTTGTGTATCAAATACTTAGTGATTTCTAAAGTTGTAATAGAATAAGTTTTATATTTATTATTATTCCGCTTACAACTGTAAATTTGTTTATTGACATAAACTCATTTAAAAACCTAAAAGTTGTGTTGGTATTCATCCCCCCCCCCCCCTACAAACTGTATTGATACTTATACACTCTTGTAGACTCCTTAGGGACCAACATTAGCGTTTTTGCTGTTAACTTGTAGAAGTTCTCTATAGTTATTTTCTAGTGAGGCCTCTAAAGTAGTGACAAGGTTCTTTTCAGCTTTCAATCGTGAGACAGTTGAGAAATGATCCAAAGATAATGACGACCGGGGTGAAGTCTATCTCCGATGAACAATGTCTCTCTACTGTGACTTAGCAAGAGGTCCCGCTACCCGGTAGGATCCAGTAGTTGAGAGAAAAAACAGATAACTGAGGTCGGGACTGTGATAACTGGAAGTATTCGGAAATTGGAGAAATCCGGTAGTGTATCCGGATACGAGTGGGATTGAACCAGTCAAGACAGGTCGAACATAGTAAATAAAAAATTCAATCTAATGACTAAATTAAACACTATGAAGCATCAATACTAGTGTAAAAATGATCAAATAACATACACCCAACAATTTTTGTATAAAAAAGATGCAAAATTTTCAAAAAATTGGGCAATGATTTAAAGAACAGTCGATAAACTTCAAAAAACTTAGGTTTTCAAAATTCGGATTAAAATCGATGATTTTGATATAAAAAGTTCTACCAAATTCTATAGAATGATCATATGAGTCGATTAAAACAAGTTGTGATCTAGAATTTATGCAAAATCAACAAAAACTCTATACAACCCTAGAAACAGTCGCACGAAGAAGAACTCATAAAACTCAAGAAATTGTGTACCTTGATGAATCAATTCTCTGTCTTTCTGCTCTGATAACAATTGTGAGTCTAATACAAGCGCAATAATATGAATAATCAATCACGAACTATGATATGAATCGAATGCTTCAGTCATATGATTGATAAGAGAGAATAAGTTTACACAGTTTTACCCCTAATGAAAGATACGGCTAGTCTCTCTAACTCTCAACCCTGGAAAACATTAATTATTTATACGATATTAGGTATTTACAATATGAGCCTTTGAACTTCTATTCAACTAACAAAGTTAGCTCTAACACACACACACACACATATATATATATATATATAGTATGGAGGCCATTCAAGTGAGAAATTGATATTTTGTGAGATACGTGAGATGTAATCTCAGTCACAAATCAAAATTTAAATTAAGAAATTAATAATTTTGGTGATTTTGGCTCCATTTTTAAATAAGTTCATTTTAATTATTTTAGAAATCTTATCTTTCTTCTCTGTTGTTCCCTCTTTCCTGTGGTGTGAACTTTCCACTGTGATTCACACCATAATCGTATACACGTGCATTAAGATCATTCTCTCTCCTTACACCACTTATACCTACTGATGTCTACTATGATACCTACTATATATACGTAGGGCTGGCAATGGATAAAGGTAAACCTGTTACCCGTTATATTTCGACCCGTTGGATAAGGGTATGGGTAAAGAAAACTTTATCCATTTATTCAGTTATCCATTACCCGTTTACCCGACATTTTAATGGGTAGGATATGGATAAAGTGTTTTTCGTTATCCATTTACCCGTTACCCGTCTATATATATATATACATATATATGTATATATATATATATAGAAAGAGGTTCATGCGAGGACGATAACAATTTACGAGAATGTGAGGACAATCCTCAGCCAATCATTTTGTACATGAAATTTTTTATTTACAAAATCACAAATGATTCATGTACAAAATCATATATGATTAGCAGAGACTTTTCCCGCAACAAAAATCGCACGTGTCATTTTTGATACTAGTACAAAATCACATATGATTTTGTACATGAAAATTTTTTCATGTACAAAATGATTGGTTGAGGATTGTCTTCGCATTCTCGTAAATTGTTACCGTCCTTGCATGAACCCGCCTCTATATATATATATATATATATATTTATATATACACACATACATACATATAGTTATATAAAGTTAAATACCAATATATTTTTTAGAATGTTATGTTATATGTCGTATAACGTATATTAATTGGTATTTAAGCTTCTTTTAATGTCCATCAAGTAAAAGAGTTTGAGAAACAATATAAGGTTGCTAAGTAAATATAAACAAACATAAATGTTGTTTTTAGATTTTGTTTTATACTGTTGTTTAAAATAATATATTATAATATATTTAAAAAAGTATTACAATGTTTATTAGAACAAAATCACAAATTAGATATAAAATAAATATTATATTTATGAACTTATATTTTACTTATATGTTGATGTTTAACAATATTATTATAGTTTAAAATGATTTTTTTTTATCATTTATCCGTTACCTGCTATCTTAGTGGGTAGGGTATGGATATGGATAAGAGTTTTACAACATGGATAATTACCCGTTTCGTTACCCGCTATTTAAATAGATTGGATAACGGATTAATCTTTACCCTATCCTTACTCTATCCATTGCCAGTCCTATAATATACGTTGTGATACATTGTAAACAACATAAATATAATGTGAGACAAAGGAAATAACAAAACAATGAAAATACACTTTGTGTTACAGACTCAAAGATTCAAATATATCACACCGTGGAGAGTTATGGATTTTCTATTTATGGGAGTTATGATTTTATTTATGAATAGAATAAATTAATTAAACGTATTTATGAGTTGTCTTATTTTATTACTAAATTACCATTTTCTATTTACTTAATAAATAGTACAATTATCTTAAATAAGGGACTTATATTAGATTTTACGGTTATCATTCAAGATAGAGCTTATTATATAAAATTGGTATCAGAGCCTGCGATCTGAGTTTTGGCTGTTTTCTGAAGTGATCAACGCAAAAAGAAGGTAAAATCTCGAATTTTACACTTGAATTTTTGTCGACTCAAATTTCCATAGTTTGACCCGACAAAACTTTTCTCGATTCAGTGTACTCGATTAATCATCATAACTCTGAATCGACAAATTGTCTTTTTTTCTTAAAAAACCCAGATCTGAATGTTTGTCTAGTCTCTTTACCCGATAAAACTTAAAACGTGCTTTCGCTTGAAGTTTTGTCGATCCGTATTAAAAAAAAAAACTTGATTTTAATTCGGATAATTTAATTTGTTTTTATTAAAATTATTCTAGTTTATTTTGGTTCCTTTTGAAATTCTTTACATAAGAAAACTCATTGATTTTAATTCGGATAATTTAATTTGTTTTTATTAAAATTATTCTAGTTTATTTTGGTTACTTTTGAAATTCTTTACATAAGAAAACTCAGGAACTAGTAACTGTTGCAGCTTTTCTTACTAAAGAATTCTTAAGTAAAAATCATAAACTTTAGTAATTTTGGTTTTTATTCTTGACTTAACAAATAAGAAACTCGAGAACTTAGCTATTCTTGTCCAAAAAAATACTTGTTCTTTTTAGTCAAGAACCCTTTGTTCTTGTTTTCAAGTTTATCAGTTAAGAAAAATCAGATTAGATATCCTTAAGTTTTTATCGAGTCCTTTTCAATCAACAAATTTTATTATCGAGTCAACAGTGATCGATATAAAACTTTTTATCGATCCGGTTTTCATCCAAGGAAAAAAATTTCTAGAGTCTTTATCAATCGATAAACGTCTGTTATCGAGTCTTTTCTGATCAAAGAAATTTTTATCGAGCCCTTATCTTCTTATCGAGCCCATACCACTCGACAATTTTTTTTTGTCGATCCTTCGTCACCCGAGAAAAATTCTTCTCGGCCCTTCATCACCCGAGAAAACCTTCATCTATCAAGAACACCTTCTGTTTTCCAAAGAAAACTCAGAAAATTTCCAAAACTCACTGATCGAGATCAATTCGTCAGGTAACCCGTGCTTTCACGATGAGTTCTCAAAATCAACTTTCTGAGCTAAATGCACAAATTTCTCAACTTGAAACCAGACACACAAACAACATGCAAGTGTTGAATGAACTTTTAAGAGAACATGTCACTCTCAAATCTAAATTTAATAACTCAGAAGAATCAAGAAAAATTTTGCAAAATAAAAATGAATTTTTGGAGAAACAACTCACTGAGTATTCTAGGAATGGATATCATACATATGAAGAGTTTTGCAAAAAGACAAATCTGATAAAAATAAATTTTGATCTAAAAACCAAAATTTCTGAGTTAGAAAAGTTTATAGATCATGAGACTTATAATGTGGTTCTTAAAAGAAAATTAACTGAATTTTTGGAATGTGAGAAAGAAAAGATATTAACTTCTGATGAGAAACACAAGTTTGAGATTGAGCGAAAAGATTTTGAAAGCAAAATTAAAACTTGTGAACTAACCATTCAAAAACTTTCTAAACAAGTGTTAGATTTTGAACAAATTGTGATTTTAGAAAGAAAATCATCTGAAACAAAAAGTCAGGAGTTTTCAAAACAAATTTCTGATCTTGAAAAACTTTTGAAAGATGAAAGAAATGGTTTTAAAATTGAGAAAACAACTTTAATCAAAAAATGTAGTTTGATCATTGCTAAAAACAAAAATCTGGAAAAAGATTTTGAAACAGAAAAGCAAGCTTTTGAAAATAAAATTGACAAACTTTCAAACAAATTATCTGTTTTAGAAACAACTCTTGTAACAGAAAAGAATTTGAGTTCTGAATTTAAAAAATAAATATGATTTGGTCACAAAAGAAAGAGATGATTTATCCTGCAAAATCAAAGAACTTGAAAATGAGCTTTCAAAACAAAAACAAATGAATTCAGAATCAGTCAAACAACTTACTCCCGAACATTTAAATGCGGAGTTAGATGATCTTGAAAAATTGATTTTTCCTCATGATTTTGATTCTACTTCAAGTTCAAAGCAAACTCCTCTTTCTCCTATCTGTAAGAATAACTGTTCTTCAAGTGTTAAATCAAATGGTTATTCTAACAGCTCCAAATCATATAGTTTTTCAAATTCTCGAACTCATAATTCTAATGAGTTTCAAAATGATTTTGTTGCTAAATCCGATACTTTCAAGAATTTTAAAATGATTTGGAGAAAGAAATCAACTACAGATGACAGTGTTATAAACATGCCACATACATCTCCTATAGTTGATGCAAAATCATTTGTGTCCAAGACTAATTTACCTCATTTTGATCAAAACCATCAGTCAGTTAATCAGTCTAAGCGCCACAAATCTTTGTTGTTCTATTTGTGGAACAAATGATTTTGTCAGTCAAAAGTATACACATAAATGGTATGGTACTTACAGTATCCCCACTTCCCGATTTGTTGCATCTAAAGCTAACCTCCGAGGACCCAACAAAGCTTGGGTACCAAAATCTTGTTAATCTGTTTTGCAGGTACGTCATGTATGGTCAAAATTCCGAATATTCACATCACATGACTATCTTTCAAAAGATTTTACTACATTTGAGGGGGAGTATCACATTTTTACCATTTAATTAGCTTCATAGTATCTCAGCTATGAACCTATTCTTAAGTTTTGGCTTCTGAATATCTCAGTTCAGAACCCGTTTTACATTGCATTATGGCTTCTGAATACTTCAGTTCAGAACTCGGACTTTAATGTTTTAACTCTTTGTGTGTTAGGAATTAGAAGTTTCTATGGTCAATCCAAAGCCGGAAGGACCTACCCATGAAACACATCCCGAGGTTAGACATTCTGAAAGGGTGTGATTGAAATAATAATTGAGTGCTTGTGAGACAAAAGAAAAATGTGAGAGTGTGATAAAGACTTAAAAGAAAATATTTGGTCTTCACCAAACCTAAACAGTTATCCGGGTAGCCACACAATCTATTCATTCTCCATTCTTTGGAAATGAATATTGAAAATAAACATGGACCCAATGTTGATAACTTGTGTCACCCCACCCAGCTACTCAAGTATCTCACAACAGATATTTGTTTCATATATCACGGAGAATGAGCATATCTGCTATCTTTTCTTCACGAGAAGATTAAGATATTGAAAAACGAAGACACACCTCCGGTCTCCGAACTTCACATTCAAATGCACATCGAGTCTGTGAAATGAATTTTCACATTTCGAGCCTTTTAAATAGCATTCAATGCTTTATTATTTCTACACATTGCACGAGTCTTTGTGATTCCAAAAGCATATCTTTGTGTGTATGCCGGAACAGTTTGAGAAGTTAGTTTTATAACTTACTTCTATGGTAACTGGAAGTCCTATCAGTGCCTACCCGCTGCCAACACTGAATATAGGACACTTAATTAAATTTATTTTTGATTAAGTGATAACAGTTGCTACATGTGCTTTTGTCTGTTAGCCCATTACCCATTATTCCACATTCACGCTTCCACTTATTGTCTTTGATAATGTTCATAATGATTCGGATTCTCCATTATCATTCTGAGGGGGAGAAAAGGTATATAAAATACGAATGCTTCTTATTGTGAAAATGTGTTTCAAAGTCAAATGAAGAAAAAGATTGAAAACTTGTCGACTGATAAAGTAACAAAGAATCAACAGATACCTGATTTGATCGACTCATCTTGGCCCGACATCAATTCTTGTCGAATCTACTTGGCCCGAGATCTTTTTATGTCGACATCGCTTGGCCCGACATACTATTTGACCCGACAAGTTTTATACCCTACGACATCGCGACTCCTTCAATTTTCTTTTCATGCTAATGTTAAGGGGGAGCTACGGAGCTTACAAGAGATCATTTTCGTAGGGGGAGCAAAAGAATCAAGAAGAAATATTTGTTGACAAAAGTTCCACCGTCTTCAAAAGAGTGCTGATTTGCAGAATTGTAATCTCGAATACAAAGGGGGAGATTGTTAGGTCTAAAATTATTCCGAGATGACAACTATTGAAGACATGAAGGACCAAAAGTGCAAAGTCAACAAAGTCTTTAATTAGGAAAGATTTAATATTTAAAATAAGGAAAGTATTGTTTTGTAAGAAAAGGCAAGTGTATAATGCCTTATTCTACTGTTTTGTAAGAAAAGGCAAGTGTATAATGCCTTATCAAAAAGTAACATACTTTGTTTTAATTCCTATTTTAAGTAACATATTTTCAAAACACTCATTTCGGTACCTGAGATATAAAATCTCAAACTTTTAAGTACCTGGGTGACCGGTTCAACCATTAACAAGTTACCATACTGACATGTCAGATGATATGGCAATCCAACTCAGTATTATTTATTGATGTAAGCAGCTGATATGGATATCTTTTAGGGAATTTAATTATTTTGACCATTCTACAAAACCAATTTACCAAAATGACCATTTTCTTTCTGAGTTTACCAAAATGACCAAAACATACTCGATCTGCATACCGAAATTCATTTCAGATTGATTGGGTTTGCAATACCCCCAAAACCTCCGCCACATACACTAAAACCTCCGCCAAATTTGGCTGAGGTTCCAAAACGACGTCGTTTTGGCCCTTCTTCGCCGTATCTCGAGACCGTATGAATACCTCCACCAAACCCTATATATACCTCCGCCAAATTTAATGGAGGGTCCCAAAACGACGTCGTTTTGAGGCTAAATTTATTCCTGATTCTCTAGCAATTGTAAGAGAATATAACAATTACCTACGGTTTGACTCCTTTTTTCCTACATAGTCCGTGAAGTAGCACCCAAAACATCACCACCTTTTCCTTCATAATCCACCCCACACCACCCTTTCCTTAATAACACCAAATGAGGACCATGACTATATTTTACATCTTGAGGGCAACATTCCAAATTCTATTTTATTTGGCACCATACGTTCGAAAAAATAAGCTTCAAGAGATTAAATTTGGCAACTTTGAAAAATGGCTAATGCTCGTCATTTCCGTTGTACGTTTTTTGCTTAAAAGTACAAATATATGTTGTTACGTGTTTGTTGTTATATGTATACATTTGTAGCCATTTATTTGAAGTTCATAATTTTTTCGTTACATACCCGTAAAATTTACGTAAATCATTTCTGTATGTACGTTTTTGCTTAGGTCCCTCACGGTTAAAAAATGACAAGTTAGGTCCCTCACGGTTAAAAAATGACAAGTTAGGTCCCTCAAGTTGATAAAATGCCCAATTAGGTCCCTAATATATAATTCATGACTAGTTAGGTCCCTAATCTTAAAAATGACAACTTAGATCTCGCAACTTTAAAAAATTACAACTTAGGTCCCTAATCTTTGATGCTTGACTACTTAGGTCCCTAATCTTTAAAAAATTTACAAATTAGGTCCCTCACGGTTAAAAATGACAAGTTAGGTCCCTCAAGATTAATAAAATGCCAAATTAGGTCCCTAATATTTAATGGTCCCTAATCTTAAAAAATGACAACTTAGATCCCGCAACACTAAAAAATTACAACTTAGGTCCCTAATCTTTGATGCTTGACTACTTAGGTCCCTAATCTTTGAATTTTTTTACAAATTAGGTCCCTCGCGGTTAAAAAATGATAAGTTAGGTCCCTCAAGATTGATAAAGTGCCAAATTAGGTCCCTAATATTTAATTCATGACTAGTTAGGTCCCTAATCTTAAAAAAATGACAACTTAGGTCCCGCAACGTTAAAAATTTACAACTTAGGTACCTCAACTTGTCTCTGTGTGTTACAATGTACCAGCCTGGGAAGTGGTTGCCTACCCTCCTAATATATTTTAAAAAAAATGTTACACTAAGAAAAAGTTAACAAAATTATGAATTTTCAACGATATTTAAAGAACATACCGAGGACACATCAATCATCTCCCTGACTTGGAGAAGTTTTATCATTTTTGGCACCCGGGACCAACGAACTGCCATCGGGTACACATTATTGTTTTTAGAGTAGTATAAGGCGCAACCTGGAAACATTTCTAGAATTCATATATGTTAATTAAAATGTCAACAATTAGTAAATGACAATAATTAAATACAAAATCTATGTAAAATGTATAAATATTTAATTGACAACATTTTAACTAACCTTCAAAGCATATAAGAACTCATGGATCGTCAATTTTTACTTCTCGCTGTTCGTCGTCCTGTATTTAAACAATTATACATTTGCCCGATTGTATAACTCCAAATAAAACACCCCCATGGATAACTGTGCCTCATCACCAAATCAAAAACTTTCACATTCGTCCGATGGTTAAGAAAAAACATATTAACCACCAGCATCAAACACACCCGCACGACATTGTAGTCATCCATATTGTCATTCGACCCCCCAAGAGTATTAAAAACTTCCATCACTCGTTCCAACTTAGGTGTGTGTAACACCCCTAAAATTGGGAGTTAATTTAAATCAAACTAATGCGGAAATATTAAATGAGTAGACATCACCCATAGAAATGGGGAGAGTAAAAGAGTTTACAACTTCAATGGATACTAGATGACAACCTATTAATCTATGCAGTTTACAAATACAGATTAAGTTCGGGTGTCTCTAATCCTCAAAATAACTTTCTATGCAACTCTATCTGTACACACGAAGATGTACTCCAAAAAGAATGCCTCTACCGGCATCTAGCTCCACTCAATCCCTTCGAGCCCCACTAGCACGATCTCCTGATATACATGTCATTTTGAGAAGTTTGTTTTATAACTTACTTCTATGGTAACTGGAAGTCCTATCAGTGCCAACCCGCTGCCAACACTGAATATAGGACACTTAATTAAATTTATTTTTGATTAAGTGATAACAGTTGCTACATGTGCTTCTGTCTGTTAGCCCATTACCCATTATTCCACATTCACGCTTCCACTTATTGTCTTTGATAATGTTCATAATGATTCGGATTCTCCATTATCATTCTGAGGGGGAGAAAAGGTATATCAAAGACGAATGCTTCTTATTGTGAAAATGTGTTTCAAAGTCAAATGAAGAAAAAGATTGAAAACTTGTCGACTGATAAAGTAACAAAGAATCAACAGATACCTGATTTGATCGACTCATCTTGGCCCGACATCAATTCTTATCGAATCTACTTGGCCCGAGATCTTTTTATGTCGACATCGCCTGGCCCGACATACTATTTGACCCGACAAGTTTTATACCCTACGACATCGCGACTCCTTCAATTTTCTTTTCATGCTAATGTTAAGGGGGAGCTACGGAGCTTACAAGAGATCATTTTCGTAGGGGGAGCAAAAGAATCAAGAAGAAAGATTTGTTGATAAAAGTTCAACCGTCTTCAAAAGAGTGCTGATTTGCAGAATTGTAATCTCGAATACAAAGGGGGAGATTGTTAGGTCTAAAATTATTCCAAGATGACAACTATTTAAGACATGAAGGACCAAAAGTGCAAAGTCAACAAAGTCTTTAATTAGGAAAGATTTAATATTTAAAATAAGGAAATTATTGTTTTGTAAGAAAAGGCAAGTGTATAATGCCTTATTCTATTGTTTCCTTATACCGTATTTCCTATACATATAAATAGAGGGTTAAGGTATGCAATAGAAGTTAGCACATTAATTCATATCATTCAAGAGAGAGCTTAAGAGAGATATCTATGTAACTGTGAATCCTTACAAGTTAGATATATGACTTATTGAAGTTATTCATCTTGTTCTTCGTGTTCTTGCTGATTTATACATCGTTACCTGATTTACTGGGATCCACAAAAAGTATTGAATTTCTATTTGATTGAACCCATGTATATCATAGTTTATATATAATTATGGAGTATATTATTATATAATTTATGTGCATATAGTAAAATATTATATTTATAATAATATATACTAAAGTATATGGTCATTTTAGTTTTGTTAGGAGGGTAAAATAATTTTTTTGTTATTTTTTATCTCATGTCATTCCATTATTTTGATAGAACAAAAAACTTTACTTTTATGTAGAAATAAGGTTTTGTCCCACATATTTTTATCTCATGATATATTTTTTCCCTCATCCCTCTTGTCCATGTAATCTGTATAGCAAGACTTAATTGATTCACAAAGATTTACAATTAAAGAAAAATTAACAAAAAAATACATTAATTTTCCATTATTATTTATAATAAAATTTACATCCGGTTTAATGCACTATCCAATGTTTATTTATTCATTCTTCGGAAAATTCTAGTAAAATATTTTAAAAAAATCCATGAAATTAATAAGGACAAATTGTATCAAAAAGTAACATACTTTGTTTTAATTCCTATTTTAAGTAACATATTTTCAAAACACTCATTTCGGTACCTGAGATATAAAATCTCAAACTTTTAAGTACCTGGGTGACCGGTTCAACCATTAACAAGTTACTATACTGACATGTCAGATGATATGGCAATCCAACTCAGTATTATTTATTGATGTAAGCAGCTGATATGGATATCTTTTAGGGAATTTAATTATTTTGACCATTCTACAAAACCAATTTACCAAAATGACCATTTTCTTTCTGAGTTTACCAAAATGACCAAAACATACTCGATCTGCATACCGAAATTCATTTCAGATTGATTGGGTTTGCAATACCCCCAAAACCTCCGCCACATACACTAAAACCTCCACCAAATTTGGCTGAGGTTCCAAAACGACGTCGTTTTGGCCCTTTTTCGCCGTATCTCGAGACCGTATGAATACCTCCGCCAAACCCTATATATACCTCCGCCAAATTTAACGAAGGGTCCCAAAACGACGTCCTTTTGAGGATAAATTTATTCCTGATTCTCTAGCAATTGTAGAGAATATAACAAATACCTATGGTTTGACTCCTTTTTTCCTACATAGTCCGTGAAGTAGCACCCAAAACATCACCACCTTTTCCTTCATAATCCACCCCACACCACCCTTTCCTTAATAACACCAAATGAGGACCATGACTATATTTTACATCTTGAGAGCAACATTCCAAATTCTATTTTATTTGGCACTCTGTTATACCTTACGTTCGAAAAAATAAGCTTCAAGAGATTAAATTTGGCAACTTTGAAAAATGGCTAATGCTCGTCATTTCCGTTGTACGTTTTTTGCTTAAAAGTACAAATATATGTTGTTACGTGTTTGTTGTTATATGTATACATTTGTAGCAATTTATTTGGAGTTCATAATTTTTTCGTTACATACCCGTAAAATTTACGTAAATCATTTATGTATGTACGTTTTTTGCTTAGGTCCCTCACGGTTAAAAAATGAGAAGTTAGGTCCCTCAAGTTGATAAAATGCCCAATTAGGTCCCTAGTATATAATTCATGACTAGTTAGGTCCCTAATCTTAAAAAATGACAACTTAGATCTCGCAACTTTAAAAAATTACAACTTAGGTCCCTAATCTTTGATGCTTGACTACTTAGGTCCCTAATCTTTAAAAAATTTACAAATTAGGTCCCTCACGGTTAAAAATGACAAGTTAGGTCCCTCAAGATTGATAAAATGCCAAATTAGGTCCCTAATGTTTAATGGTCCCTAATCTTAAAAAATGACAACTTAGGTCCCGCAACATTAAAAAATTACAACTTAGGTCCCTAATCTTTGATGCTTGACTACTTAGGTCCCTAATCTTTAAATTTTTTACAAATTAGGTCCCTCACGGTTAAAAAATGATAAGTTAGGTCCCTCAAGATTGATAAAATGCCAAATTAGGTCCCTAATATTTAATTCATGACTAGTTAGGTCCCGAATCTTAAAAAAATGACTACTTAGGTCCCGCAACGTTAAAAATTTACAACTTAGGTCCCTCAACTTGTCTCTGTGTGTTACAATGTACCAGCCTGGGAAGTGGTTGCCTACCCTCCTAATATTTTAAAAAAAATGTTACACTAAGAAAAAGTTAACAAAATTATGAATTTTCAACGATATTTAAAGAACATACCGATGACACATCAATCATCTCCCTGACTTGGAGAAGTTTTATCATTTTTGGCACCCGGGACCAACGAACTGCCATCGGGTACACATTATTTTTTTAGAGTAGTATAAGGCGCAACCTGGAAACATTTCTAGAATTCATATATGTGAATTAAAATATCAACAATTAGTAAATGACAATAATTAAATACAAAATCTATGTAAAATGTATAAATATTTAAATGACAACATTTTAACTAACCTTCGAAGCATATAAGAACCCATGGATCGTCAATTTTTACTTCTCGCTGTTCGTCGTCCTGTATTTAAACACTTATACATTTGCCTGATTGTATAACTCCAAATAAAACACCCCCATGGATAACTGTTCCAAAAATCCAAATTTTCTATCGCCTTTATCACCAAATCAGAAACTTTCACATTCGTCTGGCGGTTAAGAAAAAACATATTAACCACCAGCATCAAACACACCCGCACGACATTGTAGTCATCCATATTGTCATTCGACCCCCCAAGAGTATTAAAAACTACCATCACTCGTTCCAACTTAGGTGTGTGTAACACCCCTAAAATTGGGAGTTAATTTAAACCAAAATAATGCGGAAATATTAAATGAGTAGACATCACCCATAGAAATGGGGAGGAGTAAAAGAGTTTACAACTTCAATGGATACTAGATGACAACCTATTAATCTATACAGTTTTATAAAGGTAAGAATGAACTCACAAGGCTAAGGTTAGGTAAACCCTAGAAATCTAATGGTGGAAGAAGATGAAGTGGTGAAGAAGATGAAGACTTGAAGCTTTAACCTTATAGCTTGACTTGAATTCTCTACTTTGATGGAGTAATAAATGAAGAAAAATGAGGTAGGTGGAAGAACAAAACCCTAGAAATCGCCTTTTTAATGCTGCTCCCCAAAACTGATATTTTTGTAACTGGTAAATGGGAAATGGAGCTGAAAAACGCATTTAAACACACATCTGGGCACTCCGGGCGATCTTGCCTTGCTATCATGACATGTCATGATCGCGTGTCATGATAGCATGGAGTGTACCGAGAGTTTTGAACTGAATTTGGCTACTTTGACATTTCGGGCGATCTTGCCTTGCAATCATGACATGTCATTTTCGCGTGTCATGATAACATGGAGTGTACCGAGAGTTTTGAACTGAATTTGGCTACTTTGACATTCCGGCCGATCTTGCCTTGCTATCATGACATGTCATGATCGCGTGTCATGATAGCATGGAGTGTGCCGAGAGTTTTCCTACCTTTCACCCATTTTGATCCCGTTTTCGCCTTAGATGGGGTTCGAATTAGAAGAAACTCAAAACACGAAAGTTGTAGATCTACCTCTTTCCTTTCCATAGCAATTTGAATCACCTGAATCGGACGTTCCATGAGTGAGATATGGTCTAAACGGTACGACCTCGCAAATCTGCCAAATACTCTTTTTGGCTAATTTCACTCCGAAGTGATCCGAACTAAAAATTATGGGTGTTACAATCCTCCCACCCTTGAAATTAGTTTCGTCCTCGAAATTTTACAAATTAACCAAACAAGCGAGGATATCTTCTCTTCATATCCTCTTCCGTTTCCCATGTTACGTTTGATCCTCGGTGGTGCCTCCATTGGACTTTAACCATGACGATTTCTTTATGGCGAAGCATTTTAGACTTTCTTTCTAAAATTGTTTCCGATTCTTCCATACAACGACTATTATCGACATGAATCTCTGAGAGAGGTATCACACTCTCTTCTTCCGCTAAACACTTTCTCAAATAACATATGTGGAACGTAGGATGTATGCCGGTCAATTCGGGTGGTAACTCCAATTTATGCGCTTGCCGTCCCACTTTTTCCAAGATTTTAAATTGTCCGAGGAAACGGGGACTAAGCTTCCCACACTTCCCAAACCTTATAACACCCTTCCAAGGGGACACTTTAAGCATAACTCGTTCCCCCACTTGGAATTCCATGGGTCTTCTCTTCTTATCGGCATAACTCTTTTGACGGTCTTGGGCCGCCTTAAGTCGTTCTCGGATAGTCTTCACCTTGTCAGCCGTCTCTTGCACAATCTCGGGTCCGGAGAACTGCTTCTCGCCTGCCTCCAACCAACATATCGGTGTCCTATATTTCCGTCCATAAAGTGCCTCGAAAGGTGTCATTCCAATACTAGAATGGTAACTACTGTTGTAGGCAAATTCTACCAGCGGTAGATGCGAATCCCAATTTCCACCGAAGTCAATAACACATGACCTAAGCATGTCTTCAACAGTCTGAATAGTCCTTTCACTTTGACCATCTGTTTGGGGGTGAAATGTCGTACTTAAGTTTATCCTGGAGCCTAACCCCTCTTGTAAACTACTCCAAAAATGAGAAGTGAACCGACTATCACGATCTGTAACGATAGTTAAAGGCACGCCATGCCTTGCAACTATCTCATCCATATACAACTTAGCCAATTTGTCAACTGGGTCGGCTTCTTGCATTGCTAAGAAATGAGCACTCTTTGTCAATCTATCCACCACCACCCATATGGTGTCGTGACCCTTCAAGGTCTTTGGTAGTTTCGTCACAAAGTCCATGGTGAGGTGTTCTCATTTCCATTCCGGAATTTCCAATGACTGAAGACTTCCATACGATCGTTGATGCTCCGCTTTGACTTGCAAACAAGTCACACGTCTCTCTACATAGCTAGCAACGTCCGACAGGCCACCAATAAGTTAACTTTAGATCTATATACATCTTGGTACTACCCGAATGTATGGAGTACTTAGACTTATGAGCATCCTCCAATAGTAGTTCCCGGTTGCCCCAATCTTAGGCACCCAAACACGTCCTCGGAATAGCTTCAGACCACGACTGTCTTCGGTCAATAACAAGTGCTGCTTCATCGTAACCTCACTCTTTAAGTTTTCTTCAAGTAATGCCCCCGCTTGAGAAGTCTTGATTCGGTCGATCAAACTTGACACTATGTCAATTCTCGTGAGCACGGTCCGCGTCCCGCTACCATACTCCTTCCTACTTAAAGCATCTGCTACCACATTTGCCTTACCCGGATGGTATAGCAATTCACAATCATAATCCTTAAGCAACTCTAGCCAACGTCGTTGCCTCATGTTTAGCTCCTTTTGATCGAAAATATGCTTCAAACTCATGTGATCAGTGTAAAGTGTACACTTGGTTCCATAAATGTAATGTCGCCATAACTTCAATGCAAAATACCACTGCTGCTAGTTCTAAATCATGGGTTGGGTAATTTTTTTCGTGCTCCTTGAGTTGCCACGATGCATAAGCAATCACCTTGCCCCTTTGCATTAACACGCATCCCAAACCCATCTTCGACGCATCACTGTACACAACAAAATCTTCAGATCCTTCCGGCAAGGATAGAATCGGTGCCTCACACAATTTCTTTTGAAGAGTCCGGAAAGCCTCTTCTTGCTTGTCGGTCCAAATGAACTTCACATTCTTCCTTGTCAATGCTGTCAGAGATGATGCGACCTTTGAGAAGTCTTGAATAAATCTTCGGTAGTAACCCGCCAATCCTAAGAAACTTCGGATTCCGGAAGAACTTTTAGGCGGTTCCCAATTCGTCATTGCTTCTATCTTTGATGGATCCACCTTCACTCCATCTTGTGTGACGACATGCCCCAAAAACTGAACTTCTTTTAACCAAAAGTCGCATTTAGAGAATTTGGCGTAAAGCTTCTCTTTTTTTAACACTTCGAGCACTTCTCGGAGATGTTGTTCATGGTCTATCTCGTTCTTAGAGTAGACAAGGATATCATCAATAAGCACTATTACCGATTGGTCTAGAAATGGTCGGCACACACGATTCATCAAATCCATAAACACCGCTGGCGCGTTTGTTAACCCAAATGGCATCACCAAGAATTCGTAATGTCCATACCGTGTCCTAAATGTCGTCTTCGACACATCACCCTCCTTCACCTTCACTTGGTGATAACCTGAACGCAAGTCTATCTTTGAGAAGCATCCCGCTCCTTCTAGTTGATCGAAGAGGTCATCAATTCTCGGGAGTGGGTACTTGTTCTTCACGATTGCCTAGTTCAATTCTCTATAATTGATGCACATCCTCATCGTGCCATCCTTCTTCTTTACAAACAAGACTGGACCTCCCCAAGGTGACGAACTTGGTCTCACGAAACCCTTCTCTCGAAGGTCTTGCAATTGCGTCATCATTTCTTGCATCTCGGATGGTGCCAAGTGGTAGGGCGCCCTTGCAATTGGAGCGGCCCCCGGCACGAGGTCTATACGAAACTCCACTTGCCTATCGGGTGGCAAACCGGGCAAGTCTTCAAGAAAAACGTCCGGGAACTCATTAACAATCCGGACATCTTCTAGTTTCTTCTTTTCCAGCTTTGCATCTAAAACGTATGCTAAAAACGAATGACATCCTTTGGCTAGGCATTTGTGTGCCTTGGCTAAGGTCAACAATGCAACTTCACCCTTTCTTCTCTCCCCATAAACTACTACTTCACCCCCCTTCGATAACGGAATCCGTATTAACTTTTTAGAACACAAAATTTCGGCTTGGTTCTCGGCCAACCAATCCATTCCGATCACCACATCAAACCCTCCTATCGACATAGGCATGAGGTTTACTTCAAACTTATTCCCTTCGATTTCTAGGACGCAACCCTTAAGAATATCCCGAACTAGGATTTGTTTACCATCGGCTATTTCCACAATATAGGCATCCTCCAAGGTACTAAGTGGTACAAGAAGACTTGGGTAGAAAGAAGTGGACACATAAGAAAAAGTAGCACCGGAATCAAAAAGAACATGAGCGGGTACGGAATTAACAAGGAACGTACCCGTCACCGCGTCGACCGATGCTTTCGCCTCATCCGTTGTCATCTTGAAGGCTCTTCCCACCGCCTTCGGAGTACTAGAAGCCTTTGCTTGAGAACTCACGAGCTTCAACTTCGGGCACTCGCTCCGGTAGTGGCCCGACTCTTTGCACGCAAAGCAGATGGGTGCTTTGGTTTGGCAGTCCCGACTAAGGTGCCCAGTCTTCCCACACTTGTGACAGCTGCCGGAAAATGGGTTGCATGCTCCAAAGTGTGTGCTCTGGCATTTGTAGCACCAACTAGTTTCCTTCCTAGAATCGATCCTTCGATTGTTGTTGTTGTTGTTGTTGGTGTTGTTGTAGTTGTAGTTCAACCTCTTGGAAGGTGCCGCTTGCCCTTCCCACCTCCTCTTTTCCCCAACTGCCACTCTTTCTTCTTTGCCCAAGTTCTGAGCGTCCTCATTGTGTTGGGCTTCTTCGATCGCCTCTCTTAAAGTAGAGGGCTTTGAGACCCGAACCATCTCCATCATGGCTGACGGCAAACCTTTGATATAGGCTTTTATCTTTTCTTTCTCGTTCTGGGCCACATGCCCCACCAAACTCAGCTTCTCCACAAACAACCGAGTGTACTCCCTCACAGTCTTGCTCCCCTTCTTGAGAGCCCAAAATTCATCCACAATTCGGTCGACAGCTCTTTCATTACAGTATTCTTTCAAGATCTTCGCCTTGAACATCTCCCACGTCAGCATAGAGACGATCACAGACCCAAGGGTAGCCGTGGTAACGTCCCACCATGTTAAGGCGTCTCCCCTTAGCATCTGCGAAGCAAACTTCACCTTTTGCCTCTCTTCACAATCACTTGAGCTAAACGCTTGCTCGATTTCTCGCAACCACCGGATGCACTTCACCGAATCATCCGAGCCAGAAAACTCGGGTGGTTTGGTACAATAAAGTCTTTGTACGAGCAAACTTTTCCCGCTCTCCTAACCTCCGTCACGTGTGTCTCCTCCGTGGCAAGTACGGCTCCATTTCCTCCGGAACCCCCTACCGCGTTCTCGGCAGACGCTTCATGCCTACGCTGGTTGGCATCTCTTTCTTCAAACATTTTCAGCATCATCTCATGCTGTTGGGCAAACACGGAATTCATTGCTTGCACCATACTAAGCCGGAGCTCGTCTTGTGAGCCTGCTACTACCATTGCGGGGCCAATCCCGACGTTAAGGTCCACTTCCGGCAATCGGTCAATTCGGGGTGGTGATCTCCTAACAACGGTAGAGTTCGGAGGTGGTTGAGTAGTTTCCGCGGCCGTCCCTTGATTGGTAATACTAGCCGCTGCTGTCTCGTGATCGTTTCGTGACCTCATACGAGTGTTCACCATCTTAGTCTGTCAAGATGAAAGAACGAAAGTAAGACAAAGCTAACATAAGTACGTATAACACGTTCACCAATCATTGTAACAGTAGTGAAATAAGCATACTCAGAATACAATGCACCCAAAATAGCATTAGCTACGCGATATCTTGGATATATCATATACACAAGAATCCCTATTACCAAAGTCACATTTCATGATCAGCGTATTTCCGTCGACTCTACAGCTCTCTTATCTCAAGAGTGTCTACCCATTCTCACAAAACATCACTTAAAGTCTCAGCTTAAGTCTAGGCATCTTAGGTTCATACCTAGTTCACTTAAACTAGAGCTTTGATACCAACTTGTAACACCCCTAAAATTGGGAGTTAATTTAAACCAAAATAATTCGGAAATATTAAATGAATAGACATCACCCATAGAAATGGGGAGGAGTAAAAGAGTTTACAACTTCAATGGATACTAAATGACAACCTATTAATCTATACAGTTTACAAATACAGATTAAGTTCGGGTGTCTCTAATCCTCAAAATAACTTTCTATGCAACTCTATCTGTACACACGAAGATGTACTCCAAAAAGAATGCCTCTACCGGCATCTAGCTCCACTCAATCCCTTCGAGCCCCACTAGCACGATCTCCTGATATACATGGCAGTTTAAGAAAAAGTGTTAGGCTTAAAGCCTAGTGAGAACAAACAGTTCAAATATGGAAAGCTAGTAAAATAAGTGAAAAATGGTAAAATCAACATTTAACCAAAAGCCTTTCCATTTAAATCCTTTTCTTTTGCGCGCGATTTACACCTAAAAGAAACGCAATTGAGGGAAATATACGTGAGCGACCCGCAAATCGTACCGATAGAAATCAGTAAATCAGTAAGCTCGGACGGATAGAAATCTCCGGCTTACAGATAAAGAGTTCAACCCCAATCCAGGATCTATTACTCGATACCCAACTCAACAAGTGCAACCCAAACTAGGATCTTTCACTCGCCCCATCCCCAATATAAAACCGACTATTGTGCCTATGGATCCATTACACTAATCTAGACATTACATACATTCGTTCCAATGTACTAGTCAATATTCAATACAAAAATCTTTGTATGATAAGTTCCTTGTTTCCAAAACCTTATTCCCAAAATTAGGTCAAAATAGCATTTAGTTTCAAACATCATATTTCTTGACATAAAACTCATAAGAGTGTTTTAAAACCATTTCTTATACATATTTCATCATTTAAAGAGAAACCCTAAATGACACATTTTGACCTAGTTTACCAAAATCCTTCAACTATATAGAAATACTTGTATAAACATCATGTAGAAGGTAAAATACATCATTTTGACATGTATAAGGTTTTATAAAGGTAAGAATGAACTCACAAGGCTAAGGTTAGGTAAACCCTAGAAATCTAATGGTGGAAGAAGATGAAGTGGTGAAGAAGATGAAGACTTGAAGCTTTAACCTTATAGCTTGACTTGAATTCTCTACTTTGATGGAGTAATAAATGAAGAGAAATGAGGTATGTGGAAGAACAAAACCCTAGAAATCGCCTTTTTAATGTTGCTCCCCAAAACTGATATTTTTGTAACTAGTAAATGAGAAATGGAGCTGAAAAACGCATTTAAACACACATCTGGGCACTCCGGCCGATCTTGCCTTGCTATCCTGACATGTCATGATCACGTGTCATGATAGCATGGAGTGTACCGAGAGTTTTGAACTGAATTTGGCTACTTTGACATTCCCGGTGATCTTGCCTTGCTATCATGACATGTCATGATCACGTGTCATGATAGCATGGAGTGTACCGAGAGTTTTGAACTGAATTTGGCTACTTTGACATTCCGGGCGATCTTGTCTTGCTATCATGACATGTCATGATCACGTGTCATGATAGCATGGAGTGTACCGAAAGTTTTCCTACCTTTCACCCATTTTGATCCCGTTTTCTCCTTAGATGGGGTTCGAATTAGAAGAAACTCAAAACACGAAAGTTGTAGATCTACCTCTTGCCTTTCCATAACAATTTGAATCATCTGAATCGGACGTTCCATGAGTGAGATATGGTCCAAACGGTACTACCTCGCAAATTTGCCAAATACTCTTTTTGGCTAATTTCACTCCGAAGTGATCCGAACTAAAAATTCCGGGTGTTACAGTGTGCGATCACCAAAAATCCTACGAACGAAACCATCCCTAACCGAAGGACCGTTCGGAGCCCTTCCAAAACGAAGCCCCGTGACCAGACAGAACTCCTCCCGACCAAAACGAACCGTATGCGGTCCAATCTGGAAATACATCTCATCGTTCGTTGAACCAGCGGGGAACACCTGATTCTTAAAAAATGTATACAGTAACACAGGATCCGCACAAGTATCAGATAGATGCAACCATCGACCAAAACATGTATCACTGAATATGGCCGCCCTGTCATGGGATAACTTATTCTTAATATCTTGCATGAGGGATATTTTTGCCCTCACATTCACCGAAGCTACACTGTCATCAGCGGCTTGCATAAATATTTTTTAGATTCTAATTAGTACATTGTCATTTGTAACTTAATTTTCTCTTTGTATTAAGTTTCGTTTTCGTCATTTCGGTTAGTTCTTTTTAGTCCTTTTTCCGTTAGTTCTGTTAACTCCGTTAGGGTTAACTTTTTTGTTAAGTTTCTTTACAAAGTTAGTCCTTTTTGTTAGACAAGTTAGTTTTATAACTTTTTGTTTTGATAGCTTTAGTACCTGGACTTTGAAGTTTTAGATAATGACAGTTTCGGTTACTTCCGTTAAGGTTTGTTACAATTTTAGTCGTTTTTTCCGCTAGTTCTGTTAACTCCGTTAGGATTAACTTTTTTGTTAAGTTTATTTACAAAGTTACTCCTTTTTTGTCAGACAAGTTAGTTTTATAACTTTTTGTTTTGACAGCTTTAGTACCTGGACTTTGAAGTTTTAGATAATGACAGTTTCGGTTACTTTCGTTAAGGTTTGTTACAATTTTAGTCCTTTTTCAGTTAGTTCCGTTAGGGTTAACTTTTTTGTTAAGTTTCTTTACAAAGTTAGTCCTTTTTTATCAGATAAGTTAGTTTTATAACTTTCTGTTTTGACAGCTTTAGTACCTGGACTTTGAAGTTTTAGATAATGACAGTTCAGTTACTTCCGTTAAGGTTGTTACAATTTTAGTCCTTTTTTCCGTTAGTTATGTTAACTTCGTTAGGGTTAACTTTTTTTTAAGTTCTTTACAGAGTTAGTCCTTTTTTTGTCAGACAAGTTAGTTTTATAACTTTCTGTTTTGAAAGCTTTAGTACCTGGACTTTGAAGTTTTAGATAATGACAGTTTTGATTACTTCCGTTAAGGTTTGTTACAATTTTAGTCATTTTATCCGTTAGTTATGTTAACTCCGTTAGGGTTAACTTTTTTGTTAAGTTTCTTTACAAAGTTAGTCATTTTTGTTAGACAAGTTAGTTTTATAACTTTCTATTTTAACAGCTTTAATACCTGGACTTTGAAGTTTTAGATAATGACAATTTCGGCCCTTCAAGTTTTCTATAATTTATAACCTTTCTTTAAAATTAAAACGTATTTTATAACTTTAATTTTTATATAACTTTAATTTTTGGGTAATCTTAATTTTTATATAATTTTAAACGTAATAATTTTAATTTTTATATAAAAAAAATTTCATTTAAAATTAAAACGTAAACGTTTATATAACTTTTAATTTTTATAATTTTAAAAAAAACCGTAAAAGTTAGAGTTATTTTTATAGAACTTTTTTTTGCTACTTATTGTTATTTTGTTTTTTTAAAAGTATCTTAATTTTACCACCAACAAATTCAAAACAAATATTTACAACAGAAGCTTAAAAATTTACAATAGATACAACCACCTATAACATACAACAGTTACTAACAAGAAGATTAAAAATTTATATTATATTATTTGTAAATAAATTTTGTATAAACAATTACTAAAATGTGTGTAATATATATTATGACTGTTATACACATGAGGACAAATAAATTTTCTTTATTTTAAAATGTTATACCACGTGTTCTAAATAATTTATATTTACATGAAAACACACGAATGGACAATCATAATACTAAGCAAAACTAACTTAAATAATATACATGTAAATTGTAAACATTAACATAAAGTGCGGGTTTCAAACTAACCATTTCGTAAACGTGTTTAATTCTTCGTTGTCACAAACACGTGGTGGTCCTCAAATGTTGAAAAAATCTTCCCTCAAATAAAGAAGTTTGAAGGAGATGAGATTGAAGTTAGGTGGTCCTCTTGACTCCCTTCACCTTTTTGTTGGAAGTAAGGTGGTCCTCTTTTTGGATGAAAGCAACAGCTGAAAAAAATGAAAGCAAGAAGAAGGAAAGAAAGATGAAAGCAATTTGAGGTAACTCTTGTTGTTTCCAGCCACAAGAAAGAAAGATGGGGGCGGGGGTTTATTTAAATAATTTTAGGGTTGTTTTTAGGGTTTCAATAGAGTGAAAAACGGCTCAAAACGACGTCGTTTTGGGCCCCTCCGTTAAATTTAGCGGAGGTATATATAGGGTTTGGTCGAGGTATTCATACGGTCTCGAGATACGGCGAAAAAGGGCCAAAATGACGTCGTTTTGGAACCTCGGCCAAATTTGGCGGAGGTTTTATTGTATTTGGCGGAGGTTTTGGGGGTATTGCAAACCCAATCGATCTGAAATGAATTTCGGTATGTAGATCGAGTATGTTTTGGTCATTTTGATAAATTCAGAAAGAAAATGGTCATTTTGATAAATTGTTTGTAGAATGGTCAAAATAATTAAATTTCCTATCTTTTATATTAAATATTTTTAATATATATATATATATATATATTTTCATTAAAGGTTTAAAAAAAAAAATAAACTTGTAATCTTCATCCTTCCCAACGTCCCATCCTTCATCTTCTTAAAGGTTTAAAACCTAGATATATTTTCATCTTCTTCCTTCATCTACCTAACAAGGTTTAAAACCCAAATATCTTTTCATCTTCTTCCTTCATCTACCCAACATTCCTTCTCCCATCCCCTAAATTACGATACTCTTTAATCATCGAGGTTGGGAGACCGGGAAATTTATCAAAGTCAATCGGAGATAACGAGTTAAATTAGAGCAGATCAGGTCCGAGGGAGTTTCTTGAAGATGAGGCTGAGGCTAAAAAATTGTACATCGTGCCTTTTCCCTTCCCTAAGATCAGGTTTTTTTACCTTCCCTGTAACCACTTCCACATTCTCTCAGATCTGTATTTATTTGCCTATCATCGCTCCTTCCCCCTTCCCTAGGATTTTGGCTTCTACTTTCTAAGCAAACAAGATGAGAGTTGGGATACTAAGCAGAAGAGACCCATTTATAAAAAAAATTTAAAAACGAAAACCAAAATCTTAATATGAAGAAGATAAAGATTTTGAAAGGAAAACACCCAGTCTTAATGTAAAAGGAGATGAAGATTTTGTTTTTTTACGTTAGACAGAATTTTAAACTATTCTCTGAAGAGTGGACGAAGTGAAAGTGGAAGATGCTGGTTCTTCTTGGGAAGGATCAAGATTATATATATTTTTTACTTTTTTAAGCCTTTAATGGAAAAAAGAAATATATTCTGAAAGTAATTTATATAAAAGATATCCACATAAGTTGCCAAATCAATAAATAATACCAAGTTGGATTGCCATATCATCCGCCATGTCAGCATGGTAACTTGTTAATGGTTGAACAGGTCACCCAGGTACTTAAAAGTTTGAGATTTTATATGTCAAGTACCAAAATGAGTGTTTTGAAAGTACGTTACCTAAAATAGGAATTAAAACAAAGTATGTTACCTTTTGATGCAATTTGCCCAATTAACAATACATTCCATTTAAGCATTCTTTGGCAAAAACAAGTTATAAACTAACTTATTGAAACACTACTTGAAGCAAAGAAGTTTTTGTCACTTTTTCTGCTTATAACCCTTATTAATATTAATTATAAATAAATATTAATTATTAATAAATATATAAAAATAATAATCAATTATTACTAATATTAATTACTCTTAATATTAATTATTAGTTATTTGGAATTATTATAAATTTTTATAATAATTAAACCAGGTATTTTTCAACTACCAAACTAACTTATCAGCTATCGGCTATTAACTCAATATAAGCTAATTTATTGAAACTCTTAATTAATTACTAGTTATTTGGAATTATTATAAATTTTTATAATAATTAAACGACGTACTTTTCAACTATCAAACTAACTTATCAGCTATCAACTATTAACTAATAATTAAAAATGTAATGTACTTTGGTCCGATTCCTCTTTTGTTGTTAGATGTGACATCTCAAACATTTAGGTATTTGGTTTACATATGATAATGTAGCTTTTCAACTATCAACTAACTTATAGTTATCAGCTATTAACTATTAACCATTAACTATTAACTATTAAAAGCATCTCTAAGAGCTTATCTATACTACTTAATAAAGCAAATTTACTTTTTTCTTAAAAACAACATTTTAAGCATATTTTACAAACCATCAAAGCATAATCTCTTAATCTCTTAAAAACCCTTTCATTCTCCCATTCTTAAAAGTCTCTTGATTTTCTTAAAAACAACTTCTTAAACACAATGTACAACTATTTTGTACACAATCTCTTAAAAGTCTCTTGATTTCCCCAATACACACCGGACTCAAGGCAACTCTTCATCTCATACACGTTTACTTACATATTGATCTGTCCAAGATTACTTTCACGATTCAAGCTTCCATCGACCGTAAGTCTGTAATGGTAATGTTGAATCAATTCAAGCTTCCATCGACCATAAGGGTTCTCGATTCAAGCCTCCATCGACCGCAAGGTTCTTCCATGGTTATGCTCTTCAAGCTTCCGTTAAAAGATAAGGGGTCTTAGTTTTCTTCTTTTTCTCTATTCAAATTTGGGTTAGGGTTCTTAGTTTTCTACCTTTTTTGTCCCTAACTGTTTTGTTGTTCTGGTTCGATTTTGTTCTTTGTTTCCTGGTTGTTCTCGATTCAATCTTCCATCAAGGTGAGGATTCTTGTGTTCCCTAACTGTTTTGTATCTTCTGTATTCCACATGATTCAACTTCGAAGCAAAGGCTCAAATGGATTTTTGGGGATTTCATCTTTTTGTTAAGACTATACCTCATTACAGTCCATATTTGATTCTTTTAATGGGTTGTCATATTCGAAATCAGAATCGCGTACAAATGATGATCACTATAATGGTTTGCATCTTTTTAAATCTACATTTCGAATTTGTACTCCTACTTCCTAAATACTCTTAACTTTCTTGGGAGAATGAAGAAAAAACATCAATTTTGATGTGGGATAGTAAAAAGTGGAGGAAAATTTGATTAGAGAAGGGAGATCTTTGGTTGCAACACCAACATGGGCTGTTGCAACAACTATCTTTTTTTTTTTTAGAATGGCAAGTTAGTAGTTAGTGATTCGGACACACAGTGACATCCATATGGGCAGTATGCGGGACCCGAACCTTCACCTCAGGGGATAAACCCCCACTCCTCAACCATTTTTAGGAAAACCACCACTCCCAAGACTCGAACCCGAGATCTTGAGGATGATGTAAAAACCCCGGTACCGCTAACTTTCATGTTTTTTTTGCTTGCTTATTGGTTCAGAGATCAATTTATAGATTTAGGAGGGCAACTTTTTGTGTTCCCTTCTCTTTTCCCATTTGTTTTTTTTTTTGAAATCTTTTTGTTGAAGATTTGAATGATTTATGTGTTTTTGTGGTATGCAGTGGTTGAAGAAGACAAGGAGGAAGGCTTTGTTGGATTCTTTAGAGAAGATCAAAGAAGGTTTCTGACAAAGCACTGTTTTATAGTTCAATTTTTATGCTTATTTGTTCTTCATATTTGGGATGAAAAGTGGGGGAGACAAGGAATTGCAATTTTTTTGTTCCTCATATTTGGGATCAATTTTTGGAATTTAAATTATTGGCTTTTTGAAACAAACAAATATCTCATTTTTTTTTAAACACATCTTAGTTGATTCCAACCTTCATTTTAATTGATCTCATATTAAATGACAGTAGTTGATCCCATATTCAAGTAGTTGATCCCATATTTTAGTCGATCCCATATTCAAGTAGTTGATCCCATATTACGTCATTTTAGTCGATCCCACATTTTAGTAGTGAAACCACAATGACAGTAAGAATTTTCAAGCAAGACAAAACTAAAACACACATTTTAGTTGATCCTAAACTGTTGTGGCTTAATGAACAGCCTATTGGACTGCTGGGGAATATTAATGAGCTTAATAAATTGTTGTGGCTATTGTGGCTTAGCGAACAGCTTATTGGGCTGTTGGTGCTTATTGATGAGCTTAATGAACTGATGTGGCTGCTGTGTCTTAATGAACAGCCTATTGGACTGATGGGGATTATTAATGAGCTTAATAAACTGTTGTGGCAGCTATGGCTTAACGAACAGCCTATTGGGTTGTTGGTGTTTATTGATGAGCTTAATGAACTGATGTGGTTGTTGTGTCTTAATGAACAACCTATTAGACTGATGGGGATTATTAATGAGCTTAATAAACTGTTGTGGCAGCTATGGCTTAACGAACAACCTATTGGGTTGTTGGTGTTTATTGATGAGCTTAATGAACTGATGTGGCTGTTGTGTCTTAATGAACAGTCTATTGGACTGATGGGGCTTATTAATGAGCTTAATAAATTGCTGTGGCTTAATGAACAGCCTATTGGGCTGTTGGTGCTTATTGATGATCTTAACGAACTAATGTGGATGTTGTGGCTTAAGGAACAACCAATTGTATGGATGGGGCTTATTGATGAGCTTAAGGAACGGATGTGGCTTCGTTCAATGAGGGACAACTGTTGCGGTGTGGTTGTAGTGTTACTGCAGTTCGGTGGGTCGTGGTCAGGGCTGTGTGTTGTGCAGATCTGAGCCTGTTTTGTCTGTCATGAATGAACCGGGTTGGTCATAATTGTATATAAAGCAGTGTTGATCTAAGTCTGCTCTGCAGTGCAACGTTTGAGTCTGTTTTTGTTTGTCAAGTGTGATCAGGACATCGTAAATTGTATACTTGAGTCGTACAGTGGTGTGATCGTTGGGTGTAAATTCTTTTGGTTGGTAATAAAAGTGTTAGATCTATTGTCGTTCAAAAAAAAGTTGATCCCATACTAATTTATGCATTAAGTCTTCAAATCTCTTAAAAACAACATTTCATGTGTAATGTACTGTTGACTAAAGCATGAAATTTGAAAATCTCTTACTTACACTTTTTTAAGCATGGTTTACAAGTTAGTACTACATCTATTATTTACTAAAATGACGTTTCAGTCTTCTTGTGTACTCAAGTAAAATCCCAACTCTCGATGTTTCCAAGATCTTGATTTCCATTTACATTTTGTGTATTGCACCTATTGGAGATGCTCTAAGTGTATATGTAAGCAATCCAAGACATACAATAGTAGACCTTTCATCGTCTTTTTAAATGTTATATTTCTTGGGCGTAGGATTTTCATTTCTTTATAGCAATGAACAACCATGATATGATCTTTCCTTCCATCACACTAGATTTCATATTGTCATTTACAGATTTTAGGTTGGAGTTCAAAAATGCATTTGATGGATTTCTGGTTAAAGTTCTTTCTTCAATGGCTTCCTAAGGATCCAGGAAAGAGGTGCTATCGATAGTTGAGATTGCATCAATTATAAAGACGATTGTTTACAAGTGAAAGTTAGATTAGCAATTAGGTTCTTTATGTAAAGAAACATTATTTGGTTGCCAAGTTGATATTAATGGTCGATGTACATAGCTTATATTGGATCCTAAATCACACCCGTTTAGCAAGAGATGATTTTATTTTTCATTAGTATTTTTTTGTTTTCACATGTCTCGAGTAAAGTAAGCATTTTGAGCATTGAATAATTAGAGTCATCTTAAATTATCTTTTTGTCACGAGGTTTTAAAATTTGTTTTGTCAGAAAATTTCTAATTTTAATCTACGATAAAATTTCACATCCCGTCGCATTGCGCGGGTACACTACTAGTTCAAAATGAAGAAAAAGGGAAAAATGAAGATTTTGAGTCAATATTTTGCTATAAGAGCTTTTTTAAAAGAGTAAATTGCAAATTTGGTTCCTATGGTTTGTGGTTTTGATCCCTAGAAAATTTTTATTGCACCAAAACCACTGTGGTATGCATTTCGTTGTGGATTTGGTCCCTGGCACTAACTCCGTCTAATTTCTTGCCGTTTAGTCCCCTCATGTGCTTGCACATGAGGGTAAATCCGTCATTTTATGTTTGCATGCTTTTACCTCCTTATATGAGACCTCGATTGAATAAAAAAGATAAAAACCAAAAACCAAAATCCCGTTTGAATGCTTCGTCTTCTTCCCCATTCGAACTCTCTGAAGAACGCAACACAAAATCAAACCAAAATCAAAATCGAAGATGAATTTTTGGCGTATTCGTGGTTGTTTTGAAGACTTTGATCCTCATGAAGCTTATGGTACGCATTTTTTTTACTGTTTCGAAGGTTTTCTTCTCAAAATTCGACCATGAATTTAGTGTGTTTTGTAAGTTTTTTGATTGTTAATCATTATCCTTTTTTTGCAGAAAATCTTCCCAGTATGATTACTATTAAGATTAATCATGGTGGGTTCTTCACAAAAAGGCCAGGAAGGAAGTATATCAAAGGTAAGACAAACTTTGTTGACTTGGTAGATAGTGATCATCCAAGTGTCCTTGAGATCAGTGATATGATTCAAGAGATAGGATACACTAGTAAGCATCCAATGTGGTACCATTTTAAAATCCATGAATCTGACCTAGATAATGGGCTGCAAGACCTAGGAACTGATCAAGATATTATAAACTTGTTGAAACACATTGATACACACAAGACCATTGAAGTGTTCATTGAGCATTTGATAACAACTGTGATACCATCCTATAAGTCACCAGGCCCCTCTAAAGTTGTTATTGAGGAACTTCCTAGCCAGGTATCACCAGAATTAAGGAAGAGTGAGAAGCAAGTATCAAATCCTGGAAGGTTGCAATGCAAAAAACAATTGCTTTTGGAATATACAGTGGTAGGGAATGAGTTTGATGTTGATCAAGGTAACTTGGGTGAAACAGGGGTAGGGAATGAGTTGGGTGAAACAGGTGTTGAACATGATAACTTGGGTAAAGGTGTTGAACATGATAAATTGGGTGAAACAGGGGTAGGGAATGAGTTGGGTGAAACAGGTGTTGAACATGATAACTTGGGTGAAGTTGAACATGATAACTTGGGTGAAATAGGGTAGGGAATGAGTTGGGTGAAACAGGTGTTGAACATGATAACTTGGGTGAAGGTGTTGAACATGATAACTTGGGTGAAACAGGTAAAGGTGTTGAACAGGGTAACTTGGGTGAAGGGAACAAGGTGAAAGTGCTGAACAGGGGCACAACTATGATCCATTTAGGGAGTCTGATCCTTTCTGGTATGCTCAACTTGATGAACACCAATTAGAAGATAGTGAAGATGTGGAGGGCAAGAGAATGAACAAACAAATGGGGATTACATTGTGGATGATACCCAAATGGAAGATGAAATGGATGTAGACATGTCCAACTTTGACTCAGTTGCAGACTAGAACCTGAATGGATTCGGATCTGGTGGTCGACAATCGTTCGGACTTGGTAAAGGTTGTAAAGGTTGTCGCGGCACCTGTAGTAGGACAGAGAACTTATCGCGATCTTAGTCAAGCGCACTAGCTGCAATCAAACTAAAGCGCACACTAGAAAAGAAAGGGCTTAGGCTTTGAAAGGCGCCGGGTGGGCACACTGAAACTGAACAACAACCTAAACAACAAAGTGAACAACAACCTGAACAACAAAGGGAACAAGGAACTAAACAAGAAACTGAACAACAAAATGAACAAGAAATGGTAGACAATTTAGATTTATCTAGTTTTGACAGTGGATCAGATTCTGATATTGAAAGGGCAAGGAGGAAGATATTGGAATCCATTAGAAAACAACAAACATCTCAGGGAAGTGGTAAAACTAATTTCTATGTTGGTCAAAAGTTTAGAAACAAGAAAGAGATTAAAGATGCTATAATTTTATACTCAATTGAAACCAGGAGGGACATACTTATAGTGAGGAATGATAAGATAAGAATGAGAGCTATATATAGAGGCAAGGTACAACAAGAAATAGGGGAAAGTAGTATTGCTAAGTCAACAAGGTCAAGGTCAAAGTCAAAGATGAAAGAACATGGGTGGTGAAGACTTATAAAGGTATCCACACTTGTGGTCAATGCAGAGAGGTGAGACAATGCACAGCTGAATTTCTCTCAGAAGAGATTGAACAAACTATCATCCCCAATCCCGATATCCCACTACTAGCTTTACAAGAGCAACTAGAAAGGAAGTATGTGTTGGGTTTTTCAATACATAAGGTGTTTAGGGCAAAAGCAAAGGCAATAAACAGGGTGATGGGTAGTTACAGTTTGCAATATTCACTGTTGAGGGATTACACCCATGAGCTGAAGAGAACTAACCAGGACACAACAGTTAAGCTAGAGGTTAAGCATGCACCAAATCTAACAGATACAACTAGACAGTTCAAAAGAATATATGTATGTCTTGGACCATTGAAGAGAGGATTCAAAGCCTATGGCAGGGACTTATTGGGTTTGGATGGTACTTTTATGAAAGGCCCGTTTCCAGGACAACTTTTAACTGTAGTTGGGCTAGATCCAAACAATGGAATATATCCCCTTGCTTATGCCATAGTGGAAAGTGAATGTAAAGATTCATGGACATGGTTTCTTGAGTGTTTGGGAGATGATTTGGGACTGCAAAGAAACTCCAACATCACTTTTATCACTGACAGACATAAGGTACACCCATTTATTTTGATCTTATGTATTCATGTGTTCATCTTATGTTTCACTTGTTTATTAACCTTATAGTGATAATGAACCAAAACAGGGAATTTTACCAGCAATAGCCAACCTATTTCCATGTGCTGAGCACATATACTGTTTGAGACACATTCATGAGAATATGAAGAAACACTGGAGGAGCAAGGAGTATAAAGATCTATTATGGAAGTGTGCAACAACAACTACAATTCCAGAATTTAACTCGTGCATGGATGAGTTAAAGACTGTCAATAAGGATGCATATGCTTGGTTAAAAGAGATTCCACCTCAGAGTTGGACAAGGTCTCATTTCTCAGGTATACATGCTTATGTAAATGTTTATGATTATGTTCATCATCAAATGAAGCTATTGTGGTATGTATGCTTATGCTTATCCATATGTCTATATAGGTAGACCTTACAGTGATGTCCTATTGAACAACATGTGTGAAGTGTTTAATATGCAACTTCTTGGTGCGAGAGACAAGCCCATAATCATGGCACTGGAATTTATTAGAGTTTACTTGATGAAAAGGATCGTGAATGTGAAAAAGGTTATTGACAGGTCTGAAGGAATTGTTACTCCCATGGCAACAAAATTACTCGAGGAAGTGAAGAACGAAGCTGCTAAATATAGAGTGATTTGGAATGGGGGAAGCAAGTATCAGGTCAGTGGACCTTGGTTGGATCAATGTGTTGTGGATGCAACAAATAAGGTATGTTCATGTAGAAAGTGGGAACTGACAGGTATACCGTGTAAACAAGCTGTCGCGGCAATTTGGAAGATGACATCGAATGGGTTACAAGTAGAGATACCAGAAAGGTGGGTGCATTCTAGTTACAAACTGGAAACATGGAAGTTTGTTTATTCCTTCACGGTTGATCCAATCAATGTAAAGATAAGTGGGATACTATTGATTGTCCATTAACAATTGCAGCACCAAAGCATCATGTTCAAGTTGGTAGACCAAAAAAGAAAAGAAAGAAATCAGTTGAAGAATTGAGTGAGCCAATTGTCAAGGGTTCAAAGCTGCTACGTCGTGGGACGACTGTTACCTGCAAGAAATGCATGAAGAAAGGCCATAACTCCAAGACCTGCAAGGGTCAAGAAGATAGGGCTACATAACTACATGTAGTTGATCTTAACTTTTGGGTTTAAAAACAATTGATCCATCTTATTTTCATGTTATGTTCATGTACTTAATCTTAACTTTTGGTTTTTTGGTCATTGACTCTACTGTGGTAACTGTACGGACATCAAAATAGGATGGTCTTTTTGTTATTTTGGTTCATGTGACTTTTTATGAACATTTGAAAATAGATGGATGTTTTGTTATCAATGAATGAATAGATGGTTGTTTTGTAATTTTGGTTCATGTTTTGTTTGTGTAATTTTGTTATCAATACTCATTTACTTATGTGAAGCTTTATAACAGGAACAAACTATAATAGGTAAAACTGGTAAAAATGTGTGATTGAACAGGGGAAAACTTCAAATGTCATAATTGAAATCAAAAGCATTGTCATTAAACAACATTTTATTACATAAATCCTTGACCTATACACAAATTAGGTCAAGTAAAAAAGAAATATGTTACAAAGATCAACCAACTAATGAACAATAATACTTTCCACCTACGAGCTTCTTCATTCTTTGCCTTCAAGCTTGCTTCGAGGCTGTTCTTCGACTTCAATAAACCATGAATCACGTTAACAGCTCTAGGGCACATTATTGTGTCAACCCAACTGAAAAATCCACAGTCGTATCTCTATACACAAATTAGGTTAAGTAAAAAGGTGGAGGGAAGCATATTTAGGGCAAAATTATACCATTTAGAAAGGAATTTAAAGTTACTGTATTTAGGGCAAAATTATACAAATATGCAAGATTATACTTACTGTGTTTGGACAACAGAAGAATCTTCGACCTGGATTAGCATTCGTCCATGAAATCCTTACAATCGCACGAGAGCCACATTAGCATACAAACATTGTTGAGCTTCGATTTTGAAGTTGAGGGTGAAGGAAACCGTTGGAAGAGAAAGTAAGAGAGAAGGGAGAGAGATACGTTTTATATAAATAGGTAAATAATTAAAGGTTAATTTTAAAAGAGAAACATAAAATGACGGATTTACCCTCATGTGCCTTGCACATGAGGGGACTAAACGGCAAGAAATTAGACGGAGTTAGTGCTAGGGACCAAATCCACAACGAAATGCATACCACAGTGGTTTTGGCGCAATAAAATTTTTATAGGGACCAAAACCACAAAAAACTACAAACCATAGTGACCAAATTTGCAATTTACTAATTTTAAAACTATATCTAAAATGGAAAAAACAAGAAAGAAAAGAATTTTTACTCCAAATACGAAGATGACCCAAAAAATAATTATCAAGTATGATTATCAATAAAAAAAATTTAAAAATAAATATTTTAAAAAATAAATAAAATATAGAGTAAATTACACTTTTGGTCCCTGTGGTTGCCATTTACCATCAAGAGTAGTCCCTATTTCAAATTAATTACAATTTTTGTCATTGTGGTTGTCACTTGGTTTCAATTTTGGTCATTGTGGTTGCCACTTGATTTCAATGTTAGTCTTTGGAACTAACTTCTATTAAAAATTAAGATTAAGTAAAGGGTATTTTGGTCTTTTCTACTTTATTTTAATTTCCTTAAAATAATAATAGAAATATCATTATATATCAATTAAATATGTTTATATTTTATATATAATATAAAATTAAAATAATTATTATATATGATATTATATTAAAATATGTATATATCATCATCCCTATTCCCTGTGAACAAAGAAAAGCCATCGAAGCTTGTGCAACCAAAATGGTTCCCTAAAAATGGAAAATATGGTGAAAATGAAGATTTTGAGCTAATATTTTGCTTCAACAGATTCTTTAAAACTATCTTCAAAGCGCAGAAAGTAGGAGATAGACTATGTTTTTCTCCACATATGGAGATAACTCCAAAAATGATTACCAAATGAAACCAACAATGGAAATCTTTGAAATTAAATATAAACAGAGAGAAATAATATTTTAATAGATGATTGTAATATTTTAATATTATTATTTTCAATGTTTGGTTCTATAAAATAGAGAATTTGTCAGAGATGGCGATAATATTTTTTAAAGAATTTAGATTTTTTTTTCTATTTTAAAGAAATTTTAGAAAGTAGATGCTTAAATGACACCTTTTTAGTAAAGATGTGAAAAAATTTCTGATAATTTTATAATATTGAAAATGTAAAAAGATAGTTTTGAAACGAAAGGATAATTTTTCTTAGAGATGTCATTAGTCTACGCTGTAATTAATGTACAATGACTTTTAACTTTTAAATATTAACTATTAGCTTTTAAATATTAGTTATTAACCATATGATCAACCATTGTTTGTAAAACATAGCCACAAGTTTAGTTATAACGTGCAGAGCCATTGGCGTGTCACCAACTTCAGTTCATCCATCTCTCTGGTCAATTTGGGCAACCACCCGCATCTTTTTAACCTCCATTTCCGCCATTATTGATTTGATTACACCACAAAATTATAAGCTTTTTTTATGTCAAAATTACAACTCATTTCTCCTTCCTTCTGTCGGAAAAAGTTCTTCAGAAACCGCATTTAATTCTTCTGCTGACATTTTCATTTCCATTCGATTTGATTCCATTCCATTCTCCCAAAAAGAGTCAACACCCAGTAGAAATCCTTCCTAATTTCTTGTAATTTTTTTGTTCCCTTTCAAGAATATCTTCTTTGACCTATGATTTTTACCCCACCATTCTTCAATCTTTTGCTTGCTGATGTCAATTGGGCAAGAAAGCCTTTTTTTTTCTCTCGTGTTGGTGTTACTTTTGAGTCATAGTTCAATTGATTTAGCTTTAAATTACTTGTAGTGGGGGGTTTTCTTATTTTGAAGAACTGATAAACAAGAAGTGAAGACGGTTGATCTTCATTCTGCTTATTTGTTGTTGTAAGTTTGGAGATTTTGTTTGCATATGGTTGATTTTCGATCTGCTTAAAGCTCAAGTGAGATGGTTAGAAGTTGATTCTTTAGATCAATGGCTTCCAATCGACCATTTCCAACTCCTCCTTTTCGAAGTCCAGGATCTGCTGGGCCTGATCTTTCATCACCTACATCGAGTAAGAACTCAGATAATTCCCAAATCTCAAATCTTCACCCACAACAACGACCAGATACCTTGCAAAATTCGTTTTCCCAGCAAAGCATTTCGTCGAACAGCTGGAGGGCGAACTCTGTCAGTTTCGGATCAAAGGGTGTGCGCTATGGATCTCGAGGTGGTGCTGAATCCGAAGGGTTTAGCATGTCCAGAAGAGAGATCAACGACGAGGATGCAAGGTTGGTTTATGTAAATGATCCATTAAAGACAAATGAAAGTTTTGAATTTTCTGGCAATTCTATTAGAACCGGCAAGTATTCTGTTTTAACATTCTTGCCAAGAAATCTCTTTGAACAATTCCACAGAGTTGCCTATATGTATTTCCTCATCATTGCCATTCTCAATCAGCTTCCCCAGCTTGCAGTTTTTGGGCGAGGTGCCTCCATCTTACCATTAGCAAGTGTCTTATTAGTTACAGCAGTTAAAGATGCTTATGAAGATTGGAGACGCCATAGGTCAGACAGAATCGAAAACAACCGAATGTCATCTGTTCTAGTGAACGATCGATTTCAAGAAAAGAAATGGAAAGATATCCAAGTTGGTGAAGTCATTAAAATCTTAGCCAACGAAACCATGCCTTGTGATATCGTGCTTCTTTCGACTAGTGACCCAACTGGGGTTGCTTATCTCCAGACTATTAATTTGGATGGCGAATCGAATCTGAAGACCCGATATGCAAAACAAGAAACCCTTTCAAGAATCCCTGAAAAGGATATCATTAGTGGGTTGATCAATTGTGAGAAGCCCAACCGCAATATATACGGTTTCCAAGCTAATATGGAGATTGATGGCAAAAGGGTGTCGTTAGGCCCTTCAAATATAGTTCTTCGAGGCTGTGTTCTCAAGAACACCGATTGGGCAGTAGGAGTTGCAGTGTATGCTGGAAGGGAAACCAAAGCTATGCTCAATAACTCTGGTGCCCCATCTAAAAGGAGCCGACTTGAGACCCATATGAATAGAGAAATCATCTTGCTATCGTCTTTTCTTGTTATTCTATGTACAATTGTTTCTATTTGTGCTGGTGTTTGGTTAAGGCGCCATCGCGATGAGCTTGATATTATGCCGTTTTATAGAAGAAAGGATTACTCAGAGCAAGAAGTGGAGAATTACAAATATTATGGATGGGGGATGGAGATATTCTTTTCGTTTTTGATGTCAGTGATTGTGTTTCAGGTTATGATACCCATTTCGTTGTATATATCCATGGAGCTTGTGCGAGTTGGTCAAGCTTATTTCATGATCCGAGATGATAAGATGTTTGATCCAACATCAAACACTAGATTCCAGTGCCGAGCGTTAAATATAAATGAGGATTTAGGACAAATAAAGTATATATTCTCTGATAAAACTGGTACATTGACTGAAAACAAGATGGAGTTCCAATTTGCCAGCGTTTCAGGTGTAGATTACAGTGGGGAGAAAACAGAATTTTTTGGTGAACAAGGGGGATACAGCATTCAAGGTGCTACAATTTCCTTTTTTATTTTCATATTTGTGATTGTTCTTCATGTAATTGGAGTAAGAGGAAAGAGGAAAGTTTAAATGCGAACTCAAATTTGGTTGTGAACGTGAGGACAAATGAGAGCGTGCCACGTGTCATATTATTCAGACCGAATAATGAAGGAAAATATTCAGACTGAATGTAGTATATTCAGTCTGGATGTAGTATTATTCGGTCCGAATAACACGAATAACACTGCATTCAGTCTAAACCCTAAACCCTAAACCCTAAACACTACATTTAGTCTGAATGTAGTATTATTTAGTCTGAATATTTTCCTTCATTATTCAGCCTGAATATGACACATGACACGTGTCGCGCTCTCATTTGTCCTCACATTCACAACCAAATTTGAGTTCTCATTTGAACCCGCCCAATTGGAGTAATTAGTCTTTTGAGTTAAAAGCTGAACAATCTTTTCATTTTGTCATCTGATTTCAGTGGAAGGGGAAGTATGGAGGCCAAAGATGAAGGTACAGGTTGATCGGGAGCTTCTTCAACTATCACAAAATCGAAATGATATAAAGTCGAAAGAAATATATGATTTCTTCCTTGCATTGGCTGCTTGCAACACAATTGTACCTATTGTTACCAACACATCTGATCCCACTGAGAAGTTGATAGATTATCAAGGGGAATCTCCAGATGAACAAGCACTTGTTTATGCAGCTGCTGCTTATGGTTTTATGCTCATTGAACGAACCTCTGGCCACATAGTTATTGATATACAAGGAGAAAGACAGAGGTATGATGTGTATTCCTTTTAGACTTTTAACATATCTGTGCCATATCCAATGACTGTCTAGATTGTGCTATTTCTACTTTATAACATAATAGATTATGGATCAAAGCTCGAAATTAGAAAAATATGAAGCAACCCTGATGGGCTGTTTGTTTACCTCTTAACAGTACTATCTATTAAGAGGCAGCCTCTGAATTTCTAAGAGGTAAATCTTGTTTGGCAAAAAATAAGTCTGCCTCTTAATGGTTCCAAAACCCTCTGAATCATTTTGTATCATGGACCTCCCTTAACCATTCGGAGCCCTCATTTCATTTTGAACAATTACCAAAGAAATTATATTTCATTTTGCAACTATATCATAAAAGCCTCTTAATCATTTTGAGCACTTAATCATTCTGAACCAAACCATTCAGCAACTGCCAAACTAAGTTAGACTAGGGGTGTGTAGTTTCTTTTTCCCTGTACTCTTATATTTATAATGTTGTTGCTTACCCATATCTGGTTTCTCAAAATTTAGCATATCTGTCTTTCTCTCTTTCTATTTGTATCTTTGTAGCTTATCTCTAGCTTTTCAGTTTTTAGCATATCTGCATTTCCACCTTTCACACAATCTTCACTAGCCAAGGGTCTTCATGGAAACATCTATTCTACTCTTTAGGGTGGGTTTTTTTTTGAGGTGGGGGGGGGAGACCCACCTCCGGGTGAGATATATTGATCTCATTTGGTTTAGGGGCCGTTTACCAAACGCTTACCCGGGTAAGTGCTTATCAAGCCATATTATCTTACCGGAGAATATAACAAGTACCAAAAATTTTACCCGGTAAGAGCGAAGACAAGGAAAACAATGACCAAGAGACTTACCCGGGTAAGTGATTGCGGCGGATCTTACCATGGTAAGTGCTTACCGGGTAAATTGTTACATACGATGCCGTTTTTGTGGACTAAAATCTTACGCGGTAAGTAAGTGATAGTGTTGAATTTTGCCGGTAAGCACTTACCCAGGTAAGATTTGGTAAACGGCCCCTTAGTTTGGTTTGCTGCTTCTTTCGCCAGTCTCTGCTTCCTTGTAGAATCTCTAATCTTTCTAATTTTCTGTGATTTCTTTCTAATTTGGCAGTGCAGATTTAATGTTCTTGGAATGCATGAGTTCGATAGTGACCGAAAAAGGATGTCTGTTATACTAGGATACCCTGACAGCACAGTAAAAGTGTTTGTTAAAGGTGCTGATACCTCCATGTTTAAGATAATAGATAAATCCTTAAACTTGGATGTGGTAAAAGCAACTGAAACCCATCTTTATTCATATTCTTCCATTGGTTTAAGAACCCTCGTTGTGGGAATGCGTGGATTGAGTATATCTGAATTCGACCAATGGCAATCTTCTTATGAGATTGCAAGTACTGCTTTAATGGGTAGGGCAGGATTGCTTAAAAAAGTTGCCATCAATTTAGAGAACAATCTCAGCTTATTGGGTGCTTCTGCAATTGAAGATAGATTGCAAAAAGGTGTTCCTGAAGCTATCGAGTCTCTGCGAAAGGCCAACGTTAAAGTGTGGGTTTTGACTGGTGACAAACAAGAAACAGCAATTTCGATTGGTTATTCTTCTAAGCTTTTAACAAGCAAGATGACCCAGATTATTATCAACAATAACTCTAAAATGTCGTGTAGAAAGAGTTTGGAAGATGCATTAATTACGGCTAGAAAACTCATTAATGTTACTCGTGCTTCTGATGATGATGATGATGGAAGTTCCGTTGCACTAATCATTGATGGAACAAGTCTTGTTTATATCCTTGATTCAGAACTCGAAGAGCAGGTGAATAAATCTTTAAATATTTAGACATCTTTTGTTCGTTTTAATTTTATCATCATCTAAGTTTCTTGTTCTTTTGTCTTTCAGCTGTTTGAGTTAGCCAGTAAATGTGCTGTGGTACTATGTTGTCGAGTGGCCCCACTACAGAAAGCTGGGATTGTGGCGCTGATAAAGAATAGGACAGATGACATGACCCTTGCCATTGGGGATGGTAAGCATGATTTCTTAGGCCAGATAAGTTGGCTTATTTTTTCAGTTTATTGAAAAAATCTCATTTGGTTCAGCCATAAGCTAGCTTTTTGAAAAGCTACTTCAAGTAGCGTTTCAATAAGCTCCACAGATTTTTTTCACTTTTTCTTTTTCCAGTTATGCCCCTTATAACTCCCACCATATGCACCATATCTTTTGAGGCCAACTCTTGAAATCAAAATGCTTATAGCTTTAGTTACATATTTGATGTCAAGATTTTTCTAAAGTGTTTAAAAGAATCATATTGAAATTGGGGATAGAAGTTGATCAATTTGACTTAAAAAGTCAACTTTTTTTTTTCAGAATTATTGTCACCTATGAAACTTATGTCTAAAGATAGATGTTTCTGATCAAATATTGCAGGTGCCAATGATGTTTCGATGATCCAAATGGCTGATGTAGGAGTTGGCCTTAGCGGCCAAGAGGGTCGGCAAGCTGTGATGGCATCAGATTTTGCAATGGGCCAGTTCAGGTTCTTGGTTCCGCTTTTATTGGTCCATGGTCATTGGAATTACCAACGGATGGGCTATATGATCCTCTATAATTTCTACCGGAATGCACTGTTTGTCCTTGTCTTATTCTGGTGAGTGTGTCTACCTTCAACTAGAAAGACATTAAATTACCATTTTATTTATTTAAATCTCTTTGGACCGTAGTTCTGTAAGTGCATGCTTGATTTTGAAGATTTAAACATGATAGTTCTTAAATCCAGTCGAGGTGGGTGTTTTTAGTTTTTCCCTCTTAAGTTTCTATGATAATACTTTTCTTATAGTTCAATGTAGCTATTAATATCATTCTCGACGACCTAACAGTTCTCATCAAATTTGAGATTGAGGCAGCCCATTTGTCACTCCAAAGTCAACCATTCACTCTATTTTGAGACTCGTTGTGAGAAAGACCCATAAAAAACTAATTAAAGAAAGGAAATGCTTTGTAAACCATCTATTTAGGGTCTGTTTGGTTAGTTTTCCATTAAGTCCTGTATGGATAAAGCTGTCTGTGTGAATTAATCTGTCTGTAAAGAGTGGGACGGTTTTTTCATAGATGGAAGGATCGTGTTCTGTAATTGGGAGAGACAGATTTGCAGAAAACTCGGCTTTCTGCATAAAGCTCCTCCCTAGAAGCTTACTGAAGAAGCCACTTTATAGATCATTAAGCCACTCCCAAAAGCCTCCACTAAATAAAATAGGATTCTGCCTTGTAATTTGGAAGTCATTTATGATTCACTGAATAAGCAATGAATCTTGTTAAGCTCATTTAAGCAGCTCACAAACAGGCCCTTAGTCACACTTTCAGGCGCTTTTAGGCTGAAAACTTTTGGTAAACCCACTCTTAGAAGAGAAGAGGTCATTATAAGTAGTTATTTTTTATAACCGTGGGTATCCGGCTACTTACCCCCAATGGTTCATTAATCATTATAAGTAATTCTTGCTGTGGTGATATTATTTTCACTCTCGCTGATCAACACACGATGGAAGATCAACGTAGCCTTTGTTTTTTAAGAGGTGCTGAAGTCTAAAGTCTGATTTCACTTCTGATTTATAAGAGGTGGTGCTGAAGTCTGAAATCTGAATCAGTTAAATTGTTTGTTTTTACGTCTGAAATCTGAATCAATCATTGACTTATAAATCCCTAACAATGCGGGTGTACACAAATAAGAGGAATTAAGTGGTGAGGTTACCGCTTTTTTTTCCAAGATGATTTTCAGACTTAAGAGGGTCTGAAAAAAACAAAAAAACAAACAGTCTGAATTTACAAACGTCTGAATGAATAAGTGATATTAAAAAACAGTCTGATTTTATAACACATTTATGTTTTCCTTCAGGTATGTGCTCTTTACAGGCTTCACATTAACCACAGCTATTACCGAATGGAGCAGTGTCTTATATTCCGTAATCTACACTGCAATACCCACCATCATTATTGGGGTTCTCGATAAAGATCTAAGTAGAACGTCTCTTATGACATATCCTCAGCTTTATGGAGCTGGACAGAGACAAGAAAGCTATAACGCAAAACTATTTTGGCTTACAATGGCGGACACATTATGGCAGAGTATTGTTGCCTTTTTCATTCCCGTTTTTGCATACTGGAAAAGTGATATCGATAGTTCAAGCATCGGAGATCTGTGGACATTGGCAGTTGTGTTTATGGTGAATATACATTTAGCTATGGATGTTATAAGGTGGACATGGATCAGTCATGCATCGATTTGGGGGTCAATTATTGCTACATGCATTTGTGTTATCGTTATAGATGCTTTTCCCGTGTTGCCTGGCTACTGGTACGTATAATTTCTTAACCAATTTGCATTTAATATATTGAAATGGATATTTTTTTCAAGTTTTTTTTGAAGTATATAATATTTTATATCCGGCAAATGCAACAAATAAACTCACACACCCTCCTCACCTTTGGTGAGGTTTGAACCTCTGAGGAGAGTAAGGGCTACGATACCGCCAGGCCAAAGGCTTTTTGGTATATATATATATATATATATATTTTTTTTTCAAGTTTAGTACCAACTAATGGTTTAATACAAAGGATTTCAATTTGTATATGGCTTAGGGGGTGTTTGGTTGATCTTCCATTAAGTTCTGTATTAATAAAGCTGTCTTTGTGGATTAATCTGTCTGTATAGATTTAGAAGGTTTTTATTTGGGAGGGTTTTTAACATTTTGTAGATGAAATGATCGTTTTTTTAATTGGGAGGGACATGTTTGGAAAAAAAACTCAGCTTTCTGCATAAAGCTTCCCTCTAAAAGCTTACTGAATAAGTCACTTTCTATATCATTAAGCCACTACCAAACTCTCATGTATAGCTGACCGAATAAGCTGCCAGCCCATTAAGCTCATTAAGCTGCTAACAAACATGCCCTTAATGTAGTTCTGAAACCATTACTGATAATTTAGTCAAAATGCAGCATTTTAAACCAAACAAAAAAAATCCTGTATATCCCACAAAGAGGTAGGGTCTGGTTAGGGACCTAGGGTAGGATATACGGTACCTTACCTCTACCCTAAGGGGTAGAGACGTCATTTCCGAAAATGTAGCCAGTTTTGAAGCAGAAAATCGCTAGGTTTGACCTTAAAAGTCAAACCAAGTCAAAAAGGGTGGTTCTTTGATATTTGTAACTAATCATTTATCTTCTGCCAATATAAGCATCTCATTAAGATACACACTTTCTTTCTCCTATTTTATATGTCAATGTACTTTTTAAGCCATTCTCCAAAATTTAATGAAATATAGCAATTCTAAAGTCGAAAATCGATCTGTTTGACCTCAAAAGTCAAACTTTCTCTTTTACATAAATAACTCAAACCAATCATATAAAGCTTCTTATTCGATTATGTAAACTAACACGACCATTTTCCGTACCATCACAGGGCGATCTTTAATCTAGCAAGCAGCGGATTATTTTGGATTTGCCTTTTTGGGATTCTTATAGCAGCCATGATTCCTCGGTTCGTTATAAAAATGTTTATGCAACATTGTAAACCTTGTGATATTCAAATCGCAAGAGAAGCAGAAAAGTTTTCGAATCGAATGGAATCAACAAGAAATGGAGAAATAGAAATGAACCCACCTCAGAGATAACAGGTTCCTTTCATATCATATTTTTTTTTAATTTTTTTTTTTGCTTTTCATTTATGAAATTCTCATAGTGTTGAGGTTGATGGAGCAATTCTCCATTGTTGTGTAGATTAATGTTCATTGATAAGAGTTATGCAATGATTCTAGACTTGTATACTACTCTTTGATAATTTTATTTTGCCACAAAGATAAAGAGAGTATGCAAGTTTTCTGTATTTGTAGATTATTGTTGGGATAGGGTATGTAGTTGTGTATATGAATATATATATATATATATAGGGAGGTTCATGCGAGGACGGTAACAATTTACGAGAATGCCAGGACAATCCTCAGCCAATCATTTTTATACATGAAAATTTTCATGTACAAAATCATATGTGATGTTGTACAAAATCATAAATGATGCGGGCGACTTTCCATGCAACTTAAGTGGCCTCAAAAGTCGCCTGCTACAGTTAGTGCAAAATTACATGTGATCTTGTACATGAAAAAACTCCTCGCATTCTCGTAAATTGTTACCGTTCTCGTATGAACCCGCCCATATATATATATATATATATATGGGGGATTGATCAAATAAGAACTGATTAGTTCGTAGAAACTGTAAGAACTAATATGAACCAATCATTTTAAATAATTAATGTTATTACTAAAATAACATAAAGGTTAAATTGGTAAAATTGGGTATCACGATGAGTAATACAATCAGTATCACAGTGGTTGTCACAATGTATCTCATATGTGTTTGTGCACCACATAGAGGGTATCAAATTCGTATCAGAGTGTGTATCACATAGTTGTATAATGGTGCACAAACACCGATGGAGGGAGAAGGGAGTAGAGTTTAAAATACCTAAAATTCCTTTCATTAAAAATTTAATCAAAATTACCAAATTAAAAGTTTCATAATTTAACCATTGATTTGTAGTTAATATTAGTTCTTACAGTTTCTACAAACTAATCAGTTCTTCCTTGAATTGCCCCCTATATATATATATATTATATATATATATATATATAGAGAGAGAGAGAGAGAGAGATACACACACAAACGTTTTGACGATCTTTTAGAATGCGTATATGACTATTTTATGTAAGTTTACGTTCACTGAGATTGATGATAAACGGGTGTTGCAGAAGTAATTTGAAAAAAATAAACGCTTGAAACTGTTGATCACTTTGCTGCACGTCTTTAGCCTAGTGGATAAAGAGAAGCTAGGGTGAGCTTGTGTAGATAAATATTTAGTCCGTGCCACCTCTTAATCAAGAATCGAAGTTGATTTGCTTTATAAAAAGATCTCAATGAAATTCTATGAAATGATTTTATGGGATTAAGTCAATTGTGTTGGTCGTGAAATATCATTGAGAGATATATTATTTCTAAAATGATCTCATGTAGCGGAAAAACTATGACTTTTAAAAGTGTCACTGTTGTGATTAAATATGTGCCACCGCAAAGAGAAAAGAAAACATAACAAAAGTTTACAGTAGTGGCAAGATCAACAAATTTTGTATTGTTTTTTTCTAATTAAAATAAGTAGCTCTCCGGGCATATGTGACGAATTAGCAGTCAGCAGTGTTCAAAAAGACGCACCATGGCGTGATATGGCGTAAGACGCGTCCCGTCGTTATGGAACAATCCATAACGTTTCTGTAAGGCGTGGCTCACGTCATGGAGTCTTGAGGCGCGCAGTGGCGAGCGTTTTTTTGTATGGCATATTTTTTTGAAAAAAATATTTATTTTTTATTTTTACACTTTTAACTTTAATTTTTAATTTTTAAATTTTTATAGATTTATCTAATCATATCACTCACAATTTTTTGAATTTATAGATTTTATGGACGCACGATTAAAATTAAGTTGTAAAATTACATATCGAAGTTCTATTTTAAATATTTAATCAAAAAACTATTTTTATAATAATAATCTAAATGATTTTTCTTTTTCTAATATGAATGTACATTTTTTAATATCATTATCTGATTAAATAATATATAGAAAATATATATCTTTATATATAATTGTATATATGATATGCAAATTTACCGCCTTATGTCACGCTTTGAAAAACACCGTGTCCTCGCTGTGGCGTGTAAGGTTTAAGACTTGGCCTCGCCGCCACGCTACGTCTCGCGCCTTTTTGAACCTTGGCAGTTAGTCAATCTATCCCACTTATAATTAATATTTTTTTAATTTTACGTCACAATAATTATTTTGTGTCACCATTGAAAAAAATCTTGGTGACTCTAAAGATATGGGCATCCTTGCGAAATAAGTGAGAGGTCCGAGTTTTGATACTAGACACCATCCACTTGCCTTCGGACAAATGTTTTTAACTTGTCGTTATAGTCACGAGACCAGTACAGTGGGCATTCCAGAGGGTGACGTCATACCCTTTTTGCTGCAAAAGATAAACTCTAAAAGATGAAATGTTAAGCCAAACATTATTACGCCTTTCCAAGGTCACTAGCAATGTTTCTCTTTTCAGCTAGTCGCTTTTTTTTAAACGTCAATATCATAGCCTTGTGTTATGTGTTATTTATGCATAACTTCGTATGCAAGGACTTCTCTCTTATTAGTGATTGATGATTTTAGTGCATGTTGATTGGGACTTGCATGTTAGGCACCTTAACTTTACTTGTAAAGAGGTGTGGACCAACAGAAAGTGCTCGTGGTGTCGCTCAATTTGAACAAGCTTGTAGAGAATGAGAATATTAACATATTGAAAGTGATTATAAAAGGCTAGCAATCTAATACTAAAGAATTATGTCAAGATCACAATGTAAGATTTCTAGATTGGTTTGGTATTGTCGTAGATTTAAATAATACATGTTTTGTTTCTCAAAGCATGAAAACGACTTTGTGAAGGTGGAATCTTTTTCCTGTTTTTATTGGAACATCGATATTAATTTACTTTAGAATATACAATTGTAAGATTAAAATGTTGGACACTTTTGCATAAATCAAGTTAAGACATATTATGTAGTTTTGAAGGGGAAAATGCATGGAATTGAAAAAGGAACATACTTTAGTCCGATTCTTATCTTAGATAGCCATATTTTAAAAGCCTTATTTTTTGTACTTTTTGACAAGACATCTAATATAATTAAAAGACTCGATAACCGTTATAAGCATTACTAAGTGACCATTGTTGATATGGATTTTTTAGCAAATATGACCATGATGTTTTTAACATTTTTGTTAATGCTTTAGAAATGTTTTCAATTAAAAATATGAAGGTTTTGGGTAAACCGTTCCTTAAGATAGCCCCTACCCCTACCCCTCGGTTCCCTATGCCAATCCCAAGATCAAAGAAGCGAATCCTCCTCCCAAACTAATGTGTTCCTAACCGAAACAACTCCTCCGTTTTCTAGTCTAAACTACCTTGGGAACCTATAGTGAAGTTTGAAGTTACACTTGTCTTCACAAAAGAAGTAGTTAACCCATTCCCCACTCTCTTAACAGAAGAGGAGACAAAGTCTATACCTAAACGGTTTATGATAAACCCCATTTTAGTGATACCTCCTGAAACCCCAAAAAAATGAGTATGCCTCCATGGTTCACCTACATAAACACCGTCATCTACCCCAAAGACCCATTTAACAATCTTATACCACAATGTAACACCCTCAAATGTGCAAAGAGCGATTAATTTAAAAAAATTCTAATAATACATCGAATAAAGAACAAATCTCTTACTACAAACTAATACTTAAATTAACCGGAATAGAACTTCTAGATTTAACCAAGCCTTGCATAAAGATTAGGGCAAGGTTGGGTGTTACTAAAGTCCAATAATGGTCGCTATCTCAAAATGCGGAAGACGTCAATGATAAGCTAAAACCTTCACGTGCAACTATCTAGAACTCTAATCAACATTGTCGCTAGTACCAATCACAACGAGGACCTGATACATACGCCGACAAATAAAATGTAACGCCCTCAAATCTGGATAGAGCGAGTAAATTAAAATTTCCAATAATACAACAATTAGAGAATAAATCTCTCTCTATAAGTCATTATTTAAAATATCCCAAATGACAAAACTACATTTAGCACCATCATTAGGTAAACAAGACTTACACAAAGACTAGGACAAGGTCGGGTGTTACTAAACCCAATAAGAGTCGCTATCTCCAAATGTGGAAGACGTCACCAAATAGCTAGATCCTTATCGTGCCACTCCCTAGAACTCAAGTCAACACGTGTTGCTAGTACCAACCCCAACGAGAACCTAATGCACACGCCGACAAAGGATTAAGGTTACGCTTAACGCCTAGTGAGTTCAAGAGTTTATAACATAATTATAAATGGTAGAATTTGAAAGACTGCTTAATTAAATAATAATTTATCAAAAGGAATGACTTCATTATAAAAACAACATCTTTCCCAAAATCATCATTTCCGTCATAAAAGCTTTTAATCGAATACTATTAGTGATGGAAGATTTAAAATCAAAATACTCATTCAAATATGAACCCAACATCCAAAACTTACTTGAAACATGAACAAGATTTAATGCACAAATACCGACTCGGATAAGACTTAAAAATCCAAAACAACAAAACCTGGTTAAGTCTCAATAATTCAATATTATAGTTTATGGATAACACTCCATACTCCAAATATGTCACCGAAAACAATAGATAAAATTCTATATCCAAAACAACTTCTTTCGGTGACGGGGGAAACTCGCTTCCGTCGACAATGGCGTAACACTAAGTAAATCATATTTTCAATGTTATCGAGTAGCGCCCTAAGATCATGGTCCTGGTGTCTGACCCCATAGAGTACCCACCGCAATACCTAAGGTCCCGGAGCCCGATCCATATGGATTCATCTCCGTAACACCTCGATCCCATGCCTACTTAGATGTCATAGTCTCACACTAAAACCCAATGGTACTGGGGCCCCGACCCGATATGGGTTCATCCCAAAATACCGACGTGAACTATAAGAGGCACCAACCTCTAATCATGGGCTCCGATGGCATACTCCAACGAGTTCATCATCGCAATACCCAAGGTCCTAGAGGCATCACCCACATGGGTTCATCTCTGCAATACCCACGGTCCTAGAGGCATCACCAACATGGGTTCATCTCTGCAATACCCACGGTCCCAGAGGCATCCCCTATATGGGTTCATCTATGTAATACCGACTACCAAAGCCCAAACGACGTGTGCCCTCAAAACGAGGGACTCAATGCAACCAAGTGACTGACTCATGTGCCTATGGATCAATGAAACCCAATCTAAATTATATGACTCCCAAAATGAATGAACAACGCACTCAAAGCATGTAATATGTCATATAAGTGCCATAACTTCATGTAACCTAAAATCTCGACATATAATAATTTAAATTGGACACATGTCCCCAAGATTCTTTTTAGCCAAAACCGAGCAAAAACTTAATAACTCAATACTTAAGTGATTTCTTAAAACAAAAATCTTTGGTTTGTTTTCCAATGATTTATAAAACAAATACACCAAAGTGCATTAACACCAAATAGCTTCCATTTATGGCGTAAATCATCAAAGCAACCCACAGACATGCTTTATATTTCAATATGTCAAAAAACGCAAGTATTTTGATTTTACATGATTTTTAAAACTATTTATACAAAATATGTAAATCTCACCAAATAGCCACACATTTGATAAAGAACAAGTAAACATGTTAATACTTTAAAATGGACATTTTTGGCATGTACATAGTTTTCACAAAGCAACTTGAACTCACCTTGCTAGATTCTAAATCTAGGTTTTACCGAATCTTGAGCTTCCTTTCGTGAATAACTTAGAGCCACAAGTATATCTTCCACATACTAATTTCAAATCTTACCAAAACATCTTCTCCACTACCAAGAACCCAAAACCTAAGACAAATATGGAAGAAAAAGGGTGGGGATGAAGAACACACCAAACCCTAGCTTTAAAGGAAGGACCTGAAGATGTTACCTTTCTAAAATACTCTCTAATCTTCCAAAAATGTTTTGCTTCTCTTGATCTCATCTTGAAGATCTCTAACAACTGAGAGCGTAGCAAAAAGAATTGCCTCAATCGAAGTTGAGATCAGAAAGTTATGGTGAAATGAAGAAAATCCCGAAATCTCAATTTTAAACTGATCTGGTGGCTTGCGCCACCTTCCTCGCGACCTAAAGCCACAAGAAATTCGCGTGCCTCAAAATGCACTAAAACAGAGACTTGCGCGACCTGGCCCGCAACTTGCGCTGTTCAAAATCCGTTTTTCGCGTTTTTTGCCCGATTCGATCCTTGATAAACCCGTCATTATAAATACATAAAACCTTAAACTTCCATCCTAGTGGTCGAAAGTCCATTATAACCATTGACATAAACCTCTAAAATCTCGGGTATTACAGTCAGGTCGTGGGAGGCCATTTCTAATTTTTTTCGCCATTTTCGCGTTTTTGAGCTCGATTCGAATCCCAGACTTTCCAACATATTTTATATTATGAAAATATTCACCTATTAAATACTTAATTACCCTTAGACAAAGAACTTTATATAAAAGAAGTCCGAAATTACGGGTGCTAAATAAAAAAGGGTTAGACTTTACGCCTAGTGAGTCCAAGGAGTTTTCATCATAATTATTATATGGTAAAACAGGAATACTGTGGATTTAAATCATAATTTTACAAAGGAATATGTTTACCGTAAAAGCAACATCTTTCTGAAAACCCAATACCTTCTAGATGAAAACTCGTTAAATCAAAATATTCAATTATATGCAACCCAAACCCAATACTCACACCACCAAGAATAAAGCTATAAAACATTAAAACGAAGGACATAACTTTAATCAACTTATTTACAGATTTACTCACGCTTACCCTTTGGAGGGCATAAAATATCCGAAGATAACGGGGGAGACCTATGTTACCATTAATAGAGACGAAATACGTAACTGGGTCACCATTCAATATTTTATGGCCTAGAATTAAGCAAATCCGTTCGTGAGAAAGTACACCTTAATGGTCAATGGTCGATGCCCGACTACAAGATCACACACCTTAATGCCTATGAAGACCCGATGTCTATTTCACACTACAAATACTAGAGATAACATCTTAATGACCAATGGACGATAACCGAGTATAAGAGCCCACACCTGAATGCCTATCTCAAACTACAAATACTAAAGTTTACATCTTAATGGTCAATGACCGATGTCTGACTATAAGAGCCCACACATTAATGCCTATCTCAAGAGGTTACATCTTAATGGTCAATTGCCGATGGCCGACTGAAAGGGCCCACACCTTAATGCGTATGAACACCCGATGCCTACCCCAAACAACGACATGGGAATGACTATCCCAACAAAAATCAACTTTTATACCTATGGAGCGATTGCATTATCGTCTAAAATTACACGAAACCAATTAAATGACCAACGCACTCAAAACGTGTAATTTCGTAATAAATACGCCTTAATTACATATAACTCTAAAAGCTCGACATACCCCCAAGACTCATTTTAGTCAAAACTGAGTAAAAGCTCAACAACTCAACACGTATGTGATTACTCAAAATAAACATCATTTGTTGAGACAAACCATTTTCCAAATGAAATCATACACCATTATTTTCAAAATGCCTCATAATGCAATAACATGTATTTTCCGAAAGGTTTATAAAATCAAATGCTCCAAAGATGCATATAACACCAAGTGATCTCCATTTATGATATAAGACATCAAAACAACCCATACTTATATTTTATTTATTTAGATGTCTAAAACCCCAAGTATAAACATTTTACATGATTTATAAAACCAAATATACCAAATATGCAAAACTCACCAAATACCCACACATTTGATAAATAACAATTAAAACATATTAATACTTCAAAATGAACATTTTTGGCATGTACATAGTTTCACAAAGTAACTTGAACTCACTTTGCTAGATTTAGGCTAAATCTAGGTTTTATTCCAAATATTGAGCTTTCTCTGGTGAAGATTTAGATCCTCAAGTTAAACTTCTAGATGTATGATATAAATCCTTCAAGAACACCTCCTTACCTACAAAACATGCGAAAAAGAGAACCCAAGAGTGAAGGAGAGTTGTTGGTGCAAAAGAACCTAACCCTAGATTCAAATGACCAAAGATATGATCTTACCTTCACTTCTATGAACTAAAAAATAAACCAATAACCTTTACTCATCTTTGTTACCATGTTGAAGATCATCAAAATACGAAACCATGGCATCTAAAATCACCCAAATCGGAGTAGAAATGAGAGCGATATGCCTAAAATGAGGAAAACTCCGATTTTCGTCCCTTAAAACGCTGGACAGAGGCGTTCGCTAGTTACAACTAGCGAGAAACTAGCCCGAGAGTTTTTAAATCCAATCAGAGGTGTTCGCTAGTGATATGTAGTGAGATTCACTATATTAAATACCTATTTTGTAATTATAGTTAATATATTTTCCTTATTTTTATCCCAATTTGAGTCATTTTGTTATCTTATTTTTCATTTATAGTAGTCGGAGCTAAGTATTGGATTTCACTTGTCTTTTTGCACTTTTGGTAGTTTATTCTCTTTCAGGTGAATACTGTTGGAATGCTGCAGCAAGTGGCAGCAATAGAGGGACGTCATGTTGGCAACGAATGACTCAATCAATGGAAGGATCTAGAACAATCTAGTATTTAGCTATTATATTATAGTTTTAAGTTTGTTTTCAGCTGAATTAAAAAGCATCTTGTAATAAGAATCTTTTTGTAAGTTGATGGAAGATGTTTTGTACTTGTAATGGCCTATGGACCTTTGCTCCATAATTTTTGATTTTTATGACACCTCCTAGTATAAAAGGAGGTGTTGGGGTCATTGTGTAACCATGCTCCATCAGTTCTAAACTGATTTATATAGTATTCTCCTTATGTTCTTCAAGATCTTCATAGTGTTCTTCATGTTCTTCATCTTGTTCTTCAGGTTCTTCATATAGCTTTCTGCTTTCCATTACTGTAGCATTACAGTCGTATATTATTGTCGTTTATCTTCTTACATTTTACATTATTGCTATTACTTACAAGTTATTTACTTTCAAGTCATTTATTTTCTTGCACTTTACATTATTGCTCTTTACTTTCAAGTTCTTTACTTTCAAGTAATTTATTTTCTTGCGCTTATATTTATTGTCATTTACATTTCCGTTATCTACTTTCAGTAATTTACGATTATGTCTTTATTTTTAGTCATTTATATTTCTTGCATTTTTATTATGAGTAGCTAATTTTTATTATCTTGAGTGTAAGTAAAATGGTATGGTTTTAAACCAAAGAAAGATGGACATTATTCTTTAGTAATAATGTTCCACTATTTCATCTAAAGTTTTATAAATCCAAACGACACTTCTAGACGGGTTGATCACTTTGATAGTGTTAATGTGTCGTGGACTCACGGCATGAGCCACGATATGAACGTCAATCCGAATGATATGAGAAGTATACTTGGAAAAATTACCTTTTATGTTTTTCTTCTTGATTATTCTTGACAAGTCGGTCACTTATCAAAGTGTCAAAGTGCCATGGACTTAGGAATAAGCCATTGAATGCACACCAACTTGGATGATATCGAATCACCCGGAAAGGGGGGATTATTTAGACAAAGGAATTTGCTAAGCCCATCTATTTTGAGAATACAATGTTGCTATCACTGGTCTTGATACTACATAGGAATATGGGTTGATAGCTAAACATTAGTATACTGGTACAAGTCCGTAAGGAATACTCAAAATAGGTAGTGGAACGAACTATTACAGACTAGAATGCTGTTGCATTCCAACAACATTGCCCACTGGAATTTGTGTTTAAACCTTACCATAGATGTTACACCCTTGCTATTTGCTTTATTCTGTTATGAATCTGTTAAAGTGACTCACAAATCAAACAACAATTGAAATCTTCCAAATCACCATATGAATTCATTTCTTTCATCATACTTTTAAATTAACTTTTACTCCGATCTCTGTGGACGTTATTTGGTAATTAGTACCACTTATTACTTGAAAGGACGATATTAGGGCTTAAAGTATACTTACTTTTAGTCTTATTTATCACATATCTCAGGGTATACAAAACGCCTGTCAAGTTTTTGGCGCCGCTGTCGGGGATCGGCAAGCTAAAAGTTTTTATTTAAGTAAGATAAAATATTTGATTTTTCTAACACCTGTTGAACTGTTGGAAGTGGTGTATGCCAAGAATATTTTGTGGAGAGTTTTTAGAGTTTGATCCTGATATTGAAAGAACATTTTGGGAAAGGAGAAGAATCCAAAGAGCATTATTTGCTCTACCCCACCTGAAATGACACAACCACCAGAACCCCAAGGACTTATTAGGCCTGTACCACAACCTGCAGTCGAACCACGACCTGAACTCCATCAAGAACTTCGTAGAGGTCCACCTCTGTTTGTACCTGTACCATCCCATTATAGGGAATTCCACATGCACAACCTTTTGGTCAAGGACCTCGATTTCATTTTGATGAAGAGGATAGGGATGATGAATCTCTGAATAATCACCCACCAGGAAATGATGATGATGAACTAAGGGCCCCACCACCAAACATAATTAATCTGACAAATTCAAAAGATGGACGTATAATGGACTACGCGATCCCTAATTTTGAGCAATATAATTCAGGGATAGCTAGACCCTGTTTTACGGCCACCCATTTTGAACCAAAACCAATCATGTTTCACATGTTGCAAACAAATGGACAATTTGTTGGATTACCAACGGAAGACCCACACTCCCATCTAAAGTCCTTTTTGGAGGTTAGTAATTCCTTCTTGATTCAGGAGTGTCAAATGACGCTCTGAGACTCACATTATTTCCATTCTCCTTATGGGATCGAGCTAAGGAATGGTTTAACTCACTAACTCCAGGATCTGTGACTTCATGGTACAAAATGGCCGAAAAGTTTTTGCGAAAATATTTTCCACCCACCAGGAACGCTAAGTCCCGAAACGAAATTTGTCTTTTTAAACAAACGGACGATGAAGCAATTCCTGACGCATGGGAAAGGTTTAAAGAACTGTTAAGGAAATGCCCACACCATGACATTCCCTACTAAATTCAACTCGAGACATTTTACAATGGTTTAAATGCCACTTCAAGACAAATGCTCGATGCGACTGTAGGAGGGGCCTTTACAGCCAGTACCTATAATAAAGGATTTGAAATGCTTGAAAAAATTTCTGTTAACAATGGACACTGGGCTGATCCACGTGCTGTAACACAAAAGAAAGCTGTTGGAATTCATGATGTAGATGCATATACTGCATTGACAGCTCAGCTTGCTTCCATGGATAACATGATTAAAAACATTTCTTCTGGCCAAGGAGCACAGCCGTCTGTAACTACACCTAGTCCAACAGTCCTGGCAGTACAATGTGTTTGTTGTGGAGGGGAACAATCTTATGAACATTGTCCTAAAAATTCAGAATCTGTAAATTATGTTCATAATAAGTCTGCTCCCTACTCAAACAATTACAATGCAAGTTGGAAACAACACCCAAATTTTTCTTGGACCAGCCAATGTTTAAATCCACCAGCTCCTATACAGCAGGGAAATTCAAAATTTTAAAACTATGCAAGCAGTTCTAATTCTCAACAACAGAACCAGACTTATCAACATTCCCCACCAGCTTTCCAAAACAAACAACCTCCACCTCCACAAACTGATTCATCACCTTCATTGTAAGCTATGTTAAAAGGGTTTATGACACAAACCCAAACATCAATCAGAAACCTGGAAATCCAAGTAAGTCAAATTGCTCTAAGTCAGAACAATAGAGCCAATGGTACTTTGCCCAGTAACACGGAAATCCCTAGAGATTCAGGAAAAGAACATGTTAAGGCAATAACCGTAAGAAGCGGAAAAGACTTAATAGGACCAGTCCAAAAAGATAGTGTGCCCAAAAGAAAAACTGTTACATTGGACCCTGTTAATACTAACAAGCTTGTATCAGATAAAACTTCTGAGACCATCACTTCTGTACCATCAAAGCTTGACAATACGCTACCATCTCTAGTGGATCCTATTCAGACAACTGTCGTGACCCCATGTCAAGAAAAGAGCACCAAAACCCAGGGCATACTAGATCCATCTTGCTCAACACCTCCAAGCAAAACTGCGATTAAACCTGTTCCTCCCTATGTACCTTAACCCCAAAGGCTAAGGAATCAAAAGTACGAACAAGAGTTTAAGAAATTCTTGGAAGTGTTCAAACAATTGCATATTAACATACCCCTTGTTGAAGCAATTGAGCAGATGCCTAGTTATGCCAAATTCCTAAAAGACATCCTTAGTAAGAAGAAGAAGTTGACTGAATATGAGACCGTAGCTCTTATTGAAGGATGTAGTGCACTTTTTACCAACAAGATTCCCCCGAAGCTAAAAGATACAGGGAGTTTTACTATTCCCTGTTCTATTGGCGGAAAATAAGTTGGGAAAGCTCTATGTGACTTAGGTTCCAGTATAAACCTCATGCCTTTATCACTTTACAACACCTTAGGATTAGGAGAGGCAAGACCTACTACTGTCACACTCATATTGGCCGATAAGACCATTGCCTTTCCTAAGGGAAAAATTGAGGATGTATTAGTACAGGTTGAAAAGTTCATATTTCCGGCAGACTTTATCATTTTAGACTTTGATGCTGATAAAGACATTCCTATCATTTTACGAAGACCATTTTTAGCCACCGGAAGAACTTTGATTGAAGGTTAGAAAGGAGAGTTGACTATGAGACTGCATTACCAAAAAGTCACTTTCAATGTTTTCAATTCTTTAAAATACCCTGATTATTTGGAAGAATGCTCAATGTTAGATAAAATTGAGTCATTTTGTTATGAGGAGGGAGTAAGAAAGACTTGTAAGTTAGAGGAAGAGGATGATGAAATAGAAAGAGAGATTGTTGAGGAGTTAGGAATAAATGAGAATGATATTGTCCCAATAGATTGTGCAACAATTGAGTCGTTGGAGAGTACTGAATAGAAAAGTTTCACCCCATCAATAGTATATCCACCTGACCTAGAGTTACAGCAACTCTTATTTCATTCAAAGTACGCTTATCTAGGAGAGGAAGGCAAATGTCCTATCATCATACCATCTACCCTAGATTTGTATCAAGAAAAGAATTTGATGGACATGTTGAAGTTACACATAAAAGCCTTAGGATGGACCAGTGATGATCTTAAGGGGATTAGTCCCTATATTCATCAGAAAAAAAGTCCCCTAGAAGATAAGAATTTTACATCCACAAAGCCACAAAGAAATGTGTTAATTTGTGACAGAGCCATAAATAGGTTGTTAGGTCTCTCACCTCACATACATTCTGAGTGTGATACAGTTTTGTACACTGCATCCGAGTCATGCTTGGCTGATACTATGAATTTTCTCGGGATGCCTGAGATTGATTTGGAGCCTTACATTGGATTCATGTCTAAAACCTTTAAGGCTTCCAATTTGTCACTTGATACTAATGTTTGGAAAAACTTTGTTAAACACTTTGCATCACCCACTACTCATGATAGTTCCATATATGTGGAAAGGATGATTCTATTGTTTTGTCTCATAGTAGGTCAAAGGAAGGTGAACCAATACGATGAAGATCTGTTGAGCAAAAAAGAAGGTGAGATGATACAAGCTGAGTTAGTGGATAAAGGACAGAGGAAAATCGAGAATGAGGTAAATGGGGTAAAGGCCGAGAAGATCAAGCTGGCGGATGAGAAGTATGAGGACAGGGTAAAACAACTGAAGAAGTGTCTTGAGGCTGATGCAAGAAAGTTGATGATTAAGGTCAGAATCAGGGACCTCAAGTTGGAGAATAGGAGGCTTGCAGCACATAACCAGAAGCTGAAGGAAACGATGCAGAAAAAGAAGGCTGCAACAAAGGCTTCTGAAGGCACATCTACTCCTAAGGAGTAGAAGGCAGGTTTAATCACTTATCTTAGTCTCCAAAGTTTGTCTTTTTCTTTATTTTATTTTCTTTATTTATTTAGTATATGTTTGGGATAAGTCTTTATATATTTCTTAGTTTATTTTAAATACATGATTGCACAAGTAAAGAGGTACATTTGATATCATAGCCCAAATAATTCCTGAGTTGCTGGCTAGTTCTTTTAGTGACCTTGTGCATACTAGAACTAGCATTACATGGATTTTTGGGCTACAACACACACACGGTCCACTTCCTCATTGTGGACACACATATACACTTCACATACCGCCATGCCAAAAGAAAACCCCATATACACAAATCAAAGGTACCTTATGTTCAATGATGCCATTGAAGAATTCAAGTTTAGGGGTGGGAGCTTATGAGCTTATACAAAAATTACACAGAAAATTATCTCTCAAAGAGAATATTTATATACTTGATGGGAATCAGAGTACCAATGCATTAGCATAGTTCCATAGGAACCTAGTGCATATGTTCAAATACAAGAAAAAGTGTCTTGGAGAAATATACAAAGAGAAATGGGGCATATACAGAAAACAAATAAGATGTGTGAACAAAGTGTGTGTACAAAAGGCTATGATCTTCAAAGATTGGTACACTATGCTTTGTGTGGGCACTTACTTCCATAATCATGTATGTTTGTATTTGAGTCATTTTAAACTTCTGTCTTTTAGTTGCTTGGGGACAAGCAATAATTTAAGTTTAGGGGTGTGATATGTAGTGAGATTCACTATATTAAGCACCTATTTTATAATTATAGTTAATATATTTTCCTTATTTTTATCCCAATTTGAGTCATTTTGTTATCTTATTTTTCATTTATAGTAGTCGGAGCTAAGTATTGGATTTCACTTGTCTTTTTGCACTTTTGGTAGTTTATTCTCTTTCAGGTGAATACTGTTGGAATGCTGCAGCAACTGGCAGCAGTAGAGGGACGTGATGTTGGCAACGAATGACTCAATCAATGGAAGAATCTAGAACATTATAGTATTTAGCTATTATATTAGGGTTATAAGTTTATTTTCAGTTGAATTAAAAAGCATCTTGTAATAGGAATATTTTTATAAGTTGATGGAAGATGCTTTGTACTTGTAATGGCCTATGGACCTATGGTCCATAATTTTGGATTTTTGTGACATCTCCTAGTATAAAAGGAGGTGTTGGGGTCATTGTGTAACCATGCTCCATCAGTTCTAAGTTGATTTATATAGTATTTTCCTTATGTTCTTCAAGATCTTCATAGTGTTCTTCGTGTTCGTCATCTTGTTCTTAATGTTCTTCATATAGCTTTCTACTTTCCATTACCGCAGCATTACAGTCGTATATTCTTGTCATTTATCATCTTGCATTTTACATTTTTGCTATTTACTTACAAGTTCTTTACTTTCAAGTCATTATTTTCTTGCACTTTACATTATTGCTCTTTACTTTAAAGTTCTTTACTTTCAAGTAATTTATTTTCTTGCACTTATATTTATTATCATTTACATTTCAGTTATTTACTTTCAGTAATTTACGATTATGTCTTTATTTTTAGTCAGTTATATTTCTTGTATTATTATTATGATTAGCTAATTTTTATTAGCTTGGGTGTAAGTAAAATGGCAAGGTTTTAAACCAAAGGAAGGTGGGCATTATTCTTTAATAATAATGTTCCACTATTTCATCTAAAGTTTTATAAATCCAAACGACATTTCTTGACGGGTTGATCATTTTGATAATGTTAATGTGTCGTGGACTCAGACATGAGCCACGATATGCACGTCAATCCAAATGATATGAGAAGTATACTTGGAAAAATTACCTTTTATGTTTTTCTTCTTGATTATTCTTGACAAGTCAGTCACTTATCAAAGTGTCAAAGTGCCATGGACATAGTAATAAGCCATTGAATGCACACCAACTTGGATGATATGGAATCACCTCGGAAGGGGGATTATTTAGACAAAGGAATTTGCTAAGCCCATATATTTTGAGAATACCATGTTGCTATCACTGGTCTTGATACTACATAGGAATATGGGTTGATAGCTAAAGATTAGTATACTGGTACAAGTCCGTAAGGAATACTCAAAATAGGTAGTGGAACGAATTATTACAAACTAGAATGCTGTTGCATTCCTACAGCATTACCCACTGGAATATGTGTTTAAACCTTACCATAGATCTTACACTTTTGCTGTTTGCTTTATTCTTTTATAAATCTGTTAAAGTGACTCACAAATCAAACAACAATTGAAATCTTCCAAATCACCATCTGAATTCATTTCTTTCATCATACTTTTAAATTAACTTTTTCTCCGATCTCTGTGGACGATATTCGGTACTTAGTACCATTATTACTTGAAAGGACGATATTAGGGCTAAAAGTATACTTGCTTTTAGTCTTATTTATCACATATCTCAGGGTATAGAAAACGCCTGTCAGCTAGTTACAATTAGCGACCAACTAGCTTAAGGTGTTGGCTAGTTTGTTCGCTAGTTACAACTAGCGACCAACTCGCTTCATCTCTGAAACTAACTTCGCAACTAGCTTCACCCACTTTTTCCTTCTTAACCAATCATTTCATTTGTTTTGAAGTGCAAACACCAGGACACCCAAATACATTCAAATAAGCTTAAATTAAACACTAAAGAACCACATTTATAGATGAACTCAAAATGGGAATTAGTAACGAAAATTCCAGGTGTTACACATAAAGCTTCAGCCCCTCGGCCTGTCCAAATGATCTTCAACGGTTTCTACCCAAGTAGCTGTGACGATATAGTCATCTTGGACTCGCTAGTTGCTGCCAAATATCACGAGTTGTTGGACGACCCTGCGTTGGGAGCTTGCTTGTGAGCCTTCTAAAAACTTCCACCACCATTTACCCACAAGACCCCAGTTTAGAGCTTTAAGGCTCTCCACCCCAAGCCCTCCAAAACAAGTGTTGTGTAACACGATATTCCATTTAATCCAAGCGATATTAGTTTACAATATACAATTGTAAAATTCTAAGGTTGGATACTTTTACATAAGTCAAACCAAGACATGTAGTTTTGAAGTGGAAAATGCATGGAATTGAAAATGGAACATACTTTACTCCGATTCTTATCTTAGATGACCATATTTTAAAAAGTCTCATTTTTTGGGTTTTATGACAAGACATCTTATATAATTCAAAGTCTCGATAACCAGTATAAGCATTACTAGGTTACCATTGCTGATATGGATTTTTAGCAAGGGTGGCCATGATGTTTTTAACATTTTTGTTGATGTCCTAAATTGGACAAAAAATTCTGTAAGATCACCCCTAGCCCTACACCTCAGTTCCCTATGACAATCCTAAGCCCAAATAAACGAACCCTCCTCCCAAACTAATTTGTTCCTAACCGAAACAACTCTTCCATTATCTAGTCTCAACAACCTTGGGAACGTATCATGAAGCTTGAAGTTACACTTGTATTCCCCGAAAGAGGTAGTTAACCCATTCCTCACTCTCTTAACATAAGACGAGACAAAATTTATACCTAAAAGGTTTATCATAAACCCCGTTTTAGTGATAGCTCCCTAAGCTCCAAAAGGATGTGCAAGCCTTCCTAGATCATCTACATGATCATCTCCATCTATCCCCAAAACCCATTCAATAATTTTAACCCACAACGGTTCACCCTCATTGAAAAACCTCCACCATCATCTATCCACAAGACCCAAGTTTAGCGCTTTTAAGCTCCTCACCCTAAGCCCCCAAAACAAGTGTTGCACAACACAAGTTCCCATTTAACCCAATCTCAAGAAGAAGAAACCTCATTCCTCACCCCCCTCCCCACCCAAAAAAATGTTTCACGTACGTTCGGGGTCTCTTTTGACTAACAAAAATAAGTTTTGTTTTTAACTTTTAAAGTATGTCAAATTTAGTCCTTAGACATGTTTTTAAAAATCAAATTACATAAATTTCACATTTCAAAATATGCAAACATTTAACCAAATTCGCACACATGTAGCACAAGTTTTAAATTTTGAACTTTCAGTCATGATGTTCTGTAACACCCGAAATTCTATAAAAACGATCGAGGAACGGGCGGCCTAGAACACATTTTAATAACTCATCTTTTGTATTAAAGAAAGTTCATGGTAATTTTAGTAAGTTAGTTATTTTGAGGTGCCATTATGTAAATGTGGGGATATAAAATATGAGGTTTTCCTCTTTTCTTTAGCTAAACCTAAATTTTTTTCTTCCTCCTTCTTTCTTCTTTCACCCTTATGTGTGTGTTTTGAGAGAGAATGAGAGAGAGCTCTTGAATATTTATTTGACGGAGAAAAGTGGAAAAACTATTGAGGATTTGTAGTTGGTAACATCTTTAAAGGTATGTGTTAGACCTCACTTTTTGTTTAAGTATGAAACAGAATAAGGCAACTAACATATCTCAGCTGACGTGGCATACACACCATTCGTGTGTTACTTAGTTTGTTACTTTATTGCTTACGTGGCACATTGTAATAGGCTAGATAGTTGACTTCATTGATTGTATTCATATAAATAGTTCTTTCACTGGTTGTAATGGTTATCGATTGAAAATACGAAATAGAGAACTATTGCTTTGCGCATACTGTTGTGATTCATTGAATATCAATTACGATTGTTCTTCCTATTTTTGTTCTTGCTAATCATACTCTTAATCTTAGATCTTATTGCTTCCGCTCTTATATTCATTTTTGATCTGTTGATTACATAATAGAAAGGGATCTGGGTTCCAACAATTGGTATCAGAGCCTGATAATCAATCTATTGATTATTAGATCTCTTCCTTTTGGAGAAATCTCTTTTCTATTCGAGAGTATTTTTCAATTTTAAGCATTTGTTTTTCACTCAGCCCTGTTTTACGAGATTTTGTAAAATTCATTACAATTTTCTCTAAATCTGTGGTAATTCCTGCTTAAAATTGAGTTTAGTAAGTACTTTGTCTCATTTCGATCATTTTAAAATTAATTTGGTTCAAATTTCAACAAATCTTCAATCGATTTCAAAATCTCTGTTTTTGACAATATGGCGAATTCAAATCTGAACGCTGTATAAACATCTGGTTCTCTGACTAAACCTTCCACTCTAATACGTGATGAATATCCACAATGGAAAATTCGAATGATCAATTTTTTTGAAGGATTAGATGCTGATCTATATCCTATTGTTCAAAATGGCCCATTCGTTCCAATGACAACTATCCCAAGGGTACCTGCTACAACAGTGTCTAATGAAGTTCCTGCTAGGAGTATTCCAAAATCAAGGGATAATTGGACAGATCCAGAGAAAGCTAAGGTTGAATTGTCCAGAAAAGCTAAAAGTCTGTTGATCATGGCTATTCCAAATGATATATTTCAATCTCTGGATTCCTGTGATAGTGCCAAGGAACTATGGGATCAATTAGAGAACATACTAGAAGGTGGGGCGAAGATGAAGAAAAACAGAAGAACCCAAGCTCTAAATGAATACAACAGTTTCCAAGCCATCCCTGAAGAATCTCTGGAACAGACTTTTCATAGATTTAATACTCTGATAAATCTATGTAAAATGTGTGACATCATTAGATCAGAGAAGACAATAATGTCTTATTTCTCAAAAGACTAAATCCTGAATGGTCAAATCTCTCTATGTCTATACAAGCAAATCAGTATCTGGAACAATGGTCTCTTCATGATATCTTTGGAACTCTTCAAGCCCATGAGAAAGAAGTTGTTCAGAAGAAAAGCTCTATCGGTGGACCTCTGGCTTCATTTTCTGAATCCAGAGGATCAATCAGAAGGAGTAGGGAAGAAAAGAGAGGGAAAAACAAGGCTTTTATGTTAGAAGAAATCTTAGAAGATGATTCTGACTCTGATGAAGATATCAAAGCTTTTGCTGACTCATTGGCACTCATTACCAAACAGTTTACAAAAAGGTTTGGTAATAGAAATATTCAGGGAAGCAAAAAGTTTGAACGCACTGTTCCCAATTATGCTCCTCGACAAGAGATCCAGAGATCTGAAAACCGGAGACAGAGAAGAAGGATGAAGAATTGAAGAGAAAGAAGGATGTGTGCTACCGATGTGGCAAGCCAGGACACTACTCAAAGAACTGCAGAGGACCTCTGAACAAAGATAATCTGTACTACAAAAATAAATACAAGTACAATGTTGATGAACGAGCTCACTTTGCAGAAAAAGAAAATTGGCTGGGAGATGAGTCAAGCGGTGATGAAGCTATGTTCTGCGGAATGGCTAGCACAAATGAATCAGAAGATCAACCTTCTGAAACTCCTAAGCAGCGTGTGCATATCTGGTATCTTTTTGTTCTTGCTAATCATACTGTTAATCTTAGATCCTATTGCTTCCTCTCTTATATTCATTTTTGATCTGTTGATTATATAATAGAAAGGGATCTGGGTTCCAATAGTATGAATCTTCTTTTAGTTTCTTTAAAATCTAAGGTTTCTTTATTTGTTGGGTAGGTATTTAGGTTTTTTTATTCTTGCTCAAAATCCTGCATTCATAGTGTTGGATGCTCAATATTCGAGCTACATAGGTTGTATGACATCTATTTTGAGTAGATCTAAGTTTGGAGAACACATTTTCTTCCTTCAAAATGTATATCCACGTTTTTGGAGTTATGGTCATTTTGGTTATTGTTCAGAACTTCTAAAAATCGTAGTAAATCGCTCGTTGATCGGTTTAAGGCGTGTAAATATGTCTCTGGAACTGTTAGGAAGTCCTCTATAAACTGTATGTTTTGAGTAAGAGCTTATTCGAACTGTAAGTAGATCAAAAATCAAATTTTGTAGCACCACTCGATTTTATGACGGGATTTAGTAATCCATCTTCAGATAATCGTATAAAATTGGTCTTAAGTCTCTTATGGGTGATTCTTGATGTGTTTGAAAGGGTAAAGGGATGTCTAAATATTTTGTTTAGAATTTTTTCATTGATTTGGTGATTGCACACATGGTTTATCGAGGTAGCAAGAAGACTGCGCAAGTCGGTGGAAAACCATGTTTAACATACCCTAGCAAGGTGAGTTCAAGTTGCTAGATTAAAACTATGTAAATGCCAAAAATGTCCGTTTTGAAGTATTAACATGTTTTACCTACTATTTATAAAATGTGTAGGTTATTTGGTAGTTTTTCATATTTGGTAATTTTTGTTTTATAAATCATGTAAAAAGTTTATACTGGGGTTTTTCGGCATATTGATAAAAAAATATCATAGCTTTGGGTTCTTTTGATGGATTATCATTTAAATGAAGATTAACTGGTATTTAATGCATTTTAGAGTATTTGGTTGGAAAATGCATATTATTCTGTTTTGAGATATTTTGGAGAAATATAAACGGTATGATTTTAACTCGAAAATGATTTGTCTCACTCAATGATTGTTTTGAGTTAATCATATCTTTGAAGCATGTATTTTCATAAACGTCTGTTAAATACGTTTTATTGTTTTTGTTGTCTTTTTACAAAATAAACAATTGAGTTGTTGAATTTTAGAGTTATATGCAGTTATGATATATTTATTTGATATATTACACGTTTTGGGTGCGTTACTCATTCGTTTAGTGTCGTGTAATTTTATGGCTAGAATGCATTAGATTCATAGGCATATAAGTCTTCTTTATTTTATATGTTTGGGATGTCATCCCCAATTTGTATTATGGAGATCTCAAGGTATAGACTCGAGGAGTTGAACTTGGTGACCCCACAAGCGATAGACTGGAGGAGTTGAGCTTGATATTCCTTATTTGTAACTTGAAATAGGCACTGGTCTTAAATAGGCATTAAAGTGCGAGCTCTCGAAGTTAGACATCGGCCAATGATCATATGGTGCAATTTCTAAGTGAACTAGCTTAACTTGGATTACAGGGATCTCAAGGTACAAACTCGAGGAGTTGAACTTGGTAACTCCACAGGCGATAGACTTGAGGAGTTGAGCTTGCTATTCCCTTGGTTATCCACAAGTGACGCTTATATAACATCGAAATGTGGCTTACTTACGTATTCCGTCATTATCAATGGTAAATCGGGTCTCCCCATTATCTTCGGATATTTTATACCCTCCCAAGGATAAGTGTGAGCAAATTAGTTATAAAATTTGATTAAATCTATGTTTTCTATTTTTTATGTTTATAGCTTTATTCTTTGTCGTGTGAGTACTGGGTTTTGACCTCACATTAAATGAGTGTTTAGGTTGAAGTTATTTCATCATAAAAGTGGTGGGTTTTGGAAAAGATGTTGTTTTCATATTTAATACATTTCATTTTGGAAATTGTGATTCAAATAACATTTTTCCAGTTTAACGTTTTATATAAATGATGAAAACTGTTTGAGCTCTCTAGGCATTAAGCCTAACTTTTTTATTTGTCAACATGAGCATCAGGTCCTTGTTGGGGTTGATAGTAGCGACACCGTGATGAGATGAGCGTTAGATAGATGCACTAGAAATAGGGGTGTTTGCGGTGCAGTTTGGTGCGGTTTAGGGCCAAATCGCAAACCGCACCACATATGCGGTTTGATCATTTTCCCTAACCGCACCACAAAATGTTTATGCAGTTTGTACCTATTGTACTTTAAGCGTACAATCCAATAATTATAAGTTTAAAAATACACTATAAAATAAACGATAAAGTGGTTGTAGTAAAAAAATATAAAGAATTTCAATATATCTGATTCCAAATACATATTGTATAATTAAAAATAGTCCTAGAAGTAAACAGATAAACTTCAAACTAAATTGGACGTATGAGTTGCGACATGTCCAACTAATTTATTAATATTGCCAATTCCCATATTGGATCAAACTCAAAGTCTAAAAATATTACATAAATAATAAATCATTATATATATGTATGTATGTATGTATGTATGTATGTATGTATGTATGTATGTATGTATGTATGTATGTATGTATGTATGTATGTATGTATGTATGTATGTATGTATGTATGTATGTATGTATGTATGTATGTATGTATGTATGTATGTATGTATGTATGTATGTATGTATGTATGTATGTATGTATGTATGTATGTATGTATGTATGTATGTATGTATGTATGTATGTATGTATGTATGTATGTATGTATGTATGTATGTATGTATGTATGTATGTATGTATGTATGTGCATATGTGTGTGTTACATATAAAATTAAAAACTATACAAAATATGCGGTGCGGTGCGGTTTGAACCGCGATTTGATAACTCAAAACCGCAAACCGCACCGCATAATGCAGTTTGTTAAATATGCAAACCGCAGCGCGGAAGCTTTAAACCACACTTTGCAGTGCAGTGTGGGTGGTTTGTGCGGTTTGTATGAACACCCCTAATGAGAAGGATTTATCTATTTGCTGACGTCTTCCACAATTGGAGATAACGACTATATTTGGGTTAATATCCGACCTTAACTTAGTTTTATCTAAGGCATGGTCTATCATCTACTGATGTTGGTTTTAAATATTGTTATTCGAGGTAACTCCAATATTGTCTAATAGAAAAGGGAATTACCTTCTATTTGTTGTTTTAATGAAAATTTTAAATAGTCGCTTTTTTCAGATTTCAGGGTGTTACATGTTTCAACTTTCAACTTTTTATCCAAAACCATTCAAACTTTTAAGAGTAAATAACAAATTTCATCCCCGTGGTTATATCAAAATTATGGATTAGGTTTCCCAAATAAAATAATTAAAGACATCGTCATTATGGTTTCAATTTTTCATAGGATTGGGTCCCTACTACTAATCTATTAACATAAACTAGTTAAGTCAGGGGTCTTTTTGGTCATTTATATTTTCTTTTAGAATTAAAAAATAAGGCATTAAAAAATTTATTTTTTATAATATTATATTTGTTATAAATATACATAATTATCATGTATACATAAACACACACAGGGACCAACAACAACCCTAAGTACTACCTAGAACTACCCCCCAAGAACCCTTCTCTGTGCGCCTCATTGAATCTCCATGGGAAAAGTCTTAAAAAACCCAATGGACTTTTGTGTTTTGAATGATTAAGTACTTGCACAATTTTTTTTGAATAAAAAAACGATTGGACAATTTAAAAATATCAAATAAGTCCTTGCATAATTTTTTTGAATGAAAAACCATTGGACAATTTAAAACATATCAAATAAGTCCTTGTTACCTAGAAACTTAACTTGCAACTTGCTAATCAGGTAAAGTTTTTGAATTTTTATTTACATTTCTTAATAAATCTTTTAGGATGTGTATATTTTTGTGTTTAAATGAGTATTTCTTTTTTATTTTAACATATATTTTTTTATGTTTATTTATATATTTTAATAAATCTTTTACATATATAAATAAAAACTTGGGAAAAGTTCAAATAAAAATATTTTTATAAATAGTGTTTAGGGACTTAATCACTCAAAATGGAATAGTTTGTTGGGTTTTTTTGAACTTTTCTCAAGTTTTTATTTACAAACATTATAAATTAAATAAAAAGTATAAACAATGCAAAAGATTTATTAAAAAATATAAATAAACATAAAAAATTATATGTTAAAATAAAAAAGAAATACTCACTTAAACACAAAAAATTACACATCCTAAAAGATTTATTAAGAAATATAAATAAAAATAAAAACAAAAACAAATAAAAATTCAAAAACTTTACCTGGTTAGCAAGTTGCAAGTTAAGTTTCTAGATAACAAGGACTTATTTGATATGTTTTAAATTGTCCAATGGTTTTTTCATTCAAAAAAAATTGTGCAAGGACTTATTTGATATGTTTTAAATTGTCCAATGGTTTTTTCATTCAAAAAAATGTGCAAGGACTTGTTTGATGTGTTTTAAATTGTCCAATGGTTTTTTCATTCAAAAAATTGTGCAAGGACTTAATCATTCAAAACGCAAAAGGCCATTGGATTTTTTTAGACTTTTCCCAATCTCCATTTTCAAGAACAATCCCCAACATTAAAGAACAACCCAACGATCTCAAAATCCAGCAGACTCCCCATTGATCTCCCACCTTCCACAGAGATCCTGACCCTAGTTATTAAGCCAGATATGTCAATCGATTTTAAAGCTCAAAACCGTGGTTTAACCTATCGCCATGGGTGGATATTGGAGTCCACAAGAAACAATATAACTCTTGTTTGAAGATTTTCCAGTACAATTAGAAGACATTGACCATTTTTGATTTAAGAGCCCTTGTGTGAATTCCAAAGACGAGTAACAAGATTCAAGCTCAGTTATTGATTTGTTCAGTAGACGTACTCCAAATGCGTTCCTTTTCCGTATCAATATCTCAAATCATTTCTAGCACTTTCCTCCATCTAGGATGTCAAATGGTTTAATTTGGTTTGAATTTCGATGCCTTGATTTGTATAAATTTTCATTGGAACTGGCTTATTGATTACGATGTCCTAATTTATATCAAGATTTCAAGCTCGGTTGTTGACTATTCAATGAATTTGGAACCTGGGTTTTTGATGTATTACAGTTTGTAATCGATTGAATGAATGTGTTGATAAACATATATATATATATATATATATATTTAGGAATTCTATTTGGTTCATCTATAGTTTTTTTAATTTTGATTTTGATTGAATTAGTGATTAGGTCTTGGATTTTGGTTGATTATTTTATGTGGTTGTGTTCTAGTGTGTGCATTTCTAAATGTGGTGGTCGAAAAAGAGACTTGGAAAAAGAAGTATCAACAACTCCCGAGGACCTTATAAGGGGATGATGAACATGTGTGTATATATATGTATTAAATACGATAAGTATAATTTAAGAAACAAAATAAAGAAGAATTATATAAAGACGATATTACCCTTGATTTAACAGAGCATCAACTAGTGGAGTTAAGGCAAGGGATCCAATCCATAACAAACAAAAAGTGAAACATTGATGACCATGCATGTAATTATTTCGTTCGGGGGACCCAATATAAAATTTTCAATAACCATTGGGACGAATTTGTAATTTACTTAACTTATAATAAAAACACATTTTTAGGGCATTGAAACTGAAAAAATTATTTTCATGCGAGGAAAGTGAATTTCAGTAGCACACAATTAGTCCATCAACTTTCAAAGTTCACACATTACACATTTAACTAGCTTTTCAGTCAATAGCTATGTAATATCCGTAGTATTATTAATAAGATAATGGTTAAAGTTAAATTTAAAATAAATAAATAAATGAGTTTAAATTTGAATTGGGTTGTTGGAGGAAACTGATAACTCCCAGAAATGATAGTTATTTCATGCCATTTTCCTCATTTTATTCCCATCTTTTAAGGCTTTTATGCCTTTATTTCTTATAATTTTGTTTCACACGATGATTTGGTGCCAAGTGTTAAATTTTTTTAGTTTTTATTGCTCTTTTTGCTGAAAATCACCACAATGTCACCATTGTGGAGTGTCAACGTGCTTATTGTTTAAGATGTTGAATTTCTAGTGAAGATTTTATTGGAGGTTCAAGGAAATGAAGAAGCAATTTCTAGCTAGAGTAGAGGCATTGCGAAGGCATGGTCTAGTCTAGGAAATAGAGGAACGGACCTCTTTGTCTTGTAGTTCTTACCCATAAGTTATTGTCTTCCTTGTAGTATAAAAGGAGGTTTTGGGTTCATTATTTCACACACCTTCTACAACATTCACCCCTTTCTTGCTTTTCTCTCTTTCTCTTCTCAGCAGTTGCTGAGTTTTATTTTTATTTTGTAGTTATATTTTTAATTTCTGCATTGTAATCTGTCAAGACAGTTTCACCACTGTGGCGACAATTGTTTATTTTATATATTAATGCAAGTTACATTTCAGTTTTATTTTAGTTCTTTACTACTTTCCATGTTTATTATGAGCTAATTGTCTCTATGGTTGTGAGTGTGAGTTTAACTTAAGTATTTATATAATATGTGGGTGTTCTCATTTTTAATACATTAAACGTTTGGTCACTTAAATTGGGACTTAAACTCAACGCAGATAAGCCAATCACTTTGAAGTGTTAATATTAGATCTTAGACCCAGAGATGGGTGGATCCGAAATACGGTTTAAGTGATGCACAAAGATTTGAGAGAGTCTTTGAATAGTCACCTAGATATATAGACTTTGTATGTATTTAGCGAGGGTTTATTTGGAAGTTATACTTTATATCACAAAGAGATTTGGATATTTTCCGTGTGGTCAAATAAGTCTGAATCTAAATCAACAAACTTTGAAGTACTAGAAAGGGGAACTTTATGGAAATTTATAAGCCGTCTCTAAAACTTCATTTTCGAGAGATTAGGAGTTTTTTAGATTTCTTAGAAGTTTCCGACCATATTATTATTATTTATCTTATGGGACACTTGCACCCATACCTATTATTTAATTTATTAGTTTAACTTGTTATTTACAATTATTCACTAACTCTACAAATCATTTTAAATCAAATCGAAACTGAAACCAAGAAGTTCATAAAAATCTCAGATTCTCAGTAGTTCCAATCCCTGTGGGAACAATACCGGTACTTTACCACTTTATTACTTAAAGGCGATCATAGTATCAGCATACACTTGCACCGCCACTGTGGGGACATTGTGCCCACTATGTGTACAAGAACGATTTTCCGCTGTCAAAAACCGTGGGTTTAGCCAATCTTTTCCTTTTCATGGTAATCCTTAGTTTAAGCTTATCACATAGATATAAAGTGGGTTTTGGGTTCATTCATAGCTATAGGTTTGACCATGACTTAAAAATCAATCTCGAGGTCGGTACCATTTGAAGTTTCGATCAAGACTTAGAGGTATTCTTCCATCCCTAATCTATGTAATAACCTTGTATTCTTCCTTGGGGTTGAGTTCTAAATCGATTGGTCGAGTTTTTATAGTGTTATTTTTAGACTTGAAAGATTTTTTGAAAGGCAAGCTAACACACAGACACACACACTTCCCGGGGTATCCGGCTCCTACTTAAGGGTGCCACCTGACTAATCCCCGTCGATCTCGGCCCAACCCATTTAAGGGTACCACAAAGTGGCATGCCCAAGATTTGGATATTTCCACATGCACACTGCAGGGTTCGAACCTGGATAGTCCGGGATACCATCCACTAACCCCCAGGATGTTACCTTACCACTAGGCAAGAAATGTTTTGATAGACTTGAAAGTTTTAGTCGTAGACCACCATTAACGGTGGAATCGTCCGAGTTTTTTTTTGAGGTCTAAAAAACAAAGCCTCTTTACGTAGATTTGTGCATAAAAACAAAGCCTCTTTACGTAGATTTTTCAATTATTAACCAATAATGATTATGCACAAATCTACGTAAAGAAGTACGAAGATCCGTACCCCAGTACGAAGATCCGTACCCCAGTTTCAATCCATATTTTGTTTTGACAGTTTTGGTCCCTCTTCCAAAAATTATTTACAGAAATAATCCAAAATGTTTTTGTTTGAGTATTCGTTAGTTTTAAACCATATTGACAATTATATTACATTTTAATTTAATCAACTTCAAAAGAAATATGTTTCGAATAATCTTTATATTCTGGTTCGAACGGTTTTTGTAAATAAATTTTATAATTTAAAAGTTACTAAAAGATTAATGTAGTGTTTTTGGAAAAAGTTAAGTATTTTATGGTTGGCTAATCATGGGTTGGTTTAAGTTATGCTTAGGAATAAGGAACTAGTATAATATCGGTTTAGTTGTATTAATTTTATATTGTACATCTTGGGATATTAGGCATTGGTGAAGGCTTTTGGTAGATTCCGAGTATATTTGTTATATTGTGAATCATTCTTTTCAATACCTTCATAAATAAGTGAGTTTGAATTTGAATTGGGTTGTTGGAGGAAACTGTGGGTTTAGCCAATCTTTTCCTTTTCATGTCAATCCTTAGTTTAAGCAAGCTTATCACATAGATATAAAGTGGATTCGCGTTTGTAGAGGATTCGTTAATGAGAGTCGTCTAAGTACATTCGCGTTTGTAGTTTTTTTAAAGCTTTCATTAATAAAACAGCCGACTCAATGATTTGCATATGATTCCTCTATTGATCTTGTTGAATCTGACCTAAGAGGTATCTTAGTTAACCAGTATTCTTACCCTTACTTGGATCAAATCACAACTATCTCACGGTCAAACATGTGCCATTGATTACTCGCGACATATTATCTATCGGAACTGATACAAAACCTCCAGTTTTGTATCGAGGGGAATACATACAGTGGAGAGACCGTTTTTTCGACTTCGTTGAACGATACACCTACTGTGGTGTAATTCTCATGTCCATTTATGACGGACCTGCTGAGTTCTGGCAAGAAGTTCCAGCCAGACCAAACGCCGACCCACCAGTCCCAACCACATACAAGAAGAAGGAGAAGTCTAAGTATGATGATGATGATGAGAAACTCAGAGCAAAAGGCGATCAACTTGCAAAATCATATCTTCTCCAAAGCATACCCAACGAGATACACATTAGCATCGACAGTCACAAGGCAACTGCCAAGGGTATGTGGGATCACATAGAGAAGATGATGATTTGGACAAAGGTCGGAAATCAGCTCAAGGTGACAAACTGCATAAACAGCTACGAGGACTTCAAAACCAAAGCTGGAGAGACGATTGATGAGACATATGATCGCTTCTGCCTACTCCTCAACCAGTTAAGAAAAAACATGATCACCAAGACTCTGATCGAGAAAAACGTCAAGTTTTTCAACAACTTACTGCCAGAATGGAAGAGATACACCTCTCACATCCGTAAGAACAAGCAACTGAATGAGATTGCTCTTCATGAGATCTTTGAAACGCTGAAGCAAGATGAATAAGAAGTACTCGAACTCATCGAAGAAAAGAAGAAGAACGAAAATCCAGTTTCGGATCATCTGGCTCTAGTTGGGGAATAGAAAGATCGATCATCTCATCGCGGCTCCAGAAAAGAAAAAGAACCGACTGAGTCAGCAGATGAACAAGAGAATGATAGTGAATCTGACTCAAAACTAAATGAAATCAGGAAGGCCTTAACACTTCTCACCACGGCAGTACAGAAGAAATACTACAAGAAGTCGTCTTCTAACAATCGACAATACACGTCTAGAAACCAGAACTTTGAGCACAAAAATAAGGTCGAAGTTAGAGAAGAAGTTCGAGCACAAGAAGTCTGAAAGAACCTCAAAGGACATGGATGAACCGGTGCTAGTAGTTCGAAACTCCAAGTACTACAAGAACAAAATGCTTCTTGCCAAAGCTGAAGAAGATAGAGAGAAACAGCTGGCAGAAAATGACAACTGGTTGCATTAGTCCGAAAACGAAGAAGACATACTAGCGCACATCTTCTTCATGACCAAGCATTCTGACGAAGATGACTCTGATTCCGAAAATCAAGGATCAACATGCTCATCAAGCTTCGAGGTTAGTTGTTCTACTAATATGGCTCTACTTAATCAGCTGCAAACTATGATGCTCAAAATGCAAGACTTAACTGATAAATTAAATTTTGAAAAAAAATCTTGTCACTAACTTAGAGGCCCGACTTGCCAATAACTATAAAGAACTTGTGCAAGTCAACACTGAAAATGCTGATAACGCTAATTGGGCCAAAAGTTTACAAAAAGAGAAAGAACGACTTGATGACTCTAACCTCACTTTGAAAAACAAGTTATCTGAAATCTCTTCTAACTTAGCAAAGTCTGAACGTGACATTGAACATTTGTCTAACAAAATTGATTTTCTAAATGTTCAACAGGAAGAGTTGTTAGAAAAGGTAACGGATCTTGAACTCCAATTTATCAAACGAGGTCAAACTGATCAAACCATTCATTTAAACAAACGCAAGGAGTTCAAGTCCTATAGATCAAAGGAGGGTTTAGCTGCTGACAATCCTCGATACCTCGAAAAGGCTATCACTCACATACCTAAACTATACGAATTTGAATATCTAGACCTTGGTCCGTATTTTCAAATCCAGTTCCTGGACACAAAGTTGCTACCTGATGATACCATGTTATCATCAGAAGGGGTTAAGGAACAGGAAGACCTTAAGCGAGCTAGAACTGACAAGGGTCAAACTCCTTTTGTCTACGTTAATCTTAATGCGAGTTTTCGTAGGAAGGAATCAAAACCCACTCTTTCGAATGATTTCTTTCATAGCTATTCCAACGCTGAAATTGAAGCAAAACCAGCTGAATTCAAACTATACGTCCCCCCATTGATTTTAGAAAACCGTATAGTCCAGCTGGAAAATGAACTCGAAATAGTTATGAATGCATTTGACCTCGAGAGGACTGTTCTAATATCTACCTTTCAAGAAAGTCAATCTCAAATTCCTATCAAAACTACAATACAGAACCACTCCCGGATTGTGAAAGGGACGAACTGCAGACAAAAGTTTGTCGTCTAACAAGCAAACTCGTTGGCTTAGCTACGAATGTTCTAAAAGAGCAGATGTTTACTTCAAATTTACAAAAGAAATATGATACACTTCTTAAAGGCAAGAATGCTCAGTCTAAACCGTCTTCCACACACTCGGAAATGTCTTCCTGTAAGGCTTTCATAGGCAACTTGTTGAGCGACGATCAAAACATTTTCAACAAAAATACATGTTTCACAAACACTCACTATGAGACCACTCAATTTGCTAAACGTGAGTTCTCAACCTTTTCGAACTCAGATGATTGTTGCAACGATGACTTAAATTTGTTCAACTCTTTCCAATTTTTCCTAGTCACTTGGATTTTCTCCCCGATAAAGCCATAGGTGAACCAAGTTCCATGCCTAAGGGTGACTGTACCACATCCGCCCCCAACAAGTTTCTGTGAACAAAACTGTCTTTCAATATAACTACCTTAACCGTCCACAAAAACATCGAGACACTGGTACCTCTAAAGCTTGTTCTTACTATTCCCGTTCTTCTGACTACGAATTTAATGATGATTCAAATAAACATTTTCAAAGAAAAGATATTTTAGTCAAACAAGTCTGGGTAGAGAAGAAGAAGACTAGGCATATGAGTGAGGAGCCTAAGTCATTTAATAGTTTTTTGCATAATAGGACAAACAATGTTTATCATGATGTTTTTCATTCAAACGAATTTGTTGAACAAAGTGTGATTTTTTCATTACGACTTTATTCAATTAAGCAATTAATTCAACTTTCTCATGATAGTACTTGTGGTTTGATTGATTTCGTTCCCGGTAGTTATACATCTGATTGGTTTGGCACATATCATGTATTTATGTCTAACCTTTCTTTCCGTTCCAAACCTGAACAACGTGGTAGGGGTGAGCTTGGGACCGGATCGGTATCGAATCGGTACCGCAACTCGGTAGTACCGAAACTGAAAGTGTCAAAATCCAATACCGAAACCGAACCGATTAGTGAAATTCGGTACCGGGGATTTTTGGGACTAGAACCGTTTGGTACCATTTTTTCGTACGACTAAGGTTTTTCACCATTGACTATTAAACACAATAACAAAAACCAAAATCCTTTAACCAAATCGGTACCCAAATCCCGAACCGAACCGGTACCAAAACCGAAAGTACAGAAAACCGAGAGTCATGAATCCCAATACCGAATCCCGAACAGGTAGTGAAATTCGGTACCGGTACCGGTACCAGTTCGGTATGGGACCAGTTCGGTTCGGGATTTCGATCCGTTCCGCTCATACCTACAACGTGGACCTATTCCCAAATGGGTTCCAAGTCAGGTGTTAGACCTAATCCTACAGGACCCATTTACAAATAGGTACCTAAAACTGCATAATTGTTTTTCCAGGACGACCATGTGTGGTACTTAGATTCAGGATGCCTTAAAACACATGACCAGAACAAAGGAGCTTCTCACGAATTACACCGACAAATTCTGCGGGAACGTGAGATTGGGAACAACCAGTTTTCGCCAATCATGGGTTACGAAGACATTGTCCCTGATAACATCAAGATTCAGAAGGTCTTAGTCACAATTTGTTCATGATCGGTCAATTTAGCGACAAGGATCTCGAAGTCAATTTCAAGAAGCAATGCTGTAGTATCCGCACTGAAGATGGCGAGGAACTACTATCTGGATCGCAACGCACAACCTCTACACCATCGACCTATCCAACTTGAAGTCGGTCAAGGAAGTCTGTCTGATCTCCAAAGCGACCACGCAATAGAGTTGGCTATGCCATTGAAGACTATATCACCTGAACTTCAAGAACATCAATAAACTGGTGTTGGGAGGACTAGTCCAAGCCATGCCTGTGCTCAAATTCGAGAAGGAGCATCTGCTTGTGAGATGAGAAAGATGATGCGTGCACTGCACAAGCCGAAGGTCACCCCATGCACATCCAAGGCACTTAAATTAATCCACATGGATTTATGCCGACGAATGAGAGTGCAAAGCATCGGTGGCCGGAAGTACTTCCTTGTCATGGTGGATGATTTCTCCAGATACACTTGGGTCTAATTCCTTCACTCTAAGGATGAGACCCCGGAGATGATAATCTCATATCTGAAGACGGTTCAAGTCAAACTACGACAACCGATTCAGAACATCAGGACGAACAATGGTACGGAGTTCAAGAACCGGATCTTAGATGAGTACTTCGATTTAGTAGGCATCACCCACACCTTCTCAACAAAACGGTGTGGTCGAACGTCACAACCATACCCTGATAGAAGCCGCACGGACGATGCTCACGCAATCCAAGCTACCATTGTTTCTCAGGGCCGAAGCTGTCACCACGTATTTTACTCACAACCATTCAATCATCAACAAACGGATTGGTAAAACACCATATGAAGTCATCAACAAGCGCATCCTGAACATCCAGTACTTCCACGACTTCGAATGCAAGTGCTTTGTGCTGAATGACAAAGATGATCTCGGAAAGTTCAACGCAAAGGCAGACGAAGCAGTCTTCATTGGATATTTATTAAGCACAACCTCTATCGCCTATACAATAAACGGACTAATTTCATTATCGAAAGTGTAAATGTAATGTTTGATGAATTGTTGATTTGAATTCTGCACAACTAAGTGTAGAACCACCTCTATCTAGTGTGATGGCTTCTGGACATTTCAATCCAGAACCAACACCTAATCCAGTGGATACAAAACATGTCTCTACGTTAAAATCACATCTTTCTGATTTAGATCTGTTATTTGAACATTTTTATGATGATTACTTTGGTCAAACTAATCCTCATACTGATACTCTTTGTAGTGCATCACCTTCAGTAGTTTAACCGACGACGCCCACTCACACCCCAATCGAACCTACAGCTCTTGAACCGACCATTCCTGAACTTTCTGCTCCTGAACCAGTCGTTCCTGAACCGACCATCCCTGAACCTTCTGCCCCTGTAACGATCACATCTACACCACCAGCGAGTGAGACGACACAACCTGCAAGCACGTCGGATTCCACGACCATGGATTCCGCTTCCACAACGCTCAACCTACAACTAACCCACAAACTAAGAATCCCGTCCCCATTACACCTTTCGATGTCTTTCCTTCCCTTGAAACCGTTCAAGATCTCCCATTCAGTACCTTTGTAGATGCAAATCTAGATCAAACCTCTCACCAACCATTACAACGTTCGCACAAGTGGACGAAGGCACATCCCCTTCATCAGATCATTGCCGACCCATATGCACCTATTCAAACCCGGGCCGCCTCTATCAACAACTGCCTTTTCTCTACTTTCCCCAGAAGAATCGAACCTTCTTCTGTCTCTGAAGCCCTAAATGATCCGAACTGGTTCGTCGTCATGCAAGAGGAACTGAACGAGTTCGAAGCTCTCAAAGTCTGGCGTCTAGTCCCACATCCACGATAAAAGACGGTGACTGTCACGAAATGGGTCTTCAAGAACAAGAAGGATGAAGACAGCGTTGTCGTGCGCAACAAAGAAAGGTTGGTTGATAAAGGCTATCGCTAACAAGAGGGAATTGACTACGACAAGACGTATGCTCTGGTGGCACGCATTGAAGCTATAAGTTTGTTCTTTGGTACGCCGCACACAAAATCTTCGTCATCTTACGAATGGACGTGAAAACAACTTTCTTGAACGGCGTACTCGAAGAAGAAGTCTATGTGTCTCAACCGAAGGGATTCGTCAGTGAAGCCAACCCTACACACGTCTACCATCTGGACAAAGCGTTATACGGTCTCAAATAAGTACCTCGGGCATGGTATGACGCTCTTTCCGAAAAGCTTATTAGGGCTGACTACTCTAGAGGTAAGATCGATACTACCTTATTTATCAAGCACGAAGGAGGTCATTTTATTCTCATACAAGTGTGTTTGGATGATATTATCTTCAGGCCTATGAACCGTCGGTGTTGTAAAGACTTCTCATACCTCATGAAACGTCACATCAAAATGAGTATGATAGGACAGATCAATTTCTTTATCGGTCTTTAGGTTAAACAACTGTCGACCGGGATATTCATCAACTAGTCTAAGTACATCTTGGAAATTGTCCGGAAATTCCAGATGGAAAACTCTGTGCCCATGAAAACTCCCATGGCACTGGGCACTAAGCTTCACTCTAATCCTCACGGAAAGGATGTAGATCTTAAAACCTATAGATGTATGATAGGTTTCTTAATGTCCTTGACGGCGAGTAGACCTGATGTAATGTTCTCCACATTCTTGTGTGCTCAGTTTCAGTCAAAACCGAAAGAGTCTCATTTAATCGTTGTTAAGAGAATTTTCCGTTATTTGAAAAAGATACTGTGGACCTTGATCTTTGGTAACCAAAACATACCGGTTTTGATTTGACACCTTACTCCGACGCGGACCACGCCGGAAGCATGTTGGATCGGAAGAGCGCATCGGGACACGTTCAATTTCTGGGAGATAATATCGTCAACTAGGCGTCAAAGAAGCAAATATGCGTCTCTACTTCAACCGCTGAAGCAGAATACGTCGCCGCCGCAAGTTGTTGCTCGCAAGTCATATGGATGCGCACTCAGGCACGTGTCGCGCTCTCATTTGTCCTCACGTTTACAACAAATTTGAGTTCCCATTTGAACCGTCCCTATAATATATATATATATATATATATATATATATTTGGCGTGAAGGTTTTGATTTGGAAGCATTTGGTTTTGGTCTCTGCGTATTTTTAATCAACAGCAAGAAAGAAAAGGAGAATAAGCTGAGAGTTTGTATTTATAAAGTTATTCATACGGCTTTACAATACGGGTTTGTTATCGGGGTTTTAACCGGTAGTTTATCTGGTATAGTTTACGTAGACCGTAGCCGAGACTTTACCTCTAAAAGTACCTAGTGAGATTGCGGACAATGTTAGTTTTTATTATAAACCATATTTGAACTGAAATACGTGTATTATTAAATGGTTATTATTTCGATTTTATATCGATTGGGTATGGTTGGATTATTACCGTTAACTGTGATACGGTATTTGAGTACGGGTTGTCGGAAAAATTAACACATAAGGTCTTATTTGAGAAACTGTTATTAAATGATTTCCTTGTAAAAGAATATGTTATTTGTTGGGTAGATGGGAATTTTATTTCAAAAGCTTGATCTGAAATGCTTCTGATAAAAAAAGTGTTGGGTTTTGGTTTCAGGTATATATTGGCTGTCACTACTTGCTATATGATTAGCATAAAAGAGTTATGATATTATGTTATCAATTGTGGGACTGCTACTGTATTTCCAGAGTTATTAGCAGGAGAGGTGTACATGATTATGGGTTGCATAATCAATAGGAGAGGTGTAAATGATTGTGGGTGGCATAACCAGGAGAGGTGTGTTTGGGAAAAAATCTCACACCCTCGACCGTTGACTAAAACGACCCGACCAAAGACTTCTCGTAACCTCCGGATACTAGCTAATGACCAAGGAGCAATGGTCGAGTAAAACGTTCCACGACTGGTATAAACGTTCGACCAACAAAAATGCTTAACATTCGTCAAAACGTCACGAACTAAAAAAAGCTCCAAGCAGAATCCATGACACACGACCGACCTGCAAACGCTCTACGTAGGCCGTTACTTTAGGTTCATTATGAGTTAACTGTTGTCTTTCTTAGCAGGACCGTTGGACGGTTACGTTCAAGCGTCATCAAGAGCATTTATGAAGGAAATCAATATCGATCGAACGTTACAAAGCAACGCAACAATATATACAACGTAGAAATCATCAAAGAGGACACATGAACTTTCCCCCGCACTCTTGAAGCCGAAGAACTCACAATTGTTTCTAGATTCAATACGATATCTTAAGTTTTTCTTTGACTTGTAACTGTACGACTACGGTTCTAAAGGACGACGCCCCTGCTTGGCATCACTTTTCCATAGTGCATCGACGATATCAACCTATCTTCCGCGGTTTTTTCCCTCGTCCAAGGGTTTTTCCGCGTCACCAAATCTCTTGTCCCTTGTTTACTTTTCTTTTTATTTACGTTCGTTGGGAGAATCCTTCCTTTGATCGATCAGGTCCACAAGTACCTTAAGTTGACTTTGTTAAGTTAATTTTTGGCATCAACAGTTTGGCGCCATCCGTGAGACCCGATTAGAGGAATTCTCCAAACGAACCCCGTGTTTCTAACGATTTTCTTTTAATGGCATACAAAGAAGCTAACCCCACCGAAGGGAACCTAAGAGTTGGACCAAACACTACAACCCTGGGGATTCAACAACTGAAAGCTCGGGGATTTTCTCACAAAAAAACCATATCCAAGGAACACCCGCAAGAGCTCCCATTTAACAACGGCCCAGGTATGATCCCCAAACCCCCATCCTCGAACGCCACTAAGACGGTGAATTTTATTACAGGTGGAACGGACATCTGCGGACTCACCCATTCAACCGCCAATAGACAAGCGGCACATCGACCTGATGATCCTGTCACCTCTCAGATACGCCAATAGGAGGCGGCCATCGATTCAAGAAACGCTCGTGTCATGTTTGACGCTTGCGACCTGGGTGGCTTATGACCGCAGAATCATGACGGACTAGTGATCCGACTATCAATTGGGGATTGTTCGATGAAAAGGGTGCTCGTGGACGGAGGAAGCTCGGTCAACGTAATCTTTCTCAGCACCCTAAAAGCGATGGGGGTAAACGAAAGCAAGGTCACATGGAGAACCGTGATCCTAGTGGGACTCAGCGAAAATGCTGCCCACACCTTTAGAGAAATCGGCCTCATCGTCTATGCCAAGGGAGTTAGCAAACCGACCAGATTCGACGTCGTCGATTGCCCATCTGCATACAGCGTTATCTTGGGGCGTCCGTGGATCCACGAAATGAAAGTTGTTCCTTCAACCTATAATCAAGTGCTAAAATTCCCAACGTCGTGGGGGATGCAGGAAATAAAAAGTGAGCTGAAGGTGGCGCGAGAATGTTACAAAACAATCATGAAGCCTCGAAAACAACACGTCAACCAACTGCAAAACCAAGAGTACTCGAGCGACGACCTACAACTGACAGAGGTTGTACTCGACTCAAACTACCCTGAACGTAAGATCCACGTAGGGGCGTCACTTGGTTCTGATGTCAAGCAGAAGTTGGTCGACTTCCTTCGAACAAACCCCGATTGCTTCGACTGGTCACACGAAGATATGATCGGGATCGACTCGAAAATCATATCGCACCAATTTTCCGTTGATCCATCGTTCAAACCCGTGACGCAGAAGCGCCAGAAGTTCGCCCAGGAAAAGAACAAGGTTATCAATGACGAGGTCGATAACCTACTGAGACCTGGCAAAACTCGAGAGGTAAAGTACCCGGAATGGCTAGCGAACGTTGTGGTCATCAAAAAGAAAAATGGAAAATGGCGAGTCTGTATAGACTTCACCGACCTCAATAAAGCATGCCCCAAAGACCCGTTCCCGTTGCCCCACATCGACGCCATGGTCGACGCGACTCCCAGTTATGAATTGTTGACCTTCATGGATGCATACTCAGGTTACAATCAGATCCTCATGCACCCGGACGATCAGGAAAAACGCCTTTCATGACCGACATGGGGATTTACTAATATAAAGTAATGCCCTTTGGCCTTAAGAACACAGGTTCCACCTATCAACGACTCGTCAATCGAATGTTCGAACCGCACCTAGGGGACACAATAGAGGTAGACATCGACGACATGCTGGTCAAATCCAAGCATGCGGTAGACCACGTAGAGCACTTACGCCAGTCATTCGAAATACTGCGAAAATACCAGATGAAGTTGAATCCGGCAAAATGTTCCTTTGGTGTACGTGCGGGAAGATTTCTAGGACATATGGTGACCCAGCGAGAAATCCAAGCCAGCCCTGATCAGATTAGGGCGATTCATGAAATAAAATCACCTCGAAATTTCAAAGAGGTCCAAAAACTCACGGACCTATAGCTGCGCTCAATGGATTCATTTCTCGATTGTCCTCATAAAAAACAAAGGCTTTGACTGGACGAGCGACCACGAAACAGCACTTCAGGCTTTGAAAGACTATATGGCGTCGCCACCCCTGTTGTCAAAACCCAAGGATGAGGAAGAGCTTCAGCCATACCTTGCCGTAAGCGAAAACTCAGTCAGTGTCGTTCTGGTCCGAGAAGAAGCAAGACAGTAGTTCCCAATTTACTATGTCAGTAAATCCTTACTTGACGCAGAAAAAAGATATACTTCAATGGAAAAATTGTTTCTGTCGTTAGTTACCGCGGCTAAAAAACTCCGACATTATTTCGAGTCGCATGTTATCAGCGTCGTCACCAACTTCCCGCTAAAATCCCTCCTAAGGAAACCAGAACTAACGGGGCGGTTGGCGAAATGGAACATCTACCTCAGCAACTACAAAATAAACTTCAAACCCAAGACCGCAATCAAGTCGCAAGTCCCAGCCGACTTCATCGTAGACTTCAGTCCTGAACTGGAAAAGGTAGCAGCCGACGAAATGAACGTTGTGGCGATCCAAGACGAACAACCCTGGATGATGTGCGTTGACGGGTCCTCTAACGCGCGAGGGCCGGGATTAGGCATCGTCTTGAAATCCCCACAAGGGGTACGATGGTCTACTCTGTATCTTGCGATTTCAAAGCCACCAATAATGAAACGGAATACGAGGCCCTAGCCGTAGGCATGGATTTGGCGTACGACCTAGAGGCAAGAAATTTTCAAGTCATGAGCGACTCTCTCCTCGTCATTAACCAAATTAGAAGAGAATTCACAACAAAAGATCCAAGGATGGCAACATATTGGCAAATCACCCTGGGACGAACAAAGAAATTCGAAAAGTCTAGCATTCAACAAATCCCCAGGGAACAAAACGCCCGAGCCGACGCACTTTCCAATCTAGCATCCGCCTTGGCGAAATCATTGTTCGAGATGATACCCATTGTCCACTTATCAAGTCCATCGACAGAAGATAACCAACCCGATCAACTGTTGGTACTGGACGAGTCGAACGACTGGACACAGGAAACTCAGGATTACCTATCAAACGACCGCCTGCCGGAAGACAAAAGTAATGCTCGACAAATCCGATATAAGGCCTCCAGATATGTCATGATCACATGAAAACTCTATAGGCGATCGTTAACCGGGTTAAACTTACGCTGCCTCATTCCCAGTGAGACCCAAAAAAATACTACAAGAAATGTACGACGGAGAGTGTGGGAACCATTCCGGAGGACGAAGCCTAGCAAACAGGATCTCGCAACAAGGCTACTACTAGCTAACTCTCCGACAGGACGCCGTAGCATACGTACAAAAATGCGACGCTTGTCAGCGCCACTCAGGTATGACTCACCAACCTTCTGAATTCCTACATTCATCCCTAGTCCCATGGCCTTTCATGCGATGGGGAATGGATATTGTCGGCAAATTGCCGCAAGCACCTGGACAAAAAGGTATATTTATTAGTCCTTACAGAGTATTTCTCAAAATGGATAGAAGCTGCCGCTTTTTCTCAAATACGAGATAAAGAGGTAATATCTTTTATCCGGACTAACATTATCTGCAGATTTGGCGTACCCTCCGAGATTATGTGTGATAACGGGTTTCAATTCATAAGCGATAGGACCAGGCGATTATGTGAAGAATGGGGTATAAAACTCAAGACTTCCACACTCCGCAATCCACACTCCAACGGGCTCGCCGAGTCAAGTAACAAAACGATTATCAACTCGCTCAAAAAGAGACTCGGAGCTGCCAAAGGACGTTGGGTCGAGGAGTTACCCTCCGTTTTATGGGCTAATGGTACGACTCCTTGTACCTCGACAGGACAAACTCCGTTTTCGCTAGTCTACAGATGCGAAGCTGTCCTACCGATCGAGACAAACCTGCCAACCGCGCGGCATACCTCCGTCGAGCAAAATATGGTAGATCTTAGCTATGACGTGGATGCACTCGAAGAACTGAGAGACTCAGCTTATATCCGGTTGGCGTCCCAGCAACAGTCCGTCACACGATATTTCAACAAAAACGACACGATAAAGAGCTTCAAGATAGGAGATTACGTCTTACGACGCGTCTTCCAAAACACCCAAGAGAGAAGTGCGGGTAAGCTATCGATCAAATGGGAGGGGCCTATCGAATCACTTCGGTCGTTGGAAAAGGCGTCTACCAGTTACAAGCCTTGGATGGACAGAACGTCCCACGTAGCTGGAACGCAACTCATCTAAAGAAGTATTTCTTTTAAAATTGTCACGCGCACGTTATGTCCTATCTTTTTGCCTTACTGACTTAAGCATTAGAGGTTCGTTGGTCAAACCAACGGCCACCCCTGATAATTTTTGTCGCAGGAATGCACGACCAAAAATGCCGCTGAGACGTTCGACCTACTATCTAAGGGCTCTATCACCCGGAAGTCTCAGGCTTGACCTTTCGAGCCTCAAAACAAATTGTTATAAACGGCTCGATCGCAAGAGATAAAACCTCTTTTCTCACAGAATTCGTACTACATGGTTATGCTTATTTCGTTTGTCCTTCGAACAAACCGTCGGTTGTTACCAAATGAATCGTTTCATTAAAACTCGAGCGGATTACAAAACAAGGCGCGACCCAGAATGTCACCCTGATAAAAAAAATAAGGATGCGGGAAACCGGGCGGCGCTGGTTGTGCAGATGCTCCGACGACCCCTTGGGCTCGATCCAACCGGATCCTCAAGTCGTCGACCTCCTTGGTCAAAGCCTCAGACAGAGCCTCCCTGGCCACCTCCAGCTTAGCCTCCAGTGCCCCTATCTTCTCCAAGGCCTCCGCCTGACGGCGCCCGAGATCAGAACTGGTGACCCGTTCACGCGCAAGTTCATCTTGAACTTCCTCTAGAGAACGATGGAAGTCATCGGCTCTAGCCAGAGCTTCCTCTTCCTCCGCCTGTAGGGCAGATTCGTGCTCCCGCACGACTTCCTTCGCTTCGGAGGCCATGGCAACAACCCGACCAAGCGACGCCTGTATGGCCTGAAAACAAAAGACCACTTAGCGTCAGTATCGCAAGAACGCACGATCGCTTGAACGCATGTCGCACGACGCACGTAATAAATGCGAGTCATGATCCCATCGGACAAAACATTGGATAAAAATACCTAGAATGAGTTTCCAACAAGAGCTCTAGTGTTCTTTTCCCTTCGCCCTGCGACGAAGGAAAAGCAGATACGTGCGAAGGCATAGCCGCCTTCGACGTCTTCGCCCTCTCGGAGCCCTCGGCTCTAGGAGACGGTTCACTCAGAACGGGCCCCAGCGACCCTCTTCTACTCAAATCCCACCGAGCGGGGAGGATCCTACAACCGGAAGATGAGACCGCAGTTTTTTCTGAAAACAAACACGAAAGAGAATCAGGAAGGAATGATGAAAATCAATACAAAAAACCGATGAGAACACTCACCACTTGAGGACCAGAAGCGCCGACGACAACAACGTCCTCGCATTCCTCTGTATCGTCATCTCCTTCATCCCCTGACGCAGGGTCAAACACAAAGAATGCCCGGTTTGGGATCTGACGTAAAAGCTCAACCTTTGCCTGCGAATCAGGGAGAGGGGAAATCTCGCACGTCACCGTTGCGCGAATAATACAAAGTCAGAACGAACAAATGGCACTTAAAAAACGTAAAACAAACGGCATTACCTTGCTTGGGAATCTTGCTTGGGCCAGCCACAGACGATCCATTCCTCGGTCTCGGCGTAGTCCAACAACTGGCAAAAGACGAAGCGCTCCTTCCAACCGCGATCGTTCACCCCGGTATCCGTGATCAACGCCTGATCCCGACGCCCTCGTTCATAAGGGCTATATCAATTGTTGGCATCCTCCTTCACCGCATAAGCCAATAACAACTCGTGGAAGGTAAAAGGGGAACCCCAATCGAGGGTTAACCGATCTATCATCATCGTAACTCTCCAGAACTGGGCATCATTTGCCCGGAAGAGATACCAAACCGGCCCAAAAAATTCCTGACCAGCGCAGATAAACACCATGAAAACCCTATCTGAAAACTCATACAGGACAAAGCGATCATCGAGGCATTCCTCGGTCGTAAGATCCCCAGGACACTCCGAGATGACATAATCCGGAAGCCAACCAAGGTCGCGGAAGGCAGGCAGATCGATGGGAGAAATAGTGCTCAGAAGGTTCGACATTCTTTAGGGGAAGAAAAAAGAAGTTGTAGATTTTTAAAGCAATTTCCGTGGACTCAGGAAGACGAAAAGGGAAAAGACAATCGTTTCCTTTTATGACTGCACAGAATCATTCTCCCGTCTCCTTGAGAAGACACCTGTCCGCGCCTCGAAATCAAACAGCTCAGTTCCCCTCGAACGCATTCAGCGAACCAGCGACACATGTCTCAACAAAATTCAAAAATAAAGTTGCCGCTTAACTTTTGAATTTGGGGGCAAATTGTTTGGGTAAAAATCTCACACCCTCGACCCGACCAAAGACTTCTCGTAACCTCCGGATACTAGCTAATTACCCAAGGAGCAATGGTCGAGTAAAACGTTCGACGACTGGTATAAACGTTCGACCAACAACAATGCTTAACATTCGTCAAAACGTCGCGAACTAACAAAAGCTCCAAGCATAATCCATGACACACGACCGACCTGCAAACGCTTGACGTAGGCCGTTAGTTTAGGTTCATTATGAGTTAACCGTTGTCTTTCTTAGCAGGACTGTTGGACGGTTATGTTCAAGCGTCATCAAGAGCATTTATGAAGGAAATCAATATCGATCGACCGTTACAAGGCAACGCAACTATATATACAACATAGAAATCATCAAGGAGGACACATAAACTTTCCCCTGCACTCTTGAAGCCAAAGAACTCATAATAGTTTTCTAGATTCAATAAGCTAGCTTAAGTTTTTCTTTCACCTGTAACCGTACGACTACAGTTCTAAAGGACGACGCCCCTACTTGGCGTCACTTTTCCATAATGCATCGACGATATCAACCTATCGTCCGCGGTTTTTTCCCTCGTCCAAGGGTTTTTTCGCGTCACCAAATCTCTTATCCCTTGTTTACTTTTCGTTTTATTTATGTTCGTTGAGAGAATCCTTCCTTTGATCGATCAGGTCCACAAGTACCTTAGGTTGACTTTGTTAAGTTAATTTTTGGCATCAACAAGGTGTAAATGATTGTGGGTGGTAAAATCTAAAGTTATCTCACGTGATGGGGGTGACGGGTTTGGGTTAAAGTTGTCTCATCCTTGAGACGAGACATTCATAGGTGTCTCATTCTTGAGACACGACATTCATAGTTATCGCATCCCTTGGAGTTTTCCACTATGTCATGTGATGTTTTGGTCGAAAAGTGTGTTCACATGAAATATCAGCAAGTCGTATTGGACGGGACGTGAGACGAGAAATATTAGTATGTTTCGATTTGAGAAAATACTATTTTTAAATGAGATGATTTATGGGTTGACTTCTAAATCTATTTTGAAGATTTTAGTCAAGTTTTGTTAACATGGATTCACTCACTAGACCTTATGGTCTAACCCTCAATATTGCTTTATAAATATGCATTTCAGGGAAGACTCGCTCGGAAAGGAAAGGAAAGGGAAAACTTTGAGTTAGAGATAATATAGATGATGGCTTTTAGTTATAATCTTTTATTCCAACTGTTTGTAAATAGGCTTTTGAGAACCTCTTGCACGTTGGTTTGTAATGGAAAGGAAAACGTTTGTTGTACTTTTTCTACTTTTTCCTTATATAAGAATGAGATATTATGTCTTTTTAAGCTTTTGGGATGGGTTGTCACATTTTCAACACATAAATTGGACAATTTAAAGATTCTGGAAATGTAAAGTTAAACTTTTCTCGCTTTTGTGAGTATTTCTAGATAGACGTCTTTATTTAACCCCACATGAATTATTTATTCTTTTACGATGACTATTAACAAATGATTTTTAAGCTCATATTCGTTAAAAAGTAAGACATTCGAATAGAGATGTTTAAAAGGACCGTTAGACCGCTCAATCCATTTGAACCAAGGAAAACCAGATCGTTTTTTATAATTTAAGTGGTTTGACGGTCCAGTCTTGCTTGAAAAATAGTCAAACCGCTTGGTTCGGTCTGGTTTGCGGTTTGAATGCTTTTTAATTGGTTTGGATCGAATCGACCGCCAAAATACACATACTAAATATATTTAGTTTTCATGTTATATATTTAACTTTATATATGACCCAATTAAAAATATCGTCCAACACATGAAGGTTTTATTTTTCACTTCTCAATTGTTCGCATTCCTCAAATCGATAAAATTCCATAATCCGTACAAAACCAAAATAAAAAATACCTAACCGTTATGCGACTTGTTCAATGTTTGTCCAAAATTCCAATTATTATTAGTGAACTTGTTTAATTTTTTTCGACTTACTCAATTTTTTTAATAATCTTAGTGGTAGATCTTTCTTTTCTAATTGGGTATAGTATTTTTTTTAAGAGTAAACTACGATATTTTTCCTTACGGTTTACTGTTTTAACGATTTTTGTCCCTGTGGTTTAAAAGTTGCTTTTTTCGTCCCCGTGATTTCATTTTATATCCATTTTCGTCCTTACCACTAACCCAGTTAAAAGTAGTTGTTAAAAACTTTTGGGAAATTATATATTATGTTCTTGAGTTGTTTAAAATTTAAAATATTTAGTCTTTATGTTATAAAAAGTTTAAAATGTTTTCACATAATAATTTAAAATAAATGTAAAACTTTAAAAAAAGGATATAACTTATTTATCAACATTAATGATTCGTAATATTTTTCCATTAAATTGTTGATAAATATATTATACGTTTTTTTTCCAAAGTTTTACATTTGTTTTAAATTATAATCTGGAAATATTTAATAGGATTTGAGAAAAAAAATAAAGTTTTATTTACATCCAACCGGTTGGTTTTATTAAATACATTTTTCTTTCACTATTCAATATTTCATTTAAACTTTATCTTTTATTAATTAATACAAAAACAATATATATATATATATATATGTGTGTGTGTTTGTGTGTGTGTGTGTGTGAGATGTGTATTAAAATATAATAAAAAAAGAAAAAGTTAAAAAATGTAAAATATATAGACATCAAATTTATAGTTTATTAATATTTAATATAACAAATAAAATTGAAGGATAAATATTTTAAACTTTTTATAGCACAAATACTAAATATTTTAAATTTTAAACAACATAAGGACTAAATATGTAACTTTGCAAAAGTTTTTAACGGCTACTTTTCACCGGGTTAGTAGTAAGGACAAAAATAGAAGTAAAATGAAACCAGAGGGAAGAAAAAAGCAGTTTTTAAACCATAGGGACCAAAATCGTTATAAACAGTAAACCACAGAGACAAAAATCATAGTTTACTCTTTTTTTAATAATGCTATATTAGTAGAAATTTCATTTTGAATATAGACATACGTTTTTTAGTTTAAAGCTCATATTAGACCCAAACTGTCAAAACCGGTTAGACCAGACCGCTTTTTTATTGTCCGGTTTGACCGGTTGGATCACTTGTGTCAAATCGCTCGATTTAAAAATTTCTAAACTGCCGTTGTGGTTTGGTTTACAGTTCGACGGGTTAAATCGCATAAATCAGACCAAAAACAATCCAAAAGAGATTTTACTAATTAGAAATTGTTTGTACACAATTATGAAAACCACTTTTATATTTACAAATTCAAATTTTTAATAGTAAAAACAATAAGATCTTCCGTGTCATTTTCAAATACAAAAACGATGTATATATTGGTACATTTGAGAAAACTTCCCATCAAGAATTATTTTCTAGCTTAAAGACTCTGAAAGAATCAAATAAAAGACTCTTAAAGACTCTGAAAGAATCAAATAAACAAATGGATACCAGCTTTGATACCAATAGTAAGAAAAACCTAGAGTGAGGGAATAGTATGAGGATATATGAAAACCTTCGAAATTACTCTAGAAAATAGTACTAAGGACATGAGGGAGGTTACAACATATATAGAGGATGATTGATCCAAGTGTAACCTATGTAAGGACCTTAAGAGTATCTTCAATAAATTCTCTAAAATGGAGAATCAAAAGTCAAAATGTCAACAAAAAAGAAAGTTTCAGCCCCACCAGTTTTACCATTTCGGAGTTCACATATTAATTATGTTATCAAAATGTTCAATACAATTCATAAACTATTGTTTCTCTCTTCGGAACATTTAATTTCAAAGATTCATATTGGCAGCCAAAATAAAAATTCAATTTCACTTTTCCAAGCAATCATTTTTGGAAGTTCTCCAAATTTAGAGAAGAGTAAACTCTAGTTTTGGTCCCTGTGGTTTAGTGAAATCTTTGAAAGTGGGATCTAAACTTTAATAACTCTATAAATCGTCCTTATGGTTCTCCTTTTGCTCTGAAAGTGGTTTGTCATCACTAACTCTGTTTATTTTCTGTGTTAGTAAAAGGGCCATTTTTGTCCATTTAATTTACTTCTCTAATTATCTTAAAAAATTTAAATATATGATATGTTGTATATGTGTGTATACAAGCTCACAACCACTAAACCCAATCGCCGGCCAAAATCCTCCATCCTTCTGGGAGGTTTCTTGAATCTGCAAACAAATGCCATCATCAGGTATAAAACACAGAGGTCTAGTATTTGCTTAAAGTTGATAAGATTTCTTCTTTTTCGGATGTAACTCAATCAAATATGCTGATTTCTTTCTATTGAATTTTGAGGCGTTTCAAATCTAATTCTTCTTTTTCCTGTGATTGATATATTGCCTTTGTTAATTCTATCTTTTCAATTCTCCTTCTTGGTACCTATATATCTATCAATTATTTGATTGAACAAGAAAAGTTGAAGCAATTAATCCTACCAGCTGAGATATAGAATAGACAAATTAAGACAATGGCCTTTGAAAGGATCTAAATAGAACCACAGCAACGATCTTCAACACCACTTCTTGATCTCTCTCTCCAAATTAGCCCTCGTCCAGACACTTGTTCCATTCATACTTCACAAGAAAAGGCTTAAATTGATCTTTCCTTACCTTATAATTCATCAAGGAATATTATTGCACCCGAAAGAGATGAATATCACCCACAAAACCTATTTCGTCATCATAACCACCATCGATTTTACAATCAACCACCACGCCTTTTTTCGGAGCAAATCCGATGATTTTTTCTTCTCCTCTCCTCTCCTCTCTCTAGTCATTTTAAGAGGACCAAATCACAGTGACCTAATCCAAATCAAACATATGGAAGTCGATACAATCACATGGACCAAATCAAACATACAGAAGTCGATCAAATCAACAAATCAAATATAACCCTTTGTCGTCCCTATTTGTCCATGTTCTTCACATAGATGAGGTCACGGTGGTGGGAAGAGATCGTCCCTGTATGGCCATCGATAGAGGTCACGGTGGTGGGACGAGATCGCCCCTGCTTGGTCAGCGATGGAGGTCACAGTGGTGGGACGAGATCGCCCCTGTTTGGCCGACGATGGAGGTCACGATGGTGGCTATGGGAGGAAGTAGCTTGGAAAAGGGGTGGTCCAAGGACCCGAGTGAATTGTTAAGAAAAAAAATTATACAGGCTAAAAATTATCAAAAATACTAAATTTAGTCATAGTTCCCCCCATTAAATTTTCCAAGGGACCCCATCTTGACGACGATTGACAAAAACACTAAAAAAAGTGTCTTGAAATCAATAAAAAAAACCAAAAAAATCCTTCGAAATTGATAAAAACACTAAGAAAATCCCTAAAAATCGACAAAAACACTAAGAAAATCCCTTGAAATTAACCAAAAAAACCTAAAAAAATTCTCGAAACATGTCGGGTGACTTTACGCGGCTTTAGTCTACCTTAATGGGACCCAAGTGGACAAAAATTATGGATCCGCCACTGATGGTGGCATGAGATCGTCTCTGTTAGGCCTGCGATGGAGGTCACGGTGGTGGGATAGGATCATCCATGTTTGGTCGGCGATGGAGGTAAGATGAAGACAAAACCTGTGTAAACTCATATATATAATATATGTATATATGAGGTAATTACAGAGTTGGTCCCATGATTCGATAAGTTTTACAAAAATAAGAAAAAACATGTAACACCCCGCCTTACCACGACACAATATTGTCCGCTTTGGCCTAAGCCGCACGGATTTGTTTTTGGTGACCTGGCGAGGACTTCCCAGGGGATCACCCATCCTGGTACTACTCCCACCCAAGCACGCTTAACCACAAATTTCCAAGAACCTGCCTTGTGTGTGGCCCCAAAACGCGTTATGTTTAGGAAGGCCAAGGTTTACTTATGAACCCAGCATCACTCCTGTCCACGGCCGATATGGGATCTGCCTAAGGTGTTACAAACACCCCCCCCCCTTAGGGACTCATCGTCCTCTATGAGGTTTGCCCCACATCCCGAACGGCACAGGAGCGGCTCTGATACCATTTGTAACACCACCGCCTTACCACGACACAATATTGTCCGCTTTGGCCTAAGACGCACGGATTTGTTTCTGGTGACCCGGCAAGGACTTCCCAGGGGGTCACCCATCCTGGTACTACTCCCACCCAAGCACGCTTAACCTCAGAGTTCCAAGAACCTGCCTTGCGTGTGGCCCCAAAACGCGTTGTGTTTAGGAAGACCAAGGTTTACTTATGAACCCAGCATCACTCCTGTCCACGGCCGATATGGGATCTGCCTAAGGTGTTACAAAACATGGTTGGACATATTTACCCTTGACTTTAACTAACATTTCTAATGGAGTTAACGACGAGGGACCATTTTCAGAGCAAAATGAGAACCACAAGGATATTTCTAGACTTATCAAAGTTAGGTCCCACTTTCAAAGATTTCACCAAACCTCAGGGACCAAAATTAGAGTTTAGTCTTTAGAGAATTTCACCATCTCTCTCTTACTTTCTATTATTTTGGAAGGTTATAGAGAATCTATTGGGACAAAAATACTCAAAATCTATATTTTGAAAAATATGTTGGAGTTGCTCTAATACTCCCTCCAATGAAGGTTATCCGAAAGTGTATAGAGAGGCTAGACGTGTACAAATTGCCTCTAAATTTTGAGTCCTTAGAGTGGAAGAACTTGGCTCTAATGCTAGGTAAGAATATATAGAGCCCCAATATTTACTCTCGAAAAGAGCCCTCAAAGCATCTCAAACATATTCTCTAAAATGGAGATTTGGGCGATTTTTGCTCCAACAAATTCTCCAAAATCTTCTCCATAGAGAAAGTGTAACATCCCAAAACTTAAACTAAATTAAGATCATAAAGTTTCATAGATTAATGGATAAAATCACATCTAACCTCAATCCAAATCGGTTACAAAAGTTAAGAAGCGGCAGAATATACTAATGTCAACAACTGAGATTACTAAATCAAGATATGGCATGCTAGATTGTTGCCTTCTTCTAACGGCTCACCACTACCCGCTAAGTATATGCCTGAAAATGGTTTCTTTTGAAAAGCGAGAGTTAGACCAAAGGTCTAATGAATTCCCAAGAAAAACAGTTAACAATTAAAATTGCTTTTAAAGAAATACAACATGCAACAGTTAATTGACCAACTAACCCATTCCCTTCGGGTACAAATCAAACATCGGTGGTTACCTGACAAAGGTCAATTTCGCCGTCACATTCCCTTCGTGACAAACTCGTTCCATAATAAACCAAACATATATACTCACATTCCCTTCATGGTATAAGGATTAAATAATTATATGACCTTGCCATGCAACTCCACACAAATCAAATAGTGCACATAGAGACCTAAAGCTCGTAAAAGTGATCATGGTAGATTTGCATATAGGAATTGACATGTTAAAACCATAATCAATGTATAAAGCTTTTGAAAACATAAACACGTCGCATTTTAAGAGGTAAGGTAACTTACCTGGTGCTAAATACATCATCTACAAGTCCTAAGGGTTAAAACTACACAAACCGAACACCTGGATTAATCGAAATATTAAAGATGTTAAACCACCTTAATTATATCAAAATACATCTCTTATGATCCTTAAGGGAGAGAATCGTTCACTAGCTTTCGGATTCATATAATAAATAAGTGAAATCCCTTTTTCTCAATCTCTTCTAGTTAGTAGTACCTACCGGATGAATTACTTTCCAATCCATGGGTAAGAACTTCATGTCGACTTGCTTCAAGAGCTGTTGTTTTATGTTTGTTCGTTTTGAGATAGTAGTGACCTCTCAGGCATGCTGATCAAACGACGCTGGCTCCATACCCTGTAGCTTGGGGAGGGGGAAGTTACATTCAATTAGCTTGCCCCTTACCTACAAGGGAGGTTCGGTCAGCATGTTTGAGAGGTCACTATTCTCTCAAAGCGAACAAAGGAGTGAAGCAGAGTGAGAGAGGCCCTTGTCCATGTAGTTGAATGGCTTTGTTATATGAATCTAAAAGCTAGTGAACGGTTCTCTCCCCCACCAGAAAGGGGGGGGGGGAGAGAGAGAGAACATAAGAGGGAGTGTTTCTCGGGGAAGAACACGATATCCCTAGTGTTGTTCGTGTAGCCTTTCTGATCCGGAAGCTAAGAAAGAAGGCGAGCTTCTCTACTTGGATCAAATCAAAAGCCCAGTCAGCCACCAACTCGGTGCAGGTCACGTGACCTACAACTTGGCCTTCGCTTAGTTAAGTTTTTCTTGTTTAGTTAAGTAAGGTCAACCCTTATTTCATTTCTTTCCCTTCAGTCAGAATTGTCTCCACGCGGCCCTAAGACGGATCAAATAAGAGTGGGGAACCTCTCGCTGGAACTTTCTGCCGGCTTGCTTCGTGTTTTGTATTTGCATAAGTGATCAATGAAATTGCTTAACAAAGTATAAAACAATGCTTTAAACTTATGCTGAAACGAGAAACGATCCAATTTGAACACATCGAAACAGTGCTTCAAGCAACTTATGTCGCGACCAAAGTCGCGCGCAAAGTCGCGCGCAAAGTCGCGCGCAAAGTCGCGCGCCAAGTCGCGCTAACTTCTATTCGAGCTGCCATTCGTCGAAGCTTCATAATTAAACCAGAAAACCCCATTCTTCATCCATAAACTCAAATCAATGATTAAACCAATAAATAGTTAATCCAAATGAGTTTCCTAAAATATTTCTAAACCCATTAAAATTACTAATCACAAACCCAAGTTTCCAAAGTAAATCATGAACTACCATTATTAAGAACTCAACCCTCAAAATCAACCAATTTAACTTTCCGCAAAACATTATTAAGTACTTTGAAATCACTGATCTCATCTAACATAGATTACCTTAACCATTTCAACCCAAAATAAATCAATTTTACCAAATTCAAAATCATGGATAAACTTTCTTTAAAGCTGAAATCTCCATAACATGAATGGATTGAAATCTACCCAATGATTCAAGAGGAAGACATGAAAACTTCCAATCTAATATCAAAATATGGGTGGATGATATATTTATATGAAGAAGCCATCATTTACTCTCAAAATACACAAAAATAATCCCTAAAATCTCAAATCAAATTTAAGGACCCCATTAATGAATTAAATCAAGCTTATGGAGATGAATGGTTACCTTGCTTTCTAACAAATCTCATAATGATTACTTCAATCATCAAGAATTCTTCATTATAAACATTTTTCCTTCAAGACACCTTTTCTTCTTCTCCAAGCTTTCTCCACACACATCTTTTTGGGGAACCCATATGGACCACCAATTTCACAATTGGTACTTTATGTTAAATGACTCATACCAAACAACCCTTGTACTTATATATATCCTTACAATCTCTGACGCATAATGAAAAACAGAGTAAAACCCAAAGTTGAGAAAACTCAAGAAATTGAGAAATTGTATTAATTCAAAGGTACCTAAAACATTGAGATAATCAAACTATTTATACTAAATAAACATTAATTAACTAGGAAACAAAAATAAAACTTTAATTAACTAGGAAATAGAATAATGAAACAAAATAAAACCTTACTTAACTAGGAAAATAAAATAAGGAAACAAAATACTTTAATTAAGGAAACAAATAAGAAACTAATTATTCTTCCCTTATCATTCCCCCTCTCTTGAAAAGAACTCGTCCACGAGTTCTCGGAATAAGCTGAATCTTACGTTGGGTGATGTTGGTAGATATCGGCTATGTTAAAAGTTGTATCATGATGGTGTTTGTCAGCCATCACTTTGTACTTGTCCTTTGCTTGATAAATCTTTTCTCGGACCTTGGCATGCGTCTTTTGCACGTCTTCAACCATTTTGAGTGTGGTATTGTGAGCCTTTTCTCCGGTCTTGACCGCTATGGTTGATTCGATAGGTAAGATAACGATTTTCTTTCCGAACCAAGAAAAGAGATACATATTCCGCCTACCCCTATAAGTAGCATCTACATCATGTTGCCACGGCTTCCCTAAAAGAACATGTCAGGTATCCATGTCAACGACATCCCAAGTAACCATATCGCAATATGATTTACCAATAGATAACGGAAGCTTGCAAATCTCCGTTACTTTGATTGCGGGCCCTTTCTTGATCCACCCGATTTGGTAGGGGTTTGGATGTGTCTCGGTTGGAAGTTTAAGATGAGTGACCAAACCCTTTGAAACAAGATTTTCACAACTACAACTATCAATAATTAAAGTACACACCTTTTGATTAATGAGACGTTTGGCTTGGAAACTCGTGTTTCGATGGGACTCTTCACGAATTTTAGGCGAACAAAAAATCCTTTGTAACATACAAGTTACCGGTTCGCCATCAACTTCGGCACACTCTTCCACTCCTTTTATAAGTTCGTCTGGGTCGATCTCTTCATCTATTTCATCTTCATAATCGGTCAGAAACGCTTGTCATCGTCTCGGGCATTCATTCGATCGGTGACCGGGTTCTCCACATCGGTAGCACTTGGTTCCTTCGGGTTTGGCGTACGGGTTGTTGAGAGTTTTTGGAGTTTGACCAACATTACTAGAACTTGCTCCGACGTTTCAGTTGGATATTTCGGGGATCCGTTGAGTGGAACCGGGTTTGTTTTGTGTGACAGTTTGAACCGAACTTGATCGAAGGCCTTGATTATCACTTGAACTAAGATCATTCAGAATGTGTTGATTGTTATACATGGCTCCGGACTGAAGTCTCTCGGCTTTTATGACCATGCTTTGGGCTTGATCAACGGACCAAATGGGTTGAAGACTCAATCGATCTTGAATAGAAAACTTAAAATCGTTAATATAACGGGCCACCGTTTGCTCTTCCGATTCGGAAAGGCGACATTTTGCTTGTAGTCGCCAAAATTCCCCGGTGTATTCGGCAACGGAACGATTCCCTTGGGTACAGTTATGAAATTGTTGATAAAGAATTTGCTCAAAATCGGGTGATAAAAATCGTCCCTTTATTAACTCTTTCATTCGTGGCAACTCCGTTATGGGATGCCTTCCCATTCATCGACGTTGGTCTTGCACGTTTTCCCACAAAGCGTCGGCACCGCTGGGAAGCTTGTACGCAAAAATCTTTACCCGTTGTTGATCGGGTATGTCCATGATGTCGAAAAATTTATCGCCTCGAGATCGAGGTTTCAGTGAAAGTTCGGAATCTCGGCTTTAACGCGGTAGTCTTCATGAACTCGGTTTTGCCTTTTTCGGTCGTTGTTCTTCAAAATTTTCTTTCGTTTCTTCATCAGAAAAAAGACTTCGAATTGATTTGGTCTCACGTTGTTTATCGGATTACGGTGATGTACCAGGCCTAACCCATGGCCGCCATTGTTGCCTAGACGTTGGTGGGGTCAAACACGGAAAGCATTCTAGCGATTGTGGTGGATTTGTAATCCACCGGCTACGATCGCGACACGTAGTTCTCCCATACTTGTTTCGAGTTTGGTGAGGCTCGTCATGATGCCTTCCATTACTTTCCAGAAGTTCTCAATGCTACGGTCATCACAGTTGTGTTGATTCATTCCTCCGTCGTTAGCCATCAGGATAACAATGACCTCTAATACCAACTGACGCAGAAAGGAAAACAGGGTAAAACCCAAAGTTGAGAGAACTCAAGAAATTGAGAAATTGTATTAATTCAAAGGTACCTAAAACATTGAGATAATCAAACTATTTATACTAAAAAAACATTAATTAACTAGGAAACAAAAATAAAACCTTAATTAACTAGGAAATAAAATAAGAAAACAAAATAAAACCTTAATTAACTAGGAAAATAAAATAATGAAACAAAATACTTTAATTAAGGAAACAAATAAGAAACTAACTATTCTTCCCTTATCAATCTCCCCTCGTTAATGGAATTTCATCCCGGAATTCCTACATATGAAAAAAAGTACTTCTTGTGATTCTTTCGCTCTTGGATTCCCACGTTTCTTACGAACCCATATGGTGTTTCTTGTGAACTTTTATCTACCCGCATTAATAATTTATCATCCTCTTGAGCCATTTATGATTCATCAAAATTTTCAACCTTGCATCTGCGCACTACGAGCTCTCGCACAGGTGCACTACCATGACACACTTTCAAATAATTGCACCCAGATCAAACGATATAGGCTCAGACTTTCTTCCTTTAATAAATATATATATATATATAGGTAGAGGTTCAAATTCAAACCAGTTGAAGGCAACAAACTCGTATAAACCAATATAAAATAATTTTTTTCATGATTTTTTTCATCAAATGTTATGATTTAAGATGTTATTACACATATGTTTTTTCATAATGTAAAAGTTTCACATGTATTTTTTCAGATGTAATTTTTTCAAAAGATGAAACAAACATATGTGTAATAATATCCTAAATCATAGCATTTTATGAAAAAAAATCATGAAAAAAATTATTTTTATATTGGTTTATATGAGTTTGTAGCTATTAACTGGTTCGTATTTGAACCAGCCCCCCCCCCTCTCTTTCTCTCTCTCTCTCTCTCTCTCTCTATATATATATATATATAGAGAGAGAGAGAGAGAGGATCAAACAGAAACACAACCATTTTAATGGAGTACAGGGACAATTCTAATCCATTAATTTTTATGATCAACTGTCAAGATTAAATAGGGAAACTAATTTATTTTTGAATTAAAAAAAATCCCTTTTTCTATGCGGCTCTTCATTCATTAGGGGCAATATTGGAATTTTACATTTGGGAAATCATATCACGGTTTGATTTTGGGCGCGCAAACCAGAAGGAATGATTATCCCTATTATGAGATAGGATAATCATTTCCTATTTTATCTCTGTGAGTAAAAGATATGGACTATTTTTTGAAAAAAGAAGAGATTATCAAAACAATTAGTAACAATCTTAAACAAGGGTTTTATAAGAAATCGTTTCAGAGAAAGGGGTTTCCTATAGTCTCCTTTGATTACAATCGGTGCAAAGAAATAAATCGAAGTCTGAAGAAGAAAGCTATGGAGTCGCAAGGTATTGTTCAATCATCTCATCATCTTTTCTTATGATTCAATGCTTGCATGTTCGATGGATCATCATAAAAAAGCCCTAATAGCTCACATCTTCTTGTTTTATACTAATCTTACGTGTTAGACAAAGCAAACGAGTGGAAAAGAAGACAAAGCCAATAAATCCATCAAGAAAGTTGATTAAGGCTGTTGTTCAAGTTGAAAAGAAGTCAAAACAAGATCTTCAGATGGTTAGAGTGAACACAAATACTGAAAAAAGTGCATGTATGATTATAAAAACCCTATATTTTGATCGATTTTGAAAAATATGTTAGTTTCATATACGATTATGGAAAACTCAAAAAGAGTTTGATATATGTTTTACAAGTCGATACATTTGTAATCGTGGATGTACAGTAAGGGGTTAGTATCATAATGGGGCTGTTTGGAGGTCGATGTTTAATCGGAGGTGTTGTTTGATTACCACAATCGTATTTGATTATTCGAACATCATTTAGTGAATCTTGTATGATGATATTTAGTGAATCTTGTATGATAAAAACAAATATTAGTTATAGGCATCACTTAGTGTATCTTGTATGATGATACATACATGAGTAGGGCTTGTGTGTACGAGTAGAGTAACATTGTTATGTTAATAACAGACTTATCAATATATGATTACACAAGGATATTAATGCATTGATAATAGTCAATCAGTAACCTATGATTAAAACAGGCTGTGTGTTTTAGTTTTAATGTTGACATAGTCTTGTATGGTTGATCGTTACTGGCTTCTGTATGCCTGTAAAGTACAATTTGGTAAGTGGTTAACTAGTATTATGTATTAAGTAATCATATATTGTCTCCTTATGTGTATTTTTTATGTATTGTATGATGAAGCAACTATGATTAAACAATTAGGAGCATTCATTAACGTGTGTTTAAATAGGCTGTGGGACTTAGTTTCATTGATTACATAGTCTTGTATGGTTGATTTTCTGGCTTCTGTGTACTTGTAAAGTAAAATTTGGTTTATGTTAACTAGTAATATGTGTATTATATAATCACATAATGTATACTTATATGGGGTAATAAGTATAGTTTTATTGGTAAAATATGAGTTTATGTTTCAATAGGGGTTGTTTATAATATTTAACTTATATGATTAAATTTAATTTAACTTATGTGATTAACTTACATGATTAAATAGGGGTTGTTTATGATATTTAACGTATATGATTAAATTGCATAATTTTATGATAAACCATATCTCCTTTCTTTTTAGGTGAAGTTTCTGGAACGAAAAAACAATGTTCGTAGAAAGGCTAATATGTTGTTAGATTGCGCACAACGAGACAATGCGATAATGGAGAGTAATAAAGTAAAAAGGAAGCTTCACGAAGTAACTGAAGGATTACTTGTTGCGCCAGAAAGAAACCAACGGAAAAAGACGTATGGAATAAAATTGTGTACTACACCATATCGGCTTTTCAACACAATCATTTCGATGTCTGATGAACAACTCATATGCATGAAGGAAATGGGATTCGGCGGGCTGTCCGGTATGAAAATGGATGGAATACCTGCAATACTTGGTTTGTATGTGGCCCGTAATTTCGATCCATACAGAAGGATATTGACCACAGATAGTGGCGAAATACTTATAACGGAGAAGCTAATTGAAGATGTACTCGACGCTCCACTTGGAACATTAAGTTTTGATACGTGCTCAACGGAAGACTGTGGTCTCAGTGTTAAAGAAAAATGGATGAAGCAATTCAACAAGGAGATACTGTGTCCAACTGATGTTAGCCGACAAATAATGTTGCCGAACGATGCCGACTGGAACTTCAAGTTAAATTTTCTTGTGGTGTTCACCAGCACCATGGCTCGTTGCAAATACAACGGTTTGTGTAATCTAACTGTATTGAGTACGGTTTTGTTTGAAACACGGATTCAAGATATTAGTTTTAGTGAGTTTGTCTACAAAAATCTGAAGTATTGCAAAAACAAATGGACTAGTGAAGAGGCATACTTTTGTGGCCCGCTTGCAACCCTAGTTGTAAGTCGTATTTGATTATTTGTTTGTTCATTAATTAATTAAATTCATAAATGATTCATATGTTTGTTAATTTTTTCACATCTTGTGTACGTCGATAACGTAAAGTGGGACATACCATTCGTAAAGAGACAACGTCCGGTCATAAAATCGTGGTCATTTGATATGTTAAGGATGCGGATGGAATCTACTATAGAGGCAGGAGGAGTTGGTTTAGCAAACTTGGCAGGAGCATACGTCCCTCATGATGATTTGATAGTGGATGACACACCAAAGTCGCCGAATAATGTCGAGGTAAATCCTTTTAACACATATCATTGATGTTTAAAAATAACAATCAAGTTTAATGGATCGTTCTCATTCATGTGTTGTTATGTTAATCAAATACGACTGTTATGTTATTTCTTGGGGGCTATTGTGTGACTACTATAAGTATATTGAATTAAGTATGTTAGTATAAAATGAATCATATGTTATTAGTATATAAATGAATCATATATGATAAACAAATGAATCATTTGTTATTATAAAATATGTGGTTTGTTAGTATATAAATGAATCATATAGAATTAGTAAGACAATAAAAGTTTTGTCAATCTTGTATGGGGGTACATATATGATAAACAAATGAATCATATGTTATTATAAAATATGTGGTTTGTTGCCTCAATCATATATATATATATATATATGTATGTATTATTAAATGAATTGATTATTAATTCTGCACGTTGAATACAAATTTCAATTGATTATTATATATATTGTGGTTTGTTGCCTCAATCATATATATTATTAAATTGAATCATATGTTATGTGTTAATTTATTTATAATGACGTACGTATTACTAAATGTTTACGGGTATAATTTTGGTTGATAAGGAATATGTGAAGTTTTTTTAGAGTACGTACCAGAAAATTGAAGAGTTAAAAAGATCGTTTAACAACGAACTGGGAAAGGCTTCACTGAGGTTCAAAGGTGATAGATATTATGACGGATCTTTCAGTGAATGTTGAATCTGAAAATACTAACGTCTATTGGAGAAGACATTATGGGATTGTGTCATGATATGAATGTTGAAGATTTGGCTGCTAGGGATTCCATAGGATGGGGTGGTATAACATGTGAAAAATTTCCGGTAAATACATTTGAAACACCAACTCAGTTTTTTCCACGACGAAAAGTTTTAAGTGATTGTGAGGAAACTATCCGGGTTTACACAACAACTAAGAATGCAAGTACGTCGTCTAAAGAAGGTGAACCTTTTTTTAATAATATAAACCTTTGCTTTCTTGTGTGAAAATGTTTAATCATACATGTTGTACTAACATATAATTGTTACAGTTGAGAATTCTGATGCTATGGTTGCCAAAACAACAATTATAGCATCTGGTGAGCATGGGGGAAGCTCATCAGTTACATACAAACGCAAAAAATAGGTGGACGACTTTCCGAAATTTAGTCTTGGGATGACACAAGAGTTTGAAGGGGATGATGCATTACATACCACGTCTACCGATCAACAAATTAAATCGACTCTATCGGGAATAGTTAGGAGTGTCTGTGATAAGGAGACAGATGTGTTTGCAGCGGGTGATCAAGTACCAGTGGTAGTCAGACCAATGGTAACAGTCATTCCAGAGGTTGTTGCTAAGAATACTATCAGGAATGATATTGAGTCGGCAGCTACCAAACAGACTGTAGGAGGTCGGGACATAAAAGTTGGGCTAATGATATGTTCTCCCTATTTGAAGCGCGTTGTTGACGCTAATGAAGTGTGTACAAAGGACAAAACAATATTGTCAAATTGGATATTTTCTGAAAAGGAGATCTAGAGTAAATGTTTTTTTAAATTTTTATTCACTTTATAATAGACTTATATCGTATATGTTAGTTTAGTTAAATATATTTGTTTATAACATGTTAGTATATCAGGGAAGAGGTCTTCAAAACAGTATGCAAGACAGTTGGGAAAAGGGTGGAATTCGCGACATTTGCAATGAGGATTCAAATTTCAAACACAGTTATAAACATATGGTCTCACATTCTGAATCAAGACGAGCATCTCAGAGACAGAACATCACCTTACCGCCTGTTCTGGACGTTGAATACTGTGGTTTGTTGCCTCAACCATATATATAATATTAAATGAGTTGATTATTATTTGTCTTATTGTTTGATTTTTTTATTACTGGTTGGTAAGAAATAAAATTATTTATGATTTCATACCCAGTGTGAAGACCTGATGTCACCAAAGATGACATCCATTCAGATGATGAATGCCTTCAAAGATAAATTGGTGTCTAATGTTATAAATCTCAGAATTATTGACATGGTGAGCCTCTAATAATGATCTTATAATTTTCGTAACCAATTTGAATGTATTAAATTCGACTTTCTTTATTATCTTTTAAATTATCAAGGTTAACCCACTTTTACAGGTGTTCTTCCCAATGTCTCATAAAGGACAATACTATGTTGTTGTGTACAATTTGAAGAATCCAAGTATTGTCATATTGGACAATGTGACAACTAACCTTTCAATAGCTGAAAAGTATGGTGAACTACCAACAATGCTAGTAAATTATTTATACCAACTTCGATGATTAATAAAACCTCATATATGATTTTGAATATATGTTTACATTGATATACTTAGTTATTTTACTTTTTTTGTCAGAACGGTGCCATGATGAATTATTTGAGATTAGTGAATCATCCAAGGGTGAATAGCATGGCAATGTTCGAAATGACTAGGTATAAGCTGAAGTGGAGAACTGTTGACAATACAACTGATTCGGGCATTTTTCTAATGCGTCACATGGAAACCTTCAAGGGAGAGATAGTAAGCAAGTATGATTCGGGCTTCCACAAAGAATCTTGTGCCTAGACAGTACAGATTACCAAGTTTCGCAAGAAATATGTCACCAAAATGTTGCTATCAAAATGTTGTTATAATCGTTTGGAGGAGTAAGGTAATATATCATGCAACTAGGTTCAAGTCGGATGAGGTGAAGGTGACTAGGATGATGGTGGAGGAGGCAAGTAAAAAGAAGAAGGTTGCTATTTGTTGATCTTTAAGCGTTTGAAAGTTTTTTATAGTCAAGAAACTTTTTGGTATATTACATTTTGAAACAATGGGTTAAGTCATTTAGTTTTCGTGGTTTTTTAATGTTTTGCGTTCTGTTAATAATATAGACTTAACTAGGTATGGTTTTTTGTTTTGGGGTTATGTGATCATACACTATTAATCGTTTCCGTTTATGTTACATTGGTGAAGTGATTATGGAATGATTTGTGTTTTACACAATTCGTCTCTTTATTCGTGGTTGTAATATACATATATTCCTACTAATATCATATAGGATAATATATGTACTTCTTTAGTAATCATGAATGATTTTTAAAAATCTGATATGTGTTTGAAACAGTTTTAACAATGTGGGTTGTTAATCATGGATGTATATTCACTGTTTAGCATAGTATATGTTTTGGTTTGGACTTCATATTTTCATTGGAGCGGTTCTGTTCTCCCTATAGGAAACTGTTTGTCACCTAATAAAGTGTTAAAAGGATGTAATTGCATTTTCAATACGGTTTATTGTTATTCATGGATGTAGATTCACAGTTCAGAATTATGTATGTTCTGATTTGAACTTCAAATTTTCAACGGATCAGTTGTGTATATAATCTCTAGGAAACTGTTTTTTACCTAATAAAGTATTTCAAGTATGTAATTTCAATTTCACTCTACTTACCACGTTCATTGATTTATTCACTGACTATAACTCATCATAGAGTTTATTGTCAAAACAGTGTAACTGGTAATAAAAACAACTACGATTGATGTAAACATTGGTTATATATGATAACTGGGTAATTGTATAACATATGATACAAAAAAAAATTAATACTACATATCATGAATGATTTAAATATAAGCATACTTGATCAAACGTATAAAATAAATAAAATACTAATAACACACAAAATAGTGAAAGGTAAAGACGAATAATAAAAGAAAGAGTTTTCATCTATCATAAAGAATAACATAAGAAGCTAAACATTTATGGTTCGACAAATTAATACTTCAAAACCTTATGCTAAAATATTCCTTAAATATTTTATTTAGAGTAAATAAGAATAAAAAAGGTTCATCCAATAATATCATATATTAATCCTCAATGTCTTCGTTCGTGGCTTGTCTTGTTGGGCAATTCCGAATGTCATGGTTCACTAGCTCGTTGCATCCCCTACACTTCCTTTTGGGTCGTGCGTTTTTGGCAGCTCGCTCTCCCCTGCTTTTCAACCGCTTTCCAATCCCACACCCTTTCTTTCTAACACCACCGGGAGCACGAATTTCAATTGATGCTGGCTTCGAGACACCAAGGAGTCGTTCAAAATCATCCTCCTTGTTGGTTAAAACTCTCACCGGGAATATCGGGTGAAACCTCTGCTTTAGTCATACGAAACTTTTCAAGAAATAAAGTAAGCTTATGTTCATCACCGTAAATTCAATTTAAAACCTGATCAAACTCAAACTGAATGTCATTTGCGAGTTTGTCGGATACATCGTTACTTCCGGGTTGTATTCGACGTGTTCGTAGCACATCCATTGGAATAACACCTCGCATCCATCTTTTGTTTACATATTGCATAGGTATCTCCTCAACATCCAAATTAAAAAGAACACTAAATACATGGCAACAAAGGGTTCCAAAATACTCGTAACGCTGACACGAACAGGCGATAGATCCACAAGCCTCATTATATGAAACCTGTGCCCAATTAAATCAGATACTGTCATGAAAAGGATGCTTAGAAAAATATTGTTATAATCATAATTCGTGCGTTTTGCAAGTGTGTATAGTTAGAAATCATATATGGGTATATAACATTATATTTAAATAATCAAATAATGTTATGCGCAACGATTGTTATTCAGAAGTATTTACATTAACAATCATATATGGTTTAGACAACAATATCATATTTATTTAAAAACCCTTTTTTACACACGATCATGTATAATGTTTATATTGAAATTGTTACTAGTGATAGATTTACCTTAAATTATGCCTTTGTTCTGAATGTCTTGTCCTTTTGCCTTTTAGTGGATACTTGTAGCACATCGGTCTCAACGATATTCCATTGTGAACAATAACGATCTCCTTTGATTATCTCCTTTTGAACGTTAAAGAAAACAGACCTAGTATATAACATTGTTGCGTGTGACGCTCAATATTCCGCTGAGTTTTAAAGGCAGGAACAGTTGTGTTTGTAGAATGTTCCCCAGTTCTTTGAATGTGTCTCTGTCTGTCCATGGCAGCGTTAGAACTAGCAAACGTGTCATGTCGTGTCGGGTTCGTGTCGGGTTCAAAGTTAAACGGGTTGAGAGTGCCCAACCATAACCCAACCCATTTAATTTTCGTGTCGTGTCGTGTCAACCCGTTTAATTTTCGTGTCGTTTTTGTGTCAACCCGTTTACTTAAACTAGTTGAAATATATTACCCAAATCTGTTTCATTCGTGTCGAGTTCGTGTCTAGTTAGCATGTTGTGCCAGTTTTTGCCCAATCTACATGGAATGTACAATCACTTTTTATTATTATTTAGTATATACTTTGTTAAAAAAAACTATAAACTGTGAGTTGTTGACGTTATTTGCCTAAGGGCCAAAGGGGTCTAATATAAACGGGTTATTCGGGTCATTTTCGAGTTGAAATTTTTTACCCTGACCTTACCCGTTTACTTAGACGGGTTGAAATGTATTACCCAAGTCCGTTTAATTCGTGTCGGGTTAGCGTGTTGTGTCAGTTTTTGCCAGGTCTAGGCGGCGTCATGATTTAGTATGAATTTCAACAAATCATTTCCATAATGCGCGAACTCCTTGAAAAATGAGTTCAGACTCTCTGAACGGGATGTAGTCTTCATTAGTCCGCACATCGGTAAATCCTTAGAGAACCCAGGAATCCACTTATACCATATTCTGTAAACCTCATAAAGCAATGGATGATTTATAAAGTTGAATTCAGCCATCAAATGATTCCATTTTGTTTCAAATTCTTGTGAACCAAGGTATACACTCCATACGAGTTTCAACAACCGATCACTGAAGTTTGTATTTGTCAATGTGTCGGTGCTAACCTGAGATGATTCAACAACAACAAATATGATTAAAGAAGGGTATTAATAAGCATTAATGATTTAACGACATCATTCACAAAAAATTAATACATCATATATATAAGAGATGATTTGATTGTCGAGTAAGTTTTACTTACCCTGGTAGGCAACTTCCCCATTATGTGCCACATGCAGAGCCTATGCCTTGATTCATTGAATACAATAGGGAGCGCCTTTCTGATCGGAGCGTCTTGATCGGTCAATACAAGCTTTGGTTGTACACAATGAACCTTTAGAAATGCTTCCAACAACCAAGTATACGACGGAAGTTGTTCATCACATAATATCTCAGACCTAACAACCACAGTATGTTTGTTATTGTCAATCGCCAGAAAAGATATGTATACATAACAATGTCTGCCATATAATAAATGTGTTTCATTATTAAAAACAATAAAATTCATATTATAAAGTTTATGTTTCAGTATTAAAAAATATAACAACACTTACTTGTTAGATTTATATGTCGCGTCGAATGAAATAACATGACCAAACTCTGTATAGTTGAACCACATTAACTCATCAGCCCAGAAAAGTCCTTCAAGTTTACCGTCAGATACCTTGAATTCGAAAGCAAAGTTCATCCCATTTGACACACGCTCCTTGAACATGTTCACTACCATTTGACCATCACCATCCCCTACAAAGGAATCAAGATCCCTCTTAAAATTCTTATAATCTAGTGCGACTAGAACCAACTTCTTCGTAACCTCCCTTTAGGCAGACTTGAAGTTGATGAGCCCTGACAGCTCCTATGTTTGCCCTTGCTGCACGTTGTATGAAACGTTTATCCGAAAACCTCATCCGTCTTCTATTGCGGGATAAAATCCTTTCACCCTCTTCATACATAAGATGGTTGTCCGTATCATTGAAGTAATATAACTTAAAAAGGTTTTTTCCAGCCACCTTTCGGAAACGAACTTGAGCATCACATGCAGTTACTTTGAAGTTGAAGTTACGAAGCGACTTTCGGTTATTCTTATCATTCGTGCTGTCAACTTTCCTTTTGTTAGGCAGTCCGACTCTGTGGCAAACAAGGTATTTCAACCTCGTCGTTTTATCGGGAAATTTCTTTTCGGTTGCTAATCTTATATCGAATCCACAATGTTCTGTGTATTTATCATACATGTCAATGCAATGCCCGATTGATTGAAATGGAGAACTGAGAACTGGGGCAAGACCTTTGGGTACATTTGGTACGACATTTATAGGAATGTTATAGCGCCCGGCGGATGACAACAATGATGATACATCATCGTTCATTGCTTTCGTGTTCAGTTCAACGCCATCATCATTTGCTCCATAAAAATATACACATTATTAATCAAACATAACCGACAAATAGCTTCGTCAGAATAAAAGTAAAATATAAAAACTAAAAACAACTACGCTCACAAAACGTTATAATAAGTTGTTTATAACTTTCAATATTCATTTAATCATTGTTGTATAGTAACGGGTTATTGTCATATAAGCTTATGAATGACCAGCATAGTTTGATAGTATCTGTTGTGTAACTACTTTAATCATATTGAATAATAAGTAATAAATGCTTAATTGAATTCTAATTTTATTGTCAACGAAACACATATGGTTATTATGTGTGAGTAGGTCTACTGTGTACTATAAAACTTAGAGTTGTTATTTGAATATAATATCTGGAGCATGCTGGTATTAATCATTAATGATACTCTTGAAGAATTTTCATTTTGTAGTTACAAACACCATCCCCTTACTTCCAGATTAGGTATTCTTCAAAATTATCACTACCTTTTAATCATTTACACGTAGTAATATGAATATATCAAAGCAAAAGCTATATGAAAACTAATATTGTGATTGTTTATTTTCAAAAAACTTGAAGAATATTAATCTTACGTTCAAAATCAGAGTCGGCTTCATGATGACTTGAGTAGTGATTTGAATATGGGTTTATGTCGTCCATGGTTGATTCATACATCTCTTCTTCATTAACGTAGTTTGGATGATTACTTTCTTCATTTTGATTGACATCCATAACATCGGTATTTAGTTTGAATTCTTAAACCTTAATTATTTTTCGATTGTCTACAGATTATTTTCGATATATGAACAGGAATGATATTGAAGTTTTTTGACGGATGATTGATTATGTTGAGCATGAAAATAGGAATCCTGTTGCCATCCATATGAATTTTTCCATTGATTACGTGATATGAAGAATCCCATATAATTAGGGAATATTATTTTTGTTGGAAATTTAGTTAAAATTGTGGTTTTTAACTAACTTTGGACACAATTAAATATGTATGTATGTGTTATATATGATAATCTTTTATGGATATGTGTTCTCCTATATGAGAGCTTCGAAACCGTATATTATGTGTCCAAAACAAAGAATGCGTGAATGAGATATCGAGACCTTTTTTTTTTAAACATTTGTAACCGAAATTCGGTTTTGATTTTGGATTAAAAATTGTTTCGGTTATGGTCCTAGGATTTAAAATGATAATTAATTATCATTTAATTTTGTCGGTTTCATGGTGTTGATTCATGATATAAATAGGGACCAAGGGGTCCATTCTCTGCCTCAGCCGGTCTCTTCTTACTTTTGGGACGTTACTTTCATCGGGAATTAGGTTTCTCGTTTATGTTAATTTTTAATTATGTTCTAAGGAATTTGTTTCCTAATTATATAAATAAAACAAACTCTGTTTCTACCCACTTTTCTAACAATCTTAAACAGATTCGAGTTTGTTTCGAATTTAATAAATATCTGGTTTTTGTAAACAGATTTAATATTCGAGTTTGTTTCGAATTTAATAAATATATGTTTTCTGTAAACAGATTCGATATTCGAGTTTGTTTCGAATTTAATTTACGTTGTATGTAATCAGATTCGTTATTCGAGTTTGTTTCGAATTTAATAAATTTGTATTTGATATTCGAGTTTGTTTCGAATTAAATAAATTCTTGTTTTCTGTAAACAAATTTGGTATTCGAGTTTGTTTCGAATTAATAACTTTCTATTTGATATTCAACTTTGTTTCGAATAAAACAAAATTTTGTTTTCTGTAAACAATTTAGAAGATTCGAGTTTGTTTTGAACTAAAACATAATCGAGTTAATCTCGATTTAATTTTACGTTTTATGTAATAAGATTCAATATTCAAGTCGATATTCGAGTTTGTCTCGAATGAGATAAATTTATGTTTTGTTTAACAATATTAGACAATCAATTTAGTCTCAATTTAATTTTACGTTTTATGTAAACGAATTCTATAATCAAGTTTGTAGAGATTTAGTTATTTTTATGTTTTGTGTAAACATATTCAATAATCAAGTGTGTTTTGATTAAATTAATATTTCTTTTGTTTTGTGTAAACATATTCGATAATCGAGTTTGTTTCGATTTAAATATTTTACCATTTTATGTAAACGAATTACATAATCGAGTTCGTTTCGATTTAATAACTTTTCTGTTTTGTGTAAACAAATTCCATAATCGAATGTGTTTCGATTTATCTTATTTGGGTTAACAGATTCGATAATTGAGTTAGTTTCGATTTAAGTTCTTTACTATTTTGTGTAAATAGATTGATGGTGGACTCTTCGGACATGTGTTCGGAGATGGATGCGATTGGTACAAACTCTAAGGAGTGGTATTATGAATCAACTCCAAATAGGCTCACCTATTTGAATACAATGTCTAGGAAAGATATAGGCGGATAATTTATATTCTAATGAGGCCGGTTTTTAAAATGCTTTTGCGCTTACCACTCTCACCGTCTTTCATGGTTTTGTTCGAGTAGAGCTACTGAAAGGAATTGAGTAAATAATAAGTTCCCCAATTGTGTTTATATAATAATTTATATTCGCCGAATCGGTGCCCGTCATGTATGTCATGACAAAAGCAATTTCAACACCTACAAGGATGTAGATTATGAGCAAAAGTTCTTAATGGGGAACGCCACCACTGCCGATGTCAAGGGTGTTGGAGATATGATCTTGAAGATGACTTCAGGAAAAGAGCTTAAGCTCAAGAATGTTTTGTACGTTCCGGAGCTTCGTAAGAACCTCGTTTCGGGGTGGTTGTTGAATAAGTTTGGTTTTTAACTTGTGTTTGAGTCGGACAAGTTTGTTTTGTCCAAAAGTGGTATGTATGTGGGAAAAGGATATGTCGTGAATGACATGTTCAAAATAAATGTAATCGTTCTATTGTGATGAATAAACAAAATACTAATTTTTGTTGATTTTGTTAAGGCATCAAATGTTTGGCATGGTTAATTCTGTAACCGAAAATCAGTTTGATTTTAAATATTATTTCGGTTTCGAATTTAATTTTAAATGAAATTTCGGTTTCGTTTTTTGCTTAATAAAATCTTATCGGTTACAATCTTGAGAATTAAAAAAAAATTGCATTTAATTCGTCGTTTAATTAAATTAAATAATTTACCAAAGCACAAGTTCCCCACATGTGTAGAAGCCAAACTTACTAGACCATTTTTTCAAACAATTGAAAGAAAATCTGAAACCCTTGATTTAATTCACACTGGTGTGTGTGAATTAAAATCAATTCCTACTAGTGGTGGGAACAAATATTTTATCACGTTTATCAATGATAAATACAAAATATTGCTATATATATTTACTTAAAAGTAAAGATGAAGCGATAAACAAGTTTGTCTTGTATAAAAATGAAATTGAGAATCAAGTCAACAAGAAAATTAAAGTTGTTAGAAGTGATAGGGGAGGTGAGTATGTTTCACCATTTGTCGAATTTGGTTCACAAAATGGAATTCGACATGAATTCACGTCACCCTACTCACCACAACAAAATGGTATTACCGAAAGAAATAATCATACCTTGAAAGAACTGGTAAGTGTCATGTTGATTAGTTTTGGTATAAATCAGAACATGTAGGGGGAAGCCATCTTGTCGGCTAACTATCTTCTAAATAAGATACCCCACAAGAAAAAGGACGAAACACCGTATGAACTTTGGATGGGTAGAAAACCATCTTATAAGTACTTACGAGTGTGCGGGTGTCTAGCTAAAGTAGTTGTACCACCGCCTAAGGTACAAAAGCTAGGACCTAAAACAGTGAATTGTGTATTCATTGGATATGCACATAATAGTAGTGCATATAGGTTTCTTGTGTATGATTCCAAAAACCTATCGTGAGGCGGTTACTTCTTTTGAAGGACTTTAGTAGAAAGAATAAATTAAAAGTGAGATAGATTATATCTTACAAAACTATACGTGGGAATTAGTCGATTTACATCCGGGTTGTAAGCCACTAGGGTATCGTTGGATCTTTAAGAAAAAGATGAAAACTGACGGTAGTATTGATAAATACAAGGCAAGATTAGTGATCAAAGGATATAGACAAAAAGAAGGTCTATATTACTTTGACACGTATTCGCCAGTAACATGAATAGCATCCATTAGATTGGTACTGGCTATTGCAGCTATTAGAAATCTGCAAATTCACCAAATGGATGTGAAAACTGCTTTTCTAAATGGAGATTTAGAAGAAGAAATTTATATGGAGCAACCTGAGGGATTCGTCGCCCCAGGTCAAGAGAACAAGGTCTGTAAACTTGTTAAAGTCCTTGTATGGCCTTAAACAAGCTCCAAAACAATGGCATCAAAAATTTGATCAAGCCATGTTAGAAAGCGGTTTTAAAATAAATGAGTGTGATAAATGTGTTTATACGAAAGACACCACTCATGGTTACGTCATACTATGTTGATGATATGCTTATCATCGGTAGTGATGACAAAATAATAAGGTCCACGAAAGACATGTTAAAATCTAAGTTTGACATGAAAGACATGGGTTTAGCAGATGTGATTCTTGGGATCAAGATCACAAGAACACAAAATGGTTTAGTGTTAAGCCAAACCCATTATGTGGACAAGATTCTTGAGAAATTTAATCAAGGAGATACTAGTATAGCTAGAACTCCAATTGATACTAGTCAACATCTATTTTAAAAATAGAGGAGATAATGTTGAACAAGTGGAATACTCAAGAATCATTGGAAGTCTGATGTATCTTATGAGTTGTACAACACCACACTTAGCTTATGCAGTAAGTAGGCTAAGTAGGTATACTAGTAATCCCATTTCTGAACACTGGAAGAGTATTACTAGATTAATAAGATATGTAAGATACACATGTGAGTATGGACTTCATTATGACAGTTATCCAGTTGTAATCAAAGGATACAGTGATGCGAACTGGATATCCGACATGAAAGATTCTAGATCTACAAGTGGATATGTGTTTACACTTGGAGGTGCAGTTATATCTTGGAAATCATCCAAGCAAACTGTTATAGCTAGATCTACGATGGAATCTGAATTCATCGCCTTGGATACATGTGGTGAAGAGGCTTAATGGTTGCGTTTATTTGTAGAGGATATTCCTAGATGGCCTAAACTGGTAACGGCTATTTGTATACATTGTGATAGTCAATCGGCGATTGGTAGAGCTCAAAGTATAATGTATAATGGGAAATCAAGACATATTAGTCGTTGACATAATACAATAAGGCAACTACTCTTTATTGAGTTATCTCTATTGACTATGTGAAGTCAAAGGATAACATTGCGGATCCGCTTACTAAAGGCCTTAGTAGAGATTTAGTTTATAAGTCCTCAAGAGGAATGGGACTTAAGCCCTTGAATTAATAATTCATGCAAAGGAAACCTTACCCAAAAGACTGGAGATCCCAAGATTTGGGTTCAAAAGGACAACCTAATTGTGTGAAGAAAATGGTCACTGTAAAGAAGTTAATAAACTTCATAACCAGTGAAAATGAGGATAAGTCAATGACTTTTAATGATAATGTAAAATCACCTATGTGAGAGAGAAGTGGGGTCGCTTCGAAGGGAATTGTGGGGGCTCAATTCCTAAAAGCTCTCGCTGAACCAGGCTAGTGTTCATGACCATAACGAACACGACTATGAGGATATGAACTTTTTAGGAAGAATTTTGCGTGAAACATATTGTCGTCTACACAAACAGCAGTTCAGTTCAAGGACATCGAGTCCACTGACAGCTAGGAGACTAAGTATGTTTCACAAGAGAAGGTTCAAAGGATCTCACCTACCTATCTTATACAGAATTCAACTATTGGAAATTTCGTTGGAATTTTCCTGTGCAAGAGATCGATCTCCATTCATGTGGGGGATTGTTGGAAATTTAGTTAAAATTGTGGTTTTTAACTAACTTTGGACACAATTAAATATGTATATATGTGTTATATATGATAATCTTTTATGGGTATGTGTTCTCCTATATGAGAGCTTCGAAACCGTATATTATGTGTCCAAAACAAAGAATGCGTGAATGAGATATCGAGACCTTTTTTTTTTTAAACATTTGTAACCGAAATTCGGTTTTGATTTTGTATTAAAAATTGTTTCGGTTATGGTCCTAGGAATTAAAATGATAATTAATTATCATTTAATTTTGTCAGTTTCATGGTGTTGATTCATGATATAAATAGGGACCAAGGGGTCCATTCTCTGACTACACAATATACCACCACAGTCTCGGTTTTCTCTCTACATTACACGACTTTTCCGGCGACATTTTCAGGCAAAGCTTCTTATCCGGCGATCTGTTGCTTTAGGCTGTTGTACCACAGGAACGAACGACGAATACATTTAAGGGAATCGTGTTATACACGAGCCTCAACCGGTCTCTTCTTACTTTCGGGACGTTACTTTCATCGGGAATCAGGTTTCTCGTTTATGTTAATTTTTAATTATGTTCTAAGAAATTTGTTTCCTAATTATATAAATAAAACAAACTCTGTTTCTACCCACTTTTCTAACAATTTTTTCCTTAATTAATATATCAAAACAAATGACAATTATGCACTTATAATGATAAAAGACTTAATGTTGATTATTATTAATTTGATTGGCTTAGACTTGTTCCTGTATTCCTTTAAAATGTTTGTGTTCCTGTATGAACCTCTCTCTCTCTCTCTCTATTTATATATATATATATATATAAAAATATATATACAGGTGGAGGTTCAAACGAGAACACCCATGTTTTACGAGAATGCGAAAACATTTATGAGCTTCTAAGTTATCTAACCTATAATTAAAATAAAATAACTAATTAAAGATAATCATGTGATTTCATGTTTATCTATAATTTTGGTCGCATCCTTATCTCTCAAATCATATAAAGTTAATATATTAACCGATATTAAATAATTATCACATTATTATCACAAGAAAATCACATAATGAATCGACAAAGAGATAAATGTAAATGTAGTCATTGTTGGTTTTCGATTATCACAACATTTTCACATCTCCATCAGAACATTCTGATAGCAACATTTTGGTGACATATTTCTTGCAAAACTTGGCAATCTGTACTGTCTGGGCACAAGATTCCTTGTGGAAGCCCGAATCATACTTGCTTACTGTCTCTCCCTTGAAGGTTTCCATGTAACACATTAGGAAAATGCCGGAATCAGTTGTATTGTCAACAGTTCTCCACTTCAGCTTATACCTAGTCATTTCCAACTTTGCCATGCTATTCACCTTTGGATGATTCGCCAATCTCAAATACTTCATCATGGCACCGTTCTGACAAAAAAAGTAAAATAACTAAGTATATCAACGTAAACATATATTCAAAATCATATATGAATTTTTATTAATCATCGAAGTTGGTACAAATAATTTACCAGCATTGTTGCTAGTTCACCATACTTTTCAGCTATTGAAAGGTTAGTTGTCACATTGTCCAATATAACAATACTTGGATTCTTCAAATTGTACACAACAGCATAGTATTATCCTTTATGAGACATTGGGAAGAACACCTACAAAAAGTGGGTTAACCTTGATAATTTAAAAGATAATAAACAAAGTCGAATCTAATACATTCAAATTGGTTAAAAAAATTATAGGATCATTATTACAGGCTCACCATGTCAACAATTATGAGATTTATAACATCAGACACCTTCGGTATGCACGCAACCAATTTATCTTTGAAGGCATTCATCATGTGAATGGATGTCATCTTTGGTGGCATCATGCCTTCACACTTGGTATGAAATCATAAATAATTTTATTTCTTACCAACCAGTAAAAAAAATATCAAGCAATAAGACAAATAAAAATCAACTCATTTAATATTATATATATATATACATATATATATATATATATGATTGAGGCAACAAATCACAGTATTCAACGTGCAAAACAGGTGGTAAGGCGATGATCTTCTCCGAGTTGCTCGTCTTGATTCAGAATGTGAGACCATATGTTTATAACTGTCTCTGAAATTTGATTCCTCATTGCAAATGTCGCAAATTCCACCCTTTTCCCAACTGTCTAGCATGCTGTTTTGAAGACCTCTTCCCTGATATACCAACATGTTATAAACAAATATATTTAACTAAACTAACATATACGATATAAGTCTATTAGAAAGTGAATAAAAATTAAAAAAAAAATTAACTCTAGATCTCTTATTTCAGAAAATATCCAATTTGACAATATTGTTTCGTCCTTTGTACACACGTCATTAGCGTCAACAACGCGCTTCAAATAGGGAGAACATATCATTAGCCCAGCTTTTATGTCCCGACCTCCTACAGTCTGTTTGGTAGCTGCCGACTCAATATCATTCCTGATAGTATTCTTAGCAACAACCTCTGGAATGACTGTTACCATTGGTGTGACTACCACTGGTACTTGATCACCCGATGCAAACACATATGCCTCCTTGTCACAGACACTCCTAACTATTCCCGATAGAGTCGATTTAATTTGTTGATCGTTAGGCGTGGTATGTAATGCATCATCCCCTTCAAACTCTTGTGTCATCCCAAGACTAAATTTCGGAAAGTCGTCCAACTGTTTTTTACGCTTGTATGTAACTGACGAGCTTCCCCCATGCTCACCAGATGCTATAATTGTTGTTTTGGCAACCATAGCATCAGAATTCACAACTGTAATGATTATATGTTAGTACAACATGTATGATTAAACATTTTCACGTAAGAAAGCAAAGGTTTATATTATTAAAAAAAAGGTTCACCTTCTTTAGACGACGTACTTGCATTCTTAGTTGCTATGTAAGCCCGGATAGTTTCCTCACAATCACTTAAAACTTTTGGTCGTGAAAAAAACTGAGTTGGTGTTTCAAATGTATTAACCGGATTTTTTTTCACATGTTATACCATCCCCTCCTATGGCATCCCCAGCAGCAAATCTTCACCATTCATATCATGACAAAATCCCATAATGTCTTCTCCAATTCCGACGTTAGTATTTTCAGATTCAACATTCATTGAAAGACCCCTCATAATATCACCTTTGAACCTCAGTGAAGCCTTTTCCCAGTTCGGTGCTAAACGATCTTTTTAACTCTTCAATTTTCTGGTACGTACTCTCAAAAAACTTCACATATTTCTTATCAACCAAAATTAAACCCGTAAACATTTAGTAATACGTACGTCATTATAAATAAATTAACACATAACATATGATTCAATTTAATAATATATATGATTGAGGCAACAAACCACAGTATATATAATAATCAATTGAAATTCGTATTCAACCTGCAGAAATAATAATCAATTCATTTAATAATATATACATATATATATATATGATCGAGGCAACAAACCACATATTTTATAATAACATATGATTCATTTGTTTATCATATATGCACCCCCATACAAGATTGACAAAACTTTTATTGTCTTACTAATACTAGCATACTTAATTCAATATACTTATAGTAGTCACACAACAGCCCCCAAGAAATAACATAACAATCGTATTTGATGAACATAACAACACATGAATGAGAACGGTCCATTAAACTTGATTGTTATTTTTAAACATCAATGATATGTGTTAAAAGGATTTACCTCGACATTATCCGGCGACTTTGGTGTGTCATCCACTATCGAATAATCATCAGGGACGTATGCTCCAGCCAAGTTTGCTAAACCAAGTCCTCCTGCCTCTATTTTAGATTCCATCCACATCCTTAACATATCAAATGACCACTATTTTATGACCGGACGTTGTCTCTTTACGAACGGTACGTCCCACTTTACGTTATCGACGTACACAAGCTGTGAAAAAATTAACAAACATATGAATCATTTATGAATTTAATTAATTAACGAACAAACAAATAATCAAATACGGCATACAACTAGGGTTGCAAGCGGGCCACAGAAGTATGCCTCTTCACTAGTCCATTTGTTTTTGCAATACTTCAGACTTTCGTAGACAAACTCACAAAAATTAATATCTTGAATCCATGTTTCAGTCGAAACTGTACTCAATACAGTTAGATTACACAAACCGTTGTATTTGCAACGAGCCATGGTGTTGGTGAACACCACAAGAAAATTTAACTTGAAGTTCCAGTCGGCATCGTTCGACAACATTATTTGTCGGCTAAGATCAACCATACAAGACTATGCAATCAATGAAACTAAGTCCCACAGCCTATTTAAACATACGTTAGTGAATGCTCCTAATTGTTTAATCATAATTGCTTCATCATACAATACATATAAAATACACATAAGGAGACAATATGTGATTACATAATACATAATACTAGTTAGCCACTTACCAAATGGTACTTTACAGGCATACAAGACTATGTCAACATTAAAACTAAAACCCACAGCCTGTTTTAATCATAGGTTACTGATTGACTATTATCAATGTATTAATATCCTTGTGTAATCATATATGGATAAGTCTGTTATTAACATAACAATGTTACTCTACTCGTACACACAAGCCCTAATCATGTATGTATCATCATACAAGATACACTAAATGATGCCTATAACTAAAATTGGTTTTTATCATACAAGATTCACTAAATATCATCATACAAGGTTCACTAAATGACGTCCGAATAATCAAATACGATCGTGGTAATCAAACAACACCTTCGATTAAACATCGACCTCCAAACAGCCCCATTATGATACTAACCCCTTACTGTACATCCACGATTACAAATGTATCGACTTGTAAAACATATATCAAACTCTTTTTGAGTTTTCCATAATCGTATATGAAACTAACATATTTTTCAAAATCGATCAAAATATAAGTGTATTTACAATCATACTTGCATTTTTTCAGTATTTGTGTTCACTCTGACCATCCCTTGTTTTGACTTCTCTTCAACTTGAACAACAGCCTTAATCTAATTTCTTGATGGATTTATTGGCTTTGTCTTCTTTTCCACTCGTTTGCTTCGTCTAACACCTAAGATTAGTATAAAACAAGAAGATGTGAGTAATTAGGGCTTTTTTATGGTGATCCATCGAACATGAAAGCGTTGAATCATAAGAAAAGATGATGAGATGATTGACAGTACCTTGCGACTCCCTAGCTTTCTTCTTCAAACTTCGATTTCTTTCTTTGCACCGATTGTAATCAAAGGAGACTATAGGAAACCCCTTTCTCTGAAACGATTCTTATAAAACCCTCGTTTAAGATTGTTATTGATTGTTTCGATAGTCTCTTCTTTTTTCAAAAAATAGTCCATATCTTTTACTCACAGAGATAAAATAGGAAATGATTATCCTATCTCATAATAGGGATAATCATTCCTTCTAGTTCGTGCGCCCAAAATCAAGCCGTGATATGATTTCCCAAATGTAAAATTCCAATATTGCCCCTAATGATTGAAGAGCCGCATAGAAAAAGGGATTTTTTTAATTCAAAAATAAATAAATTTTCCTATTTAATCTTGACCGTTGATCATAATAATTAATGGATTAGAATTGTCCCTGTATTCCTTTAAAATGGTTGTGTTCTTGTTTGATCCTCCCTCCCTCTCTGTCTCTCTCTCTCTCTGTATATATATATATATAGGGAGGCGGGTTCATACGAGGACGTTAACTATTTATGAGAATGCGAGAAGTTCTTTTCATGTACAAGATCACATGTGATTTTGCACTAACTGTAACGGGCGACTTTTGGGGCCACTTAAGTCGCATGGAAATTCGCCCGTATCATTTATGATTTTGTACATGAATCATATGTGATTTTGTACATGAAAATTTTCATGTACAAAAATGATTGGCTGAGGATTGTCCTCGCATTCTCGTAAATTGTTACCGTCCTCGCATGAACCTCCCTACTATAATTAATCTTATTCATCAATTATTTATTCAAGGGTAAAGTTGTTCTTTAGTGTTTTAAATTACAGTAAAGTTGTTTAAAATTACAACTAAGCAGATCATTAATATCATTTAATGCCAATCGGTTACACTAATTCCTGATATCTTGTAATTTGAATTCAAACTCTTTAATGACCTAACCCTAAACATGGAAGAGGTTGCCAATGATGCTGGAAACCCACATGAAGAATGTATTTATTTGATATTAAACGTTATATCACCACCTTCTTGTTCAACACAAATACACAAAGTTTCGATGATGTCGTTTCATAGAAATTTGTGGTCGATCTTCTATCACGATTCAACTCTCTCCAGGTCTGCAAATCTTCATCCATTTTTTCTCGATTCAATTATCTATATTTGCATTCGTCTTTCAGATATGCACCTCTCTCCATATCTACATCCATCGGCCACCTTTATCCATCGTCTCCGCCCATCCACATTTCCTCGCCTTCTAGATTTGAAGGTAACCACGAAGAAACATAAGCAACAAACAAAGGAAAAAGAAATATCAACAATCCAAATCAAGTGTTAGATTATTGGTAGAAACAGAAGCTGTCTTTGGAAACAAATTCCTTAGACACAGTGTGTAAATAAAAGTAAACAGCAGAATTACAGAAGGGAGAAGAAGACAGTAAACAGAATTACAGTACAGAAAAAGAATTAAACCGAGGCTCGTGTTGGACACGATGCCCTTAAACAGATTCGCGGTCTGTTCCCAGGGTACAACGGTGAGAAACAGCGTAAGCTGCCGGAACGGAACACTTGCCTGAAAACAGTCGCCGGAGAAGTCGCAGTACAGCAGAGAAGAACTTTTGGAGAGGTTACTGTTTTTTGGTGTGTATGAGACGGAACCCCAAGGTTCTGTTTTATACTCGGTTCTTGGCTCATGAAACCGACGAATAATAAATGCTCATTAATTCTTAGAATCAAAACTGTCAATCAAATTAAAAAATTGAAACCGAAATTATTTAAAATATTTCGGTTACAAAATTTAAAACTGGTCCGTGCGAGCCCGAGAATTTGGAACTGCATTCGTGTCCGCAGATGCGCACGCACATGAGTTCGGTCGGTTTAGCCTACAAAATCGCCAAACCGCACCCCCCCCCCTGCGCGCGTGTAGGTGTTGGAGCATAAACTTACTAAAGAGCTTGTAAGCCCTTTGTGGTTTTTTCCATATAAACCACTCCAAGTTTCTCCTCCCCTCCAATGTGGGATACATTCCAAATCATCTAGAGTTACTTCAATTTTCCAACCGAATGCTCTACTTTGAGCATCGATATCTCATTCACACAATCTCCATTTTGGACACATAATATACGGTTTCGAAGCTCATATATAGGAGAACACAAACCCATAAAATTCTCATTATATATAACGCATATACATATAATTAATTGTGTCCAAAGTTAGTTAAAAAACACATATTTTAACTAAAAATTCCAACAATCCCCCACATGAATGGAGATCGATCTCTTGCACTTGAAAATCTCCAACCAAAATTTTCAATAGTTGAATTCTGTATAAGATAGGTAGGCGAAATCCTTTGAACCTTCTCTTGTGAAACATACTTAGTCTCCTAGCTGTCAGTGGACTCGATGTCCTTGAACTGAACTGCTGTTTGTGTAGACGACAATATGTTTGACGCAGAATTCTTCCTAACAAGTTCATTTCCTCATAGTCGTGTTCGTTATGGTCATGAACACTAGCCTGGTTCAGCGAGAGCTTTTAGGAATTGAGCCCCCCCCCCCCCACAATTCCCTTGGAAGCGACCCCACTTCTCTCTCACATAGGTGATTTTCCAATAATCATTAAAATCCATATGCTTATCCTCATATTTTACTGATTACGAAGTTTATTAACTCCTTCACAGTTTCCATTTCTATTCATACAACTAGGTTGTCCTTTTGAACCCAAATCTTGGGATCTCCAGTCTTTTGGGTAAGGTTTCCTTTGCATGAATTATTAATTCAAGGGCTTAAGTCCCATCCCTCTTGAGGACTTATACACTAAATCTCTACTAAGGCCTTTAGTAAGTGGATCCGCAATGTTATCCTTTGACTTCACATAGTCAATAGAGATAACTCCGATGAAAAGTAGTTGCCTTATTGTATTATGTCTACGTCTAATATGTCTTGACTTCCCATTATACATTGTACTTTGAGCTCTACCAATCGCCGATTGGCTATCACAATGTATACAAATAGCCGTTACCGGTTTAGGCCATTTAGGAATATCCTCTACAAATTGACGCAACCATTCCGCCTCTTCACCACATTTATCCAAGGCGATGAATTCAGATTCCATCGTAGATCTAGCTATAACAGTTTGCTTGGATGATTTCCAAGATATAGCTGCACCTCTAAGTGTAAACACATATCCACTTGTAGATCTAGAATCTTTTATGTCGGATATCCAGTTTGCATCACTATATCCTTCGATTACAACTGGATAACTTTCATAATGAAGTCCATACTCACGTGTGTATCTTATATATCTTAGTAATCTAGTAATACTCTTCCGAGTGTTCAAAGCGGGATTACTAGTGTACCTACTTAGCCTACTTACCGCATAAGCTAAGTCAGGTCTTGTACAACTCATAAGATACATCAGACTTCCAATGATTCTTGAGTATTCCACTTGTGCAACACTATCTCCTCTATTTTTAGATAGATGTTGACTCGTATCAATTGGAGTTCTAGCTATACTATTATCTCCTTGATTAAATTTCTCAAGAATCTTGTCCACATAATGGGTTTGGTTTAACACTAAACCATTTTGGGTTCTTGCGATCTTGATCCCAAGAATCACATCCGCTAAGCCCATGTCTTTCATGTCAAACTTAGATTTTAACATGTCTTTCGTGGATCTTATAATTTTGTCATCACTACCGATGATAAGCATATCATCAACATATAAGCATAGGATGACATAACCATGAATAGTGTCTTTAGTATAGACACATTTATCACATTCGTTTATTTTAAAACTGCTTCCTAACATGGCTTGATCAAATTTTTGATGCCATTGTTTTGGAGCTTGCTTAAGGCCATACAAGGACTTAACAAGTTTACAGACCTTGTTCTCTTGTCCTGGGGCAACAAACCCTTCAGGTTGCTCCATATAAATTTCTTCTTCTAACTCTCCATTTAGAAAAGCAGTTTTCACATCCATTTGGTGAATTTGCAGATTTCTAATAGCTGCAATTGCAAGTACCAATCTAATGGATGTTATTCGCGTTACTAGCGAATATGTATCAAAGTAATCTAGACCTTCCTTTTGTCTATATCCTTTGATTACTAATCTTGCTTTGTATTTTTCAATGCTACCGTCAGTTTTTATCTTTCTCTTAAAGATCCAACGGTACCCTAGTGGCTTACAACCCAGAGGTAAGTCCACTAATTCCCATGTATGGATTTGTAAGATAGAATCTATCTCACCTTTAATTGCTTCTTTCCATTGAAGACCCTCGGAAGAAGTAACCGCCTCGTGATAGGTTTTAGGTTCACTTTCTATCATGTATGTGAGGAAATCATTTCCAAATGATTTTTCGACTCTAGCCCGTTTACTTCTTCTAGGTTCAATTTCTTCCTTTTCAGATGAAGCTTGTTCATCTTCTTGAATAATTTCTTTATCCTTAGAAGATGTGGTTCCTTTTTTCTTGTTCAAATAAGGAAATTCATCTTCGAAAAAGGAAGCATTTCTTGATTCCATAATTGTATTCTTGTGTATCTCGAGATTTTTTGAATCATACACAAGAAACTGATATGCACTACTATTTTGTGCGTATCCAATGAATACACAATCCACTGTTTTAGGTCCAAGCTTTTGCACCTTAGGGGGCGGTACAACTACTTTAGCTAAACACCCCCACACTCGTAGGTACTTATTTGATGGTTTTCTATTCATCCAAAGTTCATACGGTGTTTCGTTCTTTTGCTTGTGGGGTATCTTATTTAGAATATAGTTAGCCGATAATATGGCTTCCCCCCACATGTTCTGATTTAAACCAGAACTAATCAACATGGCATTTACCATTTCTTTCAAAGTACGATTCTTTCTTTCGGCTATACCGTTTTGTTGCGGTGAATAAGGTGCCGTGAATTCATGTCGAATTCCATTTTGTGAACAAAATTCGGCAAATGGTGAAACATACTCACCTCCCCTATCACTTCTAACGACTTTGATTTTCTTGTTGAGTTAATTCTCAACTTCATTTTTATACAAGACAAACTTGTTTATTGCTTCATCTTTACTTTTGAGTAAATATATATAGCAATACTTTGTATTATCATCAATAAATGTGATAAAATATTTATTCCCACCTCTAGTAGGAATTGATTTTAAATCACACACGTCAGTATGAATTAAATCAAGAGTTTCGGTTTTCCTTTCAATCGTTTGAAATGATGATCTAGTAAGTTTGGCTTCTACACAAGTGGGACACTTATGATTTGAGTCAATATTAAATTTTGGTAAGCAATTTAATTTAATTAAGCGACGAATAGAATTATAATTTAAATGTCCTAAACGGCCATGCCAAAAATTAGAAGACTCAAGCAAATAAGCAGAAGTAGAAGCTTCATTCATTATTTCAGAAACACTTACATCCATTTTAAACATGCCATTCATGGCATAGCCCTTACCGACATACATTCCATTCTTGGACAAAACAAACTTGTCCGACTCAAACACAAGTTTAAAACCAAACTTATTCAACAACCATCCCGAAACGAGGTTTTTGCGGAGCTCCGGGACATACAAAACATCCTTGAGTTTGAGTTCTTTGCCCGAAGTCATCTTCAAGACTACTTCTCCGATGCCCTTGACTTCGGCGGTGGCGGCGTTCCCCATGTAGAGCTTTTGGCCATTTTCCACATCCTTGTAGGTGTGAAAATTGCTTTTGTCATGACACACATGACGGGTAGCTCCGGTGTCTATCCACCATTCTCTTGCATTTGAACCGATCACATTCACCTTCGAAACCATGGTAGTGATAGCCATGGCCGAAAGTTCCGTGATCATAGCAACCAAGTCCTCGGTCACCATGTTTGCATTTCGCTCCTTCTTGGGAAACTTGCACTCATTTGCTTTGTGACCCGTTTGGCCACAATTGTAACATTTGAACTTTTTCTTGAAAGTTCCTTTTTGTGGGCCAAGACACTTGGCCTTACCTTTGCCTTTGTAGTCAACCTTCTTTCCCTTGGATTTGGAGAATTGACCATCCTCCACAACATTGGCCACCACATTAGCTTTTGAAGAGCCGGAGTTGCCCTTCAAAGCCATACGATTGTCTTCTTCAATACGAAGACGTACCACCAAATCTTCCACGGTCATCTCCTTTCGCTTGTGTTTAAGGTAATTCTTGAAATCTACCCAACCGGGGAGGATGGTCAAACCGCACCTACAAAATCGCCAAACCGCACCCCCCCCCCCCTGCGCGCGTGTAGGTGTTGGAGCATAAACTTACTAAAGAGCTTGTAAGCCCTTTGTGGTTTTTTCCATATAAACCACTCCAAGTTTCTCCTCCCCTCCTATGTGGGACACATTCCAAATCATCTAGAGTTACTTCAATTTTCCAACCGAATGCTCTACTTTGAGCATCAATATCTCATTCACACAATCTCCATTTTGGACACATAATATACGGTTTCGAAGCTCATATATAGGAGAACACAAACCCATAAAATTCTCATTATATATAACGCATATACATATAATTAATTGTGTCCAAAGTTAGTTAAAAAACACATATTTTAACTAAAAATTCCAACATCAAGTTCCATTATTTAGGTACAAAAAATCGATGGTTAGGGTTTTCCCTAAGAATTTGCAGATCTAATTAGTGGACGTTTAGTCATTTATGCGAAGTGTTACTTTTTTTTATTCTGAATGAATCTAATTTTCATTATTCTTGATATGTGATATTTATGAATTTGGGGTTTTTAATTTAAAACTGTTAAGAATGTTTTTGAGTGTTCACAATGTGTTAACAAAGTTCACACGATGTTCACAAATGGTAGGTTTAGTTTTAATTTTTTAGGTTACTTGGTGTCACAATGGTTCACAAGTTGTATGACCAGATCTCACATATCCATAGCATGTTCACATTGTGGTTATAATGCTCATTAGGTGTTTACAATGTTCACAAGATGTAGATTTAGGGGGTGTTTGGTTTGTTTCAAGGAATGAAAATGGAAATGGTAATGAAACTAAGAAGGAATGGAAATGGAAATGGTAATGAAACTAAGAAGGAATGGAAATGAGTACGATCATTTACAATACTATATATTATATAGTATATCTTTCCATTGTTGTTGTTTGGGAAAAGTAAAAACCCACTTCATATTTCCCGCACTAATCATAAGAACCCACCAGCATCTTCCCTTCTCCATTAATCACCCCTTCTTTATTAATAAAACTAACCTTCATCTCCTAAACACAAAGAGGCACCTGCAAATCGAACTTAAACATCAGAATCGTCATCTTTTCCTTCGTTTGTTATCGATTTCTTGTCTCTTTCTCCAAACATCTCCTAAACACAACCCACCAACACCTGCAAATCGAACTTGAACAAAAAGAAGCCAACGTACCCCTCTGCATATTTGGAAATCGTGAACGATGAAAACTCGATTTTCAAACTCGATTTTTGGAATCATCGTCTGAAAACTGAACAGTCGAAATCGTCAATGAAAATGTGTGAATCGAATCTTCTTCTTGTTCCTTGGTCTCAGTTATCAATCCCAGAGAATTACAGCCAAAAAGTTTCATTAATCGATGCTAGAATTACACAAAACAAATCTAGGGTGTTAAGAAAAAGAGAGACATTAATAAAGAAGAATATAGTGAATAACATTGGTGGTGTTGGGGAGCTAAGAGGTTGTAAGTGACGATGAGAGAGATGAAGCCTGGTTAATCTTTCTATTCCCCCGAATTTTGGGAGGAATGGATTTTACCCCCATCTAATATAATGATTTATTATATTACTTAAAACCAAACACTGTTAATCTTTTCATTCTCTGAACCAAAAATCATCAATGGTAGGAGTGTGTAAAAAAAACTGTGAACCCATAAAACCCGTCCAACCCAACCCACTAGCAACCCAATTAAATCCAACCCGTCAAACCACCAAACCACTAACCCATCAAACCGTCAATTAAAAGAGTTGAAATTGGGTTAGGTCTAGCTCAACCCGCCTAACCCGTCAATCTGCCGCTAATATATAATTTTTATAAAATTTTATATAGATATATATATATATATATCTATATTTATATTTATATCGGGGTAATTCGAGGAAAAACTGATTAGGTTGTGGTAACTGTAACAACCAATATCAACCACAAATCAATGGTAAAATTAAGAAACTTATAATTTTGGTAATTTTGATTAAAATTTTAATGAAAGAGCTTTTTAGATATTTTTAAACTCTCTCCTCTCTCCGTCCACATTTCACGTCATACCATTATGATACCACTACGATAATGTGATACACACTATGATACCATTATACCACTACGATATTGTGTTACACTTTGAAAAATAACAAAAAAAACATAATTTGATACACGATTTTTAAATGATGGTTTGATTTCATTTTACCGGTGGTGTTGGAATTAATTTTGGCACTGATTTGGGGTTTCATATTTCAAAAAGATTAACATATATGATTTTATTAGTTGTCAAATTTACCAATTTACTATTTAGTTTATTTTATTAAATAACATTATTTATTTAAAATGATTGGTCCACATTGGTTCTTTCGGTTACCACAAACTAATCAGTTCTTATTTGATTAGACCTCTATTTATATTTATATTTATATCTATACTATATATCTATATCTATATCTATATCTATACTATATTAAAAAAGAGGAGTTTCGGTTATTCTTGAATCTTGAATTTTTAAGAGGTACATATATTATTGTTTGATGTACAAATCTTAAACCTTCACAGCTTCTCCACAATTACCACATCTTACAGAAGTTACTAAAAAAATCATCTTTTTTAATTTTTAAATTACACTTTGCACCCTTGTCTTTAGTTGTTTAATTTATTTTTTATCCCTTACTTTTTCATTTTTCATTTTTCATTTTCCACATTTACCATATTAACATCAATAATCGAATATAAGTTAAAATACATTTAAAAATATGTTTTCTTTTTTACAAATTATACTATTATGATCGTCTCGTTAATAACTTCAAAATGAGTCTAATATTGAATATTTTTGTATGAATGCATACTAATAAATATCATAAATACATACGAATTAACCTGCCTTATATTCGAGTAAACTATGATTTTCGTCCCTATTGTTTTGAAATTTCGTTTTTCATCTATATAGTTTGTAATCTATTGTTGTTTTCATTCTTACATATTGTAATTTATTGTTTTCTCGCACCTAAGACTAAACCTATTAAAAATCATTCATTTAAGTTAGGGATATTTTAATTTTTATTGTTTATTAATTATTGTTTTTCGTTAGTTTTTGTTATTTAAGTCTTTTTTATTTAATAAAACTATATATTTTATGATAAAAGAATTAAGCATCTATATATATATAGGGGCGGGTTCAAATGAGAACTCAAATTTGGTTGTGAAAGTGAGGACAAATGAGAGTGCGACACGTGTCCCATTCAAAGAAATATTATAGTATATTCAGTCTGAATATTCTTTTGTATATTCAGACTGAATATATACTAGACTGAATATTCCTTTGTATATTAAGACTGAATATATATATATATATACTGTATTCAGTTTGAAAATTCCTTTGTATATTCAGTCTGAATATTGCTTATTTTGACATGTGTCACACTCTCATTTGTTCTCACGTTCACAACCAAATTTGAGTTCGCATTTGAACTTTCCTCTCTCTCTCTCTCTCTCTCTCTCTCTCTCTATATATATATATATATATATATATCTAGGGTCATATTCAAGGGAAAGCGTAAAAAAAACTAAAGAACACCCTAGGAGCCCTCTATCTAAACGGTATGCACAAATGCATACTGATAATTTGTAACATGCATTTGTGCATATAGAGTAATGCATATGTAATTATAGAAGGATTGATGCATAGAAAAAAAACAGCTTCAATCGCTTGTATGCATTTTTGCAAACCGTCTGGATGGAGGGCTCTAAGGTGTTATTCGGTTTTCTTTTTTTTAGTGTTTTCCGTTGAATCTTCCTAGATCTATGTATCTATATCTATACTATCTATTCTATCTATACTATATTAAAAAGGTGGAGTTACGATAACTTCTTGAATCTTGAATTTTCAAAGGTACAAATTTCTATGCTTAATGTACAATCTCAAAAGCCCGACAAATTCCCACGTCTCATGTGATCAAATCATTTTTACTACTAAATTACAACTTATATCCTTAGGGTTAGTTATTAAATTTAACTTATGTCCCTTACTTTTTAATTTTTCATTTTACACCCTAATCATATCAACATAAATAATCGTCTATGAACTAAAATGCATTAAAAGAATACGTTTCATTTTTTACAAGTTATATCATTATAATCGTTTCGTCACTACCTTCAAAATGAGTCCAATATTGAATATTTTTAGATTTAATCATATTATTAAATATAATACATACGTAGTAGATTATTTTTAAAACTTACATTTTATACCTTATAGTTATGTGTTAATTTGTGTTGTATCCTTTATGTTTTTAAAATTTTATTTTACACCCTTAATATTAAGATTTATGAGTTTTGGTTTTATACTTATTGATTTGTAACAGAGTTATTAAATGTTTGCACATCAAGATAGGTTGTTTTTTCTGCGTACAGTTTAAATGTTGTTTTTTAATGGAACAGTCCCTTAGCTATCCGAAGTAATGTATCGTTTGCCTTATTATTTGCTTCTATACTATACTAATGGACCGATCCCTACCATATGACTTTATACTAAAGTGCAGATTTCATGGTTAGAAACATAACAATTTAAGAATTTGGTGAGAAATAACCACGTATCATTGATGATTGCAGTTGCTAGGCATTTTGAATGTTCCTTTTGTTATTATCATTTTTTTCTCATCAGGTGGGAAATGAATGCTTCAATCGTTTCTCATAATGCAGCTTGTTTAAAAGTAGTGCTATGTTTTTCATGCTTTGTTGTTTGCTACTAATATTTTTTTTCTAAAGAAAATATATTTAGGAAAATTGGTTCGCCCCTGCAGCAGATAAATATCTCATCTACAATGCTTTCTGTGTGTTATTCCTGAATATGTCCCCCCTTCCTGAGATGAATCCAACATATGCACATTGTAGATTAAAATGTTTTGTTTGTGTAATTCAATTAAAAAAATCCATGTGTAACATGTTGAATAGATTAAAATGCCAATGTATATAATAGCTTTAAAATGTGTTTTGTATAGGAGTTCCATCTTATATCCACCTAAAGGGACATGTGTAATAGTATATATGTATCTGTAACTGTGATTCCATACTTAATGGTTTGCTAATATTTTAAACATTATGTGCATTTCAAAGTTTAAAACATAGCCTTCCAAGGTTATTTTTTTGTATATTTCACCACATATTGATTAATAATGAATTTTGGATGCATTTTGCTCTGTGACTTAGCTTTATTTAGTAGCTCATGACATGAGTGATGAAATGAAACTGAAGTTGATGGTCAAAGTTATCTTGAATTTTTAAGAGTACAACCAATTAAGGATATTGTACAAACTCTTAAAGCTTACAACCTCCTAAATCTTCCATCAAATTATTTTCAATTTCAAAATTACATTTTATACTCTTATAATTAGTGATTTAGTATTTGAGTATTCTTACCATATTTTTATTCAAACATAAATTTTGCATTTTTTTTCAATTACAGGTTGTAAAAACTACAAATCACAAATTAATTCATAATTCGATCTTTCAAATGCAAGATTGCAAGAACAATAAATGTTTTGAGTTAAAAATATTGTTATTGAATTATTCCATTCAAAATATTTGACCAATAAAACAATTTAACTAAAAACTTATTAATTTGATGGATCTCAATCTTTCTTTAGCGTCATTGGTGACTATTCGAGTTGGAACTATATGTTCATTAGATTTGCCTTTCATGGAAGATCTACAATTTCTTAGGTCAACACACTTCACTTTTATTAAACATTAAAGTTGCTAATGATATTTATAGAGTATCTTTTGGAAAATGCATACCAAAGTACTTTATGGTCAATGCATGATTCACAGGGCCGGTCCAAACATATTTGGTGTCCTGGGTGAGAAAAGTTAGAAATGCCCTCCAAAACTATTTTCTTGTTGTTTGTCAATTGTCATAATGGTAAAATGATGTTACCGAACAACAAATCCACTTACAATGTACACTTCACTAAGGATAACGTAATTTTTTTTGTTTCAGTGGCTTCTAATTCTTAAAACTTCATATAAATACAAATTAATAGTTTTTATTGGCAAGAGCCATTTGAAATAAGTCGGAAATAACCTACCGTTGGGTATAGTAAAACATGACACGTGATCCTACTAAAACAAACATTATTCTTTGTTCATTGTTAATTTGTAGAGTAACTTGGTTATATAATGATGTGCTCAAGTGGTTTTCAAGACAAATCTCGAACATGGTATAAAAATGTCACTTTATAGCAAATACAATTTATTAAAAACTAGAACATACATGTGTACTAAATGCAAGAAAAAAGAAAACATCAATTTCTTGCATTATATATTTGACGAAAGGATACACAATATAAAAATAATAAGTTTTCAAGTATGATCACAAAAAATTTCAAAACAAAATTCCTTACAAAATATTTATTGTTGAAAGTAAATAGTTTTATTTAGTTTTTAATTTTATTTAAGATAAATATTTGTCGTAATAAAATAAGACTAATTTTTTTTTTTAAATAAGATAAATTGTTAAGAAAGTAATAAAATTTAATCAAAGACAAATTTAATCAAAAATGCATATAGCCTAGTTGTAAGCGTGTCCATGGTTATTCAAAAGGTCCCTAGTTCAAATCTTGGCATCTCTAATTTTTTTATATATAGTAACAGCTCCTAATGAATTGATGCCCCTTGGGCCTGTGCTGCCCTGGGCCGCTGCCCATCTCGCCCAGCACTTGGACCGGCCCTGATGATTCACATATATGTGGACTGAGCTTCTCAAGAACCATGTCTTCATAAAGTTAACATTGAAAAGGACAAACAATACTAACTTAACATGAAATTTGGTTGCTATTTCAACGCTTCGCGCGCCGCAAAACGTGCGGGCACCTGACTAGTATTAAAAGTATGAGTGTTAGTTATTCTTCAATTTTCAAGAGGTACACATTTTAAAGCTTAATATACAAGTTGTAAGACCAAACTTCTATTTCCATCCAACCACCCCCTTCCACAACTTCCACATCCTATTCATATTTACAAATATAATTATTTTTAATTTTTAAATTACACTTTCTATCCTTATAATAAGTCATTTAATTTATTTTAGATCCTTTATTTTTTCACTTTTCATTTTGCACCCTTATCATATTAACATAAATAATCATATATTAAGTAAAATACATTTAAAAAACGTGTTTTCTTTTTTACAAATGAGTCTAATATTCAATATTTTTGTATTTAATCATAATATCAAATATTATAAATATATACGAATTAATTTGTTTTGTATTTGAGTAACTACGATTTTCTTCTACGTGGTTTTAAAATTTCATTTTTTGTGTCTATGGTTTTTAATTTATTACTGTTTTCATTACTATGATGGCATCGGATGCAATAGTATTGGTAAGAAATTTGACCTAAATTTTGTAATTTTTTTTGTCATAATCAAGATTTGTGAAAGAGAGTTGCATAACTACTGAGAATGCAATAGTAGATAAATCAACAGGGTAGTCTAATATTTTTGTTACCGAATGATTCTATAAATAATTAGGTACATGTGGTTAGCTTTCTTGTTTAATAATAACAATAGACTTATGAAGGGCCCAACAGATCTTGTGCATCGCCCAATTGGTTTTTTTCAAGGGGTGCATCAAAATAAACCAAAAAACTTAGGAAATCTATCAAAACAGTGGAATTCAGTTAAAAACACATTATACAACTTTATGAGTCTTTGATCCACCTTAAATGTACACCCGATCGACAAAATTTCTAGGTTTGCTGTTACGCTACTCAGTATGATGTCATCAATATCAATGAGGAGCAATATCTTAATGATGTTTGTGCCCTTAAATTTTCTCCAGCTCATGCCATTTGACAATAATCTATGCTTGCAGATACATTATGAAATGAAGACCAAAATTTGTTTTTTATTCATTCTCAAATTCTACATAAAAATCTAAAATGGATCTATATATGTTTTATTTGGTAAAAATTATTTGAACTAGGTTTTATTGCTAACATATATTCAAAATTTACACCCAACTGCATAGTATACAAATAGCATCGGTGCGGACTAAAAATAGAAGAAAAAAACATGATTAATATTTTAAGTTATCAACTTTAAATCGAGATACACCGTCGCACCGTGTGGGCACCTTACTAGTATTTAAAAAAAAGAGGAGTTACGGTTATCTTAAAAATTTTAAGAGGTATTGGTGCTTATGCTAAAGATACAAACTTTAAAGCTTGCATAACCTCCTACGTCTCCTACCAATTGAAAATCAAATCATTTTTAATTTACACTATATACCCTTCTAGTTAGCTATTTAATTTATGTTAAATCTCTTACTTTTTCATTTTTCATTTTACACCCCTGCCATGTTAACATAAATAATCGGATATGAACTAAATTACATTAAAAAGATACATTTATTTTTTACAAATCATACAATTATAACGGTCTCATCAATACCTTCAAAACGCACCTAATATTAAATATTTTTGAATTTAATTATATTATAAAATATCATGGATAGATACGAATTAATTTGTTTTTTATTTCTTACGCTTTCATTTTTCATTTTACACGTTTATCATATTAAAAATACATAATCATAGATTAACTAAAATACAATTAAAATGTGTTTTTGTTACTTATTATACTATTTTAATTGGAACACCGCGGTTAAGAACCCTAAGTTACCAATTTTAAAATCTCCAATTAAAAACATTGATTAACCTGAAAATACGGGATATAAATTTTCTAGAAAACTTCGAAATGTCCGTTCTACTTTATTGATTTTTCCAACCAAAACATAAATTCAAACCAAACATAACGAACTTTTACTTACATCCCAAATTAAGTAACAAAAAGATCGGGACTTACATATAACCTGAAACAAACTAATTACAAACTACCTTACTACATTAATAAGTAACAGAACTAAACTACTATATACCAAAGGTAAGTTCGTAGTCTTCAAAATCCACCGATGAACCTTAAAGTCACACCACGGGTCATTTTCCTTTATCCGACTTCTTTCCTGAGAGGGGTTGACACTTAAAAGGTAAGCGAACGCTTAGTGAGTTAAATAGTTAAGTATTACATATCAATAAGGCATATATATAAACATACATGGTAAATTCTTATAAAAATAAAGTTAAAGACATTAAACGAATGAAAACCGAGACTTACAAGAAACCGAAAGAACAATTATGTACCGGATGCTAAGATCATAGAATTCCATATTCAAACCATTATGGCATACCATAACAATGATGTTCAATACAACGAGAAAACATGATCAATAATCAAATATAATTTCAATAACTTTAGATTACCAATACATATCAAGAATCAAATAATTGAATCGATAGACATGAGGAGAACAGTGCATCACCCTGTCCTTCTTCTTCCGTGCTCATGCCAAAGTTCGAGTAAGAATCGTACATCATGGGTAACCCCGCACTACCCGCCTTCCTCTACTGGGTGTGTGCCAAGGTTCCCTACTCATTGCTCTTCCTCCTAACTGAACAATGAGTATCTACAACAGCGGAAAGTCTCACCCGTCCAACCCGGAATCTTGACTTCGCCATCAACTTCCGACATACTACACGAAGTAGTACTAGTACTATGGCATACAATCTAAGGAACAAAACAACGAGGATGAATCCGGAAAGCAAACAGATGTTACGGGATCATTATGCGATATTGACTCAAGGAACAAAACGAAATCCATATCAAGACCATATGACTCAATTTAAAACCAGGAACGTTCATATATATATATATATACATACATAGGGGTAGGTTCAAATGTGAACTCATTTTTGGTTGTGAACGTGAGGACGAATCTCAGCCACATATCTTCGGTTATGGTGGACGCGATCACGGAGGATTGACGCGATTCATGGGAGGGTGGAGATTATTAAAGGAGGGGAACCAGGTCAAAGCCGCCTTTATTGACCGGATAAGTGGCTGAGATTCGTCGTCACGTTCACAACCAAAAATGAGTTCACATTTGAACTTTCCTCTACATACATATATATATATATACACACAAAACAATATGTAACAATTAACTATATAACTCACCGAGTAACCGTACTATGCTTGAAAAGTTCCGAAATGGGCTCACAAAGCAAGTCCAAGATACCACACCTAGAATGCTTTCAATGCCTCCAAAATGTTTTAATTACCCCCTGGAGTGTATATATAGAAACTCGTAAGAAACCAATATAAGAAACTCAAGTTATACACATTTCCTATTTAAGCACTTTACATTGATTTTCATGTTCAGCTACTATTTGCAGATCTGTTTTCTCTACTTTAAACTCAGATTCATGTCTTGATCATAAAATAAGAAATATAGTAGACTCAATTATCTAACCAATTAAATTGGCCTCACCTCATTTGGATATTTCTATGATTTTCTATGAATTTTATAAAGTAATAGCTACAAGATGTCAAACAGGACAGATCTGCACATTATGCTCTGTTTAACTCAAAATGAGGTTAAGATGTCCAAATATGAAATACACTAAACATCCATATCTTTCTAATTCCAATGTATTCATCCCTGCACGATTTTTCTATGATTTTATACGATTCTTCAAAGTCTGCACCTTTTCAATACCTTCTAAAGTCGAAATTTCTCATTTCATAACAATTCAATTCCAAATTGTTCCAATTTCTGAATTTCAACATAGTATAACATATTTGACATAAACAAAACAGAATCCAACCTTAATTTTATCATTTATATCATCCCTCAATTACCTTGACTTATCCAAGTCAAAGTTCATATGAAAAACTTGCTTACTTTTTGATAATCTTTACCTAATGATCAATTTATTCCATAAATACTAAAGCATACTCAATTTACACATTTAAGATCAAACCCAAATGAAACCCTAACCCTAACTCTAACTTAACATGAAATTCATATTTCAAGAATGAAAATCCAAGAACAATTGCAAAGATGGATTACTTCAAAGATTCTTGCAATTCTCCTTTGATTTGAGTTAGGATTGAGCATTTGTGTGTGTGAATCGCACCTCCAATGTGTGTAGAAGTTCTGGAATGTAGATGACATAAAAATGGGCTAAATTTTGTGTTTTCAAAATTAAATCCGAGTTAGGACAGGTTGACCCGGTTGGGTACCCGTTGCGACTACTAAAACTTAAAAACTTCAAAACTTTTCGCTCGAATCTCCGTTTTCGATGATGTTTTCGTCTACACGCTCCTAAAGAGATAATCTATAACCTCAATGAAAATATTCCAGAAAAGATATTCCGAAAAAAAATCAACTTTACGTATCCGTAACTTAGATGTTACCGCTTTTGACCCGATTTTCCAAGTTTCTCGTTTTAGCTCCATTTGGCGTGAAATTTTCCGGATCCTCTAATATACTATTAAGAAGTACAACTCTAAAATTTCAAACCCAAACTCCCACTAAGTCATAAGTTCTCTTATATGACCACTACTAGAATACAATTAAAAATTTTCCACTTTGACAATAAACAAACTTAACATTTTCCCATATTTAAACATCTATTATCCTTTTTAACATAAACAAATCATGCATACTTAAAAAATAAATTGGGCATATAAGAAATGGGATGTTCCAATAATTCTCTATACTATTATAACTATACTATATTATGAAAGACGAGTTATGTTATTTTGAAACTTTTAAAAGGTGCAACTTATTATGCTAAATATAATATTTTAAACGGGTTGGGTTCCGGTGAGAAGCGTAGGAAGGTATTTTCACCTTTGGATGCACATTACGATGAGATGTACTAAGATGGGATACACCAAGATGAATCGGATTAATATCCGTATGAAGTGCAATTTATAGGTGGGTTTGAGATTAAAGATGATCAAGGATTCAGATCTCTTCTTACGCTTCTCATCTTAACTCAACTTCTCACACGATTTATGCCTATTTTAAACCTCCACCCACTCCACTCTAGGAATGGCAACGGGGCGGGTTCGGGCCGGGGATCGGTATCCCCGTCCCTGAAACCGATAAGAAAAACTGTCCCCGTCCCCGTCCTGATCCCTGTCGGGGATCTTATCGAGGATCCCCGTCGGGTCCTCGCGGTTTCCGCGATCCCCATTGGGGAACCCGTTAAGCAAAAAAACTCACTGTTACCCGTTGGTTTTACCCGAAACCGACCCCGAAACCAAAATCGAACCCAAAATCGAATAGAAAAAATTATTATATTGGGCTTTTAATTATTATTATACTTAGCCCATTTATTAATTTTTTAAAATTATTTATATTATATATTATTAATATATAAATATTATATATATACACACTATTGGGCCGGGCCAGGCCGGTGAGTACTGTCCCTATCCCCGTTAAGATCCCCGATAAGACCCCCGATCCCCGCCCCATCCCCGTTAAGACGTCCCCAAACACGACCCGAATTGATCGGTTTTCGGTTTTCACCATCGATTTCGGGGTTTTTTGCCATCCCTACTCCACTCCCACTCCCACGTCTTTGATAGGTTAAAAATTAAATGTATTAATTTATATATTACATTTTATACCTTTATAATTAGTTATTCGATTTACTTTGTTTTGCTTACTTTTTTATTTTTTATTTTTTATTTTACACTCTTACCATATTAACATAAAAAATCGCATGTGAACTAAAATGCATTAAAATATTTTTCTTTTTTTACAAACTAGAAGACGTACCCTCTGCGATGCAGCGGGATTCAAATATTTCATCAACATTAATTTTAAAAGTGCCGAACTATTTCAAACTATCAAATTGTTTATCGTTATGAACTTATAAATCAGTATCCGTTATTTTTACAAAACCTAAGTACAATCCTAATTTAAAAAAAACAAAGTAGCACACTTTTAGAAACCATTTGATTTGACGAAATGTTTTTTTAATAATTTGGATTTTGTGGAAATATTTAGAATTTTTGGTGTGATTGATTTGTAGGATTTGAAATAAAATTGAATTTCATTATTAACTGATTTTTACAAAACAAGTATTTTAAACATTTGTAACTATTAAAAATCTAAACAATAACCACTCTTCATAATATAGTATAGATATAGATAGATAAGATTGTAAAATGAAAAATTAAGATGTTAAATTAATTTTAAAATAACTCGGTACTTATTATTATTTTTAATATTATTATAAAATCAAAAGATATTGATATTGGACTATTTTGAAGGCATTGAAAAAACGACTATAACGATATTAATGTACGTTAATATGAAAATGAAAAAGTAAAGATATAAAAGTTAATTAAATAACTATAATGTATAAATTGTAAGTTGTAAAAGTAATTTACTATATCACCCTAAAATTTACATAAGAAATCTAACGAAATTTCGGCATGACCCATTCGTAAAATCGTGATATGCCATTTTATAACCTGTTTGCATTTATATATAACGAAATCCCAAAATACTAATGCCACATAACTGGCTAATTTACGAAGATACGGCTAGTTACTAGAATGATACTAATATAACCTCCCAAAAATACATCCGCTACAAAATATGCACCATCCTACTATGGTAATTACTAGCTTTTCTTACCGCCATCACTAGCACCTACTGGTTCTGGGACACACGTCAACAAACAAAACAAGTCAGGCTTTATGTCCGGTGAGCTCAAGAATTTACATTACAAACATTTATATAAATAAAACGAATTGATTCATATGTCAAGATGATGTATAATTTGTAACACTAATAAATATGCAATTTAACCAATATCTTTTCATCGACAATCGATAAAGGGATTAGTTTCCTACATCATAGTTCCTACAGATAATCCCTCTTGATAACAACTTCTCAAATTAGTGCCATCAATGATCTAGGTAGGGGAGTCCTACCGTAACCGGTTGATGAGAGAGCACAAATCATCTCACCTATGCCGTTGGCTAACTTCAACATGTATTTTGACCTCTCAGGTCGGTGTACATACATCAATATGACCTCCCAGGTTTATGTATATACTTGGCCCCCCTGGCCCCATGCCTAGTAGCTACCTATTTGGGGCTCCCAGCCCTTAGCTTTAGAAATCTTTCAATGAACGTCCCACGTCCTATTTCTTTTGTCAATATGTATCACCTCAACATATCTCATATATTCATTAGAATAATTTAAGCATGTTTAACTAAATGTCAGATTTCAATATATCAAGTAAATACAACAAGGTTATCAACTAAACATGCTCATTTCATTTTGCATAAAACATTTTCCATGATTGTAACACCCCGTCCCGCGTAATTAAAGACGGAAGATGCCACAATAGGATCACAAGCTTAACATAAGATTTATCATCAGTGATTATCTTTAGTTCTGCCATTTCCGTTAACTCTCTTTCCCAAATTTTTGCTAAGTCATGTACCTGGCGAGGACAAAGAAATCTCGGCTGAGCTTAATGCTCAGTGAACAGATAATAGTAACCAAGCAATTAATATGAGATAATCATTTCAAAAGAAAGATATAACATTAGGTGATGATACAAAAGAAAGTTAAACATAAAATGAACCAAAGGCATATCAAGGGTCCGAAGACCAAACCGTATCACGAGGATACGTTGTTCCCAAAGGATGATCAGTCCATTTGGGCGTTAGTGAGGAAAGGGGTGTGAGCACAACACAAGCAATCCTCTCCGTGGATTTAACCACGACCATAATTATTATCCGATAACGGTTCCTAGGATCAATCCATACGCCCTCTAATTGACCGGTACTAAGTCAAGTCGATATACCATTAAGGACGCCATGATAGTTTTAGCCACCATGGAAGCATTTGACAAGCACAACGATAATTTGGAACCAATGTACTTGGAATTTTTCGTAAGTTATCTGAATTAGGAAGCCTTATGCAAATGGCTATCCCCGTATCAAATGAGATAGGGTATCCGTACCTGAATAGAAGATGATGAAAGACCACGATCGGATGCCTTTAGTGTTGATACCAATCACCCAAAGTTACCTTTACATAAACAATTATCGTATTACCACTTATGTAACAACCACCATATCTACTTAAAAAATAGAACTTAGACCATTGTTCCTACTTTTCTTATATTTATATTAGCCCTAGATAGCTTTAGCTTTGATTAGTATAGCTTTATCACAATGTACAAGCCGTATAGACACAAGGTACAAACATCAACTTCACAATAAGTCACTGCACACATCAGCTATTGTCCCTCCAAACTTTTGATGTTTTACACATACTTATAAGCATAATTAGGCTTTAACTTCTAAATGAAAGTTGTAGACCCTTCTCTTAGGGAAACAATCGAACAAGATTCATCTTATTTGGATTAAGGAAAAATTTACTATGAATTTTATAAAAACAATATGCAATTCCCGAGTTCCATATGACCACTTTTGGAAACTCAAGATTTTGAGTTAATTAAACTCAAAATCAGCTTTTGGTGTAAACTACAAATATGTAGTAGCCACTTCAATCTTTCCAACCATATATTACACATCTAATTTGGACCAACAAATGATTTTATACGAATTTTGCAAACTAGCTGTGATTTATTTTCACTCTTGTACCACAGCTACGTTTTTATACCCAAAATACATAATTTCCATCCATTCAATATGAAATCAACATCAATGCTTATATCCATTCCAATTGAAATTTTAAGCATAAAATTAATACTCTTTAAGCTCATCTCTCCATTTCACCATGAGAGACCTAAACTAACTATAATCTCAAAGTTTTGTACCAAAAGTTAACATACATTGATTCAATGGTGATTTCCATCTTCAAATAAGCTTCTTGTCTTCAATCTTCACCCAATTTCAAGCTTAAAACATAAAATTAAACCAAAGGAATGATTATTAACCTAACTAAGAATTTTAACTTGGAAAGATTAAGAATTTTACACATACATTGGGTTTTTAATCTTCCAAACCTTCAACTAATTTGATAGATTTTTCACTTGATTAGGGTTTAGTGATGGGGTTCCTAGAAGATAAGAGAAACCGTATGAAGAAGATGATAATCTTAGGTTTTAAAAGTGATTTTCATGAATATTTGGGCTATTTATATTTTTCAAATTTCCACTTTGACCCCTCAAGTCTATATTTTAAATTTTATGCCCAAATAGGTATATCATTAACATTTTAACTTAAGTTTATTTTCACTTTGTACATGTATGACCCCTTGTTTGATATTTCATTACAATTTAATCCGAGGTACAAGTAGGTAATGAATTCAATTTCCCATATAAATCCATATACAGATTAGTTGGTAACGAAATCTAGGGTATTATATGATACATATTCAATACAAACAACATGAATTAGTTACGTAAAACACATGCTTTTGACGTGCGTCCAGTAAAATCTACTTGAACTCACATTTGCTAGATTAAGACGAATATAGTCTCCGAATGATTCTTTCGACTACTCACTGGCTTTATCGACCGACTTGACACCTAAACAACCAATACATGGTCTATATCAATACATTCACCCTACCAACACATTTAAACAATCATTTTCAATACATAAGAATCACTCCAACCGGTTCCAAAACCATTTCACTTTGAATTTATAAAAATCGCATTTTTCCACGTCTAAACAAAACGGACAGCCCTGAAAAGTCTGATTTTTGAACTACTTAAAGTTCTATTTGCATCATGATCATCAAAATAACTTAAAGAACACATCCTAACGGTTCCAAAAAGGTATTACTCACTTAAATTCGAGCTACGGTCACTTACCCAAGTTTTTGTGGAACTCTTGGTTTAAATTTCAACCTCTAAAACATGACCATTTTAACATTTAAGATATGCTTAGCAGGTTCTCCTATCCGATTTTAACTTAAAACTCATCTAACATATCAATTCCCATATTTTCTTCAAACCGAATATTCCCCAATATTTAACTTTGAACATCCGTCTAAATCCCCATGAAATGGTAATTTATCATAAAACCATTATTATATACCTTATATAACTCCATACCTTTAATCTCAACCTTCAATTTTACATCAAACTACATAATTTGAACTTTATCAAAACAGTTTGACTTTTTAAAAAAAGTCAACTGTTTTATACCAACATTTTAATCCCATCAAAATCGATTTTAGGTGCAATTTTTCTTCTTGAATCCTTAGAATATCACCTTAATGATCTGAGAAACAATCTATATAAAGTATTTTCACCTATTCTGTAACACCCCAAGAATTTAGCTTAAAATAATAATAGACAAAAGAGAAGGGCTATTCTTGTGATGAACTAAGAGGATATAACCTTCACGCTCAATTAGAACGTGGGAAGGGTTAGAGCTGCGATTCTGGAGAGCCGGAGCAGTTGCAAGCGAGAAATCAGTAGGATGAGAGGGTTAATATCCCATTTACACTCCTATTTGGGGAGGGGGGAAACACATCGAAAGTGTGAGGAAGAAAAGGAGAGTGAAGAATTTTGGAGGAGATAAAGAAGAGTTCAGTCGCAAAATTTAGACGAGGCTTGCACATCAAGGTTTAAACTCATACCTTCTTCTGATTAGTATTGTAATAATGTATACTACTGGTTTGCATAGTTGATAAGTTGTATAATGGATGGGTGGAGTTTTTACGCCATGAATTTGAGGAAGGAAGTAGCAGTGCAAAATACATGGCCACATAGTCGGCTGTGTGAGACCACAAACTGCACTGTTATATGATGGTTTCTTTGTAGTCTCTGCCTGAAATGTTGTGTTGAGGAAGACTAACTTGTTGAAATATTTTATTCTTGGACTTGAAACCCACCTGCAGGTCGATGCCTATTGCTACCAAATATTGTGTGTATATATATATACACACATAATATAATATATAAAGCAAAAGATGGCATGAATAGTTGTCCTATAATCATAGGCTTTAAAGGCATAGTACTTTTCTTGGAGTTTCTAGTGGTTTATGTGTGTTTATATATATATATATATATATATATACAAATACCTGACAATTGACAAGTAAGGTTGCCATGAGGATTGGATTTGACTAGGTGGTGTTGTTAAGCTTTTAAACTAAATGGATTCTTTTTAAAAGAAAAGGCATATGGTGATTATAAAAAAAATACACAGTGGTTGATTTATTTTACCAAAATGCACACACTGGTTTACTATGTGTTGTTGTTGTGATGAAAAGTCCAAGTGGGTTTAGAGCAACAGATTTTATGAACGTGTGTGTGTATATATATATATATATATATATATTCATGGTATGTTTCGCTAGGTGGCGGTAAAAAAATTGGATGAGGGTAGGATGCCTTGTTAATTTATGGATTAGAAAATAACGGGACCGAGTTTTAATAATGCATTCGAGGGTTCGATAATTAAGTGAGTTGTTTGTTTAAGACGTGAATACTCAAGAAAACGTTATGACTTCGTGTAGGATTGGGATGAGTTTCATGTGACTTTTGAATGCGATACACGCAAGTATGTAAGTATGTTCTTGTTACGATTGATGGTAATTTTTAGCATGCTATATTTTGTTAAATATGAAAATGCATGCTAGTATGTTAGATGATGCTTGAAATGACGATTACATGAACATGCTATATTTTGATGGGAACGGTTTGTATGCTATGTCTAGATATATATATATATATATATATATATCTACATGTATGAGGATGTTGGATGATCAATGTTTTGAGCACGTTATTATTTTAAATGTCGGATGAAGTGCATGCTATGTATGCTACGAATTTCCTTGTCGATGATATTGGATTGATGTGACGTGGCTTTAAGTGTGGGACTCATTACCAGGACGTTGGTATTGGACGGCGGTCACCCGCATAAGATGAAAATAGTCGGTGCTTGTGCCGGAAGGGGTACTTTTAAAAGACTTGACTATGAGATGGTAGTCAAGACTTATGCTTGAGAGCACCTTGAACTTGACTAGGAAGGACGGAATGATGGAGCCCCACCATGCCAAGTGGATGTATGAGATCTCAAACATGATAAAAGATGTATTTTAATATATGCATTATATGCTTTTAATGTGCATGACATTCTATGAGTAGCTTACGATATAAACGATTTGTTCTCATTTTATGTCGTGCTTATGATTTATGAATGAAGTTGCGGAAACCATGAACTCGCTTAGCGTAAAGCTAACTTTAGCGTGTATCTCAGGATCAGAAAAGTTCGAGGTTGATAAGGGCAAAAGTCCGGCTTGAGGAACGTTTATGCTAGCGTACTACCTATATGCTTACTTTAAGTCTACAATTGTTATGTTGATGTTTAGTATTTCAATTCCTTGTTTAAAGATTGATGGTGTAATATTTAATATTTCCGCTGCGATGTATTTTTTAGGATTAATGTTGTCTTTTAAGGATTGTAGTCATGGCGACTTATTTTTTTGTATTTTTTAGCGACTTATTTATTTTATTTTTCTTTTTGTAGAAGGATTGTAGGCATGGCGCACTCGGGGGATAGCTCACAGGGGCAGACTCTAGAGAGGCAAATAGTGGCCGGTATTGAGTACGAGTCTGTAGACCAGCCAGCCGAGCAAACCGTGAGGAGAATTATGTTTTCTGTAACCATAATTCAAAATTATCGTGACTACATAGACGAGTTGGAGTTTCGAAACCACATGACGGTTGTAGCATACAGGATGGCTAGGCAAGAGGCACGTATAGCGGCAAGGTCACTCTGGACTAGGGTTGTGGATTGGTTTCGTTACCTTAGAAGGGCTATATGGTATGTATACACGAGGGTGAGAATATATGCCGGATATTGGATTGAGTGGTTCTAGCAAGGACCCGATGTTGAGTTTGCACACTTGTACCACCCAGTAGTGCCCTATCAGCAATCGCTCAACACACAGTACTACCGAGTCGAGGAACCAACTTTCCAGGGGCAACAAGACGATGAGGATGATGATGAGGATGATGATGAGGACGAGCATGGCGAATGGTGATAGATGATAGAAGATGATGTTTATGGATTTTCTTTCTTTATTGTTTAGTAGGAGATTGTTAGTTTTATCTCAGGTGTTTGATCGTAGATGTTAAATTGTTTAATTGCTTGGATGTATTCTACTATTATCCGTACTCGATGTACAAAACCTTTTTGAGTTTTCAATAGAAGTGTTGTTTTTTTAGCATTCATATGTTGTGTTATGATGTTCTTTAGAACTGTGAAGAAGGATTTATTATGAAATAAGTATATGTTACTTTTTTTCAGTAACTCGAGATGTCAAGACGATCGGGAAAGACTGCATCGGTTAGTGAGGAAAATACGAATGCTAATGTGGGTGGAAATGTGAATGTGCACATCCCCGAACAGAGTGTGCCAACAAGACGAGGACGGGGGAGAGGTAGGGGCCGGGGCCGAGGCGAGGGTGCATCCCTCTCAGTACAAGCGAGCTCGACATCTGGTCGTGGTCGTGGACGTGGATGAGGTCGAGGACGGGGGTGATGGACAAGTTGACCGACAAGAATTCTTGTCGAGTGTTAAAGGCAAGACAAGCTTGCATTCATAAACCTCTAAGTGTTTTTATCGAGTCTATAAGGCGTGATAAGATATCTTGTCGAGTACTTAAGAAATGAAGTTCTTGCCTATGCATTTTTATAAAGTCTTTACAAAGCAAAGGTGGAAAGTGCCAACAAAGCAAAAAGGCTTCTCATCATGGCCATTCCAAATGATATATTTCAATCTCTAGATTCCTGTGAAACTGCTAAAGAATCATGGGATCAACTGGAAATTCAGATGGAAGGTGCTGCGAAGATGAGGAAGAACAGACGAGCTCAAGCATTAAATGAGTAGAACAGCTTTCAGGCACTAAAAGAAAAACTTGAGTAGGGTATCGCAGGTTCAACACAATGATTAATCTGTGCAAACGATGTGACATTGTTAGATCTAAGGAAGACAACAATGTCTTATTTCTTAAACGTCTAAATGTAGAATGGTCTAATTTGTCTATGTGCCTACAAGCTAATTAGAATTTGGAGCAGTGGTTTCTGCATGATGTGTTTGGTACTCTTCAAGCCCATGAGAAGGTGGTTCAACTGAAGAAAGTGAATGATGGTGGTCCATTGGCCCTAATCTCTAATAATATATACCAGTTTGGTATTTTGTTAGGTTGGACTTTAATATGGCAGGTTTTAATGTCCTTCTACTTGATCCTATGGACTTAGAGATTAGGACTTTCAGATGTCGTTTTGGACTTTCAGATGGAAGGTGCGACCATGGCAGGTCCGAGCTGGCATGGCATCGTCGCGGTCAGAGATCGCAAGTGATGTACCATAGATCGATCTCGAGACGTGCGACCAAGCCAGTGTCACCATCGCAGTGTGGAGGTCGCAGTCGATGTACCGAAAGTCGGATTTGAAGAAGTGCGAACATGGCAAGTGCAATCTGGCCATGGTATCATCGCAATCCGAGGTCGTAGTTTCTGTACCGTGGGTTGGTTTGGGAAGGTGCGACCAAGCCACTCCGACCTGACCAAGTGCCCGCGTCGCAGTTCGTGATCGCAATTGGGGTCTGAGGTATAAAAAGAAGGTGTTAGCTGAAATGTCATTTATTACAAAATATCAGATTCATTCCTCTCAGCATTTACTCCGGAAGTGAAACCCTAAGAGGCGACTTCAGGAGCATTTATTGCTCTCTAAAGAATACAAGTTCATCTTTGAAGCTCAAGATTAAAGCATCAAGATCTAGGGTTCACACCTTAGGTGTTGTTCATCCTTTTCTCTAGGGTTCAAGTGGTGATTGAAGTTTCTAGGGTTTTCCTCAAAACCTAGTATTGCGAGTTCATTCTTACTTTTCTAAAACTTTATAAATGTCAAAATGATGCATTTTACTTCCTATATGATGTTTAAACAAGTATTTCAATACTCGGAAGATTTTGGGTAAACTAGGTCAAAATGTGTCATTGTGAGACTGAGCTCGTCGCCGTGGGGAGCTCCAGTCTTGTTTGTAAAGAAAACAGATGGCACAATGAGAATGTGCATCGACTATAGGGAGTTGAATAAGGCAACCGTGAAGAACAAGTATCCACTCCCAAGAATTGATAATCCCTTTGATCAACTACAAGGAGCGGCATGCTTGTCCAAGATCGACTTACGTTCGGGTTACCACCAAGTGAAGGTGAAGGAGAATGACGTGGCAAAGACGGCGTTTAGGACATGTAATGGACATTACGAGTTCTTAGTGATGCCATTTTGGTTGAAAAACGCGCCTGTGGTATTTATGTATTTGATGAATCGTGTGTGTCGACCATTTCTAGACCAATCAGTAATAGTGTTTATTGATGATATCCTTGTCTACTCTAAGAACGAGTTAGACCATGAGCAACACCTCCAAGAGGTTCTCAAAGTGTTAAGGACTGAGATGCTTTACGTCAAATTCTCTAAGTGCGACTTTTGGTTAAAAGAAGTTCAGTTTTTGGGGTATGTGGTCACTCAAGATGGTGTAAAGGTGGATCCGTCCAAAATAGAGGTAATGACGAATTAGGAACCGCCGAATTAGGAACCGCCTAAGAGCCCGTCCGAGATCCGAAACTTCTTAGGATTGGTGGGATATTATCGAAGGTTTATTCAAGACTTCTCAAAGGCTGCATCTTCTTTGAAGGCATTGACAAGGAAGAACGTGAAGTTCATTTGGACCGACAAGCAAGAAGAGGTTTTCCGGACTCTTAAAAAGAAATTGTGTAAAGCACCGATTCTCTCTCTACCGGAAGGATCTGAAGATTTTTTGGTTTACAACGATGCTTCAAAGATTGGATTGGGATGTGTGTTAATGCAACGGGGCAAGGTAATTGCTTATGCATCCAGAGACTGCTGGTTTTCCTGTTTCGTTTAAATTGTTTCTTTTGTTTTTTTAAAATTTGAGTGCTTAAGATTATTAGAGAAATAACAAGAAGGCCTTGAGAAACATTGTTTAAGTTTTAGGAATAAAGAGAAGTATTCAGAATTCTGAAACAAAAAAGAATTCGTTGAGTTTTCATTACTGGAATGATAATTACAATTGTTCTTATTTCTGTCTATTCTAGCATCAGTTGTTCTTTTGAACTTCTTATCTAGCTTAGACTTATGCTTCGGAACATATTAATTCTTTTGTGGAGGCTTCTTCTTAAGAGACTTCTCTGGAACTTTGGGTTTTACTGAAACAAAAGTATAAGAGTTAGCTTTCCATTTTCCTTTTTCAAGACGAGTAAACTTCTGTGACTGAGATTTCAGAGATTGGTACTTAAGATTTTCTTTCTTTTTGAGATTTGCCTCCTTTTCGAGTTCGAGACAGGTCTTAGCTTGTAAACACATCCTAAGGAAATCTGGATGGATAGGAACCGTTTTAGATTGTTCTTTAGGAGGAACAGAGATTAATGGTATTCCACTTGAAAGTTTTGCAACATTTAATCCATCATCTCTAATTTCCAAAGGTTCATTAGTGTATAAAAATGGAGCATTTATGTCTTTAATAACCTCTGGAACCTTTTTAAAATTAGGAGGTAAATGATTTTCAAAATTTGAAATATATATTTTTCTGAATTTTCGAAAACATCATCATCATTTTGATTATCATTTTCCCAGGGATAAGTAATAAACTCATCATTATCTTTGATTCCACAAGGATTTAAATCTACAAAAGAACAGGGGGAAATCTCTGGATGGTTTTCAGAAATTTGTTTGATCTGATTTAAAACATTCATCTAGAGTTGTAAGAGTGTCTTTTTGAAAACTGAGTCTAAGCTCTTCTTCTGGTTGTACAGGTATGAACTCATCAGCCTCTGGATTTAAGCTTATACGAGTGAATGAACCAAAATTAAAAATATCACCCCTCTTGCAAATAAGTTTTAGATCAACTTGAGTTGTGTTTCCAGAAGAGTATTTGATATTTTTAAATTTGAGTTTTTTCACATGATGTCCATTCTCATATTTTGATTTTTTGAAGGCTGACTATTCATATAGAATTGAAAATATAGGGTTTTGTTCTTTACCTATACAGAAGACAAAGTCTAGAGTAGATCTTTTTTTATTTTACTTTTCTTTTTAAAACCACCTTACATCTAATATTCTAATTTTGACATCCGCGTACACATATATATATACACATATAATATATATATATATATATAAACATACAAAATGTTTACATATATATATAACAACGTACAAAATATTTACATATATATAACATATAAAATATATATGTTTATACACGTAAATATTAACATATTTTAAGATCAAATAAGACTTGCATTAAAGTTTTCTTTACGAAAATTTTCGAATGTTACAAACTTAATAACACATAATTTATCCAAAATCAATCTAATTTCAACTCAATCCACCTCTCATCCTAAAAGCAATTTCACCACAACATTTATAATTTTAGAAATTTCCAGGTGTTACATCTCTTACATTGATTTATCAATGTATTGAATCTGTGGTAAGTCTGCTCGAGTGTTTCTTCTGGAAGAGCTTGGAAACCGTTGTACTCATTTAGAGGTTGAGCTCTTCTGTTTTTCTTCATTTTGGCTCCACCTTCAAGTTTATTAGCTAACTGATCTCACCATTCTTTTACTGAATCATATTGATCAAGAGATTGGAAAATATCATGGGGGAATTCCCATGGTAAGAAGTCGTTTTTCCTTTTGATAAACTTCGTTTTTCATTTTGTCTTCTTCATTCCAGTCCTTTCTATCCTTTGGAATTTTCTTTGCTGGAACTTCTTCAGTAGTGGTAGTAGTAGGTATACGAGCGATAGTAGTTACTAGAACATAGGGACCATTTAGCAGAGAAGTGTATAGATCGAGATCTAAACCTTCATAGAAGTTGATCATACGAATCTTCCACTGGGAATATTCATCCCTGAGTAGAGTAGGAGGTTCAGTCAATGAACCAGAACTATGCATGGCATTTAAATTTGGATTTGCCATTTTGCAAGAAAACAGAGTATGAGAGTTTCGAGAAGAAATTTATAATGGGATGTGATTAAACTCACAAAACTTGAAACAGCTGACGATGAATCAATCAAAACTTAGATTTAAACTAGAAGTACCACTACTTTTGAGAAAAATTGTAGCTGAGTGGGGATTTCTCAATACTGGATTAGATCGAATAATCAATAGATCGATTATCTAGCTCTGATACCAATTGTTGGAACCCAGATTCCCATTTATACAGAAATGGTGTTGATTATCAATAAGATAAACAATAAGCGGAAACAAATATAATCAACAACCAAACTAGAATATGCACACAGTAATAGAAGAGTATATCGATATGAATCAATTGATAATCTGTATTTCACTCAAAGTGCTAATGGTTACAAAATAGAAAACACAGAATGATCGATCAGGTTCTCGCCAAAACTTTTCGACATTGAAGTAGCTGTCTTCTAGATAAGCTTACTTCTGGAGAGATACTCTGTAACACCCGGAATTTAGTGTCTCACAACCCTCTTTTAATAAATACAAGTTTGGTATTTCATTAGGTTGGGTGTTAATGTCGTTTTGGACTTTTAGATGGAAGGTGCGACCATGGCAGGTGCGACCTGGCAATAGCATCGTCGCAATCAGAGATCGCAAGTGATGCACTGTAAGTCGATCTCGAGAAGTGCGACCAAGACATTACGACCAAGCCAGTGTCACCATCGTAGTTTGGAAGTCGCAGTCGATGTACCGAAAGTTGGATTTGAAGAAGTGCGACCATGGCAAGTGCGCCTTGCCATGACATCATCGCAGTCCCGGGTCGCAGTTTGTGTACCGTGGGTTGGTTTGGGAAGGTCCGACCAAGCCACTGCGACCTGGCCAAGTGTCCGCATCGTAGTTCGTGGTCGCAGTTGGGGTCTGAGGTATAAAAAGAAGGTGTTAGCTGAAATGTCATTTATTACAAATATCAGAATCATTCCTCTCAGCATTTACTCCGGAAGTGAAACCCTAAGAGGCGACTTCAGGAGCATTTATTGCTCTCTCAAGAAAAGAAGTTTATCTTTGAAAGTCAAGATTAAAGCATCAAGATCTAGGGTTCAAATTTTAGGTGTTCTTCATCCTTTTTTCTATGGTTCAAGTGGTGATTGAAGTTTCTAGGGTTTTCCTCAAAACCTAGTATTGTAAGTTCATTCTTACCTTCCTAAAAGTTTATACATGTCTAAATGATACATTTTACCTCCTATATGATGTTTAAACAAGTATTTCTATACTTGGAAGATTTTGGGTAAACTAGGTCAAAATGTGTCATCTTGGGTGTAAGGAAGGGTTGGGTTTTAAAACACTTGTATGAGTTTAATTTCAGGAAGTATGTCATTTGAAACTAAATGCTATTTTGACCTAATTTTGGAAGGAAGGTTTTGTACATGGTAATTTATCAAACAAAGTTTTTGTGATGAGAAGTTAATGCATCGGAAATGGATGTATTAAGAAGTAAGACTGGTGTAGATGGATCCATAGGCACAATAGTCAGAAGTAGTTGAGGATGGAGCAAGTGATAGATCCCGGTTTGGGGTTGAGCTTGTTCAGAGGAGTGAGGTGTAATTTACCCTAGTTTGGGCTTGAAGTTATCACTAAAATAGCCGAAGATTGATATCTGGTCGTGCTTATTTTCACTGACTAAAGATTCCGGTTTGGGGATGAGGTTAGTGCGGTGGCGGGTCGGTCCCTTATCCTTTAGGTGTAAATGGCGGAAGAAAGAAAAAGGATTTATGGAAAATCTTTTTGGTTAAATGTTTATTTACCGCTTTCGAAGATTTACTGGCTTTTCATATTTTGAAATTTTTGTTCTCACTAGGCTTTAAGCCTAACACTTTTTCTTAAAATGACATGTATAACAGTTGAGTGTCCTAGTGGGCCTTGAAGGGTTGAGTGAAGCTAGATGCCGGTAGAGGCATCCTTTTTGAAGTACACCCAAACCTAATTTGTATTCTAAGTCGTATAGATTAATAGGTTGTCATCTAGTATCCATTTGATGTTGTAAACTCTATTACTCCTCCCCATGTTTGTGGGTGATGTTTATTTATGAAGTAGTATTCCGCATTTATTCTGGTTTAAATTAACTCCCAATTTTAAGGGTGTTACAAGTTGGTATCAGAGCTCTAGTTTAAGTGAACTAGGTGTGAAATTAAGATGCCTAGACTTAAGCTAAAGACTTTAAGTGTTGAATTGTGAGTTTGGGTAGACAGTCTTGAGATAGGAGAGCTTTAAAGTCGACGGAAATGCACTAATCATGAAATGTGACTGTGGTAGTAGGAATTCTTATGGGTATGATATATCCAAGATATCACGTAGCTAATGCTATTTTGGGTACATTGTATTCTGAGCATAATTATTTTACTATTGTTGCGATGACTGGTGAATGTGTTATACGTATTATGTTAGCCATATCTTACTCCTACTCTACCATCTTGACTGACTAAGATGGTGAACACGCGTACCAGATCGCGAAACGAAGCTAAAGGCGCGACTAACAGTATTACAAATCCAGAACCAATAATAATAGTGGGGGTCACTCAACAACCTCCGGTTATTCCTCCTCACACCAATAGAGGCCCACCCAGATTAACTACTATTCCACCACTAATGGTAGAAGCGGGCTCTCAAGATGAACTTCAAATCCGGTTGTTACAAGCGGTGAATTCTCTTATGACTAAGCAGCATGAACTGGTCCTCAAGATGTTCGAGGAAAGGGATGCCAGCTATAGGAGGCATGAAATGACTGCCGAGAACCAAGTGGGAGGTTCTGGAGGGAATGGAGTCGTGTATGTTACTAAAGAGACACCCGTGACAGAGGTGAGAAGAGCGGGAAAAAGTTGCTCGTACATGGACTTCATTTGTACCAAGCCACCCAAGTTTTCTGGTTCGGATGACCCGGTAAAGTGCATCAGGTGGTTGCGAGAGATCGAGCAAGCTTTTAGCTCAAGTGATTCTGAAGAGAGGAAAAAGGTAAAGTTAGCTTCACAAATGCTACGGGGCGAGGCCCTAACATGGTGGGACTTTACCACGGCTACCCTTGGGTCAGTGATCGTCTCTATTTGTTAGACCCTATTTATAGAGAAGTATGAACCCGAATTGTACAAGTGTAGAAGATCAGAAGTTTATCTTCTGATCCCACTCATCACAGAGACGCCTAGAGTTTGGAAGAACAGCTGGACTTCAACAGAGGCATCATACGCGCTCCTGATGACGTGGCCTGGCTACTTTCCGTGTAACTAGTTGTGTAACAGAATTTTTTACAAGCTTAGCTTACGTGAATTTGTAATAGGCTAGACAGTTGACTTTTATCATTGTAATCGTATAAATAACTCTATTCATGATTGTAATAGATGTCGATCTGAAAGATATTTTTGGGAGCTAATTGTGCATTTCATTCAACATATTGTAATCATCTTCCAGGTTTTTTCAATACGAATTAACAATTGTTCCCCATTACTGTTCTTACTGTTTATTAGTATACATCATAGATCTACTTTGCTTCCGCTCTTAGTTCCATATTTGATATGTTGATTCATCATTAGAAAGGGATCTAGGTTCCAACAATTGGTATCAGAGCCATCTAATCAATCTATTGATTATTAGATCTCTTCCAGTTGGAGAAATCCCTCTTCTATTTCGCAGTAATTTTCAGTTTTAAGCTATTGTTCGTAATTCTACTTGTTTTACAAGAATTTGTTAATTTCATAAAAAATTTCTCTAAATCGGTGGTAATTTGGGTTTAAATCTGAAAATCAATAAGAATATTGTCCTGTTTCAATTCATCTGAAATTTATTTGTTCTAAATTTCAACAATCTTCCTGTAATTCTCTCAAATCCTTGTATTCTGAAATATGGCAAATTCAAATTTGAATGCTGTATACACCTCCGGATCCCTGACCAAACCAACTACTCTAATCCGTGGTGAATATCCGCAATGGAAGATTCGTATGATCAATTTTTATGAAGGATTGGATGTAGAACTTTACCCTATTGTTCAAAATGGTCCGTTTATTCCAATGACAACGATTCCAAGGATTCCTGCTACTACTAATACCGATGAAATCCCTGCGAAACAAGTTCCAAAGCTGAGGGATAACTGGTCTGATGAGGAAAAGGAAAAAGTGGAATTGGCCAAAAAGGAAAAGAGTCTCTTGATCATGGCAATTCCAAATGAGATTTTCCAGTCTCTGGATTCGTGTGATACTGCTAAAGAGCTATGGGATCAGCTGGAAAATATTCTAGAAGGAGGAGCTAAAATGAAGAAAAACTGAAGAGCTCAAGCTCTGAATGAATACATAGCTTCCAGGCTATTCCTGAAGAATCTCTGGAGCAAACCTTTCATAGATTTAATACTCTGATAAATATATGCAAAAGGTGTGACATCGTCAGATCTAAGGAAGACAACAATGTTTTATTTCTCAAACGATTGAATCCAGAATGGTCAAATCTCCCAATGTCTCTTCAAGCTAATCAGGATCTCGAACAATGGTCTCTACATGATTTATTTGGTACACCTCACTTCAAGCTCATGAGAAAGAGGTTGTTTAGAAGAAAACAGCAATAGGTGGACCTCTGGCTCTAATTTCTGAATCTAGAGGATCGGTCAGAAGAAGTAAAGAAATCGAGAGGAGAGGAAAGAGTAAGGCTCTCATATTAGAAGCAATCCCAGAGGATGATTCTGACTCTATTGATGAGATCAAAGCTTTTGCTGATTCACTAGCACTTATCACCAAAAAATTCCCAATGAAGTTTGGTAATAGATCCTTCCAAGGAAGCAAAAGATTTGATCGCTCCACTCCAAGTTATGCCCCTAGACAAGAGATACAGAAAGCTGAGAAGACAGAAGTAGAGAAGAAGGAAGAAGAACTGAAGAAAAACAAGGATGTGTGCTATAGATGTGGTAAGCCAGGGCACTATTAAAAGGATTGCAAAGGAGCTTTTGAAAAAGACAAACCGTAATACAAGAACAAATATAAGTACAACGTCGTTGAAAGAGCTCACTTTGCAGAAAAGGAGAACTGGCTAGGAGATGAGTCTAGAGGAGATAAAGCCATGTTCTGCGGAATGGCCACAATTAATGTATCAGACGATCAGCCTTCTGAAACACCGGTTAGTACTCTCTCTGAATCATCTGAACTCAAATGATTTTGAAGAACTTAAGTAAAAGCTTACAGTTGAAAAGAAATTGCGAAAACATATTGAACAAACTCTTTCTGTAACTCAAAGAGAAAGAGAAATATACAAAAGAGAGATGGATCTTTTAACAGAAGAAAAACTGGAGTTAAGTGCTGAAAATGAGAAGATTTCCAAAGTTTTTAAAAATACAGAAGTTAAGTTCAAGGGAGAGAAATTGAACCTCATTAAACTTCTGGAAATCAAAGAAAAGGAGATTAAAGCTAAGGAAAGTGACAAATTGAATTCTGTTGCACTTAAAAACTATTTTCAAAAGGAAAGAGAGTTTTTACATATCGAACTTCAAAACAAAAAGCTACAGATCAAAACATATCTGGATGCTCAGAAAGTTCATGACAAAATAAATACACAAGTAGGGAAATCCGGACTTGGTTTCGAGGACTTGGATCCCGACACATGTGAAAAAAGGTCCACTCTAAAGTCTGTTTTTTGTTTAGGAAAAGAACAAAAGCCTGTGTTTCCAATCTTATATGAGCAATCTATTTTTTAAAAATCAAAATATGAAAATGGTCTTCATCAAAGAAAACTCAAGTTTAAAAATATCGAATATTCATCTGGAAAAACAAATGTTGATCTGAATAAAATTCAGAAGAAACGTGACATTTTCAGATTTGGATCAAATGCTCATATAACTTTGAATCCAGAAGCTGATGCATTTATTCCTACACAACCAGAAGAAGAGATAAGGCTTAGTTTTGAAAATGATATTCTCTCGACTCTGGATAAATGTTTTAAACTTGAACATGAAAATGTTCAGCAAATTTTTTCAGAAAACCATCCAGAGATATTTCCTTGTTCTTTTGTAGATTTAAATCTATCAGAAACTAAAGACAGTTTGGAAATAATACATATCCATGGGAGAATGATGATCAAAGTGATGATTTCTTTGATAACTCAAAGAAATATTTTTCATACTTAGAAAATCAATTACCTTCTGTTTACAAAAAGGTTCCAGAGGTAGTTAAGAATGAGGAAGCACCCTTCTTATATACAAATGAACCTCTGGAGATCAGAGCCTCTGGTCTGAATGTTGAAAAACATTCAAGTGGATACCAATACTCTCTTTTCCTCCAATAGGACAGAGAAAACCTGTTTCCATTCATCCAGACTTCATTGGAATGTGTCTTAAGGCCAAATCTTGTCTTGAACTTGAGAAAGAAGAAAGTCTTAAAAAAATTTGAATGTTCAGTAAAAATCTCTGCAATCAAGGTCTCCAAAGGTTACTCCTGCTCAAAAAAGACAAATGAAAATCTAATTTTTCTGCTCCTATTTTAGTAACTCCCAAAGCTCCCGAGAAGGTTTATCAGAGGAAGCATCAGCAGAAGAACACTTATGATTCTAAGCATAAGTCTAGCCTAGCTAAGAAGTTCAATAGAACTACTGATACTAGTATAGACAGAAATAAGAAGAATTGTAATTATCATTATTCTAATGAAAACTCCATGCAATCTTTTATGTTTCAGAATTCTGAATGTTTTTCTCTATTCTTAAAACTAAAGAAAATTTTCTCCAGGCCCTCTGATCGTTCATATGATAATTTTTCAAACTTCAAGACTAAACCAAAGAAAAACAAAATACTGAAAATAAAAAAAGCAAACCTAAAAATCCTGCAAAATCAAATCAGATGCAAGATAAAAAGAATGAAAAATCTAAAACTAACATTAAAGGACCCATTATGAAATGGGTACCTAAATCACTCTGATTTTGATTGCAAAAGCAGCGTGTGCACATCTGGTATCTTGACTCTGGATGCTCGAGGCACATGACTGGAACGAAAAACTTACTCTCTCAATTTAAAGAAAAATGTGGCGGAGCTGTAAAGTTTGGAGCCAACGGTAAGGGTCAAATAAAAGGCTACGGTACTCTACAAGAAGGTAATATTACTTTATCAAAAGTAGCTCATGTTTCTGGCTTAAAACATAACCTGCTGAGTGTAAGTCAACTTTGTAGAAGTCCACTTTCAAAAAGATCACCTCTGTCTTACATGTGAAATGGGAAAAATAAAATGCGCATCTCATAAAACAAAGAGTGATCATTCATGCACTAGACCACTGCAATTGTTACATGTCGATCTCTGTGGTCCCATTGCAATTCAGAGTTTATCCGGTAAAAAGTATATACTGGTATTATTGATGAATTTTCCAGGCTGCTAAGAAGTGATAACGGTTCGGAGTTCAAGAATGCCAAGCTTGGAGCATACCTAGTTGAAAATGAAATTACACAGAACTTCTCTGCTATACGCACTCCTCAACAAAATGGTGTAGTAGAAAGACGCAATAGAACTTTGGTGGAAGCAGCCAAAACGATGCTTGTAGCTTCTGGACTCCCTATATATTTTTGGGCAGAAGTTGCAGCCACTACTTGTTTCACTCAGAATCGATCCATTATCGTCAAGAGGCATCTCAAAACCTCTTATGAGCTTATAAATAAAAGAAAACCTTGTGTCAAATTCTTTCATATCTTTGGATGCAGGTGTTTTATTTTAAATGACAGAGAAAATCTTGGCAAGTTTGATAAGAAATCAGATGAAGCTAAAATCTTAGGATATTCGTTAAATTCAAGAGCTTTTAGAGTTTTTAATTTACGTACTAAGACTGTTATGGAAAGCATTAACATCCATTTTGATGATCAAACTCAGTTGACTTCTGAGTATTCTACTTCTGAACTCAAACTTAACACATTTACCTCTGATTATCTTTCAGGTGCCAGAGAATCCGAAATCGATGTAATTTTTCAAGATTTTATGGGCGAAGAAATATTTTCAGAGCAAATACCAAAGAATCCATCCTTGAGTATTCCTGAAGTTCTCCAAGCTTCTGGAATTACTCTTTCTGGTCCTGTTTTATCTAATGAGAGTCCACCAGAAACTTCTGTCCTTCCCATTCCACCAAGCGACTGTCCAGAAGCCACTTCTGTGCCTTCATTTGATGGGGAGACTTTTGGTGCTGCACAAGAATCAGAATCATTTCCAGAAGAGGTTATTCAATCTTCTGAAACAAAAGTTCAAGCTCAACAAGTACCTCAATCTAGGATGAACAGATGGACCAAGTCACACACTCCAGATCTCATTATTGGAAGTCCATCTGAAGGTGTTAAAACAAGATCTGCTACTGCAAATGAAGCGTTTTATGTAAATTTTCTGAGGCAAAGGTATGTTATTTGTTGTCCAAATCTATCTGGATGAGATGAGACGTAATAGGGTGAATGAAGAGAAGAGTAAGGAAAACTCAGACGAGACTCAAAGCAAACGAGGTGACGGAATAGAAAATAAGACTGGCAACTCGGGGAAAAGGGGATGTAGTTATAAAACATTCTCGAACACACGCCCACAAGAGTTTTCCGGTAAAGAGGGTCCATTGGACTTGATGGATTGGTTCAATAATATGGAAAACTGCTTCGAGACATGCCAATGTCTATCTGAAACAGAAGGTGTGGTTTGCTGTTACCACCTTCAAGACTGCCGCTTTACACTGGTGGAGCGCTGAACAAGCCGTTAGAGGAATTGCAAAGGAAACCTCGATGACATGGGAGAGTTTGAAGGAACTGATGACTGAGAAGTATTGCTCGAGAATTGATGTGATGAAGCTAGAGACAGAGTTCCTACAGTTGGAACAGGGTCTAGATTCGGTGGAGGAGTACACCAATAAGTTCATTGAGAAATCGAGGTTTTCAACTCATCAGGTGGCAATCGAGCAACGAAAGATAGATCGTTATGTTCATGGTCTACGGAAGGATATCAAACAATATGTTGAGGTAACTCACCCGAAGACTTTTCTTCAAGCGGTTGAGAGGGCAAAAATATCTGTGAAGAGTAGTGATAGCCCAGCCGAGACAAAGATAGACATGAAATGTAAGTGGGAAAGACCGAGTAAAGGACTGAAGGTTAGCAAGTTGGGATCGGGACTGAGACCTAAGGGAAACGAAGTGAGAAGCCCACCATGTGACAAGTGTAACAAATGGCATTTGGGAGAGTGTCGAGTGGGTAGCACTAATTTCTACAAATGTGGGAAACCAGGGCATACACAACGTGAATGCCCAAACCAACGAGCATGTTATGAATGTGGAGCATTAAGGCATATTCGGGTTAACTGCCCAAAGCTCCAAAAGGGACCAGTTGGAAGTTTAAAGTCAGTTGGAGGAGGTCTAAGTAAAAGTGGGAACGAGAAGAAAGAAATACTGCGAGCTAAAGGACGGGCATACACTATGACACTCGAGGAGGCTAAGGAAACACCTGACGTCGTATCAGGTATGTTTCTTATCAATGACAATTATGCACATGTTCTATTCGATTATGGTGCTAGTAGAAGTTTCGTTTCCACTACTTTTTTTACTTATTTGAATAGAGATGCCAAGACGTTAGACAAAAGTTATGTCGTAGAAACCGCTGATGGTGGTCGAGTAGGAATTTGTGAGATAGTTGAGGATTGCACGATCAATATAGATGGTAATGAGTTTTCAGTTAAGTTAATGCCTATGAGTCTAGGTGGGTTTGATGTTGTTTCAGGCATGGATTGGTTGTCTAACCATGATGACCAGATTGTCTTTAATAAGAAAATGATTAAGATACCGGCCCAATTGATTCAACAATTAGATTATTGGAGTTATCATGTGATTAGCTTAGGATTTATTTTTTTAACCATAGGTATTCTTTCAGGAGCAGTATGGGCTAATGAAGCATGGGGATCATATTGGAGTTGGGATCCAAAGGAAACTTGGGCCTTTATTACTTGGATCGTATTCGCAATTTATTTGCATACTCGAACAAATAAAAATTTGCAGGGGTCAAATTCCGCAAGTGTGGAGACTCTAGGCTTTCTTATAATTTGGATATGGTGAGAAGAAAAAGGGCGAGGTACGGATTATCTCAATGATTAAAGCGAGTAAATGTATGAGAAAGGGATGTGATGCCTATTTGGCATATGCAATCGACATTGCACAAGAGAGAAAGTTGGAGGATCTCCCTATTGTAAGGGAGTATCCAGAAGTGTTCCCGGAAGACTTGCCCGGAATTCCGCCGGAAAGGCAAGTTGAGTTCAAGATCGACTTAGTGCCCGGGGCAGTGCCGATTGCCAAAACACCATACCGGTTAGCTCCGACTGAGATGCAAGAGTTGATGAATCAACTACAAGAACTGATGAAAAAGGGGTTCATTCGGCCAAGCTCTTCACCATGGGGAGCTCCGATCTTGTTCGTCAAGAAGAAAGACGGCACGATGCGAATGTGCATCGATTATCGTGAACTGAACAAAGTTACGATAAAGAATAAGTACCCACTACCAAGGATCGACGGCCTGTTTGATCAACTCCAAGGAGCAAGCTACTTCTCCAAAATCGATCTAAGGTCGGGATACCATCAGTTGAGGGTGTCGGAAGCAGATATTTCAAAGACGGCCTTTAGGACGAGGTACGGTCACTATGAATTTCTGGTCATGCCTTTTGGGTTGACCAACGCACCTGCAGCGTTTATGGACCTGATGAATCGGATATGTAGACCCTACTTGGATAATTTTGTGATCGTATTCATAGACGACATCCTTATTTATCCGAAGAGTCGAGAAGAACATGAAGGGCACCTAAGAACAATCTTAGAATTGCTAAAAAGGGAAAGGTTATATGCCAAGTTTTCAAAGTGTGACTTCTGGATTCAAGAAGTACAGTTCTTAGGTCACGTTGTGAATGCAGATGGTATAAAAGTAGACCCGGCGAAGATCCAGGCAGTGATGGAATGGGAACCTCCGAGGTCAGCATCGGAGATTCGAAGCTTTCTAGGATTGGCTAGATCCTATAGAAGGTTCATTCAAGACTTCTCATAGTTAGCTACCCTGTTAACAATGTTGACGAAGAAAGCTACAAAGTTTGAATGGAGCCATAAGCAGGATGAAGCGTTTCGAGAACTGAAGGAAAGATTAAGTAATGCACCAGTATTGACATTACCAGATGGGATAGATGACTTTGTCGTGTATAGTGATGCCTCAAAGCAAAGACTAGGATGCGTCTTGATGCAGCGAGGAAAGGTGATTGCCTACGCATCTCGACAGTTGAAGGATCACGAAAAAAAGGTACCCAATGCACAACATGGAACTAGCAGCTGTAGTGTTCGCGTTAAAGATATGGCGACACTACCTGTATGGGACAAAATGCATGATCTTCACGATCATAAGAGCTTAAAATACTTGTTCGACCAAAAAGAGTTGAACATGAGGCAACGAAGATGGATGGAATTGTTGAAGGACTATGACTGTGAGATCCATTACCATCCCGGTAAGGCAAACATGGTCGCGGATGCGTTAAGCAGGAAGGATAGAGTAGAACCTTTTAGAGTCCATGCTATGAGGATAGATGTTAAAGTAGACTTGGTGGATCAAATCCGAGAAGGACAACAAAAGGCTCTTCTGGATGAAAACGTCAAGGGTGAAAGGATGATCGGACAATTAAGTTACTCGAGCTTGGGAAAGATGGAATCAGGAGATTCAAAGATAGGATTTGGATCCCAAAGCTAAGAGATGTGAGGAAAACGGTGCTAGACGAGGCACACAAGTCTAAGTATACAATGCACCCTGGAGGTGATAAGATGTACAAAAGCATTAGGGAAAACTATTGGTGGCTGGGGATGAGGAAATCAGTAGCCCGATACGTAGAAAAATGCTTGACATGTTTGCAAGTAAAGACGGAACATCAAAAACCGTCTGGTAGCTTGCAACAGATTGAAATCCTTGTTTGGAAGTGGGATCGGGTTACCATGGATTTTGTCACCAAGCTGCCAAAAACGTTGAAAGGTCACGACAAGATATGGGTAATCGTGGATCGGTTGACTAAGTCTGCGCACTTTTTGCCAATCAAAGAATCATATCCATTGGAAAAGCTAGTCTGGATATGTGTCAACGAGATCGTGACAAGGCACGGGGTGCCATTGTCAATTATATCTGATAGAGATACAAGGTTCACGTCGAGATTCTGGACCAGTTTTCAGAAAGAGATGGGTACAAGATTGAACCTGAGTACAGCTTATCACCCACAGACGTATGGGCAGAGTGAGAGAACAATTTAAACACTAGAGGACATGTTGTGGTCGTGTGTGATGGACTTTGGAGGTAGTTGGGATAGTCATCTACCATTGGTAGAATTTGCGTACAATAATAGCTATCATGCCAGCATTCAAGCAGCGCCTTTTGAAGCGTTGTATGGACGGAAGTGCAGAACGCCGATTTGTTGGACGGGCATTGGAGAGAAGCAACTGAGCGGACCAGAAATCGTCTAGCAAACGACTAACAAGGTGGTCCAAATAAGAAGTCGGCTAAAGGCCGCGCAAGATAGGCAAAAGAATTATGTGGATAAAAGAAGGTGGCCTCTAGAATTTCAAGTCGGGGATAAGGTGATGCTTAAGATATCACCGTGGAAGGGGATAGTCAGGTTTGGTAAGAGGGGGAAGTTAAGTCCAAGATACATTGGACCGTTCAAAATTTTAGCAAGGGTCGGTAAAGTAGCATATCGACACCAATTACCAGAAAGCTTGAACAAAATCCACAATACATTTCACGTGTCGAACCTAAGGAAATGCTTAGCTGATGAGACGGCCGTAGTGGCATTGAACGACGTTCAAATAGATGACAAATTGAGCTATATAGAAGAACCTGTACAAGTGTTAGATCGAAAAGTGAAAAGGCTAAGGAATAAAAGCATTCCAATAGTGTTGGTTAGATGGAAACTCCATAAAGGTTCAAACATGACATGGGAACCCGAAGTAGAGATGAGAGTGAAGCATCCACACTTGTTTGACGGAATATAAATTTCTAGGACGGATTTCTTATAAGTGGGGGAGAGTTATAACACCCCAAGAATTTAGCTAAAAATAATAATAGACAAAAGAGATGGGCTATTCTTGTGAAAGCTTTGAACTAAGAGGATATATTGCATCTTAAGAGTTGAAGAGGGAAAAATAGCAATCTGAAGTTATAACCTTCACGCTCAATTAGAACGTGGGAAGGGTTAGGGAACAGTTGCAAGCGAGAAATCAGTAGGATGAGAGGGTTAATATCCCATTTACACTCCGCTTTGGGGAGGGGGGGAACACATCGAAAGTGTGAGGAAGAAAGGGAGAGTGAAGAATTTTGGAGGAGATAAAGAAGAGTTCAGTCGCAAAATTTAGACGAGGCTTGCACATCAAGGTGAGAAACTCATTCCTTTTTCTGATTAGTATTGTCATAATGTATACTAATGGTTTGCATAATTGATAAGTTGTATAGTGGATGGATGGAGTTTTACGCCATGAATTTGAGGAAGGAACCAGCAGTGAAAAATACATGGCCACGTAGCCGGCTGTGTGAGACCACAAACTGCACTGTTATATGATGGTTTCTTTGTAGTCTCTGCCTGAAATGCTTTGTTGAGGAAGACTAACTTTTTGAAATATTTTCTTCTTGGACTTGAAACCCACCTGCAGGTCGATGCCTATTGCTACCAAATATTGTGTGTACATATATATACACACATAATATAATATATAAAGCAAAAGATGCCATGAATAGTTGTCCTATAATCATAGGCTTTAAAGGCATAGTACTTTTCTTGGAGTTTCTTGTGGTTTACGTGTTTATATATATATATATATATATATATATATATATATATAAATACATGACAATTGACAAGAAAGGTTGCCATAAGGATTGGATTTGACTAGGTGGTGTTATTAAGCTTTTAAAGTAAATGGATTCTTTTTAAAAGAAAAGGCATATGGTGATTATAAAAAAAATACAAAGTGGTTGGTTTATTTTACCAAAATACACACACAGGTTTACTATGTGTTGTTGCTGCGATGAAAAGTCCAAGTGGGTTTATAGCAACAGATTTTATTAGCGTATATATATATATATATATATATATATTCATGGTATGTTCCGCTAGGTGGCGGTAAAAAAATTGGGTGAGGTTAGGATGCCTTGTTAATTTATGGATTAGAAATTAACGGGACCGAGTTTTAATAATGCATTCGAGGGTCCGATAATTAAGTGAGTTGTTTGTTTAAGACGTGAATACTCAAGGAAACGTTATGACTTCGTGTAGGATTGGGAGCTATCAAGTAGCGAGTAAACCAACACTAATTGAGGTGGGTTTCAAGTGACTTTTGAATGCGATACACGCAAGTATGTAAGTATGTTCTTGTTATGGTTGATGGTAATTTTTAGCATGTTATATTTTGTTAAATATGAAAATGCATGCTAGTATGTTAGATTATGCTTGAAATGACGATTACATGAACATGCTATATTTTAATGGGAACGGTTTGTATGCTATGTCTAGATATATATATATATATATATCTACATGTATGAGGATGTTGGATGATCAATGTTTTGAGCATGTTATTATTTTAAATGTCGGATGAAGTGCATGCTACGTATGATACGAATTTCCTTGTCGATGAATTGGATTGATGTGACGTGGCTTTAAGTGTGGGGCTCATTACCAGGACGCTGGTATTGGACGGCGGTAACCGGCATAAGATCAAAATAGTCGTTACTTGTGCCGGAAGGGGTACTTTTAAAAGACTGGACTATGAGATGGTAGTCAAGACTTGTGCTTGAGAGCACCTTGAACTTGACTAGTATGGACGGAATGACGGAGCCCCACCATGCCAAGTGGACGTATGAGATCTCAAATATGATAAAAGATGTATTTTAATATATCCGTTATATGCTTTTAATGTGCATGACATTCTATGAGTAGCTTACGATATAAACGATTTGTTCTCACTTTATGTCATGCTTATGATTTATGAACGAAGTTACGGAAACCATGAACTCACTTAGCGTAAAGCTAACTTTAGCGTGTATCTCAAGATCAGGAAAGTTCGAGGTTGATAAGGGCAAAACTCCGGCTTGAGGAACGTTTATGCTAGCGTACTACCTATATGCTTACTTTAAGTCTACAATGTTATGTTGATGTTTAGTATTTCAATTCCTTGTTTAAAGATTGATGGTGTAATATTTAATATTTCCGTTGTGGTGTATTTTTTAGGATGAATGTTGTCTTTTAAGGATTGTTGTTCCGTTACGACCCGATTGGTTTTGAGGGTGTAACATATTCATACCAATTTCAAGGCTTCAAACTCTAGTTTATAGTTTAACTTTAAAGGTAGTCAAATATGATGAGTTCTAACTTTGATCCTTTCTCAAGCTTTATTATATGGATTCAAATTCTTCCAAATGATTTACCACAATCCTCAAATCAAGAATACCTTGCAAATTTTGTTTATTTATATATATATAGCACTCTTACCTTCATATATGGTTTTAGCTTAATCAAGACCTACATCAAATGTTAGAGTTCTTGCTTACTTCCAAAACTTAAAAACAACAATAAAGCTTCAACTAATTCCTACCCAATCATGTAAAGATAATCAAAATAACTAGTATTTCTTAACCATTCAAACACATTTACTAAAAAAATGATACAATAAAACCCTAGGTCAAGATAAGAGAATTGGTACCTTAGCAAACAATAGATAGGAGAGAATTGAGAAATGATGAAGATGGTCGAGATTATGGTCGGAGGTTGAAGAAGCATCGATCAAGTAGAGTCGGTCATACACAGAGAAGTCGATTTCTCCCTTTGGTGACATGAGAAAAGAAAAGAAGTCCATGGATTTGGGCATAAACATGGATTTGGGCTTGGGCTTGGATTAATACATAACAACTCCCTTCTTCTTCTTCTTTTTTTGAACATTTTAGAACTAGACCCACTTTGATTTCTCTTTAAAATATTTTTACCCTCAAAATTATAACATAAGTAGTTTCTTTTATTAAAACTCTTGGAATTAGATGTTATAATTATCCCTCTCTCAAAAGAGATTTCGTCCCCGAAATCTTGACTACTTAAACAATTGTGTGTAGCGTAATCTCATTTCGTTTTCTGGCTCCCATGTGATATTTGAACCCCGACGATGTTTCCACTCCACTTTAACCATCCCAATCTCTATTCGGCGCAACTTCTTTGTCGTTCGATCTAATATAGCCTCAGGCTCTTCAATAAATCGCATTTTGTCATCTATTTGAATTTCTGATAACGGAATAACATTTTCTTCTTCCGCCAAACACCTCCGCAAATAACATGCATGGAAAGTGTCATGAATGCCTTGCAATTCTGGTGGTAAGTCCAATCGGTAGGCTTGGGATCCAATCTTTTCTAACACTGTGAAAGGCCCAAGATATCGGGGGCTGAGTTTCCGGTGCTTCCCGAATCTGATCACCCCTTTCCAAGGCGATACTTTCAACATGACTTTATCACCCACTTGAAACTCTATAGGTCGTCTCTTTTTATATGCATAGCTCTTTTGTCGATCCTGTGCAGCTTTAAGACGTTCACGAATAACCTTAACTTTGTCCGTAGTTTCTTGTACAATCTCAGGACCTGCAAATTGCTTCTCTCCAGCTTCTAACCAACAAACGAGTGTTCTACATTTCCGCCCGTATAGTGCTTCAAACAGTGCCATACCGATGCTAGAGTGATAGTTATTGTTATATGCAAATTCAACCAATGGTAAGTGCGTGTCCCAACTCCCACGAAAATCAAATACACAAGAACGTAACATATCTTCGAGAGTCTGAATTGTCCATTCACTTTGTCCGTCAGTTTGAGGATGGTAGGCAGTGCTCAGATTCACTCTTGTGCCCAATTCTCGTTGTAGTTCATCCCAAAACTTGGAAGTGAATCGACTATCTCTGTCGGATACGATGGATAATGGCACTCCATGTCTTGAAATCCCTTCATCGATGTATAACTTGGCCCATCTGTTCATTGACCAAGTTTCTTTCATTGGTAAGAAGTGTGCGCTTTTCGTCAATCGGTCTACCACCACCCAGATTGCATCATGGCCCTTCAGACTCTTGGGTAAGCCCATCACGAAATCCATAGTAACATGATACCGTATGGTCATTGATGTTCAGATTTTACTTGTAAACATGACACACACTTTTCAACATACTTTGCTATGTCAAGTTTCATGACAGGCCACCAGTAGTGTAACTTCAGATCTCGATACATTTTGGTGCTTCCTGGGTGAATATAATACTTTGACTTATGTGCTTCTTCTAATAATAGATCTCGAATACCCCCGATTTTTGGCACCCAAATTCTTCTTCTAAATAGCTTTAAACCCCGACTATCTTCTTCTAATAAAAATTGTTGCTTCATCATGAATTCATCTTTCAAATTCTTTTCTAATAAAGCTTCCTTCTGTGCTGCTTTAATTCTTTCAATTAAGCTTGAGATGACTTCAATTTTATTAAATCTGACCAATACCTCATCACCTCGCACTTTACGGCTGAACGCATCCGCAACTACATTAGCTTTCCCAGGGTGGTACCTGATTTCACAATCATAATCTTTGATCAACTCTAACCAACGTCTTTGCCTCATATTGAGTTTCTTCTGATCGAAGACGTACTTCATACTTTTATGATCTGTATAGATGATGCAATGTGTACCATACAAGTAATGTCTCCATAACTTGAGCGCAAAAACAATAGCAGCTAGCTCTAATTCATGCACCGGGTAATTTTTCTCATGATCTTTTAGTTGTCTAGAAGCATAAGCAATTACCTTGCCTCGTTGCATAAGAACACAACCCAATCCAGATCCAGATGCATCGTTGTATACCAGGAAGTCTTCAGACCCTTCCGGTAAGGATAGTATAGGTGCCTCATATAATCTTTTCTTCAACATCTCAAAGGCATTTGTATGCTTTTCTGTCCATACAAATTTCACATTCTTTCTAGTTAAAGCGGCCAGTGGTGAAGCAATCTTTGAGAAGTCCCGTATGAACCTACGGTAATAACCAGCCAATCCCAGAAAACTTCTTATCTCTGTAGGACTTTTTGGAGCTTCCCAACCCATTACTGCCTCTATCTTGGATGGGTCTACATCCGCACCCTCTTTGCATATTACATGACCCAGAAACTGCACTTCTAATAACCAAAATCACATTTAGAAAACTTTGCATAGAGTTTTTCTCGCCTCAATAAATCGAGAATCTCCTGCAAGTGTATTTCGTGTTCCTTCTCGGTCTTGGAGTAAATGAGGATACCATCAATGAATACTATAACCGATTTGTCTAAAAATGGGAGACAAACCGGGTTCATAAAATCTATAAATGCGGCAAGATCATTCGTTAAACCGAAAGGCATAACGAGAAACTCATAATGACCGTACCTGGTCCAAAAGGCAGTTTTACCAACATCTTCCTCTCGTACCTTCAACTGGTGATAACCCGATCGAAGATCAATCTTTGAGAAACAACTAGCTCACTGTAGTTGATCAAATAGATCATCAATACGAGGAAGGGGATACTTATTCTTGATGGTCACTTTGTTCAGTTCACGGTAGTCGATACACACTCTCAACGTGCCATCTTTCTTCTTTACAAACAATACCGGAGCACCCTATGGCGAGGAACTAGGTCGGATGAAACCTTTATCAAGCAATTCTTGCATCTGAGTCATCGTTTCCTTCATTTCTAAGGGAGCTAACCGATATGGAGAACGAGATATTGATGCTGCCCCCGGAACGAGGTCTATGTGAAATTCCACCTGTCGGTCGGGTGGCAAACCGGGCAGGTCTTCGAGGAACACATCAGGGAATTCACATACAACCGAAATATCTTCAATCTTCTGCTTTTCAATTTTGGCATCCACGATGTATGCCAAAAATGAACAACAACCTTTACGAAGGCATTTTCGTGCTTTCATCACGAAGATGATCCCCATATCACCCTTTCGCTTATCCCCATAAACCAATATTGTATCTCCACCCAGTCTCGGAATGGAAAGCATTCTTCTTGAACATAAAATATCGACTCCATGCTTAGATAAACAATCCATGCCTATCACTGCATCAAACCCTCCTATCGTCATAGGTAACAAGCAAATTGGAAACAAAATACCGTCAATTTCAATTGTGCAACTATCATATACTTCTCGTACTAACACTCTCCCTCCATTAGCTGTCTCTACCACTAATGCTTCTAGTAATATGCTAGCCGACACATCAAACCGCTCACAGAAGGTTATGGAAACAAATGAAAGATTGGCTCCTAAATCAAATAATACACATGCAGGTATAGAATTGATTAAGAACGTACCCGTCACTACATCAACTACACCTCGAGCTTCTTCTGTCGTCATCTGAAATGCTCTACCTGGTACCTGGGTCTCTTTCTTTTGAGAAGTACTTGTTGTTTTCCCCTTTTCTACATTTTTCAGTTTTGGGCAATCCCGTCGAAGGTGTCCCAACTCTCCATGATGAAAGCACTTAACGGAAATCCGACTTTCACAATCTCAACTGTAATGTCCCGGCTTTTCACAACGAAAACAAACATGCTGATAATTGCTGCAATCCCAGGGGTGTCTTCTATTGCACTTTGGACACTCCTTTACCATCTGCTTGTCATCAAAGCGTCTACCCAATGATTTCGTCTTGAGTTTCTTTGAGCTTCCTGAAGGTGTCTCCCATCTACATTTGTCACCCAATACAACATTTTGTACTCTATTTGCATGCTTTAGATCATCCACCAATACTTGTGCTTCTTCAATTGCTTCTTGAAGGGTAGATACTTTACTGCTTCGAACTATTGTCTTCATTTCAATGGGAAGACCTTTAAGAAAGAACTTTATCTTCGACCTTTCATCTGGTGCTACGTGTCCTAGAAAATTTAAATTCTCTGTAAACACCCGTGCATACTCAGCTACCGATTGATTTCCTTTCTCAAGATGTCCGAACTCATCCTCCATTTTGTCTCTGGCACTTTCATTGCAATATCTTTCTTTTAACTTCATGGTAAACATATCCCAAGTCAACATTTTGGTGATAGCAGGTCCCAACGTTTTTCGTGTAATATTCCACCAATCTAAAGCTTCGTCCCTCAGCATTTGAGATGCAAACCGAACTCTTTGTTGATCATCACAGTCACTAGCTTCAAAAGCTTGCTCTATTCCTCGTAACCATCGCATACAAACCAAAGGATCATCGCTACCTGCAAACTCGGGCGGTCTGCATCCGAGAAAAACTTTAAATGTACACCTCTTTAAAGATTTCTCACCTTGTGCATGCAAACCTGTATCTATAAGTACTTCCGCGGGCCCACCAAAGATAGGAATCACATTTTCTGCAACTTTCTCGGGATAGATACCAGCAGCCATGACTCTCTCTTCTACTCTTTTCATAATAGCTTCTTCTTGCCTTTCTAAAGTTGTTTCCATGAATTGCTTCAAATTGACAAATAAAGTATCTTGAAAATTTGTTTTTGGATTCTTCGAATGCCTGTGTCGTCCTCCTTTAGGATGAGAGGTCTCGATCAAATTCATAGAAGTATCTGGTTCTGGGATAATTGGGGACGGTAATTTATTTGTTGGAGTTCTACTAGACTCTTGTACATCCTTTCCTTTTGACTATTAACTCCTTGTGTTTACCATCTTTTAGCTAACCCAAAGTAACAACACTTATCAATACAAAACATTCCGGTCACATACACTTGCAAATTGTAATGCAATAAAATATGACAACGATCGTTGAATATTAGGTATATATATACATATAACAAAATTTATGCAGATTAGATGCCCTATATCAAGACATATAGATATTTCTCAACTTCTAACTTTCTTATAAAAGATCTTAAGATAACACTTATCATGAACTTACCCATTTTCCAACGACCCCTAATTATTTCTTAAGCATAATCATTTGATCTTAGGTTTAAGACTAGGTTCTCTTAACCTAATTCCCTTAAACCATCACTCTGATATCAACTTGTAACACCCTAAAATTTACATAATAAATCTAACGAAATTTCGGCATGACCCATTCGTAAAATCGTGATATGTCATTTTGTAATCTGTTTGCATTTATATATAACAAAATCCCAAAAGACTATATATACAAAATGCCACATAACTGGCTAATTTACGAATATACGGCTAGTACTAGAATGATGCTAATATAACCTCCCAAAAATACATTTGCTACAAAATATGCACCATCCTACTATGGTAAGTATTAGCTTTTCTTACCGCCATCACTAGCACCTACTGGTCCTGGGACACACGTCAACAAACAAAACAAGTCAGGCTTTATGCCCGGTGAGTTCAAGAATTTACATTACAAACATTTATATAAATAAAACGAATCGATTCATATGTCAAGATGATGTATAATTTGTAAACACTAATAAATATGCAATTTAACCAATCACTTTTCATCGACAATCGATAAAGGGATTAGTTTCCTACCTCATAGTTCGTACAGATAATCCCTCTTGATAACAACTTCTCAAATTAGTGCCATCAATGATCTAGGTAGGGGAGTTCTACCATAACCGGTTGATGAGGGAGCACAAAGCATCTTACCTATACCGTTGGCTAACTACAGCATGTAATTTGACCTCTCAGGTCGGTGTACATACATCAATATGACCTCCCAGGTCTATGTTATACTTGGCCCCCCGGGCCCCATGCCTAGTAGCTACCTATTTGGGGCTCCCAGCCCTTAGCTTTAGAAATCTTTCAATGAACGTCCCACGTCCTATTTTGTTGGTTCCACATTCTCTTCTTCACAGATTAATCGATTGATTTATAAACAGAGTATAAGCGGAAGCAATTTATATCGATTAATCAACAGTAATAAGATTCGATCAAAGATTGAGGAACAGATTAACAATGTATTATAACCTGAATGATGATTATAGATACATGGAATGACGCACAGTAAGTTCTTCAATATCACGATTTCAATCGACTACTTTTACAATAGAGAAAATATCTATTTATACAAATAGAATAAAGTAAAAGTCAACATCTTAACCTATTACAAACTGACACGTGTGAGAGATGGGAGCGTGTAACAAACTAGTCGGTTGCAAAAGGTAGACATCCTTGATGTATGTGCCACGTCATATTTTTCATCTTGTGGTTCATACTTTCAAAAGTGTAACATATTTCTTTTGTCAATATGTATCACCTCAACATATCTCATATGTTCATTAAATAATTTAAGCATGTTTAACTAAATGACAGATTTCAATATATCTAGTAAATACAACATGGTTATCAACTAAACATGTTCATTTCATTTTGCATAAAACATTTTCCATGATACATATTCAATACAAACAATATGACTTAGTTACGTAAAACACATGCTTTTGACGTGCACCCAGTAAAATCTACTTGAGCTTACCTTTGCTAGATTAAGACGAATCTAGTCTCCGAATGATTCTTTCGACTTCTCAATGGCTTTATCGACCGACTTGACACCTAAAAACCATTACATGGTCTATATCATTACATTCACCCTACCAACACCTTTAAACAATCATTTTCAATACATAAGAATCACTCCAACCTGTTCCAAAACCATTTTACTTTGAATTTATAAAAATCATATTTTTCCACGTCTAAACAAAACGGACAGCCCTGAAAAGTCTGATTTTTTGACCTACTTAAAGTTCTATTTGCATCATTATCATCACAATAACTTAAAGAACATATCCTAACGGTTCCAAAAAGGTATTACACGCTTAAATCCGAGCTACAAGTGATTTATTGTGATTTTTACAAGTTTTAGCAACTATTTAATTCAAACCGGTCACTTACCCAAGTTTTTGTGGAACTCTTGGTTTAAATTTCAACCTCTAAAACATGACCATTTTAACATTTAAGATATGCTTAGAAGGTTCTCCTATCCGATTTTAACTTAAAACTCATCTAACATATCAATTCCCATATTTGCTTCAAACCGAATATTCCCCAATCTTTAACTTTGAACATTCGTCTAAATCCCCATGAAATGGTAGTTTATCATAAACCATTATTATATACCTTATATAACTCCATACCTTTAATCTCAACCTTCAGTTTTACATCAAACTACATAATTTGAACTTTATCAAAACAGTTTGACTTTTTTTAAAAAGTCAACTGTTTTATACTAACATTTTAATCCCCCATCAAAAACGATTTTAGGTGCAATTTTTCTTCTTGAATTCTTGGAATATCACCTTAATGATCCTAAGAAACAATCTATATAAAGTATTTTCACCTATTCATATCAATTTCAAGGCTTCAAACTTTAGTTTATAGTTTGACTTTAAAGGTAGTCAAATATGATAGAGTTCTAACTTTGATCCTTTCTCAAGCTTAATTATATGGATTCAAATCCTTCCAAATGATTTACCACAATCCTCAAATCAAGAATACCTTGCAAATATTATATATATATATGTATATATAACACTCTTACCTTCATATATGGTTTTTGCTTAATCAAGACCCACTTCAAATGTTAGAGTTTTGCTTACTTCCAAAACTTAAAAACAACAATAAAGCTTCAACTAATTCCTACCCAATCATGTAAAGATAATCAAAATAACTAGTATTTCTTAACCATTCAAACACGTTTACTCAAAAAAATGATACAATAAAACCCTAGGTCAAGATAAGAGAATTGGTACCTTTGGTCGGAGGTTGAGAAATGATGAAGATGGTCGAGATTATGGTCGGAGGTTGAAGAAGCATCGATCAAGTAGATTCGGTCATACACAGAGAAGTCGATTTCTCCCTTTGGTGACATGAGAAAAGAAAAGAAGTCCATGGATTTGGGAATAAACATGGGCTTCGGATTGGGCTTGGATTAATAGATAACAACTCCCTTCTTATTCTTCTTTTTTTTGAACATTTTAGAATTAGACCAACTTTGGTTTCTCTTTAAAATATTTTTACCCGCAAAATTATAACATAAGTAGTTTTTTGTTGTAGGATATGTGTGTCATCATCAAAGGGATGTGACGATATAGATAGGGATCGACATAGTTTTAGAGTTATTTATGGAGTATATCTCCTTCCATGCTTATCATTATCTCTATGTAATCGACCCTATTTAAAGGGCTTATGATTAATGAGAAATACAGATTCATTCTCTCTATTTTCTTGTTTGTTCTTTATAGTTTTTCTTTCTACACGTTATCAGCACATGCTCCCCAAAAGTTGTTAGGATTTGTATAAACAAGGGTTGATTTAAGCAATCGGCCGTTCAGCTCAGATTCTTGGCTTTTCAACTTCATCCATCAACTCAAGTAATTATGTCATTGCGACTACAATTCAAGTAAGAATTTTCCAACTTCTAACTCAAATATTGTTAGTATACTTGTTTTATTTCCACATAGATCTTGAAATTAATTCCATAAGAAATAAATATGATATTTGCTTTCATCATAATGGTTACGAGCTAATACATGCAAAACCGTTTGTTTTAGTGATATAATATAGATAATCATGTATCTTGATGATTTTGCTTTGCAATCTTATGAAATCGCAATTGATGTATGAAAATGTTAAAATGTCTATGTTAATTATAAGTTCCAACTTATAATTCTTATAACAACTTTTGGAAGTTACACTTCAACCCTCATATATATTTTGGCTTTCTACCAAAAGTTCCAAAATATTTATTAAAATGCTCAAAGTATGAATTTAAATTTATGTCAACAACCAACATTTATTTGTCTAATTATGTAATCTTTAAAAATACCATTTGGTACTAAAACATTGAAGTTGGCTTCATATGTCAAACTCATATTATTGTTGGCCTCATGCCAAAAACATATAACTATAATGTATTTTCAAATTAAATAAATCGCAAAATATTGATTGGATTTTGTCAAATTGGTGTAAATAGCCCCAAGGTTTGTAGAGACTTAAGAAATCCATGTGATTCCCCTACTACCTGGAAATCCAATAGATTGAGCGATTTATTCTCACAAATTGAAATATTGATGAAGTAATATCAACAAAATTTAAACATACCATAATCCAATATTATTATGATAATGAAATTTTATGCATAATATAATTATTATACATTATGATTATTAGAAAATCATATATTCTCCATTATTTACGACATCCTGGACTCGAAAGAACTTGAGTACCATAACATAGGTTCGTAAGAACACATGCAAATATGTAAAAACCATCAAAACCCATTGACCCTAAAAATCACTTGTTAAGTTACAAGTAAATACCTTGAGATTTTTGAGACGATACAACAGTCACAACCTTTATAGGGAATATCGTTAACTAGAATCCCCAAAGAACTATGGGACGTCCTGAAAAGGAAAATCAGGAGTATTCATTACCATTTACTTCCCAACTAATCATAAATTGGAATGAAACCCACTCGATTGCAAAAAGGTGACTGATTTCAACAAAGAAATGTTATGTCTCAAAATGCATCTCAATCTTCGTGGCAAGAAACCCACGGAAGATTTCCACCTTTCATATGTCAGTAATCATATTAATGAACCAATATAAGCTAGAGTATAACCTTTAGATAAACTCGTCAACCTACTGTAAGTGGTTGAGAGATATAACAAAGCTATTTCATTTAACAATACTAAACATGTTCGGACAAAGAAAATTCTTGTGGTCAATAATGAAAGTGTTAGAGGTGGAAACAACTCCAAATTATAGTGAGTTAAAGACAATTTCACATATGGACAAAACCATGGAAACGGTAAGGTTCATGACAAGAGTCAAAAAGGGTTTTACAATTTTTGAAGCAGAGATGAAACTACTGCCTAAAAGATAATGGACAATATAAGAAGAAAATTGTGCTAATAATCGTTCATATAAAAAAAAAGAACAAACTGAAAATGAACTATATCAGATTAATTTAAGATTGATAGAGACTAAGTTTATGTGAAATTTATTTTAAGTATTAAATTAATTTCATTTACTGATGAAAAACCAAATATCTAACTATTATAAATGTAAAGAAATACATCAAAATTACAAATATAAAGCTCTCAATATATTCTCCATTCCATGTAGGAATATATCGAGGAGAATCTAAGTGTTTTGTGTAGGCCCTCCTACACAATCCTAAGAAATGAACTGTTATTCTTTGAATTAACAATCTATAACTCCTCCAACCAAAATACTTAGACGACGGACTGTCATTTACTTGTTGGTACAAGATTAATAGTCATTAAAGGACTATATTAACGAGAACTTTGTTAAGATATTCGTATGAATTGGAAATCATAATATAAGAATGGAAATGGGTATATATGTACAATAACTCCAATGATATGAAAGGAACGTATATTAGAGAAATTAATGTGTCACACTAGTGGATTATCTAGGTCATCAAATCATATTATGTCACCAATAAAGAACTTTGGGACAATTATACATATATTTTCGACATGACCTTGTGAGACACCATGGTTATGACATAATGATCCGTGTATTGAAAAATACATATAAACACATTATCTTTCGAGTGAAAGGCAAAGTAAAGAAATTAACCAAATTACAATTGTTGACTTCTGCAGCACAAAAAGCAACACCACTATCATAATATGTCATACCTAAAACTTTTGTATACCCTAATTCGTAGCTAAGACAGGAATGAGACCATCCTAAAGCTGATACAAAAATATTACATTCTTACAACAAATACAAGGTAATGGATATAAACAACCAGAGTGCGGGCCATTTAAGTATATTATGGTTCTGGTTTCGACACGATGAATGAAAGTCGTATTATTGTCCACATAAGATGCTGCACTCTAGCACTAGTTACACGTTCAAGGGCTCACCACCCTAATTATCTCATCAACTCTACATGACTTGGAATGTTAGAGAATTTACATCATAAGGAATTGATAATTATTGCATATAAATTCGGATCAATGTAGAGTTTCTTATACCACATGTGTATATATATAAAATGGTCTCATAAAAGTTGTCATCAAAAGAATATAGATGATATATAGGGCATTGGTTATGCGCACCAATTTACCCGCATTTGCATGGGGTTATGCAAATATTACATGCAGCCTTACTCATTTGTCTTTAGACCCACTACTAGCCAGCCAGTATCATGCGTACCAGTTGGTAACTGGATATAAGCCTGATATTTTATATTTACGCATGTTTGGTTGTGTAGTATATATGTGCCAATTGCGCCCCCACAGCGCACCCAAATAGGTCCTTAAAAACGATTTAGTATAAATTGGATATGAATCCCTAACAATTATCCGCTAATTAGAATCCTTGACAGGTGATCTATTTATCGCTAGATGAGCGAGTTGTCACTTTGATAGACAGTTTTCCCATCGTTAGGGGGAGATAGGAAAAAGGATTTTTCATGGGAACGACTGGAAGTATCATAGAACATTCCCATCATGTCTCATTTTGATCCCTAAACTTCACAATGTAAAATTTGAATTCAAACGAATCAGGCTCGATACCTGATATGTTTAATGTTATTCTACAAGTGACAAGATCACATATACCAACTGCAAATATACCCGTAAGGATAAAAGTCCCCAAACAAAGGCACAACGCCACTGGAAAGCGCGTTACAATCACACATGGTGGAGGTGTGGTTGAGGTCGTGGCTCCCAAAAGGAAATGGGGGAAGCTACTTGGTTCGATAGATACTTATCTAAAGGAAAAGAAGAGTAAGGCACAACCATTTATCATCAATACATGAACCTCTCATGAGATTATCTATGTCTATGAATCATTACTGGAGGACGCTCTGAAGTTAATATTGATTCCAGAGATCAAAGAAATCTCAAATGAATTATGAGAGTGCATATGAGTCGATGGACAGATCATACATACTCATTGATGATATATTCACATATATTGTTGCTCATGAGATGGTTGAGCATGATAACATCAAACCATGCTCGATTGAAGAATGTCAACAAAGAGAAAATTGACCTAAATAAATAAAAAAAATCCAGGAGAATTACATTTGACAAATAAATGGGTATTTGGTCCGGTAGTGCTAACCCACCAAGTGTAAAGCCCATAGGACATAGATAATTCATTTGTCAGAAAAGCGTAATGGGAATAATTAAGTCATGGTGTATAAGGCTTTCCTTTGGCGCAAGGTTTCTCACAACGACCTGGATTGATAATGAGAAGACTTGCTCTCTTGTGATGGATGTTATAACGTTCTGCTAATTAATTAGCCTAGTAATTCCCGAAGGACGAGAAATGAAGCTCATGAACGTGGTTACTACATATCTCTATGGGGATCTATATAAGAAGATATATAAAAGTGCTTGAAGCCCATTATATTACCAGAAACCACGAAATGCGTTTGCAATGAAATTGAAACGCTAATTTTATAGATTAAAGCAATCTAGGCGGATATGGTATGCCTGCCTAAGTAAGTACTTGATTGGGAAGGGCTATAAGAACGATGAAATGTGCCCATGCGTATTTATAAAGAAAACGAGTTCCAGATGTTCAATCATAACTCTATATGTCGACGTAATGAACATAATAGACACTCTTTATGAAATAAGAGAAACTATAATCTATTTAAAATATGAATTTGAGATGAAAGATCTTGGGAAAACTTGGTTTTGTGTATCTATTTTATCTAAGACACCGAGTTTGTGGAATAATAATTCACCGATCGCATATGTCTAGAAAATAATCAGGCGATTTAATATGGACAAAGCGCATCCGGCTAGCACTTTCATGATCGGTCGTAGTGTTGGATAAAAGGAAAAATCCATTTCGTCTAAAGAATGAGGACGAAGAGGTGATGGGAGCTGGAATTCCCTATCTAAGTATAATAGGCGCATTATTGTACTTAGAACAATACATTTGATCGTATATTGTATTTCTCAATGAACTCGTTAGCTAGATTTAGCTCAGCACCAATGCAACATCATTGGAATGATATTAAAATAATCTTTTGAAACCATTGATGTGGGTTTACACTTCCCTTACAAATAGAAAAATGAGATTGATAATGGAACTTCAATGCCTACTTTGAATATGAGCGGCAAAAGTACTAGCCCTAATAGAATAACATCAAATAGTGTCTTAGTATTTCTTTGCTAATATTAACTATCTATGTGACTCAGACAAAGGTTGTTCCCAAATTGGATAAGGAATTACTATAGGGAACATATTGATTTCTTGTAAGTAAACTAGGTAAACCCTTATAACTACCTCTTCGAACTAATCCAAGAATATTGCTCTACATGAGACTATTCAATAGTGTACATGGTTAAGGACTACCATTAAAGATATTAGAGGGGTTAGTGTTTTGAGTTCAACAAATATCCTACTCTCATATATATAAATAATGCATTGTATCGAAGAAATGAAAGTAAGATATATATCAAGGTGATACTTCAAAGTAAATTATGTTTTAAGTTTATATACAATGAGCAGTAGAAAACTCTCTTCAAGATTCAAGTGAATCAAGTAAGATGTAAGGAGAATGTAACATAGAAAGTATGGGAATGCTAAGACTTTCCAAACTCTCTTGATTAATGCACGAATCAGGGGGAGTGGTAGACAAAAGGGGGAGTCTACTATATATGTAATATTGGTATGTTGTGCTCTTTTCTTCATCTAAGGTTTTATTTTTCCCATTGGGTTTTGTTCCTTGGTGTAAGGTTTTAGTGAGGCAACGGTTTAAATCCATTCTACTTTTCCAACTCTCATGATTAATGTACGAATCTGAAAGAATATTAGACTAAAGGAAAAGTCTATGTATTGCAAAGAAACTGGTGCGTTGTACTCTTTCCTTCGTCATGTTTTTATTTTTCCCATTGGGTTTTTATTTTGGCGTAGGGTTTTAACGACACAACAGTTGTGCACCATCACTCCCTTGACTAGGCACAAGGGGGAGTGTTGTAGGATATGTGTGTCATCGTCAAAAGGATGTGACGATATAGATAGGGATAAACATAGTTTTAGAGTTATTTATGGAGTATATCTCCTTCCATGCTTATCATTATCTCTATGTAATCGACCTTATTTAAAGGGCTTATGATTAATAAGGAATACAGATTCATTCTCTCTATTTTCTTGTTTGTTCTTTATAGTTTTTCTTTCAACATTTCTTTTATTAAAAACTCTTGGAATGAGATGTTATATTTACTGCGTATATGTTAGTTGATAATCTAATTAAGTCCAAAAATATTCAATATTAGACTCATTTCAAAGGTATTTAACAAGACGATTATAATGGGAGGAGTGGAAGCCCATTGAGGCTATTAGGGGCGGTGGGCCTTTTTAGCTGCCAAGGAAAAAAAATTAGGTCTCAACATAGCAATTTTTTTTAACTTTGGGCCCCTCCATTGGTCCAATAGAAACAACAGATAGGCAGCACACAGAGGTTCACGTCTTCAACAGTTCAGTAGTAAGAGTTGACATCGACGAAGACCTCTAACCAAGAACTAAGCATCGACGACGAAGACCCTCTCTCTCGACCTCCAGGCTCTAGCCTTTCTCCCCTCTCTCGACAGTCGAGGACTCTCTCGCTCTCCTATATTCTAACTAACAGCAGCAGTCACAATGATCAGCCTCTGCCAACTGCCTCTCTCTTGACAGTCGACCTCTCTCTCCCTCTCCTATCTCCAATCTCCATGGACGAGCATGAATAACCAAACCCAAATGCTAGTGGAATCCATGTGATTTTAAGTTCATCTTAATCAAATAATCGGATTTCTACAACCCTTAATTTAAAGGTATAATTTTTTTTGGAAATTGATGAGATTGAAATGATTAGGTTTAAATTTATTTAATACTTTGATTGGGATTAAAATGCTATTGAGCCTTGAATCTTGATTAATTTTGAATTGTTTGATTAATGATTAGGTTTAAAGTTGTTAGAAATTGTTTGATACATTGATTGAGTTTGAATTTATTTGATAGAAAATTGTTAGATACATTTATTGGGTTTAGATTTGTTTGATAGAAAGTTGTTAGATACTTTTATTGGGTTTGGATTTGTTTGATAGAAAATTGTTAGATACTTTGATTGGGTTTGGATTTGTGTCAAATTGGTTAAGTACTTATGTTTTGAATATGTTTCACATGTAGATTAAGATGAAAACTCAATCTACCATTCATGGGTTTTTTAAAAGGAAACATGCTAGCTCTTCTTCTCAAGATCCCGAAGAAACAACAAATGTAGATCATACCCCTACATCTAGTGTTCCGGTTACTGAAAACTCTTGCAAAAAAGCTCAAATGGAAAGTAATGATATTGATATGAGTACACTAGAACGAGACCCTGGTTTGCGTTGTCAAGTTTATGATTATCCTATCAATCAACAAGATACAATTCGACGAGCTTATATGAATCTTGGTCCTAATCTAGAAAAGAAAATCATAAACGTAGCTTTCAAGATTCTTGATTTAAGTTATATCCTTGGATTGAATATTCAAAGACTCTGGATGCAGCATTTTGTTTCCCTTGTTTTTTGTTTAACAGGCCATCTGGACTTGGATACCATGGTCAACAAGCATTTACCATAGATGGTCTCACAATTGGAAAAAAGTGGGTGGAAAAACATGTGGCTTCTTGATGCATATGGGAACTCAATGTACTTTATTCCACAATGTTGCACAAAATGGATGGGAGTATTTATTGAATGACGCGCAAGTATACAAAATGTATTTGAGAAGTTCACAACTGAAGCGCGTGAGAAAAAACAGATTGAGATTGACGGCCTCTATTTATTATGTCCGTTGGTGTGCCTTTCAAGCAGTTGCATTTAGAGGCCACAACTAAAAGTTAGATTCCATTAACAGGGGGAGTTTTCTTGAAATGTTGGAGGCACTTGTTGAGTTTAGCGCCGAGCTTAAAGAGTTATTTTGTCGTGCTCCCAGATATGCATCATATACATCACAGTTGATTCAAAAGGAAATTTTGAATCTTATACATCAAATAAGGTGAGACGAATGATTTGTGAGGAGATTGGTGGTGGAAGGTTTTGTTTACTTGTTGACGAAGCATGGGATGAGTCTCATAAAGAACAAATGTCTCTTGTTTTGAGATTTGTTAATAAAGAGGGCTTCATTATAGAGCGTTTCTTTGGAGTCATGTATGTGACACTGCAGCATAAATGCTCAAGGATGCAATCTATTCTCTGTTATCACATTACAACCTTGATCTATCCGTGAACAAGAGTATGATGGTGCAAGCAATATGTGAGGTCTGTTCAAAGGTTTGCAAGTCTCGATTTTAGAAGATTGTAAATACGCATATTATGTTCACTGTCTTGCTCATCGGTTGCAATTGGCATTAATGGCCACCTCTCAAGGAGTTGTAGCATTGCGTATGTTTTTTACAACTTTGTATTTAGTTGTCAAGGTTGTTATTGCTTCCTCCAAACGCACTGACCAACTACGAGATGCACAAGTTGATGAAATTGCATACTTGATTTTTGTTGATGAATTGGAGACCGGTAGAGGTCTCAATCAAATTGGTACATTACAACGAGTCGGAGATACTAGATGGAGTTCTCATCTCAAATCAGTTTCTAGCCTAGTTAAGATGTTCAGTCCAACTTGTGAGGTTTTGGTCAAAAAATTTAAGGAAGTAAATGGTTCAAGCAAAGGAGTTGCAGATTCGGCATATGAGACTATGACTACATTTGAGTTCATATTTGTCTTGCATCTTCAAAAAGAAATAATGGAGATCACTGATTTACTTTGTCAAGCTTTACAAAGGCAAGATCAAGATATTTTTAACGCATTGAGGTTAGTTGCATCTACCAAAATGTTTATTGCAACTAATGAAAGATGAAAGCTGGGATGCTTTGCTTTGCCTTGTTACGTCATTTTGTCAGGTATATAACATAATGATCATAATATAGACTTCTTCTCGACTTGTTTTCTTGTTAGGTACGCAATATAGATATTCCTGACTTGTCTTCTTCCTACTTTAGTAGAGGGGTTCGAGATCGTATAGAACATTGTGATCATACAATTGAGCATTATTACCGAGTGGATATCTTTTATGAAGCAATTAATTGTCAATTAATGTAACTAGATTATCGGTTCAGTGATGGTTTCATGGAGATGTTTCGTCTTGCATCAACTCTAGATCCCAAAAATTTGCATCAGACTTTTAAAAGTCTTCATGTACAATAACTAGTAGAGAAGTTATATCCTGAAGATTTCAGTGATCATGAGAAAACAATTCTGAAAATGCAACTTCGACATTATGCTATTGATGTCGTTCAACATATAGATTATAAGAAATTGGCATCTCTTGCAGAATTATGTCAATGGTTGGTAAGGACTAAAAGAGAAACCACTTTTGATCTTAGTCATCGATTAATAAGTCTATTACTAACTCTCCCAGTTTCTACCGCAATAACTGAGAGATCATTTTCAGCAATAAACATTATGAAAACAAAAATACGAAATAAAATGGATGATGAGTTTCTAAACGACTTGTTGCTTTTGTTTATCGAAAGGGAAGTTGCTGAACATATTAAATTGTGGAAATTATGGAAGACTTAAAAGCCTTAAAGAGTTATATATCATAAAACACCCGGATATAACTTGGCAAATCTAAGGAAATCATACAAATTATGTCTCTATAGGTACAAGTCACCATAAATATCATTAATTTTGATTTTTCCACTTTTGAATTAACAAAAGTTAGTATTCGTTTAAGGTTGCGATTGATACATATGGGATAAGGATTACCATACCAAACTATGTCAATATATCTCACTCGGAGGTATTGCGTTTATGTTTGCATTTCATTATAACTAATTGTATAGATTACCAAAAGAGATTCAGGATCAAAGAATGATGACAAAAAAATATAATTACCAAGAGAAAATTATTGAAATCGCTTTTGTAACAACAACAAATGGACAGTCGGAGAATATGAATGATATTGATATATATTTGGTTGACGAATCTATCAATCCAAAGACTCCTTTTGATGTTGTAGTTTGGTGGAAAGAAAATGCTTACTTATAACATTTCACTACAACAACATTAGATTTCATAGGATGCCTTAAATCTCTAAGCGTCCTAATATGATACTTTGTAGGATGAAACATAAAAATGTCTTATCTAAAAGAGTCGCTATATGTTTATATGATGGTTCTGGGCATCTTAACAAATTTTTGTGACGATTTTAAAATAAAGTGTCGTATTAGTTATTTTATACGACACTACTTAAAAAATGTCGTATGAACACAAGTGCTCTATAAATAGATGAGTTTATGGGACACTTCTCAAAATGTTTCTCTAAAATAACTAATATGACACTTTATTTAAAAAAACATTCTAAACAACTTGTTGAAACACCAAGAAACGTCCTATAAATCTATTGTAACCTTTTTAGATAAGACGTTTTATAATTTGGTTCTATAACTTAAGTCTTATGAAGTATTTCATTCGTCAAATTAATGTAACTACTAAGGGGCCGTTTACTAAACGCTTACCCGGGTAAGTGCTTACCAAGTTATATTACCTTATTGGAGAAATATAACAAGTACCAAAAATCTTACCCGGTAAGAGCGAAGACAAGAAAAGCAATGACCAAGAGTCTTACTCGGGTAAGTGATTGCGATGAATCTTACCACGGTAAGCGCTTACCGGGTAAATTGTTGCATACGATGCCGTTTTTGTGACTAAAATCTTACCCGGTAAGTAAGTGATAGTGTTGAATTTCGTCGGTAAGCACTTACCCGGGTAAGATTTGGTAAACGGCCCCTAACTCACGAACTCAACCCAACCCAACCCGTTTCAACTCGCAATGGTTGGGTTGAGATTTTCCAAACCGTCATAATTAAGTTGGGTTGCAAAAATGTTGTAAACCACCCAATCCAAACCGCATACACCCCTAAAGATGAGTGAGAGAGAGAGAGAGAGAGAGAGAGAGAGAGAGAGAGAGAGAGAGAGAGAGAGAGAGAGAGAGAGAGAGAGAGAGGGGATATTTGTAAAATACCACAATACCCTTTATTTAAAATTACTAAAACTATTAGTTTCCTTATTAAATCCTTAATTTAATATAATATATGGTTTATATTAAATCACATATCTCATAAATTATATGGTTTTTAAAAGAAGACGCTTATACATAAACAATTTTGTTTAATTTAAAAAAAATAGAAAAACAATTTACAATCATTAATTATTCAAACATCTAGTTTTTATTGAAATTGGGACTTGACAATAACCTCTATCTTAAACAAAAACCGAACTCAAATTTCAACGAGAACTTTCATTAGATGTTTTTGATAGTTTTTAACAAGGTTCAAAATGGCGTGACGACGTGGCGACAAGGTCAAGCCTCAAGTCTTAGGAGTCAAGATCACCACGTTTTTCAAGGCATAATTTATGAAGGCATATCTTTATATCATATAAATTATTATATCATATAAACATATATTTTTCTTATTACTCAATGAGTCAATTACATTAAACAATTTAAAGTAGATTGTACATTATAAATTAACAACTAAGACATTAAAAAAATAAGAAAAATCACATGTTACGTTACAAAGACCGCATATTAGATCATGACGTGTAATTGACTACAGATAAACATAATCAAATACATAATAAACATCTAATTTTAAATATAAAAAACTTTAGAATATAATTAAGATAATCATTGAGCTTTAATATTTTTTTTTTAATTATTATTTTTATAAAAAGTTATATTATTAAATTATTCGTTCTTAAAATTACATAAAATCATTATAACATTGATAGTGACAAAAAAAAAAGTAAAATATTAAAGTCAAGATATAATTCACTACATTACATATATAATAATTAAATTAATCGTTATAAAATCATATAAAAGTACTATTACATCGACAAGAAAAGAAAAGAAAAAAAGCAATATTGAGTAACTTCTAATTGATATAAAGGGAACATAAAAACGAGTTCCATGTGGAGTTTTATGATATTTTTATAGGTTGTTTGAGTTGGTTTCGTCTGAAGAAAGATTCCCTGCAAATTCACCGTTTTCTCGGAACCATTTCTCTCTCTCTCTCTCTCTCTCTCTCTCTCTCTCTCTCTTGCAAGTTACGCAACCCATTTGTTCTTTCGATTCAATATACATAATCATCTGCTTCTGCTCTCTCACTTTTCCATCAATGGAGGAAGCTAACAGTAAGTCCTTCTCATCTACTGCTCCAATTGTTGTTGCTTCTTTTTACTTTCAATCGTACCCTATCTATCTGGCTCTTCCGATCTTCGATTCACACGGATATCTTTCGTAATTCAATCTAATTTTGTGGTTATAGAAGAAATTCTTTGAATCTTCTCTGTGTGATCGCCAATTAAGGTTGAATTTACTTGATGAGATCCATATTCTTTGAGCTTTGCTCAGATGCTGTGTTAGGAATTTGAGTTGGTAAAATCTAGGTTGAGTTACTTCCAGTAATCTATTGAATATTTGTTTGATCTTTGTATGGAGTAGCACTTTAGACTTCCCAACTTAAAGAAAGTGTTAAAAGTTCACTAAAGTATATACGTCATCTGTCCCAAATTATAAAAGGCCCATAATTTGATTTTTGGTGCCAAACCTATTTATCTTAAATTTTATCAATATGGATTCTTGTTGCAAACTGAAACTAAGATTATGGTATGAGTGCTATGTACTTGAAGATATTTTATAGAATAATAGAAATCTATGTCAACATTCAATTCAATAAGAAGAAATGTATATTTTGACATCCAAAGTTGATGTCGGCGTTCTTTTCTTTCGGGGCTTAGAATGATGGAGGGTCTTCTGATTTTAATTCAAAATACTTTAATTTTTGTACTCCTTGTTTCAATGAGTGTCCACATTCAATTTTTGTATGTTGAAACCACCACTGCTACAATTCAAGTTTAATATCGGAATTGATGTTACTTTTAAACAAAAAAAATTTAAATTGTGGTGCTTCCTATATGGTCTAATGTGGTTAACATTACATATAAGAGTCCAAATAGATCCATATCCATCTTGAACCAAAACAAATTGCAGACTTCAAAAATAATCCCATAAGATACTTGCAATGTAAGAGAGGAAGTAAATTTTGTTGTGAAATATCTCAAACACCACCTGGTGGTGGTTGGGTGGTTTTGCATATTCATTGCTTTCTGCAGGTTAGTGTTCTGAATTGAATAATATACTTGTGTGGTTTGTTTTTAACATCATTAGGTAGAGTCCTAAGTATATCATTAGTGTATAACAAGGATATCTATCTTAAGTAGGATACAGTTGGGAACTTCTTTATTAAAGCCAATTAGGAACTAGTTACAGAAGTTTGATCATTTAGTTTTTTGGTTGGGCGTATCTGTATATAGTTTTTTCCCGTGATTTCATTATATTTTTCTGTTCCTTTCTACTGATGTTCATACTAACTTTTTGATTTTCATTGTTAAATAGTTGTTGAAACTAAAGACAGAACGATCTCTGTTGCTTCAGCTTTTGCTGGCCACCAGGAAGGTTAGATAAGATTCACTATTAAGCATTTTCTTTTGCAATTCAGTTGGTTGAATTTGAGTTTACATGGATGCCTTTACATATCTTTATCTTTTCATTACTATTATAACTCACTTTGGTGCACAAAATTGCAATCTATACTTGTGTTAGTAGAAGAATGTCTTAAGACTTAAATAATGAAAATATCCAGAACATGCCTCAAAAATCAACTCTTAGCTTCCAATTGAAGTACGTCTTGTGGACCCAAATCCCCAAAGACTTTGCAAGTTACATGTGATAAGAAGCATTACTAGATTACATCTATAGGTAGTTATGGATATGAGTTTTATGTCTATTCATACTTTTCAAATTGTACCTAAATGAAAGCTATTGCAATTTTTATGTGATCGAGGGGGTATTAGATTACATCAGTAGTTAAGGAATAAGAGTCTCGAATCTCTTTTGCTTTCCATATTGGACCCAGTGCATGTATTTTAGTACTTTAACTGCAATTAGATGCATATATTCTTAACAAAATCTACATTGGATGAACATGCCTACAAAAAATGATGTGGTGTATTTTAATATGCTCAGATACTCCCCTTATTTTTTGATCCTCTCTCTCTTCTTGTTTTTATTATTGACTTATTTTGTTATGACTTCAAATGCTACTCCCTTCATTCAGAAAAGTAAAGCCATCAATTAACTTGACACATAGTTGAATAAAAGTTTTTGACTAATGATCATATACTTAGGCACAAGATCGTGTGAGAAGGAGAGTTAAGGTGAGAAGCGTAAGAAGGGATCTGGACCCTTGATCACCTTTAATCTCAAACCCACCCATGAATTGCGCTGCATACGGGGATTTATTTGGTGCATCGCAGTGCATCTCATCTCGGTGCATCTCATCCTAATATGCATCCAAGGGTGGAGATCCCTTCTTACCCTTCTCACCATAACTTCACTTCTTACCAGAACCCAACCCCATATACTTATTACTTAATAGTTAATATAGCTCTTAATAAGATAAAACTGAGAAAACTTGTGGATCACAACAATTCCACCAATATATTTTAGTATTTTTAATGGGCAAAGAGGAAAGTTTCATACAATCTTTCAATGAACTTTTTTGGAATGGATACACACTCATAAAATATATTATACATACATATATATTCTAAATATTTATCGTATGTGGGCGTGCGTGACTCTTTCTAATACTTTTTTTAACGCCGAACCTGCAAAACGTATCACACTTTATACCTCTATCCATTCCCATGCTTCATGGATCATGCCATAATTCTTTTAAAAAAATTGCGCATTGGCTTTGTGGTTGGTTGTATTTGATTATGGTCATCCGATTATATGCTCTAAGATGGTGAACGCATGTTTGGTTAGATACGAGTGATGTGTTAGCGTAATAGTTGTGAAGTCTGTATTTGGTGATTGCAAGCAGTTGTACAGGACAGAGACCACAAATTCTTGACAAGAGCTGTAGAAGAAGCATATAAAGGAGTAGATTGTGGAGATGGAGGTCCATTTGGTGCAGTTGTTGTCTGCAAGGATGAAATTGTTGTCAGTTGTCATAACATGGTTCTAAAACACACTGACCCAACTGCACATGCAGAAGTTACAGCAATAAGAGAGGTTAGACTCATTTTTACAGAGATTTATATGAATCATTTAAGTTTTGATGCTCCAAGTATTATAATTTTCGAGATCAATGTGTTATGTGCTCTTTTTGAGATTTGATGAATTGTTGATGTGTTATGCTTACAAATACAAGCCATGCTAAGTTTGTGTTCCATTCATTGGCTTTTTCTTCTATTTATCATCTCCATTTTGTTGGTCCATTTCCATTAATTTTTCCTTGCATCATGGAAATGGGACGAACAAAATGAAAATTGAAGATGTAAAATATCGCCAAAATGAGTGAAAACTTAAGAGTTTTATCATCTTCCATGTTCACTTTTTCTAACTTCTAATGGTGTAGTAGCTTCTCTATATATTATATTCACAATTCACCTTCTGTTCCACCTTTGGTATTTGTTATTTGATTTATGACATTTCTATTGGCGTACTAAGCATAATGTGAACAATGTGTTCATTACTATAATATTTACCAGCTCATTGATCTTGGGAACATGCCATGCCCTTAGCCTTAGTTGGAAGCTAAGCCAAAGCTAAGCTTGTAGGCTTGTAGAGAAAGCTATTGTGCAGGTATACCAACAATCCATGTTCATGAACAGTCTCCTTCGAACATCTGATTCACCTTAGGTCGGACACTTCACTTCAAGCTTTAGCAATCAGACTGATTATATTACATTGCAACCCTGAGCTGATCTTGAGTTTGTTCATAATGTCAATCTTGTTAGCTTTGGTAACGGTCATGCCATAGAAGGATTTAAGGGAATGATTTTTTGTTATTAAATTTATCATTTTCTTATAGAAAAATATTTGAACTTTATATCATTTCATCTAATGCCCTTGTCAGTAAAAATAGAGACCCACATCTATAAATATTGTTTCACCTCTAATCTATAATATTAATACCATGTGAAAAAATTATTGATGCCTGAGATCGGTATGTGAGTCGAGTACTATGCGTATGTATCATAAAGTCCTATCCTATAAGTAGATTTCCCCAAAGTCATATTTACTTGGTAAGAATAAACCCATAGTTGAACCTGATTCTTAAACACCCAAAATATAGTTTAAATGAATGCAACAGATTCTTTTAATTATGATGCCCGATTGAAATGTGATCAACTTTTTACTAGAAAATCATGATCAGAAAGGGGTGGAATCCCCCCTACTAACTAGATTTTGACCTATTTGCAGTAGGAAGTCAGAAAGGGACAATTTTTACAGAAAACTGGAAGATGGTTCTAGTGACCGTAAATATTCTTTCATATGATAAACTGGATATTTTATTTGATTTTTCACAAATGCCGGAGTTCTAAGGGTTAACAGCTCCATTCAAACATGTAACTTTTTTGAACATCTGAATACTAACATGATGGAATTCTATGGGTGAAAACCAAAATAAATTATAGCTTTTTCAACTTTAAATGCATGGAACAACTTGGAAGCTATCTTATACGAACCATCTAAACTAACAAGGCCATAAGGAACCCAAAACAAGAGGAGCCCTAAAAGGGTGAAAGGTTATACTGTGTGTGCACAATCTTTAAGAAATAAAAGTAAGATGAAATTGTGTGTACCAAAAGTGCTCTAATGTCAAAACTCAGAAGACCTACATTTGTTTCTTAGATGATTATAGATTTATTGCTTTGGTCTCTACGTCTAATTATATAATTGGCTCAAACTGCGGATTTAATGTTTAGATCACATTTAGTACATTTAAGTAGCAATGTTGTAGAGCTGTTTTCTTGAATGTGGTTTGGTGGATGGGGGATGATTCTCTTAATTACAAAGTTTTCTCTTAAAGTTATCTGCTTCTCCTTTCAAGATATGTTAAAATTGCATGTAAATAAATGCTCTTGATGAAATTGATCAACTCAAATAAATCGTCCAACAACAATTTTCTGGAGATGCTTCTGGATTGTTGCTAGTATGTACCCTTAGATAGCAGATGATTCTCTTGATCAATTATACAGGGTCAGGGTCAGGGTCAGGGTCAGGATCAGGGTCAGGGTCAGGGTCAGGGTCAGGTTCAGGGAAAACCTCAAAAAAAAACTGAAGAACACCGTGGGAGCCCTCCATTTGGACGGTATGCACAAATGCATATTGGTAATTTGTAACATGCACACGTGCATATGTACTTGTGCATAGATTGATAAAAAACAGCTTCAATCTCTTGTATGCATTTGTGCATACCGTCTATGCACAAATGCATACCGTCCAGATGGAGCGCTCCTAGGGTGTTCTTCATTTTTCTCCTTTTTTTGAGGTTTTCCCCTGAACCTCCCTCTCTCTCTATATATATATATATTCTGTGAAAATTATCAGCATCTTATTTCAAGCTAGGCTCTAAAAGGTTTAGGAAGTGTGAATAGCATTCAAAATCATGGGTCTTCGATGGAATTGATTTGGATGTAAATCGATATGTATCATTAACAATGTTCGAAATCCCTTTCTTGATTTGTGGATCATATATATATATATATATATATGCTATAAGACAGTGGATTATCATCACCAATTCTCATCTTCTCTTATTAAAGTATCAGCTTCTTGTAAGAAGTCAGGAACTCAAGAAACTGTAACTGGTAAGATCGTGTTTGTTAATGAAATAAAACTTAGTTAAAGGAAAAGCAACAAGTAAAGTTCCCTACTTTAGTTTCTGACAGTATGTGATCCTAACTTTTATGAATATAGTGCAAGCGAACACTAGTGGGGTTGTTTGTTTACCTCTTAACAGTTCCATTAAGAAGCAACCTCTGAATCGCTAAGAGGTGAATCTTGTTTGGCAAAAACTAAGTCTGCCTCTTAATGGTTTCAAAACCCTCTGAATCTTTTTGTATCCTGGACCTCTCTTAACCATTAAGATCCCTGATTACATCCTGAACAATTACCAAACAGTTATATTTTATTTTGCACTATATCATAAGAGCCTCTTAATCATTCTGACCACTTAATCATTCTGCACCAAACCATTCAACAATCGCCAAACAGTTCCTTAAGTTTTAGAGGATGATGTTTCCTGTCTTGCTCTTTAACTTTTGATAGATTGTGTATATCTTTTTCATATTCTTGGACTTTGTCAAACTATCATGGTTTGTGAATTTGGCCTTCTTATCGTTGTTTCTATTTTACTTTATTTTATTTTTTTAATATTATTTTTATCGCATGTATCAGGCGTGTAAAAAGCTGAACCAAATTGAGCTCTCCGACTGTGAGATATATGCCTCTTGCGAGCCCTGTCCTATGTGCTTTGGCGCCATTCATCTTTCAAGAATCAAGGTTCGGTCGTTGGCCGATATCCGTTCTAATATTTCCAATTTTATATGTCTTCCACATATTAGAGTAATATAGAGTTAATTACCATCAAATGCTAATTTCTCTTGCCATAATGCATGTCTACTTCCTCAAATGCCCTGTTTTAGACAATACTTTTACCATAATTACATGTGATTTTACACTAGAGCCCATCTCTCTCTCTCTCTCTCTCTCTATATATATATATATATATGTATATATATATATATATTAATATATAGAGGGGCGTTATTATACAACCCTTTATATTCGTACAATCTTTACAACCAAATCATGAGCGTCCATTTGATCATCTAACGGTTAGGATTTAGTCGGTTGTAACTACCTGTAATTAAAAAAAAACAAAAAAAGAAAATTGAAAGGAAATGAATGGTGGATAAGTGGGTTGCATGGGTTATAAGATTCAAAGGGGTTGTATTTGAACACCCCTCTATATATATATATATATATAGAGAGAGAGAGAGAGAGAGAGAGGAGGGGTTTAAGGGAAACTATCAAAAACATGAAAAACTATTGAAGACTCTGGTAGCCATTCATTTGGACGGTATGCACATGTGCATATAAGTAATTGAAGTTTTTTTTGGTTCTTATGCACGTGTGCATACCGGACAAATTGCTTACAAATTACTTGTATGCACATGTGCATACCGTCCATATAAGCTTCTCGGTTTTTCATTTTTGTTTTTTGCGGTTTTCCCTTGAACTCGACTCTATATATATATATATATATATATATATATATATATATATCAAATTAAACTTATAACACAAGAAAGTAACTTATACAACTGATATTATGCTATTAGATAATGTTGGATCATGCTTCTAAATTAGACTTAGAATGTCGGTTAATTCAAATATTAATCAAGTATTTATTCTCTTTTGTGTGGGTGCGCAGAGGTTGGTTTATGGTGCTAAAGCCGAAGCCGCCATTGCAATTGGGTTCGATGATTTCATTGCAGACGCATTAAGAGGCACTGGATTTTATCAGAAGGCTAATCTAGAGATCAAAAAAGCCGATGGCAATGGAGCCATTATTGCCGAACAAGTATTTGAAAACACCAAATCCAAGTTCTCTATGTATTAATGATCCCATTTATCTAACATTCAACACTCTCACTCTCACTCCATTCCATCCCATTATATCATCATTCACAACTGCAGAAATCTCAACTTTTCTCTGCATTACACGACACCGATAAAAACCTTCCATATGAACGTGTTTTAATGAACATATTTAAAATTCCAAGTTGCAATTGTTTTCATTGTTTTTTTTGAATGGTTGGAAATTTTGTATAAGTTTTTTCTCTTAGCTTTATGGGAGGAATCTAGTGGTTCCTAGGGATGTAAATCAAACTAAAGGAGTCCAGTAGAATATATTCTACTGTGGGTGGGGGTGAGGTTTGGGAGGTAAGACGTATAGAGACCTGATTTTTACCATACAGATATATGCAGACATGACATGTAGTTTAAAAATAGAGTGACTAGTTCCTAAGGGATATATTACATGTAGTTGTGGTTGTATTGTGGAATTAGTTGAGAAGCCATGGTACTAGAGGTAGGCAAAAGTCACCTCCAATGACAAAATGTAATTTTATAAAGTAAAGAGGCTTTTTGTAATTTTTTGAAGAGATAATGGTTAAAAATCACAAGTTTGATACTTCAAGGGCCAAATATGTAATTTGTTAAAACTCCTAAAACATGTAGTCGTGTGATCTAGATCTGTTCTAAGAGTTTACCAAATTACATTACCTTAACAATAAGGCCTTGTTTGTTTTTTCATTTTAAGCTCTTAATCACCACTTATGTCTGATTCGTTTAGGCATTTCATAACCATTTCCGAACTGAAATCAGACTTCAGACTTCGGACCTCTTAAAAAACAAACGCCACCTAAGTGTTTACTTTAGTTACATTACCTTATCGGATTAAAATGGCAAGGACCGAAATTCATACCCGTTAAGAGCAATGGCAAAAACTGAGAGTCTTACTCGGTAAGTGATGGTGACGAACCAAACGACCTTTGGCCTAACGATATACAGACTTCTGGCTTTCATGGGAGGTAAGGGTTTAAACTTGTTGCATTTGCCGTATATACAATATTATATACTTCCCCTTTTGAGTTTATTTGTAGTAATGGACTAACGGTCATGGTTGAACTAGTCCCCTTGGAAAATTGCGTAATGTAAATTCCCATATCTTTATTGTTAATGTAATGCGCCTATTCTCTATTCTCTTGTCATATTCCAAAATGAAATCAAAATATCAAAAGGAATCACTAATTCAAGACCAAAATATTCCAAACACCCATCTCTCTTTGTTACCAAAAGTTCATTGTTTTTTCTTGTGAATTTTTAATAATATGGGGTTGGGTTTATGTGAGAAATGTCTTTTTCATGAGAAGTGTCAGACATGGAATCTTTCACATAATATAACATGACCATCATATAACACATGTGAAGATACCCTTTATTGTGTTGTTGGCATGTGGAAATGATTGCCTTCATGGAAACCTGTGAGGGTACAAATTCAGTGCATGTAACATTCACCATATAAAAAGTACTTTAACCACTTCTTATGCTTCTCGGTTCTCATTAAAAATACCTTTTTCTCTCACATGATCTCAAGTCTCTGTTAGTAATCTTGAATTTTTATCACGCAAAATAAATTTTTGAACCTTAGAATCGATATTACATTGCAAATTAATACTTATACGTTGTAAGACAATCAAAAGAATTATAATTTGCGAAAATGGACGACTAAGACCAGCTATGGGAATGTAAACATAAGAAGAATTGTAGAACTTAGACTATCTTTTGTTCAGAATCGTCTTTTTTATCAGTGTTCTAAAAGGCTCGTCATGGCTCATGACACACCATGGCATGATGTATGATTTCTGCAAGGTGTTATATGATTCTTGTACTGTTTTTAACAATTCTTTAATTTTTAGTTTATAAATCTAATTTATATTATTCAATATCGTTAAATAATTTAGTAATAGCAAAAAGTATGTGTACGCATATATTGTACCTATGATATATATATGTGCTATGAGAAGCGAAGCCACCTTATTATGACTTCTAAGACTTGAGGCTTACCCCAATTTTTACAAGGAAAAATTGTGTGAAAATGCAACATACTTCAATCCAATTCCTATTTTGTATAATGTAATTCCAAATTTTCATGTTGGTATAACGGATATAAAGTTTGAAACATTTAAGTACATACTAACATATGATAAGGCTTCAAAATACAACGTACTTCGATCCAATTCCTATTTTGTGTATCATATTCTAATTTAAATGTTTAAGATATCAAATTTTGAGACACCAAAAAATCTAAAGGTAAGATTATAGGAGATTAAAGATTGTGGTTTTGTTTTTGAAGTTCTCTTCTACACAAAAACAGGGATGCTACATAATACACTTTTTCTAAACACAAACAACAATAAAAAAACTAAACTAAAATGGATTACACCACCATATGCCCACTAAATCGAACACGAAACATCCGTTTTTATCCTGTTTTAAGTTTATTTTTTTGTGTTGAAAATGAGGGTCGTGATGAGAGCGGATAAATGATCTCGTAAAGATTTTGGAAGAAGCCTCGATCATAAATGTTGTTCTTGATGATCTCCACGTCTTCGAGATGTGATCTTTTAAAAAAGGATTTCCATTTGCTCTCCGGAGGCTTTATCTCTTGGCTCAAATCACCTAAACTAGCTTTAAGTGCTTCTGCACTTGCCTTTGCTTCTTTCACCTTCCTTTGCCAACTTAAATAGTCTTGCCATTTGAAGGTCTACAAACAATAGAACATGTTCAATGGTAAGTCATACTGTAATCAGGAATTATATTATTGCTTTAACTTGTATATTACAATGAAAGAATACAGGGATATATATATACAGGCAGAAAACCTAGACAAAGAGAAACCCTAAGGGCCCATGGGCTAACTGGGCCTAAGTAAACATATTTGCATTCTAAAACATATATATCAAACCAAACCAAACTAAACGAGCCCAGTATATCCCAACCAGAGGTGGGGATGCGAACGTATGCAAACTTGACCTTTACCTCAAAGAGTAGAGCAGTTGTTGCCATTTGGAAGTTTGAAACAGATAAACCAAACAAACCCAAACCCAGTTTATCCCATCCGGAGGTGGGGTCAAGAGAGGGTAAGATTATGCAGGCTTGACCTCTACCTCAAAGAGTAAAGCAGTTGTTTCTGTGAAGACAACGGATATTTGGAAAGTGTTTGGACCCCAAATAAAATAAGTACTAATGAAGTGACTCGTTTCTACCACTTATTTGTCCTTGTAAAATGATATTATGTAAGGGCTTGTTTGTTAGTAGTTTATGAGACTCGCAGCTTATTCGGTCAGCTATACATGACTGTTTGGTAGTTGGTTAATGATATAGAAAATGATGACTTAATCAATAAGCTTAGAACGGGGAGCTTTATGCAAAAAGCCAAGTTTTTTTCAAACCAACCGCTCTCAATTAAAAAGCATGCTCCTTCCATCTATGAAAGAACTCTCTCAAACAAAAACTTTCCAATCTATACATAGATTAATCCACACAGACATTTTTATCCATACAGCCATACAAGACTTAATGGAAAACCAACCAAACAGCCCTATGGTCTCCATGTGATTGGTATATCAAAATGACAAAATAATTTATTAATTTCTACGCTTTGAGCAAAAGGCTCCAATATTAAAAAAATGGAATATTGTCTTGCTATTTTTGTGTAAAGGCTCCATCATCATAACGGATTCTGTTACAGCAGAAGCTTATAGAGCGTGTAGAAAATAAATTACATTTTGCTTTTATTATGATGCATCGAAAGTGCTACGCACCCCGTTCCATAAAAATTGCAAAAATCACCATTTCACGAAAAGCCATATTAATTGCAAAAATTTCTCTTCTTGACAAATTTGTAAGCCTGAATTACCTATTTTGCCATATATCATAACGATAACATTAATGTTATCAAATTTTCCCATAATATTCACCTATTTTGTCATTGTTGAGGGGTATTTTCGACACACAACATGACGAGAATAGTAGTATAATAAGTTAGATAAGCAACGATACCTCATTAGTGGTAGTATTGCTAAGACAAAGGCTTGCATGGTACCCGAAGAAACCCGATAGAAGCAGAGAAACTATCGCCAGAAACACCATTAGAAGGATCTGAGTATTGTAAGAGGCCAGTAACCACTGTTGCAACAAATAAAAAAGTTATTACAATAGCTGATCAATTTAGAAGCAAGTAGAATATATATATATATATATAGAGAGAGAGAGGGAGGTTCAAACGAGAATGGAACCTATTTGCGAGAATACGAGAATGGTCGTTCATGTACTAAATCACTCAAAAATCCGGGCGACTTTCCATGCCACTTAACCCGCCCCAAAAGTCGCCCGCTAACCGTTAGTGCAAAAACATATATGATTTTCTACTGTTCTCTTATTTCCTTAAATAGGTATCATTCTCATAAGAACCCGCCCCTATATATATATATATATATATATATATGTATATATATAGAGAGAGGGGGGGAGGGGGAGGGGGAGGTTCAGGGGAAAACGCTAAAAAAAGAGAAAACTGAAGAACACCTTGGGAGCTCTCCATCCAGACGGTATGCACAAATGCATACAAGCGATTGAAGCTGTTTTTTTCTATGCCCCAGTGCATATGCACAAATGCATGTTACAAATTACCAGTATGCATTTGTGCATACCGACCAGATGGAGGGCTCCTAGGGTTTATGCATATTGGCACTTTGCTCACTCCCATTCTGTTGAGCAGTGATCCATAGATTTATAGTCACTACTAAACTAGCGAAGTTTGATGAAGAAGTAATATGACTTCAAAACCTTTTGATCCTCCCAACATCCAAAAATGAAGGAAATACTTGCTTAAAGAACAAACAGACAAAATCTTTGACCTTTTTAATGTTAAATTACAGCAAATTACTATAGAAAGATTGTGATTGAATAGATTTCTCAGATGATGATTATGAAACTAGATTTACCAACAGTATAGAATTGTGGTTGAATTACTAATAATCGTGTTTAAAGATATTGGATATAGAATGTAGCTTTGGTGTTGTTATATTTTTTTGGTAAGTTTTCAGTTGATACGGGAGGTAAAGCAAACAAAGAAGAGAGTAGAGATCGATAAAGATGTAAGTGGATGGATTTCTTTTGTGGTATTGTTGTGCATACCCCCTCCATTTGGACAGTATGCATTTGTGCATACCGTCTATGTACAAATGCATACTGTCCAAATGGAGGGCTCCCAAGTGTTCTTCAGTTTTCTTTTTTTTGAGGTTTTCCCATGAATATATGTATATATATATATATTAGAGATAGGGAGGGAGGTTCAAGGGAACACCCCCAAAAAAATGAAAAACACCCGGGTAACCATTCATCTGAACGGTATGCACATGTGCATACAAGTAATTGAAGTTGTTTCTTGGTTTTCATGCACGTGTGCATGTTATGCACCTGTGCATACCAGACAAATTGCTTACAAATTACTTGTATGCACATGTGCATATCGTCCAGATGAACGGTTACCAGGGTGTTCTTCAGGTTTTTTTTGCGGTTTTCCATTGAACCTATGTATAGAGAATCAGGTTCTGGGGAAATCGCAAAAAAATGAAAAACTAAGGAACACCCTGGTAGTCGTTCATCTACACGGCATGCACATGTGCATACAAGTATTTTGTGACAAGCACATGTGCATGAAAACAAAACCAAAAAACAGCTTCAATTACCTGTATGCACATGTGAATACAGGTAATTGAGGCTGTTTTCAGTACATAGTACATACCGTCCAGATGAACGGTTATCAGGGTGTTCCTCAATTTCTCATTTTTTTTGTGATTTTCCCCTGAACCTCCCTCCCTCTCGGTATATATTTCAATTGAAACTATTCATCTAAACAACAGATATTCCATAACTAACCTGTACAATGTGCGGAGCCAAACTCCGGAATGAATTTTCTATGCCATAATATGCTGCAATGAGAACACAAATACGGATTCAAATCAAGATTTCAGTATGAGCATATAATAACAAACTAAAGATATTCTAGACATAAATCGTACCTGTTAAAATATATACGACTTCTAGTTCTTTCATTCGACCAGCAAGAACTAGACCAATTGCAACTGTCCCATATACACAAAGAAAGAAATGCCTGTGGAGTGAAGTTGCATCATAGGTTTAGACCAGAGATAGGTGTCAAAACTAGTCTATAATACTCCAAGAAACCAGTGAAGTTGCATCATATGTTTTCTACTTCAATTTTATTTTTTCGGTTCAATTAGTTGTAATGTTTTTAGTTCAACAAGTATAGAAGAAAATAGAAGCACACCAATACGATACATTTATAATTTCTGTAAGATCATTAAAAGCTAGATTAACTCACCAAAGAAGAAACATTACAAAGTAAATCGTGTTTTTCTCCCCAATGCAATTATTCTGGAGTAATAAGAAACATGATAAATCACATTATTCTTATTGTACGAGAAGACATTTTTCCTTATAACAGATAAGAGGAAAGTTCAAATGCGAACTCAAATTTGGTTGTGAACGTGGGGACAAATGAGAGCGTGACACATGTCATATTCGGGCTGAATAATGAAGGAAAATATTCAGACTGAATAATACTACGTTCAGTCTGAATATTTTCCTTCATTATTCAGTCTTGAATATGACACGTGTCACGCTCTCATTTGTTCTCACGTTCACAACCAAATTTGAGTTCTCATTTGAATCCGCCGCCCCTAACAGATAAAGAATAATGAAAGAATAAAAATCATACCATCCATCCACAATGATGATCAAACCGAGCAACACAACGATCACATATGCTGCAATGCTTGGACCGAGCAGGTCTGAGTAACGAACAAATAATTAAGATTTTAAAATACTAAAAAGTTTGCAGCATCTATTCCAAGAAGATAATTGTGTAAGACTCATATAAAAAGATAATTTACATACTTCAGAATTTTGCAGGTCGAACATTCTTTCTCAGAATAAATTATGTTGTCATAGGGATATACAGAGAGATATTTAGATACATTCTCGGCATTGATAGTTCCTGGATCAGAGAAACTAGTCAATAGAAAAAGTAAAATGCCCACACTGACAGCCAACAAGCTTGTGTATCTGCAAAGAATATATAAAGTCCAACAAAAAAGAATATCATTTATAAGCGAAAGGTGACAAAGAAAAAGAAATAAAATTGACTTTATACCTGTGATATCCACCTATATAATGACCAGGAATATAATTAAAAATTGAGTACACGATCAAGTAATAAGTACCACCAACTATTGCCAAGTACATTGCCTGCAAGAAAAAGGGAAAAAAAATTATACGTCCCATTAAATTAAATAAATAATGGAAGAAGAAAATACAATGACGTATGCCAAAAAAAAACACAGACTTATATCCCAACTTTGAGTTTTGGAACCACTTATGTTTCTTAATGAACCAGCAACAATTCCGATTTTTTTCTACCCCTGGATTTCTTTCAAAGAAATAATGTATAAAAATACCATAAATAACCATTCTTTTTCCCTCAACTTTCTTCCCTTTTACCGCAAAACCTTGTATAATTGGGAACTGTTTCTGATTTACCATCTTTTTCGTGCATCCATCATTTACTGTTTTCCATTTACCATCTCTTACATTCCTACATCATCTACTTCAAAATAGGTCCTAAGGGGAGAATGGGAAAAATGTCAGATAATTCTTATTAGATTAAGAGACGTATGTTGCCCATTTTTCCTTTCAGTACCTTGATATATCCTCTGCTACATTAACATACTTCTTAATTTATGTTCTGATGAACGATTACAGACTATCTTTTTCATCTCAAGATAACCAATAATTGGGGCTGTTTGTTTACCTCTTAACAGTTCCATTAAGAGGAAATCTCTGAATCGTTAAGAGGTGAATCATGTTTGGCAAAAAATAAGTCTATCTCTTAATGGTTCCAAAAGTTAAGATTCCAAAACCCTCTGAATCATTTTGTATCATGGATCTCCCTTAACCATTCAGAGCCCTAATTTCATTTTGAACAATTACCATACAATTATATTTTATTTTGCACTATATCATACGAGCCTCTTAATCATTCTGCACCAAACCATTCAGCAACTGCCAAACAGCCCCTAATCAGGTTAGGGAAATTTCTGTTTAGAGGTGGTATTTAGAATGGTGGAATTGGAATCTTGAATCTCTAATTTTCAATTGACCTCAAACTCAAAAGCATTTTCTGTTGTGACAACTAGGGCGAAATGCCCAACAAAGATGTGAACGTTCAGATCCCCTAGAAGATCTGTCCATTCATATGCCTCCTGGATGCAATTAGGGGTAAATTTACTCAGAACTATTAGGTTCTGTGTTGGCCGTAAAGCATGATTAAGCCCAAATTAAGAAAATCTTCCAAATTATTCCACACGATTATTCTGATTCCTGAAGACCAAAAAATAAGGATAATTGGATAGTTTCCTTTAAAAAAATATGGATAGAAGAGAACAAAGAATGGAAAAACTGTTATAGGGAAAGCTAGTAACAACCCTAGTCATAGGAGCTAGTAGGATGAGTTCCTCTTCTTTGTTTATCAGGTATGGACTCCAAAGGGACTCTTATTAAGAAAGAAAAGCTTAACTCTCTGTTGCTCATTTTCTTCATTTTTGTTGGAATAAAATAAAGAATAGGGAGCACTTTTAAGATATATTTTTTTCCGTTCATCTACCAGATGAAATGAAACACATCCATTTCCATCTGCATCGAAAGAAATTTCCTAGATTTCCAACTTTGTTTAAAAAAAAGTTATTGTATGGAGATTGTTAATGAGATTGTAGCATTGAGAGAGAGAGAGAGTTGCAAGCATACTTAAGAAAAAAATTCAAAAGCGAAGATAACACAAGGGGTTAAGATTTAAAAAAAGAACTTGGGGTTAGTTAACTCTTGCAATATTTTCAATCAACAGAACTTGAGACTAGAAGTATAAATATTGAAGAGTTGGGATTGATTCAAGAGTATTACAGTCTAGCGTCTATTACAGCATTTTCAGCATATCTAAGTGAATGTGAAGAACAAACAAATGCAGGCTAACTATTTATGCTAAATACTAGCAACTACTGAGGTGGACGAGCACTAATTGACAAAGCCAGACAGCACCATCAGCAGAGCTTTAAAAATATGTTGGAAAAATAGTCATACGAGATAGAGTGCAGCAGCCTGCAGAAAATCCTTGCTCTTATAGTAAGATGTGCTTCAAAAGAACAAGGATTATAGATCTTGGAAGGTTATCGCTGATAACCAATGGGAGGATTCCAGATCCGAATGTTGGTCAACTAGCTATAAAAAGATAGATCTAACCTTCAAAGAAGATATACACATTCAAGTCTTCGTACAGCACCATATAGAGCGCAATAAGTCCCTTGAGAATTAATCAGCTTATTTCAGAGGAAAACAATAAGAGTCAAAGTTGGACTGAGCATCATCACATTTGAATCAAGGAAACCAATCAACTCTGTAATCAATTTCTTTATGCCATTAGTTAATAGGCAATGCGACATGTCCTGTAATCATATTAGTTTCACCATATGTAGGGACTTTTTGATCTTGTAACTTTTATCCACTCAAAAGATAAATGAGGATTGAGGACTTGTTTGATTTTATGGATGGATGGAAGCCATGTGCTACCCAAGAGTGGTAGCAACATCAAGTGACTTATACAGGCGATGGACTCATAATCTAAGGATTTTGATGGAGTACAAACACTAGGAGCATTCTGAGTCTCACAAGTCCTATAATTATCACAAGGGTATTCACATAAGCCATGGGGGAGAATAAGAAAATACAAAAGATAAATGCTTCTCAGTGTAGGACCGCATCAGGCAAGGGATTTTCTAAAGAATGTGATCAATGCAATGCTTGAAAAGTTAGGATAGGGAAGCAAAGCTCGCCAAAACAATCCCCGCCTCACCATTGCCACTTATGCAATGAGTCAAGTTAACTTTAGGATTGCTTGAAGAGAGAAGTTTAACAGAAATGGTAGAACAGTTCCACAAGGAAAGGAAAGAGTCCAGGGATGGACCTAGAAATTTTTTTATATGGTGGCACCATATAATATAGAGAAAAAATAATTACAAAAAGCACGGTTTTTATCGACGTGTCTTCGTGTTTTTATCAACGTTCAATATCACTCGATGTGTTTTCAGCCTAATTCCACCGTTTCGAGGGACTTTTAAGTTTTTTTTATCGATTTCGAGGGATTTTTCCCGTTTTTTGGGTTGATTTCAAGAGTTTTTTTGGTTGATTACGAGGTATGGTTGCACCTTCTTGAACTTCTTAATATCATTCGGTGGCACCTTCTAAAACGATACGATTGAACCTTTCATAAACGTAAAAATTGTAACCTTTCAGAGGAGAAATAATACAGTGGCACGTGTCACCATGTACCCTTCAACAGGCCCGTCTATGAAAGAGACGCCCGATACTGGCACGATCCAAAGGTCAGGGACCATGATCATCCAGTTAAAGAGCCTAAGTTGCAAGGCAAAAAACTACAAGTGGGCAAAACAAAGCATGGACATTTGCAAAGATGCAGGTGACAACGAGGGTGGAGTGGATTGGGGCAGGGAGAGTGTCATAGAACAAGCATTTCAAGTACGGATATGAAATATGTTATATATTTGCTATACAGACTCCCACTTGGTGTTTGTAAAGAAAAATATGCAGGGAAGAGTCAAGAACATCCTAGAAGACACCACAATGCCCAAGGATAATTTAGTATTTCTCCGTTATATTATACTCTTGTATTCTAGATCATTCTTGAGTCTTGTTGTCTTAGTTAGTGAGCAATGTAGTAAAAGCTATAAGGTTCCTTCATCATTTGAAGAGTCGATGCTCTTTCACCTATATGGTCTTGTCAGTGTTAACTTGCTGTGCTAAAATATGAAGGTAGCTTTCAGCTCCTCGTGAAATCAAACACTCTCAAGCACAACTTTAAATACGTCAAATCTGTCTTTTACACCACTCACGGCTTCTTTTTACAAAAACTTTTATCAAGTCAGGGGTCTTCAAAAATAAATCTTATTTACTCCTATGGATAGAAGAAAGGTCTGTGTACATCCTTAACCCCCAAACCCTACCTACAAATTGAAAAGACCAATGTGGTGCAATAATATCCCATGCCACCCTATTCTAAAATAATCAAACTTAATTAACTAGCAGAATAGGGACAGCTATAAATACCCATTGCATCACCATTTAAGGTGGTTACCTTCCTAACACACCAAAAATCCTTGCCGTTATTTTCCCTTATGATCTAAATAATAGATTACGGTATTACCTCTTCCCTTCCCAATTGATTGCCTTGATCACTCCATTTTTCATCTCCCCCTCATTTCCAATATCTCTCTCTGCCAACTACTTGTATCTTAACCTCTTAGAGCATCTCCAATGGAGGTTCTTATAAGAACCTCCTTTTGGTTGCCACCTCATGTCCACCTCATCAAATTAATGACTCTCCAAAAACTCCACAATGGTAGTTCTTATAAGAACCTCTTTTTTGTGGGTCCCATTAAATGAGTTATATTAATATATATTATATAAAGTCAAGAAAATAAAATAAAAAACAAGTAAAATGTCACTTCTCACAAAAATGAAATCATGGTAAGAACCAAGGTTCTTGTTCAAGCACCTATGGCACATTAGGTTCTTATAAGAACACCTCCACAATGGTAGTTCTTACAAGGTATTGCACTTTTTGCTAATAAGAACCTTGCATTGGAGATGCTCTTAAGTAACTTGCCAATGAGCACTGAGCAGCATCGAAAGCTAGACCCCCAACATTGAATCTATCACAATAATGAAAGCAATTATAAATGATACAAGTTACATAAGGAAAACCTGTAAGATGGGGTTAGGCCGATCGCAGCAGTAATACTGCATAAGATAGAGTGCATTGCTACCTCTAGAACCAAACACGAACTCAATAAAACGCCTGTACAATAATGGATACGCAATGTTAGTAAAACCTTTTCTTAGTCAGGCTAACAAAAATTATAACATTTAAGGTAAATAAATAAAGCCCTAAACGTTCACTTTCTTTTTTCAAATTGCATACTTGCATAGAAGGATTTATCAGCCATATACATCATTTCCTAATAACTGGATCAGATCACCTAAAATAAACCATCAATAACTGTCACAATGTTGATATTTTCTATCAAATTGTAATTCCATTTGTTCTCTTGTCCCAAATTGACTTTCATGTTGCTTAATTTGATTAAATATGGATAACAATGATGTGAAATGGAAACATAAGTATGTGATCCATAGATATTTTTGTTCATATGAAATTGAAGAAAGGTAAGTGATATTCTTATCTATTTTGCCTCACATTTAACAACTATTGTTGCAATTGATTGGAAGTTGTACAATTGAGTAACAAAATTACCAAAATTTCCCAAAACTCTATGATCTTCCACTCCTTTAGTCCATGGTAGCTTGAACTCAAGTCTTCAATGGCGGATCAATGTCCCATTATACAGCGACAGAAGTGAACCGAAATTTATGAAATATTCCACACATTTTAAGGGAATTTTTACAGAAACGGTCAATTTTTATTGGGTCAAACACTCGATCAAAATCATAAAAAACCTCACTTCAACATAATGAAAAATAGGGTTTGATTAACTTACCACTACCAGAAGTCATATTTAATTTTTGGAAGGAAACTTACCGGAAGTAATCGAAAGCACCGAAAGTAAGGAAGTTGTGAATGCTTTGGATGAAAGTGCCTTGAAATATGGGCCACTGACCGCAGAGGAAAGATACAACGACCAAAAGTGTTACAAGGCCATGGCACACCAGAAGCCATTGTACGGCCATGAAGAAACGAAGAAGCAAAGTGAAGTAGGAGGGAAGGAGGAGGACGGTGACGGTGACGGTGAAGAAAGGGGATGAATCTGGAGGGATTGACTTTGTCAAGTAAAAGACTCCATTGTTGCTTGTGTTGTAAGCCAGCAGATGCATTACATAGTTGTACTCTAATTACATTTGTTGGTACTCGGAAGACATGGCCAAAAACCATAGTATCAAGCCGTAGTATCAAGGACACGTCTGGCCCCGACTAAAATACCTTGATCCTAAGTTAAATGTGCTCGATTTTGAATCGGCCTGCGACCGACCCAAATCGGTCTTATACTTTTATAAAAAAAAAACTTTTTTTGATAAACTTTTATCGTTACTTTAACATACACTTTAAAATTACGTTTTATTGTAGTTTTGTAATTGGTTTTCAATCAAATACACTTAAAAATACGTTTATTATAGTTTTATAATTGATTTTCAATTAAATACACTTAAAAATACATTTTATTATAAATTTATAATTGATTTTTAAACAGATACATATAAAAATAATTTTTTTGTAAAAATCGGGTCGGGTCTTAACAGGTCCCGGGCCGGGCTGCCAAATCTCTCCAAAAGTGTAACCGGTCCCAGATTTCGGGCCTATAACCGGTCCCTACCGGTCTCGGACCGGGCCTCCGTAGGTCCCGGGCCAGGCCGAGCCCAAATGGCCATCTCTACTCGGAAGGTATTTTAGGAGGTGTTTGGGATTGCTTAAAAAAAACTTATTGACTTATATTTGTGTGGAACCGGTGAAAAGCACTTTTGATTGGTTGGATGGGAAGATAGAAAAGTGTGTATACCGGTGGAAAACTGGTGAAAAGCAGGTTTCAATAAGCTAACATGTAACACCCGGAAATTTCGTATGAAAGGATTATGAGAATAGCATTGTAAGATTATTCTTTATGGCCAAATGGAAGGTTTCAAGTGTATAATGAGGGGTTGCAATGGATTGGAGGAAAAGAACGAACGCCGGACAGAAAACGACCTTCGGTACGTTTTCGGCGACAATGACAGGCTACAATGCCCTTGTCATTGTCGCAAGGCACAGTCGCCAGAACCATCAGATGCCAAAATTCAGATCAAGCCTTTCGGTACACATTCGGCGACTATGACACGGCGACTATGCCAGTGTCATAGTCGCGGGAAGGAGAAATCAGTTAAAAATTCGAGATTTTCGGTACATTCAAGGTGACTATGACATTGGCGACATTGCCATGTCATAGTCGCATGTGACATAGTCGCCCGCATGGTCCAGCAGGCACATTAAGGTGCGATTTTCAGCTCTTCATCTCATTTTATCAGATACGGGTTTTAGCAACGAGAGCAAAACATCAGAGGCGATTTTAGGGTTTGGGTTTTCTTCACCAACCTCCTTCCAAGCATTTATTGCCACATTAAAGAGAAGGATCCAAGTAAGCTTTGGGGTTTAAAGTCTTCAAGTGGTGGTGTTCCTCATCCTTTCAGCTTGCTTGATCAACTTCATCTTCTTAGGAGCTTTTCTAGGGTTTTCCTAACTCTAGCCTTGTGAGTTCAAATCCAAACCTTAAAATCTTAAATACTTGTTATAAATGTTGTCTTTCTTTGGTTTTAAGCTCATGGTTGCAAGTATTTACATTATTGGTTAAGTTTGGAGGTTTTAGGTCAAAATGAAGATTTTGGGTATTTTGGTTTTAAATGATGAAATGAGCATCCTTATGGTTTTAAAACACTTGGAAGGGTTATTTAAATGGCATAATCTTTGGTTTTGGTATTCAAAATAATTTGACCTAATTTTGGTAAAACCGGTATTTGAAAGGATATGGTTCTTGGAATAGTTTTCAAGTTGGGAAAACTACTTATATGTTGCTTTAGATGTATTTGGTCGATAGACTAGTATGCAATGGATCCATAGGCATATAGTCGGTTTTAAGGCGGGATTGTTGTCCCTTTTGGTCGCATAGTAGTCTTGGAAGGCCTTGCACAGTTGTGTATTATGCCGGATCATTACCGGATGCCATTGACTCTATGTATGCGCTAGTAGGGGTCTTGGAGGGCCATGTACAATTGTGCATATAGCCGGTAGTCGTTGGTTACCATTGACCCATTGCGCGGGCTTGTGTAGGAGTCTTGGAGGGTCGTGTACTTAGGTGCATAGCCGATAATTACCGGTTGCCATTGACTCTTATAATTGCTCAAACATCGTGTAGCGACCTACTTATGTTATCTGTCGCTAAGGATGGAATATCGGGTCAACCCCGGTTATTTTTAAAAGGATCCTTGCTCACCAAGAGTAAGTTATTTCAAGTGAAGTTAAATGGGATAAAATGCACCGTATCTTGTTTTAAATGTTTTTACTGATTTATCCATTTAACTGTTTGTTCTCACTAGGCGTAAGCCTAACACTTGATTTTAAATGTGGTTTAGCAGGCAAGCATGTTGATGGGGCTCTTTAGAGAAGAGCGGGATGATGTGTCGAGAGAGAGGAGACCTTTTTGGAGATATGCTCATAGAGTATATATAGTTGGAGTGATAGCATATTCTTTTGAGGATATTAATAACACCCAATTGTAATCTATAGTCTGAATAATATAGATTAATAGGTTGTTATTTTAATATCCATGTTTAGATGTAAACTCCCTTACTCTATCCTCACTTATTGGGTGATTTTATTTATATTCCGCATTTTATTTTGGTTCAATTTTGCTCTAAATTTTAGGGTATTACATAACAGCTTTTAACTTATCAAAACCAACTTATGACTTATAGAAACCAATTTACCATTTTAACCCTAAATATACTTTCTCATTACATAAGTTGATAAACATTTTTCAAAAAAAAAAACATAAGTTGTTTCAAATAAGCAATCCCAAACACCCCTAGTCAATTTTTAAAGTGAATTACTTCGTTGATTCCATTGTTGCTAATGACTTTGTGAAAGTAGACCTAAATGATTATTTCATACATCTAAATTGGTCTATTTTAGGTTGACTCAAATGTCACTACTTCCGTAATATGTTGGTCTGCACTATTACTGACCTAACTAAAAGGCAAAAAAAGTTTCAAATTAACACAGATCTATAGTTGTGACGGTGAGGTTCGCAATTGAGTGACGGTACCACTTGCTAAACTAGTTAAATTTGATTTTTTTTTCTTTTAGCTAGATTTGTAATATTGTGAACCTGGATACTGCGGAAGAAATGACATTTAGGTCAAACTAGGAGAGAAACGGTTAGGAGACCAATTTCGCTATCTACTTTGGTCATTTGAGTCAATTTCCCAATATTTTGGCCCTAGAATTCAATAAATACATCAAGGATCTTTATTTTGTGTTACACATGCGTACCAAACAAGTCTGTTGAGTTAACAATGCTAGCATAGTTTTTGTGAAGTCTGTCATATACCACCTCAATGTGAGGGGCAATTTTGTCTTCTAACCCATCTTCTTCATACCCACCTTCATCTCCCTCGATTCAAAAACACTCTTACCAACCACCATCGCCCACCCACCATTCCAAATCTAATCAAACATTGAAATGTAGATGAGATTAGTTCCAAAATACTTCAACTTTAATCAAAGAATCAAACTTAAATCAGATTCTTAGCAAAATATTCAAACCTAATTCAGAATCTACAAAAACATCCAAACTTTAATCAAATATTCAACAACTCTAATCTAAAATCAAAATACAAAGCCCTAACCTAAAATAAAAATGAAAAACAAAATCATGAACCATAACCTAAAGTCAAAATAAAAAACAAAATCAAGAATCCTAATTATCTTCATCTCCGTGTCCATCTTCATCAAATCGGATCTACGTCAGTTGAACTCAGATCTAGATTGAATAAAAACCCTAAATAAGAGGAACCATAGCACTAGTGTCTTATTGCAGGTATGAGTTCAAGTCTTGTTCGGGATTGGGAGGTCGTCGAAGGGGATGTATGTAACATCCTGATTTTTGTCTCAGTTGAAGAATGTGTTGAACCGAGCGATCTATTAAAGAAGAGTTAACTTCAGAGTTTGAGCAGTGGTGCCATATGAGAATGACATCTGCCACCATAGCACCGATGGTACTTAGAGCATGGTCGTCTCGACTATTGTGCCTTGCGGTTATGACATCTGTCACAGTAGCACTGGTGGTCCCAACAATTGTGTCATGCTATAGTGACAATGGCATAATGTATTAACCGGGGATTTGGTAAAGCACAATCCTGAGTCCTCTTTGTGTCCCACTCTTAGAATAAATGGAATAGGTATTTTGAAGTTAATTATATTGGGTATCATCTACTAGACGAGAAACGGGATCAAAACGGGTGAAAAGTAGGAAAAAAACACCTCGGTACAACTCATGCAACAATGTCATGCTACTATGACAATATCACAATCGCATGGCATAGTCGACGGGAAATCACTTGATGAAATTTGACTCTCGGTACATAGCGGGTGACTATGACATGGCACAGTCGCGTGTCAATGTCGCGGATGAGCAGCAGTGCATAAAATCGGGATTTTCTTGTTTTGACCATAACTCTCTCATTTCTTACCCGATTTGGGCGATTCAAAGTGTTGTGGTTTCGTCTTTGGAAGCTCTTCAACATGGAAACAAATATGGCTAGAGGTTGTTTGATGATTTTGGAGCTCATAGGAGTGGAAGGTAAGATCACCTCTCTGAAATCTTGGATCTAGGGTTTGGGTTTTGCACCAACAACTCTCATTCTCTCTTGGGTTCTCTTTTGTGTATGTTGTGGAAGATATGTAGGTGTTCTTGAAGGGATTACATCATGTATCTAGAGGTTTAGCTTGAGGATCTAAAGTCTTCACCGAATGGAATTCGATATTGGGGTAAAACCTAGATGTAGCCTAAATCTAGCAAGGTGAGTTCAAGATACTTTGTGAAAACTTTGTACATGCCAAAAACGTCCATTTTTGATGTATTAACATGTTTTACTTGTTATTTATCAAATGTGTGAGTATTTGGGTAAGTTTGCATATTTGATGTAAAAGGATTTATAAATAATGTAAGAGGCTTATACTTCAGTTTTAGACATTTTGACAAATAAAGTATAAATGTGAGTTATTTGGATGCATTATATTTTAAATGAAAACCATTTGGTTGTATTTGCATCTTTAGAGTATTTGATTTATAAATCGTCGGAAAATACATGTTATTGCATTATGAGACATTTTAGAAATATATGAATATGATTTCATCTGAAAAATGGTTCGTCTCAACCAATGTTTTGAGTAATTACATTAGCGTTGAGTTATAGAGTTTTTGCTCGGTTTTGACTAAAATGAGTCTCGTGGACATTTGTTTGATTTAAATGACTATGTGTCTTGGGTGCATTAGTCATTCATGTAGCGTCGTGTAACTTTATGATTTCCTAACTTTGAGAAATAATTGATTATCAGGAAATAGTATTTTGAGCAAAGAATTGGTGTTGGAAAATTATCAATATGTCTTGCTTGATGTATTTGATATATAGACTAGAATGTAATGGATCCATAGGCATATAAGTCGGTCGTAAAATCGGGAATTTCGTCCCTTTTTGGCAACGTAAGAGATCAACTCAGGCCATACTTGCTTGTATGATTGGTTGCTGCCATTAAGCCGTTGATCCTTACGTCGCTAGTTGGAATCAACTCAGGCCGTACTTGCATGTACGATTGGTTGCTGCCATTAATCCATTGATCCTTAGCGCGAGCTCTTGACTAGGACATTCGGAGTTCATACTTGCTTGTGTGATGGGTTGCTACCTACATCCCTTGGTCTTAGAAAGAACTCTTAACATTTAAAAGTGGCTCACGTAGGTGTTCCGTCACCATGAATGGTAAATCGGGTCTCCCTCGTTATCTTCAGATATTTTTATCCCTTTCAAAGGTACGCATGAGTTAATGATTTATAAAACTTGGTTAAAGGTATGTTTTCTATCTCCACATTTATAACTTTATTTATGGTCATGTTAGTATTGGGTTTGGATCACGTCATATGGGTACTTCTACTTTTAAAGCTTTCATTTCTAATGTCATTTTGGTCTAAAGCTTTTATTATGGAAATAATGAATCTGGGAAAAATGTTGCTTTTATAATGAAGTTATTTCATTTGAGATTATCAAACAAATATTTTGATTTCAATCAATTATAAATATGTTATAAACTCTTGAGCTCACTAGGCGTTAAGCCTAACCCTTTTTCTTTGTCGGCATGTGCATCAGATTCTCGTTGGATTGGTACTAGCGTCACGTGTGGACTTGAGTGCTAGGAAGTGGCACGATAAAGATTAGGATCTTGGTGACGTTTTTCACATGCGGAGATAGCGACTCTTTTGGGTTTAGTAACACCCGACTATAATCATGTCTTAGTAGAAGACTTGATATATCTTTTGTAAGAGGTTTATACCGGATTATTATTTGAGGAACTTCAAGTATTGATTTTAGGAAGTGTTTTATCCTTCATTTGATGTAATATTGAAAATTTTAATTTAGTCGCTCTTTTCAAATTCGAGGGCGTTACAATGTAGGTATAGGAGAAGGATGAAGGTGGCATGTAACATCCTGATTTTGTTCCAGTTGAAGAAAGTATTGAACTGAGCGATGCAGTAAAGAAAAGTTAATTACAGAGTTTGAGCGGTGGTGCCACAAGATAGTCTCCTGTCAGCAGATTTATCTGCACTAGATCTCTTTATGGGTTCACGTATTGTTTGTAGTATTTAAATGTGCGTTTCAGTGTATCGTCACTGTGTTATTAAAATATCCGCACTATATAAAATCATGTTTTATTTTAACATAAATTCTTAACAAACACTAATCATTTAGATCAAAATTATTTAGATAAATTCTTAACAGTACATAAAATAAATATAAACAATCGGACACAAAATGTAAAATCTGATTTTGATAAAAAATTATTTTCAAAATTGAGAATTCACATACTAGGATTTCAAAATTGACACTTGTGGTCAGAGGGTCAGAGGGCATGTTCTCAGTAAGTCGTCAAAGAAGCAATGGTGGGTCAGAGGACATATTCCACATAATATTCCCCAAGGTCGCCATGGCGACCTAGGGACCAAAAGTGTAAATTCAATTTTCGTTGAAGGACGCCGTGAAGTCCGGGGATCAAATGGGTCATTTTTTGAAAGTTGAGGGATCAAGGTCGCAATGGCGACCCTATTGTTCGGCAACCCCATGGACCAATCTGCAAAAAATAAAATTGATGAGGTCGCCAAGGCTACCTTTGTGTTTGGCGACCATATTGGCTATTTTGTCAATTTTAGGAAAAAAACGACTAGAAGACTAAAAACATTATCTGAAATGACTATTTGAGCAAAATTCCCCATTTAAAATCTAAAATATTATTATGTTTTTTTTTTTACTTTTCCTTTTATTATAATGTAAAAGTGTGTGCATTATTTACTTTCACACCAAAGCTCTTAATTCTCATATTTTCTCAATTCCCGATTATCAAGGTTTATTTCATATGTTTTGACTAATTCTAGAATTTTCATATCATAGTAAGTTTTAAAATTTCTTAATTTTTCTATTCTTGCAAGTTTCATGTTTATCAATATTTATGTGTTCTTGAGGTATTTTCGACTCTCGAAATTTTCGAGTTTTTAAATATGTTTTCAAAGCAAAGTGCAAGCAATGTCGGTTATTCGTTCCCCATCAACCGTGTCCCAAAGTTACACTATTATTACCAACCACTACCATTATTGTATTGAAGCAGATCAAATGATGATTGATCCCGGTGGATTAATTTGGTTTTAAAGGAAAACATTTTTCGGTGTTGAACAATAACAATAGTTATTAAAAAAGGCTTACTGTTTCGATATTTGTATGTATTTGCGTCGTTTACTTAAAATTGAAGGATTTAGGATCAGACAACGAGTCAAACAAATTCAAGATAAAAACATATAAGGTTATTTGGATTCGTCAACATTTTTTTATGTTTTATAGGTACATAAATAATCAACAAATAAATAGAATGTTGAGTATCATCAAAGACTTTTAACTTATTTTAAATATTTTTATTAATTGAACCTGATAGTAATTGAAATAGAACCCAGATTCACTTATTTTCTCATAAATAAACATATCAATCGGGTTTGACAACAAGTAAATTTTAGATAGATTTAAAAACACACGTCAGTTTTATCCATTCACACTTTGTTGTATCTTCAGTATATTAAATATTAATACACAAAGTATTATTAATTAATAATCTATTTTTTCCGTTGATAAAACAAATTAAGATGATATAAATATTTGAGTATATTTTGGACGACTTTTAATCGATTTTTTGACTTTTTTCTGACAGATAAATTTGACATTTATCAATTAGTAATAAAATAGATCCAATTTAACTATTTTTACATAAACATATTAAATCTTTTTTTTGAAGTATATAATATTTATATACGGTAAATGTAACAAATAAATTCACATACCCTTCTTACATTTGGTATAGGGGTGAGCAATTGACCCGCAGAAATCGGCTCGAACCGGAACCGGTACCGGCACCAGTATTGTCCAACCGGTCCGGTTTTCGGTCCTTCAAATCCTCCATTTTCGGTTCCGGTTCCAAACCGATTCGGTGCCTATTTTTCAGGTAATTAATCGGGACCGGCCCGGAAGTTTAAGTAGCAAAATAATGTAAATTAATTTCGTTATAATTTAAGGTAATTATTACTTCTTTTTTAGTCTTTCATAGTTTGTTTATAAATTAATGTCGTTATAATTTAACTTTCTTGTTGTTAGACATATTGACGATACAAATTTCAATCATGGCGTCCGAGTCCGCGTTTAGCACTAGTGACAGAGTTTTAAATGAGTATTCGACTAGTTTGTCAACGTTGATAGTTGAAGCTTTGTTGTGCACTCAAGATTGGGTTAGAAACTCTAGAAAACCGATGATAGACGACATCGACGACATACTGAAGGACGATGATATAGCTTTGGGTATTTTTTTTCTTCAATCTTTGTTCTATTTTAAAACGAGTATTACTTTTTATTAAATACGAACAATCTTTTCGGTTTTGTGTTTATATAGAGATTGCACAAACTTTAAACAAAGTAGATGACAAAGCAATGGAGAAGAGGGCAATGGAAAATTAGGGAGTATGATTTTTATAGAAAATAGATTAACAATCGGTTCCAACCGGTATTTTGACCGGAAAACCCGGACCGGAACCGGCACCGGCATCGGCACCGGTATTGCCTATACGGTCTGGTTCTCGGTTCCAAGAATACCTTATTTCCAGTTCTGGTTCCAAACCGGTTCGGTGACGGTTTAATCCGGTTTGGGGCCAATGCTCACCCTATTAACCTCTTAAGATGGTAAAAAGCTACGTTTGATCACATATTAACCTTGGCAAAAGTAATTGTAAAAAAAGGTTGATAAAAACAGTTGGTCACTAAAAGTGTGGATAATATTGTAAACGGGCAAAATGAGCAATACATAATAGTTGAAGGATCAAACTGCAAAAACCATTTTACTACCCATTGAAAAATGTAGATCCCCATTTTGGGCCTTTTTAGACTTTTAGAACCAGAACTATAAATATTGTATAACAGTTAGGTTCGGGTGAAAAAAATTGAATAAATTTTTGTATCAAAACACGATTTATAATTTATAGATGGTCCAAATCCCTTTTTATACTTTTCACCTTTTAACTCTCCTTCACCTATTGTTTAGATCTTAAGAATCAATTATTTATTTATTATTAACATCACGTATCTTTATTATTCATATTGAACATATAGTATTATTCTCAAACTCGTTTTCAAGTATTGAAATCAACAATTATCCCTACCCTATTACTATTAAGCCATTCTTTCCTAGTGAAGTTAACAAGCAGCCACGAAACATAATTAACAATCACCTTTCGTTGAAACAGAAAGTAAAGACCATTCACTCACTGATCCACTTGATTATAAAATTCCATCAATTCCTAAAACATTTTCGGTCCAAGTGAAATATCAGCAACCATAACCCACAAATATCCACTGAAATGGAAATAGACACACATCAGCAACCAACCACAAGGCTAGTGGCGTACTGGTTAAGATTTGTGGAGGATGAGGCTAGATAACCCATCTACCCTAGGTTCGAATCCAGACACAAACAACTTGTGGCCACTGGGGAATTATTAATTATCTCAGCGCTACATGCTTTAACAGTCTTAAAATTGTCAGGGTTTAGTCTAGGCAAATGTCTAGGATATTCTTTTGAAAAAAAAGACATCATTATCAACATATGCAGTTAAATTCAAAATCCAAGCTTTACCGGTCTTCATCCAAATTTAAATCACAAATCTTCATGGCAACAATAAAAAAAAAGGTTTATTAGTGGATGAGATGATAAAAATAAAAATGAATGAACATAGGAAAAGGCTCGAACCACGATAACTTTATACATTCAAATTTCTTTCACATGTTTGCTATTTCAAAATATACTTTTCATTAAACTAAAGAGGATGACACAACTTATTTGGGAATACCAATATGATGCTCTTGTGCATTTTACCATTTGCAATAGCAAATCTGATGGTTTGTGAGTTTATTTATTTCATTTACGTGTATAAATATTATATATATATATATATATATACTTAAAAAAAACAATAGCCACTAAACTCAAGTGTATCTCATGTCACACTTGGGTACGTAACAAAGACAATTTCCATGAAGCTATAAGAATGATTTCAGAACTAATGATGAAGACACATCAACTAAAATAATACATGAAAGATCAAAAAGATCAATGCAACTCTTGTATATGTTACTACAATTACAAATATGTCAATAAAAAAAGACTTCATTATTGGAGCATAAAGATATGCTCCCTTTTCATTTTGTGATATATAATGAAATGCACATATTTAAAGCAATAAAACACAACTAAAAAGTTTTAAGAAAATCACCATCAACAGATGATTGAACAACATATGGATTGAGGAGATTAGCCCTAATTGAAGACCCGATAATTTAAGAAACTCACAAAATGCAATACGAGTTGAATGATATAGTCTCCTAGAAACCTCAAACGAAAACTTGCGAGACTATAGTTTCAGTATTATACGGTTAAGAATTAAAGTAGCGAAAAGGTGTTCATTATTTCATATGTTTTGACTAATTCCAGAATTTTCACATCATAGTAAGTTTTAAAATCTCTTAATTTTTCTTTTCTTGCAAGTTTCATGTTTATCAATATTTTGTCACCATTGTTGGCCATCTAAGTATTGTTGCCATCTTCAAGGATGTATGAACTAATAAAGTTTTTATTTATTTTTTATTTATCATATTGCTGAAAATCGATTATCAGTCAAAAGGTTACAAACTCGTACAAACCAATATAAAAATAAAAAAATTCACGATTTTTTTTCATTAAATGATATGATTTAAGATGTTATTACATATATGTTTGTTTCACCTTGTGAAAAAATTACATGTGTAACTTTTACATTATGAAACAAACATATGTGAAATAACATCTTAAATCATATCATTTGGTGAAAAAAAATCATTAAAAAAATCATTTTTATATTGGTTTGTACGAGTTTGTAACATATTTTCCCGGAGAACCCGTAAATACTTCTGCTACGAAATAAGGTTGTGATAAGAAACGCTCAATTACCTTTGACTGGTTTGTATTTTAAGATGCCTCTATATATATATATATAGAGGAAAGTTCAAATGTGAACTCATTTTTGGTTGTGAACGTGAGGACGAATCTCAGCCACTTATCCGGTCAATAAAGACGGCTTTGACCTGGTTCCCCTCCTTTAATAACCTCCACCCTCCCATGAATCGCGTCAATCCTCCGTGATCGCGTCCACCATAACCGAAGATGTGTGGCTGAGATTCGTCCTCACGTTCACAACAAAAAATGAGTTCCATTTGAACCTAACCCTATATATATATATATGTATGTATCACAAAAACTTCAAAGAAACTTTAACATAAGGAGTTGAAGAAATAGCCATCAACAAATTTTTATCCTTTTAATTACACCCGACTAGGACAACTTGAGTTGGGTTAAAAGCATGGAATGGAATGTATTTACATATCACTCAATGATGCTGAGAGTATCATCCACCTAAGAGATGTTATGCCACTCAGGGAAGTAATATTTATACAATGAAGAATCAATAGGAAAAGCTAAATTTGTTGACTTGTGTGAATAGCAAATTGGATTACTTGTTAATAAAGAGCAATAAGAGTAATTGTTAAGGTCACTTCTTTGATTTCCAAATTTTAAAGTTAGTTTTTACAACCTTCAAAACTGGTTCATCAAAATATCATTAATACCACTGGTTACTCCAAGCAAAATACAAACAAGTTTGTTTTAGTTCCTATTTAGTCCAACTTTTTCAAAATTTCCTCTCTCATTTTGACAGGATGATCTTGTACTAGTTGGTGACATGGGTTACCAATTAAAAAGGGTACAAAATAAGAAATTTTATTACATTGATTGAGAAGGAAATTTTTTTTGTTACACTAAATAGAAACTAAAATTACATTTTTCTTTTCAAGTTTACAGGGAAACAACACAATTTGGCCTGAGAAATAGATTGAAAATAATTGAGGATGTTATCTACTATTATATTATATCCTCTGTTTCTTTTTATTTTCGCAAACGTTTTGCAGTAACAAAAAACTAAAATCAAATCAAGAATTGCTATGACCTGCTTATGCTCAATGTTTAACCTAAATGCAAACCTAGAAGATTATAAACAAATATTGTGAATTGAAATTGTTGAAATGCACCACATAAGCATAAGCATAGGCAGGGATGGAAGAGAAAAAACCCAAAAATAAAAAGATGACATACCACCATTTAGAACAATGATCTGCTTTGTCGAACCCATCTTCCCAACTTCCATTGCTAATCAACAATCTAGAAATCAAACAACATTGTAGAAACAACTAAGAGGTAATAAATGAAACGAAAATGTTTGCAAAGTTACATACCTTATTCATCATATCTGTCCACCAAATCCAGGTCATAAGAAGAACCATTTCAACAAGATTTTTGGAAATTATTGAAGAGCTAAAGGTGATTTCAAATTATTTGAAAAACCCGATAAACAAGAGAACCTTCAGGCATCTGTTTCATGACTTCATGTATAATTGCATATTCAGATTGATCAACAAGCATGCCAAGGGAATAAGTACCTTTCCATTTTCTGTAAATTGCAAAAAATAAATAACACCCACCCCATCAAGGGAGAACATTGCTACAACCTTAAACAATCTCTTCACATGGTGTTCTAATCTAATCCTTCAGAGGCACCAACACAAAAATCCCATCATCATCAACATTTTGCATTAATGGTTTCAGCCATTTCTCCTAACTTTCCATTGCCGTGAACTGTGAGGGCCGGCTCAATTGGCAAACAAAAGGCTAGGAAGCCCGGATACCCACGGTTATCAAAAAGAAGATTCAACTCAGAACAATTTGACAGAATTTGGTAGCTGACTATGTTAATCCAAGGGTCTGTTTGTTAGTAGCTTAACGAGCTTAATGTGACTCGCAGCTTATTTGGTTAATACATGGCTGTTTGGTGATGACCTAATAATATAAAAAAAGGATTATTCAGTAAGCTTCTAAGGGGAGCTTTATGCAGAAAGCCAAGTTTTTTCCAAACTTGTCCCTCCCAATTAAAAAACAGACTCCTTCATTCTATGAAAAAGCCCTCCCAAGCAAAAACCTTCTCAATTTATACAGACAACTTTATCCATACAGAGCTTATTGGAAAACCAATCAAACAGCCACGGAGTTAGGCATACTAGTAGTTCCCACAATTGTCATTCTACATATGGGGTTTGATAGGCTCCTTCCATTTGTATCCTAGACTTCTAATCCTCGAAACAGAGCTACAAAATCTACTTGCAGCTCACATAATGTAACCCATCAAGCAAATTCTTGTAAGTTTTCTCGTTCATAAAACTATCTTTCTTCCTGAATTCTTCAAGAATATCGAAAGCATCATCAACCCTACCTTCCCTACACAACCCTTCAAGAAGAGTCTTATATGTCAACATATCAGGTGACATAGAATCATTCAGCATATCAAAAATGACTTTTATTGAATCTTTGAACCTATGTTCCATTGCAAGACTACAAATCAGGATCATGTAGGTGCTCCCTTTAGGCACCAACCTCTTTCCTTTCATCTCCTTATAAAACCCTAAACCCTCATCCACTCTCCCCTTTTCACACAACCCATGAATCAGATAACAATATGTATAAGCGTTAGGTTCATTTCCATATAACACCATTTCACGAAAAACCCTAATTGATTGATCAACTTCGTGACATTTGGCGTGTGCTTTGATGATCATATTTGAGGCAAATGTATCAGGAATCACCCCTGAGGCCTTCATCTGTTTCGATAACGATTTCACCCCACGTAGGTACACATAACAAACATTCACGTTATTGAATCTTCGAAGAAGTGAATCTAATAAAAGTTTATACGTTTCGAGATTAGGTTTGGTGTCTTCACAATTCATCATTTTTTTGTAAACATCGAAGGCGCGATTGAATAGAAACTTACGGCCACAGCAGAATTTGATAACCGAGTTATAGAGAGGAACGCTACCGGAGCATGCGCCGGCGACTATTTCTTCAACTAGGGTTTCGGCCTGAAAGTAACGCTTACCAGAGACGGAAATTTGTATCATGGTGAGATAGGTGGTGCTAGTGTGCTTGTAGCCACGTTGTTGGCCGGTCCAACGGAAGATATCAAAGGCTAGATCTGGATCCGATTGGGCACGCAAAGCTTCCTCCACGTCGTATGAGGTGAATCCAGGTTTGAGCTTTTCCAGCCATGTCTCGAACTGTTTCTCTAGTGGAGTTCTGGTTCTGAGATTGGAGATATGCGGTGGTGGCGGTGGTGGTGGTGATGGAGGAGGTACGATGGTAGTGGGGTTTATGGGTTCATCGACGACGGCGGCGGCGGAGATTGACCGGCGATGAAGAAACGACGATAGGGTGGTAGTGAGATAGCGTTGGTGCAACATTTGTCTGGCCATGGGTTTACAGTGGTTTACGCTCATAGGACTGTGTCTGGTTTCATGTAGAGATTGGCCAAAAATGGCGGTCTAGGTTCCATGTAACAGGCCCTGGTTCTGATTAAAAATTTGAGGGCTAGTTAGGGTACTCTCTCGTGACTAGGGGTGAGCATCGGAACCGGGTACCCGTATTTGGAATCGGAATTGTTTCGGAACCGTAGGTTCCGGAACCGGAACCGATGTGATTGGTTCTGGTTCCGGTTCCGGTTCTCATTTTTTTGGAACCGTTATCCGCTGGGTACCCGCTACCCGCCACTTTTAAATAAAAAATATATTACATATTTATAAATAATAAATAAAAACTCAAACTTTCTAATTTGTTTACATAAAAATTAGTTTTTATCGGATTAGTTTTGACCATTTGTTGTATTAATTACTTTAAATCCGTATTTTATAATTTATAATTACATTTTTATCGTATACAATGTAAAAAAAATTAAAAAAAAGTTCAAGTTGGGTACCCGGTACCAGAACCGGTTCCCATCGGTTCCAGTTCCGGTTCCGAACTTCCAGGAACCGCCGGGTACGGTTCCGGTTCCATGAAAAATGGTCAGGTACCCGGTTATGCTCACCCCTACTCGTGACCAATACTGAAAACCGGTCCAGACTCGGACCCGGCCCCGGATTGGTTTTATTCTTTTCAAAAGAAAAACAATCTTTTATATATAATATTTTAAAAAAATACAAAAATGTTCTTATAATACGTTTTAAATATATAATTAGCTAATAAAATACATTTAAAAAATAAGTTTTATTATAATTTGTTAACAACGAAAATTGAATATCAGCCGAATTCACGAATTATAATAGAATTGTGAATGTTTTTTTTTCCCGTTTATGAGTTTGTATCTTTCCTCACACGCCATATGACTTGTATATTGTGTACAGAGGGTTAATTGAACAAAAAAAATTGTCAAAATATGAAGAATAAAAACGGTCATATGACGGTTCCAACGGCTATTAAAAATGTAACACTTCTTGAAAATCGGACCGGTCCCGGTCCAATCTGGACCTTATTTAAAAAATAAGTTTTATTATAATTTGTTAACAACGAAAATTGAATATCAGCCGAATTCACGAATTATAATAGAATTGTGAATGTTTTTTTTTCCCGTTTATGAGTTTGTATCTTTCCTCACACGCCATATGACTTGTATATTGTGTACAGAGGGTTAATTGAACAAAAAAAATTGTCAAAATATGAAGAATAAAAACGGTCATATGACGGTTCCAACGGCTATTAAAAATGTAACACTTCTTGAAAATCGGACCGGTCCCGGTCCAATCTGGACCTTATTTTTTGGATGAAAAGTGAAGTCGGTCCTTAACCGGTGGTCCCAAACCGGTCTCGATCTGGTCCCGAGTTGGGCCAGTCCCACTCCATGCACATTTGGCCATCTCTAGTTTCATGTAAACTCTCGCTCTAAAACTTTTAGGCCTCCAAGCTCAGGCCTAGATCCGGTTTTATAGAGCTTGGAAAATTTCGGTTGGGTCCTTCATCATTTCTAAAACCCGACATGGTCTGAAAAGCCAAGATTCTTTTCTTGAAAGGCCAATATCTAGTCCTGAAAAAGTCGGGACATTATGCATCTCTAATTTCATGTCTATCCGAAAACCTCTATAGGTCTAGTTTTGTTAACAGAACAATGATCATTGTTCCATATTTAGAGCATTCCCAACAACATTGCTAAAATAGAAAAAAAATGTGTTTTTTTCTTTAAACATCTCCAATAGCTTTACTATATTGTTTTCTACATTAGAGAAAACTTGGAATTTTTCCAAATTTAGAGAAATCTCTAAAAATTGATGGTAGGAAAGAGAAATGACTATTTTATTCAATCCTACCAATAAGATTAATTTTTTTTATCATTTTACATTAAGTTTTTTTTTTAAAAGTGTATTGGGGTGATAAATTAAAGAATATTATATTAATGTAATTTGTGTTAAAATTTCTAAGATAAAAAATCTATTGGAGATAAATGTAACTTTTTTTTAGAAATTTTAACTTTTGATTATCTATTTTAGAATTTTTTTTAGAAAACCTGTTGGAGATGCTCTTAACAGGACTTTTATGTGAAATTGAGAGGAACAAAGTGGAACAAGCTTGTTCCACCCCTACCCCATTGAACAAGGTAGAACATACATCTGTTTTACCAGATTGTTGAAGAAGTTTGAGAAGCAAGAGAAGGTCCTACAATAGCTGATAAGGAAGAATACCTTGTACTAGAGAAATGAAAAAGACAAGTATGATGAGGTTTTCACAGTTTGGAAAGAAGCTCATCCCCATGAACTGGAATATTTCCTACCCTACCTCGGTGGAATACAATCAAGATCAGGACACACTAATTGCCTCAGATGAAGATGCAACACCTACTCAGTAGGAGTAGGGTAGATCCATTCTTTTCCATATGCTCCATGGTCATTTATTTTTATTCTATATTGATTTCATTTTTACCAAATTGAGTCCTATAGTGATAGGTTTCTTTTGATCAATCAATGCAACTCATAACCCTAATAAGTAGTTTGTTTACCCATTTTGACCAAGTTTTCATAACTAGAACCAAGCCTTGAATTTATGGGAAGCAATCAGGCACCCATTTGACACAAACTTAGAACATGATCTAGGTCACCTTTCATCATACACTTAGCTTCACTTAATCCTTTGTTCCCTAAACACCTAGCCTTCAATCTTTCTAGTGAGGACATTGCCCCAAAAGTATAAAAAAAGAGCAGAAAATTAGCTCTAAAGGGAGGAGTAAAAGGCACAAAGAGTCGAAGCATAAAAGATAAAAGGCTGCAACATAAAAAATACTTGCTACAACAACTAAGAGACCTTTTAATACTTTCTGAGTGAAAGAGAACAATAAAAGCCCTAGTGATTTTAGTTTGTTAAATGGAAAAGAGCTTAACAATATAAACCTTGAGCTTTGGCCTATGGTTTGTGAGAGTTTGGAAAAAGATGAATGGTACGTGCAAAACGTAATGCAAAATATGTAATCGCAGTGAGGTTAGCAACTCAGTCCATTGTGGACAGCGCAAGTATACACTGGTCACTATGATCGTTCACCAAGTAATAAAGTGGTAAGAACCAAATATTGTATCCTCAAGGACTGGAACTTAATCAAGACACTATTGTTTTCATGAACTTCCTTTTACAAGTTTCGATTAGAGAGGAAGCAATATTTTAAGTTGGTTTGTTGAAAATAATTAACAAAGTTCTAATAATTAAAAGGAGAGATGTAGTTGTGATTTTCCCCGGATTTTACATTAAATACTTGATTTATAAAAATGGTCATGGTACTGGAGCAGTGGTCACTCTCTGTCCAGAATGTCGGCTCATCTAGCACTCGCATATTTTCTAACTAAAGCTTTATATATATAATTAACCTTTTTTGATTTGTTAGTAAGTTTTCTGAACTCGGTCGAGTTTCGATGGTGTCTACGCAGTAAGCAAAAAGCCATAAGTATTTTTAATGCCCAAATGGTTGCTCCTACTCCATATGGTGAGAACTTACTATGTAAAGAATTCTTTCAAATTCCCTTGCATCATCCAAGCTCGTGTCACTACGTTCCGCCCAGGTCTGGGTCTCGAACTAGACAGTAAAAACACTTTCAAGTTGTTAGCTTGTCCGCATCATTGGCATTATCGAACAATAAATGACCAAGTCAAAGAGGGGTAAAAATAAATATATAAAAACTACTCAAGAATTTTACGTAAAGTCCGGGTACTTCTCATTTTCTCCATCTCAAAAAGAGTTTAGTTCATAGCTAAGAAGGAGTAGAAAACGGAAATTAAAAGTTTGCAAGAAGACATACCGAAAGATTTACTAACTGCAAGAACAGTGCCCACTGTCGTGTTCACCGGAGTACAATACCGAAAGTAAAACTTAACTACTGTAGAAAATTAAATACTAACTACTGAAAATTAAATGCTTCTAGCTAAGAACATGAAAATAAATGCTAAGAATTAAAATTATGCTCTCTAAGAAATTAATTCTATCTCTACTTGGTTGTTGAATGATGATGAATGAATGAATGCCTTGGCCTTTATATAGAGGGCCAAGGGTCTTCCATGTAATGTCTTCAAGGTAAGATCCAGGAGGGAGCACTATGACTGGAGGGTAAGGACCATGGAGAAACACACCACCTTGAGGGCAAAGACCATGGAGAAAACACAAGGATCCCTTGGATAATGAAGCTTTTCCCAAAAATTGGGTTAAGGAATAAAATATCATTTATAGACATTCTTTTACTTTTGCTTTTCAACCACCAGCAGAAAGCATGCAAAGGAGCTTTCTAATCCTGCTTTTGTGTTCCCCAGTCAGCACCATCTTGGCCTCCAGCCGTTTGGCTTAATGAATCAGCTGCTCGTCACCTGGAGTGGACACTCTGGACACCAGTTTGATGAAAACTCGTCTTTTAGGCATAAAAACGCCTTAAATGGTTCCAAGATATGAAAACACTCACAAATGGCTCAAGAAAATGTTTTAGACCAAAATGGGGATTTAGGAGGCAAAATGGCCGAAATTGCTTAAATAAAATGCAAATAAAAGGCATGTAATAACTCTAAAATATAGAGTTATCACACCCCCAAACTTAAATCATTACTTGTCCCCAAGTAATAAAAATGACAAATAGAAAAGACTTAAGGTTGAAAAGAAAATGCATAAGGCTTGAAGGAACTTACCAAAGATGTTGTGGATGAATGAACCTTGATATCACCAAAGATGCACTTTTGAATTCATGAGCGAAATGGCCACTTTCCCAATATTCCAAAATCATCACATATTTGCCAAAATTTGATCAATAGGACTTTGGATGGGTTTTTGAAATCCCTTCTCATTGCTATGCAATGTTTCCCCCCAAACTTGTTTTGAACTTAGATCATGCCATTTTATTTAAGAGAATGTGTAGATCCCAGAAACCGTAAGCACAATGATATAGTAAAGAATGCGATTAAAGTAATACGAACAAAGTGTTTTGAGAGAATTTCCGTAGTCGTATATCTCACTTTAGTATCGATTACAATGAATGTATAATCTGAAATTAGCTCTATGTTAATCGACTTCTTACCACACATTTTAATGAATAGCCTAAGACTCCTATTTATATGTATAGGAAATACGACATAAGGAAATAGTAGAATAAGGCATTATACACTTGCCTTTTCTTACAAAACAATATTTTCCTTATTTTTAAACATTAAATCTTTCCTAATTAAAGACTTTGCTAACTTTTCACTTTAGCCATTCACGTCTTCAATAGTTGTCATCTCGGATACAATATTTTCAGACCTAACAATCTCCCCCTTTGTATTCGAGATTACAATTCAGCAAATCAGCACTCTTTTGAAGACGGTGAAACTTTTGTCAACAAATCTTTCTTCTTGAATCTTTTGCTCCCCCTACGACAATGATCTCTTGTAAGTTTTGAAGCTCCCCCTTAACATTAGCATGAAGGAGCCTTGAAGTCGTAGGGTATTCAAAACTTGTCGGGTCAAAAAGCATGTCGGGTCAGGTGATGTCGACATATAAAGATCTCGGGCCAAGTAGATTCGACAAGAATTGATGTCGGGCCAAGATGAGTTGATGAAAATTTATGTCGGGTCTTAAGCACTCGATAAGTCTTGAAAATTTATGTCGGGTCTTAAACACTTGATAAGTTTTCAACTTTATTTTTAGTAGTCGACAAAATCATTTTTCTTCAAAAATCAAGTAAGGAAACTCGACAAAATCAGTCTTCAACAAATCAGCATTTGTCATCTTCCTTTTCTCCCAAATAAGCATGTAAGCATGTCGTGTCTTTGATATACAATCTCTCCCCTTCAGAGTGATAAGGAGAATCCGAATCATTATGAATAACCAAAGACAAAAAATAGTTAACTAATGAAGCGTATAAAACTAACATATAGAAGCACGTGAAGCAACTGTTATCACTTAATCAAAATAAATTCAATTGAAGTGGCCTACTTTCAGAGTTGGCAATGATGAATCTCTGATGGGATTTTCAGTTATCATTGAAGTAAGTTATAAAACTAGCTTCTCAAACTGTTCTGGCATTAACACGAAGTTATGCTTGTTGAATCACAAAGATTCATGCAATGTGTCAAAGAAATATTTGTATATATTTTGGCTCAAAAATAGACTCGATTGTGCATAGAATATGAAGTTCGGAGATTGGAGGTGTGTCTTCCTTTTTCAATATCTTAATCTTCCGAGTGAAGAAAAGATAGCAGATATGCTCATTCTCCGTGATATATGAAACAAATATCTTTTGTGAGATACTTGAGTAGTTGTGTGGGGTGACACAAGTTATCGACATTGGGTCCATGTCTATTTTAATATTCATCTCCAAAGAATTGAGAATGAATAGATTATGTGGCTACCCGGATAACTGTTTAGGTTTGGTGAAGACCAATTATTTTCTTTGAAGCCTTGTCACACTCTCACATTTTCTTTTATCTCACAAGAACTCAATATATCCTTTCAAAATTTCTAACTTAGGGATTTGTTTCATAGGTAGGTCCTTCCGGCTCAGGATTGACCATTGAAACTTCTATTCCTAATGCACAAAGAGTTTGAAATTTTGAAGTCCGAGTTCTAAACTGATATATTCAGAAGTCAAAATGTTAAGAGCAGGTTCATAGCTGAGATACTATGAAGCTAAACAATAATGGTAAAAAAATGTGGTACTCCCCCTCAAATGTAGCATAACCTTTTGAAAAAATGTCATGTGATGTGAATATTTTGAATTTGGAACACACATGACATACCTACAAAATAGATTAAAAAGATTTTGGTACCCAAGTTTTGTTGGGTCCTCGAAGGTTAGCTTTAGATGCAATAAATGGGGAAGTGGGGATACTGTAAGTACCATACGATTTATGAATGAAATTTTGATTGACAAAATCATTTGTTCCACATGTAGAACAACAAATCTTTGTGGCACTTAGACTCATTAGCTGATTGATAAATTTGACAAAATAAGGCAAATTAGTTTTGGAAACAAATGATTTTTCATCAACTACAGGAGATGTATGTGGCATGTTTCTAATACTATCATCTGTAGTTGGTTTCTTTCTCCAAACCATCTTAAACTTCTTGAAATTTCCGGATTTAGCAACAAAATCATTATGAAACTGTTTAGAATTATGAGTTCGAAAAGCTGAAACATGAATAAAACCACGTTTAGCATTTTTCACATAATGAGAATTGATGGGTTTGGAAAAGTGAGTTTGATTATTTTGGTTAGAAAACAAATTGCTTGTAGAGCACTCATTCTTAACTTCCGGAAGTAAAACTGATTCAATTGGCTTTTTGCCTTTGTCCAAAAATTCCGTATGAGTTGGAAGAATTGGATTGAAGTCAAAGTCAGTATTTAAATTGTTTAAACATTCGTTGTCGTCAAGTAAAGAAAGATTAGAATTTGTATCCGAAAAAATCTTTGTCTCAAGGTCATCTAATTTCTTATCTATTTGTTCTTGTGAGAGAGAACATTTTTGTTTTGGAGGACAGTAGTTAGGATCAATCGGGAAGTATGAAAAATCACAATCATCCAAATATGAGCCGACAAAGGCTTTACAAGAAGAGATATTTGAAGTTGTGTCAACTTCGGGGTTTTGATTTTGTAAAGCTTTGTTGTCTAAAGTTTGAATTTTAGCGATTAATGCCTCTTTTTCCTTGTCCGACGAAGAACGTTCGAGTTCCAACATTTTTTTAAGTTGAACAATTTGCTTTTCTAAAAATAAAGTGGGAATGTAGGGTTTACATTCAGGAATTTTATTTTGAAGTTCTTCGTCAGAATACGAGGGAAAATAGTCATTCGGAAGAGTTGCTTTTGAAGATTCCTCTTCTACCTTTTGAAGATAGCAGAAAGGAATTTGATGAAAATTCTTGTTTTGTCCTTTCTAATCTTCCCTTTCTTCGACGTTGGACTCCGACTTCATACAAGGAATTTTGTAATCTGGACCAAGGTTCAGATATTCGAATTTATAGATAGTTGGAGTATTATAGATGGCCTTTTCTAGATGTTTCGGATTATCAAATCCTAATCCAGCTTTTGAACTTAACTCTTTTGGAATGTTTAAGTGAATTGTGTGCTCAGTTTGTCCAATTTTATACTGTTTTAGTTCCAAATATTTGAGTTTTTCCAAAAGGTATTGTCTTTGAAAACTCACAAATTCGTATTTTGATGAAAAATCTTCGGTCTCCTTTTTAGATTTGTTAAGTTGAAATGTGAGATCCGAGATTTGTTGTTTTAAAAGAATGTTTTCTTCTTGAAAAGCAGTTTTCTTCGTTTGATGATTGTGTGCAATACTTTGAGATGTTGCAAGTTCGGTTTGGTAAATTAGCAATTGATTATGATTATTTTCTAAGCGTGCTTCTAATTTGGAAACCAAAAGTTTCTCGGTTTTCAATTTAGATTGTAGTTCTTGCAATTGTATCATCATGTTATTCATAAACTGATCATAGTTCGAGAGACTTGCCTCGGGAGGTTTTGTGTCTGAACCAATTTCCATTGCTTTGCGATTGGTCATTGTACTTGGCTTGATGATCTCGATCAGCGAGTTTTTGGCAATTTTCTGAGTTGTTTTTGTGAAACAGAAAGTTTTCTCGATTGACTAGGGGTCGACAAAACTTTTTATCGGGTTAGGCTTTGTTGACAAGAAGTTTTGTCGGGTGTTCGAGACTCGATAAGAAATTATTGTTGGGTATAGGAGGCTCGAGAAAAATTCTAAAACAAAAATTTAATCGATGAAAAAGAAGATATCGATCACAAGGACTCGATAACTAAGATTTTCTGGATAGACTAGGATTCGACAAAAAAACTTTGACTTGAGAAAAAACGAATCGATAAAAAAATATATCGATTCCAGATGACTCGATAAATTAATTTTGTCGATTAGGAAGGTCTCGATAAAAATTCAAATATACTTAATCTGAATTCTTTTTAACCGATAAACCAGAAACCAAGAACAATAGGGTTCTTGACTAAAAAGAAAAAGTCTTTTTATGGACAAGAATGTCTAAGTTCTCGAGTTTCTTATTTGTTCAATAAAAAAAATCAAAATTACTAGAGTTTATGATTTTTACTAGAGAATTATTTAGTTAGAAAAGCTGCAAAAGTCACTAGTTCCAGAGTTTTCTTATGTAAAGAATTTCAAAAGTAATTAAAATAAACTAGAATAACTTTAATTAAAATAGATTAAATAATTTTGACAAAAATCAAGAATAACTCAATATGAATCGACAGAAAATTAAAGCGCATGAAGTATGGATCGAAAATTTTTTTAAGCGAAAGAAGTATGGATCGACAAAAAATCAAGTTTATCAAAATAAGACTTTTTATCGGGTAAAGCTAAAACAGTTTGAATCGAGAAAAACTTCAAGAACGCAGAAATTGATAATTTACCTTCTGTTTCGTGGATAACTTCAGAAAATCGCAAAACCTCAGATCGTCTGCTCTGATACCACTTGTAGATCCCAAAAACAGTAAGCACAATGATATAATAAAGAATGCGATTAAAGTAATACGAACAAAGTGTTTTGAAAGAATTTCCGTAGTCGTATATCTCACTTTAGTATCGATTACAATGAATGTATAATCTGAAATCAGCTCTATGTTAATCGACTTCTTACCACATATTTTAATGAATAGCCTAAGACTCCTATTTATATGTATAGGAAATACGGCATAAGGAAATAGAAGAATAAGGCATTATACACTTGCCTTTTCTTACAAAACAATATTTTCCTTATTTTTAAACGTTAAATCTTTCCTAATTAAAGACTTTGCTAACTTTTCACTTTAACCATTCACGTCTTCAATAGTTGTCATCTCAGATACAATATTTTAAGACCTAACAGAATGAAAAATTTCTCTTATTATTTTTTTTGAGAAGTTTGTCACTTTTGGCTTTTGAATAGGTACAAAAGTTACAATTGTGTACTTCTAGGTTTTCTTTTGGAATTTTTTTTTGGAGTGGGCACTCTGAAGTGGACACTCAGGGTTTTCTGTGATTTTTCTTCATCATTTTTTTGGAGTGTTACTCGGATAGTATTGGAGTGGACACTCTAGATTTTCTTAACAGAAAGGCCATGATCAAGTCACCCCCCCAAACTTAAACTTCCAAAGTCCTCGTTGTGATAATAAACACAACAAGTGCGCTATGGGTACAAAAGGTCAGTGTTTAGGCTTTGTGTACATCAAAAAGGGCCTACATCATTTCAATGTGACAAAATTGGACTTTTTCGAATCTTTTGAAAAAAAGTGGGTCATTTGGCTATGAAATTCAAAACTGTGGGCATCAAAATTGTTAGTAACATCAAGCAACATTCAAACAACAAAGGTTAGTACCAAAAACACATACTAAGAGTTAGTACCAAAAGCCATGCATTCAAATATTTAAACAAAAAGCTAAGCAATGTCAAACGGCCTTAAAAGAGTTAAAACAACAAACCAGCATAGAAAATAAAATTGTTTTCAGAGCCATAGTGGGCAAAATCATAAACTACGAACCAAAGTTGTTTTCATCATTGTGATCATCCAGGAGGTCATCATCAACAAATGAGTCTTCACCATACGTGGGGCTAATACTAACGGGGAACACGGGCAAGAGGTTTGCAATATCCGGATCCTTAGTCACCAAGTAGGTTTTGAGCATAAGGTCACGCTCACATTCATAACTCCAAACAGACTCTATGGACTTCTCCAATTGCCTCATCCTGTCCTTGATCTCTTTCACCTCATCATTCCCTTTCTTTACTTCGCTAAGGATTTTAGCTAACAAATCAGGCTGGCCAGCAGAAGAGGATTCTCCAGGGGGAGTGGGCTCTGCACGCTTCATCTTTTTTACAGTGAGTGCACTAATGGACGTGACTGTGCTCATCCAAATATCACCTTCATCATGTGGCATACCTGCATCTTGGGTTAGTGTCGTGATAAGGCAGGGGAGTGGGAGATTTACCTTGTTCTTCTTCCGGGCTTGAAAGATAGCCATGCTCATGAGATAACCGAGGTCTATGGGCAGATTCTTGATGATGCAATGGAGTAAGCAACATTTGTCCATGGACAAGGTACCTACTATTTGCAGCCTCAATAGTAAGATAAGGTGCCAACAAGAATTTCCGATCACCTTTTTGTTCCCAATTCTTACCCTCTATGACAAGAGGGGCATAAATCTCCGTCCTATCATCATTGGTGTCTATCCCTTGCATGCAAGTGGTAAATGCAGAAGAGTCCGGTTGTTTAAGACCGAGAACTCTTGTGATATTAGCAGCGTCATAGTTAATCACCAAACCACGAACACGTACCTTAGTCCTTGTTGAACCCGCAGCCTCAGCATAGAACTCTCGGACCACCGAAGCATTCGCTTTTTGGACCGGGATTGCAAGTTTTGACCAACCATGCTCCTCTATTTGTTTTTGAATAAAAACTTGCGCCTTCAGAAATTTCTTGTTGAACCCTCTCGCCATATGAAGTTTCTAAGGACTAAAAATGGTATATTGGCGAGCCGCGGCCTCCGTAGTAAACTGCCGTGGCTTACCAACCACCAAATCTCCAGGAGGAGGAGTAGCAGAGCTACTTCCACTCTCCTTAGAACCATCCAGGGGTTAGAGAGAGACATCATCAGAGTCATAAGAGGGGCTCGTACCTTTCATTCGGGAACCAATGGTTGTAGCAGAATGTGGAGTGGACACTCCAGAAGCGCCAGCAGTTTTTCCCTTCTTTCTTGATTTTCCTTCATCAACCAACTCCTTCTTGGACTTTGGTTTTTTCTTTCCTTTACCTTTCCTCATCCTTTCTTCATCAGCCTTCAGTATCAACTCATCTTCCATGGTTATTTCTTCTTGGGTAGGTTCTTTTTCTCCATTTTTTTTCGAATTTTCCTTCTTCTTTGTCGATCCTTCTCCTTTCTTTCTGTTTTCTTCCATCTTCTTCCTATTTTCCTCCATTTGCTTAACCTTTTCAGCAACCTTTTTCTTTTCTTCCAACTCCTTTTGGAGTTTTTCTTATTGCATCTTTCTCAACCGTTCTTCTTCTTCTCGTTTCAACCTTTCTTCTTCTTCCCTTCTCAACCTTTCTTCTTCTTCCTTTCTTGCCCTATCCTCAGCCTCCTTTCTCATCCGTTCCTCATCTTCTTGCTGTTTCTTGATAGCAAGTTGTTATCTTTCCTCGATAACCCTTATTCTTTCTTTGAGTCTTTCGTTCATGCGGGCTAGCTCCTCCTCAGTATCGAGTCTCTCTCGTTCAAGAGCATCAATTTCGGAGGAAGTAGCCTCGGTGCTCATCACGGTTTTAGGGCTTGAAAGACCTTCGCCGGTGTTCATGGCGTCCTCGCCGGCGTCCAGAACATCCTTGCCGGTGAATTCTGTGTTCGTCGGGAGTTTGTTGAGGTCATCGGTGAGAATGCGAGCGGCTTGCCGGTCTGCATGGGTGGTTTCCATTGGTTCCGGCGACGTGACGGACGTAGTGTCGGTGACTGTAAGTCGCCGGCGAGAGAAACGGGTGGGAGGGAAAGGTGTTTGGGCTGGTCGTTTGGATCTGGCCATGGATGAAGATGAAAAGGTGTTTTTAGAGAAAGAGGGGTTTTGTCCTTAGGAGAAATGAAGAAGAAGAAGTATGGTGGGTAAAAGTTTTGTTTGGAAGTTAAAAGGTTTTGGTGGGAACGATTATAGAGGTAAAGAAGATCAAATTTGAGTAAAAAAATGAAATTAATTCTTTTAATTTTGAAAAGAAAGGAAAAAATAATTTTTTTAATCCTCAAAATAAAAAAAACCAACCGGGTTATATGAATAACCAGTTAATAATTTTCAAAAGGGGACAAAAAAGTTTTCCTTTAATTTTAAAATTCAAAAAGAAGAAAATCCAATGGGTTATATCAAAAATCGGTTTTAAGAAATGGGAGGGAAAAAGTTAATCAAAGGGTTTTTATTCTTGAAAATACAAGCATTTGAGTGCATGTTTTTTGGCAGAAAAGGTGACTAAAAGTTGAAAGCTTAGGTAAAACTATAAAGAATAGGGGTTGACTTATGGGGTCCCTTGGGCGGCATCCATCAAATCAACCAAGCCAGCTGTCAAGAAACCAGAGTGGCCACTATGAACATTCAGAACTCAAAATTCTTTTGGAGCATACTTTAGCTTTCCTACAAGAGCTGAAAGAAAATACCAAAAATAACAACAAAGGGGTGAAAAATAAATGAAATAATATATTTACTTGCACCTTTTCATGGATTTTTCTTAGTTGGGCTGAACAGGGGTAGAGTGGGCACTCTCACTTAAAAAGTGTTTTACCCGATGTCCATTAACTTTAAAAATTTGTCTATCATCCGGTGCCATGAGATCGATAGTTCTAAAAGGGTTTACCTTGACCACAGTGAATGGTCCCGTCCAAAGAGATTTTAGCTTACCCGGGAAGAGTTTGAGTCGGGAATTAAATAAGAGCACTTGTTGTCCTTCCTCAAACTTTCTATGATTTATTCTTCGATCATGCCACATCTTAGTCTTTTCCTTGTAGAGCTTTGCGTTTTCGTAAGAATGGTAATGAAGCTCATCTAACTCGTGCAATTGCAAAAACCTTTTGGTTCCCGCCACATCTTCGCTCATGTTAAGCTCCTTTAGGGCCCACAAGGCTTTTTGTTCCAATTCGATTGGTAAATGGCAAGCTTTGCCAAAAACCAATTTAAAAGGAGACATGCCCAAAGAAGTTTTATAGGACGTTCTATAGGCCCAAAGAGCGTCATTGAGCTTTGTTGACCAATCCTTACGGTGAGGTTTAACAACTTTCTCCAAAGTGCCTTTAATCTCTCGATTTGAGAGTTCGGTCAACCCATTGGTCTGCGGATGATAAGCAGTGGCCATTCTGTGATGTATATCATACTTCGCGAGTACCGAGCTCATTAGCTTATTTACAAAATGGCTTCCTTCGTCACTTATAAAAGCCCGTGGTGTTCCAAAACAAGTGAAAATGTTTTTGTGCAAAAATTTTACCATGGTATTTGCATCGTTAGAAGAGCATGCAATGGCTTCGACCCATTTCGAAACATAATCAACTGCGACTAATATGTATTGGTTGTTGTTGGAGTTTGGGAACGGACCCATAAAGTCTATTCCCCACACATCAAAGAGTTCCACTTCTAGATGTTATTAAGTGGCATTTCGTTCTTTTGAGAGATATTTCCGGTTCTTTGGCATTGTTCACATTGTTTTACAAATTCATTGGAATCCTTGAAAATTGTGGGCCAATAAAATCCGCATTGCAATACTTTAGAACCGATACGCTGTCCACCGAAATGGCCAGCGTACTGGGCTGTGTGGCAACCTTGTAGAATTTGGTGTATCTCGTTTCCGTGAACACACCTTCTCAATATTTGGTCAGTCCCCACTCTGTATAAGTATGGGCCATCCCAAACATATTGTCTACAATCTTTTAAAAATTTCTTAAAAGGTTGACCACGCATGCCATGAGGTTTTAGGTCACATGCCAAAAAATTAGCTATATCGATATACCAAAGAGCACCTGGATCATGATGATGAATAGCTAGCAATTGTTCATCGGGAAATCTTTCTTGAACCGGAGTTGGTTCCTGAGTGGTCACTATCTTCTCAAGTCGAGATAAATGATCTGCGATTTGATTGTTTATCCCTTTTCTATCAACAATTTCAAGGTCGAATTCCTGCAACAAAAGTACCCACGGATTAGTCTAGGCTTAGAATCATCCTTGCTTATGAGATACTTAATTGCTGCATGGTCAGTGTGCACTATGACTTTCGTGCCTATCAAATAGGATCTAAAGCGATCAAAAGCAAACACCACCGCAAGCAACTCTTTTTCCGTGGCGGTATAATTAATTTGGGCTACAATTAGAGTATTGCTTGCATAGTATATGGGATGAAATACTTTATCTTTTCGCTGTCCTAAAACAGCCCCAACAGCCCACTCACTGGCATCGCACATATAATTTCAAATGGAAGAGTCCAGTCTGGAGTGGTCACTATGGGTGCAGTAATGAGAGCTTTCTTTATGGTTTCAAATGCCTTCCTACAGTCTTGGGTAAACTCAAACTTCTGGTCATGTTGTAAAATGGTGCACAAAGGTTTGGTTATTTTGGAAAAACCCTTAATGAACTTCCTATAGAACCTGGCATGTCCTAAAAAGGTATGGATACCCTTCACGGTAGTGGGCTCGAGGAGTTGTTCAATCACTTCTAGCTTGGCTCGATCTACTTCTAATCCTCTCTTAGACACAAGATGACCTAGGACTATACCTTCTTGGACCATGAAATGACACTTCTCCCAATTTAGGATAAGGTCATGCATCTCACATCTCTCTAGGCTTTTCTCCAAGTTCTTAAGGCATTCCTCAAATGAAGGTCTTATTACCGAAAAGTCATCCATAAACACCTCAATAGTGTCCTCTATCATGTCAGAAAAGATTTCCATCATGCAACGTTGGAATGTTGCGGGGGCATTGCATAACCCAAAAGGCATCCTTCGGAAAGCAAAGGTACCATAAGGACAAGTGAAGGTGGTCTTCTCTTGGTCCTCGGGGGATATATGGATTTGGTTATAACCAGAGTATCCATCCAAAAGGCAATAGAATTCATTTTCGGCTAGTCTATCAAGCATTTGGTCGATAAAAGGCAAGGGGTAATGGTCCTTTTTGGTTGCTAGGTTAAGTTGTCTATAATCCATGCAAATACGCCACCCGGTCATAGTCCTAGTGGGAATGATCTCATTCTTCTCGTTTGTGATAACGGTTGTGCCTCCCTTTTTTGGGACACATTGAACGGGACTCACCCAACTACTACTTGCAATAGGGTACATGATTCCTGCGTCTAACCACTTCAAGATCTCTTTCTTAACCACCTCCTTCATGATTGGGTTCAACCTTCTTTGAGGCTGTACCTTTCCAGAGTGGTCACTCTCAAGATTAATCTTATGTTGGCACAAAGAGGGACTAATTCCCTTGATATCAGCTATAGTCCAACCTAATGCCTTTTTATGTCTAGATAGAAGATCTACCAACTGTTTCTCTTGTTCCTCACTCAACTTAGATGAAATAATGACGGGAAGTTTGTCATTTTTAGCGAGATAGGCATATTTTAAGTAAGAAGGCAAAGGTTTTAGCTCTAAATCAGGGGGTTGCTCTATGGATGGTTTCTGGATATTCCTATCGGTAAAATCTAACTGCTCAAAAGCTGCTAGAACAAGGTTACACTCATCCTCAAAAATATCGTCATTCTCAGTGTCAGAGTGGTTACTCTCAATACCCACTATCTTCTTCACACAATCACTGCTTAAACAACTAATGGATGAACATTCTTCTGTTTCAATGTACTTAAGGGATTTGAAGACATTGAAGGTGACCTGGTCAGGGACTCTCATAGAAGTTCCCCTTTTTTCACATCAATTAAAGTTCATCCGGTCGCAAGGAATGGACGTCCTAAAATGAGGGGCACTTTTTTTATCCGCTTCATAATCTAAAATTATAAAATCAGCAGGGAAAACTAATTTGTCCACTTGAACAAGCACGTCTTCTATCTTACCTTTTGGATAAGCTATGGATCGGTCCGCTAGTTGTAAAGTCACGGTTGTGGGTCTAGCCTCTCCAATACCAAGCTTATTAAACATGGACAAAGGCATCAAATTAATACTTACCCCTAAGTCGCAAAGAGCATGACCAACTTCTTGACCTCCAATAATGCAAGAGATAGTAAAACTACCCGGATCTTTCATCTTAGGTGGAATATTGTTGATAAGAATAACACTACATTCCTTGGTTAATGCCACGGTCTCATACTCTTCCAATCTCCGTTTTTTGTTCAAAATATCTTTCAAAAACTTCACATAACTTTGCATTTTCTCTAAAGCCTATACCAATGGAATGTTGATATGGAGTTGTTTGAAAATATCCAAAAACTTTTTAAATTGATTATCGACATTTTTGTTTTTCAATCTTTCCGGAAATGGAAGATGTCTTGGATCGATTGGTGGTGTAACCTTGGGATGTGAAGTACTAGTGGTCTTGACTTTGCTGGATGAGTCTTTTGGAACCTCAGAAGTAGGTGAAATAGGAGTGCTTACTTCTACAGAAGGAGTAGTCACATCACTGCTTATTGGAGTGGGCACTATGGTTTTAGGCAAAGTTGTTGCTACGGTCTCCGGACTATCTAACTTTGGGTCAGACTGGATTGTAGTATCTCTACCACTCCTAAGCGATATGGCCTTAACCTGCTCCTTTGGTACCCCCTTAGGATGCTCGGTGTCACTAGGTAAATTACCTTGTGGTCGATTCTTAACCTCAACGACTAATTGTCCTAATTGGGTCTCAAATTTCTTCATTGCGGCTTGGGTTTGGTTCATGAAACCTTTGAGCATAGACTCAAGTGAAGGTTGTGTATCGGACATGTGTTATTGTTGCCTAGGTTGATAAATCTGTGGAGGTTGACTCGTGTGAAAGTTCTGTGGAGCGTGCCTACTTTGGAAATTTTGTGAAGACTGCCTACCATGAAAGTTATATGGGGAGTGTCCACTTTGCAAACTAGACTGACTATTTTGAAACTGAGTTTGATTAAATCCAGGAGGATTTAGTGCACGTGTAGGTCCTTGACTCGCCCCAGGGGGTTGGAGTCCTTGATTTGCAGTCCAAGAGAAATTCGGGTGATTTCTCCAATTAGAACTATAAGTCTGCGAAAATGGGCTATTTCTAGACTGAGTTCCTATGGCATTGACAACTTCGGGGTTACCAGGACAAAAATCGTAATTGTGCTCTTCTCCGCAGAAAGAACAGTTTTCTGGGAGTTGTGGAGTGGTCACTACCGAATTCACCTGATTTTTGTTTCCATTTAAAACCAGTTTAGTTAAAGCAACTAATTGTGCATTCATAGCTTTAAGTGCATCCGAATCGACATGAGAGCTCTTGGCTGGAAGTGCTCTTGGATCTGACCATTCGGTGTTATTGTTAGTGCCTTTTTCCAAAATTTGGTGAGCTTCATTATAGGTTTTAGCCGTAAAGGCTCCACCCGCTATTGCATCTAGGATGATTTTGGCAAAATTGGAGATACCATTGTAAAAGGTTTCCAATTGGAAGCAATGTGGAATACCGTGATGTGGGCACTTCTGCAGAAGTTCCTTAAAACGTTCCCACGCATCCGAGACTGCCTCATCCGTCTCTTGTCTAAAAAACAAAATATCATTACGCAGTTTAACATTTCTTGTGGGAGGAAAGTATTTTTGTAAAAACTTTTCCGCAAGATCTTTCCAAATAGTGATTGAGTTGGGTGCTTGTGAATTTAGCCAAGCTTTGGCTCTATCCCTTAATGAAAAATGGAAGAGTTTTAGCCTTAAGGCTTCTTCGGGTACACCATTAAATGAAAAAGCATCCGCAATCTCCAAAAATGACTTTAAGTGAGAATGTGGATCTTCAGATGGTAGACCTCCAAACTGACCAATGGTTTGGATCATTTGGAACATCACCGGTTTAAGTTCAAAATGCGTTGCGGTAATATTGAGAGGAGTAATTCCGAAAAGTAATTGATGTAATCCCGGAGTTCCATAATCCCGTATTTTACGATTTTTGTCATCTGCAACATGTACCGTGTTCTCCGGAGGTGGAGGAGGATTTGCATCTGCCATGGTCTCGATCGGAGTTTGAGGTAATTGAGTTGACCGATTAATGTTAACACCTCTACGCCTTCTCCTAAAAGTTTGTTCAATTTCGGGATCGGGTGTAAAAGTGGTTCGTGTTGTAGCCTTGGCATACAACACGCAAACAAAAAGCTTAGAAAAACAAGTTACTCGGGCTCGAATGAAAACTAATGTCTTGAAATGAAAATAACGCCAGTCCCCGGCAGCGGCGCCAAAAACTTGGTACGTGCGAAACATAATGCGAAATATGTAATCGCAGTGAGGTTAGCAACTAAGTACATAGTGGACAGCGCAAGTATACACTGGTCACTATGATCGTTCACCAAGTAATAAAGTGGTAAGAACCAAATATCGTATCCTCAAGGACTGGAACTTAATCAAGACATTATTGTTTTCATGAACTTTCTTTTACAAGTTTCGATTAGAGAGGAAACAATATTTTAAGTTGGTTTGTTGAAAATAATTAACAAAGTTCTAATAATTAAAAGGATAGATGTAGTTGTGATTTTCCCCGGATTTTACATTAAATACTTGATTTATAAAAATGGTCATGGTACTGGAGCAGTGGTCACTCTCTGTCCAGAATGTCGGCTCATCTAGCACTCGCATCTTTTCTAACTAAAGCTTTATATATATAATTAACCTTCTTTGATTTGTTAGTAAGTTTTCTGAACTCGGTCGAGTTTCGATGGTGTCTACGCAGTAAGCAAAAAGCCATAAGTATTTTTAACGTCCAAATGATTGCTCCTACTCCATATGGTGAGAACTTACTATGTAAAGAATTTTTTCAAATTCCCTAGCATCATCCAAGCTCGTGTCACTACGTTCCGCCCAGGTCTCGGTGTCGAACTAGACAGTAAACAATTTCAAGTTGTTAGCTTGTCCGCATCATTGGCATTATCGAACAATAAATGACCAAGTCAAAGAGGGGCAAAAATAAATATATAAAAACTACTCAAGAATTTTACGTAAAGTCCGGGTACTTCTCATTTTCTACATCTCAAAAAGAGTTTAGTTCATAGCTAAGAAGGAGTAGAAAACGGAAATTAAAAGTTTGCAAGAGGACATACCGAAAGATTTACTAACTGCAAGAACAGTGCCCACTGTCGTGTTCACCGGAGTACATTATCGAAAGTAAAACTTAACTACTACAGAAAATTAAATACTAACTAATGAAAATTAAATGCTTCTAGCTAAGAACATGAAAATAAATGCTAAGAACTAAAATTATGCTCTCTAAGAAATTAATTCTATCTCTACTTGGTTGTTGAATGATGATGAATGAATGAATGCCTTGGCCTTTATATAGAAGGCCAAGGGTCTTCCATGTAATGTCTTCAAGGTAAGATCCAGGAGGGAGCACTATGACTGGAGGGTAAGGACCATGGAGAAACACACCACCTTGAGGGCAAAGACCATGGAGAAAGCACAAGGATCCCTTGGATAATGAAGCTTTTCCTTAAAATGGGGCTAAGGAATAAAATATCATTTATAGACATTTTTTACTTTTGCTTTTCAACCACCAGCAGAAATCATGCAAAGGAGCTTTCTAATCCTGCTTTTGTGTTCCCCAGTCAGCACCATCTTGGCCTCCAGCCGTTTGGCTTAATGAATCAGTTGCTCGTCACCTGGAGTGGAGACTCTGGATACCAGTTTGATGAAAACTCGTCTTTTAGGCATAAAAACGCCTTAAATGGTTCCAAGATATGAAAACACTCACAAATGGCTCAAGAAAATGTTTTAGATCAAAAATGGGGATTTAGGAGGCAAAATGGCCGAAATTGCTTAAATAAAATGCAAATAAAAGGCATGTAATAACTCTAAAATATAGAGTTATCAATGAAACACATATATGAAAGGATATGAGACTCCTTAAGAGTTTAATTTTGATCACTATCACTATCACTTGTCCTTGTACAAGTTTGTTTTCTTGCTTTCTAAAAATTGAGTCTTTGATTTGTTATTTTTAGTTGCCTGGGGACAAGAAACTGTTTAGGTATGCGATGTGATAAGTGTATCGAAGTATACACTTTAGCACCTATTTAGGAATTTATTTTAGAATTTTCTTACTCTCAAAATCCATATATTGTCTTTTTATTTCGATTTTACATGTTACCGAGCCTGAAGGTTGGATTCAAAAGAGTTGGATTTGTCTTACTTTTACATCTACAATGTTAGTAATATGCTACAGGTAGTTACAATATGTTATTGTTTCTCTGCTAGAAGAAAAAGATGAAGAGGAGGGATAACTTTTGTTTAAAGATGCTCTTTTGGAAGACCCTTTTCAGTCAAGGAAAGTTGTAGAGCAGAAAGTAACTTGTACAAAAGATGCTTGACACTTGATTAGTTAGTATTTTCCATTGGTTACTTGTATTTTTTAGTTGGGTAATACACAATGGACATTATGTTCCTTATTTTGGAATCCTTCTCTCCCTATACAAGGAGAGCTTCATTTTTGGTAATCATGATTTGCTGAACCTAGTTAAGCTAGTACTTGTAACTCTTTAGTCCTTGCTTATGTTTTTTTGAGATCGAATTATTAATCTTTCGGTTTAAGAATTCTTGGCTAGAAGTTCCTGCATCAAGTTCTTCAATGTTCACAAGCACCCTTACCTCTCAAATCATTACGTTTCCACCATTTGTATTCAAGTTCTTTACAATCTTGTCATTTACATTATTGTCATTTATATTTCTATCATTTACCTTTATGTCATTTACATTCAAGTCCTTTACATTCTTCTCATTTATATTTTAGTCATTTACATTTCTATCAATTACTTTTTAAGAAGTTTATGTTCATGTAATTACATTCATGTCTTACTTTTCTTGTAAAGCGATAATGGGATAATCACCCTACCTTGTGTGTAAGTGAAGGTTGAAAGATTAAGCCAATCGTGCATGTGAATAATTGCTTTCGCGATATTATGAACTCCACTATTCACTTCACTTCTTGATGTTTCATTTAAATGATTTTTGACAAATTGACACATGTTATTTCATTTAAATGAGTCGAGTTTATAAAGAAGCAAACGTAAATAAAAAGAAGTAAATAGTCGTAGAATGTTGCAGCTTGCTGTAACAACTAATACAATTATACCTACATGGAAAGAAGGATAAGTCTAGTACCAAGCTTAGATTTTTACTCATTATTGATACGATAAGGGTACTGCAAAGCAAGTGTCTGGATGCACTTCGAAAGAAGGTCGTTTAATCCAATAGTGTGATGTTGAGAACTACGGTTGCCACATCCTCAAAGTTGTTGTATCAAGGTTTTGCTGCACTTGCGTTGAAATTTCAATCGGATCTTACACACATGCTTTTTTTATTAACGTTATATCTTTATAGTTGTTTAAAAATCTCACTAAAACCTTTTTGCTTCGAATCACCCTTTGAAGTTCGCTTTTAAGGTTTAGTTTCTTACTCTTCGATTTTAATCGTCTTTGTGGAACGATATTCGGTAAATACTTACCATTATTACTTGCTTTTGACGACAAAAAGTGAGCAATGTATACTTGCATGATTTTCCAACTATTGTAGCCTATTTTAGGTTATACTGTCATCCGCATCAATAAGTGAATAAGAATCACCATCAAATTCTAGTCATCATCATCATTGTATTTATTCAAGGGATTTGAAATACACTTGAATTGATCTTCATTGTGCTCACAACAATGTGTGTAAATGTGTATTCAAAAGCTTGCAATAAACAAAGCATGAGCTACTATTTTTAAGCCTATGAGAACTAGTTTCAAAACCTTCACTATACTCACAATAATGTGTGTAAATAACTACCCTAATGGAGATTTTCCATGTTTAAAGGTTCTCTAACAAACTTTTAGGCTGGAATGGTTTAGGCTGAGTAGCTTCACACTTGAACATTGTGTTAGATCTTGAGTCCAGAGGAGGTTTCAGAGATAAGCTAGGTCTCTTCCTTGCCGAATGATCATCAGGTTAGACATCTATGGAGTATCATTTAGCTTAAGTTCTAGACTTCAACACTTGTTCTTTTCATAATACTTTTTACATAACACGTGAGGTCTAACACTTGCCCAATCAGCGTTAGAAAAGGCATGAAGTCATACAGTGGAATTTGTTAATCCCATAACTAATTTAATAACAAGAATACAAAAATAAACAATCAAGAAAGTCCTGCATTTTGGAAGTCATCATGTTTTTTTATTATTGAAAGTATATGAGTACAAGATAAATCTAAGAGAAAATCTATACAAAGTATGATGTATGAAAGAATGTGTGTAAGTATCTATCTAACAAGTTTAACTAACACTTATTTATACTAGAACAAATATTCTAGATATGCATGTATTACATGACATGTGTTCTAGTATCCTCATGTACAAGAAGTGTTACACTTTTGAAAGTATGAACCACAAGATGAATAATATGACGTGGCACATACATCAAGGATGTCTAGCTTTTGCAACTGACTAGTTTGTTACACGCTCCCATCTCTCACACGTGTCAGTTTGTAATAGGTTAAGATGTTGACTTTTACTTTATTCTATTTGTATAAATAGATCATTTCTCTACTGTAAAAGTTGTCGATCTAATTGTTATATTGAAGAACTTACGGTGCGTCATTCCATGTATCTGTAATCATCATTCAGGTTATAATACATAGTTAATCTGTTCTTCAATCTTTGATCGATTCTTATTACTGTTGATTAATCGATATAAATTGCTTCCGCTTATACTCTGTTTTATGAATCAATCGATTAATCTGTGAAGAAGAGAATCTGGAACCAACAATTGGTATCAGAGCCTGATAATCAATCTATTGATTATTAGATCTCAATTTGGAAATTTCTCTCTTCATTCATTCAGTAATCTCCTGTTTTAACTACTATTCATAATTCCACCCTGTTCTACGAAGATTTACAGCAATTCTGTCTAAAACAGTGGTAATTGTAGTTAAATTTTGAAGAATTAGTAGAATTTTGTTGTTCAATTCAATTGAAATTTACTTATTCTAGATTTCAACTCAAATATGTCATTACATTCTTCTTGATTTAAAAAAAATGGCCAATTCAAATTTGAACGCTGTTTACACCTCTGGTTCTCTGACCAAACCTCCAACTCTTATTCGTGGTGAATATCCACAATGGAAGATTCGAATGATAAATTTCTATGAAGGATTGGACATTGAACTTTATCCTATTGTTCAAAATGGTCCCTTCATACCAATGACTACAATTCCAAGAGTTCCTGCCACTACCAATACTGCTGAAATACCTGCCCGAAAAGTTCCAAAGCTAAGGAAAAATTGGAATGATGAGGAAAAGGCCAAAGTTGAACTTGCTAAAAAGGCAAAAACTCTTCTTATCATGGCTATTCCGAATGAGATTTTTTAATCTCTGGATTCCTGTGATACTGCTAAGGAATTATGGGATCAGTTAGAAAATCTTCTGGAAGGTGGTGCTAAAATGAAGAAAAATCGAAGAGCTCAAGCTCTGAACGAATACAACAGCTTCCAGGCCATTGCGGATGAATCTCTGGAGCAGACTTTTCTTAGATTTAATAATCTGATAAATCTATGCAAACGATGTGATATTGTTCGATCAAAGGAAGACAATAATGTCTTATTCTTAAAGAGATTAAATCCAGAATGGTCAAATCTATCCATGTCATTACAAGCTAATCAAGATCTTGAGCAATGGTCTCTACACGATGTATTTGGAACTCTTCAAGCTCATGAAAAGGAGGTTGTGCAAAAGAAAACAACTATAGGTGGACCTCTAGCCTTGATTTCTGAAACAAAGGGAGCTACCAGAAGAAAAAGTGAAGATAGAAGAGTGAAAAACAAGGCATTCATGTCAGAAACTGTTCCAGAAGAAGATTCTGATTCTGATGATGAAATAAAGGCATTTGCTGATTCCTTGGCTCTTATTACCAAACAATTTACAAACCGTTTTGGAAATAGGGCATTTCAAGGAAACAGAAGGTCTGATCGCTCTAACTATACTTCTAAACAAGAGGTTCAGAGATCTGAGAAGACTGAGACAGAAAAGAAGGAAGAGGAAATGAAGAAAAAGAAAGATGTATGTTACAGATGTGGCAAGCCGGGTCATTACTCGAAGGATTGAAGAGGGCTCTGGATAAAGACAAAACATATTGTAAAAATAAATACAAGTATAATGTTACTAAAAGAGCCCACCATGCTGAGAAAGAAAACTGGATCGGAGATGAGTCCAGCGGTGATGAGGCCATGTTCTGTGGAATGGCAAGAACAAATGAATCAGAAGAACAACCTTCTGAATCACCGGTTAGTAATCTTTCTGAATCTTCTGAACTTGAGAATACAATTGTGCTTTTATCAAACAATTTTGAAGAACTTAAGCAAAAGCTTACAATTGAAAAGAAGTTACGAAAATATATTGAGAAAACTCTTTCCACAACACAAAGGGAAAGAGATATTTACAAAAGAGAGATGGATATCTTAACAGAAGAAAAACTGGAACTTGACATAGAAAAAGAAAAAATTTCTAAAACCTTGAAAGACATAGAAGTTTTGGTAAAAAAGGAGCACTTGAGTTATAAGAAACTTCTGGAAGAAAAAGATAAGGAAATTCAAGTTAAGGAAAGTGACAGATTAAATTCTGTAGCACTTAAAAACTATTTTAAAAAAGAAAGAGAATTTCTGTACATTGAACTTCAAAACAAAACGCACCAGATTAAAACATATCTGGATGCTCAAAAAGTTCATGAGAAAATAAGTACACAAGTAGGAAGATCTGGAATCGGCTTTGAAGATTTAGATCCCTATACGTGTGAAAAGAAGTCTGGTTTAAACTCTGTTTTTTGTATAGGACAACAACAGAAGCCTGTGTTTCCAATTATTTTTGAACAATCATGTTTTAAACGATCTAAAACTGAAAATGGTCATCATCAACGAAAACTCAAGTTTAAAAACATTACATATTCTTTTGAAAAGACCAATATTAATCTAAATCAAATTCAGAAGAAGGATGATATTTTCAAGTTTGGTTCAAGTGTTCTTACAAAATTGAATACAGAGTCTGATGCGTTTATTCCTATTCAAGCAGAGGAGGAATTAAGACTTAGTTTTGAAAAAGATCTTCTCTTGACTCTAGATAATTGTTTTAAACTTGAGAATGACAAACAAAAGTTAGAAAATAATCCAAAGATATTTCCTTGTTCATTTATTGATTTAAATCTTTCTGAAACTCAAGAGGATTTAGAAGAAATCACATATCCATGGGAAAATGATAATCAAAGTGAGGATTTTTTTGACAATTCAGACACATATCTCTCTCATCTTGAACATCAATCTCCTATTTATGCTAAAACTCCAGAGATCATAAAAAACAAAGATGCTCCTTTTCTCTTTACAAATGAATCTCTAGAGATAAGAGCTTCTGGAATGAAGGCTAAAATAGATTCAAGTGAAATTCCAATTTTCTCTGTTCCTTCTGAACAACGAAAACCTGTTTTTATACATCCAGATTTTATAGGAATGTGTCTGAAAGCTAAATCTTGTCTTGATCTTGAAAAGGAAGAAAAACTTAAAAAGAAAATTCCTATCGAACTTCCTAACTCTTATCCTCCAAAACTTTCTTATGTTCAGAAAGGTAAAGGGAAATCTAATCTTTCTGTTCCTGTTTCAGTAAATACAAAAGCTTCTGAGAAGGTAAATCCGAGGAAATCTCCGCTGAAGAATACTTCAGATTCTAAACATACGTCTAGTCTAGATAGGAAGTTCTTTAGAACAACTGATACTAGAAAAGACAGATCTAAGAATAATTGTAATTATCATTGTCGCAATGAAAATTCAATAAAATCTTCTATGTTTCAGAATTCTGAATGTTTTTCTCTGTTCTTAAAATTATAGAAATTTTTCTCACAAACTTCAAATTCCTTCACTGCAAACCATTCGTACTTCAATAAAAATAAAACAAAGAAAAATAGAAAAACAAAAAATCCAAAGAATACGTCTTTACCTTCTGTCAAATCAAATCAAAAGCAAAAGGCTGATAAGACAAAAAATAACGTTAAAGGACCTAGAATGGTATGGGTACCTAAGAAACTCTGATCTTGATTGCAGAAACAGCGTGTGCATATCTGATATCTTGACTCTGGATGCTCGAGGCACATGACTGGTTCACGAAACTTACTCTCTCAATTTAAAGACAAAAGTGGTGGAGCTGTAATGTTTGGTGATAATGGTAAGGGTCAAAGTGAGGGCTATGGTACTTTACAGGAAGGTAACATTACCTTATCTAAAGTAGCTCATGTTTCTGGTTTGAAACATAACCTCCTAAGTGTAAGTCAACTATGTGATTCTAAGATACTTGTCGTCTTTGATGAAAAACATTGTTACTTATTTTCTAAGGCAGGTGAGGAACTTTGGAGAGCAGACAGAAAAGGTAATTTCTACATGATGAATTTTACTTCCAAGGATGGTAAGGAGACCTTATGTCTTATTTCCAAAAAGAGTGAAGTTGCATGGCTCTGGCATCATAAAATGTCTCACTTAAACTTTGATAATCTTGAGATGCTTGTAAAACATAATTTGGTATCTGGACTTCCAGAAGTTCATTTTCAAAACGATCACCTCTGCCCTGCATGTGAAATGGGAAAGATAAAACGAGCATCTCATAAAACAAAAAGTGATCACTCTTGCATAAGACCTCTGCAATTGCTACACGTCGATCTCTGTGGTCCCATTGCAATTCAGAGTCTTTCTGGTAAAAAGTATATTCTGGTACTTATCGATGAATTTTCCAGGTATACTTGGCTTGCTTTTGTTCGACAAAAGTCAGACGATCCTATTGTCCTTCAAAATATGATGACCAGAATCCAAGTTCTTTTACACCAAAAGATTCAACAGCTGAGAAGCGACAATGGTACTGAATTTAAGAATGCCAAACTTGAAGCATACTTTGTTGCAAATGGTATTTCTCAGAACTTCTCTGTTGTACGCACTCCCCAACAGAATGGTGTCGTTGAACGTCGCAACAGAACCTTGGTCGAAGCAGCCAGAACAGTGCTTGCAGCTTCTGGACCCCCAATTCACTTCTGGGCGGAAGCTGTAGCCACTGCTTGTTTCACTCAGAATCGTTCCATAATTGTCAAGAGGCATCTCAAAACCTCTTATGAGCTTATTAACAAAAGAAAACCATCTGTCAAATTCTTTTATATTTTTGGCTACAGGTGTTTTATCTTAAATGACAGACAAACTTGGCAAGTTTGATCCAAAATCGATGAAGCAAAATTCTTAGGCTATTCTTTAAATTCCGCGTAGCCTTTCGTGTTTTTAATCTCAGAACTAAAACCGTTATGGAGAGCATTAACGTTGATTTTGATGATCAAACTCAACTCACCTCTGAAATATTCTACTCAGAAACTCAAACTTATACTGTTTACTCTGACTTTCTTTCAGGATCCAGAGAATCCGAGATTGATGCCCTTTTTCAAGACTTTTTGGGCGAAGAAGTAATGTCAGAACCTGCTGTAACTAATCCTTCTTTCAGCATACCTGAAGTTCTTCATGCCTCTGGCATAACTTTATCTGGTCCTACCTCTTCTGAACCTAACTCTTCAATTCCTTCTGTTCCTGTTTCATCTGATTGTCCAGAAGATTCTTCTGTTCCATCATCTGAGGGGGAGACTTTAGAATCAAGAGGTTCAGAATCAATATTTCCGGATGAAGTTATCTCATCTTCTTACACCAAAGTTCAAGCTCAACCAATATCACAAACAAGGATGACGAAATGGACTAAATCACATACTCCAGATCTCATAATTGGTAATCCTTCTGAGGGTGTCAAAACACGATCCGCCACAGCAAATGAAGCTTTCTATGTTAACTTTCTAAGTCTAATTGAACCAAAGAAAGTTCATGAAGCCTTAGCCGAACCTAGTTAGGTAGAAGCAATGCAGGAAGAGTTACTTCAATTTGAGCATAACAAAGTTTGGAACTTAGTACCATTACCAAAAGGCAAAGTTGCCATTGGTACTAAGTGGGTTTTCAGAAATAAAAAGGATGAAGATGGAATTGTGATCAGAAACAAGGCTCGTATGGTGGCAAAAGGATATTGTCAAGAAGAAGATATTGATTATGATGAAACCTTTTCTCCTGTTGCGAGACTGGAGGCAATAAGACTTTTTCTGGCATTCTCCGCTTACAAAAACTTTAAAGTCTATCAAATGGATGTTAAATGTGCATTTCTAAATGGAAATCTCAAAGAGGAAGTGTATGTTGAACAACCAGCTGGCTTTAAAGATTCAAGACATCCAGAATATGTTTTTCTTCTTGACAAAGCACTGTATGCCTTAAAGTAAGCACCCAGAGCCTGGTATGAATGTTTATCCAAATTTCTGATCAGCAAAGGATATGAGAAAGGTAAAATTGATACCACACTTTTCATCAAAAGAGGCAAAGGTATGTTAACTATTGTTCAAATTTATGTGGACGACATAATTTTTGGCTCTACTCATCAAACAGAAGTTGATTTGTTTCCTAAGTTGATGGAAACCGAATTTGAAATGAGTATGATGGGAGAATTAACTTTCTTTCTTGGACTTCAGGTTAAACAAAGTACCTCTGGTATTTTTATTAATCAAGCAAAATATGTCTCTGACATGTTAAAGATATTCCATTTTCAGAACTCATCAACTATGAAAACACCTATCTCTCCTAGTATGAAACTAGGTCCTGATCCCTCTGGAAAACCTGTCGATATCACGGGATACAGAGGTATGATAGGTTCTCTTCTATATTTGACAACAAGTAGGCCTGATATTATGTTTGCCACTTGTCTTTGTGCTCGTTACCAAGCTAATCCTAAAGAATCTCATTTGGCTGCTGTCAAAAGAATTTTTAGATACTTAAAGGGAACTCCTTCATTGGGTCTCTGGTACCCTAAAAATTCTGGGTTTGATTTAATGGCATATACAGATTCTGATCATGCAGGATGTAAGTTGGACAGGAAAAAGCACCTCTGGTAGCTATCAACTTCTGGGTAATCGACTTATCAGTTGGACATCCAAGAAACAAAATTGTGTTTCAACATCTACTGCAGAAGCTGAGTATATTGCTGCTGCTAGCTGTTGTTCCCAAGTTATTTTGATGAAAACCCAACTCAGAGACTACGGTCTGATCTATGATAAGATTCTCATACTCTGTGATTCTAAAAGTGCAATTGCCATTACAGAAAACCCAGTTCAGCACTAAAAAATGAAGCATATTGATGTCAGGTATCACTTTATCAAAGATCATGTAGAAAAGGGTACCATAGAAATGTATAAGTTTTATTTTGTTGCATTTTATTCCTTTTCATCCAAGTTATATCAGAAAGGCGCCAATTCCTGAAGCGAAGGGGGAGCTTATCATTGAAGGGGGAGCTTATTATTCAAAGGGGAGTTTATCATTCAGAGGGGAGTTTCTCACTTAAGCAGTTCAAAGTCTAACACTAGGTTAGCTGTCTTATGAATTTTTCCATCCACCTGAGTTTTCTCTGAATCTTCTTATTCTGTGTTTCTCTTGTCGTCAAGGTCTCTCAGAATGCCTATGATTCATTTTAAACTTATCCTAGATGGTGATTCAAAATTGACATGTTTTTCAAAATATTTTTTCTATGAATCAAAATATTCCAAATTTTTTTACTGAATATATACATTTTATTAACTCTTGCCGTCAAGGTTATTTAAAATTTCTATATTCAATTTTAATTTTTCTTATTATTTTGTTTTCATGAAAAATCAAACTTTCATTTGGTTCAAAATTTTTTTCACCAAATGACTGATTTTAAATCTAAATAAACAGATTTATATATTTCAATTTGTTCTTTAATTAATTTTCTTTAATTACTCAACAAATTGTTTTATATTTTCTTTTTATTTACTTTTGGGATAATTAACCGATTTTAGGCCGATAACCCTTCAGTTTTCTTTTGAAAAATCGTGTCTTACTCCTCACTCCTACTTTCCACGTGTCATTCATTGTATGACTGCATGTATCCACGCCTGCGTGCTTACATCATCTTTCCTGAACCGTTTTCTCCTACTCCCAATACATAAACCTCTTCCAATTCCAAATTGGTCTCATATAAAATCCCCAAATTTCAGATACCCATCTTCTTCCTCTCCACTGTTACTGCTCACACTCTATTACTCACGAACTTGCTTGCAATTCTCACCAACTCTCATCAATGGCTTCTCATCTTGCAAATCCAGCTCTTAACGATGACGAAGGACGTCTCGTCGATTCCACTGCCGATAGTGCTCCGTTTGTCAAGCTGCCATTGAAAGCAAAGAATGTGCAGGTTCTTCTTGATCCTAATACCTACCAGTCCGAATTCAGAATCATGGTTGAATTTCTCCAACAACATGAACTTAACCGAGCCTTAACTCTGACAAACCCAAATGTTCCTGAAATCTACATTCAAGAAGTGTGGCAATCGATGTATATTCGTGATGACGAGACTTTGCTTGGAAATTTCAGTCACCCTGATCAACCTGATACTGCTGTGGAAATACCCATTACCAAGAAGAAATAAGCCAGGTATTTTCATTTATCCCCTTCACATGTACTAATTGATGGTGAATTTGTGCCAAATCCAGCCCTAGAATCGAACCCATCTGTTGAAGCATTGTTATCCCCAATGTGGAATCTCCTAAGCAATGAACCCCTAAGCAAACTCTCTGAATTCAAGAGAAAACAGTTACCCCCAATGTGGAATCTCCTCATTTCTATCCTGAACAAGAGTCTCACTTGTAAAATTGGGTCTCTCGATCAAGCAAGCAGGAACATTATGACCATCATGTATGGTATGTTTTTTAATCGCCCCTTGGACTACGCAAGCCTTATTTTTCAAGAGATTAAAGCTGTTGTGCACACTAAGGTAACCCATCAAACCCAAGGAAAATCTCTTCCAGCTTTGATGTTTCCAAGATTTATATCCCTGGTTACCTATCCTGCAATTGGTGCACTCAAGGCTCTATTAGTTCAACCATTTTGCAAAATTGCCTCTATGAGCACTCATCGTCCAACCATCGACCGCAACGGCTATCCCTCTCCCAAAGAGCTTTCAAGGTACATGCTAAACCTAATTCCATCTAGCTCTTCTTATCTTCAATCTTATAGGAGCTCTATGATTTTCTCAGAACAGAGAATTTCTACCCCAGAGCACTTAGAGCCAGGTCTAGAAAGTGAGGGGTCAAGTGAGAATGAGGCTGAAAACAATTTGAGTGATCATCCGAGTGGTTCTACCCATGCTGACCTCTTGTTAAAAGAAGGTACTGAAGATATCCATCGTGACACAAATGAGCGAATCTCACCTACATCCCAAAGGGTAACTTCATTAACTGAGGTAGATGTCAACACATCTACTTTTATTGACCAAGGAAAACCCAGTCCAAACCACCCAGAAACCATCCGATCAGAGGATACTTCTTCTTCCTCTGCATCAAGCACAATCGGGGAAACCTCTTCATCATCCTCTCAACAGAATGATGATGAACATATAAGCATTCATTTGCCCCAGAACTCGCCACTTTCCCCATACAATGTTGATGTCTATGTGACCAACAAAGATTTAGGAATCTCAGAAGATATATCTTCTGATAGTTTAGAGGCTAATGAAATCCCATCAGAGGGGTTATAGCCACATGATGCACCACTTACCGGAGTGTTTACACTTCATCAAGGTAAGCACATTGTCTTCAACACCTCATCCTCTGATGATGAGGATTCTGTTGAGACAATCAGAACAACCGAAGAAGTGCCTGTTAATAACAGTCCTCGAAGACAGGTTGGAAGTCCCTCCACACTCAACGTCAAAACAGGTGTGAATGAGGGCCTCTCTGCACGCGAGAGTAAAGGGGCTCCATGTGTTGGAGATACACCGGTTACCCATTCTGAATATGTCACCAATGCAGCGTTGCAGACATTTGGTGATAAAATTCAGAGATCTGTGGAGGATCTAAAACTTTCTCTGGACTCTCAAAATGCCATTCTTCTGGCCATTCAGAACGAACAAAAATAGCAGTCACAAACTCTGGAAGCCCTCAAAGAACTCATTTCTACAACTGCTGCAACACATCAGAGCCAAGCTTCTGATCATTATTCTTCTCTGTATAAAGGAATCCAGACTAATTCTGAAGCTATTTTTTTGCATACCTGAGGCAATTCCAACTCCAGAAGTCACAATCTCAGTTGATGAATATAGTTCCTTAGTGGCAGACCTTCACAAAATTATCAAGGCTATTCATCCCTCTAAAGACACTTCTGAATCTTCTCTGGTAAAGAAATCTGACATGGCTGTTTTCCAGAAGGCTATGCTTGAACGCATTAATTCTCTTTCCTCCAAGTATGTCTCCAAAACAACTGTCTGCACTTCTAATGTGGATTTAAAGCTATCATCTATGGAAACCTCTCTGTCTCAGCTTACAGGTCTGGTAAGTTCTCTTTCTGATTCTTTTAATGAAAGGAAAAAGGCCAAGGAGGAGCGTGCTTGCAGAAAAGCAGAACATAAACGCAAAAGGTCTGAGGATCAGGACCCTGATTCTCAGAAGGGGGAGAAAGCTCCAGCATCCAAGAAAGTCAAACCCAATATCAATACTGAAAGCTCAAATCCAATGCCATCTCCATCTACTTCTGACAAACACCAATCATCCTCCAAGCAGCAAACTCCTGCTCAAACTTCACAAACACAAACCCCTCTGACTCCAACTCCATTAGCCACTCACTCTGGGCCTCTTTCAAAAGATCCAGAAATAGCCAAATTCATTCTTGAGGTAGTCGGCAACACAAGACAAACACCATACTCCTCATCAACTCAAGCTGCAATAGCCAAAGAAAAGGAAGCCAGAGCCAGAGCTGAGGCATCAAAGGCTAAAGTTGAAGCCCTGAACAAACGAAGAGAAGAAGAACGAATTGAAGAAAAAATAAGAGCAAAAGCTGAAGCAGAAAAAGCCTTTGCAGAAGCATCAAGAGCCCAAGCAGAAATGGAAAGAGAAAAAGCTGCAAAAGTAAATGCTAAAGGATCATCAAGTCAAGCAGCAGAGAATAGAGCAAAACTGCAGAAACTTGGAAGAATTGATCTTCCAATCCTGGAAACCACAAAAAGGTACATGTATGCTCCTATAGACCAGAAGATCTATCTCATGTTGCCCAACTTCTCAAACGCCTACAATGTAAGTGATGCTATTAAAGACAAATTCATGGCACACAGACAAGCGAGAAAGGACGTTCATACCTCTGTACCTATCAAACGAATCTCTGCAATAAAACATTCACCATTTGAAGATACAGAAATATGGTACACAATTTATGAGGTTATCAGAGAAGACAATAAGACTTATTACTTCTGTGATAATGATCTATTGTCCATCTTTCCCTCTGATCTTATCTTTCTGGAGAAATTCATGAAGGCTCAAATGACTAAAAGAAATGATGATCAAGATCAAATTGCTTATTCTCGAATCATTCAATGCATGAAGTCCTACATCCAGTACAAGAGACAGGTAGATTTTCAAATAGGAATCAATTACAATGTTGATAACCTAGCTATCTCCGCACCCAATGAAGATCTAGAAGGCATCAACAATATGAGAATAGGCAAAGTACTAATAGACCCAGAGGAAGGGGTGATTTTCAGAAGGCCAGACAGAAAGAGCTTCTTTAGAATCAAAGAAGCACACAAATACTCATCAGAGGTCGTTTACATTGCAAAAAGCTTCATTCTGTTGATAGTAACAATCACAATCCAGAGGTTATTGAGAAGATGATCAAAAGGCTTTCAACTTTATTATCAATCAGAGAGATCATAAATAAGATTGGAAAGATTGTATCTGAGGTCGCTCCTTTCTGAACATACTTCACTCTTCTGTATTTCATACTTAGGGGGAGATTGTTACACTTTTGAAAGTATGAACCACAAGATGAAGAATATGACGTGGCACATACATCAAGGATGTCTACCTTTTGCAACTGACTAGTTTGTTACACGCTCCCATCTTTCACACGTGTCAGTTTGTAATAGGTTAAGATGTTGACTTTTACTTTATTCTATTTGTATAAATAGATCATTTCTCTACTGTAAAAGTTGTCGATCTAATTTTTATATTGAATAACTTACTATGCATCATTCCATGTATCTGTAATCATCATTCAGGTTATAATACATAGTTAATCTGTTCTTCAATATTTGATCGATTCTTATTACTGTTGATTAATCGATATAAATTGCTTCGGCTTATACTCTGTTTTATGAATCAATCGATTAATCTGTGAAGAAGAGAATCTGGAACCAACAAGAAGTCTTGAATCATCATTCTAGAGAAGTAGCTTTAACTGAATCTTCTAAGTATTTAACTTTGGATAGTGTATCTAGAGTTAGTCTTCAATTCTGTGAAGTCATCACACGAACTCTGGAAAGCTTGAGTCTAAGTCTGGAAGACTTGTGATTTAGATAAATTTCATCACACCCAAACTCTAGAAAGATTTCCCAGACTTTAACTTTATCTCTGGAGCATACTCTTCACCACTTTGGAAAGCCTTTTCCAGACTTCTGTACTTAGTGATATTGGAGCAATTTTAGATCTTCACAATATCCTCTTGGCTTCAAATATCTGTAAAGCCTTGATCTTTCAATATCGGAAGGAACTTAAGAATTATGATGTTTTTGTAGTTTAGTTGAGCTTCAATACATAGACAAATCCATTCAACTAACTTTTTCAATCTAGGCTAATCATCTTCCTTGCTCTTTTTGGGATTCGTCACCAACTTCTTTCCATAGAGTCATTCAATTGACTTAGAGTTTCAGAGGAATATTTAACAACCTCTGTTACCTGGAAAAACGTTTTCTCACCAGTAGGGGAAAGTCTGAACACCACTCCAACTAGAGATTTCTTAATGATTGTTCTAGTATGCATATTTTCAATGACTTCTAAATATGTATTAGGTGGTAATAGAAAAACTTGTTACTTGCTCAAAATAAATGATACCTTGAAGTGTATCATAGAAACCCAGATTGTTGCTCTTAGAATAACATGCTTTATTGCTTTAAGCCCATTTTTGAAAATTTTGACACTTTGTTTTCCTAGGGGGCCAATTTACAGTATATCTCATACATGTCTCGCAAATGAATATTATTGAAATCGGCTCATATGTCTGCCTATCTTCCCTTTGAACTACAAAAGTTACATCATTGATGTTCTTCCATTTCTTTAGCTTGAAATCAATAAACTTTACAATGCAGAGATCTGTATATACATTCTTTATGAATTTCCCAACCCTGTCCATATACTCCCAGTAGTTTCTTATAAAATCTTCAGAGTTAATTGAAAATCTATCCAAGTAAGATATAATTCTCTAATTTTCAATTATATGAAATCTGTCTGTATATTTGAACCCCAAGAACCACCGGTTTACATCAACCCATTCATATTCTTCTCCTTCTGGATTTTGTCCACCTTGATCTTGTTCCCCCATTACTACATCTTTCTATCTAGATACTTCTCTTTTTTCTAGTTTTGACATCATCACATCTTGTTTACTAACTCGTATGAACAGAAAATCATAAGGAACAACATTCCATTCACATAACGTTTTAGGATTAACTTCTAGCAAAAAACATCAAGACATTCCTTTGCCAGTTTTCTTAATTCACTCATTTCTTTGATGGCTTTGTACAACTCAGGCTTCACAATTTTTGTTTCATCTTCTATAGGATCCATTACCTTCATGATGTATTCCAAAGTTTGAGTTCTAAACAGTGGAATAGTTGAAATATTGACTTTCCTCCCACTTCTACACAATACAAATCTATATTTTGGAATCTTTATGAAAGACCATTTGCAATAAGCTTTGTCAAACCATACTTCATAAGGACACTTACACTTTATTTTCTTAAGTTTAAATCAACAACCAGTTGTACATCATATAAACTCAGATTTCTGATGTATATGCCTATTAGCTTTCTGATCTCAGGCTCTAACCAAGACTCAACTACTCTTTCAAAAAATACGAGCAGAAACAATTGATCTTTTAGCTTTAACCTGTACAAATCTATACTTGAGAACTTGTGAATTCTTTTGTCATCTTTGGAAACTTTCATCATCATAAAATTTTCAGCATCCCAAAGTTCATTTTATCATATTCTTCTATATTTATAAAATAATCTTCTAAGTATACACTATCATTTGTAACTCTGAGTTTATTGATCACTTCTGTATACGTCATATGCATTTCACCTAGCCAGATTCCATCTGCTTCATGTTCCAAAATTGTTTTCTCACCATCTTTTGTACAGTAAAGATAACCATGCATTTTTTTAGAACTGTTTCTTCATCATCCTCCATAACCATTTCATCTTCAAATGTTATGTTTACTTTTTCATAATCATCAATTTCTCTCAAATCATCATATTCATCAGACATGACTTGAGCCATTTTACCACTTTTACTTTCTTCCAGACTTTTCCTCTAATCCACACATTACAACTATATTTATGCAACCTTCTTCTAAATAGTCATCAAAGTTAATCTTTATTTTTTTTCATTTGGAAATACATTCCTATCATCATCTGAGTTAAAAAAATTCTTCATTAGAAATGTCAGAGCGGCTCAAGTCTTCTTTATCAAATAGAATTTATGTATCATTACTATGTACTATTCTTTCTATTTCACCAAAGTTATTCTTGACTTCATTCACCTCATTTCCAGAACTACCTACATCAATCACTTATGCATCCTCTTGATTTCCACCATCACCAGAAGTTCCGTCCCTTTCTTCTTCGTCCATAAATTTTTCCACCCTAAATGTATCATTCAGATTCCTAATTCATCATTTTTCTGCTTCCTTGACCTCTTCTCCCTCTCATGGTCAGCATGATCTTCCTGATCATCATGTCTTTTTTTTATCCTTGACTTTGCTCCTTTCATTTCAAATTTTCTAAGTCATTTTTTACCAAAGTAAACAAATATCTTAAATCAACCAAATAATTTTGCATATTCTCAACCTGAGCAGAAGTAGCATATTTTTCACCATTCGAAGATTTGTATATGTAGGCTTTCGGGATAGCTGGAATGGGATTTGTGGCAGAAACTGATGGATCATTAGGAACCTGGGGTTGTGCATTTTCTTGTGTATATGTTTGGGCTTGAGCATGAGCTTATGCTAGGATTTGGGGTTGTGTAGTTGCTTGAGACTGGGTATGCATGCCAACCATCCTTTTTGACAACAACTCAAAATTCTGGAGTATATAACTTTGAAAACTTGTAAAATCAGACTTTGATACAGATTTAGATGCCAAGTTCTTTCACAACTCAGTATTCTTCTGATCCACTATTTTTAATTTCTTAAATGTTTCTTTCATGATCAAAATTAAATCATTAATTTCCTCTAGTTTCTCCTTAACAGTTTCTTCTAAACCTTCCACCCTATCCTCCAAACTCCTTTTTGATGTCTCTACCATCAATTCATAAACTTTAAAATGAATCTTTTCAAATTCATTCTTACAAAGTTTACTAAAAGTGTGAAACTCTGTTTGTGTAACAATTGTAGATAAGAAACCAGAATCAACAAATTATCATGTTTGCATACCTATAGAAGTAGGTTGGCCTGTAGATAAAACAAATGTATCATTTACAACATATGTTACTATGATATGAGACTCTAAGAATGTTCATCTCACTAGGTCATCCACCCAATTGTTGACCGTCTAAGAAAGATAAGTCTATAATGTTGTGACAGCATGACTAACAAGTTGAGTATTGAAGCCACAAAGGCATGTTTTTGTGTTTGAAATAATATCAGTTTCATCTTGAATACACTCAACATGGAATGAGCTTCTGACTCAATGTGCTCAAATGAAATTTGAGAAGGGGACCTATATCCTTTGTTTCAACATTAACATCCTCTAAATGAGGACTTAATAGTTCATCGTTGCTTACCCCATATGTGTTAGTGAAACACCACCTTGTTGAGAAGAAGGTGAGCAGATAGGTGGAGTTATAGTCTTATAGCAAGAGTTGGCATGAGCTTACTACCTATTTCAATAGTGTTCGCCAAAAGAATGTGAAACAATAGCATTTGTGGTTGTCTGTCTTGAAGTGACTAAGTCAAGATCCTCATAATATTTTGATCTTGTTCTCTCCACCTCTCTTTCATTTTCTCTCCACTACCTATCCTCTCATGTATATTTTCCTTCTCAACACTCTAAGATTGTTCATCTCTATGAACTTCCTCCCCATTCCTATAATTTTGAGACCCTTAACCTCTCAATCTATGGTACATTTTTCAACATGATCTTTTATAAAATGATACCTTATGTCAATATGCTTTGTCTTGGACCCATTCTTGAATCACAATAAATTGGGATTTTCTTGAAGATATAGCCATAATCTTGAAGTTGAGTCTTCATCCAGATTACTTGTGAGCTACAACTAGCGCCAGCTACATAGTCTACTTATGTAGTAGATGTTGGAACACAATTATGTTTCTTTGAAGTCTAACTGACCAACTTGTCACCCAAAAATTGACATGATCCAAATGTGTTTTTCTTATCCAACTTACAACCAGCATGATCTACATTTGTGGAAGTTGTTAGATCAAAACCAGAATCCTTAGGATACTAAAAACCCAAACAAGGTGTGCTTTTGAGGTATCTTAGAATTCTCTTAAAAGCAACAAAATGAGTTTCGTTAGGATTAGATTGATATCTTGCACAAAAACATGTAGCAAACCTAATATCTGGTCTACTAGCAGTCAGATATAATAAAGACCCAATCATGCCTCTATAAGGTTTTTGATCAATAAATTTTCCACTTAAATCCGCATCAGATTTTACTTTAGTGGTCAATGGTATCTTTATTATAGAACAATCAGACATGTTAATTGTCTTTAATAAATCCTTTACATACTTAGCTTTATTAATTGATATTCCTTTAGGAGATTATTTAATTTGTAATCTAAGGAAGAGGTTTAATTCTCCCTTCATACTCATCTCAAACTTAGTTTGCATAATTATCTCAAGGTTCTTACAATATTAGGATTAGTAGATCCAAAAATTATGCCATCTACTTATCTACATAAGCTTGTATCAAGATTAGATCCTCCCCTTGTTTCTTTAGAAATAATGTTCTATGGTATCTTTTTTGAATCCATATTTTAAAAGAAAGCTTGTAACAGTTTGATACCATGCTCTAGAAGTCTGTTTAAGTCCATAGAAAGCCTTATCCATACTCATATATATGTTTTGGATGCCTTGGATCTTTAAAGACTTTAGGTTGTTCTACATAAACCTCCTCATGCGATACACCATTTAAGAATGCATATTTGACATCCATTTGATAAACCTTGAAATTCTTTTGTGCAACATATTCAAGAAATATCTTGATTGCTTCTATTCTAGCAACTGATGCAAATGTTTCATTATAATCTATTCCTTCTTATTGACAATATTCTTTTGCAACCAATTTGGCTTTGTTTCTTATAACAATCTCATCTTCATCTTTCTTATTTCAGAATACCTACTTGGTTCCAATTACAGATCTACCTTTTGGCCTTGGCATCAGTATCTAGACTTTATTTCTTTCAAACTATAGAAGTTCCTCAGGCTTAGCAAGAACCAAATCTGGATCTTGTAATGCTTCACTAGGCTTCTTTAGTTTAATACAACTTAGAAAGTTAACAACTTGATGAAAATGATTTGAAGTAGCAGAACTTTTTCTAACTCCACTTGAGGTATCACCTATAACTTGATGAAAATGATGAGCTTTTGTCCATCTGTTGATGTTGGGAAGTGGTTGGATATCCTCTAGATTATTTGAACATCATTTTTATCAATGTTAACATGATTTTTTTTAATGTCATTGTGTCTCTGATTGCTCTCTCTCAACTATTGGTATAGCTAAAGATGACTCTAGAATAATAAATTCAGAGTTATGAACAACTTGTTCAGAATTAAGTGTTTTCTCTTCAGAGATAAAATCTTCTTTGAAGTTGAGGTTTAAACTACTTCAGTAGGTCCAGATATATTTGAGCTTGTTTCTGGTTCAGTTGAAGTTGAAATATTGATATCTGTAGATACACTTGGATTTTGAAAACTTGCAACAACATCTAGACGTACATCAAATAACTCTTTGGATAATAACTCAAGTTTTGAATTACTAGACTTGGAAATAGATTTAGAAGTTATTATTTTGTTCTGCACAGGTTCTGAACTAGGTTGTCCATAAGCAAATATTTGAGACTTGACTCCTAAACTGTGATGTTCAGAAGTAATGCGTGTACTCTCATCAAATGTTACATTGATGTTTTCAATGATAATATTTGTTTTCTTTATATAAACTCTGAAAGTTGTGGACTTTTTGCAGTTAATGGCTCGGTGTCATTTGGATCTTCTATATATGATAATAATTCATGTCAAAATGAACAGTAAATCTTTTGTCACAGATTTGACTTATGTTGAACAGATTGTGCTTTAAGCCTTCAGCATAAAGTACTTCCATGATTGTGACATCTCCATGAATAAGCATACCATATCCCCTTACATATCCTTTATGATCATTTCCAAAATTAACTGTTCACCCATATTTTTTTTTGTAATTTGTCAATAAATCTTTGAAATGTGTCATGTGTCTTGTAGATCCAGAATCTAAGGCCTACACATGACGAATCTGCAAAAACAATTACTTGGATTTAGGTACCCATTTGAAAATGGGTATTTTCAAATTAGTAATATAGGATATTTTGGAATTTTCTAAATCAGAAGACTTAATCTTTGGTCTCGATTGAACAAATTTGACTTCAGACTTGATTTTGGAGACTTTTGACTTAGATTTAAGTCTCCATTTCATCACATATTAATTTTGAACTAGTGATGAGTTCATTGAAGTTCCATTCTTTTTTAAGACATAACCCTTGAGAAGTGTTGGATTTCTATACAAAACTAGAGTGAAACTTTCAAGAGTTAGCCTTTGCTTTTGAAAAGTTTTTTCTTCCCTTTTTGGACAATTTGTAATTTAGTCTGAAATCATGATGTCCACAATGAATACGATTTTGTACCAATTTAATCATATCATAACACAAACAATTACTTCAATCACGGACATTATATCAAAAGTCCATTTAAAAGTTGATTTAACACAAACACAAACATAAACTGTTTGATTTAACAAACACTTTGGTAACAAAAGTTGATCTCTTATTCAAATCACTTGTATTCATTATATCAGATATACAAGAACAAGATTTTTCTCAATGAAACAATAACTTTTCTCCTATCATATCTCATTTTTTCTCCAAACTAACTTTTTTTGCCTTTGAATTAGCAGAAAGTAAAACAAAACTTAGTCTTTGGAGGACTTTTAGAAGAGTATCATTTTTAGAACAAGAGGATTCTCCTTTTCCAAAAAAAAAACTATTGAATTGAAATAAGATATAGGTATCACTATTGAACTTGGGTTTTCTTATTTAACAAATTATGGATTTGATTGTGTTTTCCAAACATGTTGATTTGGTAAGTTTGTATTACTCTGACAAGTTGGAACCTGTTTTTGATCTTTCTACAAAAATACAGGACAAAACATTTCATCAGGTAGTTTGGTTTCTGAATTAAGTTTACCACCATCAAGTATACTATCCAAAGACTTACAAAACAAGATAATCATCTTTATTAATAACAACATGGTTTACCACATTTGTTTCTTCATTTGTGTCGGAATCTGAACGATTTATCATTTCATCAAACTTTTCTTCAGACATATTTTCAACAAAATCACTTATCTTTGAATAAAAATGATCTTTGACATAATCAAATGAATTTAAATCATTTTTGGTCCTGGATTCAAAATTAGATGTGTTGATTCTTTATCATCATTAGTGATTACAGAATTTTGATCATAACTTCGAGTACAAGGTTCCAATCATCAGTGATTACACTGTTTAGAGTTAGGAGTTTTGTCTTTAGAGTTAGATTTAATATCTTCAGACTTGGTACGTGCTTACCAAGTCATATTACCTTACGGGAGGAATATGACAAGTACCAAAAATCTTACCCGGTAAGAGCGAAGACAAGGAAATCAAGGACCAATAGGCTTACCCTAGTAAGTGACGGCGACGACTCTTACCACGGCAAGCGCTTACCGGGTAAATTGTTGCATACGATGCCATTTTGGTGGACTAAAATCTTAACGGTAAGTAAGTGGTAGTGTTAAATTTTGCCGGTAAGCACTTACCCGGGTAAGATTTGGTAAACGGCCCTTTAGTATGAATATTATAATCATAATCATGATGAGAATAATGTGGTTTTCTATTTTCATAAGCTTTATTTAGACAAGAATAGTGAAAACCAACATTAGTATATGTTTGATTTTTACTCTCACAAGTCTGTATTTTTTTGAAGTACAATTATTAACTTCAGATTTAGAATCTTCACATATTTTCTCTTTTTTTTACCTTCAGATATAGAAGAAGAGAATTCAGACTTAACACAATATTTTTTTCGAAAGGATTCTTTCAACCAGATTTTCATTAACAGGCCTAGATAATGAATGTTATGTGTTGTTTTGAAATATGTCCATTTTTAAATAGTCATAAAATTTTGATGAAGCATTTGCAACACAGCACATTCATTTAATCCCAAACGTGTGGATTATATAATCTAGTATCCTTAGGATTATTAGTCAACAAATTTAAATTTTGTCCAATCTGTCCTCTTTTGAAGTTTAAATACTCAAGCTCTTTTATTTTTTTGATATAATTCAATCCTCTCTTTTGAAAAATAAAATTTAACTAATAAAACTAGTTTTTCAACTCTACCTTCTTCAAAGTCTTTTCCAATCCAAATATTTTCTTTGATAATTCAGAGTTTTCTCTCAAAAGAATGTCATTATGCTTCTCTGCACTTATGCGGTTTAGACTATAACTTTCTTTTTCTTCTCTGAATTTGTTGACTGTAACACCCTCAAATTTGGAAAGAGCTACTAATTTAAAATTTTCATTAATACAATAAATAAAGAATAAATTCATTCCTATGATTCGATACTTGGAGTTCCTCAAACAAAAATTCTATAAAACTTCTATGAAAGATATATAAAGTCTTCTACTAAGACTTGAATCACAGTCGGGTGTTACTAGATCCAAAGAGTCACTATCTCCGAATGCGGAAATCGTCACCAAGAGCTAAATCTTTAACGTCACTTCCTATCACTCAAGTCCATATGTGTCGCTAGTACCAACCCCAACGATAACCTGATGCACATGCCGACAAAGAAAAAGGGTTAGGCTTAACGCCTAGCGTGCTCAAGAGTTTTATAACATATTTATAATTGATTTGAAATCAAAAGATTTGTTTGATAAAAGATAATTCTTAAACGAAACAACTTCATTATAAAAGCAACCTACTTCTCAAATCCATTATTTCCACAATAAAAGCTTTAGACCCAAAAGGACATTAGAAATGAAAGCTTTAAAAGTAGAAATACTCATTCAACGCGATCCAAACCCAATACTCACACGACCATAATTAAAGTTATAAACGTGGAGATAGAAAACATAACTTTAACCAAGTTTTATAAGTCGTTAACTCATACTTAACCTTAAAAGGATTTAAAATATCCAAAGATGACGGGGGAGACCCGATTTACCACTAGTTGTGACGGGACACGGAGGTAGGCCACGAACCAATGTTACGGAGCGACACATAAAGGTCTGGTAGCCATTAACATCAACCCAATCCAGTTTGTAGTCATTTGTGCACATAAGCTCTTCCTCGCGAATTACACAATTTATCACAGTGCCTATTCCGAGTGAGTGAAAGGATGTATGGAAATTCCACAATTTATCACAATGCCTATTTCCAATTTATAAATGAGATAATACAATCCTTCACATAAATAAGGTATGAATTGAGAATTACACAATTTATCACAATTCCTATTCCCATTAAAACAAAAAGGAAACTCAAGGTGTACGGCTTGAGAATCTCATCCCTTGTATACACCACTAGACCGACTTATATACCTATGGATCCATTACATTCTAGCCATAAAATTACACGACACTAAAAGAATGACCAACACACCCAAAAAGAGTAATATATCAAGTAAATATGTCATAACTGCATATAACTTTAAAAACCAGACAAAGCAATTTAAAATCGAACAAGGGTCCCCAAGACTTATTTTAGTCAAAACGAGCAAAAGCTCAACAAATTTAAATGACTAATAATTAGATGTCAACAAAAGTCAATAAACATATATAATCCATATTTATGCAACATATGCTCTAAAAGTAAGATTTATCCAAAAGACCCATTCATAGTTAGAATAAACATTTTTCCAAACATAAACATTGTGCATATTTCCAAATGTACCATAACATAATAATTTACATTTTCTCCAATGATTTATAAAGTTAACCATGTCAAATAATATATATATATATATATATATATATTACCAAATAAATTCTATTTTGAGATAAATCATTTAAAGAACTCAAACTTATAATTTATTTAATATATAAATTAAAATCTCAAAAAATATGCACTTTTTAAGATATATACACCCAAAAATACCAAATATGTAAATTTCAACAAATATCCAACACATTTGATAAATAATGACTAAAGCATAATAATATTTTAAGATACACATTTTGGCATGTACATAGTTTTCACAAACCAACTTGAACTCACTTGCTATATTTCGGCTAGATCTAGGTTTTACCCCAAGTTTAAGCTTCCTTAGGTGACGACTTCAGATCCACAAGGTTCTCACACCAAAACTTCATCTAGTTTACCAACAAACTCAAATAATACTAGTGTTAACCTCAAGACATTAGATTTAAAGTTAAAGTCCTAAATATTGCAAGACTCACAAAATCATACCTCTTAAAGACATGAAGATCTCCAATCAAACTCTTGAATCCTTAGGTTTGGTGTCCTCTAAAATCTTCATAAACGATCCTATAAATTTCGGATCTAAGAAGGAAGGGAAGAAAATGAGAAGGAGTGTGTATGGGTTTCTAGAGAGAGTAAAGGATAGAAAGAATTAGAGAGAATTGTAGTGGAAAAAGAAATAAAGATAAGTGGGTGGGGATAGGATTTGAAGTTGGCGCTGAAGGGAGGGGTCCGGGCGGTTAAGCCGTGGGTTAAAGCCGCACCAATGGCCGCCTAGGCGGCTGTTTGCCTCTTGATTCAAATCTCGGCAACCATAAGACCAAGAAATGAGGTGATGTTACATTAGTGATGTCACCCTCCACTTACACCATAAACTTCAATTCAAAAAAGACACAACCGGCCCCTCAGCTATACCGATTAACAAGACTACTCCTTCATAATAAAATCCACCACTTTGATAAATATGTACATATACATATACAAATACGTATACATATATATATATATATATATATATGTATGTATATACGAAATTTGTAATGTATCTTTGATCAAACGGGGATTGCACTTAAAATATGTCTTACCGAAATTTCAGGTGTTACATTGACCAAGAATCTTTCACCTTTCAATTTTACTTTAAATCAAAAAATTCAGAATTCATTTCTTCGATTTTATTTTGAAGATAAAAATCAATAAAAGTTGTACCTCAAAGTCTGCATCTGAATCACAGAGAGAAGAATTATAATCCATTTGACACATGAAACAAGAACATGCATAATGTGCTATCTCTTCCTCTGGAAGAAGACCATTCAAGTCAATTTTCTTCTTCTGCTACCAGAACATGTCCCTGTTCTTTTCTCTTGGATAACGTGAGTTATTTTAAATAGTAATCAGAATTCCTAGTATTCTTGAATCTACACTCTATTTCAATGTGCCCTGGCTTCCCAAAATTAAAACACCTAGGTATCTCTTCATCATCTTTTTCTTGATCTTTCTCTTCCTTCTTCTTGTCATATTTCTTCTCAAAGCCTTTGAACTCATATTTCTTGTCACTATTACCTTTCTTATAATGTTCAGACTTGCCCTTATTGTATTAGCAAATTTCTTGTTAAAAGCCTTGGTTAACAGTCTAAGACTTTCAACCATCTTTCTGAGTTCTAAATCTGAACTCTCACCTTCATAGTTGGAGTTAGATCTTATCTCTCGAATCTCAAAAATGTTTGAAAAGGAAGACCTTTTGGAACTAGTCTTGTATTTTCTTTCAGAAATCAAAGCAAGAGATTCACTAACCTTTTTCTTCTTTGATTATCTCTCTTTAACCTTTTCTTCATGTTGGTTAAGGATTTCATAAGTTTCAGGGATATTCTCTTTGGTTAGATTCTTGTTGTTAATCTCTGAATTTAGCTTTTAAACTCTATTCCTCCTTAAATAATTCAATACATTATTAAATTTGTTGTAAGGATTTGTAAGAGATTCAAATCCCTTGGCTTTGAACCTTTCATAGGCTCTAATGCATATGATGATTTTGTTTTGTAGAGCCTTCTCACCACCTTGCATTTGTGCCTCCACTTCATCCCATATCGCCTTAACTGGTTTAAGACTATCAACTCTATTGAAAATTTCATTAGGAAGAGCCATTTTGTAAGTAGAATTAATGCCATTTTGTCAATTTTGGCTCTTAGTTTCTCTTCAGCAATGTACATGCTTGGATCCTCTCTAATTCTTGAAGCAGTTCTTGGTACAACAGGAATTTCGATAAAAACTTCTAATGGACCTTCAGTTAGATTTCATCAATTCTTCATCTATAGTATCAAGAAATTGTATCATCCCTATTCTCCATTGATGATATTTTCCAACAAACAGTATTGGTGGTTTGGTTTCTGATCCAATACTTACATATTGTATCGACATCTTAAAATCGGTTGAAGATCCATACGACAATATAGAATTCAGAAAGAAAATTGATCAATAAATGAATTCCAGATCTTGAAAACAGAGAATAATTCGATATCAAATTCAAAAGTCGCTTCCTATGATACCAATTGTTAATCTCGTAACTGATTCAGTAATAAGAATAAAAAGAAATAATCAACAATAGTTTTGAATTGTGGAAGTCATCATGTCTTTGATTATTGAAAGTATATTAGTACAAGATAAATCTGAGAGAAAATTTATACAAAGTTTTCTGTATGAAAGAATGTGTATAATTACATATCTAACAAATCTAACTAACTTTTATTTATACCAGAATATATACGCTAAAGATACATGTATTACATAATAAGCCTAGTACAACATGACACGTGTTCTAGTATCCTTATGTACAAGAAGTCCTGGTTCATCATTCTGGAGATGTCACTTTAAGATAATATGTTCTAAGTGTCTAACTCTGGATAGTGCATTCTGAGTTAGTCTCCAATTATGTGAAATCTTCGCTTGAACTTTGCAAAGCTTAAGTCTAAGTATGGAAGACTCATGACTTAGATAAATTTCATCTCAACCAAACTCTGGAAAGCTTTCCTAGACTTTAACTTTATCTTTGGCGCATACTTTTCCCAACTCTAGAAAGCCTTTTCCAGACTTCTATACTTAGTGATATTGAAGCAACTTTAAATCTTTACAAAATTACTATGCATTAGGATTCCTTTATTGATTATACATGCTAGATATCACAAGAGACGTCTAAGAGTTTCCATATGTTCATAAGTGGGACACTACACGTATTGTGACAACATGTTAACACTAAAAACAACATCAGGATGAGTTAGTGATAAATACTAAAGGCTTTCAATAAGGACCCGATATTTAGTTGGGTTGGCAAGAGGTGACCTAGAGTTAAAATAAAGCGGTGGAGATGAGATCATAGACATAGGCATTGCTTTAGCTTCTTCCATGTAAGCCTTTTTTTAGAATATCAAGAGTATATTTTTGTTGGCTAGGGAAAAGACCACAAGCATGAGGAATGACTTAAACACCTAGAAAGTAGGAGAGGTTGTCAAGGTCTTTAAGAGAGAATCAAGCGGAGAGTTGAGATATAGTCTCGATGAGGTTTCTATTGGAACACGTGACAATTATATCATCTATAGAGAAGAGAAGATATATGGCATGATAATTGTGGCTAGGAATGAAAAGAGAAGAAACGAAGATGGTATAGATAAATTAAGAGTGGGTAGATACTTTTTGAGCTCTATGTACCATGCCTGAGGGGATTATTTCAATCCGTAGAGAGCTTTACCGAAATTTCAAATATGATTGGGGTGGCTTTTGTCTAAGAATCTAACAAGTTGGTCATATACATATCTTCCATAAGTGTACCTTGAAGAAACGTGTTATTGACGTCAATTGGCGAAGCGACCAACCTAAAGTGAAAATTAAAGAAAGAACGACACTGATGGGGGATGGTTTAATAACGGGACTAAAGGTTTCATTATAATCCAGACCAAACGTTGATGAAAACGTTTAGCCACTAGACGGGCATTATAACGTTCTATTGTGCCACTGACTTATATTTAGCTTGAAATACCCATTTACAACCAACAAAATTTTGAGAAGGAGATGGGGGAACAAAATCCCAAGTATGATTGTGAATGAGTGCATCATACTCGACTTGCATGGATTTTTTTTTTCCAAAGGACGAATTTATGAGCTTGCGAGATTGTAGTAGATTCAATAGAGATACTAGCAAGATGGATAGAGAGATTGTATTTTAGGGTTTGGCTTTCAAATGTTATTTTGGAGACGAATGATTATTTGTCATTATGGTTGGGGAGGTGAGTGGTATTAGACGACGGAGAAAGAGGGGGTGTGATTGAGTTTGACTCTAAGATGGCCGTTGCATCATGTGAAGCAGGTGACACAACAGGGAGAGGCATAGTGCACTCATGTATCAATGTTATGAGGTGTGTGGATAGAAGTGAAATTAGTAAAAGGGAGTGTTTGTTCAAGACAGTAGTAGGCACTTTGGGTGAGAGAGTACCCAACAAAGACACATGATGTTGAATGTTGATCGAGTTTGTGTGAGGTATAAGATCATAGACATGGGTAACATAGGTTCCCAACACTACGTAATTTCATGTAGTTTGGAGTAAGGATGAAAATTTATGAAAAAATAAATATTGGTGTGCAAGAGTTGGTGTAGGTAATCTATTAATAAGGTGAACGACAGTTGAAATTTCTAAAGGTCAATATTTGAGGGGGATGAAGGCATGATTAAGAAGACGTCGACGCTCCGAATAGCCATTATTTTGAGGTGTGGGGGGAGGTGAGGTGAGGATGCCATGTATAGCAAGAAAAATGTTGTGTTTTCTATATTCTCCCCCAAAATAAATCAACTATTTCATTAAAACTAATCAAAACATCTTTTGTGTCACATTTATGTTTAATAAGAGTAGATAGGAGAGGTCTATACGTCACTGTAAATAACATCCAATGGACCATTAGATATAATAGTATATTGAGAGAACGGAAGCTTATGACATTTATTGCAATCACATGCATTGCAATTTGAAGGAGAACTTGGAATTGAAAGGTTAAACATAATATTTTAATCATCTTGAGAAGAGCAATGGTTGCTGTAACACCTGTAGTTTTAGAACTCTTATTAAGGTAAGTTCTTAATATAAGGGTAGTTAAGTCAATAATATATGAGAGGTTTCATAAGGAAACCATATTGGGAAGTCTGGGATTCAAATTGGTGTCGAAAAACGTGAAAAAGAAGCGAGGAATGATCTCCCGGTACTTGGAACACCACCAGGACGCTTCCCAAGCCGTGTGACCTTCTGTTGGGGTGTTTCAGAGGTCTGCCGAGTACCCGTGTGAAGGCCTGACCAGCACAAAAAGACCGAAAAATCGGGAGTTTCTTCATTTGGGTATAACTTCTTCATCACAGCTCCGTCTTGAGCGATTCAACTTGCTACGGTTTTGTATTTCAGAGCTCTTAAATATGGAAGCAATGAGGATTAGAGATTTATTAAAGATATATGGTTCCCATTAGTCGAAAAGTGAGATTTTGGGGGTTTTTGCACCATATCTAGGGTTTGGTTCTATGATTTTTGATTTGGGTTTGATTTTGGTGTATGTTGAATTTGTTTATGATCTATATAAAGGTTTTGTAGATGAAAAGTGATGGATCTAAAGTCTTCTTCAAATGGAGCTCGGGTTTGGAGTAAAACCTAGATTTAACCTAAATCTAGCAAGGTGAGTTCAAGTTGCTTTGTGAAAATAGTGTATATGCCAAAAATGCTCATTTTGATGTATTAACATATTTTAGTTGCTATTTGTCAAATGTATGAGTATTTTGATAATATGCGAATTATTGGTATAGATGGTTTTTATAGATCTTGAGAAATGCTTATATTTGGGATCTTGACATTTTGATAAATAAAACATATTTATGAGCTGTTTTGATTTTGTCTATCTGTTGATTACATAAATTCTAGAGTAAAGTACAATTTTGGTCCTTGTGATTTACACAAGTCCCCAAAAATGGTCCATAGATTTCAATAACTACAATATCGTTCAAGTTGTTTATATTTTGGTTTGAAATTGGCCCCTCTCATTAACTCTGTTAAAATAAATTATGTTAAAGTAAGGATATTTTAATCTTTTCATATTTTCCTTTATTTTATTTTAAGAAATTAATAAATATTTTTGTAATAAATATTATATATATATATATATATATATATATTTAATATGTTAAAGTAAGACCACAGTCGGCCCTCTCCCACCGCCCAATCGTCGGTACATCTCCGACAGCCCTGATCTCTGGTGGTCTACTCCGGCAGCGTCCTCACCTCTGGTGTCCTTCTCCGGCCCAACCTTTCATCTTCAACCTTCCTTCACCCAACCTTTCTTCTTCAACTTTCCTTCACGGTGATCTTCTCCGACCCAACCTATCTTTTTCTCTTCAACTTTCCTCCACTTCGGTGATTTTCTCTAGACCTGCAACATACATACACACATTGCATATCTATTCTATGATACACACGCATGTAAATATATATACACAGATAGTATGCACACAATGAAATGCATCACCATCGATCTCTTTGTGTGCAGCTACGAACAACGATCTAGGTATATTGTTTCAAGTGGTTACACGATTAGCATATCATTTTCACCCTTCAGCAAATGAATGAGTGTAATAGCTAAACCCATTAGTAATTGATTATAGTTTTTTACTTACTGATCTTGAGTGTCCTGCCTTTTGTTGATGATCTTGTTGGAAAAAGTTAGTTAAAATAATGATTTTTTACTAACTTTGGACACATTTAAATACATATATATATATATGTGTGTGTGTGTGTGTGTTATATATAACAAACTTTAGTGGGTTTGTGTTCTCCTATATAAGAGCTTCAAAACCATATAATATGTGTGCAAAATGAAGCAGGTGTGAATGAGATATCGAAGCTCAAAGTTGAGCATTTGGATGGAAATATTAGCAAATATTCTTGGGTGTGGAAGGTGTCCCACATTGGTGGGAGGAATAAACATTGAGTGGTTTATAACTAAAATTGTTCAAAGGGCTTACAAGCTCTTTCATAGGTTTTTCCTCCAGCACCTACTCACGCACAGGGGGGGTGTGGTTTGGCGATTTCGTAGGCTAAATCAACTTAACTTGTGCGCGATCTGTGGACACGAATGCAGCTTCGAAATCTCGAGCTCGCGCAGGCCGGTTTTGCTAAACAAAATCGACCCATTTTTTTAACTTTTGTAACCAAAATTTGTTTGAAAATTCAAAATAATTTTGGTTTAATAAAAACTGACTTCGGTTATGGTCTTGGAATTAAAAAGGATAATTAAATTTTTTAATTATCATTTAAATTCATCGGTTTCATTAGTGATGATTCTCGATATAAAAAGGGACGATGGGTTCATTCTCAAACACCACAACAGTACCTTATTTCTCTCTTCTTCACTCAACTTTCCGGCGCAGGCAAGCTTTCTTATCCGGCAGTACATTGCTTTCGCTGTTGTACCCTGGGAACAGACGACGAATCTGTTTAAGGGAATCATGTTATACAAGAGACTCAGCATTGGTTTTACTTTTCTGATATGTTCTTCTTTTCTGTATTTCATTTCATTTGCAACTGTTTGTAAGAAATCTGTTTCCTTTTAATTTAATTACAAAACATTCTGCTTCTACTCAGTGTCTAACAATCTTTCCCTTTGTTAAGACGCCCAAAACATCGGCATATGTGCGAAAAAACCGATGACGAATCCTAATCATCTTCAAGCATGACTATAGCTTATTGGTTAAATCTTTCTTTACCCTCCTAAACCTCCCTTCAACCATCATATTCCTCTATTTTGAATCAAAAGCATTCAAAACTATCTCTAAATGTCGATTCTATAGGTGAATCTTTTCAATCCCATCAAGAATAACTTTACTACATATGTCGAGTGCCCGAATAATCCTATTGAAGAAATTTGTTACAAACCTATCTAATGGAGGTTTTGAAAGATTTGTTTACCTTTTCAACATAATAACTTTGAAATCTTCTTGACAAGAGATTAAAGTGTTTGACGCCCTACCGAGAGAAATAAGTTCATCAGCACAAGCACTTGAAAGAGTGTGAAATTGTCAGAACACTTGGTGTTCAAACAGTCTAAGCTCACAATGGAATTCAGAAGTGCAATCGCTGTTAACATCATGAACTTGATTATAATCATTTTCAATGCCCATAATCGATTGGCAAAACGTACCAAATAGAATTGTGTAACCACTTGTCGACGACATGTTATGTTCTTCTTTTCGATCTGCTATAGAGTTTCCATGGGTAGGGAGTTCTCTTCCCCTTATTAGCATATGAATGACCTAGAGCCTTTGACATAGTCACATCTTTTTCACCAGATAGGCCCTGAGATGATGTCTGTGCAAATTGCAATCGGGCCAAAGAACCATTGCCAGTTATATCTTTCGGACAAGATGACCGGAAAAGAGGTTGCCGACGAGGGAGACGGTGAGGAGACGAAAAAGGGTATACGAGGTAGGGGTGGGGCAGTTAAAAGACAAAATAGGTAAAAGGAAACTTGGAAAGGACAAAAAAGGGCAAAATGATGAAAAGGCCCCTAACTTAACGGATATATTTAATGAAGTTAATGGTCAGGGACCATTTTCAAAGCAAAATGTAAACAGTAGGGACGATAATTGTAATTTTTGAAGTCTAGAGACCACTTTCAAAGATTCATGCAAACCACATGAACCAAAATTGTAGTTTACTGTAAATTCAAAGATGCAGCATTAAAAATAGAGTAAATTACACTTTTGGTCCATGTGGTTGTCGCTTGCTATCAAGCTTAGTCCCTATTTCAAGCTAATGACACTTTTGGTCACCATGGTTGCCATTTTGTTTCAGTTTTGGTTTCTCTAGCTAATTGCAGTTAAAAGAGTAGGTTAACACAAGGGTATTTCAGTCTTTTAGTCATTTCTTTTATTTTAATTGTAAAATAAAACATATATTGAGATATATATATATATATACACACACACACAGATACACATAAAGAAAATTTCAAATGCGGACAAAGAGAGCGTGACACGCGTCCCATTCAGTCTGAATAATGAAGGCATTCAGTATGAATAACGAAGGTGAAGTTCATTCAGTATTTGGTATGAGTAACATGCATTCAGAGTGAATAACACAACATTCAATCTGAATATATTCAGACTGAATGAGACACGTGTCGCGCTCTCCTTTGTTCTCACGTTCACAACCAAAATTGAGTTCACATTTGAACTTTTGGATTTGAAAAACGTTTCAGGAGGAATCTCTGAGGTAGATGGCATCCATGCTCAGACTGATAAACTATTCATACAAAAGAGTTATATCCTTTAACCCTTAAATATATAGAGAGGAAAATTCAAATGCAACCTCAATTTTGGTTGCGAACGTGATGACAAATGAGAGCGCGACACGTGTCTGAACATAGATTATTCAGACTGAATATAATGTTTATTCAGTCAGAATAATGTTTATTCAATCTGAATATAAAACGTGTTGTGCTCTCATATGTCCTCACGTTCACAAACAAATTTGAGTTCTCATTTGAACCCGCCCTATATATATATATAATATATATATTATTGTGTGACATCATACCATTTTTGCTGAAGCAAAATGAATGACCAATTTATATGATTTTTACATGAAATAAAACGCCAACAATGGATTAGATATACCAAGTACATAGACAATCTTGATACAACAAGCTATATCACACCACAATTCATTAAAAAGGGCATGTAAACTTTATGCAGACCATCAAGAGATAAAACAGTTTGCAACTTCTTCATAATAGGGGCAACGAATCTTATTACTTTTTTGTTATGAAATCAAATACGTAAATCATTTGTTGAAATCGCTCATCATACAACCTCCAATGGCCATATCTCTTGGTATGGAAGACTGACCTGGGAATACAACTCCCCAATAGGGTAAATCAAATACGTAAATTATTAGACGAAGCCACATCAAACCCAAAAATCAATTACAAATCTTGAGAAGAAACAATACATCAGTGGTAAAAATTAAAGCCCCAAATCGAAGGTCAACGTGGTTTAAACTAATCTCAGATAGAAACTCCAAATCGTTGTTACTATATTGATCTGTCTTGTTGCTCCTTCTCGATCTCGACTATTTCTTTCTCGCTGCTGCAAACAAAGCCCCACAACCCTTTCTTTCTCGTTGTTATTGTGTTGATCTGGCGGAGAAGGAAATGCGATGAGGGTGGGTTTATAACAAAAAGAGAAAATATTTTACTTCTAAATGAAAATATAAAGACCATTATTAAAAAATAAAGCGCCTCTAAGTTAACATATTCCTTTAACTGGAGTTAGTCGGAGTGACCAAAAATAAAACAAAATGGCGACCATAGTTAGCAAAAATGTAATTAATTTAAAATAAGGATTAAACTTGATAGTAAGCAGCAACCACATGAACCAAAAGTGTAACTTACTCTTAAAAATATGTACTAATCATTCGACGTATCATTGAAATATAATTTTGAATTTTAAGTAATGTATTTTGGTTAACAATACTTAATATGTAAAAAATGGTTTTAATACTTTATTTCAAATACTTTATAATATAATATAAATATATGTATTTTTTTATAATTAATTTATATTTTATGTTGTCTTATTATTTGATACAACCACTCTCAAAATATCCTTTATTCGCCTCTGAATTTGTAGCTTATCCGCAATTTGTTTAATAATTCTTTGTAGAACATGGTGGTATTGTGAGAAGTTGGACCCAATAATAGATTTTTTTAAATAAAATAACTGAAGTTTTTGTTTTTATTTTACTTTATCAGATTATCTATATTAATTTTTAATATATAGAAAATTTCAAGTTTTAAGCATCCTATAAAACAAGATTTACAAATAAAGAAATTAATTTTTTATGCATTCTATTAATGGAATTAAATTGTAATTTATATAAAATAATTTAAAAAGTGTATAGTGATAATTATCTTATAAAATATTTTAATAATATAATAAATATTAAAATCTATTAAATAGAAAATGTATTACAATTTAATTTTTTATTATTTATTTTTAAAAAATTATAATAATGTATTAAACATACTCTTGATTAAATAATTACTCTCTTTGTTTATTTTATTTTAGAAATTACTTTCTTCTAACATTAATTATTTCAAAATGTTTACATAGAATTTTATATGTATATTCATGGATTGAGTGGGTTCATAAAATATATATATAAGTATTGGTGGTTGTTTATATGTTTTATTTAATTAACATGATTTTGATTAAATATGAGCATGTGACAAACTTTTTTACCTAATTCCAAATTTCAGACTGCAAGGGTGTTTATTTTAGTTGATCATGTTTGTGTTGGATTGTTGTCAATTAACTTTCGATATAAATACTAAAATAAATTCATAATTATTTTATTATTATTTTGTTAAATGACTTTTTCGCTAGCATATTTGTGGATGCTATAAGGTAGCGTTTGGTATGCAAACATGATTGGACTGGATAAAACAAGACAGAACTGGATAGGATTGGACAAGAGGGTGGGACTGGACTGGACATGACATGACATGACATGACAGAAAAAGTATATATTTGGTACACCTAGGACTAGACAGGACGAGAGAAAACTAGACAAGTTGTCACATAAGTTATTTAACGATTTTATATATTATATAATAGTTATAATTACAAAAAAAACAAAATATTAAATAATTTAATTTATAAGCATTTTTACTCAACTTATATAATATATATATATGTTAGCGAGATACATTTTGATTTTAATATTTTATTTTATATTTGTATAAATACAATATTATGTGGTTCTGAAAAATAATATTATTTTTATTTTTGTAAAATATAAACTTGAAGATATCATAATTTTTTTTGAAAATATATCATTTTTGATGTCAACTTAACTATTTAAAAATTCTTTTTTGATGTAGTTTATTTAATTCGGGTTTTTATTATAATTTAATTTAAATTTAATAATGAAATAATTTTTTTTAATAATATAACTTTTTATAAATATAATAGTATAGATATATCATATATGTAGAGATAGCAAACTATCATCCAAAAATAAATACTATTTTTTTATGTACAACAAATACCTAAAAATTAAATAAATGTACTTAACGTAAGATTAGATTTATTATAAGGCAAATACATTAAATAATTGCTTTGTTCTAAAACTGTAGTCGGTTTATTTTTGTTTGGGTATGATCGAAACTATAGAATTAAGAAACAAAACCTGGGGGGGGGGGGGTGGGGGGACATAATTTGTCAAGTTCAATCTAAAGTGTACCTTGCCTTTTTTTCAGTAGCTTTTTTATTTCTATTCAGCTAGGGGTCATTGGTCATAGCTCTGCTGATACTAAAAAAAAAAATTGTCATTATCATAGATGTTGTTTGGTTGTTTATCTATATCATCAATGAAAATTTGTTTTGTATGATATTTCTAATACATTATGAGTGCTATAACTTCATTTTATGGATATAATTATACTAGCATTTTGCGTTTTTATTATGTCAAAAGAGTGTATGACATAAATACAAAATTATAGCTTCAAAAGTGTCATTTAATACAAATACATACCGATATTAGATGGTGTTTAAAAAACGACTTGCATAGCCACCCAACATCAAACTACATAAAAGAAGTTTAGAGCATTTTCAACTGTTTTTTTAAAAGAAAGAATGTAGAGTCAAAATCTTTAAAATCATTATCTTTCAACTCTAACAGCTTATTTATTTTAACGAATGTATTAAAAAATTATATTATTAAAATATTCAATACTTTTAATATTTCAACAAATAAAGGTTGTTTTTTTATATGAAATCATTAAAATAATATTTCTCTCTCATCCTTTTAGAGATTTAGAGAAATCTCTATATTTGGGGATTTTTCCAAAAATCTTTATTTTAGAGAATGATATAGAGATGCTGTTGGAGGAGTTTAGAGAACAAAAATGACTTTTTCTCTATTATAGAGATGATGTTGGAGATGCTCTTATAGTGTTCCTTATGTTTGGAAAACTTACCTCAAACCAATTTCTTTTTTTCACTTTCCATCTAGTTTTCCACACTAAATTTTTGCAGGGACCTCACAACCTTAGCTGATCATTGTCGACATCAAAAAAAGCCTATTGAAATCAATTAAAAAACCAAAAAATTTCTTGAAATCAACCATAAAAACAAAAAAAAATCTCTTGAAATCAATCAAAAAATCCTTCGAAATCGACAAAAACACTAATAAATCTCTGGAAATCAACCAGAAAACTTTAAAAATCCCTCGAAACCGTGTAAGTTAGGCTAAAAACACGTCGGACAACTTTGTGCACATTTAGCCTACCTTAAAGGTAACCCTACTAGGCAAAAAAATTGGATCCGCCTCTGAACCAACTTGTCGTTTACTGTGACCTTTGATAAAAACACAAAAGAAAGAAGAGGAGAAACACAGTTTTGAGTCAAGACCCTTAGACCCATATTGAACCACTTAAAACCGATCTGCCCCCCAATCGATGCATCGATTTTCCATGATACGACTCTAAATAGAATTGGATTTTGTTACCTTCATGTCTGAATTTTCATGTTTAAGACCCCTCATTTTTGGGTTGTAACCGATCCCGAGCCGGGCGTAAACCAGTCCTATGATTATTTTTTTTTAAATGTTTTGGTAATTTTTTAATAATACTTTAATATATGTAATTAGATCACTCAAATACACTTTAAAAATAATTTTATTATAGTTTTATAATTGGTTTTCAATCAAATATACTTAAAAAAAAATTAGAAAGACATTTAATAATACATATAAAAATATATTTATTTTAGAAAAACCAGTCCCAGATCGGGCCGGACTCATATTCGGTCCCATAACAGGTCCCGGGTCGGACCCTGAAAATCGCTCAAATCCATAACCGGTCCTGGACCACGGTCCCATAATCGGGCCTAACCGGTCCCGGGCCGGGCCCATTTTACCATATCTATTCATAGGTAACACATTATTAACCGAAGGAAGTTCAAAAAACCATTGAAACTTAATTCCATTGATTGATTGTAACCAAAACAGATGGAAAAGACAAAGACATGATCCATAAATTTCCATTCAATTTTCCAACACCGTGTGTAGTAAGTATATAAGAGCATTACATATCCAAAGAGCATGTTCCAAGTGCAAGTAGTATTCTAGATACAAGAACCCAAGCACATATGATATTCCCACATGAGTTAGACAAATTAAACAAGACCTTAACTTTGATGAATTATTATAGCAAATTTCAAGAGTTTTACCAAACATCAATTTGAGATATGCCAATATTAAGAAGTTCATTCATTACTTCTTACACCTTCTCATTACTCAAAGAATTAGATTCGTTAACATCAACAATCAAGTCTTGTGGTGTACTGGTTAAGGCTTGTGGGGGATGAGGCTAGATAACTCAGCTACCCTAGGTTTGAATCCAGACGCAAACAACTTGTGGCCACTGGGAAATTATCTCAGGGCTGCATGCTTAAGCAGTCTTAAAATTGTCAGGGATTAGTCTAGGCAAGTGCCTAGGATAGCATTTCCAAAAGGCATTGTTAGTTAGATCCCTAATTGTCGACCCCCTAATACATCCCCTCCTTCTCATCCCTTTTAATCAAGTAACAATTATCGACCTCCTCCTCCTCCTCCCCGCCCAAACATTTTTTAGATGTTTGTTGCTCAACAGCTTCCGACCAATCACAAACCAAGGATCCCACTCAAACTTTAAACTAAAATCATCAAACCTTGCATCAATGATTTGGTAAAGTGTCAAAAGTTTGTTGTTCTTGTAAAAAAAAATTCGGTTTGGTGAGAGTTTTTGCGCTTCTATGCCATTATAAGGAGAAGAATGAGAAGGGAGTTAGTAGTCGTGCCCAAAAACCTAACTGAACACCCAATCTAGAACCCAATCTAGCTAGAGATCAAATTGGTTTGTAAAATATACAAATCGATTAGAGTAGGATCGATTATCATGTCAAACCGAACCAACCTGCCAACCCGACAAGATTAAAGTAATTAAAAAATCGATATTGTTGAATATTAAATATCTACTAAGTAACCTGAACTTCGACTGATCCAATGCTTTAAGGAGTCTAAATTTTGTTTTTCAACCGTAGATAACAACATGAACAAACTTAAAGCTAAGACAAATAAGTAGTCAGATTTAAATAAATAGACATAAACTTTGATGATTGTAATCACCAACCACCAATATTTGATTTTTTTTGGTTTGAAGTTGTTTTATAATCATCTTTTAAAATATACTTTCAAGCCACACCAATCTAAACCAATATGTGATGGGTTTGGGTTGGGATAGAAAATTGAATAAGTTGAGTGAGTTATGATTTTCCAAACCAAAGTAGCTAGAATGGTTGTTCAAATCGTTTCAAACCATCCAACCCAACCCATGTGCATCTGTAGGAGTTAGGATCTTCATCTTACTAAGTGGATCCTAAAAAAATGAGCACAAAATAATTAACATAATATGAAATAAAACAAAAAATAGTTATAAAAGGTACGGTTTAATTACAAATTATTGTTTTACAAAAGCCAAGTGATTTTTCCTTTTTTACCGATGACACTAACAATAGTTGTAGCTACTTTTTGTTAACATAGAGAAGCACACATCAAATTAAAGCGAGTGCACCTTTAAGACTCCCAACTTTTTCCCCATTACATTAAGCTATTACTAAATTCTTTCTTGCCTCGGCAGCATTCTCAACCAAGAAAAACATATATGAATTACATGTACGGGCAACAAACACCTAATAAGACGCCACCAAACCACTCGGGTTCTAACGCACCAGTTAAGCCTAACAGTATGTAGCGGAAAATCTCTTCTACCCTGGGCACGAATCCACATACTGCCAAAGCCTTTGTGCTCATGAAAGTTCACCTGCGAATCTGCGATGACTCCATGTCATCCGCGGTCTCCCTGGGATTAATCGATGAGCGTAAGCTTGCCCAGAAACCCACACTCACCCAAAAAGAACATGATGCCACCATCTAAAACGTCTCCATCATGCCCATCCCACAAGCCATTATATCCCAACGACAAGTAGGTGGTGAATGGAATCGAGCTTTAGACCTCCTACTCATTTTACAAAGATGTCCACCTACTTAACCGCTAGTATGTGCCAACATGAACTTATATGGATATATAGCATATGGGTATGTTCAAAAATTTAAAGTTCAAACTTAAACCATAATAAAACCAACAAATCATGGGGTAGATAAACCCATGAGATAACCATTTCAAGTTATAATCCCAATACAATACAACCAAGACTTGTAGTCACTAGACAAGATAACAAGATATAGAAAAAAATACACAAAACCGAACCATCGCCTTTGGATCTTAGCCAGGACCAACCTTCGGGATGTCATAATGCTCGCTCATATTAGCAAGATATTGATTGAAATCCGAAATCCGGTCACGGTGTGATTTGTTTGACGTTTTCGCCATTTTGTGCATGTCAATTTGCTGCCTTTGCTCCATGTAACGCCTCTCGGCTGGAGTCATACTTTCCAAATAAGAAGCACGGTTTGATTCTCCCAAGTGTTTGTCTCCATCGTTTGTGTCTTCTTGATCGGTTATTGTCATGATGCCTCCACCTATATCTTGAGATTACGAATGTCGAATTTTTAGTTAAAATTTGGAAACGTATTTCCTATCAACAAGGGTAGGCAAAAAAAATGTCATTTGACCATTTTGTTTATTTAGGAGAATAACCTGCAAACAGATTTAAGAATGTCTCTGCCTAATACTAAGAGACCGTTTATCTAAAGCTTACCCAGTAAGCGCTTACCAAGTAAGCGCTTACCAGTAAAATAAACATTATCATTTACTTACAGGGTAAGATTTTAGTCCACCAAAACGACATCATATGCAACAATTTACCCTTTTAAGCGCTAACCGTAGTGAAGTTGTCGCCCTCACCTACCGGGTAAGATTCTCGGTCCTTGCCTTAGCTCTTACCGGGTAAGATTCTTGGTACTTGCCATATGCATCCGGTAAGATAATGCGACTTGGTAAGCGCTTACCCGGATAAGCGTTTTGTAAACGGCCTCTAATACTAGAATGCATAAAAGATAACAAGGTGCATGGGCAAAGTCGTCATTTTAATTCCATTAGGAGAATTTCAAACAATGTATAGGGATGCAAGATTGATATAGTGTTCGTTCGGGGATTAAAATGTATATTTTTTGTTGGCAGTTAGCTTTCTGTTTTCTTTAGTAATTTGCACCTATAACTAGATGTATTGTGTATACTTTTGGCTTAATAGAAACACTTCTAAATACATTGATTCTTCTTTACATTTAGTGGTAATACATGAAAGACAGTTCTTATGGCAGATTCGTAATCGGCCTCATGACAAAGCACTTCAGAATTCAGATAGTAAAAACCTTTTACAATCACATGATAAAACATATGAGGCTGCCAACTAAGGGGACGTTTGGTTTGACGAATTTGTTTTCAGGGATTTGGATTTCATGGAAGGATTTGGAATCGTTGGTGTATTTGGTTTATAGGATTTATCAAAACAAATTATAAATAAATTATAGAAATAATCAAAATTACCTTTTATTAACTGATTATTGCAAATCGAATGTTTTTAACATATTTTAAAACATTATTACAAAGATATCCTATGAAATCCCGTGAAATACCAACTATCCCATGGGATTCTAAATCCAATGTTTGTGGGATTTATTGAAATCCCGGATTTTAATTCCGAACTTTGCTTTGAACCAAACGCAGGATTGGAACCGAATCCCACAAAATCCTGCAAACCAAACGGGCCCTAAGTATAGTTTCAGACATCTATTCCTTATCTATAGTAATGTCTGTTAAGATATATTGAACCCCTTACTTTTTTTATTAAGAATAATATGTACGATATAAGTTATATTATGAAAAATATGTTATACAACAAAAGTTTCGATATTATGTTTTGAAGACATTGTAGGGTATAAGTGGGGATGTATTTATATTTGTATCTTACAAGTGTTATAAAAAGCATGTTAAATGATAGAAGTTCAGGTATTGTGTTTTAAAGACTTATACCAAGTGGAGATGTACAATGCACTATCATTTGTGTATTAAATTTATATTTACTCTTCTTAAGAAAAGAAGGTTAAATAAATGGGTTGATATGAGCCATATTCCCTCTAGGCCTCTACTCAGATTAGTTGGACCATGAGTTGGTCATGGGTCACGGGTCAAGTCAATTTATTAACCGATCCAACCAAAATCTGAACCATTTACAGATCTACTTCCAAAGTTCCAAGTGTATCATCAACGAAATCAGTAACGATGAACTAAACAAACGTTCTATAAAAAAAATAAAAGAATGAGAATGACAGTGTATCCAATCTTTTAATAGTGGTTTTGTAACACTAGATATATCTTATGGTTATAATTTCAAATGGGATTTCTCACAGGACAAAGAAAAATTATAAATTGGGACTTTGTTTTGATATGATAGGGATAATACTTGTAAATACAAATAAATTAAACGTTCATGAAGCAACTAACCGTCAACATTCTCATTGTCGATTGTTTTAGTAGTTTGATCAGATAATTGTCTAGTTGACTTCTTCTTCTTCTTGACTCCACCAGCTTTCACATCAAGGGCCTTACCCTTTAATTTCAGCTTCCCACCAACAACATTCTCGTATGCAGACATTGAAACTGCAATGGAAAAGAGAGCTAAATGATAAATGCTGTGCAAGGAGAAGAAATAGTATTTTACAGTTGAAAAAAGAATGCCAATGCCATAGGATTAAAAGAATAAACTAAGGGCCGGATTAATTCACGCAGGGAAATGACAAGATAATGATAGTTTGATACTTGATACTGAAAAATCGGTGGCATTATCATAGACGTTGTTTGGTTGTTGAACATATATAACCAACGAAAATTTGTTTTATGTCATATTTCTAATATCTTATGATGCTCTAAACTCAAGGCATTGGTATTGATATAATTGTACTGCAACTTTTATCATGTCAATCATGAATGTATCACCTAAACACAAAATTGTAGCTTCAATTCAAAATAAACATCGAATACAAATACACACCCATGTTACATAGTGGTTCAGAAAGGACTTACATAGCCACCAACATCAAAATACAATACAAAAACGCTTATATTGAATGTTTCTTCCAGAATATTTCCATATGTCCAAATCCATTCACTAGCGTTTTGGATACAAGAACCCAAGCACAAAGGATCATCTCATTTGAGTTGGCAAAGTAAACAAGACCTTAACTTTGGTGGGATTATTGTAGCAAATTTCAAGAGTTTTACCGACATTTGTTGGAGATTTGTCAATAAGAAGTCCATTCATGACTTTTTGCATCTTCTCCTCTCTCAAAGAATCATATTTTATCTACAATAAAAGCATTGGTAGCAAGAGCATATTGTTGACATTTGCCCATAAATAAACTCACGTCAATGGTTTGTCGAAAACGAACTTCCAACTTAGAGCATTTCCAATGCTTGTTTGAAGATGGATTGAACATAGGTTGAAGATGGGTTGAACATGACTTGACCATTGGAGTGAAAGGGTTGAAGATGGACTTGATCTAACAAAGACTTGAAGTTTGTCAAGCCTTTGAAGTAAATGGTATGAGAGACAAAGAAAGAGAAAAGCTATTTATGGTGGGACCATCATTTGATTTTATATATTTTTAATGTCTTCAAGTCTTTCCTCATGTTTTACCATTGCAGATGCTCTTAAACCCTAACCCCGCCAAGGTGTATAAAAACATTACGACAACCTCTTCAATAGATATGTTTCTAGTAGGCAATAAACATCCAATATCCCTTATCATATGACATAGTACCCTTGAGGTTGCTAAACCGTAATTCCATAAAAAGCTCACTAATACTAAATAATACAAACATCATCACTTTCCATGGTTAATCTAAACATCCATTTCGTCCTATACATCCTTTCTTCTTCCATTGATTTGACTTCATGAATCTTACATCGAAGGTAGGAACAAATAACCACAAATCAGGCTAAGCAAATATAAAAAACCAACATGTTAATAATCGTTTCTTGAAGCAACAGGGCTTGCATTAGTTTGCGTTATCTTTCGTTAATGGAGGTTCAAGCTATTCTTTATCTACAAAATCATATGTTAACTACTTGCATTAGTGACAACGAAACCCAGTATCAAATATATGGATTAGAGTACGAACACTTCTGAAAACCTAATTATGAACTTCAAAGTTAAAAACCACAATAAACCACAGATCATGGGGGTTAACATGGGTTATCTTAACCACATACACAGCAATTAACACTTCAAACCTAACAACGGATACAACTGTAATCGACTTCCATATGTAATCAGTAGAAGCAATCGACTTCCTTTTTAGAGCAAAACCAAGCAACAACAGATGCACAGCAGTAACAAACCCTAAAATCGATATGGAGTGAACATAGAGAAGAAGATGATTGATTACCTACTTGAAATCTCCGAGAAGAACAGAAATCGATTCCGATATACAGAGCTAAAAACCCGGAGACTTGCAATAACTCCGACGCCCTTCACGTCGTCGCCTCTTTGGCTTCTCCGTTTACGAGCAGATGAAATAGGCTGCTTCTTCTTTTTGTGTACCTGCAGACTTCTTTTTTGTTAAGCTCCTAAATTACGTGCAAAAGTGACTATTTTTAATCGATTTTATTTTAAAAAGTATAATTTCAAAATCAACATACCGGATCATATTCCCTAGGGTGAGTATATGGCGGGTCGGTCGGATCCAAAACCCTAGATTCGGTCGGATATCGGGCGGACAATGGGAGCCCCGAAATCCGATCCAGGTATTTTGGGTTAATCGGGTTTCGGATATAAAGGGGTTTCGTATTATTCAGATATATCCCAAAAAAACATATAATAAAGAAATCTTGAAAAAAAATCAACAAATATCAAGAAACTTATAAGAGTGGAGCCGTGGAGTCACTAAAGTGCAGTACTTTTAGACTTTAGTTGAGAGTTGAGACGACTATGGTGGACGACGAGGGTCGAGTGCAGGATCGACGACTACGGTGGAAATTAAAAAAAATCAGTTTTTATATAATTAATCGGGTATTTGGGCGGGTTCGGGCCGGATTTCCCAACCCAACCCGATCCTACTTTCTAGTTCGAGTAACTCGGGTTCGGGTTATCGGGTTTCGGGGTTCGAATATTTTCGGGTTTTTCAAGTCGGGTTTTGCTCGCCCCTAATTCATATCCAAACAGATTTTTTGATAAAATTTTAATTTTTTTTTTACTTTTAACTCTATTAATCTTCGATTTTTTATATTACAATATTAATTATATTATTAACATGTCTTTTATATTTAATAAAATGATATTATATCTCCTAAATATTTAGGTAGCATTTGGTTCGCATATAGTAAAGAAATCTGATGGAACTGAAATGTTGAATTCAACAAATTTCATTCCCGGTTCATTCTTTCTCAGGGAAGGAATCTTTAAATTTCATCAAAGTCTACAAATGAAAGATTTAGACATTCCATGACATAGAGGTGGTATTTTGATAATTCCAAAAAAAAACCCTTAACCCTAGGTATATCCTAATCTCTTCAAACAACTGACACCCTTTCTCATTCGATCGATTTCTATCTGTAAGCTCCTTACACTCTCTTGTCTTCTCTATCTGCTCGATTTCTCTACTTTCTCTGTCGATTTACATTTGATTTATGGTTTTTATACTTTCTTTCTCGATTTCTGTTTTTTCATCTTCTGCTTGATTTTTTCTTCTGCTCCAATTGTTCCAGATTCTGTTTGATTTTGTTCCAGATTTGTTTTTGCTCGAATTTTTTTGCGATGGTTTTGTTTTATGTGTCATGTGTTAGATATTGTATCTCTACAACACTAAGTGGTGACTCATGCAAGGATACATGTGTCAACACTATTGCCTTTTTAAGTAATAAAATGGTAAGACCAAGTATCGTATTCCACAAGGATAGGTATCTTAAGTTGCAATATCTCAAGATAAAAGACTAACTTCAGATGGTGGATTCGAAGACTATTTTTGATTAGGTGTTTTATAATTGATGATGTGAACAATTAATAAAAAGGAGTCACGGTGTAGGGATCCATTAAGTATTCAACAACATAAAGTGGGTAAAAAGTCGTAGCATGTTCAACAAATATTTCGTCTTAACCAACCAATAGCTTCTTTAAGGTACTCTCTCCCGAGATTTAGAATGGCAAAAATCCATAGACATAACCTCCATATCTCTATGTAAGGCTAGAATCTAGATAATGGCTCAAACATTTCCGTATATAAGCTAAATGGAACGAAAACGGGTCTTATGGATTCTAAGTAGCTCTCTCGAGCCTACCTCCATATCATTCAAGTTGATGTGTGCTTGTTGGCTTATCTCTAAGTCAAACACACTTTAACACTTTTAAACAAGTGATCAATTTATCCATGGATTTTATTTTGCAATATATACTTGAAAGACGTGGTTAGAAAGATTTGCTATTTAATTAACAACTTCCACCACCAAAAATCAGCAATCTTAACTTACCCCACTTTATCCCACACCCAAGCTAGATATTTAGCCTACCATGATTGGAAAAATAAAATTAATTGCATAAAAGGTAAAATGCGTTAAAGGAATATATAGTACAAAATATAAAAAGACAATAACGAAAATTGCAATAAATAAGAGAATTTAAAACTTAAAACTTTCTTGAAATTAGAGATAATAACAAAAGAAAAATACAAGATGAAGCTACATATTATTATTCTACTTATATACTAGGAGAAAAGAACAGAAAGACCAATGGATAAAGCTATTAACCAACTTTTACATAAACCAAATGACAAGTAATGATGCCCCAAAAGATAGTACAAAAATAAGAGATCTACTTTGCACTATTAAATCTTCAATTTGCAGGAGATGAGTTGTAAATAAGGTGGACAATATCACAAAAGATCCACCTATTTTTGCCAAAAAGCCATCAGAATCACCCTGCAGCCAATGTTGTAGCATCCTTCTAGCATTCTTTTCCAAAACTTTGATTTTTGGCCTAAAAGTCATCAAGCTATATTGTTTCTTCTTCCAAACTCCATAAATAATAAAGATATAAAATAATAACGAAAAAGACTAAGTCATCCATTTTGAGGATGTAAAACATAAGAGAAAATAGTGGAAATTCTATCATATTATCAATATAAATAATACTCATCAATGTGCTTACAAATTTGTTTGACGTTGCTATATGTGCTTACAAATCTATGGTTTTACTATATAAACTTGTTTGATAAATTTGTGATGGTTCTGTTATATGTTGTCCAGGGCCTATCCTATGGTTTTGGATGCCCTGGGCGAAGAGTAAAAAAATGCTCGTTGATCCAAGAAACAAATAACACATATTTTTAAGAGGTTAGAAACCTAGTCGGACGCTGGTACAGATTTATAGAAGGATTCTACCTTTCTTGGAAGAGAGAGTAGATCCAAGACAAAAGGGAATCTTGACATTGCATCTAGACAGTAGAATCATTTGCATGATGCACCAACATATTTTATATTTAACGACTATGAATAGCTAACAACTGAGGTACATAACATATTTTGACAACCTTGCCTTTCATTGTTGGCCAATAACACCATTGTAGGCTAATTGTTTTACAAACCATTGTATTTTTTTCTTTTTCTTATCCACTCTAGGTTTGTTATGAGTTGGGTCTTTAGAAGTAATCAAAATGTTAGTCTCATTTACTTACCTTTTACAATAGAAGACAAAACATTTTCAAAGTAACATAAAAAAGTACAAACATCACCCATTTATTTTTGAGCTCAACAATTTCTGTAGGGGAAATGTTCACCACAAATAACCAAATACGAACAAAGTGGAAATATTGGTCTAATTAACAAGTATAATACGACACGTTAACAATAATTTGAACGGCAAATAATCTAAAAGCAATATTAAGACATAAATATATAAAGTTATGGCACGAAAACGAGACACCAAGATTTAACCAAATAAAAAAATCGCCTAAATAAGTGAAATAGGTTTACGGAAATCACTTAAATAGTCATATCATCAAGATAACATAAAATAATATCAAGAAACTAAGAAAGAAAACATCAAGATTCAAGGAAAATAAGAAAATTAGATAACTAGATGAGTAAATAAGAAACTAAAAATGAAAACACCTTGGTTCAAGCTTGAAAGAAACTAATTGCGATTTGAGAACTGATAGTGAGAGCCGAAACCGAAGGTTAGAAGTTGAGTCAAGGTGAGAGGATGAGAGATGACTACAACAATAACAGTGTGAATTGGCAGAACAGTGTTCTGCATCATAGGTGAGGGGCAGAAGGCCAATCATGAATCGTGAGGGTAGAGGTGAGAGCGAGAAGCCAAGAGCGATAACATATTTTGGAGAAAAATCAAATAATTAGCCTACTATAACCCTATTTGACTGTTAGATTGTGATGTCCTTTGGGATTTGATACCTTGCGCCATTGCCCTCTTCCCGACACTAGGGCCACCCCTAATGTGCTCTGTTTGATTTTTATATATGACATAAATCTCTACAAATGTATTTTGGTGAATACTAAAGATTTTTATATAAATCTCTACAAATCTGTTTTGAATGCGTCTATTTACAAACATTTTTCATGCTTAACTTTTTATATGTTAAATTTGGGTTTAGCAAGTTGTTAAATGTATGTTTTTGCTAGATGAATTACCCTTTCATCAACAATTGTAGTAACCATTCCTTATGCGGTCTACAAACGCGAATTGACCCAAATTATTTTCGAACCATTTTATTGATGAAAATATAATAAAAAGCTATTTCCCTCTCATGATAATAATATTTTAATAGTTCTCCAAATTTGAAAATTTTAAAAAGTTGTCTCTTATTTTCTTTCCTCTTGTGAGAGAGTTTTGAGAAATTTGTTGGACCAAAAAATTGGCCCAGAATCTGTAATCTAAGAATCTATCGGAAATGTTATGTATCAACACTATATCATAAAACATTTTGACTAAAGTCTTAAAACCATAAATTCAAAGGTACATGTATATAGCTATAGCTATATTTATACTACTTTATAAAGAAGATTTAAGAAAAGTCGTAAAAACAACCATAAATGCATAAGGTATTGTTTTTTATGCACATGTTATGGCTTAGTGGTTAAGGCCCTGGGTGATGCGGTAGAATGTCCCATCTGCCCAGGGTTCGAATCCACACGTGCACAAAAATTGTGGCCACTGAGTTTATCAGGGTTGATGTCTTCCAATCATAATTTGTTGGGATTAGTCCCGGCATCGCCTGGGACACCCTTAAAGAAAGGTTTTAATTCCCTTGATTACAAGTTCATCAGCAAGATGTACAACCTCATAATGCACTTCTCTTTTCTGGCTTATGCTTCCAATGCACTTTTTAGACTATTCAGTTTCTAAAGTTACTACTTTAATTTAAAACCTGACCCAAGCCCACACACTTTGCCACTTTTCCCTTTCCCCCAAGAGACACTGGACTTTGATTCAAAATTGGCCATCTTCAATCGTTACCCCATTATGATAAACCTTAAACTTTCTTGTTCATCTCAACACGTTATTGTACAAACACAATTCTTCCAAATGTTGCTGATGATTTTCTGCTCTAGGAGAACACGTTTCTCCACGAACTTCATGGGAATCATCATTTACCATTTCAAATTCCTCATCTCCTTTACTTCACCAGGTAAAGTAATTGCATTTTGTCCATCTTTTCTCTGTGTTCTTCAATCCCATGAATCAATAACCCCTAAAACAAGGACCAAAGCTACATTTGTTAACTCGAATTAATTCAAAAATTGAAAAATGCTGAAAAGTGGACAAACCGGTTTCCATGCGATCTCAACCAGTATCGAAGCTGTTTTGCCGTCTAATACAACTTCGTAAGGAAGAACCCTAAATCTGACACCAAACTTGATTTTCTTCACTTGAAGGTTTAAAACTCATCCTAAACACATATAAACTACTCCTAAACACCAAATAATCTAATACAACCATGGAATCTATAGAGTACATCCAAATTTGATGATTTTAAAAGCATCCATGGAGTTTTTGGTTAAACCCTTACCCCAAACACCATAGAATTTGACCAAAACATGAGATCCTCATCCATAAACAATCCCAATATATTAGACCCCAAAGATAAATGATTTTCACCCAACATTTCACAAACCAAAACCCCAATCTAGAAACCTAATATCCTCAATAATACTAATGATAAGAAAGAATACAAGGGTGATGATATTCATACGTGAGATTGATCTTTCTCACTTGATTTCTTCAAATTTCTCCTTTATCTTCTTCTTTTCTCTCGTCTTAGAGTCGCCCTCAAGAACACACACACACACACACAAAAACACATTTTCCATCTGATTTCTAACAATGAAGGGGTATTGAAGGGCTCACTCCCTTTTATTAAGTATTTTCACTTTAGTCCTTGAAAGATAGCCCACTAATCAAAACTTACGCACAATAAGAACTATTTTACAAATAAAGAACTTGGGTTATTACACATATGTTGATGTTTAACAACAAAAGAGATCCATCGTGTCATATTATGTATTATGAGAAAATATTTATATACAAAAGTTTCCATCGGTTACACTAATATAAAGGAATGAATAAAGGTAACCGATGCTAATTGTAACCTATGCTAATTACAAGGTAACCTAAAAGGTAACCAAATATTCCCTTTCTATCTAATATATGTAATACGCCCCCTCAGTCGGAATGGGAGGTTTCCGGACGTTAAGACTGGATCGAAAATCATCGAACAATATCTTTGGAAGACATTTGGTGAAAATATCTACAAATTGGTATCGATAAGGAACATGTAACACTTTCACTTGACCAGTAGCCACCTTTCCCCGAACAAAATGAATGTCAAGTTCCACATGCTTCGTACGTTGGTGTTGAACCGGCTTACCGGACAAGTAAATTGCACTTACATTATCACAATACACAATGGTGGCCGAGGAGAGTGAAAATTGGAGCTCAAGGAGAAGGTTTCACAACCAACATGTTTCTGAGACTACATTGGCCACGCCCCGGTATTCCGCCTGCGCACTAGATCTAGATAAAGTCTATTGCCGTTTTGAGGACCAAGAGACAAGATTGTCTCCGAAGAAGACACAATAGCCGGATGTCGACCGTCTAGTATCCGGGCAGCCACCCCAATCGGCATCCGTGTAGGAAATGAGTCTCTAACTTGATTACGTTGTAATTTGCAAACCGAAGTGTAGGGTATTGCTTATATATCGCAAAATGCAACATAGAGCATGCATGTGGTGTTCCCGTGGGTCATGCATGAATAAACATATTTGTTGAACCGCATATGCAGTATCCGGATGAGTAAAGTAAGGTATTAAAGGGCCCCAGCCAAACTGCCATATAATGTAGGATCACTTACCGATGGGTCAGAAGTGGCACTTAATTTTGCTTTGGTGTCGGCCAATGTCTTAGTACAATTGCAAGATGTCATGTTCGCCCGTTCAAGAATCTCCCGAGCATATTTTTGTTGAGAGAGAAATAAGTCCGAATTGGTACGTGAGACCGAGATACCTAAGAAATAATTAAGCGAACCAAAGTCTTTCATGGCAAACTCTGTACCAAGTTTATTGATAAGTTTGATACGAAGGTCGTCGGATGAAGCCGTCAAGATAATGTCATCCACATAAAGTAACAAGTACGCGGTTGCATTCCCGCGATGGTAAATGAATAAGCTATTATCAGATTTGCTTTGAGAAAACCCGTTTCAAAAAATAAAACCCGCAAAATATTAGTACCAAGCTCTCGAGGCCTGTTTAACATCGTACAAGGACTTCTTGAGACGACAAACATGAAGTGAAAATGAGTCATCGCGAAAACCCGACGGTTGATGAATATAAACTGTCTCTTCCAACGTACCGTGAAGAAAAGCATATTTCACGTCAAGTTAGTGTATTTTCAAATTCTTCGATAGTGAAAGACTAAGAACAACGCGAATGGTTGTCGGTTTAACAACCGGACTAAAAGTTTCCATGCAATCGATGCCCACCTGTTGAGACCTGCCATTATACACCAAACGAGCTTTGTACCTCTCAAGAGTACCGTTAGAGCTATATTTATGTGTAAAAATCCACATACAACGAATAATATTAACGTCCAGAGGCCTCAAAACTAGTTCCCATGTGTCATTTTTAATAAGTGCATCAAACTCATCAATCATAGTTTTGTGCCAATTCGGATCGCGTAGGGCATCAATGTGAGACTTAGGAAGAGGTGAGATATTGGAAGTGGTGCCAACGAAAGCGTAATTAGGATTTGGTTTGACAGTTCTGTTACGACCTTGAGTGGTCATCGGATTGGGAGTTGGACTAGAGGGGATAGTAGATCTACAAAGTCTACAAATGAAGGATTTAGACATTCCATGACATAGAGGTGGTATTTGATAATTCCAAAAAAAATACCCTTAACCCTAGGTATATCCTAATCTCTTCAAACAACTGAGACCCTTTCTCATTCGATCGATTTCTATCTGTAAGCTCCTTACACTCACTTATCTTCTCTATCTGCTCGATTTCTCTACTTTCTCTATCGATTTACATTTGATTTATGCTTTTTATACTTTCTTTCTCGATTTCTGTTTTTTCATCTTTTGCTTGATTTTTTTCTTCTGCTCCGATTGTTCCAGATTCTATTTGACTTGTTCCAGATTTGTTTTTGCTCGATTTTTTTTGCGATGGTTTTGTTTTATGTGTCATGTGTTAGATATTGTATCTCTACAACACTAAGTGGTGACTCATGCAAGGATACATGTGTCAACACTATTGCCTTTTTAAGTAATAAAATGGTAAGACCAAGTATCGTACTCCACAAGGATAGGTATCTTAAGTTGCAATATCTCAAAATAAAAGACTAACTTCAGATGGTGGATTCGAACACTATTTTTGATAAGGTGTTTTATAATTGCTGATGTGAACAAATAATAAAAAGGAGTCACTGTGTAGGGATCCATTAAGTATTCAAAAAAATAAAGTTGGTAAAAAACAGCATGTTCAACAAATATTTCGTCTTAACCAACCAATAGCTTCTTTAAGGTACTCTCTCCCGAGATTTAGAATGGCAAAAATCCATAGACATAACCTCCATATCTCTATGTAAGGCTAGAATCTACATACTGGCTCAAACATTTCCTTATATAAGCTAAATGGAACGAAAACAGGTCTTATGGATTCTACGTAGCTCTCTCGAGCCTACCTCCATATCATTCAAGTTGATGTGTGCTTGTTGGCTTATCTCTAAGTCAAATACACTTTAACACTTTTAAACAAGTGATCAATCTATCCATGGATGTTATTTTGCAATATATACTTGAAAGATGTGGTTAGAAAGATTTGCTATTTAATTAACAACTTCCAACACCAAGAATCAGCAATCTTAACTTTACCCCACACCCAAGCTAGATATTTAACCTACCATGATTGGAAAAATAAAATTAATTTCATAAAAGGTAAAATGCATTAAAGGAATATATAGTACAAGAATATAAAAAGACAATAACGAAAATTACAATAAATTAGAGAATTTAAAACTTAAAACTTTCTTGAAATTAGAGACAATAACAAAAGAAGAATACAAGATGAAGCTACATATTATTATTCTACTTATATACTAGGAGAAAAGAACACAAAAACCCAAGGATAAAGCTATTAACCAACTTTTACATAAACCAAATGACAAGTAATGATGCCCCAAAAGATAGTACAAAAATAATTGATCTAATTTGTACTATTAAATCTTCAATTTGCAGGAGATGAGTTGTAAATAAGGTGGATAAGATCAAAAAAGATCCACCTACTTTTGCCAAAAAGCCATCAGAATCACCCTGCAGCCCATGTTGTAGCATCCTTCTAGCATTCCTTTCCAAAACTTTGATTTTTGGCCTAAAAGTCATCAAGCTATATTGTTTCTTCTTCCAAGCTCCATAAATAATAAAGATATAAAATAATAACGAAAAGACTAAGTCATCCATTTAAGGATGTAAAACATAAGAGAAAATATGGGAAATTCTATCATATTATCAATATCAATAATACTCATCAATGTGCTTACAAGTTTGTTTGACTTTGCTATATGTGCTTACAAATCTATGGTTTTACTATATAAACTTGTTTGATAAATTTGTGATGGTTCTGTTATATGTTGTCCGGGGCCTATCCTATGGTTTTTGATGCCCTGGGTGAAGAGTAAAAAAATGCCCGTTGATCCAAGAAATAGATAACATATATTTTTTAAGAGGTTAGAAATCTTGTCGGACTCTGGTACAGATTTATAGAGGGATGTTACCTTTCTTGGAAGAGAGAGTAGATCCAAGACAAAAGGGAATGTCGACATTGGATCTAGACCGTAGAATCATTTGCATGATGCACCAACATATTTTATATTTAATGACTATGAGTAGCTAACAATTGAGGTACATAACATATTTTGACAACCTTGCCTTTCATTGTTGGCTAATAACACCGTTGTAGGCTAATTGTTTTACAAACCATTGTATTTTTTCTTTTTCTTATCCACTCTAGGTTTGTTATGAGTTGGGTCTTTAGAAGTAATCAAAATGTTAGCCTCATTTACTTACCTTTTACAATAGAAGACAAAACATTTTCAAAGTAACATAAAAAAGTACAAACATCACCCCTTTATTTTTTAGCTCAACAATTTCTGTAGGGGAAATGTTCACCACAAATAACCAAATACGAACAAAGTGGAAATATTGGTCCAATTAACAAGTATAATACAACACGTTAACAATAATTCAAACGGCAAATAATCTAAAAGCAATATTAAGACATAAATATATAGAGTTATGGCACGAAAACGAGACACCAAGATTTAACCAAATAAAAAATCGCCTAAATAAGTGAAATAGGTTTACGGAAATCACTTAAATAGTCATATCATCTAGATAACATAAAATAATATCAAGAAACTAAGAAAGAAAACATCAAGATTCAAGGAAAATAAGAAAATTAGATAATTAGATGAGTAAATAAGAAACTAAGAATGAAAACACCTTGGTTCAAGCTTGAAAGAAACTAATTGCGATTTGAGAATTGATAGTGAGAGTCGAAACCGAAGGTTAGAAGTTGAGTCAAGGTGAAAGGATGAGAGATGACTACAACAATAATAGTGTGAATTGGCAGAACAGTGTTCTGCATCATAGGAGAGGGGCAGAAGGCCAATCATGAATCGTGAGGGTAGAGGTGAGAGCGAAAAGGCAAGAGCGATAACATATTTTGGAGAAAAATCAAATAATTAGCCTACTATAACACTATTTGACTGTTAGATTGTGATGTCCTTTGGGATTTGATACCTTGCGCCATTGCCTTCTTCGCCGACACTAGGCCACCCCTGATGTGCCCTTTTTGATTTTTATATATGATATAAATCTCTACAAATGTATTTTGGTGAATACTAAAGATTTTTATATAAATCTCTACAAATCTGTTTTGAATGCGTCTATTCACAAATATTTTTCATGCTTAACTTTTTACATGTTAAATTTGGGTTTAGCAAGTTGATAAATGTATGTTTTTGCTAGATGAATTACCCTTTCATCAACAATTGTAATAACCATTCCTTATGCTGTCTACAAACACGAATTGGCCCAAATTATTTTCAAACCATTTTATTGATGAAAATATAATAAAAAGCTATTTCCCTCTCATGATAATAATATTTTAATAGTTCTCCAAATTTGAAAATTTTAAAACATTGTCTCTTATTTTCTTTCCTCTTGTGAGAGAGTTTTGGGAAATTTGTTGTACCAAAATATTGGCCCAGAATCTTTATTTGAAGAATCTATCGGAAATGTTATGTATCAACACTATATCATAAAACATTTTGACTAAAGTCTTAAAACCATAAATTCAAAGGTACATGTATATAGCTATATCTATATTAATACTACCTTGTAAAGAAGATTTAAGAAAAGTCGTAAAAAACAACCATAAATGCATAAGGTATTGTTTTTTATGCACATGTTATGGCATAGTGGTTAAGGCCCTGGACTTTGATTCAAAATTGGTCATCTTCAATTGCTACCCCATTATGATAAACCTTAAACTTTCTTGTTCATCTCAACACGTTATTGTATAAACACAATTCTTCCAAATGTTGCTGATGATTTTCTGCTCTAGGAGAACACGTTTCTCCACGAACTTCATGGGAATCATCATTTACCATTTCAAATTCCTCATCTCCTTTACTTCACCAGGTAAAGCAATTGCATTTTGCCCATCTTTTCTTGGTGTTCTTCAATCCCATGAATCAATAACCCCTAAAACAAGGACCAAGCTACATCTCTTAACTCGAATTAATTCAAAAACTGAAAAATGCTAAAAAGTGAACAAAGCGGGTTCCATGCGATCTCAACCAGTATCGAAGCTGTTTTGCCGTCTAATACAACTTCGTAAGGAAGAACCCTAAATCCGACACATAACTTGATTTTCTTCACCTGAAGGTTTAAAACTCATCCCAAACACATATAAACTACTCCCAAATACCAAATAATCTAATACAACCATGGAATCTATAGATTACATCTAAATTTGATGATTATAAAAGCATCCATGGAGTTTTTGGTTAAACCCTTACCCCATACACCATAGAATTTGACCAAAACATGATATCCTCATCCATAAACAATCCCAATATATTAGACCCCAAAGATAAACGATTTTCACCCAACATTTCACAAACCAAAACCCCAATCTAGAAACCTAATATCCTCAATAATACTAATGATAAGAAAGAACACAAGGGTGATGATATTCATACATGAGATTGATCTTTCTCACTTGATTTCTTCAAATTTCTCCTTTATCTTCTTCTCTTCTCTCGTCTTAGAGTTGCCCTCAAGAAAACACACACACACACAAACATACATTTTCCATCTGATTTCTAACAATGAAGGGGTATTGAAGGGCTCACTCCCTTCTATTGAGTAATTACACTTTAGTCCTTGAAAGATAGCCCACTAATCAAAACTTACCCACAATAAGAACTATCTTACAAATAAAGAACTTGGGTTATTACACATATGTTGATGTTTAACAATAAAAGAGATTCACTGTGTCATATTATGTATTATGAGACAATATTTATATATAAAAGTTTCAATCGGTTACACTAATCTAAAGGCATGAATAAAGGTAACCGATGCTAATTATAACCTATGCTAATTACAAGGTAACCTTAAAGGTAACCAAATATTCCCTTTCTATCTAATATATCTATTACGCCCCCTTAGTCGGAATGGGAGGTTTCCGGACATTAAGACTAGATCGAAAATCATCGAACAATATTTTTGGAAGACATTTGGTGAAAATACCTGCAAATTGGTATCGATATGGAACATGGAACACTTTCACTTGACCATTAGCCACCTTTCCCCAAAAAAAATGAATGTCAAGTTCCACATGCTTCGTACGTTGGTGTTGAACCGGGTTACTGGACAAGTAAATTGCAGTTACATTATCACAATACACAATGGTGGCCGAGGAGAGTGAAAATTGGAGCTCAAGGAGAAGGTTTCGCAACCAACATGTTTCTGAGACTACCTTGGCCACGCCCCGGTATTCCGCCTGCGCACTAGATCGAGATAAAGTCTATTGCCATTTTGAGGACCAAGAGACAAGATTGTCTCCGAAGAACACACAATAGCCGGATGTAGACCGTCAAGTATCGGGGTAGCCACCCCAATCGGCATCCTTGTAGGAAATGAGCCTCGAACTTGATTACGTTGTAATTTGCAAACCGAAGTGTAGGGTATTGCTTATATATCGCAAAATGCGACGTAGAGCATGCGTGTGGTGTTCCCGTGGATCATGCATAAATAAACATATTTGTTGAACCGCATATGCAATATCCAGGTGAGTAAAAGTAAGGTATTGAAGGGCCCCGACCAAACTGCGATATAATGTAGGATCACTTACCGGTGGGTCGGAAGTGGCACTTAATTTTGCTTTGGTGTCGAACGGTGTCTTAGTAGAATTGCAAGATGTCATGTTCGCTCGTTCAAGAATCTCCTGAGCATATTTTTGTTGAGAGAGAAATAAGCCTGAATTGGTACGTGAGACCGAGATACCTAACAAATAACTAAGCGGACCCAAGTCTTTTATGGCAAACTCCGTACCAAATTTATTGATAAGTTTGATACGAAGGTCTTCGGATGAAGCCGTCAAGATAATGTCATCCACATAAATTAACAAGTACGCGGTTGCATTCCCGTGATGGTAAATGAATAAGCTATTATCATATTTGCTTTGAGAAAACCCGTTTCAAAAAACAAAACCCGCAAAACATTAGTATCAAGCTCTCGGTGCCTGTTTAACACCGTACAAGGACTTCTTGAAACGACAAACATGAAGTGGAAATGATTTATCGCGAAAACCCGGCGGTTGATGAATATAAACCGTCTCTTCCAACGTACCGTGAAGAAAAGCATTTTTCACGTCAAGTTGGTGTATTTTCCAATTCTTCGATATTGAAAGACTAAGAACAACGCGAATGGTTGTCGGTTTAACAACTGGACTAAAAGTTTCCATGCAATCGATGCCCACCTGTTGAGACCTGCCATTATACACCAAACGAGCTTTATACCTCTCAAGAGTACCGTTAGAGCTATATTTGTGTGAAAATCCACATACAACGAATAATATTAACGTCCATAGGCCTCGAAACTAGTTCCCATGTGTTAGTTTTAATAAGTGCATCAAACTCATCAATCATAGCTATGTGCCAATTCGGATCGCGTAGGGCATCAATGTGAGACTTAGGAATAGGTGAGATATTGGAAATGGTGCCAACGAAAGCGTATTTAGGATTTGGTTTGACAGTTCCGTTACAACCTTGAGTGGTCATCGGATGGGGAGTTAGACTAGAGGGACGGTTTAGATTTGGAGCCTCGTCAGAGTGACGGAGTGCTTCAACCGTTTGTGCAACCAAACTCGGTAGCATCTTAGACATAGATAGATTGTTGTTGTAATATTTGAGTCAACTAGTTTGGTTGGCGGGGCATTAGATACATTTTCTGGCCCATTTTGATTTCTCATGGGCCTTCCCCGACCCCGTCTAGGTCCTTCCAATCTTGGTGCCATCTTGAGTTACTACATTTGCCACATAATTTTCATTAGAACCAACATTGGATATAAAGCCAGGAAAAATAGTTGCATTTTAATGGAAAGCAAGAATTGAATTATAGGAATAAGAATGATACAATTAAGCAATTAAGAAGGGAAACCTAAGTTACCCGATCCTAAAACTACCCATTCCTCACAGATCAAACTTAGTTATACTACAAGATCATAACCTATGGTTCTGATACCATAACTTGTAACACCCCCGTCCCGCATGGTCGGATGACGGCGTGCCATAATGGAAACATACAACAAAACTAACATAAACGGGGAAAATCAGAGCTACTAGAATTAACCATCAAAATAAAAGTGTGGGGTAGACTAAAATTAAGACGACATAGTTATAATCAAATATATATATATATATATAAACAGGAACAAAAATATTATATTATCCAAGGTCGTCTTCAAAATAGTCATACTTCGTTGCTCTCGATCCCATCATAAGCCCACCTACGATCTTGTACCTGCCGAGGAGAAAACAAACCTCGGCTGAGCCAAATGCTCACTGAGCGGATAATAAAAATAACAAAGATTGCAAGTGTATAATCGAATTAATAAAGGAATAATTATATGAAATCTGAAGACTGGAATATGAAATAATATCATTATGTCAAGAACTGAGATTAAATAAGAAAATCAATTGGATTCGAGGGTTGTACGGACCACTCGAACAATGGAAAATGAGTATAGGGTAATCCACTCAAATTCCTTCTAATAAACGACTCCCGATAACGGTTCCTAGGATCGATCCATTCACCCTCAAATTGGTCGGTAGTAGGCCATACCCACTTATTGACATTGGGGTTCGAATAACAAGGACGCCATGACAATTATAGCCGAAATGGAGGCGTCACGACATAATTGCCCTCGATGTCGTGCCTTAAAGTCAAAACATTCAAAGTAATGAAAACATGTCAATTTGATATGTAAAGAACAATCTCATAAATATATTACTTTTAGTCACTATATATCAAATTATAATTCCGAAAACGGTTCAAATCCGACAACGGTTCAACAACGAAAAGGATCAAATCCAAAAAGTGATTTAATTCAAATTCAATTAACTAATAATGATACATCAAAGACCAAGATTATGTTAATAGCTTCAAATAAGAATCATCATAGACAAATTGATATCGCTTAGTAAAGGAGTTATCAAACTCACAATGCCCAATATGATCTCATGAATTGAAAATAAGAGATCATAATAGATGCCTAGATGATGAACGAGAAAGATATTACCTGCATAGAAGTCTAGTGACTAAGGAGAGGCACAAGACCGGATATCCGTACCTTGGATGGTAAATGACGTACTAAGTATGTAGCTTCTATCCCATTGTTAAAGCCACCTTTTTACTCCAAGATTGACCCTAAACAAGAATATAATTGATTGAGGATAATTGGGACAAGATTTGCGGATGATACAAATCCTTAAAACTCAAAGTACAAGCAAAATGCTACAAATTCCCCTGCACCTGACAGCCTTGAACCATTGTTTTCATGACGCTTTTTAACAAACTTAGAGGTCAATCCAGGTGTTAAGGTCTAAACAAAAGTTGTAGAACTGTTTCTTATGATTCCAATAGCTTTAGATTCATGTCATTTGGAGCAAAGATCAATTTTATATGATTTTTATAAAAACAGTGTGCAATTCTCTTTTTGCACAGTAACAGGTATAAAAACCTACTGTTTTGAACCTTATAAACTTGGAATCAGCTCTGGACTTAAACTACAAAGTTGTAGTACAATCAAATACCTTTCCAACGATATATCGTACACCTCAATCGGATAAACGAGTGATTTTATATGATTTTCTGAAAAAACGGTAGCTACTAAAAACTTCTACACAGCTCAAAACACTCCTCTTTTTGATGATTTTGCTATTATTCACAGCTCCAAAACAGTCTTATTTCTTATAATTTTGGTACTAAAATCATGGTGAACAACTATACAACCTTTCCAAACCATAAATCAATGATGTAACTTTATTTCTCCACTTATTTCACCAACAAAAGCAAGAAATTAACATCAATTAATAAAGATTAACTTAATAATCCGAAACCTCATGAACCCTAACATGAATCCACAAAAAACTTTAATATCAATAACCAATTTAGAGAGCGTACCTTGAATTCTCTTCCACAACTAGCAAACCTTCAAAGTCTAAGCTTCAATCTTTCAAACTTCATCTTTATCCTTGATGCATGAAGTGAAATTGACTCAATTAGGGTTTGGAGAAGATGAAATCGTCTAGTTTAGAGATAGAGTGATGTGTTGCAAATGAGCCATTTTTGGCTGAAAATTGGGGTTTTATACTTAGTATAAAATGCATCACTTGTCAAAACTTACCCCTCATCATTTGCCTAATTCACCATTAGTCCCTACATGGACTTTTGTTAACATTTCTAGTCCAAAATACAACTATTTTAAACAAAGGTACAAGTAGATAAAACATCCAAATTTTTATGTAAATGAATATACTAAGATTACTTGGTAACGCAATCTATGGTGTTATAGGAGTCCCCATATGTAGATCTTTCACACAAAAACCAAAATGGTCAAATTCAATAGAAACAAAATTATCCTTTGTAAACTGACGAGCCGAAACTAAATTTTAATGATATTAGGAACGAGAAGAACATTTTTTAGTGAAAGAGGAGGATAGGGTGAAGATAATTTTGAATTGCCATACGCGGTGATAGGAATAAAATTACCGTTACCCACTATAATATGACGAGGATTGCACAAATTAAAAAGAGAGAACTTACCTTGGTTGGACGCCATATGAGCCGTTGCCCCGGTATCCATGTACCAGTGGTCATCGAGAGGATGTAACGACCTGGTGTGGAAAGCCTTATTGATGTCGATAGGAGTATAAGATGGCGTAGCCGATGCATGGTGAGCTTGAGGTAGACGGGCACCTAGAAAACCACAACCTCTGTTCGAGCGTTGAGCATGAGGTGAGTGAGGGGTCCACCCGGTTGTGGGATACAGGCAAGGGGGAGGCTGCCAATGTGTCCATTGTGGTTGATTCCAATGTTAAGGTCCATTGTTGTGCCATTGAGGCGGATTTCCCCTTCCACGTCCCCGGTAGCTGCCACGACCCCCACGACCCCCACGACCCGAACGTCCTAGTCCCCTAAAAGAACCGAAAGATCCACGATGAAAAGAATCGAAAGAAGTGGCGGAAGAGGCCGAGTGATCCAATGGTGGGGAAGGTAGAGTCGAGGTAGTGTTGCAAACAAGAGCGGTAGGACTACCGGACGTAGCCTTCGTTTGTTCCGTCTTACATGCTTCTTCAAGAGCGAGCATGCTACGAGCCCTATAAAACGGAGGTAATGGATCGGCTTGTTGAATGGTGGTAGCAACTCCATCATAATTTTCTATTAGTCCGACAACCAATTATAGGACGAGACGTTGTTCAGATACCGGAGAACCAACATTAGATAGTTGGTCAGCAAGCATTTTAAGAGCTTGACAATAAGCCAAAAACGATGGAAAATCTTCTTGGCGAGTGCAAGAAAATTTTTGTTCGAGATAGACAGCGCGAGAACTTTTATTATCCTGGAAGATGTCTTTCAAACGATTCCACGTGATTTGACCGGTGGAATCCGGTTCTAAGATGGTGGGAAGAAGATCATTATATATTGTACCATAAATCCATTGGTGTACCACCGCGTCTAAACGACGACATAGAGCGAAATCCACGGAATCATCTTTAGGTGGTACAATATGGTCAATGACAAGATATACTCTAGCATGGATTTTGAAAAGTTCAGCCCATGAAGTATACTGAACTTTTACAACCTCCAACACGATAGGGATGAAGGGCTTGATATTGGAGACGGTGAGGGCAGGGTGGTAGGTAGGTGGTCTAGTATCATTGGCGTTGGTTTTGTCGACGTTGTCATCGATGTTAACCATAGTGACGGGAAAAGAGTGAAAAAAGAGAGATGGAGATCAAAGGTGGTAGCTCTGATACCATAAAAGAGATTCATCGTTTCATATTATGTATTATGAGACAATATTTATATACAAAAGTTTCCATCGGTTACACTAATCTAAAGGCATGCATAAAGGTAACCGATGCTAATTGTTACATATGCTAATTACAAGGTAACCTAAAAGGTAACCAAATATTCCCTTTGTATCTAATATATATAATAAACAATATTGTCATAGTTCAAATGATTTTTTTTACTATTTATCCAATACCCGTTTCGTTACCCACTATTTTAGTGGGTAAGGTATGGATATGGATAAGAGTTCTATGACATGGATAATTACTCGTTTCATTACACGTTATTTTAAAATGAATTTGATACCGGATTAACCCATACCCTACCCATTGTCAACCCTAAGTCAGCTTATATTTATCCAAACATGTACTCAAAAAATAAGTTGGTTTATATTTACCAAATAATGCCAACTATTGATGAAATATTTCTTGGTTTTTCAGTTTTAAAGGTTCTCCTCTGAACCTCCCTTCACCCTATATATGTAGGGGTTAAATCAAATAAAAACCAAAAAAAGGTTGAAGACTGTGAGGACTGATCTAAGCCTTAGATGCTATGTTTTAATTTTTAATATTTTTTCAATTAAAAAAAGGGTATAATCGTCATTTTGGTAACAACATTCACCAGATGAAACATATAGATTCATCCACCATAAGAAATACATATTCACCATATGAAACACGCCACAAATTCACTATATGAAACACACCACAAATTCACTATATGAAACACACCACAAATTCACTATATAAAACACGATTCACTATATGAAATACATAGATTCATCATATGAAACACATATTAATTCATCACAAGAAACACGTACTAACACTCCTCACAAACCCTAAATCATCAAAAGTCAAATCCTCTTTTTTATCTTTCATGTTCATTTGTAGATTGAAGCTGATCTACTTATTTGATGTAGCACTTGTTGGGTTTGCTTAGGGTTTGTATCCATAGAGGCATAAACCAACCTTGTCGTTCGAGATGTTTGTACATTGTTCGTGTGAGAAAACAAGTGAGCACTTCCGTCTGATTTGTCTATTAATTTTATAGTTTATACAACTCTTTTTTGAATCATCCGGTGAACGGACTTCTAAAAATCAACTTCTTTTTCGTCATTTCTTCGATTGACCTAATGCGGTTGATACATGATCGTGGCGATGGTGGTGATCGCCATCGACGGGGGTTGATTTACGTCACCTTCTCTAGTTGTCGCTCATCACGCACCTCATGCATTAAAAAATAAAATAGAAGAATTTAGAATTCATGATGGTTTGGATTCAAAATTATGAAGTTGGGATTGGAATGAATGGAGGAAATTGAAGATGAAGATGAACTCTGTGTGTACTGTGTACTTTAATGGAGATGAAGAATAGGCAATAATGGAATTGAAGATGAATAGAATCAGATTTAATAAATATTTTGGAGTCCATCAATTATTTTAATTTAAATTCAATATAAAATATCTATAATACCTTTACATGAGTTTACAAATTGACAAATATGCCCTTATTTTTTACTTTTATTTCAAGAAGGCTACGGTTAAAAACCACAGACATGTCAAGATCATAATAAGAAAGATAGATCATTTCCGTAACGCTTTCGCCGAAAGGTTCGGTCTTTAATCTATGTCAATAGCAAACCAACCGAATCGCTGCCTTTAAGGGGGAGTACTGCCATAAGGCGGGGAAGGACTGGTGAATCGATTCCAAAGCAAGGGGAAGAGGGGAATTCGAAGTAGCCGAATCTTAAGCTCAAGCTGAAGCAAATCCTAGAGAAGAAGCAAATCCCGATCCCTCCAAAATCATTTGTATCAACTATTTCCTAATAATCCGTAAAATAAGAATCAAAGTAGGAAAGCCCTTTTTCTATGGTATGTGGAAGGAAGCGGAAACCACCATTCGAATAAAGGGCGGCGGATGGCAATAGATAAGGTTGGGGTGGCTTAGAACCGAGGTGGTGGGTAGGGTAGGAGTCAATAATGGTAAATAAAAGACTAGCTAGCATGAGGCAGGTGCTCCACTGATTGATTCTACCTACCTTATCCGACATGTGGAGTTTGGTAGCTTTCTCTAATCTTCCTTTGAAAAGTTATCTTCCTTTATGGAGTTTCATTCTTTCGTAGGAGACCTATCCAGAAGGAAGTTCTCGTAACTCACGGGTGGGCGAAGCAGCGAGGGTTGTCCGGAGCAGTTTCAGCGTCAAAACTGGCCTCGGAGGGCAATGTTAAGGTTGTAGTATAAGGGTCTAATCGGTGGAACCGGTAAACCACACGAACTGGTTACACGTGGGGCAGAGGGCTCGTAGTACCCCCTTTTCTTGATCTAGCCTTTTCTTAGCTTCGGTAGTAAATCACCTACTAAAAAAAGCGGCAGACCCTGCACGCCTTATTTGAGACTACTAAGGCAAGCGGTGGACTCTTTTATTAGGGAAGAAGGAGCCTAAGCATGGCAGATGTCGTACACTTGAGTGGAAAAGAAAAGCGAGACCTTACCTCTTTTTCCAGGCATGTTTGGGCATACGGTTCCCCCAGAAGATCAAGTTGATGAGCTGTGTGATGGGAAACCTTCCCGAACGGTTTGGAAAGCACCGAATTAGAATGAGAGATTCACCACCCACATCATTGCATGCAAGGAGAGTTCATGATGATTAATAAAAATGATGTTGTTAAAATAATACAATGGAATGAAATTATGTCTATGAACTTTTATATTTGTTGTTTCTAAAATAAATATTTAACTATATTTAGAAGAAATTATAATGTTTACTAAAACAAATTAGATATAAAATAATTATGGGGAAATTTCACCTATGTCCTTAAAAATTCTTATATTACGTATACATTCTTGTAAATTTTGAATCTACGTATATATCCTTATAAACCTGAAAAACTCACATATATATCATTCTCCCTAATTTAATTATTATTAAACATTTAAAAAATACTAATCATTAAAACTAAATTGAATATAATTTAGAAATTACTTATATACCCTTCTAATATCCCTTCCCAAACAGCTTTGCAATCCTTTCCAAAATGTTTTATTGAACTTGTGCTATTATCCCATAGATTAAGGGAGGTCATAGTCATATTTGATTTTGGGAGGTGGTTGGTATTATTTGATTTTGGAAAGAATTGGAGAGCTGTTTAGGAAGGGATATTAGAAAGATATATGTGTAACATCTAAATTAAATTCAATTTAGGTGGATATTAGAAAGATATATCTAAATTAAATTCAATTTAGGTTTAATGATTTGTAATTTTTAAATGTTTAATAATAATTAAATTAGGGAGTATGATATATATATGTGAGGTTTTCAGGTTTAAAATGATATATACGTAGTTTCAAATTTTACAAGAATATATATGTAATATAAAAAGTTTTTAAGGACATAGATGAGATCTTCCCAATAATTATAATATTTGATTATATATTTGATGTTTAATAATATTATTTGTAATTTAAAATGATTTTTAATCATTCATCCATTAACCATTTCATTACCCTTATTTTTAATGGTTAGATAAAGGATATGTATAATTAACTTTTTATTACCCATAGTTTAAAAGAAGAGTTAAATTCAAATTTGGTCCCTGTGGTTTACAAATATTAAGGGATAAGGTCTTTCAAAGATTTTTTTAACGATTAACGATCTTATGGTTTTCATTTTATAACAGATAAAGTCCCCCCGTCCAACTTTTCCGTTAAATATAACCCTTTTACCATATTTTCTTTATTTTTCAAACCACATGGACCAAACCTGTAATTTATTTCAAACTATATATATATATAGGGGGCATTTCAAGAAAGAACTGATTAATTTGTAGAAACTGTAAGAACTAACATTAACCATAAATCAATGGTTAATTTAGGAAATTTATATTTTGGTAATTTTGATTAAACATTAATTATTTAAAATGACTGTTTCACATTAGTTCTTACAGTTTCCACAAATTAAACAGTTCTTATTTGATTAAACCCCTATATATATAGAGAGAGAGGCTGGTTCATTTAGAAACTAGACGAATGGTAGAAACTATAGAAACTTTGGCAAATTAATACAAAAAATAACTTTTTCATGATTTTTTTTCATCAAAATGCTATGATTTAAGATATTATTTCACATATGTTTGTTTCATCTTGTAAAAAATTACATGTGAAACTTTACACTATGAAACAAAAACATATGAAACTTTTCATAAAAAAATACATGAGAAACTTTCAACTTATGAAAAAACAAATATACGTGAAACTTTTACATTATAAAACAAACATATGTGCAATAATATCTTAAATCATAGCATTTGATGAAAAAAAATCTTGAAAAAAATTATTTTTTATATTGATTTGCCAAAGTTTCTATAGTTTCTACTCTTCGTCTAGTTTCTAAATGAGAACCACCCATCCTTAAAGGAGCAAATGAACAATTTGTGGACCACATATGATGTGGGTCCCACATAATATTAAATCATTTATGATTTAATATTAAATCATAAATGATTTAATATTATATGGGACTTACATTATATGTGATCCACAAATGTCCCTTTGTTCCTTTAAAAATGCAAAGTTCTCATTTGAACCTTCCTATATATATATATATATATATATATATAGGGACATAATCAAATGAGAACCCCACAAAAGTTGATAACCATGAGATTCATTAAATACCATAAATATAAAAGGGTAATTTGATAATCTAACAAATTTATTAATTAAATATTTAAATATATATTTTTATTTTTTAAATTAGATAAAGATTAGGAAGATCTATTTCCTAAGTTATCTAACTAACTAATATTAAAACAAATCGTCAAATTCATTCAGCCGATTCTATAATAGTCCGGATTCAAAATATTTGAAGATATGTGGTATCTTTTATGAATGTGTATGGTACCTTTTCGTATGATATAGTTTTTGATCCGATATTTTGAATTTGTGGTATCTTTTATGAAGATATATATGTGGTACCTTTTATTCTTCTTAAAAGGTACCACCAGAGTTACAAAATATTAGAAGATATATGTTATCTTTTATGAATGTGCATGGTACATATTCATATTCATATGAAGGGAGAGGGTTTTTGATTATCATGATGGGTATCATAATAGGTTTTTGATTATCATAATATGTATCATAATAGGGTTTTTGAATGTGTATGCTACATATTCTCATGAATGTGTATGATACATATTCTTGATTATCATAATAGGTATCACAAAAGTTCTTAATTATCATAATATATATGATCACCATGGTTTACGGAATAAGTCTTGGAAGAGGGAGGAGAGAGGAGAGAAATTTATAAAAAGACTTATTTACCCTTAAATATTAATTATAAATATAATTTTTTTTTAAATAATAGATAATTACCAAAATTAATATTTTTAACAATAACCATTGATTATTAATAATGTGTGGTTTAGATTGGATCTCATGGTTATCAAGATTAACTTAGATCTCTCTTGAAAAACCCCATATATTTATATATATATATATATAGAGAGAGAGAGAGAGAGGTGGGTTCATACGAGGACGGTACCAATTTACGAGAATACGAGGACAATGCTCAGCCAATCATTTTGTACATGACATTTTTCATGTACAGATTCATATATGATTTCATGTACAAAATCATATGTGATTTTGTAAGCGTCAAAAAGGACACGCACAACTTTTCCCATGGGCAAGTTGCGGGAAAGTCGCGGCTAATCATATATGATTTTGTAAGTGAATCATATGTGATTTTGTACATGAATCATATGTGATTTTGTACATGAAAAGTTTCATGTACAAAATGATTGGCTGAGGATTGTTCTCACATTCTCGTAAATTGTTATCGTTCTCGCATGAACCTATTTCTATATATATATATATATCAGTGTTCAAAAAGGCGTGCCATGGCGTGCGTCGTGGCGCGATATGGCGTAAGACGTGTCTCCGCCATTACGAAACAATCCATAACGTTTGCATATTAAGGCGTGGCTCACGCTAAGGCTGCTTGAGGCGCGCCATGGCGCGTCGCGGCGTGCGTTTTTTTGTAAGACATTAATTTTTTTCAAATTTTTTTTTTTAGTTTTTTTTTATTTTTATCTTTTGTATTTTTACACTTTTAACTTTTAATTTTACACTTTTATAGATTTATCTAATCACATCACTCACAATTTCACGAATTTATAAACGTTATAGTCTCACGATTAAAATGAAGTCGTAAAGTTATCTATTTAAGTTATATTTTAAATGTTCAATCAAAAAACTATTTTTATAATAATAATCTATATGATTTTTCTTATTCTAATATGAATATACATTTTTTAATATCATAATCTGATTAGATATTATGTAGAAAACATGTATCTTTATATGTAATGTAATATGACATATAAATTTGCCGCCTTATGTCACGCCTTGAAAAATGTCGCGTCCTCGCCGTGGCGCGTAAGGCTTAAGGCTTGACCTCGCCACCACGCCACGCCTCACGCCTTTTTGAACCTTGATATATATATATATATATATATAATAGGGACGGGTTCATACAAGAACAGTAAGAATTTACGAGAATGCAAGTAGTTTTTCATGTACAAGATCACATGTGATTTTGCACTAACTATAGCGGACGAATTTGGAGGCCACTTAAGTCGCATGGAAAGTCGTCCGCATCATTTATGATTTTGTACATGAGTCATATGTGATTTTGTACATAAAAAATTTCATGTAAAAAATGATTGGCTGAAGATTGTTCTCGCATTCTCGTAAATTGTTACCGTCCTTGCATTAATCACCCTCATATTATGTATTATATAAATATATTTGTATTTTATTAATTATATAAATTTCATAGTTTATAAATTATATAATTCACATATTTTATATGTAACCCCCTAAAATTTAGAGTAAAATTTAACCAAAATAAAATGCGGAATAATATAGAAATCACCCAATAAGTGGGGATAGAGTACGGGAGTTTACATCTAAACATGGACATTAAAATAACAACTTATTAGTATATAATATACAGAATATAGATTACAATTGGGTGTTATTAATATACTCAAAAAAATGAGTTATAACTCCAACTATATATGCTCTATGGGCATATCTCCAAAAGGTGTCTCTCTCTCGACACAACATCCCGCTCTTCTCTAAAGATCCCCATCAACCTGTTTACCTGCTAAACCACATTTCAAAAATCAAGTGTTAGGCTTACGCCTAGTGAGAACAACAGTTAAATGGATAAGACAGTTAAAATATTTAAAAGATAAGATACGGTGCATTTTATCCCATTTAATTTCACTTGAAATAACTTACTCTTGATGAGCAAGGATCCTTTAAAAGCAACCGGGGAGACCCGGTGTTCCATCCTTAGTGACAGATACCATAAGTAGGTCACTACACGATGTTTGAGCTAACCACAAGAGCCAATGACACCCGACAACGACCGGCTATGCACCTTAGTACATGGCCCCCGATGACTCCTACGAAAGCCCGCGCAATGGGTCAATGGCAACCGGTGGCTACCGGCTATATGCACAACTGTACATGGCCCTACTAGACCTCTACTAGCGCATACATAGAGTCCATGGCATCCGGTAATGATCCGGTATAATACCCAACGGTACAAGGCCCTTCTAGACTATTATGCAACCAAAAAGGACAACAATCCCGCCTTAAAACCGACTATATGCCTATGGATCCATTACATACTAGTATATCAACCAAATACATCAAACGAGACGTATTACTAGTTTTCCACATCTTGAAAATCCTTTCATAACCCATTTCTCTTCAAATGTCGGTTTTACCAAAATTTAGGTCAAATCATTTTGAGTACCAAAATCATAGATTATGCCATTTTATAAACCCTCCAAATATTTTAAACCATTAATGATGCTCATCTCATCATCTACAACAAAATACTCAAAATCCTCATTTTGACCTAAAACCTCCAAAACTTACCCAAATACGTAAATACTTGTAACATAAGCTTAAAATCAAAGAAAGACAACATTTATAACAAGTAATTTAAGATAGTAAGGTTTGGACTTGAACTCACAAGGCTAGAGTTAGGAGAACCCTAGAAAAGCTCCTAAGAGGATGGAGGTGATCAAGAAATCTGAAAGGAACCAAGAATGCTAACACTTGAAGCTTTAACTCCAAAAGTCCAACTTGATCTCTCTTCTTTAATGCAGTAGTAAATGCTTGGAAGAAGGTCGGTGAAGAAAGTGAAACCCTAAAAATCGCCCCTGACTTGCTCTCCAACAACTGGTATAATGGTATCTGATAAAATGAGATGAAGAGCTTAAAATCGCACCTTAATGTGCCTGCTGGACCATGCGGGCGACTATGCCTCGGCGACATTGACATGACATAGTCGCATGTCATAGTCGCCGAGTTTGTACCGAAAGTCTGATAGTTTTGGCTGGTTTTCCCATCTCTGCGACATTGCCTTGCGACAATATAATGACAAGGGCATTGTAGCCTGTCATTGTCGCCGAAAGTGTACCGAATGTTGTTTCCTTTCTGGCGTTCGTTCTTTTTCTCCAATCCATTGTAAACCAACATTATATACTTGAAACCTTCCACTTGGCCATAAAGAACAATATTACAATGCTATTTCTTTAATTCTTTCATACGAAATTTCCGGGTGTTACATTATAAATTATATTACATATTTATATGTACTTTATATTTTTATTTAATAATTATTTATATTTATATGATATATTATATTTATCATTTATAAAATTTATTTTGTATTTGTATATATATATATATATATAAAATATAAATAATTCTATAATGTATGGAAGGTTCAATTTATTACATTTGCATAAAATTTTATATTTTATATATAAATTACATAGATGAAAGGTTCAAATAAAACTTAAATAGATAGAAGGTTCAAATACATAAAATTAATAAATATAAATAATGATGTATTTTATGTATTTGAATCTTCCATATATTTTATAAAATTATTTATATTTTAAAATGTATTTGAAGTAAATCATCGTACCTACGGTCCAACCAATTGGAAGAGAATCAATAGATTCCTTTTCGTGTATTTATATTTTATAAATATATGGAAGGTTAAAAATAATCCAATAAATTTAGAAGGTTCAAATATAAATATTTTATGTATTTGAATATTCCATCTATGCAATTTGTATAGTGATCCGTTTTAGTGTTTTTTTGGTATAAATTGAACATTTCATATATTTTATAAAATTATTTATATTTTACATATAAATATGAATACAAAAATACATTTTATAAAAGGTAAATAAAATATATCATATAAATACATAAAATATAAATAATTTTTAAATAAAATAAAGATGCATATAAATACGTAATATAATTTATAAAACATGTAAATTATATAACTTATAAAATATAAAATTTATGTAATTCTTAAAATACAAATATAATTATATAATACATAATATATATTGTTTAGAGTAAATTACAGGTTTGGTTCATGTGGTTTGAAAAATAAAGAAAATACGCTAAAAAGTGTTGCATTTAAAGAAAAAGTTGGATGAGGACCTTATCTGTTATAAAATGGAAACCACATGGACGTTAATCGTTAAAAAAATCTATAAGGGACCTTATCCGTTAATATTTGTAAACCACAGAGACCAAGTTTGAATTTAACTCTTAAATAAATGTGGTAATAAAATAATCTTTATCCTACAAATGTAGTTATTGGAAAAAGTAGGGATGACAATTCTCGACATGACACAAAACATGACACGAACTCGACACAAAAATAAACGAGTTAGGATTGAAAATTTTGAACCGCCAACCCAAACACGACCCGATTACCATCCCTAGAAAAAACGCAAATCATTTTTTAATATCTTACTAGACCTTTCAAAATGGGTCTAAATTTATTTTTAGCCATCTTTAATTATACTGGCTAGATCACTTTCATATGATTAATAAATAATTTAATAATAAAAATATTAAATTGGAAAGTACGTTTTGTTTTCTTATGTCTTATTCTATAAATAGTGATGCAATAAAATTAAAGGCTGCTTTATTAAATTCAATCAATGGTCACTAGAAAAAGCCGTCATTTAAGAAATTTCTATTTTTTTCTTATTATAAGACTTCGAGAATATGTGACCAAACTGCTTACGTCATCACTTCTTATCCTCCATTTAAACGTTAATTTTGACGAAGGTTACAATGACCACGAGAAAAGCTTGACCTTGACCTTTATCATCAATTCCTCCTCTCTGTCCTTTTTCGGTTAGGTTTCGGTTTTTAAAAAAATGTCGAATTAATATATCTGTTTACCAAACTGAAATTATATTTTTCGGTTCGATTAATCTACCACAAACACTATTACCTAACTGGGGCAAATCTACGTAGAAGCTATGATGTTCGATAGTTGTCTAGACTAGTGGGGAACCAAAAAAATTTGCTGAGTGGGTGTACTTTTAAGGTGGAATAATAGTCCGTAAAGTTGACTGTTATGTTTATAGTCAAATTCCACTGTTTTGAGGGTTTTTCAAAAAAAAATATTGATTTCGAGAGATTTTTAAGTTTTTTGCTTGATTTTGAGGGCTTTTACGGTTTTGTGATTGATGTTCGTTATATTTTCTAATATCGTGAAACACCCCTCAGAGTTTAGCGGGTGCACCTTTCATACCCCAAAAAATTTTACTTACGAAAATAAGTTGAGTGGATGCACAAGACCTCACTCAGGGCTTAATAGGTCCATCCCTAGTCAAAGGTAATATAAACAATCCATGACTTTTAGGGCCCGTTTGGTTGGAGGGATTTGGAGGGATTGAGATTTCAAATAAATCATTCCCAGTGCAAACTCTGATGATTTTCTTGAAATTATACTGTACTATATCTTAATATTTATGTCAAACACCGCAGTCAAACAAGTCTTCATGTCAGTAATCTGAGAACTATCCCCAATACAATGGATTGGATTGAAATCTCAATCCCTCCAAATCCCTTCAAATCCCTCCAACCAAACGGGCCCTTAAAGTTGTCACCACTATAATTTGATGTGTGCCACCACAATGCAACATTGCCGCAAAACTAACAGGCTACAATAGCCCATCGAAGCTTAAATTTGAGATTTTATAGGTTAACAATAATAAAACACAAAAACCCTTACCGTAAATCGTTGAAATTGAGTTTGATTATTTAGTGTATTGTACTATATTTTATACTATAATTAATTTTATTATATTTTCATTTTTATAATTCATTTGTATTTTATAGTTAATTTGTACCTTATTTTATAGTACATTAATTATTTTGTGTTAGAGCTCAAAAAAAAAAAAGATCCGCCTCTATGTGCATACCATATAAGTTCATATTTTGGTCAAAACATGATTGATGCTTAGGACTATAAACGGACCACATGAACACGAACGAATGCTTGTTCGTGTTCGTTTGTTTAACTTAACTGAAAAACAAACGATAAACGAATGATTTATGTGTCTTTATGTCGTTTCTTAAGAAAATTAATGGGCTTGTTCGTGTTTGTTTATGTTCCTTCATTAAGATATTTGACGAACGTAAACGAACATAACCAAATGAAAAAAAAGTACCATTACTCAATCATCTAGTTCTTCTCAAAATCTGTAAAAGAATAGTTAATCTATCATCATAAACTATTCTATACAATCACCAATTAACCATAGTAAAAGAACAAAAAATGTGTGTGAAGGTAATAGACTACATCTTATACTTATATGTGATAAGGTGATTTCTTAAAACTTGAAAGGTTTTAAAATCTCAAGTAAAAATGAAAATTATTAAAAGCTATTAATATATTTTTAATTAATTAATATTAATAGTATTAATAATTTAAATTAATAAGTTTATTAATAATTATATAATATATTGAGCGAGAGCAAATGAACATAAATGAACAAGCACAAACGAATGTTACCAAACATAAATAATAGGAAGTTGCGAACAAATTTAATAAACAAGAATTTTGTTCATGTTCATTCGTTTAACTAAACGAACAATTTACTAAATAAAGAAGCATAAACGAATTTCCCACCAAATGTTCTGTTCGTTTACAACCCTAGACGCTCCTTACAACGACTATATTTTTAAATCCTAGGTGTGCACATTGTTAACGTTGAAGCAACAAAAACATATGCAGAAATCTATATTGTTTCTCATGAAGAAACCAAATGATATTTTGGTTTGATTTGAGAAATTAGAGTTTGATTAGGACCATCGCGCCCTTGTCGGTCATAGTGTTCAAATGAAGGGCTAGATCGACCATTCGAAAGAGCATTGATTTATGCTTATAAGGATTGTGACCAAGAGAATCGAGCCAAGAACCATATATGATCCATTCTTGTGCATTTCTAGCAACACACAGTGGTTGCTACAATTGCTATGCCAACAAAAGTGTCAACATCATCAATGTTACTGCATTATGTTGCAAACAACATTGAATTGAAAATTGGTAGTGATTGCATAAGCAACTCAATCATCCTACTAAGAGAGAATTGTCCTAACTGGTAAAGGCCTTAATTTGAAACTTCAATTGTACCTTAAGTCACATAATGCATGAAGGTTGTTCGAGAAGCCATATTGGTCTAGATCAATCTAGAGAATGGCGGAATCTAAGAGAAGGACCAAGAATTGACAAACATGTTTCAGAAAGATTCATACGTCTCTAGTCTTAGGGGTCGTTTACCCAAACGCTTACCCGGTAAGAGTCGTCACTCTAACTTACTTTACTGAGTAAGATTTTAGTCGATCAAAATGGTATCGTATGCAACAATCTACCCAGTAAGCGCTTACTAATTAAGATTCTCCATTCTTATTGTCGCTCTTACAGGGTAAGATTTTTTGTCCTTGCCATTCTTATCGTCGCTCTTACAGGGTAAGATCAGTAAGCATTTACCAAGTAAGCGTTTAGTACACGACTTATAGAATCTTTTTTAGATACGAGTTGGTAGCCTTTATGTACATTATAGTCCTTAACTTGTAACCACCATTCAAGAAGTTTGGGTAATATACGAGTAGTTATCCTTGTTCCCAATCTTGCATTATTGTATTTTTCATTTTAGTTAGTTATCTTATAAGTTTGGTTGACTTAGTTTGAGAACTAAGGCCGCATGCAAGATTAGTGTTTGGGTAAAAACTTAACAACTCATGATCATTGCAAAAATATGAACAAATATAAGACTATCAAAGAAGTTGTTTAACATATGAACCTACAAACTGTCAATATAACGACTTATGATAAATTCACACCTTGATTATTTTCTTAAATACATTCACCAACAATAAGAAGTACTGGAAGTATAAGACTTGAATATTCGAGAAGATGTCCAGATTATGCTTGAAAATTTGAAGATGGAGTTACTTCGAAAAGTGAAAGATCTTAGAGGCAACATTTAGAATGATGTACCAAGTTTGCACACACAAGTTGAAAGGATGGAAAAATACCAACTCATTACTCACAACCAACTTGAATAAGGTCGGACTAACATGGTAGTTTGCAAAAGAGTTGTAGCAAATGGAGTACACATGAGAGTACATTCACCAACAATAAAAGATATTATGCAACAACCTTTGATGACAAGAGAGAAGCTAGAGTCATCGATGATTTTCTTTGAGAGGTCAATGGATAGCTATAAACTATTGGATATGTTGCCCAAAGATCCACAGCACCACCATGTACTTGAAGGACGCGACAACTTTATGGTGGCCTAAGCGATCTAGAAACACTGAAAAAATTACGTACATTATGAAAACTTGGAATGAGTTCCTTATCTATTTTAAGAGGAAGTAAAGAATGGCATCAACGAGTCAAATAGGCGACTCTTAAGACTCAAGTAATTAAGAACTATCCACGAGTGAGTAAAATAGTTCACTAATTTTACTCTTGAGATCCTAGATCTATCAAATGATGATGCTTTGTTTACTTCTTGAATGGAGTACTTGAAAATATAGAGATTTGAGGCTATTGATTCAGGGAAGTGATGACTTACAGATGAAGTGTTTGGGGGGGGGGGGGGGGGGGTGAATACAAATACAACAGGTTTTCACTTTTTGATTCTAGATTCTATATTTTGTATAAAGCAAAGAATTACAGATTTCTTGCGGAAGTTAGGAAGGTAAGATTTATGATCCTAAACAATCTGAATGCAAAAAAAAGTTTTCTAAAACTGAAAGAGTGGTTGGAGGAAGTTCTCTTTTAGATCCGAAGAACTAAGGAAGTTATGTAGAGGATGACATTGGTTTTTTTAAGAAACACTTACAAAGATATTCTTTCAAAATAGGTGAGTAGCATTGAATGACAAGGGTGACCTTCTATAGCTGCCATTGCATTAAATGCTTAATGTTCAACTTTAATGTGTCTCTTCTTCTGATTTGTTGATCCATGCATCTTAATACTCTTCATTTTAGCCTTTGAGTTTTATGACACTTTGTTAACTTATCCTATCTTTTTGTATGTCAAGGAAACAGTAAAGTAAGAATGACAACAAAAGGGTCTTTGGCCTAGCGGTAGGCGAGACTTTGGCCTCCTAGGAGGTCAGGGGTTCAAACCTCACCAAAGGTGAGGTGGGTGGGTGAGTTTATTTGTTCCATTTGCCTTATTATAAATATTATATACTTCAAAAAAGTAAGAATGACACCAATCAAATTGTGCTTTTGTACTTGTTTTGGCTGACATGTTATACTTATACATGTTATCATACCAAGAACGGAGTAAGAGAGTTGATGAGCCAAACTTGTTGGCCAAGTATGTACTTCAAGATTCGGCTTGCAAGTAGTAGTATTTGTCAGACTACTAGTTAGAACACCTTAAGCTATAACATTCTTTCAAGAAAACCAATCGGATGTTCATGATCGAATGACAGTTTCGACAATCATTTAATTTATACCAAGGATTTGATGATTGATATATCTGAAACCAAAAACAACATGTTCGAATATACTATGGTGAGACTATATCCGATGTATGAGGTTCATCGGATGTGTTTCTAGCAAAACAATAATATTTCCTTCTAAGTGTGTGATCGGATGCTATGAGTAATATTATCAAATCTGATGGTTGAGACCAACAATCTCCACCTATTTGTTAATAATACAAATAGACAATCCTAAGATAAATACTTAGAAAAAAATGATACTGAAACTCATAAGCGAAGTTTAAAATCCGAACTTACAAATTCAGTCATCCAACTTTGGATTCTTTTTTCCTTTTTTCCTTTTCATTATTTTCTTTTTTCTAAGCTTTTTTCTTCTTCTTTTTTTGTTTTCTTTCATCCATTTCTTTTTATTTCTGATCGGATTTACAAGAGAACATAATAAGTAAATACATAATTGACAAAAATAAACTAGATATAATTGTAAATACTAAAAAACGTAAACTTTCATTTAGATGAACAAGTACTAACTTGGGAAAGTTTAAATCAGATAGATTAGGCTATTCCTCAAAATCAAGTCTTTAAATTTTACATTGTCGAAGCCTCTGCAAGTTTAATCAACCTGGTTATGAAGAACGAACTTTATACCATCAGCAAATTCCTTTTCATATTCATCTGTTGGAACGATTTGGAGGATAGCACAGAGATGTCGTGTATCCGCTATTGGTAGTTCCGACGATCTTTGGAATTTTAGATATTCAAAGAGATAATAGTAGTTCATTCTTGCAATTGGAAGGAAAATTGTCGTTCCATGTGGCATCAGATCTCCATGACTCAGGGTTAGATCAAGATTAGTGGTGATAGGAAAGTTACCTGACAATACAAGCGTTCCGACAATATTTGGATCAACTTGGACTTTGAGAGAAACAATATGGTTTTATGATGACATTAAGGATGTTGAGGGGGGAAGAATGAACAAATGTTTAAAAACATAATTCAAAGATTTGAGGAGTGGGGAAAATAAATTTCTCTGTAATGCCATTTACTTCAATTAGAGATTATATTCTCTTTGTCACTATTGTCTTGTACTTGGTTTTCCTATTTCCGATAACATCAATGATTTACTGCCATTTTGTGTATTTGTAAATAACTAGTCAGCGAATGTTTTCATTTTTTCTAGAGAAGTCGTCATGAATCAGTTTTATCTTGACCAGGGAATCCTTATATACACTCCTCTTACATCCAATAATTGTAGCACTGGTAATTGTTTTCTTTGCGACTTCTTCTTTGGAAGGTATTGTTAAATTCCTCAAGATTTTCATCTCTTTCAATTTGAAGGGTTTTGGTTGCATCTACTTCTTCTTCAGAGAGATCCACATTCTATAGATTGGACAGAGGATGAGGAGGAGGAGACATACGAAGAATATTTGAGTTTATATTTCTTCGAAGAATTTTTGCTTTCTTCTCCCTTCTTGATTTTTCTTCTTCTTCAACTGCAATAGTTTATTTTCCTTTGTCTACAATCATTGTGGATGAATGATATTGAATAGACAAGAGAGGTTCTGGAAATAAGAGAGGAGTGTTTGTTGGAATAATAGTAGTATCCAATGACGTTGTTGTTGAATGTTTCTTCTACTTCAGCAATATAAGATTCTTGAGGAGCTTGATCGGATTTTTGAATGACAACAACATCAGATGCTTAAATATTCTAATCGGATGTTTGCAGGGCAACAACTTTGGATACTCGAATAATCTAATCGGATGCTTGAATGGCAGCAACTCCAGATGCTTGAATAATCTGATAGGATTTGTTTCCCTCAACTAGATACCCTTGATCTTGATCATCTTGGAGTTTCTCCCCCTCAATAGAAGCTTCTTCTTTTGTACAACATGCTCATATTCTTGAATAACATCAAGAAAATCTTTACTGGAAGAACTTGAGTTACATCAGATGAAGCATATGAAATATCATCATTATCCAATTCCTATGCTAGTGGACTGACGAACATTCTCCCCTCACTAGCACTAAGAGTCGGTTCAAGCAAAGACTTCAATTGTAAAACGACATGATTAAATAAGACCCAATGTTTCTTGGTGCATCGTTCAATGATGTACAAAAGTTCTTCGTCCTTGGTAGAAAAACATGAACTTGATCCAGTGCCTGAGAGTTGTTGATTGAGTTTTTGTAGAATGATTTGACTTACCTCAGATTGCTTATTCATCGTTACATGTAGATTAAGAAGAAAATATTGAATTTTATCACTATCTAGGTATGGGAATTGGGCCTGACCCGTCGGGTAACCCGGTCCACCCGTCCCGGTCGGGCACGCGGATTCCTCGTAAAACCGGGGGCGGGGACGGGGATCCCCGGTTGTGTCACTCCCCTCCCATTTTATATATTAATCATTAATATATATATAGAGGCCCCTTCAAGTGTTAACCCAGTAATTTGTGTTAACCGTGTTAACCCATCGTTCACTGGTGAATACCATGCTCATTCATTGGTGAAACACCATTCATCAGTGAACGAATGGTTCCATACATGCATTATCGTTCACTGGTGAACACCATTCGTCAGTATACGAGCATCATGTTCACCAGTGAACGAGAATGGTGTTCACCAGTGAACGATGGGTTAACACGGTTAACACAAATAATTGAGTTAACACTTGAAGGAGCCTCTCTCTCTCTCTCTCTCTATATATATATATATATATCTAAAGGTTATTTTGAGAAGTGATAAATATTTGAGAAGTAAAGAAGTGATCCAAGCATTCATACGGTCAAGATTGAATTTGATTGGTCAATAATTGCGGCTTTGACTGATCAATAATTATGGCTTTGACTTGTCAAAGATTACAGCTATGGGAAAAATAGAGAGGGCAGTTTCGTAACTTTTACAAATATGCGGCAAACTGGTTCATATGAACCTATGTGATTCACATATGAACTATATGTTTCATATGTGAACTTGTGTAATTAACATATGAACTATTTTAACTGTTCATATATGAACCTGTGTGATTTACATATGAACTAATTAATTGATTCATATATGAATTTGTGGGTTCATATATGATTCAGTTAAATAGTTCACGTGTGAACTAATTAACGGGTTCACATATGAATATATAGTTCATATGTGAATCACATGAGTTCATATATGAATCTGTTTGACGTCTATTTGTAAAAGTTACGAAACTACCGCTCTATGTTTCGCATACCCATGTGAGAAATTATCTTTACTACTTCTCATTTGTACCTTTCCCTAAATGTTGACCAAAGTCGTAAATGTTGACCAAATGAAGGGTTAGGATCACTTCTTTACTTCTCAAATCTTTACTACTTCTCATTTGTACCTTTCCCTATATATATATATATATATTACTTATTAGGTTTTAATTTTGGTTCTTTCAATTAGGCAACAACTAGGTGTGCTAAAAAAACCCGACCAACCCTACCAACCCAACCAAACACAATGTGAAATAACTCAACCCGAAGCAACTCGATGTCTAATCGAGTTGTAAAACCTTCAAACTGAAGGTATTGTGTTACTTTTATTAGAACCCAATCCATCCCGATGAACTCGGTATCTTTTTATTTCTTGGATTAATATATTGTTGAGTCGTTATTAATATGTACATTGGGCAATTAAACCATCACATACCCTTTTCATAGACATATATTTTCAATCTATTATGTGTCTCTATATAACTCCTTTTGTATATATGTTCAGTAAATGTGAACATATACATATATATAGGGGCGGGTTCAAATGAGAACTCAAATTTGGTTGTGAACGTGAGGACAAATGAGAGCACGACACGTGTGCTATTCAGACCGAATAAGTACTATATTCAGTCTGAATAATCTATATTCAGACACGTGTCGCGCTCTCATTTGTCCTCACGTTCACAACCAAATTTGAGTTCGCATTTGAACTTTCCTCTATATATATACATATATATATATGTGTGTGTGCAAATTGAGAAAATTAATTGAAAGAAGTACGGATAAATTGTACTGAATGGTTGATGATGAAAAAGAAATTATGAGTAGACTAGAGAAAACAACATAGTCAAGGTTAGGAGAATGTTTTGATGTACCAAAGTATCAACTGGACCAACCCGACTAACCCGTACGAGTTGGGTTAGGTTGGGGTTGCACTTTGGTTTCGGTTGGGCTGGGTTGAGATTTTTCAACACAAGCATCGGGTTGGGTTGTTCAAATGCTTTCAACCAATCACTCCAACCCGTGAGCACCCCCTAGAAGCAACACAGCAAGATCTAGTTGACTGTTCGAGTTTTCTATTCAAATTGCAACTTACTGTTGTGATTGTTTAATGTTTTGTTTGGTAGTGCTTTTACCCTTTAATTGTAGCTTATGTTTTAGTTTAATTACAACTTAAGTTTTAGTTTAAGGTTGTTATTATGTTATGGTGCATAGGTGTTGACTTGCATCTTGGTGTTGGAACAATGGTACTTGTGGTTCCATATAAATATTTCCAACTTTTACTTTATATTCCATTTGGTAGTGTTTTACGATTTAAACTTTTTTTATGTTTTTAAAATATTTTTTATTTCAATAAATAGCAAAAACTGCATAGTTTTTTTGTATAAAAAATCTTCGTTTCCTTGTTGGGGACGGGGATGGAGATGGGGATGTGTTCATAATCCCCGACAGGGACGGGGACGGGGATGGGAATGGATATGGGGGTTCGGGGATGGGAACGGGTATTGAGGTTCCCTTCCCATCCTTTCCCCATTCCCATGCCTATTAGTATCAAAAAAAATTTGAAGCTTTTCCAGTTCTTTGACAGTAGATCCGATGGAGGTACCCAAGTCTTGAGCTATATGACTAATATCAGATTAATGAGAATTAATTTTTAACTTGATGGTATCAAGTGATTCGTAAGCCAAACACATAGAAATACTTATGCTCTTTTGAAGCTTCACTCTCCATCCATAATGACTTAAGTCCGATTAGGAGACTGCTCAAGAGTTGTAATCTTATCTAACACATCCGCCATGCATGCTTTATGTGCCTCAACCTGTTTCTCCATGGCCTCTTCTAACTGTTTGCACCGTTCATCTAACAACCAATTTTGATTTAAGAGGGTTTGACTAAGAGAATCCAGTTAAGAAGCATTCACAAGATTCTAAAGATTAAAGTCACACAATTTCTCAATAACATGACCAGATAGAGCTAGGGGTGTAAACAATACGAGACAACTCACGAGATACTCGAGATCGACTCGGTCAACACTCGACTCGAACTCGAGCTCGACTCGTCATACTAAAAAGTCGAGTCTAGCTACCCTATACTCGACTCGAAAAGCTCGTGAGATACTCGATGTTTTATATATATAATTAGTTTTAAAATATAATTTGTTTTATAATATGATTTGTAAAATATAATATAATGAAAATGTCTTATATTTTTAAATATTTGACCAAAATTGTGGGTTTTTTAACTATAAAAACTAATTACTTATTTTTTTAATATTAAAATCATAATTAAAAGAAGGCAAAAAAACTATAGAGGTGTTGGTGAAGTTGTCCCACATAGGTAGCGAGGTAGTAAAGGAATGGCGAAGAGGTGTTATAAAAAGAGAGATGGTGAATAGAGTTTGTAACTTTCTCTTTTTGAGCTCGAGTTTAAAAAATTGCAATCAAGTTCGAGTTGAGTTTAGTTTTTAACTACTCGCGGGCTTTCGAGTCAAGTTCGAGCTTGAAAAATGGTTATCGAGTTCCAGTTGAGTATATTGATACTTGAGCTCGACTCGCATCATTTATACCCCTAGGTAGAGCATAGAGAGTCTGAATTCGATGCACATAGTCGCACCCTAGGTGGATTGAAGCTAATGGTTGAGGTTTATCAGCGAGTCGGATTTAGGTTATTACATCTGATGAGGGTAGAACTAGTTGAGATTCAGTTGTTATCTGAAGAGGAGGAATGGAATTGACCATAATCTGAGCTTCTTGTGACAAAGGTACATTTTCCAAAGGAGGTTTAGATATGTTTTTTTTTCTCTTTCAGATAATGAAGATGACAAGGCAATGATCTTCGAAGATGTAGCTGGTGAGACACTGGTTGATTGAGCATGTATACCAATATCACTAATTGCCATGGAACATGTGAACCATGTATTATCCCCCCCCCCCAGATGACTCTTTGGGTTCATCAAATTGTATTGGTGAATGTGATTATGAGGCTATTGGAGTAGTGATCAAGATGATTTGGATCTGGAGTGGACCCGTGTTCACACCATTAGCCAACAAGGATATAGTAGTGGATTTGATGAGTTCTCCCTTATGTACAACAATACCCTTTCGGGGCGGTATTGAGTAGCTGGTTGGGTGATTGGATGCCAATGACTCAGATTGGCGAATTTCAATACTCGTAGACTTATGAGAGTATTTGAATAGTGATGTGGTTTTAGTCCTTTGGGATGACTAAGTCTTCATCGAAGATCCAGTTTGGCTAAAGACTGTAACTTCCATTTTTGTTTGTTAGTGTAGAGACTTGGGTAGAATTCAAAGGTTGTTTTAAAACCATATCCTTTGTTGAAGTATGTATGGAAGTAGCTACCAAGGAAGTTATATGACAATTCGATACACCTTTAGTGCTTATATTGGATTTCTTACTTTTCTTGGTTGGCCTTGAACAAGGTGATAAAGAATAGACTGTTTTGGTTCTCTTTTCGGCTAAGGAGGCAATTTTGGCCAAAATGGTTTCTTCTCTATTCGACGGAGAGTTTCAAACCGGCCATAGATATTAGGCAAGGGAGATTATACATGTGGGCATTGGTGGTTCCTATGGAAGGGTCTTCTTTCGGAAGATGTTGGAGGTGATGTGGTTGTCCTCCAATGTTGATTTATTAGAATGACTTGGAATTTTATCTCCAAGTTTTCCCCTGATAAGTAGAGCCAAGAAACTAACAAAAGTAATGTGTTGTCTTCTTGCTCCTTAGGGTAGTTTTCCTCACCAATTCGTTAAAGAAGTATTTTAAAAAATTGATGTTCTTTTGGAAAATAAGAGCATGCGCGGGTCTCATCACGTTTCTAGGAGATTGATCATAACCACTAAACTTAGAGCTAAAACATTGAACTAGATGGGTGAAAAATAATTCCACACTCTTAACCTGTTTTTGAAAAGAATGGTTTTAGAGGCATTGGCATCTTTGTCTCTTGATCGATATTCCAAAATTTGTAGAACTTCTTCAAGATCTTCGTTGGAACACAGGTCCTCATGAACATTGGATAAAGATGAATGAAGTTGAAGAACTTTAGTGACATCATTAGCGATAATGATCACATCTTTGTTTGTAAGAACAGAGGTAATGATCAAATCATCTTCCTTTAAGTGAACACATGAGCACCAGAAGTTACCCGGGAGAAACTACTAATATATGATGGTGAGGGAGAGACTGTGAGAGCACGCTTGAGAGGACCCTTAGCCAAGAAATAAACCATACTATGATAATCAGGATGATCATCATGCTTTTCCAATTAACTAATGAAGTTTGACGAGGAAAATTTCACATCATCAAAGGACAACGCAGATGCAGTAAGCGTGGGAGCCATTAGAAAGTTATGATGTAACAGTTTTCTTGAGATAGGATCGAAGAAGATAAAGAATGACGCTAAGTGTTTTAGAAGCACTGAAGGAGATATTGGTGGTTTAAGGTTTTTATATTGAGAGGAGAGAGAAAAATAATAATGGGGTTGAGGATGATTAGACAGATCGTGGCGGTTAAAAGGATGGTTATTTTCAAAACTGTTTCCGCATGATTGATTTAATAATTGTCTTTGATAAAAGAACCAAAGAATAATTATTAATTGTCTTTATAGGAAAGCAAATATCAGATACCTAAATCCGACAACATTGAGGATTGAAAGTGGGAGGATTATTCAAAACATAGGATCTGAGAGGTCGTTATCTATTGGATGAGACAAATGTTCAAGCACTCAACTAATGAGGAAACAAATCTGAAGGGCTAAGAGTCATCAGATATCAGAGTTTTATGAGAAATAAATCCGAATTCCTATCATCTATGGCAGTATCAAACTAACAACCAATATGGATACATATGTTCTAGATAATTAACTACAAAAGAATGAACCAAAAGTACTTACTGGTTTATTGTGATTGTCGAAAACCACAATGATGAATCAAACCTTTGATCTCGCTTCTTGGATGTTAAGGAACAATAGTATGAATCCTTCTAGTGGCTCAGACTTAAGAACACCAAATGCCAACAATCAAGAAGAGGCTTAAAACCCTAAACCCTTGCTAGGGTTTACGATTTGGGAGAGAGGGAGAGGGGAGGTCGACGACCAATAGAGAGAGTGAGAAAAGATTTTTAGGGTTTGATCCCTAGAAGTTTATTTATAACCCCTCTCCTGCTTCTCGACTAAGTTATCTCTATTTTACAGCTAGCCTCATTGAACCGATAAGCTTGTTAAAACTACTTTAACCAATTATCATTTAGTCCCTGTACTTTATATAATTAATCTAATTAATTATATTTTAGCTTCTGATTAATTTATCATCAAATGACAAATTAATAAACTAATTGCTTTAACTCCCTTTATTCTCCTGATTGTTTATTTTGGTCTTAAGGGCAACCCAAAAGGACCTTGCTATTATTAGAAGTATTATCAATAGTTAATACTCTGCACACTATATCCAACAATAACTTCAGGGACTGTCACTAGTTTCCACACTAGTTAAACTAGCGTGGAAACTAGCCCGAGAATTTAAAGTCTCGGGGATGATCAAGCTAGCAAGGAAGTCTCCCTCGACCCTCGTCATTGTTTTGGCCATAACTTCTTCGTTTTATCTCCGATTTGGCTTCGAAAAGTACCGTTGGACTCATCTTATAATTCTATATTCAATAAGACTATAGAATCTTGAATTTAAGCTCAAAATATCATCTTTCTTATATCTCTCTTGATAGGTCGATTCATGTACAAAACTTGCACTAAAATGTTAGAAAAACGTTTTGCTTGCTTGGAAAACAACCTAAACTAAACAGAAAGTGGTACAAGGATAACGCCAAAAATGGAGTTATCACACACGTATGTACTTTCATCCCCATCAAACTCACCGACTCTAGCAAAGCCATCTCTCACTTGAAACCCATGAACTGCACACACTCGACACACGAATGCTCACGCTCACACTTACAAAAGAACACACACACACACACACACTTGGAAACATGAAAAAGAACACCCATCGCATCCAATGGGGGAGGCTCATTGGATGGACTAGGTTCACAAGACATATTGGGAGGTGGTTGGTTATGGGTAGCGGCATCTCTTTCTGCATCTTTTTAGCCTCTATGATTGTGAGGGGAGATAGAAAAAGAGGTAGGTGCATGCTAACAATTACAGGTGGAGGTGGTGGTGGTTGGGGACAGGAGGAATGAAAACCCACCACCAATCGGAATGAAGCTGGGTGGAGGAGATCTTAGTGGTTATATATATATATATATATATAGAGAGAGAGAGAGAGAGAGAGAAAGAGAGAGAGAGAGAGAGAGAGAGAGATAGAGGAAGGGGGAGAGGACAAATTAAATACAAACCATGCAAAAGTTACAAACATACAAACCAATTTCAATCATCCAAGGCGTCCATCTAGTCAAACGAATATTTGGTTTCATAATATACCAATTGTTTCCTAGTATAAAGTGTTGACATAATTAATGAGCTCTAATTGTAAGTCCCTTATTACAACAGATTTGTATCGAATTGCCCAAGGAATCCTCATTTTATTAGTATCATAGAAAACCTTACAAGGAAACACACAGTTACACCTTTAATCGACTCTCATGTGTGAAGTGCTCATTCAAACTGTCTAACAGACTCTCTATTTATACTATAAAGATAAAGCTACAGTTACAGACACATCATAGCCCAGTTACATTGAGACACATCATCAAAAACTCTATTTAGAAGTTCTTCAGAACTTCTGAACTCTGCTCTTCAGAACTTCTGAACTGTCTTCAGAACTTCTGACCTTTGTTCTTCAGAACTTCTGAACTGTCTTCAGAACTTCAGAACTGTCTTCAAAACTTCTGAACTGTATCTTCAGAACTTCTGAACTGTGTTCAGAACTTCTGACCTTTCTTTTCAGAACTTCAGAACTTTCTCTTCAGAACTCCAGAACTTTATCTTTAAACTTCTGAACTGTGAAGTCTGAACTCTGAAGTCGGAATAATGACTTTATAAAATATTTCAAAACATAGGATCCAAATTCATAGGATTCTTCGGATCCTAACAATCTCCCCCCTAATTTTTTATAAAAGAATCATAGTCTTTAATCTTCAGATCTTCTCCCCCCTTGATTTCTTTGAGAACCATTAGTGTTGTTAGTCTTTAAGAACTCCCCGTTGAATAAATCCAAGCTCCCCCTTGAATAAAGCTCTTATCTTTACTTTCAACTTTAACATCGGATTCAATTTGCAGTAGCCCCGACTAAGTGCACTAAAATCATATTGAAACTGTAGAAATTCAACACATCCAATAAGCTCACAAGAAAGATAATGTGTGAATTACATGACAATTCACTGTGCAACTTCAGATTATAACAAAGAATCTGTCTTTGAACCATGAGTTGAATAAGCATTCAGTTCAAGAACTTCCTCTGATAAGCTCATAAAATAGGGAATCAATAAACAACTTGGTTGACCAAAACAAACACCTTTGATAATTAAGCTTTGGGAGAAAAATGACATTAAGAACATAGCTTCTTGATCAGCAAAGTCAAACTAGAAAGATACGCCGATTTCCAGAATACTTCCAGAAGAATGAATAACCAAATCTAGATCCCATCTTCACAATCAGTTTAATGATTATCAGCACTCAAATCTCTAACACAAAATAGAGTCACCAGAACACTAATTGTAGATACTCAAACTTCTACTTGATCAGAACAAAAAGATGATTGAAGACACTCAACAGTCTAGCATCATGAGAAAACAGTGCAGAACAATGATTGTAAGCACTCTATAGTCTAAGTGATCAATTCAGAACACATATTGCAAGCCCTCAACAGTCTTGCCTCAAGAATAAATCTTCAGAGAAATGATTGCTGAAACTCAAACTTGTAACCTTCAAATCAAATATTGAATCAATCATCCAAATTCTGAAAACGTTTCAAATCTGGCTCTTAAGATAGTACAAAAGATACTTTGACCAACATAGTCAAACTTTGAACAATTGCTGACGAGCTTAAAGAAATTAAGTTTGATGAAATTATGGGGCCATGAGAAAAATATCAAAATGAACTATGTAGCTTGAGGATGTCCTGAGCGTATACAATTAAGCACTCACTTGTTTGATGATAAACCATAATAATCAGTGTTGTCTCAGGCATTATGCGGAAGCTCCAATCTTCAAAATGAAGAAATAAGACAACAATAATGTACCATAGACATGTAATGAAAATCAGTGACATATTTGCGTTACGTGAAATCTATTTGATGAACAATGTCCTCCTCCTGATCAATAAAACTCTAAATTGATGATTGTATCTTGTTCATAAACATAAATCGAGTATTCCTCTTGAACAAATTGTATTGAATGACACCAATTCACCAACAACTTATAGAATTTGTCAAGAACAGTTCGTTCGAACACCAAAACCTAGAAATGTTTATCGTAGAGAGAAAAACTTCAATGATTTCATCAATTTCTTCAAATCTGCTGCAATCGATTGATTGTATCGAAGATAGATTGCTTCGATTCAGCTCTGATACCAATTGTAAGTCCCTTATTACAACATATTTGTATCGAATTTCTCAAGGAATTCTCATTTTATTAGAATTATAGAAAACCTTACAAGGAAACACACAGTTACACCTTTAATCGACTCTCATGTGTGAAGTGCTCATTCAAACTGTCTAACAGACTCTTTATTTATACTATAAAGGTAAAGCTACAATTAGAGACATTTACATCGCAGCTCAATTACATTGAGACACGTCATCAAAAACTCTATTCATAAGTTCTTCAAAACTTCTGAACCCTGCATTAGAACTTCTAAACTCTACTCTTTAAAACTTCTGATCTTTGTTCTTCAGAACTTCTGAACTTTATCTTCAGAATTTTTGAACTGTATTCAGAACTCCTGACATTTTTCTTCAGAACTTCTGACCTTTCTCTTCAGAACTTCTGAACTTTTTCTTCAGAACTTCAGAACTTTTTCTTTAAACTTCTGAACTGTGAAGTCTGAACTCTGAAGTCGGAATAATGACTTTACAAAACATTTCAAAACATAGGATCCAAATTCATAGAATTCTTCGGATCCTAACACTAATCATCTTCCAGAAATTTCCAAATCATAATAAATGAACCTTTATCACTTCCATAACTATATTAATTGTAACACCTACAATATCGGACTTCTGATTAGGATAAGTTCTTCATCTAAGTGTAATTAAGTTGTTAATAGATGAGTATTCTCATATAGAAAACATGTTGGAAATTCTAGATTTGAATCGGGCTCGAAAAATGCGAGAAATGGCGAAAAAGAATTGGAAATGGCCTCCCGTGACATGACTGTATCACCCGCGATTTTAGAGGCTTATTTAAATGGTTATAATAGTCTTTCGACCATTAGGATGGAAATTTAATAAGGTTTTATGTATTTATTATGGTGTATTTATCAAGGATCGAATCGGGTGCAAAAATCGGTTAAGTGTCTGTTTCAGCGTATTTTTTAGGCGCACGGATTTCCCATGGCCTTAGGCCTCAGGGAAGGTCGCGCAAGTCACCAGATCAGCATAAAATCGAGATTTGAGGATTTTTCTTCATTTCATCATAACTTTCTCATTTCAACTCCGATTTCGTTGATTCTTTTTGCTATGGTTTCAATTTTTGAAACTCTTCAGGACGAAAAGAAGATAGTAAACGTTTTTGGAATATTATAGATCATTTGAGAAAGGTAACCTCCTCATCTCCTTCCCTTTTAAGCTAGGGTTTGGTCTGTTCTTCATCTCCACCTCTTTTCTTCCACCTTTGTATTAGGTTTTGGGTTCTTTGTGGTGGAGAAGATATTTTGGGAAGATTTGGAGTTAGAATTTGGAAGATCCACTTGTAGATCTAAGCTCTTCACCAAAGGAAACTCAAGATTGGGATAAAACCTCGATTTAGCCTAAATATTGCAAGGTGAGTTCAATTTACTTTGTGAAAACTATATACATGCCAAAAATGTTCATTTTGAAGTATTAACGTGTTTTACTTGTTATTTATCAAATTTGTGGATATTTGCTGAGTTTTGCATATTTGTATATTGGGTTTTATAAATCATGTAAAATGCTTATACTTGGGTTTTTGGACATCTTGATAAATAAAACATATGCGTGGGTTCTTTTGATTATTTATCTCATAAATGGAGGTTATTTAGTGTTAATATATTTTCAGTGTATTAGATATATAAATCGTTTAGAAAATACACGTCATTGCGTTATAAGACATTTTGGAAATATGTAAGTATGAAGAATATCCATGATTTTGACGCTTCAGATGTTGTTTATTGTTCAAATTTCGTTGTTTTAGGATACTTGAGTTTTACTCATGTTTTCGATATTTGAACATCAAGCTTTAGGTTTGGTTATGTGAGTATTGGGTTGGATTTCACATAAACGGGTGTTTTGATTTGTGACTTTTCATCACGAAAATGGTGGGTTTTGAAAAGATGTTGATTTTACGATAAAGATATTCCATTTGCGAAATCATGATTTAAATAAACAGTCTTTCAGTTTTATCGTTTTATAATTATGATGAAAAATGTTTAAACTCACACTAGGCGTTAAGGCTAACTTTTTTATTATTTTTCGGCATGTGTATCAGGTTCTTGTTGGGGTTGGTACTAGTGACACCCGGTGGCGGATATAGGTTAGAAGCAATGGGGGAAAGGACCTCATTAAAAGGGAATTTTTTTTACAAGTATTAAACTTTTTTAGCTTCTCACTTGATTTCCCCAGTAGGTTTTCACGAGGGACCCACAATCCTAGCCGACCATTACCTACTCCAAGAAAAGTCTCTTGAAATCAACCAAAAAACCTAAAGAGTCTCTTGAAATCAATAAAAAAAACCGAAAGTCTTTCGAAATCAACAAAATACTAAAAAAATCTCTCGAAATCAAAAAAAAACTTTAAAAAAACTTTGAAACGGTGTAATTAGGCTAAAAACACGCTGGACGACTTTACACGCCTTTAGTCTACCTTCAAAGTGACCCCACTAGGTAAAAATCTTGGATCCACCACTGGCAACACCGTGTTAAATTGAGTGCTATTTAAGGCGCGTGTAGCATATAACTATTCGTTGATGTCTTCCGCATTTGAAAATAACAACTATTGGTTTTAGTAACATCCTACCTTGATCTAGTCATTATGTAAGGTTTGGTTTATCATTTATTAATGGTATATTTAGATTTGCTATTCGAGATAATTTAAGTATTGATTTATAGAAATAAATTTATCATTTATTTGATACATTATTTAAAATTTATTTAATCGCTTTTTTGAGAATTGAGGTTGTTACATTTTCTGTAATAAATGAAGTTTAGGGACCATTTTCGTAAAAATCACAAAATAACAAGGACCAAATCTATAATTGACAGTAAAAAAATATGTTAGATAAACTACGATTTTCGTCCATGTGGTTTAAAAATTGATTTTTTTCGTCTCTATTGTTTCATTTTACTTTCATTTTCGTCCTTACAACTAACACCGTAAAAGGTAGCCGTTAAAAAGTTTTAAGAAGTTACATATTTAGTCCTTGTGTTAGTAGAGTTTAAAATATTTAGTCTTTTTGTTATATAAAGTTTAAAATATTTACCCTTCAATTTTATTTGTTATATTAATAAACTATAAACTTCACATTTATATATATTATATATTTTTTTACTTTTTCTTTATTTGTTATATTTTAATACACATATCACATACATTCGAGAAAAAAAAAATAGTTTTATTTTATACCAAATGGTTGTTTTTAGTAAATGCAATAAAAACCTTTAAATCATTTAAACTTTATCTTTTATTAATCAATACAATTTTCTTTAATGTTTAAATTAAAAATAATATATATGTATATATATATATATGTGTATTAAAATATAATAAAAAAAGAAAAAGTAAAAAAATATAATATATAAATGTCAAGTTTATAGTTTATTAATATAACAAATAAAATTGAAGGATAAACATTTTGAACTTTATATAACAAATAAACTAAATATTTTAAACTTTACATAACAAAGGACTAAATACGTAATTTCTCAAAAAGAAAATTGACACCTACTTTTAACGGTGTTAATTGTAAGGACAAAAAGAAAACAAAATGAAACCACATAGATGAAAAAAGCAGTTTTTAAACTTCAGAGATGAAAATCGTTATAAACAGTAAATAACAGGGACGAAAATCATAGTTTACTCAATATGTTATTTAGATTTCAAAAGTTAAATAATGAAATACTATCAAATCAATGTTTCAAGCAGTTTAAATCAAATTTGATATTAAATGTTTTGTCATTTACAATAATATAGTTTACTTACTTTTGAATTCTAGAAAATGGAATATCAATATCGATAATCAATAAGTATAATTGTGGAAATAAAAAAATGATAATAATAAAATAATATAAAAAAGAAATATTGATATTTAATTGGAAATTTAATTAAAATAGACATTTTTGAAAAATTTATTACCAAATAGCCAATATGTCTTAAAGTTTACTAAAATAGTCAAAACTCCACGACAACCTTTCTTCTAAAATATACAATAATTTTGTAAATTTGATCACTAGTACACGATGAACCCCACGAATCGTGGGGTTTGGATTTAAAATGTAATTTTTTTTTTTATAATTTCAGTCCCTCTATCCACGATCTACCCCATGAATCGTGGGGTATGAAAAAAAATTAACAATTTTTTTTAACAATTTCGGGTTTAAAATGAAATCGTGGGACATGGGTTAAGAAAAATGGACCAAAATTGTTAAAAAAATTCACTTTTAGTTTTTTTTTATTAATTGTGTCTATTTTAATAAGAGGTAACAATAAAAAAAAATTCTAAACCTCAAACATATGGGAGAAAAAAACTTTATAAATATATTAATTTTTTTTATGTAATTTATTTCAGTAAACATTGTAATAATCTTGATATAATTACAATATAACATTTCAATAACATATTAGAAAAATGAAAAGACAACACTTTTTATTGGATTTATTTTCCCAATCTCATCTTGTTTTTTATTTTATCATCATCAACTCTACACGATAAATATGAAAAAGATTATACATTAATACACTACATGTGTTATAACATTATAAAGAAAAATATTAATATTTAGTTTTATAATTATGTATATATATACATACAGGGACAAGTTCAAATAAGAACTCAAATCTGATTGTGAACGTGAGGACAAATGAAAGTACGACACGTGTCTCATTCAAATAAATATTATAGTATATATTCAGTCTGAATATACAAAGAAATATTCATATTCCTTTGTATATTCAGACTGAATATTTCTTTGTATATTCAGTCTGAATATTGTTTATTTTGACACGTGTCACACTCTCATTTTTTCTCACGTTCACAACCAAATTTGAGTTCGCATTTGAACTTTCCTCTATATATATATAGGGAGAGATTCAAATGAGAATTTTGCATTTTTAAAGAAACAAAAGGACTCCCACCAATAAAAAATCATATCTGATTTTCAATGGTGGACCCCATTGAATCAGATATGATTTTTATTAATGAGACCCACATCATATGTGATCTCAAATGAGTTTTTCTGTTCCTTTAAATTGGAGGTGTTCTTATTTGAACCCTATATATATATATATATATATATAGGGGAGGGTTCAAATAAGAACACCTCCAATTTAAAGGAACAAAAGAACTCATATGGGACCACATATGATGTGGGTCCCACATAATATTAAATCATTTATGATTTAATATGATTTAATATTAAATCATAAATGATTTAGTATTATGTGGGACCCACATCATATGTGATCCACAATAGTTCCTTTGTTCCTTTAAAAATGCAAAGTTCTCATTTGAACCTTCCTCTCTCTCTCTATATATATATATAAGGTTGATTTCCGTTACAAACCACGTCAATTCGTACAAACCGCATGCAACCAATATTTTTTTTTTAATTTTTTCACTTTTTCTTAATTATTAGGGTTGATTAGTCAATAATATATGACAAAATTTCATCAAGAATACATGAAGGTTGGTGAATCAAGAATATGTGAAACAAGATTCATCAAATTGAGAGTTTCATAAAGCAATTCATTTTCATGTAGAAAGAAAAATAATTTCATGAAGAAAAGAATTATATGAAACAAATTCATCATATTAAACACTTTCATGAAAAAAAAAATTATTCAAAAAATAATGAAACACGCGGTTTGTACGAATTAACGTGGTTTGTAACGGAAAGCTCCCCTATATATATATATATATCATAACGGGTAAGTGTAAATGAATAACGGAATACCATTTTAATTTAGTAAAATATTTAACTCAATCAATTAAATATAAAGCTCAATGTTTATTTATATATACTAGAAGGGTACTCGCGCAATGCAGCGAGATCCATCTTAATTTCAATGTTTTATTTTATTTGTTGTCTTTATCAATGTTATAATACGATTTTATTAGTTTTGAAAAAAGAGTTTTTATTTTTTGTATACTTTATTTAATTCAGTTTTGTAATTGTAATCTAGGTTTATAATGAAATAATATATTTTGGTTTAATAATATAATTTTTTTATCAATATAATAATTAAGTATTTTGTTAGAGTTGAATGATTATCCTAATTATATGTTAGATTTTTTTATATTCAAAATTAGATGTTTATCTGTATAGTTAGTTGTATAGTTAATTACACGAATTCAAACGTGAAGTTTTAATAAGTTGTATCAATGCATGCATAACTTGTATTTTTGAATTTTAAGTAATCATGTTTTAATCAATTGTACTTATTATATAACTAGAAAAGTACTAGCGCAATGCAGCGAGATACATCTGGATTTTAAGTTTCATTTTAATTTTTATCTCTATCGATGCTCTAATGGTTTTATATGGTTTTAAGAAAAACGATTTTAATGTTTCATTTAAAAGTTCCATTTTTTATGTAATTTATTTAATTCAATATTTTTTTTATCATACTTTATTTTGGGTTTAATAACGAAGTAATTTATTTTTATTTTGATAATATAACTTTTTATAAAGATAATAATCAAACTTAATAATTATCTTAATTATATTTTAAATTAGATGTTTATCCTGTATTTGATCATAATTATCTGCAGTTAGTTACACGAATTCAGAAATAAAGTTTAAATAAGTTGTACTTACGCATAATATACTTGTAATCTTGAAAATTAAGTAATTAGCATTAAATAGCAGTATCTAACGCTTAAAAATTTGTTTTAAGAGTTTTTGGTCAAATGCTTTATAATATAGTATAGCTAATATGTTTTTAAGAGTTTTTGTCAAATGTTTTATAATATAGTATAGATAAAAAGTTGATACGCCTAGATTTAATCACTTTAAGTTTTTTGAACTTTTCCGATATTTTTGCTTTATGTTTTAAATCAATGTTTTAATATTTAATGAATCATGAGTGTTTAATAACGTTTTTTATTTTTTTATTAATAAATTAAACATACGTTTTTTTTGAAGAAAAAATTAAACATACGTTAATACCATAAAATTATACAAAATATAAGAACTACTTTAGAATTGTTTTTAAATACATAAATATTTATATTTATATATTGAACATTTCATAAATTAAAACAAAACATCTTTTGATTAATATATTTAAATTATAATAATAAATTAAAAGAGAATTAATTAAATTAGTCATTTTCGCTTATGATTTACCACCTAGCTATTTTTCTTCTACAACTACCAAAATAGCCGTAGGTCTGTAAGTGACAAATCGTTAATTTGCTGAACCATCAGAGTGTAAAAAAAAAGTTTTTGAACCAGGTCCACGGACCAAATATGTAAATTTGGTCAAAAATATGTGTTTTACAAATTTACATATTTGATCCCTGTAATTTTGATATGTCTAATTGAATTGTAAAATTTTCAAACCGTAGGTATTTGATTGATATCGGGTTTGAACCTAACCCAACCTGACGAAACTGAAATCCTTTTATTTTTTGGATTTAATATGATTATCGAGTCTTTATTAATATGTCAATTAGTTAATTACATTATCACGTACCCTCTTCATATACATATATTTTCAATCTATTCTTAGAGCATCTTCAAGAGTTTCTCCAAAATGGGAAAAATAAAGAAAATGATGATTTTATGACAATATTTTGCTTCAGAAGTTTTCCCAAAACTATCTTTAAAATGAAGAAATTATGAGAGAGAATGAGTTTTTCTTTAAATATAGAGATCACTCCAAAAATGATTATCAAATGAGATTACCAATAAGATACTTTGAAAATAAATATTTAGAGAGAGAAATAACATTTTATTATATTAATTTGATATTTTAATATTATAATCAATAGTGTATTTTCCAAAATAGGAAATCTACTGTCGATTAATGTAATTTTTTTTTGATGAGATTTTGACTTTTGATTATTTATTTTGGAGAAATTTTATAGAATTTGTTAGAAATACTCTTATAAAACCCTTTGTATATATGTTTACTATTATATATATATATATATATATATGTTTGTATGTGTGTGTACAAACTGAGAAAATTAATTAATATTATATAATTAATATTAAAGAAGTATGAATAAGATATATATCAAATGTTTGATGATAAAAATGAATTTATTAGTAGATAAAATAACATGTTCAAGGTTAGAATAGTATTTTGATATACCAAAGTATCGACGTGAATAACACAACCAACACATATTGTTTAGATTGAGTTGGGTTGCGTTGAGTTGAGATTTTTCAAACTGAATGCATTGGATCGGGTTAATCAAATGCCTTCAACTCGATCAACCCAACCCATAACCACAGTTGTCAAAATAACTATTTTAATCAAAATTTCTTTTAAGTTAAAGTCATTTAATATTAAATTACAATAAAAAAAATTATATATACATATAATATATATATATATATTATATATAATTGTATATAAATAAAGAGCGTCGATACAAAATTTCCACGTAGAAGGTACCATTCCAAGCCTAACGCGACTTGTAACAAAAGTCAAAAGAACAGAGCCCCTTTTATTCTCACGCTATCACCAACCCAACCACCTATAAACAAACCCCCATTTCTGCTTTCTACGCTCCACCATCTCTGCCGTCGATCTCATACTCCGGCGACTTTTCAACCATGAACTCCGATCACCACCACCGCTTCTTACAGTTACAGTCACCTCTTACCTTCTTCTTTCTCTTATTGTTTTCACTAATCTCCTCTGTACAAGCTCAATCCTCACCACCTCCAGACTATCCTTATGCTAAATTCAGCCCTTCAATGGCGATCATAATCGTCGTTCTAGTTGCTGCTCTTTTCTTCATGGGATTCTTCTCGATTTACATCCGCCGGTGCTCAAACGACGGCGGAAGTGTCCGTGCAGCTCTTTCTATGCGCCGTGCCGGCAGAGCGGCTGCCGCCACTCGCGGCCTCGATGCGGTGGTGCTCGAGACTTTTCCGACCTTCGCTTACTCAACCGTCAAAGGATTGAAGATCGGAAAAGGAGCTCTTGAATGCGCTGTTTGTCTGAATGAATTTGAAGATGAAGAAACCATTCGATTGATCCCTAAATGCGATCATGTCTTCCATGCCGAATGCATCGATGCTTGGCTTGAGAATCACGTTACCTGCCCTGTGTGCCGATCGGATCTCGTTCCTAAACCCGACGAATCAACTCAACTCGCTGAGTCAACTCAACTCGCTCAGTCAACCGATTATGAAGGAAATACAATTACTAATAATACTAATAATACAGACGTCGCGATTATGATCGGCGACGATGTTCTCGACGGTCCGGTTCAACCGGCGGGCCTGAACCGGAACCAAAGCTCAAAATCGAACCGGCCACCACGATCGAAATCTGTACGTGGACCGAAACTGTTTGAAAAGTTCAGATCACATTCGACCGGACATTCACTGGTGCAACCCGGAGAGAACACCGACCGGTTCACGCTAAGGTTGCCGGAGGAGGTGAGGAAGCAAATGATAAGCAACGCACTACTGAACCGGTCGGGAAGTACGGTGGCGATGGCGGTCGGAGAAGGGAGTGCAAGGAAGGGATACAGAACCGGTGAGGGTAGTAGCCGTGGAAGAGCTTATCGGCGAATGGGTAGTTTAGACCGGGTGCCGGTGCGGTCGGACCGGTGGGTTTTCGGTAGAGCGCCGTCGTTCTTATCAAGAGCATTTTCCGTTAGGTCTCCGAAGGTTGTGGCGGATAGCGGCGGCGCGTCGACGTCGTCAACGACGACGACGGCGGATAATATTCCGTTAAATAACGTTGGGCCGAAAAGTGACGAGCCCGGTTCGAAAGGTGCTGATTCGGGTCGGCCGCCGGTTTAGATTCTTGTTTGCCGGTTTTGTTTTCAACAATGAAGCTGATTGGTGGTGGCTTTGCTTGAATTAAAAATTTAGGCCGGAGTTGCCAAAGTTGACCTTGCGGCACTCGTGGTTAATAATTTTTAATTGAAATATTAATTAATTTAAAATTTTTGTAAATTTTTTATAATGTATTTTTCCTCGAAATTTTTGAAATTAATTTTGTGAATATTTGTTTGCATAATGTAACGTGTTCTTTTTTTTTTTTTGGGGGGGGGGGGGGGGGATTAAAGTGAGAAACTGAGAATGTTTATTTGATAAAATAATTTTTTTTAATCAGTGATTTTTGCGAAATATATAGAAAATTATCTTTTTACACTTTGTCTCCTCCGTAAATTGAGGAGGCATTATTTATGGACCTAGTGACATCTTTGAAATATAGAGAGACAAATGACTAAAATATAAATCCAAAGTCTGAAAATGACTATTTTAATTAATTTATCTTCTTTATACTTTTTATAAAGTAGAGAAAACAAGATACAGCTCTAAATTAAAAAAAATTGCTTTAAACTTGATGTGAGAAGAGTGAAATGATTTTTTTACACTTTCCTACCGGTTAAATTAAATTGTTATTATTTATATATACTTTTTAATAAATACATTAAAAAATAAAATTATAAAAATATTTTAATAATATAATTAATGATGAAAATTTTAAAATAAAAATTGATTGTAATTATTTTTAGATATCTTAATTTTTGTTTTCAATTTAAAAAAATATTAAAAATAAGTTTGGAATGTTCTTATAAATAGTTTATGCTTTACTGGAATCATTTTCGATAAGCTCAAATAATAAATTAACATATAATTACAAAATATGACCAAAATAGTCCTATAATTGATAAGTTTTCTTTTTATTTAATGTGTTAAAAAATCAACAGATCTTTTCTTCCATCGTAATTGTTGATGTATTTTAATTAATGGTTAAACCGATTGTAATGGTTGTCTTAGCAAGAGTAGATGAACATTTGGTCATAAAATAAAGGAAAATTAGAATAGGTTGTTATTTGATGTATTAAGAATATATAGTTTAAAGTTAAAAGTAATATAAATTACATTGGTATAGTGTGCCATTCATAAACTAGTCATTTTAATGAAAAAGTCATTTGTATTGACCATTGTATTATTATATCAAACAAGATAAATTGTCCGCCATACTATATTTTTCGTCAAATATGTTAGTAAACTCGATCAACATACTATATTTATCTTCAAAATATTTGTAACGTAACCGAATGCTTTATTCTTTGTTGGTTTGGTCTTCAGGTTGGTTGCGGGTATCTCGAGTAAACAAAATGTACCCAATATATTTTTCACGATGAGAGTACCTAAAATGATTATGGTAATTGGTTCAATAGCCGGCTCTAAACTCTTGGATTTTGACTTAAAATGTGAAGTTAGTTTGTTACTGATCATGTCTAAATGAATGGACAAACCAAGCAACTACACTAATTGTTGGAGAATCTCGTAACTTCGTGACATTGAGTCACAGAGATTAGTTTGTGTTGATAATTCCAACCCACTCTAGCTAAGGCATGCATCATTTTCTTCGGATAAGAATAACTCCGAGAAATACACGTTTTGCTCCAAAAGAATAATGATGTTTGATATCGTGCATGGTTTATGACCTAAGACTCCTATTGATGTAATAATGATGTTTTGTTTAGGCATGTTTTACAACCTATCAAATTTAAAGTCTTGAAAAATCTTTAAAACTTTTAAACAAGACAACACAACAAATGAAAGTATGTGTAAACATACACTACTAATTATTGAGCCCAATTGTGGGTGTTTACGTCTTGTTGAACTGAACTCCTGACCTTTAATTACAATGTAAGAGTGCTCAATGTCTCATGTTAGCTATTGGTCGTTTCATAAAGATTTTACTTGATAGAAGTTAAGATGTTGGATGACTTTGAAGATTTGGCTCATCAAATGTGAGGTTGAGGAGTAATAATGATCAAGTCATTTGGCACATGAGAAATTTTAATCAGATACTGATGTTGAGGAAATTACTTTGCGATGTTGTATGTGTCCAAGAAACAAGTATATATACATACACACATATATATATATATATATATATATTATATATATATATATTATATATATATATATAGGGGAAGGATCAAACGAGAACCACCCCTATTTAAAGGAACAAATGAACTCCCTTTAAAACCACATATGATGTGGGTCCGACACAATAAAAAATCATATCTGATTCAATGGGCCCACCATTGAATCAGATATGATTTTTTATTGTGTGGGACCCACATCATATGTGGTTCTAAGGGTATTCCTTTGTTCATTTAAATATGCAAAGTTTTCATTTGAACCTTACTCTCTCTCTCTCTCTCTTTCTCTCTCTCTCTCTCTATATATATATATATTAGAATTGTCCATTTTGTCATAAGATCATTACAATGAACATGCTCTGATCCAAAAAATTGTAAGCGTTCACACAATCGTACTTGTTGGTTTCAACCATCGGATTTGTATATAATACAAATAGTATCTGAATTAAACACAGAAATAAGTTCTTAATACTTGCCTTGTAATGAGTATATCCGATAAACAACATCCATCGGGTATAAATGAAGTGGATTATCACCCAAACCTTGCATAGCAAAGTAAAGGTCAAGGCTTCGGATCTTAAGCCACCATCAGATTTATAACTAAGAGTGTTTAGTGAGATCATATCTCGTATTTGATCAAACGTTCTCCGAATGATGAATCGGATTAAATTATCTAATAGTTAGTCTCTTAGATTTAATCTTCGTCTCACCTACAAAATAAAGACAAATACTACAACAGGAAACCGAAATTTGGAGTGCAAACTTGGCTAACAAGTTTGGATCACCAACTCTCCCAACACTCATCCTGGTATAGGAAAATGCTCACCTATTGAGGTCGCCATTTGCTTCCAATTTCTCCGTCAGCGGATTTTTCGATCATTCTAATGGACCTTCCTTCTCAATGCCGGATGAACATGCATTCTTTTCTGGTTTTATTAATTCACCAAGTACTTTAGCTGCTAGGCGATATGCAATTCAATCTTGAGATTTAGTAAAAATAGCATAATCTGGCCTACCTTCCATGACACAACACTCTCCCTTGATAAGTGTTGTTTGTTATATTGTGTGATCAGGAACTTGCTTGTTGACCTCAGATTTATGATGAGTGTGTCATTTTCCAATCCCGGAAGCGCAAGAAGATAAACCTACCCCTCCAATGCCTTTTCATGGCACTAACAGTTAATGCACGAGTGGTGATGAAGGTGATACTTGGTTTAGCACTTCTACTTCCATCAGTAACTTAACTGTCAAGTGTATAAAACACTCTTCCCCCACCCCGCCTGGTGAAACATCGTCTAGTGCTCACTTTGATACTCTGGCTGAGATTCTTGAGGAAGTGAAGAAGGTGAATGAACGGTTGACCACAATAGAGGAAAGAATGGGCCACATGGAGAAGGTGACATATGTTGTGTGAAGTTATACTTGTGAGTGGGATCTTGCACTGTAACACCCTCAAATTGGTAAGAGCGACTAATTTAAAACTTTCCTTATTACATCAATTGAAGGATAAATCATTTCCTATAAATCAATACTTGAAATTTCCTTGAATAATTATTCTAAATACACCTCAACAAAAGATAGGTCAAGTCTTATACTAAGACATAATTCCGGTCGGGTATTACTAAACCCAAAAGAGTCTCTATCTCCGAATGCGGAAAACATCACCAAATAGCTAGATCTTTATCATGCCACTTCCTAGACCTCAAGTCAACACATGTCGCTAGTACCAACCCCAAAACGATAACATGATGCACATGCCGACAAAGGAAAAAGGTTAGGCATAACGCCTAGTGAGCTCAGGAGTTTATAACATATTTATAATCGATAGAAATCGAAAGATTGCTTGATTAAATAATAATTTCTCAATTAGAATGACTTCATTATAAAAGCAATATCTTCCCGAACTCATCATTTTCGTAATAAAAGTTTTAAATCAAAATACCGTAGAAATGAAAGTTTTAAATAGAAATACCCGTTCAAATACGAACTCTACACCCTTTACTCACTCAAAACATGAATAAGCTTAAATGCTCCAAATACCAAAATATGGATAAGGCTCCACATTCCGCGAATACCAAAATACGATTAAGTCTCAATGATGCAATACTATAAATTATGGATAATACTTCATACTCTAAAAACATCACTGAAAATAAGGGATGAGACTCTATACCCAAAACAACACATTTCGGTGACGGGGGAGACCCGTTTCCCATGGTTAGTGGTGGAACACAAAAGTAGGCCACATAACTAAATTTATGCTTTAAGATCAACCACTTCAGGTCTATAGTTTAATGAGTTAATAAGCCCAACAACCCTATATCTATTGATCGCATATTCCCCAATTAAGCTCAACAACTCCATGTCTATCGCTCACATGGTTACCAAAATCAACAACTCCATGTCTATCGCTCACATGGGTTGTAACACCCGGGAATTTTGGTGTTTATAATTTTAAGTGTTATTATGTTCTTCATCAATGGAATGACTTGGCTGAGTAATAGAGGTTTTGGTCCTCGGTCAGATGTCGAAAATAAGCAAGAAAAGCCCAAAATACGCGAAAAAGGGTAAACCACGACCCTAGAATCACGACCCTTGCACCCCGGGCTAGGGTCACACTTTTTGTACCGTAAGGGGGTGTCTTTGGGCATGTGCGACCCTTGAATAACAACCTTGGGTGGTAGGGTCGCATGTCAAGGTCGCACTTTGTATGCAGAGGCTAAAAGTCGGATTTCGCGGTAAAACTTCATTTGGCCATATCTCTCTCATTTCTTATCCGGTTTGGGCGATTCAAAGTGTTGTGGTTTTGTATTTGGAAGCTCTTAAACATGGAAACAAAGATTTCTAGAAGTTATTTGATGATTTTGGATCTCATAGGAGTGGAAGGTAAGATCATCCCTTTGATTTCTTGATTCTAGGGTTTGAGCATTTTGCATCAACAACTCTCATTATCCCTTGGGTTCTCTCTTGTGTATGTTCTGGAAGATTTGGAGGCGTTCTTGAAGGACTTACATCATAGATCTAGAGTTTTAGCTTGAGGATCTAAAGTCTTCACCAAATGGAGCTCAATATTGGGGTTAAACCTAGATTTAGCCTAAATTTAGCAAGGTGAGTTCAAGTTATTTTGTGAAAACTATGTGCATGCCAAAAATGTCCATTTTGAAGTATTAACATGTTTACTTACTATTTATCAAATGTGTTGAGTATTTGATGAAATTTACATACATGGTGTTCTTGGGTTTAAAACAACTTGAAAATGCATATATATGTGGTCTTTGCATATTTTGCCAATAAGTCACAAGTGTGGGTTGTTTTAATGTCTTATCTCATAATGAGGATCTTTTGGTGTTATGTGCATCTTTAAAGTTTTGACCTTATAAACCATTTGGAAGATACACATACATGCTTTATGAGGCATTTTGGGAATAATGGAGTTTGAATTCATTTGAAAAGTGGTTTGTCTCAACCAAAGATGTTTGATTTGAGTAATTACACGAGTATTGAGTTATTGAGCTTTTGCTCGGTTTTGACTAAAAGCGTCTTGGGGACATTTGTTCGATTTAAATTGCTTTATGTCAAGCTTTTAAAGTTATATGAAATTAAGGCATATTTATTTGATATATTACACGTTTTGGGTGCGTTAATCATTCGTGTAGCGTCGTGAAATTTTATGACTGGTATGTAACGGATCCATAGGCATAAAAGTCGGTTTCTTTTTGTAAGGTGTACACTTCTCTTGTTGGACTATATACTGGATACTGTTGATGTCATCGTGCACATATCTGACTATGTACCGGATACAGTTGATGTCAAAGTGTACCTATCTATAGCTTATTATTTCGTTGTATGACTATATATTGGATTTGGTTGATGTCAATACACACTTATCTATGAGTTTATTATCTCATTGGACTATATGCCGGATATGATTGATGTCATCGTGCACCGTTTGACTATATACTGGATATGGTTGAGGTCAAGGTGCACCTATGTATAAGCCTATTACCTAGTTTGACTATATACTGGATACGGTTGTGATAACACTCATTTTGAACGTTATTTTAGGACCACTTTCCATATAGTTTTGCTCGTTTTCCAACCAAATGAGGCATTTTTCTGACGGTTTAGTGCAAGTTTATACAGGAACGGAGATTTCAAGAGAGATACAAGAAATCTGGTATTTGCGAGTGCTTATATCATATTTGGGTGGAGGATCAAGTAAGGAGTCCAACGGTACTTTTCGGAGTCAATTCGGAGCTAAAACGAAGTAAATATGGACAAAACGTTGTCTAAGGCCAGTTTCCACGTGGGTTAGGCTGGAAGCTAGTTACAGAAGTCTTGGACCAGTTACAACTAGCTTCACAACTGGCGTCAGGGTCTATTTGGTGAACATCTTGAGACGCATGAGTTACAACGCCAGTTGTAACTGGCGCCCAAACTGGCGCCGGGCTCTGGAGTCGTTTTTAAGCCCTTTTTCAGCTAGGGTTCCATTCCCTTCAGCATTCTATCTTCCAGGGTACGGTTTAGGGACATTTTGGGAGACTTTGAAGGCGATTTTCGGAGTGATTAAAGCGGAGAAATATCAAGGGATTGAAGATCTAAAGCTAATTCCATCATCATCTCATGAAGATTCATCACCGAAAAAGGGGTTTTTGTTCTTGTTTAGATTCTACTTTGATTTTCATGTCTAGATTAGAACTTTCTTCTCTTTTAGTTTTAATTTCAACCACCTCCAATATAAACTTGTTGGGTCACCGATGATTTGGTGATGAACCACCTGCCTTTATATGAATGAATTTTTACAGGTTCTTTTGAAGGTCTGAAATATGCTTCAAGTATTGAAGAGTCAAAGACTATTCAATCAAGGGGTTGTACATCAAAAAGTGGAATTTTGGATGTATCAACCAACTTCAATATTCAGACCATCTTGCCAAGTCAAGATTGGGTCACCAATATAGTGGGTCACCGATGGTACACTCAAAAGTCATCAAAAGTACTAAGGACATCAAATAAGATGAGGTCATCAAGTTTGATGTCATGGTCACCGACACTATGATATTGGTCACCGAAATTGCAGGTATATTTTCTAAGGCTGTGATATCAACTCACAAGGGTATACACTTTTGTCACTTAGTGAAAGAAGAAGTTATCAAGCAAAGTGTACACTTATCAACTCCAGCCTTATAAGGTATCCACCGATGTGATACATAGTGAGATGTATCACTTAGCAATTTCAAAGAGATAAGTTCTTGACTCACATCAATTGCAAGACACGTGAGCCAGCAAGAACTTGGGCACCAAGCCTTAATTAAAGACATTCTCTTTTATTCTTATAAAAGGAATATTTGTCTTTTAGCTAAAAGGCTTGATGGGACTTCACAGAGCATGAAGAAAAGAAGATAAAGTTATCTGACATTACGTGCTACAAGGAATGGTTCATCCATTATTCTAGTACAAAGGAAGTGGTCTCTTCCTTTGTCCATCAGATAATCTTCCAGCTAATGAAACCTTGACAGCTGTCCACTTGCATCCCATGCATGGACACTATAAAAGGAGATGAAGTCCTTCCCAGAAATCTCACGCTTTCAACAAATCTTCAGAGTGATTATTTGTTTGACTGTGGCAAAGCTGTGTGCTATAACAGTATGTTTTAACTTGCTTAGTGTAATAGTTAATTACTGTTATCTGTGTGTTTAGTTTGATAGAATAGTCTGCCTGTTCTTTTCCGCATCAAACTATCTGTGTGTAAATTTTTAATATTTATATTAAAAAATTTAAAAAGAGTATATTCTGTGTGTTTTATATTCAACCCCCCCTTCTACAAAACCCTCTCTTAGTTAGCCATCTCTCTTTGGGGACTAACAATTGGTATCAGAGCAGTTGGTTTAATCTCATAAACCAGATCTGTGATGGCTACTACCTCAAATGTTGATGGTACCTTGCAAACCTCTTCCAGTAATACATATGATTTAGGATCTTTGGCTAAACCCCCAAGATTCAACCCAAATAACTTTGGGTTATGGAAAAATCGCATGTTATTATTCTTGGAAGGGATAGATTGCAGGTATCCCAACATTCTCAGTGAGGGACCTATTATTCCTAAAATATGGGCTCGCTTTGGCCCTCAAAAGGACGCTGAAGGAAAGGACATAGAGTCAGATGACGAAAGAAGTGAGAAAACTGGTAGATATATCATTAAACCTTCTAACAAATTTAGTGAAGATGATAAACGCCTAGTTGCTTTAGATACTAAAGTCAAATCTGCTCTTGCTGTTTCCCTTCCTGATGATGTGTATCATTCTCTTCTTAACCTTCCCACTGCTAAAGAGATGTGGGATACTTTGAGTGTCTTATATGAAGGCACCAAAGAAGTGAAGAAATCTAACAGGATCTGTCTTGTTAGAAAGTATGAACTCTTCTCCCATGAAAAGGGAGAATCTCTTTCTACCTACTTTAATCGTTTTAATTGTCTTCTTAACGATCTCAAAGCTCTTGGACGAGTTTATGATAATGAAGAAGTTCTCTGCAAGTTTATGGATTGTCTTCCAGATTTCTGGGAAACTATCTGTACTTGCATCAAGCAAACCAAGGACTTAGAAATAATGCCTTTAACTGCTCTCTATGGAACTCTTCTTCACTATGAACAAACTAAGAATCAGAGAAAGTCTCTTATAAAGGATATTAAATCCTCTTCTATTGCTTTGATAGGTGATTCAAAATCTTCTTCTTGTGTTCCTAGAATCACCTATCCTTCTTCTAATTCTGAAAAAGATATTAAGGAAGACTCTTCTCATCTGTCAGATGCATACTATAGTGCTGCTGATAATGAAGGAGAAGAATCAGCCATTGACATACTCTCTGATAGTATGGCAATGCTTGCTGGAAACCTTAAGAACAAAAGATTTTCTTCAAACCGCTCCAAATTTAATAGAAAGTCTTTTTCTCAAAAATCCTCTTCTGATAAAGCAAATGAAGAATGCTTCAATTGTGGAAAGAAAGGTCATTTTGCTTCTGAATGCAGATCAAAAGCTTCTTCTTCTAAACCTTCTTCTTCTTATGGCCATGACTTCTCAAAATCAGCTTCTAGGAAGCATGAAGAGAGAAATAGCCAATCCTCTAAGGAAAACTCTGAATCAAAAGAAACCTCAAGGTACAAGAAATACAAAGCAAAATACAAGAGAGAAAAGGAGAGAAACCAAGGTAAAAATAAAACCTTAGTTGCTGAGGCTCATTGCTGGGAAGATGAGCAAACCTCTGAGAGTGAGAGTGAGTATGTCACTAAGTGCCTCATGGCTAAAATTGATGAGATAGAAGACATGGAGAAATCACTCTACACCACTCTTGTATCTCGCCGAGGATCCACTTCAGGGACAAAACCTCAGGTACATCCTTTTACCTTTCTCTCTGATGATCAAAAGGCTGATGCCTTTGACTCTTTAACTGTTGACTTCTGTGACTTAAAGATTCAAAAGAAAAAGGCTGATATGCATATAAAATGTCTAAATGATCAACTCCTCTCTTGCTTTTCAAAACGAAAAGATTTTGACAAAATGAAAGCTGATCTGGAAAACCTTCGGTATTTAAACGACAGCCTTTCTGAGGAAAAATCAAAGATTTCTTCTACACTTGAAAAGGAACAAGAGGTTCTGTCTAAATGGACTAAATCCTCTCAGAATCTAGAAAGGATCCTTCAAGATCAAATCACCAGCAAGGATAAGTCTGGCCTTGGTTATGGAAAAGATATTCCTCAACCTCTTGACCTTCCACTCCCTTCTTCTTCTGAGTGTCAAGGTTTTCCTGCTGGATTCTTTTACGATGACGATGATGCTCTCTTCGGTTACTCATCTGAGGATTCTACCTCCGTTCACTCTATAGATCTACTTGACATGCTCAAAGTAGAATCTGGCTCCAAAAAGTTTGGAGTCTTTGTTAAAGCTAAAGAAATCTCTTCTGAGTCTTCAATGGTTTCAACTCTTCCAAGCTCTTCTTCTTCTCCCAAACCTATCCAAAGACTTTTAAATTCCTTAAGTCTTCATGAGTCAAGGTACTCCCAGGAGCAGCCTTCTGAAGTTGCTGAGTATTCTTCTTCAAAAGGAGTTTCTCCTCAAAAGAAAAATTTTTCTAAACCAAAATTTTCATCTAAAAGGAAATCTCAAATAGCTACTGACTTTATTCCTCGGTCAGTAAACTTGAAGAAATCAAGAAATCCTGGTAAAGGTATTCTTGGACCAAGACCAGGTGTTGGACACCCCTCTTCTTCTCATTCCTCAACCTCTGTCCAAAGTTTAGATGATAGGGATTTTAAAAAGGTCTTTCCTTTAAAGAAGTGCTATAACTGTGGCAACACTCTTCATCTTGCTAAAAATTGCCCAAAAGACTTGGCTCCTTGCAAATCTAAAATGCCTTCTAATCCCAAAGGACCCACCTCAAAATGGGTACCAAAAGTCTAAATTTGTTTCTGGGTGCAGGTACCAAATAAAGATCATATATGGTACATGGATAGTGGATGTTCAAGACACATGACCGGAAACAAACTTCTTCTCTCTAACTTCTCAAAGAAAAGGGACCCACTGTTTCCTTTGGAGGAAATGGAAAAGGGGTCACCAAAGGATATGGTACCATTTCAAATGGAACCATCACTTTCTCCAGAGTAGCTCATGTTGAAGGGCTGATGTACAATCTTCTAAGCATAAGCCAAATATGTGATTTGGGCTATAAGGTCATGTTCCAGCTATGTGTATGTTTGGTCTTTGACGTACAGAACAAGATTGTACTAGCAGAACCCGACCGAATGACGTGTACATAATCAACATGAAGGAAAGTGCAATAGGAGAAGCTGTGTGTCTCCTTTCTCAAGAACTAGCCAAACAAAGTTGGCTGTGGCATAAAAGGTTCTCTCATCTAAACTTTAAAACCTTGAACAAACTTTCCAACAAAGAGCTGGTTGTTGGAATGCCAAAAATAGCTTTTGAAAAAGAAAAGCTGTGGGGCATGTGAAAAAGGAAAACTCACCGTAACTTCCTTTAAAACAAAACAATGCTCTTCTATCTCTCAACCTCTTCAAATGCTTCACATGGATCTATGCGGTCCAACAAGACACCCGATGCAGGTGGTAAAAAGTATATGCTAGTAATCGTCGATGAATTCTCTAGATATACTTGGGTGTTCTTTCCGAAACACAAGAGTGATGTCGTCGAAGAAATCATCGTGTTTACAAGAAAAATCGAAAATTTGAATGGTAAAGCGGTGAAGTCCTTCGAAGTGATAATGGCACCGAATTCAAGAATGCCGCTCCGGAAGATTTCTTTGACCTAAAAGGAATCTCTCGGTAACTTCTCTGCCGTACGCACTCCTCGGAAATGGTGTTGTTGAGAGAAAGAATAGAACACTATGTGAAGGTTCGCAAGGTCTATGCGGAGTGAATCCAAGTTGCCAACCTATTTTTGGGCGGTAAGCGATTAACACCGCATGCTTTACTCAAAATAGGTCTATCATAGTCAAAAGGCATGACAAGACCCCGTATGAAGTTTTCCATGGTAGAAAACCTGCAGCTTGACTTCTTCCATGTGTTTGGGCGTGCTTGTCACATGCTAAATGACAGGGAACAACTTGGAAAGTTTGATCCAAAGTCTGATGATGGAATTTTCATGGGCTATTCTCTCTCCTCAAGAGCCTTTAGAATCTTCAATCTAAGAAGACAATGCATAGATGAATCCATGCATGTAAAGTTTGATGAGTTTGAAACTTCTTCATTATCTTGTGATGAAGAAGAATTAAACCTATGGATAAATTCATGTGTTGGTGAAATTCCATCCTCCTCTCAAACCAATCCTCCAGATAGCAACTCTTCTCGACCTCCCATAAACACCACCTCACCTTCGAACCTTCTCTTTCTTCTCCACCTCCCCGAAACTAACTCTTTAGAAGACCTTACCCACCAAAACACTATATCTCCCTTAAACCTTTCTTCACCATCCCAAATTCCTACCTCATCCTCTTCTCTACCTCCCTCCTTACCTCCCCGCACTAAAGTGGACCATGGATCATCCAATAGATCAAATCATAGGTGATCCACAAGTTGGTGTAAAAACCAAGAGGCATAAGCACCGTGCTTATATGTCAACTTTGTTTCCATTCTTGAGCCTAAGCCGATAAATGAAGCCCTAGCTGATCCAAGCTGGGTAATTGCCATGCAAGAAGAGCTCTCACAATTTGAGAGAAACAAAGTCTGGAAATTAGTTCCTCGTCCATCCAACAAAACAATTATTGGAACAAAATGGGTGTTTCGAAATAAGATGGACGAAGAAGGAACTGTCATAAGGAACAAGGCAAGGTTGGTTGCTCAAGGATATCGGCAAGAGGAAGGAATTGATTATGATGAAACCTTTGCTCCCGTTGCCGGTATTGGAAGCTATCCGAATATTTCTTGCCCATGCAACTTACAAGAATTTTCGGGTATTCCAAATGGATGTCAAAAGTGCCTTCCGAATGGTGAATTAGTCAAGAAGTGTATGTGAAGCAACCTCCGGGTTTGAAGATCCAGTCCATCCATATCATGTATATAGGCCGGATAAAGCTCTATATGGACCGAAGCAAGCTCCACGTGCACAGTATGACACTCTCTCAGAATATCTACTTAGAAATAAGTACACACGAGGCAAGGTTGACAACACTCTCTTCTTCAAGAAATCACAAGGTAATATCATTCTTGTTCAAATCTATGTAGATGATATTATTTTTGGAGCCACCGATGAATCCTTGTGTGATGAGTTTAGCTCCCTCATGCAAAAGGAATATGAAATGAGCATGATGGGGGAGTTAACTTTCTTTCTTGGTTTGCAAGTAAAACAATCTTCAGAAGGTATTTTCATAAATCAAAGTAAATACATTAAAGATCTTCTGAAAAAGTTTCAATTTGATACTTGCTCTACCATGAAAACTCCTATGGCTCCTCCTCTTAAACTCTTTTCTGATCCTGATGGCATTTCTGTAAATATTACAAATTATAGAGCCATGATAGGATCCCTTCTCTATCTAACCGGCAAGTAGACTCGACATTATGTTTGCTACTTGTCTATGTGCCCGATACCAAGCAAATCCTAAAGAATCACACCTAGTCGTGAAAAGGATTTTCAGTATACGAAAGGTACCATAAATGCGGGTCTTTGGTATCCCAAAGACTCGTGTTTCGATCTCATCGGGTACTACGATTCGATTTTGCAGGTTCAAAAATAGATAGAAAAAGTACAACTGGAAGTTGTCAGTTACTTGGTGGAAAGCTTGTGAGCTGGTCAAGTAAGAAACAACATTCGGTGTCTACCTCTACTGCCGAAGCAGAATATGTGGCTGCTGGAAGTTGTTGTGCACAAATATTGTGGATGAAAAATCACTTGTGTGATTACAATCAGATTTTCTCAAAGATCCCAATAATGTGTGACAACTCAAGTGCAATAGCCATTGCCAACAACCCTGTGCTTCATTCAAGATCAAAGCACATTGATATTAGGTATCACTTTATAAGAGATCATGTCTCTAAAGGTGATGTGGAACTTCATTTCATCCCCACCGATTATCAACTAGCTGATCTGTTCACAAAGCCCCTTGATGAAGCAAGGTTCAAGTTTCTCATCTGTGAGTTAGGTATGATAAACATAGACTAATATATTTTATATTTATATATAATGTATGTTATTATATACATTTATATATTTATAACTTATATATGTTATATGTTTTATATATATATTATATGTATACTTTATAGATATATTATATATTATATTATATTAATATATTTATATAAAAACAAGAAAAAGAAAAATAAATATATATATATATATATAACGTCGGTGACTAGGTCACCGACATAAGCTATCTCTTTCTCTCTCATATCTTTTTCCCTAACCCTAAAACCATACCATCCACCATCCATTTTTCGACGTCCACCATCACTGTAAGCCACCGAAAACCACCATAATCACCCACCGTCGGCTCCCAAACCACCGACGGCGACCCTACGGCCACCGTTAACAATCTTCGAACCACCGACGGCGACACCGTCACCATCCACCGACATCCACCCACCGACGCCGTCACCATCCACTGACGCCGTCACCATCCACCGTCTCTCAAGCCTCCGACGTCGGCGCCCCCCTTTCCGACGCCGACGACATCCTCAATCACCGACGAAAGCCACCGATGCCATACCTCACAGCCACCCACCGACGTCTCTCTCTCATCTTGGTTCGAGCCACCGACGTTGCTCCCTTGTTCTAGCCACCGACGGTTGCTCCCTTGATTGAGCCACCGACGTCGACCTTTCGTCTAGCCACCGACGTTGCTCCCTTGATTGAGCCACCGACGTCTCCCTCTCTCACTAGCCACCGACGTGTATCTCGTTACTGAGCCACCGACGTTTGTCCCTTTTATAAGGCCACCGACGTTTTTAAACTCTCCAAGGTAACCTTTTCAAACCTTTCACCTTCTTAACCCTTAAAGGATAACTCTTGACTTACCACTCTTGATAAGCAAGATTATTTGTTCTTATCCCTAATGACATCATCAATGTCAGACCATACGCCGAATTCAACTCCAAACCCTTAGAATTCTGACCTTTCAATCACCAAAAGTAATCATTAATTTTGAAAGTTGAATTTTCCCTCTCATATATAACCACCCATCCCACTACTTCACCACCTTTCTCGCACCCACCTTCTTCTCACCTTCAAAAGCAAAAAGCAAAAACCTGCAACCTGCAACTTCATTTTCTTCTTCAATGGCTTCTCCTTCAAGAATTGGTGAAGAACAAACAATCACTTTTGGATCTCTCTCCTTCCCTGCATGCAACTACTTTGGAAGAATAGGAGTTGACAATGCCCATCCGTAGTACAATGATGTTTGTTGGTTTCTTCGTAGATGCCCTCTACAATATGCTCGACAAAGAAACCCAAAATGAGTAAGTTTCTTCTTGGAAACTTTTGGTTAACTTGCACATTTGATGCCTCATCAGATCAAATTATTGCATCTGTTCTAAGCAATGATGAACATGATGTGATCTTCAATGTGGAAGATGTTAGAAGCATTCTCAAGCTTCCTATCTATGATTCTTATGAACCATTCCCTCTTGGTAATGAACATCAAATGGTGGTTGATGTGTTGAACTACTTGGAAGAGAAGAAGGGATCAAAGTCAAAGGGTCCAGGTACTTTGTTGCGCAAAAACATGGGAAGTATTTGGAACTTCTTCTTTGCTCATCTGATTCTGTGCCTGAGCAAGAAGACAGGTGGTCCGGATCAGTCACCTTCTCAAGTAACTGAGCTGGCACATGCTCTTATTTTTCAAAGAAAAATAGATTATGCCAGCTATTTCTTTAATGAAATGATCTCCTCGTTCTCTACCCTCCGACGTCCTCAGGTACCATTTCAGCGACTTTTCTCTCTTATTATTCATGCAAAGTTGGCAGATAAATTAGAGAAAAGAGATGATATAGTATATGATCTCCCTCTCCACCAAGTGGGTAACCAGATCATGAAAAAGGCTGTCTTAGCATCAGACAACCCTCTCAGACCTTCTATGGTTGAGTTTGCAAGAAATGCAACTCTTACTTGGGGAGAGAATGAACCGCGTCTTCAGAGAACTTCAGGTATGTCTTCTACCCCCTCTGTACCTAGAGTCACTGGTGTGCCCAAGTCTCTTAAGAGATCCAAAGCGTCGGGCACATCTACCTCCGCACCCACCGATGCTACGAAGCCAAAAGAGCCTTTGGCTTCCACCCAAGCATCCAAATCCCATAAGCGGAGAAACTCTAAAAGCCCCCAAAGACTTCCTCAAAGAAGTCTAAGGGAACCCAAAGGGTTAAAGCACATGATCCATCTACTGGCTCCCAAAAGCCAGTAGGTGTTGAAAATATCCTCACAAAACCCAAGGAACACTTAGCTACTCCCAGCTCCTCCATGCCCTCTCAAAAGGACATGGTTGTACAAAGGGACACCCCTCTTATTCCTTCATCAACTTTCTCCTTAGTTGATGAAGATGACTTGGAGTCTCCCATCCAAGGTACCTCTTCTTCACCCCTAGAGCTCTCTCAGCTCCATGTCCACACTCCACGTGAGAATGCACCACAACCAGGTGCATTTGATGGAGCAACCCTCTTTACTGATTTTCTGATGTCCGACACTACTCCTTGGATAGGTACGTCTCCCGTACATGACAAGGGTATGGAGGAACCCATTACCGAGGAATCCCTCAAAGACACTCTCCTAAGAGTGTCTCCCCCTCATCTCCTAAATTCCCCCCAAGAAAATCTACAGGTTTGGTGGATTATTCTTCCAGTGATGATGATAATAATGATCAACCACCAAAGCCTCATCCTTCTGCTCCCATGTCTTCAAAGCAAGGGAATGACCTTCTTCAGGCTTTCACCACCTTTACTAGTGATACCATCAAAAGGGTGGAGGCTTTAGAAGACCATGCATCAAAGGAAATGGAAAGAATGGATTCCCTTTCCTCATCTCTCAGGTCTAACATAGAGGAGTTGTCGGTGAGTCACCCAACTCTAATGACATGTTTAGATCTTCTACATTTGGATATCCTTGATCTTCAGCAAGGATTCTCTTCAAGTCAAGCATCTGTGCTTTCATCCATTCAGGATCTTCGAAGCACCTCTTCTCAGCAAGCCACCAATATCTCTACTCTTATTGCAAATCAACAGGCAATAATGGAGTCTCTATCAAGTCTACACACCAAGATTGATAAAGTTCCAACCTCTTCTCCAACGGTTGAACTTGATATTGGTGATTCTTTCTTTCAAGATACTGACAGGTTTGTCCTTCAAAGGGTAGAAAAGAAACTTGGGGGTCTCTGCTCTGATGTGGAAAGGATTAAGGAGTTTCTCTCTTCAGTGGGTTTCAAGGGTTCAACCACTGAGGGGGAGAAAAATGTGAAGACCTCTACAACAGCAGCCAAAGCCGCCGACGTCAGCATGCCAGCCGCCGACGTCAGCATGCCAGCCGCCGACACCACTCAACCAGCCACCGATGTGGCCGCCGATACCACACCAGCCGCCGACGTGGTGGCCACGGTCACCGAGGTGACTCCTCACGTGGTCACCGAGTTATCTGGAGCAGCTGTTGAGGGGGAGAGTGTCAGTGCTCAACCCCTTGAAACTGAAGAAGAGAAGAAAAGAAAAGAAAACGCCAAAGGAAAGAAGCCTCTTTCTTTTGAAGAACAGGAAGAAGAAAGAAAGAAAAAGAAAAGGATGAGAGATCCTCATGCGTACACTCTCGTACTTCGCCCGCCCAAAGCACTCACCGATCCTCTTGGGGTAATTCTCTCTGAGGCTGAAAGAGAGGAAGCTATAAGGGCTCAGCTTGAGTATGATCAGACTAATGTACTCAAGCTAGCTCATGATGAAGCTGTACATGCCAAAGTCACCGATGCAATTCAAGCTCAAAAAGATGAGCTTGAAAATATAAAGAAGAAATCTGAAGCTGCAAAATCGGTTGATGAGGCCAAGAAGGCAAAGGAAGTAGAATGGTTTAAAAGAAGATTGAAGAACAGGAAGGATGATTCCAAGATTATTAGTGCCACCATCCAACCTCCAACCAAGAATTCTCCCAAGTTACTTATCACCCTTAAGAGAGCTGATACTTTATCAAAAGTATATGAAGTCGAATGGTTGGAAGTTCTTGGGATGACCGAGTGGATGGAAGTTGGTAAATGCATCTCCAAGAGCAAAAGCAAGTACAAGGAGCTGGTACTTAATATTCTCAGAAAACTCTTCATCAAGATGCTCAACATCCAAAAGGAGAATAATATTCTTGTGACATACCTTGAGGCACAACAAATGTACTTCATTCAACAAGGTCTTAAAGGAGAGGTCATCACTGCTCCTAAAAACAAGAAGAAGGGACATTTTGTTATGCTTCATGAAAGGGGCATCCGTATAAATGCTTCGGGTATAGATCTTTCCATTCCTACTTCTATTGCTTACCCGAGCAAACCATGCCGACTACTCCGCAGCTTGGGGTTTTCTTTGAAGACATCTTTGGAAACATCGGTTTCTTCAGAGCATCTGACATCCCAAGGGCTCACAGCTCCTTCCTCTCTGCTATTCTTGGAGTGCCTCCCATTGAAGACCATGGCATCACAAGAATGATCCTGGATGAACTTAAACGAAGAGAACCCTCAGATCCATGATCTTGCAGACGTATAGCACAGTATGAACTTTATTAATCATGTACTCTGATCAATCCTATGTGTTGATTAATAAAAGTTCATACTTTTCTTCCATCCCATCTCTTGTTAATATTTTTACAAGCTTTGCACATATTTAAACTTATACTTATTCTTTTATTCAGTTTATACTCTATACTGTACATACTCAGTTAAAAAAAAAAATCAAAAAAAAAAATTATTAAAAGAAAAAAAAAAAAAAAAAAAATCTGAGTCAAAAGAACCCAAAAGAAAAATAGAAAGGGTCAAAAAGAATTCTTTTCTAACCTACAGGTATCATCATCAAATAGGGGGAGATTGTTGGGTCACCGATGATTTGGTGATGAACCACCTGCCTTTATATGAATGAATTTTTACAGGTTCTTTTGAAGGTCTGAAATATGCTTCAAGTATTGAAGAGTCAAAGACTATTCAATCAAGGGGTTGTACATCAAAAAGTGGAATTTTGGATGTATCAACCAACTTCAATATTCAGACCATCTTGCCAAGTCAAGATTGGGTCACCAATATAGTGGGTCACCGATGGTACACTCAAAAGTCATCAAAAGTACTAAGGACATCAAATAAGATGAGGTCATCAAGTTTGATGTCATGGTCACCGACACTATGATATTGGTCACCGAAATTGCAGGTATATTTTCTAAGGCTGTGATATCAACTCACAAGGGTATACACTTTTGTCACTTAGTGAAAGAAGAAGTTATCAAGCAAAGTGTACACTTATCAACTCCAGCCTTATAAGGTATCCACCGATGTGATACATAGTGAGATGTATCACTTAGCAATTTCAAAGAGATAAGTTCTTGACTCACATCAATTGCAAGACACGTGAGCCAAAGAAGAACTTGGGCACCAAGCCTTAATTAAAGACATTCTCTTTTATTCTTATAAAAGGAATATTTGTCTTTTAGCTAAAAGGCTTGATGGGACTTCACAGAGCATGAAGAAAAGAAGATAAAGTTATCTGACATTACGTGCTACAAGGAATGGTTCATCCATTATTCTAGTACAAAGGAAGTGGTCTCTTCCTTTGTCCATCAGATAATCTTCCAGCTAATGAAACCTTGACAGCTGTCCACTTGCATCCCATGCATGGACACTATAAAAGGAGATGAAGTCCTTCCCAGAAATCTCACGCTTTCAACAAATCTTCAGAGTGATTATTTGTTTGACTGTGGCAAAGCCGTGTGCTATAACGAGATGTTTTAACTTGCTTAGTGTAATAGTTAATTATCGTTATCTGTGTGTTTAGTTTGATAGAATAGTCTGCCTGTTCTTTTCCGCATCAAACTATCTGTGTGTAAATTTTTAATATTTATATTAAAAAATTTAAAAAGAGTATATTCTGTGTGTTTTATATTCAACCCCCCCTTCTACAAAACCCTCTCTTAGTTAGCCATCTCTCTTTGGGGACTAACAAAACTAATCTTTAGATATTGGGGGTTGGATTACTTTTGGTTTGAAGCATATGAACACGCAAAGTTGTGATTTTTATAAGGTTTCTTTTTAGTCAATGAAGTATATGAATTTATGTTTAATGCCTTTGTGAGACTGATCGACTTACAATTGATTTCTTTGTTTTAAATTAGTTCAAGAGAAATAATTTATGATTTGTATGCCTAAGGTGAGAACTTGGATAGAGATATACCAATTAAACCTTAGTACTTTTTACAATCTTGTTTTATGAATTTCTGGGTCTATGTATTAAGATCGAGAGATAAAATACATACGTTCTAGAGATAAATCTGTTATAACTCGAGAGAGAGTAACGAGGACCTTTGTGATTGTGTATTCATAATATTAAAAATTACCTGATAATTATTACAACTGAAGTGTTCTATATGGAAACCATTATGACCCCAACTCCCAACTGTTCTTCTCCTATAAAGTTTCCAATTTTTTCGTTCTTTAAATTGTTAAGAATTCTTTAGTTTAATTAGTAGAATAATCATTCAACCAAATCAAAAATTCTGATCGTCCAGTTAATAATTACTATAGTCACTGTGTTATTTAGTCCTTAGTTCCCTTAGTTCGATACCCGTACTTTTAGTACATTATTACTTGATTCGACCCGTACACTTGCGGTTAGATTTAGGGGGTGTGTAAACCCGCCTATCAAGTTTTTGGCGCCGCTCCAGGGAACTAGCTTTCGCTAATAACATTACCAGCTATCAGTAGTATTACACTGGACCTTTTTATTTTCTTGTTTTACTTTATACTTTATTACACCTTCAATTTCTGGTGCACTGAACTTTACATTTGTTTGCAGGTAGTTCATAGCTTATGCTAAGAAAAACCAATGATCCAAAGTTGCTATTGTTTGATCCAGAAATTGAAAAGACCGCACGTCGACTACAAAAGGTAGCTAAAGTTCACAAATCAAGAGAAATGGATGCCGAACAATTGAGACAACAAGAAGAGGAACGATTGAGGCGAGAGGCAGAACGGTTGAGACAACAAGAAGAGGAACTACGAAGGCGGCAGGAAGAAGAAGCTGATGATGATGAACCGGATCCAAATGTTCGTGTTCCGATGAAATCCTTTACGAGCCCAACAGTGATACACACGAATAAAGGAATCCGGGCGCCCAGAGTTGTCGCGAACAACTATCAGCTTAAGACTGGTCTCATTCAGTTCGTACAACATAGACAATTCGGAGGGTCTCCATCTGAGGATCCTCACGTGCATATTCGCGCATTTGAAAGGATCTGCGACACATTCAAAACTAATGGAGTCTCCGACGATGCTACCAAACTTCGGTTATTTCCCTTCTCCTTACGAGATGCAGCGCAAACATGGGAAGAGTCCCTCACTAGTGGACCTATACACACATGGGATGCCCTGTTTGTGGCTTTCTTGGAAAAATTCTTCCCTCCAGGTCGAACTGCCGACTTAATTGCAGAAATCCCTCATTTTGGACAGTGGGATCAAGAATCACTGTATGAGACCTGAGAAAGGTTTAAGGGCATGCTAACAAAATGCCCTCATCATGGAATTCATGGATGAATGATCATTCAAACCTTTTATAGAGGGTTACACCCACAGTATAAAAATGATCTCACAGTTGCTGCTGGAGGAGCCCTAATAAATAAGTCTTATGAAGAAGCTACCGAACTCATTGAGAATCTGGCTGCTCACAGTTATGCCACACCGAGATCTTCGGTCAAAAGGGTGGCTAGTGTCCAAGAATCTGAAGAATTAAAGGCTATCAAGGCTCAACTAGTTGCCATAGCCAACCAACTAAAGGTAAGTACTATTCAACCATCACCTCCATATTATTCAAACTCACCAAAATTTCAGTCTTCTTCTTATAAGCCACAACCGGGGCAAGTCCAGTACATGCAAAACCTGAACAATCGGCCTCGGAACGATCTGTTTTCAAACACATACAATGAAGGATGGAAGAAGCACCCGAACTTGTCATGGAATCAACCATAACATAATCAGAAAGATGGCAATGGGGAGCAACAATACGGTAACAATTCTAACTTTACATCGTCTTCCCAATCTAACAATGCATACCGTCATCCACGTCATTCACAAAGGAGATTTGAAGAAGGGCAGTCCTCAAAGAAGAAGTCCAAATTGGAAGATATGATGATGAAACATGTCTCAAAGGTGGATACAGTAGTTGAAGGGTTGACCTCTTCAGTTAGCACACTAGCATCAACTGTCGGTACTGTGAAAGCAGCAACCGACCAAAACACCGCTTCCATCCAAATTCTAGAGAGGCAAATAGGGTAGATCGCTGACGCCCTTCAAACTAGAGTACCGGAGAAATTTCCAAGTCAACCAGGTAAGAAACCGCATGAAGAATGTAAAGCCATTCGTCTGAGGAGTGGCAAGGAGCTGATTATAGATCCTACCTGGGAATCGGTGGGAGAGAAAGTAGCTAATAACCAAACTGAATAAGAGTTAATAGACGTGGAAGAGGTAGAGGTTGAAGAGATTGGCTCAAGTGAGGAAAACAAGAATAGGGAGAACAAACCGGTAGACATACCTGTGAACCAACCAGTCAAACAAGCAACACCGAATGTTCCATATCCAAATCGTTTGAAGGCTCACAAGGATGAGGTTCAATTTTCCAAATTTCTTGAAATATTTAAGAAATTACACACTAATATTCTTTTTGCAGATGCTCTAGCTCAGATGCCTTCGTATGCCAAGTTCTTGAAGGATATCATATCCAACAAAAGGAAGATTAAGGAACATGCCACAGTTGCACTTACTGAAGAGTGCAACGCTATCATACAGAATAAGCTCCCACAAAAGCTTAAGGATCCAGGGAGTTTCACTATACCTATTAATATTGGAGATTCTGATTTTAGTAGGGCACTACGTGATTTGGGTGCCAGCATTAACTTAATGCCCTTGTCTCTTTTCAGGAAACTCGATATCGGAGAGGTACAAGCAACGAAAGTGACACTCCAACTAGCTGATCGCTCCATTAAATATCCCTATGGAATTGTTGAAGATGTCTTGGTGAAAGTGAAGAGTTTCTATTTTCCAGCGGATTTCATAGTGCTTGATATGGAGGAAGATCAAAATGTACCAATCATACTTGGTAGACCATTTTTGGCAACTACGAGAGCACTTATTGATGTTGAAGGAGTAAAGCTGACCTTAAGGGTCGGTGACGAGGAAGTTGTGTTCAATGTATTCTGAGCAACAAAAGATCGGTTAGAGAACGATGAAATATACCAAATTGATGTTCTCGAGAATATATTGAGGGACAGTCAAATGAGCACGGGAGACCAACTTGAAGAAACACTTATGGGTCTGAATTCCGATCAAGAAAGTGAAACAGCGATGCGATTAAACGCATTACCTTCATTTAAAGGACCCAAGAGACCAATAATTGAAGACTTGGGAGAACCTATCGCCAAGTCACAACCATCTTCTAAAGCACCACATCAACTGGAATTGAAACCATTACCAGCGCACCTAGAGTATGCATATCTAGGTGAAAAAGAGACACTACCTGTCATCATATCATCCTCCTTAAGCACAGAAAAGAAGGAGAAACTGTTAAGAGTTCTTCGAAAGCATCAGAAAGCCATCGGGTGGACAATTGCCGATCTTAAAGGCTTGAGTCCCACGTTTTGCACTCATAGAATCAATCTGGAGGAAGGACACCGACCAGTAGTTCAGCATCAGCGCTGATTAAATCCAAACATGAAAGAAGTGGTCTGTAAAGAAGTACTAAACCTTCTTGATGCAGGGATCATATATCCCATCCCTGACAGCCCATGGGTGAGTGCGGTTCAAGTAGTTCCAAAGAAGGGAGGCATCACGGTTGTCCAGAACAACGATAACGAACTAATCCCTTCTCGGACGGTGACCGGATGGCGGGTATGTATTGATTACAGAAAGTTGAATGACGCCACTCGGAAGGACCATTTTCCACTTCCCTTCATTGACCAAATGCTGGAACGGCTGGCAGGCCATGAATATTACTGCTTTTTGGACGGGTATTCCGGGTATAATCAAATACCTATCGCACCAGAAGATCAGGAAAAGACAACCTTCACCTACCCCTATGGTACATTCGCTTACCGAAGGATGCAATTTGGATTGTGTAACACACCAGCAAAATTTTAGAGGTGCATGATGGCAATATTCTCGGACATGGTGGAGATAACTATAGAGATATTTATGGACGACATCTCAGTGTTTGGACCGTCATTTGATACATGTCTGACACACTTAGAGGTCGTTCTACAAAGATGTAAGGAGACAAGATTGGTCCTAAACTGGGAGAAATGTCACTTTATGGTGATGGAGGGAATAGTATTGGGTCACAAAGTGTCAAAGGCAGGAATTGAGGTGGACAAAGCAAAAGTTGTCGTGATTGAAAATCTGCCATATCCGAACTCTGTAAAAGGAGTCCGGAGCTTTTTGGAACACACCGGTTTCTACCGGCGATTCATCAAGGATTTTTCCAAAATCACTAAACCCTTATGCTCTTTGTTACCTAAAGATGCCAAATTCGATTTCACTTAGTGTATTTCTTCTTTTGACAGGTTAAAGAAAGAGTTGATTTCAGCACCAATTCTTACTGCACAGGACTGAAATCTACCATTCGTGCTCATGTGTGATGCTAGTGATACAACATTGTGTGCTGTGTTGGGGCAAAGAAAGGAAAAGAGGCTACACGTTATTTATTACGCTAGCAAGACATTGGATGATGCTCAAATCAATTATGCATCCACAGATAAGGAGTTATTTGCTGTTGTTTATGCTTGTAAAAAATTCAGATCTTACCTAGTTGGTGCTAAGGTAATCGTATACACTGATCATTCGACTTTAAAATATTTGATGACCAAGAAGGACGCAAAGCCGAGGCTCATCCGGTGGGTATTGTTGCTACAAGAATTTGATCCGGATATATTGGATAAGAAAGGCCTAGAAAATATGGTAGCAGACCACCTATCACGCCTAGAAGGTAAAGATGAACACCTTAATGATAACTACATCATCTATGATACGTTGTTGGATGAACAGATGTTTAAGATCAACCATTCAGAACCGTGGTATGCGGACATTGTCAATTTTATTGTTGGGGCAGTTAAACCTTATGGATTGAATTCACATCAGAGACAAAAGTTTATCGCAAATGCAAAGCGATATTTCTGGAACGAACCCTATCTCTACAAGCTCTGTGGAGATGGAATGATTCGAAGATGTGTCCCTGATGAAGAAAAAGCGGACATTCTCAACCACTGTCATACATTGGAATGTGGCGGCCACTTCAGTTCTGATAAAACTTTCGCCAAGATACTACAATCCAATTTCTTCTGGCCTTCAATGTTCAAGGAGACAAGAGACTTCATAGCTCGATGTGACCGTTGCCAAAGGGTCGGAAACATCAACAAGAGAGATGAGATGCCAATGAAAATATTTATGGAAGTCGAGTTATTCGACGTTTGGGGCATCGATTTCATGGGTCCATTCCCCGTTCCAACCGCAACGAGTACATCCTAGTTGCAGTTGACTATGTCTCGAAGTGGGTAGAAGCCATAGCTACGCCGACAAATGATTCAAAAGTGGTTGTCAATTTCTTAAGGAAGAATATCTTCACGAGGTTTGGGGTTCCCAAGGCGTTGGTTAGCGATGGTCGTAGTAATTTCTGCAATCGCTATCTCGACGTCATTCTTAAAAAGTATTCGGTAAAGCATAGAGCGACTACACTATATCACCCACAGGCAAATGGCGTCGTTGAAGTCCAATCGGAAATTAAAGAATATTCTATAGAAAACGGTGAACTCATCTCGAAAAGATTGGTTGGCTCGACTTGACGATGCATTGTGGGCTTATCGTACGACTTACAAAACTCCAATCGGCACCACACTGTACCGTTTGGTTTTCGGAAAATCATGTCACCTCCCGATGGAGTTAGAACATAAGGCATATTGGGCCATCAAGCATTTGAACATGGAACTGATGGAAGCCGGAACGCATCGATACTTACAGATGAATGAGTTGGAGGAAATTCGAAATGATGCATTTGAAAATGCAGCTATCTACAAGGAACGGACGAAGCGGTTCCATGGCAAGCGCCTTCATCACAAGGTAATTTTTCCTGGTATGCAAGTTCTCCTATTTAACTCATGATTGCATTTATTTCCAGGGAAGCTGAAATCAAAGTGGTCGGGATCGTTCATGGTTAAAAAAGTCTTCCCATACGACACTATTGAACTGGACGGCAAAGACGGTGAAACATTCAAGGTCAATGGTCAATGGGTAAAACCGTATTTTGGAGGAGAAACAGTGGTAGCGGACACCATGTTTCTCAACGAGCCCAATCAATGATCGCCGCAAAACGTCGTGCCACAACTTTAAATATGGCGTTGGGTGGGAAGCAACCCACCAGGTTTGTTTATCTTTATTTTCCCGTATGTTAGTTTTTTCTATGTAGGTAGAGTCATTTTATTGCTTTAATAGACAGGTTTCTCGGGAGAATCTGAAGTTGATAGAGGTTGAAACAGTTAGGTGGTTAGAAGTCTTGCAACCAGCAACTGTCAATTCAAATTTTGGTTCATGTGAGTTATTGAGCTAATTAGAAACAAAACCTAACTCAATATTAACTAGCACCGGACACTGTTGGTTCATAGTGGTTCGCATAAGTTATTAAGTGGGTTAGAAAAATCACAACCCACGCCATAACTTGAGTTAGGAACTGTTTGGTCAGCCATCTGGACCCGTGTGGGTTGTTATGCTAGTTACCAAACCGAACCTCAAGCCATAACTGGCATAGGGAATTGTTTGTTCACACCCAAGACCGTGTGGGTTAGCTCCGCCAGTTAGGAAAATGAAACCCACGACATAACTAGCGCCGGGGTCTGTTTATCGAGAGATGAAGCCCGCATAGGTTGGCCACGCCACTTAGCAAAACGAAACCCACGGCAAAAGTGGCGTCGGGGTCTGTTAGTCTCACAAGGGTTTGTAACCCGGTTCTTTTTCTTTTCTCTCACACACACCACACGTCGACCCCCCTTTTCTTTTTGAACGATTTCTCTCGCACCTATCTTTTCTCGATCGATTGAAACACACATCAAGGACCTTGATTCTTCTCCCAATCGATTGAATCACTCCACACTCAATCACAGGTATGTATCCTCTTCCCTATTATGGTATTCTTTTTCATGGAACTCGAATTCAGATGCAATAACCTAGGGTTTAAGTTAACTCAAGGTAATCATTGTGGTTAATACTTGCAATCACTCATATCATATCATGACTTCAACCAAAAATTTGATTTTCGAACCTAGGGTTTATGGGTGAGTTGAATAACACATGAATAATTGATTGTAATCTCTTGCACCAGTACTTGTGTCATTATGCCCTGTTGATCTGGTGATGCAATTGTGATTAATGTGAACTAGCAAGGCAATGATATATGAATGATGTATGGAGATGGCAAGTTCCAATTTCAATTAGGCACTCATATGCATTAAACACTACAACCTTGGGTTTTTCAAAAGTGATGAAATAATATGATACTAGATGAATTGCTAGGTTAGCTTTTTCATGTTATGCAATGATGAATCCTTGTCTCGAGCGTCTTTGATTTCGATCATTTTTGTTTTGTGCTTTACATGTAAATACGATATGAAATTGTGAGCATGATGATTATGTGCAACATGATGATGTCAGGCTTAGTATTAATGACGAAAGGAATTCATTAGGAGAGGCCACGAGCATATGATCACTCAAAATTTAAAACAAACATAGGTCTCAAACTAGGTTTGGGGTCGCTTTTCATTATTTATATTGGGCATATCATTCAACTGCCTGAGTGCAATTGTTACTTGTGTGCCCCTGTAATTGCTTAAATTGAATAACTCTCATAGTTAAAGCGACCATTTAAACCTAGGTCACGACCTAGGTTTGGGGTGTCTGCTCTCATCCAAGACACCAATGGCACATGGTTGCAACCTAGATCTAAGTCTAGGTTTGGGGTCCCCCATTTACCAAATGACTAACACATTTTCTCTTTCATTCAGGTATGTGATGCGCAAAAGCAACGACTATCAGACCTTGATGGCCAAAATACGACAAGATGACAAAGTCCGAGAAGGCAAACACAAGGAGATCACCACACCCACAACTTATCTAACGGAGAAAGATTGCAGCAGAATGACTAGTGTACCCCGAAAGGGGAATCAAACTCGGAAAAATCCCACCTGAATCCACCGTGCATGACACAATTGTTCAGTTTGGGTGGGAGCAATTCTGTGCCACTCGAGGGACTTACGATCCTACGGTCGTTAGAGAATTCTATGCAACCTTGAATCAACCAATCTTTGACGAATTTGGAGAAGTGATAATACGAGGTCGGGTGGTCAGTATTACAGTTGATTCCATCAACAACTACTACCAACTTCAACCACCCCAGACCCTAGATTTACATTGGGGGATGCCCGCGATTGAAGGGGCACCGTTGACCACCGAGTACAACCCACTTATCGCAGCAACCCTGCGACAAACGGGAGAGAGTTGGTGGGAGTCGGGACATCCAGTCAAGAAAGTCGAGCTCAAAGTCGACACTGCTTCTTGGATAAAGTTTCTAAAGACCAACATAAAACCATCCAAACACGATACCGAAGTTGACCCTGCGGTTGCGAGAGTTATGTACTGCATCCAAAAGTAGATGCCTCTCGACATAGGACGCATCATTCATTTGGAGATCCTCGATGCTGGATCTGATGGAGATACGGGGATACTCCCCTTTCCATGCCTTATTACTCATTTTTGTTCTATTGCACAACTCGGCCAAAGGAAGGCCCACCTAAGGACCTAGATAGCCACACATACAAGATGCAAATCATGTACTCCCGAAAGTTACAAGCTCAAACTACCTATCAAGAGGAACACGTGAATATTCCGGAAGAGGCCGACATGCAAGAAAGTGCCGACCTCCATTCATCTTCATCTGAAGATGAAGACTATGTGCTGGAAGGAATACAACAACCACCCGAACAACCGTAATGGCAAATCCAACTGTTTGAGATGCTGCAGAGGATCGAGACAAAAGTAGACCGAAATCCTGTCGATATCATCGATCTACGGACCAGTGTGAGACACATGGAAGACCACCTGGCTGACCGCGGGTTCGGTCAAGGGTACCTAACAGGTCAGGAGCGACGCCACAACCGCAGCCGCATAGAGGAGACGGGACTATCATCACATCCACCAGGTTCTTCGCAATGACACAATATTATCCCCGTGACTCTTTTGATTTGACATTTCTAATGCTTTACATTCACGATGTATGGATGACTGTACTTAACTAAAACCATTCGTACCATACTATCTGAAATGTACTTAACTGTCTAGAAGGATATATCGTTGTTTCTTGTTATTACTATTGTTCAATGCTTTCATCTCTACTAGCTTACACATTGAGGACAATGTGGTGGACAGGTTTGGGGTGGTATACACAATATACTCGTTAGGTCTCTTTGTGTCAATACTCAATTTTCAATTACACACTTTCCGCACACACACCACTAAGATATCTGCAACACCAGAGCTTGAAACTAATTTGTCAATTTTCATTGACTTGAAAATCTGTGAATAGAGATATAGTGTTAAGGGAGATTGTCAGGAACATGAATAGGAGACATTAGTGGAAACCACCCCGAGAGGTAAATTGAGCCATAAATTTTTTAACGAAAATTCATTTCTGAGAGGCGATTAATACATCAATTCATATACACCTTTCTTTTCATTGTAAGTTGATGATAGCCAGATCTTACTATTATCTTGCGTTAAGTAGTAAAGACACCATCAGGATATTTTGTCAAAAAGACCAGTGTACGAATTGTGTGGGCCTTAGAAAATGATCCTAGGCATTGTGTGTTAATATATTGGATTTTTCAGCTATCACATCCATTTCATTTATTATGTGCTTCCTAACCCCTTTCGTAGCCAAACACTCAATGAAGTTTTCATTTCAGTACCCAACATTAAACCCTAGCCCGAATACTAACCGACCTTAGTCCGAAAGTGCAACACAGTATAAACGGCTAGGGAATGAAGGACCGATATGGCGAGGGAAAGAAATAAACAAAAAGGGAAAGAAGGGTGGAATAAACTGGCTACTAAAAAAAATACATAAAAAATTAAATAAAGGGCTAGTTCGCCTAAGAAAAAAGAAAAGAAAAGAAAGTAGCAGAAAAAAGGTATAGTACATGGCAAGGTTGGATTCTGGAAAGAAAATAAGTGGATGACGGATCATACTGTAAAGCACCAAGGACCTTGTGCCTTAATGACCTTCGTTTCTCAACCATCACCCCCATCCCCGTTACAACCTGATAAAGACCCAGGTGATCCTTCAGAAAATGTGATAATGTACACTGGCTATTGGCTAATACTCCTTGTCTTACTACTTGATTCCTTTCTGAGATCATTTTATTAACATCTGTGAGTTTTTCAATCTATATTCATGCAGTTATATAACTTAGGCATTCTTGTACATAACTTCATACTGCATGAATCATTGTGTGTTAACCTACGACTTGTGCGAAAAGAAGGTATCCTGCGAGGTAGGGTCGAGGCGAAATCCTATCCAAAAGTGTTCCTGTTAATTGAAATCAACAAGGTGTCTTATTTCATAGTTTGATCTTCAATGAATACCAATAATTAGTTTTAAGCAAGGTGTAGTCAGATATCTGTTTTCAAAAATTCAATTATTATTGTATTGACACAATAGACACGCTTGACTAGTATACCATGTATTTTGGGAGATATGCTCTAAAACGGTGTTTTGCTGTATTGTCGCTAATTTGCTTGGGGACAAGCAACGCTTGGTTTGGGGTTTTTGATAACATTCATTTTGAGCGTTATTTTAGGACCACTTTCCATATAGTTTTTCTCGTTTTCCAAGCAAACGAGGCGTTTTTCTGACGGTTTAGTGCAAGTTTATACATGAACGAAGATTTCAAGAGAGATACAAGAAATCTGGTATTTCAGTTCTATTTCCGAGTGCTTATATCATATTTGGGTGGAGGATCAAGTAAGGAGTCCAACGATACTTTTCAGAGTCAATTCGGAGCTAAAACGAAGTAAATATGGACAAAACGGTGTCTAAGGCCAGTTTCCACGTGGGTTAGGCTGGAAGCTAGTTACAGAAGTCTTGGACCAGTTACAACTAGCTTCACAACTGGCGTCAGGGTCTGTCTGGTGAACATCTTGAGCTGTGTGAGTTACAACGTGGCGCCCAAACTGGCGTCATGCTCTGGAGTCGTTTTTAAGCCCTTTTTCAGCTAGGGTTCCATTCCATTCAGCATTCTATCTTCCAGAGTACAGCTTAGGGAGATTTTGGGAGACTTTGAAGGCGATTTTCGGAGTGATTGAAGCGGAGAAACATCAAGGGATTGAAGATCTAAAGCTAATTCCATCACCATCTCACGATGATTCATCACCGAAAAAGGGGTTTTTGTTCTTGTTTAGATTCTACTTGGATTTTCATGTCTAGATTAGAACTTTCTTCTCTTTTAGTTTTAATTTCAACCACCTCCAATAAGGACTAATCTTTAGATGTCGGGGGTTGGTTTACTTTTGGTTTGAATCATATGAACACGCAAAGTTGTGATTTTTATTAGGTTTCTTTTTAATCAATGAAGTATATGAATTTATGTTTAATGTCTTTGTGAGACTGATCGACTTACAATTGATTTCTTTGTTTTAAATTAGTTCGAAGGAAATAATTTATCATTTGTATGCGTAAGGTGAGAACTTGGATAGAGATAAACCAATTAAACCTAGTACTTTTTACAATCTTGTTTTATGAATTTATGGGTCTATGTATTAAGATCGAGAGATAAAATACATACGTTTTAGAGATAAATCTGTTATAACTCGAGAGAGAGTAACGAGGACCTTTGTGATTGTGTATTCATAATATTAGAGATTACCTGATAATTATTGCAACTGAAGTGTTCTATGTGGAAACCATTAGGACCCCAACTCCCAACTATTTTTCTCTTATAAAGTTTCCAATTTTTTCGTTTTTTAAATTGTTAAGAATTTTTTAGTTTAATTAGTAGAATAATCATTCAACCAAATCAAAAATTCTGATCGTCCAGTTAATAATTACTATAGTCATTGTGTTACTTACTCCCTAGTTCCCTTGGTTCGATACCCATACTTTTAGTACATTATTACTTGATTCGACCCGTACACTTGGGGTTAGATTTAGGGGGGGTGTAAACCCACCTATCAGGTTGACGTCAGGGTATGCTTATTGATGAATAATACTTCTTTAACATTGAAAAGTGGCTCAGTTATATGTTTCGTCACTATAAATGGTAAAATGGGTCTCCCCCGTTATCTTCGGATATTTTACACCCTTTTAAGGGTAAGCGCGAGTTAATGGTTTATGAAATTTGTTTAAAGCTATGTTTTCTATTTTTGTGTTTATAGCTTTATTCTTGGTCGTGTGAGTATTGGTTTGATCTCACTTTAAATGGGTATTTTGGTTGAAGTCATTCCATCACAAAAATAGTGACTTTTGAAAAATATGTCATTTTCATATTTAATGCATTTCATTGTGGAAATTGTGATTTAAACGGTATTATTCCAATTTACTGTTTTGTATAAATGATTGAAAACTCTTGAACTCACTAGACGTTAAGCCTAAACATTTTTATTTGTCGGCATGTGTATTAGGTCATTTGTTGGGGTTGGTTTTAGCGACACCGTGATGAGATGAGTGCTAGTTAGAGGCTCAAGAAGATTTGAGTTATTCGTTGATATCTTCTGTAATTGGAGATAGCGACTGTAACACCCAGAAATTTAGCGAAAGGTTATGTAAATTAGCATTGTAATATTATTATTTTTGGGCAAATGGAAGGATTCAAGTGTATAATGTTGGGTTACATTGATCTGGAAGAAAGGAGCGAAAACAGGAACCGAATTGAGTTTCGGTACCAAGTTTGCGATCATGACATGCTATCTTGACATGTCATGATCGCGGGGCAAGATCGCAGAAAAACCAGATAGCAAAAAATCAATTTTTAAGCACGAAACTCGCGGTACGGGTTGTGCGATCACGACAGGGGATCATGCCTTGTCATGATCGCAGAGCAAGATCGCCCGGGTGGTCCTGGATCACTTTTAAGTGCGATTTTTCAGCTCCATTTATCATTTATCAGATATCAAAACTCAGTAACGGGAGAAAAGCATTGAAGACGATTTTAGGGTTTCATTTTCTTCCACCTACCTCATCCAAGCTCATTGATTACTCCTTTCAAGTTGAAGATTTAAGAGTGGTTCAAGCATTTAAAGCTTCAAGTAGTGGTGTTCTTGTTTCCTTTCAGATTTCTTGATCACCTCCATCCTCGTAGGAGCTTTTCTAGGATTCTCCTAACTCTAGCCTTGTGAGTTCACTCCTACCTTTAAAACTTTATACATGTCAAAATGAAGTATTTTACCTTAATGCGATGTTTAAATGAGTATTTCTATACTTGGAAGATTTTGGTAAAACTAGGTCAAAATGTATCATTTAGGGTTTTCCTTGAAATGATGAAATGGAAGTCTAGAACGGTTTTGGAACACTCGTATGAGTTTTTAAACGCAAGAAAAATGATGTATTAACCTAAATGATTATTTGACCTAATTTTTGGAAAGAAGGTTTTAGAAGCATGATGTTATACTTCACAGAAAATTGTGGAGAGAAGCTAATACATTGGAAACAATTGTATTAAGATGTTAGACTAGTGTAATGGATCCATAGGCACATATAGTCAGAAGTACTTGGGGAGGGCACTTGTAATAGATCCCGGTTTGGGGTTGAACTCGTGAGGTTGACTAATCGATGTGATGACGGGTCATTCCCGTAGAAGTTTCCCCCAAGAGAAGTAAAACGTATCTTTCAGGTGTAAATCGCAGAAGTAAAGAAAAGAGGTGTTTTGAGAAAAGCTTCCGGTTATATGTTTATTTACCGCTTTCGACGTTACATGGCTTTTCTATATTTTTTTAATTGTTAGTTCTCACTAGGCTTTAAGCCTAACACTTTTTCTTAAAATGACATGTATAACAGGTGATCAAGCGGATGGGGCTTGATGGGATGAGAGAAGCTAGGTGCCGGTAGTGGCATTCTTTTTGAAGTGCACCTCGTGTGTATAGATGGAGTTACATAGAAGTTTATTTTGAGGATTTTAGTGACACCCATACTTAATCTGTATTTTGGGTTATATAGATTACTAGGTTGTCATTTAACTTTCCTATAGATGTTGTAAACTCGCTCTAACTTTCTCCCCATCTTTATGGGTGATGTTTTATGAAGTAGAAGTTGTTCCGCATTTTCTTTGGTTTAAATTAACTCCCATTTTTAGGGGTGTTACAGCGACATTCATTGGGTTTTAGTAACATCCGATCTTGACTTTTTGACTTAGTCTTCACCTATGACTTAGTCTATCATGAATTGATGTTGAATTTAGATTTAATGTTCGAGGTACTCCAAGTATTGACTAATGGAAAATGAATTTATCCTTTATTTATCATATTTATAGAAATTTTAATTTAGTCGCTCTTTCCAGATTTGAGGGTGTTACATGGGTTCCAAGCTCAACAACTCCATATCTATCGCCAATTTAGGTCCAACCTCAAAACAAGGGATTATGATCCCATTTCCAAATAATGGCTCGACTCATGTGCCTAAGGATCCATTACACTCAGTCTAAAATACATGACTCCATAGTGAATGATCGACGCACTCGAAGCATGTAAAACTCTACAAATAGATATGCTATAAATGCATATAATTTCTAAAGCTCAATAGGGAGCAATTTAAGGTGGACGAAAGTCCTCAAGACTTATCTAAGTCAAAGTGATCCAAATGCTCAACAACCAAAATGGACTATTTCATAAAAGTCATCAAAGGCGTTAAAACATATTTTAACCAACATTTATGCAAATACATGTTACAAAGACATGACTATCTAAAAACCCGTCATTGATTAGGACTAATCATTTTCCAAATGAAACCATACTAAGTATTTTTCCAAAAAAAACGTCACATAGCACAAATCATGCATTATCCAACAAATTACTCTAAAATTCATTTAGAACCAAAAATCTTCATTTAAGGAATTACTCTTCAAAAGAACCCATATGTATGGTTTATTAGTCAAAATGCCCAAAAAAATCCAAATATAAACATTTTACATGACTTATAAATCCAAATATGTTAAATATGCAAACTCTTCAAATAACCGACACATTTGATAAATACCACGTAAACAGGATAATGCTTTAAAATAGACATTTTGGCTTGTACATAGTTTTCACAAAGCAACTTGAACTCACTTTGCTAGATTTAGGCTAAATCAAGGTTTACCTCAAAAGCTTCCTTTGAAGAGAAGTCCAGATCTGCAAGCAACCTTCACTAGGAACCATATCTAGATCACAAACAACCTAAAATACATCAATAATAACTCCCAACAATCAGACCTATAAAATCCTAGCCAAAAACCTCAAATCTTCCAAAATGGTCAAAACTCTAAAACAAGGAAGATACTTCAAGGATGAAGTTCTAGAGAACAAAAAAGAAAGGTTTTCACAAGAAATAAGGTCTAAAAGAGTTAGAATAACCCCAAAGTTGGGCTAACAATGCTGGAAAAGATGAATGGAGAAGATGAAGTTGGTGGCTTTCATCTTGGACCTTGAAGGAGATTTGATGCCTTAGAAATGGTTTGGGAAGGAGACGAGATGCTCCAAAAATCGGAACTATGAGAGAAAATGGGGAGGAAAACGAGTAACAAATGAGGTTTGGGTGAAATTGTGGCTGAAATGACGTTTTTGGGAAGTATCAGGCCAAACAACCGCTAAGGCGGCATTCCAAGCGGGTTAACTCGCTTTAAAATTTGCCCGACCAAGAAAGTCGCCCAAACAGAAGCTAAAGCGGTTTTTAGTGCTACATCCGCTTTACAACCCGCCTGAATGGAAAACCTCGCCTAAAAGCCCTATTTTTAATTTAAGTTGATTCTCACCAAAACCTTTCATACTTAAATGAATCCTTCCATAATTTCTAACTTAGTAACACATAATTTAACCAAAACCAACCTAAATTCAGCACAATCCACTTTCTCTTAAAAGAGATTTCACCACAAAAGTTATATGTCTAGAAATTTTCGGGTGTTACATGCACTTAAGGGTTACTTTGCGGTGAAGGATCCAGATATGGCTCATCAGCTCCCTATTTTTCCGGTTGGCATTTGTCCCACTTATGGTGAAGATTCTCTTGATGAATTTGTTGATGATAATCTCCTTGATAACCCTATTGCTGATGATCACATTTCTGGTTCTTAGGCACTGTTATGCCCACTTTGGCTCATAAACAATTTTAATTCTGTGTTTATTTTCTAATTATATTTTGGCCACCATGACAATTTTCTGGTAAAAGGAAGTTCATGAAAAACTAGTGTCTTGATAGTCCTAGTCCTTAAGGATACGATACTGGTTCTTACCAATTTTATTACTTATGTGACGGTCATATTGACCATTGTATACTTAAGCTCCCTATTGTACACTATTTGCTACCCCACTTCAATTACACATCACTTGCGTAGAGGGGAAGGAAGGTCAAAAAGACTTATGTCATTGCACTTAATTGTGATAGTTTTTAAGCCATAAAATCATAAACTTATACCTAATACCCTTATTATAAGATTAGAATTGTTCTTCTAACACATACACACTTAATATATATATATATGATATTATATATATTCAGTAAATGAATATTTAAGCAGAAGTTGATTGTCGACGACCCTAACCGGTCCCATACAGAACCAGTCTCCAAAGACAATAACGTAAATGGACATTTTTCTACTCACTAGTGGTTGAGGCTAATCGGGCCAAGGGGTAGAGGTGGGGTGGGGATAGGAGGGGATGGGGGAAGGAATCGAGCCCAAAACCTATCTTGTATTTGGTCAAAATCGTGCCGCGTCTTCATCAATAAATGAATAGATTAATTATTAATAAAATGGAATGTGTTCATTCAAAAGTAGGATTAAACAATTCAATAGTAAACAATAGTTTAACTTTTAAAAAGCATTTTTGTTGCCTTGTTACCATCCTTGACTAAGACTTGTTCTAGCAAGGTCAATTTAGGATCACTTATAAATGTTAATGTTTATAGTCCAAACTCGATTTTGACTTGTCAAATTGACACTAAATAAATATTTAAATAAACAAATTGTTCTATGTGTTTGAACAATGCAAAGTAAAACGATTTGTTTTGGAACACATCAGTATTTTATGTATATATATGGGTGGTAATTATTTGAGAATTCGGTTATTTGTGAGAACTTACGAGATCGGATTATATCCGCTGTTTTAATGAGTATTCACAGTATGAATTACCATATCCGGGTTTAATGTTTGAGATATAAAACACTCATGTTTTGGATTAATGAGTACTAACAATATGAATTACCATGTTTAGGTTTAATGTTTGAAATAGAAAACACATAGGTCTGGATTAAGTAAGAGCATCTCCAATGCATGTTTGAAGAATGACTTGAGGATGGCTTGACCCATTGGAACAACGGGTTGAAGATAGCTTGAAGTTCATTTTTTCTTCAAAGACTTGAGATTCTTCAAGTGGTTGAAAAAAAAGGTTGTGAGAGAAAAACTATTATGGTGGGACCATTTAATTTTATATATTTTTTTATTACCATCAAGTCTTTAAACTTAAAACTTGGAGATGCTCTAAGTTTAAAGACTTGATGGTAATAAAAAAATATACATAAATAAATGGTCCCATCATAATAGTTTTTATCTCTCACAACCCTTCTTCAACCATTTGAAAAATCTCAAGTCTTTGAAGAAAAAGTGAACTTCAAGCTATCTTCAACCCATTGGCCCATTTCAATGGGTCAAGCCATCCTCAAGTCATTATCAAGTTATTCTTCAAATATGCATTGGAGATGCTCTTAGTATCACCATTAGAGATGCTTTAAGTAATTATCATATATGGGTACAACATGTATGGCTATGAATGGATTATGGAACTCAAAGCATTCAGATCATAGCCCTTTATATGTATGTATGTAACTATATACATACATATATTATGTATATGTGTATTAAAATATAAAGATTACATCATGTTTTTTGGATAACATCGGTTTGTGTTGATTAGGCTTTATTTTATCGTTGAGTTATATATACGTTACCCTTTATTTATGAGAAGATGACAACAACGAAAATAATAAATACATTTGATTATTACATGGACTATTGGTGAGTTGAAACTAAAAGTCTATAAACCTTTTTTGGAAAAAAATAGTTGGAGAACTTAAAGTCAAAGTTAGCTATACTTTCAATATCATTAATTGTATTAATTTCGATAAACAATATATTTTTTTGTATATTGTCAAATGAAAAAAAGTCTTTTAACATTCAAATGTTGGTTTGGTGCGCAGGTTCCAATCGATACGTTCAAAAAAAATTAAGATTGATTTTTCAGATTTAAAAATCCGAAAGTTTAAAAATAATATGTATGGCCTTTACAAAAAATAGTTTAGTTTTATGAAGATTTAGAAGGGTTTAACTTTTTTGTTTCTGATTTTTTGTTGATTTGTTGTATGTTTTCAATATTTAATTTTTAAAATATTTCTTTATTTTGTATATTCTATTGTTATGATCGCCAAATTCTATGTTTCAAAAACAAGAAAACAAGTAGAAACACAAAACATGTTTGAGAATTTGGTAGTTCTAGAAAACAAAGAAAGAAACCCAAGACTACTTTTATTTATTTATTTATTGTAACTTACGTCAATTTTGACCAAGTTATTGGTACATATAATGTTTGAATAACAAAAATACATATTTTTGTTAAAGTACATTAAAAGTAATGAAATTTGGTTTAACATTGTTTTTTTTTCATACAATATATAATAAAATTTCATTAATTAAAATAATCATTTTAATCGTATGATTTTACCTCTTAGTCACTTCTCTCTAAAAATTACAAAAACGTCACTTGTTCTGCAAGTGTCATGTTTGCAATTTGCAGAGGTGTAAAAGTGTAAAAAAAGATTCTAAATCTGATCCGTAATTGCAGGGGTAAAATAGTTAGGTCCGCAACTTACGGAGATGTTTTTTCAAATCTACTTATTTGGTCTCTGTAATTGCGGACATGGTTCAGAAACTTTTATTTTTTACATTTTGACCCCTCCACAAATTACAAACCTGACACTTGCAGATCAAGTGTTATTTTGGTAATTTCTAGAGAGAAATGACTAAAAGATGAAACCGTCAAGCCGAAAATGTTATTTTAATTAATTTCCTTATAATAAATATTTGGTTCTTAATATTTTGTATTCATGTTGATGGGTAACCATTGATATTATAACTATTAGTGACGTCAATTCTAAATTTTCAAGTTAAATTGTAATTCTTAATTAACTAGGAAAAAAATATTGAATCAAAATTAACTAATGCCACACAAGATAAAAGACATGTTTATTAGGCAAATTGGATACACAATAAAAAGGATTGAATATTTATTAAACTAATAGATAATTCTTCTATTGTCACATAAAAATGAAATGAAGCAAAATTTTCATATATTTTACCCTTTTTATACAACCAATAAATCCTTTTATATTGGTTTGTTTAAGGAATGATCTTCTGAAGTTAAACCGTGAAAAGATTGGAATTTTATTTATTTATCATTTTATCCTTCTGCTCAAGTGTAAATAAATATAAGAGTAAATTATTTATTCACACAAATCAAAACACCTGATCCAAAACTCAAAATCAAAATGTTGTTTATGATGTTTAAGAGTTGTTTGACGGCTGTTGAATAGTTTGGTGCAAAATGATTAAGTGGTGAAAATGATTAAGAGACTCTTATTATAATGCAAAATGAAATATGGTTGTTTGGCAATTGTTCAGAATAAAATCAAGGCTCTGGATGGTTTAGGAGACCCAAGATATAAAATCATTCAGAGGTCTTTAGAACCATTAAGAGACAATCTTTTTTCTGTCAAACAAGATTCACCTATTCAGATGTTGTCTCTTAATGGAACTATTGCTAAATAAACATTAATAATTTTTAGAATAACATTTGATTGGATTAAACGAAATATTTGAAAATAATGTTGCAAAAAATGAAGTCTTTAAAATGAAACACAATTTTTAATACTCAAACCTTATAAAAAGGTTAACAAATGTTAAATTTATTTAGATATAAAAAAATACTAAAAGATAAAGTGGCGTTCAAAACTAGTTATAACTGGTTACACACCAGTTGTTAGGGATGTGTAAAAAGTCATCCGATCTAATAAGAAGCGACTGATCTAACTAGAACTGACCGACCATAGTCGGATATCCAATTGTAATCGGATCCAAAATTTCAACATCCAAATCAAATAGGTCGGTTCTTGGATGACATTCCAGCATCCAATATAAACGAACCGAACCGATCCAATCCAATCCAATTAATAACTATATATAATTATTAACATTTTATGATATTGTTTTTTTAGTTAGTATTTATATACATTGTTTTTTTAATACTTAAGAAAATATATGAATAATTAGTTGAAATGGTGGATTAATTGGTTGAGTATTGAATCAAAGATTGGAAGAATCTAATATGATTCAATGAATAACCAATAGTAACATCCAATGGATGGAACCGGTCAGATCCAATCATCCATTGTGTTTTGATCGGATCAGATGTCCAATGTTAATCGGATTGGATCGGATGACAAAATCCAACATCCAACGGATGATTGGATCGGATCGGATCCACCTAAATCCACTGCATTCCAACCAATAAGCACCCCTGCTAGTTGCAATTTTTGTAGGAACTCGAATCTCATATTGAATCAATGATCTAAAAAAAATATGTAAAGCGGAAGCAATTTAAATCAAAAGAGTTTATAAATAGAAGAACAATTAATCAAAATGAAAAACAATATGAACATAAAATCATAGTCATCACGATTATAGCCTAAAATTAGGAAACTCAAAGCTCTCTTCAATGTAGAAGTTCCACGTGTAAAGGTGGAATAACCACTTATGTTTAGGTGTCGAGCTATGATAGGAAGAACAATCACTTTGATTATCTGTCGAGTTTTAAACACTTGAGCAAAGGGACAGAGGGGACTAGAGGCTCTGCATCTTCGACACTTACCTCTGGTTGATCAGCTCTGTATGCGGCAAAGACCTCTGATTGCGGCTCTGCTTCCCCTTGATGATCTTCTGGTCGCGGCTCTGGTTCCTCGTAAACGAGCTTATGTTCTTTCAAACTTTAAGTACATTTTACACTTTCAATACTAGAATTGGGACTAACAGTATTTTTGAGAGGGTAAGACTAGTTATGATTGGAGATGGAAATTTTACTCGTTGGGAGAGGTACCTACGGGTACCCGAACCTAACGGATTGGGAATTACCCGATTTGACATGCAACAGGGCGGGAACGGGAATCTATTTTCATACCCGAAGAGGGTCAGAGATGACATTACCTGTCCCTTATCTTACCCAGTTAATTTTTTTTATATTCAATATATGTATATAATGTGTGTATAAATAAATACATATGTATAGGGTTAGGTTCACGTAAAATCATCCTTATTTCATGAGACCCGTGAGACAACATTTTTACACATGAAAACTTCACAAACAAATCACTATGAAGGCAAAAAAATTCCAAATCTTCACAGTAAAGAACACTATGACAGTTACCTTCACCGTGTTTTACTGTGAAGTTTCAAATACAAAAAATTGATCTCACGAAAATAGTTTGATCTCATATGATTCCAAGTCTATATATATATATATATATTTATTAAATAACAAATATTTCTTTTTTAATATTATTAATCAATATAGTAATGATACATTATAACTTCAATTTTAATAAACGTCGTTTTTTACTAAACTAGTTCAGATTCCTTCCCCCTAAACCCGTTTGTGATTAGTCGGGGTGGGGCTGGAACGGGAGATTAAACGGGCCCCGCTTCCATCCCTAGTTATGAACTTATGATTGATGCCTAGTCAGGCTCGGTTTTTGCCCAACTATGTACAACCCAACAAAAATATCAAAGCTTAAAATTGGGATTACAAAAAAATAATAATAAGGATGTACAAATAGTTACATAGCATGATAAGGGCAATCTTGGAATATAGCAATTGAGCTTCATAATATACAGTCAATTATATTAAGAATAAGAGACTGAATCAAAATTTTATGATATGCACCAAATTTGAATGTTAATTTGCGGTTTGAACACTGCTGTAACTTGTAGACTTTTTTTTTTTTTTTTTTTTTTAACTCGAAGCATTCTTTCTTGTAGCGTAGACTCGATATGCAGCAAGCCCAACAACAGCAACTGCAGCTCCCACTGCCATAGCCAAACATACATTATTCTTAGGTCATATTTTGCAAATTAACTGAAAAGATATTTGATAAACTAGTTGTTGGCTAATAAACTAGTTTGTTTAGTTGATAAGATATTTGATAAACCAGTTGTTGGCTAATAAACCAGTTGTTTAGCTGATAAGATATTTGATAAACCAGTTGTTGGCTAATAAACCAGTTGTTTGGCTGATAAGATAATTGATAAACTAGTTGTTGGCTAATAAACCAGTTGTTTAGCTGATATGATATATTAGTCACATTTGGTAAAAAGTTGTTTAGATAATAATGTAAAGAAAAATATAAGGGATATAAATTGGAAAAGCGAAAAAAGCCCCAATAAGCTATATGAAGTAGCTTTTCAAAAAGCTAGCTTAAGGTTTATTAATCAAGGTTTTTTTTAAGAAGCTCGGAAAATAAGCTAGCTTATGGTTGCCAAATATGGCCTTATAAATTAAAATGAAATCAAAGATACATATTTATTTATCACCATATAGAGCGGGTTCAAGGGAAAACACTAAAAAATGAGAAAACTGAAGAACACTCTGGGAGCCCTCCATCCGGACGGTATGCACAAATGTATACAAGGGATTGAAGTTGTTTTTTTTTTCTATGCACCAGTGCATATGAACAAATGCATGTTACAAATTACCGGTATGTATTTACGTATACTGTTCAGATGAAAGCCCAGGGTGTTCTTTAGTTTTCTCTTTTTTGGCGTTTTCCCCTGAACCTGACCCTATATATATATATATGGTGACGATGGAAAACGTAAAAAAAAAGAGAAAACTGAAGAACACCCTGGGAGCCTTCCATCTGGACGGTATGCACAAATGCATACGGGTAATTTGTAACATGCATTTGTGCATATGCACGGGTGCATAGAAAGAGAACAACTTCAATCGCTTGTATGCATTTGTGTATATTGCATACCGTCCGGATGAAGGGCTTCCAGTGTGTTCTTCAGTTTTCTCTTTTTTTAGCGTTTTCCCCTGAACCTCCCCCCCCTCTCTCTCTCTCTCTCTATATATATATATATATATAGAGAGAGAGAGAGAAGAAAGTTCAAATGCGAACTCAAATTTGGTTGTGAACATGAGGGCAAAGGAGAGCGCGACACGTGTCCCATTCAGTCTGAATAATGAAGGGCATTCATAGTGAATAATGAAGGTGAAGTTCATACAACATTCGGACTGAATAACTCTTACATTTAGTCTGAATATGACACGTGTCGCACTCTCCTTTGTCCTCATGTTCACAACCAAATTTGAGTTCGCATTTGAATCTGCCCCATATACACACACACGTCATATGTTTGCATACATTATACATACATAACTAACAAAGGAGACCATGAGAAAGAAAACATAAATTTATGAATTAAGAGAGCGATATTTTGATTTTGGAAGGTGAATATACCTGAAACAACCATTAGAGAGCGATTAAGAATCCTGTGATAATGCTTTCTAGTTTTGCCAGCTTCAGTTTCGGGAATACTTAAATGAGGATGAGCTGCAGCTCTTGTAATTCTTCGAAATATATTATTGAAATCTCCCAATTTTGCGCTTATAGGTATAGGAGCCTCTACTCCCATATCCTGACTAACCTATACAAACAAAAAAACAAACACTATTATATATCATTTAACAAATAACACCATTTCTTGACCACACTCGCTAACAAAAGAAACTTTCGGGATTGCTTATTTAAACTGCTTATTGACTTATTCCAGTGTTGTACCAGTAATACGCAGTAAAAAATTTAGTGTTTGGATGGGGAAAAAAATAAAATGCTTATACCCATCCCAAACTGGCAATAAGGAGTTTTTGATAAGTTAGAACCTTTTGACTTATTAATTTATTTGAAACAACTTATCAGCTTTTTGGTTATTTTACATGTATAAGAAAAATCCCAATCATCCCTAAAAAACAACTTATTAGCTTATTACATTTTGGTACCATCATAAGCTAATCCAAACACTTTATAGAATCCGATTTGACACCACATAAGTTAATAAGCACTTTTACATAAAAGCATAAGTTATTTTAAATAAGCGATCCAAAACACCAATGCCTTTTTTATTTAAGAGTTATCTGTGCTGAAGGATAGATAGGCATTCATCAATTCACATAAAAAAGTTAAAAACTAGAGGTATAACTACTAATGAAGAAGTGTAGTACCCTTGTAGAGTCTTGTATTGCAGTTGGATAAGGGTCGAGATCGTCTTTAGCTGCAACAATCAGACAAGGAACCTCATAGCCAGTAGATTCCCCATGGCTTGCTATTTCTACAAGCAATTCCGTTGCTCTTATCCATGAAGACTCCTTAGAACTGAATAGCAAAAGCATTTCCTCATTACAAACCGCAATGCCATTCCTCATTAAAAAGGAAAATCCGAAATTTAAGAAGTATATTGCGGTATTAGTAGGGCTCAATGGTTATTTTGTATTTAAAAGCGTTTATCTGTTGGTTTTATGAAGTTCAAACGTGAAGCTTTAAGAAGTTGTTAACTTGAGTTTCAAGAGAATATGCATTCATAAGTTGTTTTTAATAGTTTTAACCAAATGCATTATAATATAGTACAGATAGAAACCAATTTAGTGAGTTTCAATGAATATGTTGAAAAATTCTAACATAACACAGTTCGTAAAACTAGATCTAAGGATTACAATGTTGTGGTCACCTGTCATGAACAAAGACTGCTATGTCACAGGCTGCCAAAGCATCTTTCTCAACCAGCAACTTCTCGATAGCCTCTTCAGGTATCTCTCGCAATATCAAGGTTTTCTTCTTTCCCTGTGAGAAACAAGCTAAATAAGTATATTCACGGAAACAAAACAACTGCAAAAATAACAAGGAAAATGCCAGTTGCTTGAAGGTGAGATGTCATATAATTAACAATCAAGAAGGATCCTGTGCTATTAATGCATGTATTATTCAGTATGCACATAGCAAGCATGATATTTTAGTACATAATACTATATATATGGTTAGAGTTTCTTTGGGATATAGCAAAATTTGAAAATAATTATGAGTCTTTTAACTTTGTGTAAGGAAATGGAAGTTGGTGACAGAATTGTGAAATAATACACTTTGTAGCTCTTAGGTAATGTTCTGTACATGGATTTTTATTCTGAATATATATCTTACTTACAAAGGAAAGAAAAAATAGCATGCAAGTATTAGCAACGTCCTTAAATATGAAGTCTTCGTGCACATGAATAAATAAGAATGAATCCATATTAACCCTTTTAAAATCTGATAAACCGCCTCTAATTAGATTTCATACTCTTATATCTAAAAAAATTTAAATCATAATAATTAAATCAAACGGTAAAAAACCAGGTTTTATTCAACCAACTAACATACTCAAATCTTGTAACTAAAAGCAAAAAGAGCACATATTCATACAGGATATTAAGCATCATAGAATGGTGTTAATATATTGCACTTACATCAGGCTGATCAACAACATTAACTGCATACCGCTCCTCACTGGATGGTGTATAAACTTCGGCAAATGGCCTGCCATTTGAATGATAAACAAAAGATAGTTATGAAAAAGCATTAGCCACCAACCAATGCAAATAATTATATGATTCAGATAAAGAAAAGACCTTCCAACAAAAGAATGCAACAATGATGTCTTTCCAGCCTCTTTTGGTCCAAAAACAAAGCACTGGAAAACATTTCTGTCTGACTGTTTCTTCTTGCGGTCTACACGTCTTCTCCGAGTAACACGGATTGCAGAAGAAGGATCATCAGCATAGCCAATGTATATGAGATTCTCGACACCACGAACTGGGTCTAGAAGTATCTTAAGAGCCCACTGCACCCACAAATGTTTTAGCAGAAATTAAGAACACTGTAAAAAAAATTGAAGTACATAATATTTATATATGGCAAATGCAACAAATAAACTCACACACCCTCCTCACCTTTCGTGAAGTTTGAACCCCTGCCCTCCTAAGAGGGCAAGGGCTACGATACCGCTAGGCCAAAGACCCTTCGGTAAAAAATTTAAAAGAAAAAAAACTCTCTAATATAGAAATGCAAATCTTTGAATGTTAAATTATGTGTGTTTTAAGTTTCACACTCATTTAGTGAAAGGGAAGATGCTACTTCACATTAAGCATTCATAGAACATTTTAGGGCTGTCAATACTTAAAAGTGAGAAAGTTAAATGCTACGAACCAATATACGGATTAATGTGATACCTAAACACATATTCTCTCTATCAAACACTTCCACTGAATAAAGTAGGCGGGAAGCAATGTGGATGCCAAATAAATAGAGGAAAATTTATAGAAGGTCAAAAAAAGTTTTGTAGCTATACAAAAAGAAGTTATCCTGTTTAATAGTTCCTCCTCTAACAATAGCAACAGAACTCATAGCAAGCGAAGGACATCAAGTATCAAATTTCATTTTATTTTATTTCTATCTAATTGTCACACCCATTTGCCAATTTGGTCTCCTAATCCTTCCAAATCTCTTACATTTCTAGATTTTGAATTATCTACCACTCCCTCTTATAGGCCAGACTGTCAAATAGGTCATAACTGCTTATTCACCTTCATAATATCCTTCTCACTTGTTTCTTCAACATCAAACCATTGATCATTTTCCTAATGTACTATATATCTCAAATTTTAAACTTTACATAATAAACAGGACTAAAGCTCTTGTAACTTCATGTTGAGTTGTAGTAGACACTTGATTTGTGGAAATATGTTAAGCCAAGAAAAATGCCAATTAGCTTTGCAAGGATTCTCAAATGAACATAGGCAAGTAAGAAACACATCTTGTGCAGAACAGAAACCATTTTCAAGCAGATGAAGGGTCTTACAAAATACAAAACAATGAATCACATTATTGTTTTATCTGCCAGCATCAGGATGAGTTTCACCTCCACAAAGAATAACGGTAATTGAAAATAAATGAATGGTTATCCATAGTTATTCGTACACAATGATCATACTAGAATAAAACACGATCATGCACTTGATCAGATCAAGTACGCATAATAACTGGCAAAGATACAAAATAACAGACAACTTCCATCAAATCATGTGAATTGTTAAATATTGATTGGTGGTGCAATAAGAACATTTCCAAAAGCTAACTGTCAACAAGTACTCTTTTAATATGATATAAACTAATATTTTCAACTTAAGAATGAATCCATGAAGCACTAGAGTTAGCAGACCTATACCTCTGACAAGAACCCATCAAGTGAGAGCCCTTCCAAGGCATTCTTCTCAGCTGCATTTGCAAATGGTGCTTCACTCCAAGGACTGAAATGCAGAATTTGGTTAGAATACTAATGATTTGATTGTGAAGAAGAGCACATATATTCATGAAATACAAATTATGAAAAGCTCAAGCCAGGAATTTGCAAACTAGTTACATAACTTCTTTCGTATATTCATTATGGGTTCACATATATACAGTTACACTTCGAAACAATGAATGACGCCTTTTATCCCCAAAAGACGATAAAAGATTTGAGAGCTTCTATATCAAAATTGAAGAAGAGGTAAACCTAGCATTCAAAAACGAATATTATCCTTCCATCCTTTCCAACATAATTTGTGTTGGAAAGCTTATATCTATTATTTAAAAAAATATAAATAAAGGTAGAACAGAGTCATAGAGTGAATGTAAACCTAAGCACAGTAGAAAAGCAACCCAGTAAACCAAACCTGAACAGGTAATATTCAAATATAAGCAAATTGACATCAAACAGGAACAGGAATTGCGCTGGTGTTGGTCACACCAGCAATAAACAACAAAAACAAAACAAAATATGACTTTCTTAATGACATAGCGCCATGAGTGTAGAACATTCGGAGTGGCCACAACACTTGTATAAAGGGTATTTTAATCAACTTCTTTTTGGGGAAAAGGAAGCTAAAAGGCGACCAAATGAAAAACAGAAACTAGAAGGATTGGTGCACTCTTCTCTTTCAAGGTCCTGATGGGAAGTAAGTGAATCCATTTTATGCTCAACTTTGTGTGCAGTTCCAGCCTCCAGTTGGGTTAAACCAAATTACCATCATTGGAAGACCAGTGGTCAGTTTGTACCACAAAATTAAACCAGAAATTAGAACTTCTTTTCAGCTGTAAAATAATGTGTGTCAAAACTCATGAGGTTGATCCAAGATTTTCTTTGTATTTTAGAACCAACAAAATCAGTGAAGCAGCAGCAGTAAAACCATAGGATTTCATTACTTTGATCATCTCGGTTCTTAATTTCAAATTAAATGAAAAATATAAACAACATTGAGCTTAAATTTGTCAATCAAACTTTAAGCATACAAGCAGATATTGTATGCTACCAAAATGAAAAAAGCACAAACAAAAGGTGAAGAAGGAAAGAACCATTTGGCTTGGGACATGGAAGACAGCAAGGGCCAAAGGTTTTTAAGGTTGAAGAACCAATCTAGCCCCTGTACTATCAGAATTGTTTTATTTTCCCATACAAAATATACTACTGAAAATAACCCTTGCCAAAATACTTTTACCTATTTAAGAAAAAGATTATACTGTGATTTTCAATGGAAAGTAAATCTGGGAAATAGGCGCTTAAAAAGACAGCAGTTCCCAGCTTCCTTGTACACCCAGGTACTTTTCACAAAGTGAAAAAGATAACAATTGAGGTCATAGAAGAGAAACAAATCCTGCTCAAATATTGGAAAACCTCCATTTATATAAAACCTATCTTCAAAGGATTCCTCCTTAATTTGGAAATTAGAACTACTAATGCCAAACGTAACAAGAGAAACATAAATTCTAAGCAGAACTAGCCTCTTGTTTAGTAACTACTATGATTTTCACCTTCGCTCACATTTTAAAATTTTCAATAATCAAAGGAAGAAACAGCCTTTGGCAACCTTTTCCAATTTCAAATATGTGCCAACTGCCAACAGTTTACAGAAATTAGAAAACCCAAGGTCGAAGTTTCTAAACCAATCTTCACTTGAAAACATGTGTTCTTATATCTTAATGCAAGTATCATAAGCACTTGTCTTCATCACTCTTAGCAATGATCAATGTCATTTATACTGGATCTAAATAGCAGCACAAAAAATTCATGCATTCTTTCATGGTTTCGGTTAACACAAAAAATTCATGCATTCTTTCATGGTTTCGGTTAACACAAAAAATTCATGCATTCTTTCATGGTTTCGGTTAACTTATCGGCTCTCTTTTCAGCCCCTTTCTCCACCCTATCTCACTTCTCTCTATGTCTTCCCCTCTCTGCCACCAACTCCTATCTCTATGTCACTCTCCACTCTCTCTGACACCACTCTTCTATCCCACCTTTACCACCACTCGATTCAGATATGGGGTTCTATAAACATCCATACAAGGTATTTTCATTTTACAAAGTAAAATCAAGTATGAAATTTTCATATTTGTCTATTTGACAAGGTGAAATAGAGTGATACGTTATTTGTGAAACGGGAAAATTAGAACACTAGAAATCAACAACCATCACGTGATATTTGAAGTTCAATTTCCCCTTTTGGCATTGGCAGAAAATGGAAAATCTCCAAATTTTCAGCTTAGTCCCTAAAAAACTAGTTTTCTAAATTTCTGCATTCCCGAACGTGAGTGTAAGCTGTTACAAAAACATGTTTCGTTCTTAATTCTACTTTCTTATACAAACTTAATAATAAGTTGTTAAGTGAAGACCAAGTACTTTATTATCATACGGCACCTGTACAGTCCAATCCCACTATCTCAAAACCTACTTCTGCCTTGTAAAATAATAATGATAACAAAAAAAAATATAGGTATAGAAATATACAGCAGTAAAATAATAATAATAATAACGATAATGGTACAATGTAATATAGAACAAGTTAAAATACTTTTCTGGTGCAGTAGAAAAGAGATCCTCCAGCTCGTGGGCATTAAGAGCCCCATCCTGATTAAAAGAGTATCATTTTATCAGTATCGTGAGATATATAGTGAACAATGTTTATACACGCATATAGAAGACTTATCAAAGTTTGTACGCATCAGGTGTCAAAATATGAAATGTAATGGACCGAGTGGGCAGAACATCAAATAAGCTACATAACAATTGTTCATAGACGTGATTGTGTTTATTAGTTAACCAAGAATTGTACTATAAAGATATGGTTATCAGGGGTACCACCCTTAAAGAAGCAATTCTTCAAAGAAAATCAAGATCACACCCAACATATAATGATACAGTCCGTTAAAACACCAATTATGAAGAACATAGTATGCCAAGATACGATGCTTATATATATGTCATGCCACCACTGCCTAATAGCCAAATAATCTTTTTGATCATATTACCCTTGGTTTTACAGATTTAGCAAAGAGTAACCTTTATAAAGAAAGGTCGTCCTTGGAAGTGGAAACCTACTGGCACAACAAATGAACAAATGAACAAACTTACAAAACTATGCCATATAACAGCTCAATTAATAACATTGGCTTCAATTTTACAACTGAAGCAGAAAGTGCTTCAAAATGATAATAAAAAAAGATGGAAGTGAAGTTTTGACTAAGATTATATAAAACCCAAACCCTTCTTATTAGGCCATGGAGAAAAGCAAGGTTGTAAAACTCGCTAGGCGGTACCTAGGCGGCCGACCCCCTTGTAGCGAGTACTCGGCCTATATTATAAATAACCAAATATAAAGATAATTTATCATAGATAGTACCCAAAATTTATCATATATAGCATGTTCATAAATTATAAATTGTTGGAAATTTTAGTTAAAAATGTGGTTTTTAACTAACTTTGGACACAATTAATTATATGTATATGTGTTATATATAATAATATTTTTATGGGTTTGTGTTCTCCTATATGAGAGCTTCGAAACCATATATTATGTGTCCAAAATGAAGATTGTGTGAATGAGATATCGATGCTCAAAGTAGAGCATTCGGTTAGAAATGTTAGCAAATCGTGATGACTTGGAAAGTGTCCCACATAGGAGGGAGGAGTAAACTTGGAGTAGTTTATAAGTAAAAACCTTCAAAGGGCTTACAAGCTCTTTGATAGGTTTTTCCTCCAACACCTACACGCGTCACTGACCGGTTTTGCTAAAATTTTCACCTTTCACGTTCCCTATTGGTTTTTAAAACAAAAAATAACAGTTTTGGTCCTCTATGTGTTTAATTTGTGCATACTTGACCCTTTGACCGCCGAGCTGGCCGATTTGCCCTTACTCCCCTCGGCTGAGTGCCGAGGACCGACTACTCCGGGTAGTACTCGGGCGCCTAGGCCGAGTTTTACAACACTGGAGAAAAGCTGGTAATATAACCAAATCGACAGGTATTTCACAAAAAAAACAATTCCTAAACATAAACCAGTTCACATAATGATCAGAAATTGAACTAAGAATAATACACATGCAGAAAAAGTTGGTTCATAATTCATATTATTCGAAAATGAAAACTTAATTCAACTAATGATTACTCCACAAAGTTATCATGAAATGGAATAAGAAAATCATCTATATATGATAAATTAGATCCAGCAGACGAAGATGCAAAAACTTACACCATCAATATCAAACAAGGAAAAAACTCCTCTGAGAAATTCCACAGCTTCACTTGTCAGCTCCACACTCTACAAAATCAATGCCAACACCACTAACAACATCAAAACAAACGTAAACTATTGTTATCATGCAAAAATTAAATGAACCTTCATGAAGCTAGTACAGTATGCTACCCAGCTATGCATATGAACATCAGCCTCTTCTCACCAAGTCTATTCCAGTTATGTTAATATCACATATGTAAGTGATAACTTATCAGCATTGTCTATATGACTATATCAATGTTTAAGCCACATGACAAGTGGGTTGGCTTCCGGTGAGAAGGAGGGTTAAGGTGAGAAGCGTAAGAAGAGATTTCCACCCTCGGATGCACATTATGATGAGATGCACCAAGATGAGGTGCGCCGAGATGCACTCGATCAACTCCCTTCTAAGGCGCAATTCATGGATGGGTATGAGATTAAAAGTGATCAATGGTTCAGATCTCTTCTTATGCTTCTCACCTTAACTCTCCTTCTCACACGATCCTAAGCCCATAACAAGTTCTATTTACTTTCAGCAAACACATTTTACTGCAAGCTGTAAAGAACAGAAAAGTCCACATATGCACACTAACAAACATCACCTGATCCGGAGTTCTTGTAATAGGAGGCAGAAGATGATCATCAGAAAGTCGTATATCATTGTTGTACCCAAATTTCCTTAAGACAGTCCATGTTGTCTCCAATCGGCCTTTTTCAATAAATAGAGCATGTAGAAAAAGGAAGCCTGTTAATGTGAGACCATTCTCATTCACTCCTTCAGGCAGCTTTTCTTGTACAACTCTCTTTACACCCACTATTTCAGAGGGTTGCAGAGGAGCATTAAAACATTTTACCTGTTACAAATTATATAATTTAAAAACATTCCACATTTAAATCTCCAGTAACAGGAAACAAAATAGACCATAAAAAGGCTTCTACTCCAAAAGCTGACTAACCAAACAGAAGTACCTGAAAATCATTCAACTCTGCATCACTTAAAGCACCATCTCTATCATGATCACATAATATAAAGATCCGTTTCAAAGCCCTGACACAACGGGGTTTTAAGGTTTGTGCTTCCTGATCAAATAGTGGAGCTGTTGGATGAAGAACAGCTTTCTGTGCATAGTAGAATACCTCTGGAAGCTGAAAATAGAGCAGAGAACCAATATGAACATTAATAGTCCTAGTTCACCTGGAGATGACTTCCATTGTGGCCAATTAGAAGTCACGCACAAGATACATGAATATTGATCTTCAAAACACTATTTACAAAGTCTGCACTCTGCAGTAAATTTTTAATCTAATTTGTTGGTGATGAGAGCATATAAAATTGCACTGTGAATTTTTACGTGCCCTTATGCTACCGAGGATAATACGAAGTTGCATGAAACCTAAGGGCTTAATAACAGAGATCAAGAAAATATGGAGCTAGTTAGAATTTAACCCCCCCCCCCAACTCTATGTGTGTCAATCCCTTAAATCCGAATTGGCAAGCAGCAAAACAATTCAAATTTAGCGGCATTAGGGACAAACAGAAAGGCTCTAAAGTTAAATGGGTTTCTACTGCAGCATCATGCTAGACAGATTAAAAAAAGTATAGCTTGAGCTATATGATAATATGACAGATATAAAAGTATCTTACCTGAATGTGTTTGAATGCTGAACATTCGATACAAGTTTCAATCTCCCGAAATTGTTGCATTATAGGTGACATCACCTGCTCTAAACTAACTGCTTGTTGCTCATCCCGTAAATCCAGCTTACAACCGACCACTATAACAGGCACCCTTACCTGTACACATGCATACAGACAACATTAGCAACCAAACAGAAGCTGCAAAAACAAATTCAGACTTGATGAAGATTAAGATCCAAAACCTAGGGTGAGTGATTGTCATTCATAATTTCTCACAAACATCTTATTTCTATTGTCGTTTGCAAGTGTGTTCATTCGGTTAAGCTCAACCAACTGGTTCTTTTGGAAGAAACAAGACATTAAACTCTGTAACCCAAGATATTTGAGTCCACATACATTACAACATGCACGCACGGTGTCCTAAATAATCCCTGCTTAAGTCCACTTAATCTGCCTCCTAGGCATTAAGCCTCTTCCCACCACTTAGTTAGAGCAGCTTAGGCATTAAGCATCCCATGCTACAATTAACAATTAATAATTGAATTAAACACACAAAACGTTTAACGAGATCAACCAAGCTAGATAGAGACTATTCAGGTTTACCCTAATAATTAGATAAACAAGTTAAAAAGTATGGTGTAGTTAGTAGTAACAAAATTAATTCAGCCTAAATTATAAAATATTCAGCATCATCATGAACCTATAGGGAGATCAAGTCAATTTGTGATTATTTCTCTAACCAATAGGAAATTGTTTCTCCAATCCACTTACGAATCAAGATAAAAAGTTCTGGCATTCTACTGAATCTCTATGCTCTGTAACTTGCAGAGATTTTTTTTGGAATTGACGAATATCTAGAATTTTGAAAGAAATCGCTAGTCAAATTTTTCTAAACTTCAAGGTAACTTTTCCGATCCTTTGAGTATAATTGTATCAGTGAAACAATGAAATTAGTAATTGATTTATATAATATATTATCAAAACTTTAAATTCCATATGTTTACATAATTGCACTTTATACATTAAAATCAACTGCTTCACGTGTTTGCTTAAGTGTCTGCTTAATCCCTGCTTAGCCAATTAATAGCTTAAAGGCTATACGACTGCCGAGCTCCACTAACACTTCCTATTGTGAATATCCAATATGCAGTTGATTGCAAACAAAAGCATTCTCCAAGATAAGGAGAAGGCCTCACTCATCCATATTTATCAAAAAGTTGCGAGTAGAGAAAGTAAAACTAATAAAATACAAAACGGGTTTTCTTATCTCTATCTTTTCTGGTATGCTCCATAGCATTACCTAGTATTTAGGCTTACTTGGCTGAACAAGCATAAATGTTGATGCTAAAATCACATGGAAACTAGGAAGAATCAGTCCGTGACAGTTGGGATTAAAGCAAGATAGTTGGTATCAAAACTAGATGTCAAAGAAGAAAGCCATTACTGTAGACAACCCAAACCCATCCATGGATATCCATATTATGTATACTTATTGTCAAACTAAAACAATGAAGCCGTTCCTCTTTCCAATCTTAAAATTCAAATGTTGTCTCTCCAAAACATTATAGTTAGTTGACAATATAAGACATTGTCCAGAAGAGCAAGATTTGATTAAAAAAACACCAAGCAAGTTCATGCAAATATGATGGAGTTGATATCCGGAAATATACCTATGGACATAAAGAATAACTTCTCATAAAAGCATAAAAATGGGAAATCTCATTAGTTCACTTTAATTATTTTATATTATATGAAGACTATCTGAAAATTTCAAAAAATTAATGATGCATCACACGTACATAGATATACTTTTGGTATACCATACTCAAGTTTTTAATGTACCATGACCAACTCATACCACACGTAGGGTGTGTAAGTAAATCAACCTATATCACCTGTACCATGCATCAAATAATATTGGCTTTGCTTTTATATGCATCTTTGATAATATTATAAGTGATTAAAATGTTCGTTTACATTGTAGTTTTGATAAGTTCTCTCATTTATTCAGAAACCATTATTCAGACTATGAAGCATCTTAGAGGCATGGTCTGGTCCAGATAATAGCCATACAAGGGTAGAAAGGTCGTCCAATACTAATTTGGCAGTGACTTTCAAATAGGTTAGTCATAACCAGCTATCGTATCTTATACATAAATAATCTCATTCAAACGAGAAAAAAGCATGAGTTGTGGCTAGATATAGTGATAAATGAGCATGTCACCTGTTCTATGCAAATACCCTTCACAAGTAAATACTAATGAACTGCTTATTTGTTACATAATTGCTCTACTAGCAAGGAAAAACTCCTTAATTATATTCACAGGACATAGATTCAAATATAACTCAACATGAACCATCCTCTAAATAAACTTCCATTCAGTGGATCTAGTCTGAGATAGATGGGCATTAGGAAGTGTGACAGAAAAGTTTAGAAATTTATGTCCAAAACTGTAACCAAACAAGTACTCCAGAATTATAAAGGAAAAACAGGCCATAATGATAAGAGTTATGAAAGTCCATCCAAAATAAAGCCAAGCAGACTGTTTCACATAACAGGACCAGTAGAGGTGCACAATACATATTAACATCATAAATTAGACACAATATAACAACATATAATAATAGTTCACATACCTCTAATCTTCGAAGTTCGGGAAGCCAAAAAGTACTCAACCGATCAAGAGTAGAGGGTTTATCACACGCATAAGTAAGAACAACCGCATCAGCTCCCTTCAGTTCATCAGCAAGTTTGCCTCTATTCTCCATACTAGAATAAGAGCATCATCACCAAAAACATTCAGATGCCACTACCATAATTCACATTTCAAAATTTCAACCAATAGTTTCAAGATATTCTCCCTTATTCCAACTAGAAAATCATATAATTTGACTTGAATAAATCAAAGCGCTTTCGTTTCTAATCAAAAAACCTAAATTCTGCCAATACAAAACGAATTACAACTACATCGACTCTATAATAAAGTACTAAAGATTGAAAATTGTTGAGTTTAAAATGTAACTCTTCTTGAAATGAAATGGAATGGATGGAGTATTGTTGAGTAATCGAGTACCTAGCAGACGTATCTATGACCATGACGGGAACACGGTCGGGAAACATGTCCTCCGGCAACCTGGTCGGAGGCAGAGTCGGAGGAACATTGGTCGGAAAAGCTTCGGCAGCAGCAGTGACAATTAGGCTGGACTTTCCGGTGCCACGGTCACCGGCAACAACGATTCGAACGGCGGTGGGAGAGTTGGAATTGGCAGCAGAAGCACCACCTCCAGCCATTGTCACAATCGGAGTGAGGCGGCTGGTTTTTGGGTCTCTCGTCTCTTGTGCTGACGACGACGACTAATAAAAACTAAAATTGGTATTCGTTTGCTAGAAAGGGTTTCCTTCAATGCCCCATATTTTTAGATAGTATTTATATTAATAATTAATATTTATTATTTCAGATACATATGTTTGGTTTGCATAATCCAATGGAATTGGGAATTTGTGATATTGAATTCCATTAACCAAATTCTTTTTTAATGTTTGGATCATTTTTTTTCATTGAAAGAATCTTTAAATTTTATTGAATTTCATAAATAAGGGATTTAAACATTCATTGGCAACAAGATGGTATTTGATGAAATGAAATGTTCTAATTTCATAATCCCAAATATGCCCCTTATCTCTTCTTATGATAATATAGTCACACACCTCCTTCTCATTCTGAACCACCGCCGACCACCGTTGATTTGAACCATTGTCGAACACCACCGATCTGAACCACCGCCAATCGGAACAACCGCCGACCACCATCGATCTGAACAACCGTCGACCACCACTTATCTGAACAATCGTTGACCACTGCCGATTTGAACCACCGCTGACCATTGTCATCTGAACAACCGCCGCCCACCCTCAATCTGAACAACCATCGACCACCATCAATATGAATTGTGGTTGACCACCGTCGACCTTCGTCATTTGAACCACCGCCAACCACCGTCATCTGAACCACCGTCGACCACCATCATTTATACCACCACCGTCGACCACCACCCATCTAAACCACTGGTGACCTGAACCATCACCGACCACCCTCAATCCGATCCACCATGGACCACCGTCGATCTGAACCATAGTCGGCCACCACCGATCTGAACCATTGTCGACCGTCGCTGACCACCGCCGACTACCACCAATCTGAACCATAGTAGTTGGATTCCGGTTTCAAATTTTCAAAAAAGGTATTTTGGTCATTCAGCATTATTTCATTCCAATTTAAAAAACTGTTTGATGATTATTTTATTAAAGTATTTGTAGTTTAAAAAGATTAAAGTATTTAATAATTATTTTATTAAAGTATTTTTAGTTTAAAATTTTAAAATTATCAAAAGGAGTATTTTGGTCATTTACCAGCATATCATTCCAATTCCAAAGTTACATTATGTGAACTAAAAGACATATTCCAATTCTATTAACACATTACATTCAAATTCTGTCAACCAAACAGGTGTTCAAACCTGGTTCCATTCTAAGAGGCCATTTTGGTAACGCTTACCCGGGTAAGCATTTACCAAGTCATATTACCTTACCAAATGAATATCGCAAGAACCACAAATCTTATCCAGTAAGTGGGGGCAACGATTCTTACCATGGTAAGTGCTCACCGGGTAAATTGTTGCATACAATACCATTTTGATAAACTAAAATCTTACCTGGTAAATAAGTGATAGTGCTGAATTTTGTTAGTAAGCACTTATCCGGATAAGTTTTGGTAAACGCCTAAACGATTACGTTTTCGTCTGTTTATCAGTTAAAATTCAATGGCTTTAGGTGGATCTGATCCGATCCAATCCAATCCAATCATCCATTGGATGTTGGATTTTGTTATCCAATTAATATTGGACATTAGATCTGTTCCAAATCCAATGCATCATTGGATTGCTTCGGTGCCATACATTCGATATTACTATTGGTTATTCATTGGATTGAATTGGATTCATCAAATCTTTTGATTCAATGTTTAATTAATTAATCCACCATTTCAACCAGTTATTCATATATTGATAATCCGAGTAATGATTAAGTAACAATGTAATCTAAACAATATCAGCAACACAAGATGTAGAAATCTTTTCAGTCATATGTCATTGAATATAATTCTCTCTCTAGAATGTATATTACAATATGCTGATCCAGGCTCCTTCAGTGATTTGATGATGATCTTTTATACTTAGTGAAAATCTTAGATTTAGAATATGTTCAGTTTCAGTGAATGCAGATACTGATTACACTCAGTGATCACTAAGGACTGTCAGGAATGATCTCTGAACCTAAAAGCCCCGAAGACAAAGTTCATACAAAAGAAGTTGTTAGGTTTAATAGTTTATTGTATCAAAGGTGGGTAAAGTAAAGTTGAGGGATTCATTGTTGTAAATACCGAAAGGTATTTAATGTTTAGTTTAGTTTCATTTAACCTAGTTCAGATTATTCCTAACTTAATAGTCGTACGTGCTTTCACTCTGTAATCGCATACATTCATCAATCCTAATCAAGCCGACTACATGATTCATTCAATTATCTATTGTTTGTGTTTGTTATATTGCACTTGTACTGGACTTACAATTGGTATCAGAGTAAAGAGATTGAAAGATTTGATTCAGGTATCCCTTTCTGTTTTATCGAACTCTTTTGGTTATCAATATCATTGTTCTTCATTGATTCCTTGATTAACTTGAAATTGATTGAAATTGTCTATCCTAATCGTTTAGATTTCTCAAGTTATTGCCTGTGGTAAAACCTTTCACATAAAATCAAGGGTTTCAATCAATTATTGTTTTCTGGGTTTGGTGTGTTCTTCGTGTTCATCGGCTTATTCAAAGAAAACATTAATTGTGTTGATTAATTGATATATCTTGCTTTTTTACATCTGGGTTCGTTGTTTAAGTTGATTTTCGACACTCTGCGATACCTAAATTTCATCAAAATCAATTTTGGTTAAATTGATGATATGAGTTAGTCGAATATGTTCTTCAAGTTGTTCGCATTTATCGGATTTGCTTCTAATTACTTTAAAAAACCATAGATCCGATCCCCTATTGAATTTATCCTCAAATTCGATCATCTATGTGCTTAGTTCTACACCTATCGGATTTGATCACCAATTTCACTCCATCAAATTTCTTCCACGAATCGATCACTGTCAGATATTGCAATAGGTTCGATATTTATCGAGTTTCTTCACACATATGATTTCTATCGGATCTCATATTTAATCCGATCTTTGTTGAACTTTGACAATCGGACTTACTCAAGGGATCAATACCAATCGAATTTTTAGTATTTAATCCGATCTAATCAGATTCATACTCAAATCCGATCATACCAATCGAACTTCTTCACAATCAGATACATATCGGGTTTGTCTTTAGATCACTTAATCGGATTACTCTTTAGATCACTCTTTTGGATTACTTGGTTTTATCGGATTACTTGGGTTATCGGATTACTCTTTAGATCACTCTTTTGAATTACTTGGTTTTATCGGATTACTTGGGTTATCGGATTACTCTTCAAATCAAATTTTTTTTTCACAATCAGATACACTATTACTTGGCTTATCGAATTTCAGCCACCAATTTGCCACAATCCGCACATCTTTTTGATCCAATCAATTTATTCTCATCGGATTAAGTTCATCGGATTTATCACATTTTTCTTCCATCAGATTCTACCAATAATCCGATCATCTTCGATTTTTCCCACTATCGGATTCTCTTCCTAATTTGATTATCATCGAATTTTGTTTCTGCCTTATCAAATTTAAATTACCAAATCGATCCATATCCAATCATCATGCACGGTGGTGGCAACAAACAAATCGTGGGTCGGTGGAATTTTTTTTAAGCTTCATCGTTGGTCGGTGTTGATAGAACTTGTGGGTGGCAGCTATTTGTTTCATTTGTTGCCATGTCTACTTGTTGTTGTCATTAATTTTGTGGCTTAGGAGATCAATCAACAAGTTTTTTTTGACAACCACAAATTGTTACACGTGGATGCTTAAGGTTTTGTAAAAAAATTGTTTTTAAGGTGACAATTACAAATCAATTGGCATCATGGGACGGTAAGTTTGTGATTTTATGATGGTAAAGGTAAAAGTCAACGAGCTAGCCTATCACGCATTGACACATAAGCAAAGTCTCTAACAGAAGTTGTTACGCATGAGGAGCGTGGCTTGCCACGTCAGATAACATGCGTGTAGGTCTTTGTATTAAATCCAACAGAGATTCTATCTTCTGGAATATTATCATGTCTTCTGGATAGTGCTTCTGGAAGAACCTATCTTCTGGTATAGTCATCTTCTGGAGAGTTCCACTTTGTTCTTCCAAGGAAGTTCTGATTCATACTTTTACATAGAAATAAATTATAACACCTAACATCTTCCCAAACAAAGTCCACACAAACTCTTCTCAAGCTCTATCGTGCATGTGCATTGTTTAGCAATGAAAACTCATCAACAGTATATGGAGTGTCCATTTCTGCAAGTTTGTTACACTAATCATAATATATTTGAAATATATAAATATATACTTATATTAAAAATATTAGACACAACATGTATATATATATATAATTTGAGAAATATAGCAGATCAACTTCTTTAATGCATAACTCACAAACCGTAAGTCCGAATGAGTTCAATTTTTACAGGTACAACGACCTAAATGTATACTACAACTCTTATGTAAGGAAGTTAAGATATATGAAGGATTCACTAATGAAAATCTGTTTTCCTTCTTTAAGTTATGAAAATCAAATTATTTGCAAAATTATAGTGACACTTAGATGACATATATAAGGGTGTTTGGTTGGTTTTCCATCAATGGTCTGTTTGTTAGAAGCTTAATGAACTTAGTGAGACTCAAGTCTTATTTGGTCAGTTATACATTACTGTTTAGAAGTGGCTTAATGCAGAAAGCCAAGTTTCTAAATTGGCTCAATGAAAATCTGTTTTCCTTCTTCTACTTATTAAAATCAAATTATTTACGAAATTACAGTGACAGTAAGATGACATATATGAAGGTTGTTTGGTTAGTTTTCCATTAAGGGCCGGATGGTTTCATTCATAGGGTTTTTGGTTATGGGAAGCTTATGTTGAGCGATGTGGATACTATTTATCGCACTATTAGTGAGGATGACCATATGGATGACGAGGATGTCGTGCGGGTGTGTTTGATGATGATGGTTGAAGTCTTCTTTCTTGGCCGCCGTAACCATTTGCCTGTTTCTGAAGTGGTGTATAAGGCGATTGAAAACTTAGATTTTTGGAACCGTTATCCATGAGGGTGTTATACTTGGAAGGCTACAATTAAGCCAATGCATGGTGCTTTTAGGAGATGGACAGAGGAAAATAAAAAATTAACGATGTCGGAGTTCTTATTTGCTTTTAAGGTTAGTTAAATTATTGTCATTTAAATATTTATACATTTTACATGGATTTCATATTTTAACAGTTTAAATTTTGTCATTTAATTATCGTTGGCATTTTAGTCCGTAGATATGGATTTTAGAAACGTTTCCATATTGCACCACATACTTCACGAAAGACGAGCGTAAGGTCCCGATGGCAGTTCATTGGGATAGGATTCATCATTTAAAAGGGGCTGACGTACAGAAGATCACTGATGTGTCGAAGGTTGTTTTTTTAAATATTCTTGAAAATTAATAATTTAGTTAACCTTTTTAGTGTAACATTATATTTTTAAAATATATTAGGAGGGTAGGTAACCACTCCTGAGGCTTTTAGTAGAGCCTCAGGAGGAGTCATTAGGGTGGTATGTAGATAGCCTACCTTATTTTAGGGCGAGAGGGGCGATGAGGACGACAATCATCATTCACACCCTAGTCAGAGGTATCAAGCGGAGCAGTAGCATCATGCTACCAGCCAGGGATCTCAGCACTAGGGTTATCAACATCATCACGAAAATCCTTATTCCCAGTATGAGGATAGGTTGGCCCATTTTCAGCGTGTTCAGGGAACTCAACAAACATGGCAGGAGAGGTTGGACCCGTACTTGGATGATATTATTAGTCTTCCAGAGTGGAAGCGGTCCGTTAAAAACTGTATGACGACTTATGATAATTTTACCAGCATCATCGTAATACGCAGGCAAGGACCTTTAATCATTCATTCTATGAGCTTTTATATTTAATTTACAAACTTACAAAAAGTTAAACAAATTGGTTAACTATTTTTATTTGTGCGTAGATGCTGTTGATGCCAAAAATTGCACCGCTCATTATTTTAGCACAGCCGTATATGCCAAAAATTGCTTAAAAAATAACTTAAGGAAGGGGTGCGGACTTTCTTAACTTTAGAATGAATCTTAAAAAAATAAATAACAAACAGAACGGAGAAAAAGGAAATAGGACAAATGATTTTGGTGACGCGGAAAACCCCGTAGAGGGTAAAAACCGCGGACGACAACAGAGGTCGTCAATTCACTAGCGACGTCAAATAGGGACGTCATCCTTTGGAGCGATTATCGTACGATTACAGAGAAAGAAATATAAAAATAGACAGTAACGTCGTATGAAATTTAGAGAGCTTTCGTGTATTCTTTGGTTCCAGAATGTTGCGATGATCCCCTTTTTTTCATTATCTTGAGCTTGGATTTTATAGCCGGTGTAGTTTGTAACCGTCCAACGGTCACGTCATTAATTTTGGCTTTAAATGTTCTTAATGGCGTTGATTGTAACCGTCCGACGATCCTTTAATGCTATTAAGTTCGTGTCGTCGGTTACGTCCGTTAGAATAAATGATAGAAAACATTTTTATGTTGGTCGTAAGATCTTGGTTGTAAGACCGTGGTCGGAGGACCGCAGACGGTGGACGTTGGACGCTGGATCGTGGTCGCTGGAACGTTGGACGATGGACGTTTACTTTTCAGTCATGACTTTGATGAATAACTATCATGGGTATTTATCCTTGTTGGTCAAGGGTATAGTTGCCGTAGGTATTATCCTCGTCGGTCGAGGGTGTGATTTTTTACCGAAACAGTTAGCCTCCCGAGATTTGGATTTCAAAGCTAATTGAATTTCAAATCTCGTTCCAAAAAAATTTCAACTGTTAGAGATGCGTATTGTCTTCGAATCGCTGGACTAAAAATTAATTTAGTCAGTCGGAGACTTAAATCTGTGAGATCAAATGACGGTTAACAAAAGATATAGTCGTTGAGGATGACAATTAATATGTTCGTTAAAGGTGATAGTCTCTAGCGTTTTACAGTCGATTGGTTACTTATGACGTGCGATTTGGCGATGATCGTATGATCATATGTGGGTTTACGTTTGTCGTATGTTCGTGCGATCTTGCAATGTTTATTTTCGCGAGATCATGTGATATGCGACTTTTATATCATGCGACGTGCGGCGCGAGTTCGAGCGCTCGTGTGGCCTTGCGTTGTTCGTTTGTTCTCGCGAGATCGTGCGATCAGCGACTTTTGTATCGTGCGACATGCAACGTGAGTTCGAGCGTCCGTGCAGCCATTTGATCTTGCAATTATTCTTATTGACAGATAGATGTCTAAAAGAACGTGCAAGTAGTTTCGCGAGATCATGCGATCTGCGACTTTTATATCGTGCGACATACGACGTGCGTTCGAGCGATCATGCGATCTTGCAATCATTCTTATTGACAAATAGATGTCTAAAAGAATGTGCAAGTAATTTACGTCTATCGGATAAACGACAAGACTTGCGACAAGGGCAAATTTCATCTGATAGTAGACTTGCGACAGAGACAAATTTCATCTTATAGAGGACTTGCGAGAGAGGAAAATTTTGTCTGATAGAGGACTTGTGATAGATGCAAATTGTAAAAATAAGTAACTTGCGACAGATGCAAACTCAATGAGACTTCCGACTATTAATGTTTAGACGACTGATTGTATTTCCATCACAAGAATATTCTTTATGACTTGCGGCAATCATATTTGACCAACATGGGTCCTTAAATGACATTTGTTCGACAACGATTCGTTTTGAACAATAAAGCAACTTACGGTTGAACTTGCAATTTGTATGAGTTACATAGATCATTCGATCTATATAATTTCTTGCGATCCTGCAGAAGATAAATATTGCGATCATAGTTTGTCCCATATTATCTTTATCCCAAACAAGACATGGATGTCGAAGAAACGCAAAACGAGCTTGTAGAACTCCAAATGCTCGCTCAACATCTTTTCTGACACCCTCTTGATGTTCGGAAAATAACTTGTGCTTTTGGATTTGGGGAGACGTAATTGACTTGACAAAGGCATCCTATGGAGGATATATCCCATCAGTGAGATAATATGCCCTATCATTTTCACGACCATTCACGACATATGTAACTTTTGGTGCTCGACCTGCTAATATATCATAAAACATAGGAGATCGGTGAAGTACATTAATGTCATTTAATGAACCTGGGAAATCTCTTTCTACCGGGAATTCAAAAAGTTGCTGGTGGAAGGGTCAAGACAGAAGGAAGACTGTTCTCAGGTGGAGGAGGTGCCGTGAAGATCTAGGAGTGTGAGCAGTACGAGCTGAAAGGCTCCAGTGTTCCAAAGAAAGTGTGCCATATCCATAACTCAAATGATGCGACGACTTCCAAAATAATTGTTGGTTTTCTACTTCTACCAGCATATTGTCCTGCCCATGCGCTGGGACAATTTTTCCATTGCCAATGCATGCAATCAATACTACCTATCATACCCGGAAAGCCACGTTGATCACCAACATAGAGTAGTCTTGCCAGATCATCTTTGGCAGGCTTTCTGAGGTACTCGTCACCAAAACATGAGATGGCACCATTTACGAAGTTGATAAGAGCTTCCCTTGTTGTGGATCCACTCATTCTCAAATATTTGTCAACTACATCAACTGATGTCCCATAAGCCAACACCCTCATGGTTCCAATACATTTTTGCAATTGTGAAAGACTTTGTCTACACGTGGCATCAGGTCTTCGTTGAAAATATACGTCATTAGGAGTAACCACATCCACTATACGATGAAATAAATGTCTTCTCATTCGAAATCTTCTCCGGAAGATAACATCATCATACGTTGGATTATCAACAAAATAGTCTTCCATCAAACGTGCTTCACCCATGTCACGTTGCCTGTCACGATATTCTTCTTGCTCTTGGAGGTTGATCCCCTATGAACATATAGGATGGGTTTATAACCATATCCTCGACCATGCGATCAAGTTGTTGGTTTTGTTCAACAACTCGTGATTGCCATTCATCAAATTCATCAACTGAATCTGATGAAGTTTTCACTATGAGACATTTTAGTAAGATTTGTGAGGAAACTTTAAGGAAGGTTGTATGAATTAGTATATGGTGAAATGACAAATATATAAGGAAAATTTGAATCATCAGTGGGGGACAATGGCATGTGAACTTTAAGTTGATAGAGACAACACATAATGAGGAGACAATGACATGTGAACTTAGTTGAAAGAGACAACACATTATAAAGAGACAATGACATGTGAACCAAAGCTAACTTCCAAAGCAACCATAGCCATTCATTTTAATTAAAATTAAAAATACATAAAATGAAAACTGCAAAAAAAAAAATACACAGAATACTCAAATACCAATACATAATATGTAAATTAAACAAGTACACGGAATACTAAATAACTAATACATAATACGTAAATTAAAAAAATACACGGAATAATAAATTACTAATACATAATATCACTATCCATACAACATTGCCAAAAAGACGTTCTTTCAACGCCTCCTCTCCCGGTGATAGATGTTCTTTCGCCATCAGTATATGTAGATTTTTGTGGTGTTGTTTGACTTCAAATTTTTCTTTGACAAAGTTCAGTTTTTTTGTCAAGAGTTCAACTTCATTGTTTCTTGTAATCGTCATTGCATGAAGTTCTGCAGAAAAATTAGTAGAAAATGAAGAAGATTGTGATGCCTTACCTTTTCCTCTTTTTTTTGCCGCATCTCTACCCGTAGGACGCTGAATCGTAGAACCACCAACAATCGGAGATTCTTGGTCGGTGTCTTCTTCTTCCGTAATTTTAGACCTTTTCGTGCTTCCACCACTATCTTCACAACCCACTTCATATTCCGAACAAGAACGTGTTGTGTCACCATCTAACTTTAGTGCCCACTTGGGATGTTTACACATAACTTGGTTAAATACAAGCAAGTCCGAAAACTTTTTTCCACCCGCCTCATAAATTGCATGAGCTCCTTTCTCAACATCTGCCATACTCATTCCACTTCTTTTTTGACGATATGCTTCTTTGTAAGCAACAATCCATTTGTTTGCATTTTCGTTAAGTCGCGTCCAACTACCTTTAATTTGATTTTCGTTCCGTTCGCGCATTCCTTCTGGATTTTCTTCTCGAGTTGCATTATAGTATTTTTTTTCACTCGTGAAAATAACGCTCATTTCTTTTGGTTTTTGCCACAAGTAGCGTCTTCACTAACAAAAACCCATGCCGACATTAAAGCCATATCTTCCTAGTGTCCCATGGATGGTCGGCTCTTGAGGTTTTTTTGTGAGGTTTGAACATTTTCAGAGATATATTGAGATTTATCAGAATTTTGAGAGTTAATCCAAAAAATTTGCTGGTTTGGATCCATTGAGGAAAAATTGAAAAACATCCAAGGTTTTTGAAATTTTCAAGAGGATGAGAGTATTTAAGTATTGAAATGAAGAGAAAGATTGATGTGTTGAAAATATGTCAAGATTGGTCTCTATTTGTAGGGATTTGAAAAACATGAATTTTGGTATATTTTTGGATTTTTAATTTTTTTATTAAAGTTATCTTTTTAACCAGATAAGTTTTATCCTAAAAAACTAAACAACCAATCAAGATTTGCCACCTCATCACACTATCTATCTACAAAATCCATTTTAACAATAAAATAATAAGGTGAACACGGTTTGCCCACGCAAACCGTTTGGATTCAATTTGTTTTTTTTAATTCATCCTTTTTTGTCTTATTAAATTTTAGTTTGGTTTGGGTTGTGGATGGAGATAGTCTTAGATTCGAGAGTGTGGATGTGGCTGTTTTCCGCCCCCCATTTGATAGCTTGAGCGTTGCTTTTATATTCGTAGTGATTTGTAACGGTTGATCGACATTGATTTCCTCCATAAATGCTGTTGATGACGCTGTTTGTAACCGTCCAACGACCCTGCAAAATAGATAACGGTTTAGACAGTAATGATCCGACCGTTAAAGGCCGAGATTAAGGCTCTTCGCGGGTCCATCGTACGTCGGAGATTTCGCTTGGGAGTTTCGTTCGACTGTTGTCTCATGATGCTTCGGTCAATATTCGCAGGTCGTAAAATATCTTTGGTCGCCCGTTTTATCCTTCTGTCGAGAGTTATTATCGACCATTGTTTTCTTAAGTCTTGGCCGATATTTCAGAGTCGTAGAAAGTCATTGGTCGAACGTTTTAGTCAACGGTCGATGATTTGAGATTTTTGCCCAAACAGCTTGCCCCAGATTCAAATTTTAAGCGGTAGCTTCATTTTTTAATTTTGTTGAGACACGTGTCGCTGGCTCGCTGAGTGCGTTCGAAGGGGACGGATTCGTTTGGTTTCGAGCGGGAATAGTTAGGATCTAACTCATTCAATTAGTTGAGGCTGACGAGGCGAAAATATCCGTTCGGGAGACGATGGGTTTCGATGACCTCATGTGTGCGTACGAGCACGCGTGGGCAGTTGTCAAGGAGAGATGTCGTCCATCCGGTGATGGAACGTAGGGAGGCGCGGACAGGTGTCGTCACAGGGAGATAGGGGTACGTTTCAGGAGGATATAAAAGGATGACTTTTGCTTTTATTCTTTTCTTCTCGGCTGATTCCGATTTTTGAGCGAGCGAATTTCTTCAATCCCTGTGATTCTGTTCTTTCCATTTTCGAGGGTTTTAGGGCTTCTTAAGGTACGACTCTTCTTCTTTTATGGGTAAAAAGTCTATAGCTAGAAAACTGGTTAAAGGTTGGGAAGAACTCTCATTCTTTGAAGCATTAGATAATTTAGGAGACTGTAGGGAGATGTTAGATCCGAAGAGCGCTATTGCCGATGCCGACCTTCCGACTTTTAGAGAGCTTGCTGCCTTGCCAGACCATTTTCATCTTGTGTGTCTTGGCGAATTGAGGCTGAAAGAGTGTCCTGCGGGACATTTCGTTCTGTATGAGTACCCTTTTAGAATAGGGTTCCGATGGCCTTACTCCCAACTCGCCAGGGAAATGTTAGAGCGTTTTGAGCTGTCGCCGGGGCAAATGATGCCCCAATTCTGGAGAATTGTGGGGACGATCGAATGGTTGACGTTCGGTTAGGAATCGGCTTTTACCACCCACGAATTCATAGTGCCGTATTCGATAAAGGCCAAGTTAACTCATCGATACAGTCCTTTCAGTCGTTTCCGTAAGGAACGAATCCTGATCCAAGGGACCGCAGTGAACGACCGTGGTTGGAAGGAACGCTAAGTTTTCGGACGTGTGTTGTCTTTCGAAGACGATGACCGATGGCTAATTTTTGGTTGGCCTACTCATGGTAAGCTATGCTTCGTGATACCTTGTTTCTTATGTTTTTCGTTCACCGGTCTCATTTGCGTCCCCCTCCCTCCTTTTTTGTAGCTGTTGATTTTAACGGGATCGGTTCTCGTCCGGATTCGGGGGCCAAGATCGAACGTTTTTTGCAAATTCGGGTCGTACCTTTAGGACGATCGTTTATCAGCTCCTAGACGAAGACGAGGATATTGCCGTCCAGGACGTTGTAGAGGCTTCTCAGGGCTCGGAAGAAGGAGAGGAAGGAGGAGGAGAAGAGATAACTGGTAAATACCTCCATCACATGTTTGGCTCGTACGTTTTCTTTCCTTTTCTGTCCGACTTTTATTCGTTCAGGTGAGATCGTTGGCCAGACTGGAGTTGGGGCATCCTGTTCTGAGGATGCCCCATTGGTTGTTACACCCTCTAAGGGTACGTCGTCTTTAGCCCCTTCTGGAGGGGCGGTGTTCGCAGGTAGAGCGGGATCTTCCCCGTCTTCGAAGAAGGTCGACCCGTCTGCCCCCGAGGCAGACCGGCATGTGCTTCTGGCGCGTCGGGGTTTGGAGTTATGGCGGAAGTAGGCCGAAGCTCGATCTGGAAGCAAGAGACCTGGGGGGCCTAACTTGAGAGAACCGCTCCTTGGGGCCAGTGATCCCAAGAGGGCGAAGGTGCCGGTGACGGTAGTGTCGCCGGTTGCAACTGGCGTATCTTCTTCCGTACTGGAGACAGGGAAGAAGACCACGGAGGCCTCCACTTCCGACCCATGGTTCCTCCGAATTTTATGAAGGATGGGCCCACGGATCGCAAGAGCCTTTTCGGCGTGCTTGAAAACTTCAATGTTTTCCAGGATCATTTTGATGGGTTCTTTTGGCTGATGCCCATACCATGCTGACTGAGCACCTTTTCCAAGTGAGTCCTTTAGTATTTATAATCGTACAACTGGCATTTTGTCGTGCGCTATACTATTTTTCGTGCGTCGTGCGTCAGGCGTATTCATGCGACCGAGCGATCATGCGATTTCATGTTCTGGCGATCGTGCGATTTTTATGCCAATAATCATACTGACGTATATATCGTTTTTGTAACAGGCCTTTCAGGCATCTCTTACAAGTATGCATTTTTCACTGTAGAAAGAAAAGATGGTGAAATATCTACCTTTTTAGAAGCTGACTTTCAGAATGTTCACCTAAGAGATATGCTAAGAGTATACAGAAGTCTTTATCCTTTTCATGATTCAATTACAAAGTTCAGAAAATCATTTCCAGTTCTCAGAGATGGTTTGTATAGAGAATTTATCTGGGCTGCAAAGACTAATTTCCAAGTTGCGTATGTGCTGAATAAGAAACAAGTTCATCTGAGTAAACCAAACTTAAGTTTACCTGATATTCAGAATCTAAAGAAAAGTACTTTGGTGATTCAACCTCCAGGATTTGTATGCAAGTGCTTTCAAGAATTACTTTTTGTAAGATTTGAAGAACTCTAAAAATGTTGCAATGGAACTTTAATGACTATCAGAGATCGGTTGGTTAAAATACAAAACAGAAGACCAAAGAATCTGAATGATGAAGATTGGGAGAAGCATAAAAAGCTTGCAAAGGAGATGATCAGAATCGCAGAATCTCTGTTGGAATACAGAAGTCTAATTTTGAAGGATGTTAGACAAATCTTGAATTTTTGGAATTATGATCTGAACTTTTGAAACTAAGGGGGAGATTGATAGAGATTTAGAGATACTAATATAGCTTCAAAAGGTACTGGGTTCTGAAGAGTAAGAAAGATCTGAAGAAAGAAAGACTCAGAACTCAGAAGACAAGCAGATAAAAGCCTAAGACATAACTTCTGAAGTGGCAACTTCAGAAGTTCTGAAGATTCTGAAGATACTTCTGAAGAAGTTCTGAAGAAGGTTCTGAAGACACTTCTGAAGAAGTTCTGAGGAAGTTCAGAAGTAGTTATGAAGAAGTTCAGAAGTAGTTCTGAACATGCTTGTCATTTTTGTACTGTAACTTTAGCATTTCTATTTCATGTATAAATATATAGTTTGTTAGAAAGTTAGACTAATGTTTTCATAAGCTTGAACAGACATATTTTGTAATACAGTTCATCTGATCAATACAATATACAACATTTGGTGATCTATTTCTTGTTATCTTTCTATATCTTGATTGTTTGGGATCTATCAATTGGTATCAGAGCCAATTCATCTGTTCTTGAAGGTTAGAGAAGAACTTGTCAGATCTGACAGTTCTTGTTGTGTTCTTGATCGAAAAATTCAAGATTCAAATTTAGGTGAATTCTCGATCTTTTTCAAATCAAAGATGTCGAAAGAAATTGTCTCCATTGGATCAGAAACCAAACCACCAACTTTGTTTTTAGGGGAATATCATCAATGGCGAATCAGGATGGTTCAATTCTTGGACAATATCGATGAAGCTTTAATGCAATCGATCATAAATGGCCCTCTGGAGGTCTATGTGGAAATCCCTGTAGTTCCAAGAACTGAATCCACTCCTGAAATACTTGCAAAAACCCTAGGTATGTACAGTACTGCTGAGAAAGCTCAAGCTAAAATTGACAAAAGGGCATTAACTCTTCTTACTATGGCTATTCCAAATGAAATCTTTAATAGGGTAGATACTCTAACATCTGCCAAAGCTATGTGGGATGAGGTGGAAGCCCAGATGCAAGGTAGCACAAAAGCCCAAGCACAACGATTAAATATTTGTGTGGGTACTTATGAAGAATTTTAGATATAAAGAAAATGAATCAATTACTGATACATATCATAGATTCAACAATATTCTGAATGATCTGAGACGAAATGGTGTTCAGAAATCAAACTCAGAGATAAACAATAAATTTCTGAACAACTTGGGAAATGAATGGTCAAGCTTTTCTGATAACATGGTTACAAGGAATCTATCTAGGAAGACTATTCATGATGTATATGACATCTTGTTCCAACAAGAGGACAAAATCAAAACTAGACAGTATGAGCAGAAAAAGGCAAATGAAATTGTAGCCTTGTTAAGCAAAAAGTACAACAACTCCTTGACCATCACTACTAAAAACAAAGTTTGTGAAATTCCAGAGACAACTCTGTGTGATGGGGATGAATCAGATGAAGAACTTAAAAGAATTTCTGATAATATTGCTTTTATGACAAGGCAATTCACTCAAAGATATAATAAAAAATATCAGAATAAACCAAGGTCTGAAGTTGGACACAAGAAAGGTCAAGATGCTGGTCAAACTGAGTCATCTGAACCAGCAAGGTGTTTTAATTGTGGTAAGCCTGGTCATTATGCAAGACAGTGCAAAATGCCCAAGTCAAGAACTCAGGCTACTATGAGAAGTAGCATCTTCTTGCAAAGAAAAAGGAACAAAATCCAGCTCTAGTAACCAAGTTTGAAGAAGATTGGTTAAACTGGAGTGATGGAGAATACGATGAAGAGGTAGCTCATTATGCTTCAAAATGCTACATGTGCCAAATGGATCCAGAAGAAAAACATGCACATGATTCTGAGGTATCTTCTTCATCTTCTGAATTAAATTCTTTTTCTGAACCAAATTCTGAACCAAATTCTGAACAAATTTCTGAAAATTCTGAAGTGCAAAATCAATTTCAGAATATGTTTTCTGAATTTGAAACTCTCAGAAACAGAATCAAAGGTGAAAGAATTTTGGTAAATCAATTTAGAGCTGAAAGCCAAATCTATAAACAAAACTGCCAAGAAGCTGAACAAATTCTTGAAAAAGTTTCTGAAGAAAAGTTACAACTAAAAGAAAAGATGGACAGTTTAAAGAAAGATATCATTAATGAGAAATCTGAAAAAGAAGTTCTGAATGTAAAAGTGAACTTTCTAAACCAAGAAAGACTTGATCTTTACAAAAAGATTAAGGAATTAGAAGATCTGAACTTTAAAAGAGGTCAAACTGAACAGACTCTGAACATTTTGACAAATCAGGCTCAGAATTCAAAATTTTACAATATTAAAGCAGGTTTGGGATATAATGAGAGTCAAATTCTGCAAAAGGCACCTGGAAATCTTTATGACTATTCTAAAATGAAATTTTTTAATGAAACCAACACAGGTATCATATCCAAACCTGTTAACTACTCTCTGCCTGAAAGAATTTGCTTTGTCAAATCAGAAACTCTGTTTTCTGAAGAAAAATCTTTTGATTCTGATAAAATTGAGATAATTTCTGAATCAGAAGTAATGAGTAATAATGTTTCAAAACCTTCTGAAATTACTTCTAAATCTAAAATTATTTCTGAAGAAAAATCTGAACCATCTGTTAAATCTGAGAAAACTTCTGAACCGATTTCTGAATCCCCTTCTAAACAAACTTCTGAGATAAACTCTGAAGTTCTTTCAGAAGATAATTTTGATAATAAATCAGAACATGAAGAAAAATATGATGAATTCTCAGATATTAAATCTTTTCAAGGTAATGATGAGAATTCAGAAATTATTTTTGATAATTCTGATAATGAGTCAAAGATAATTTCAAATAATTTTTTTTTGCTTCTAGCATGACTCAAGATAAGTTCTCAGATTTAATGAATGCTTCAGATTCAGAAGATGATGATGATCATATGGTTCAAGTTATAGATAAAGATGGATATTTGGTATATAAATTACAATCATCTATGATTGATGGGGACATTTTAAAATCTGAAGAACCAAAGTTGTCTTCATAAAAGTTTAACACCGTTTTTCTGAAACAAGAGTTTCTGAAAACTGAAATTTCTTCCACATCATCTAATGATACTTCTATTTCTCCAAATACATCTTTAACTTCTAAAAAATCTTCAACATCATCATCTGACTTTATAAATAGAGTCAAATTCTTTGAAAAAGGACAGTCTTCCAATTCAACTTCTGAAGTTCATAATACAGAACATAAATCCAAAGATAAATCTAAAGTTGGTAAAAAGACTACTTATACTAATCCTCATTTCTTATCTTTTACAGAGCTGTCCTCTTTAGTTTGGAGAAAGAAAGGTGAAAGACTATCAAAGACTGACAAATTAGATAGTTTTTCATTTTCAAAGAAACATGATGTACCCAAACTTAATAAAGTGAATAAAAGAAATTTTGTTGATAAATCCAATAGTGTTGATTCTTGTTCATCTACTGCTTTATTAAATATTCTGAAGAATCATATTCACTGTATTAATTGTGGTAATCATAATTTTCAACTAAACTCCAAATCAAAGAAGAATAATCTTAAGAAATCAATTCAGAACTTTTCAACTAAATTGGCAAATAAAAATAAAATTAAAAAGAAAAATAAAAATAAATCTAAGACTGACAAATCTCAAAGTTCTGAACAAACTTCTGAACTGAAAAATCTGAAGTCAAAATTCAGCACTTCAATTTTTTTTACTAATCTCAAAGGACCCATTCTAAAATGGGTACCTAAATCTCAATAATCATTTTTGCAGATATGTCATGTGTGGGTCTTAGATTCTGGATGTTCAAGACACATGACACCTTTCAAAGAACTTTTAACTGATTATCATGAAAGATATGGAGAAACAGTTAGCTTTGGAAATAATGCAAAAGGTTATGTGAGAGGATATGGTACTTTTTCCAAAGGAGATGTTAAAGTGATGAAAGTTTTCTATGTGGAAGGTCTTAAACATAATCTCTTCAGTATAAGTCAATTATGTGACAAGTACTAGAAGGTAAATTTTGATATAGACTACTGTCATGTTCTGAGTTCATCAAACAAAAATGAGTTAACTGCTTATAGAGATGGAGATATCTACACTGCAACTTTCACTGCAAATGGTCAATTACAAGGAGGGTGCTATATTTCCACAACAATGAGAAATGATAGTTGGCTTTGGCACAGAAGAATGTTACATGTGAACTTCAAAGCCATTTCTGAACTGGAAAAACATCACTCTGTAAGAGGACTACCAAAAATCAGATTTGATAATAATTCCTTATGTTCTGCTCGTGAACTAGGGAAGATCAAAAGAAGCACCCATCCTCTAAAAATGCTATCTTCCTGCAAAGCTCCACTCGAAATGCTACATATGGATTTATGTGGACCAATGAAGACTCAAAGCATGGGGGGAAAGAAGTATATTCTTGTCATTGTAGATGAATATTCAAGATATACTTGGGTTGAATTTCTTAGACTCAAATCTGATACTTCTGAAAGGCTCATACCTTTTCTGAAGAAAATTCAAGTTTTTCTTCAACTACCAATTCAAAAGATCAGAAGTGATAATGGCACAAAATTTACAAATTCTACACTTCAGAATTTTTTGGAATCTGTTGGTATTTCACATAATTTTTCCGCTGCCAGAACTCCCCAACAGAATGGTGTTGTTGAAAGGAAAAACAGAACTTTGGTAGAAGCTGCAAGGACCATGCTAGCATATTCAGAACTTCCTTTATCTCTCTGGGAAGAAGCAATTGCAACTGCATGCTTTACTCAGAGCAGGATAATTCTTAACAGAAAAATACTTAAAACTCCTTATGAGATTATTAAACAAAGAAAACCCTCTATTGATTATTTTAAAATTTTTGGTTGCAGGTGTTTTCTTCTGAATGATACACAACATCTAGATAAATTTGCACCTAAGGGTACAACTGGTATCTTTGTTGGCTATTCTCAGAGATCCAAAGCTTACAGAGTGCTAATTAAAGGAACTCAAAGGATCATTGAGACATCAAATATTAGATTTCATGAACCAACATTGATTTCTGAACAAGACAGTTCAGAAGTCACACTTAACCCTATTTCTGAAAGCTTGGATTCAGAACATAGCAAGACAAATCACACTTCTGAATCTCAAACTTTACTTAAATCAAACTTAGATATCTTATGTCAAGACTTATTTGATATTTCTGTTAATGTTTCGGCAGATTATCAGAATCCATCTCTTCTCAGAAGCACAACAGTACATGATATTTCAGAAATTCCAATATCAAATAACTCAGCCCCATTTATCTCAACCTCAAATTCAGAAATTCCTATTTCTGAATCTATACACATGACTTCTGAAACAGTTCAGAATATTCCTGTTTCTGAACCTGTGCCTACAACTTCTGAACCAGTACAGAATATTCCGTTTGAGGAAGAGAATTCAGATTTACATTCAGCTATCAACCATGATACTGACACTCAAGCAATTATTGATGATTATGATTCTTTCAACAATGTCTCATCTGTTCAACCATTACCAAATGTGAACAAATGGACATCCAATCATCCTATTCATCAAATCATTGGTGACGCATCAAAAGGTGTTCAAATAAGATCAGCAACAGCCAATGAGTGTTTATATGTGAATTTCTTAAGCAACATGGAACCCAAGAAGCCAGTTGAAGCTCTTCAAGATCCAGACTGGATTCTAGCTATGCAAGAAGAGCTAAATCAATTTGAAAGAAACAAAGTCTGGAGATTGATTCCCAAACCAAAAGGTAAATCAATAATTGGCACAAAATGGGTATTCAGAAATAAAAAGGATGAAAATGGAATTATTGTGAGAAATAAAGCAAGGCTTGTTGCTAAGGGGTATTGTCAACAAGAAGGAATTGATTATGATGAAACTTTTGCCCCTGTTGCAAGACTTGAAGCTATCAGAATGTTTCTTGCATATGCTGCTCATAAAAATATGAAGGTGTTTCAAATGGATGTCAAGTGTGCATTTCTGAATGGCATTCTACATGAAGAAGTGTATGTTGAACAACCAGAAGGCTTTGTTAGCAAAGAATTTCCAGATTATGTCTATATTTTGGACAAAGCCTTATATGGACTTAAACAAGCACCAAGAGCATGGTATGACAGTCTCACAACTTTTCTTCTGAACTCCAAATTCAAAAGAGGTACTGTTGATACCACTTTATTTCTAAAAAAGGAAGGTGATGATATGGTATTAATACAAATATATGTCAATGATATTATATTTGCTTCTACTAATCCAAAATTTTGTAGAAATTTTGAGAAAATCATGCATACTGAATTTGAAATGAGTATGATGGGAGAGTTAACATTTTTTCTTGGTCTTCAAGTTAAACAACTTCCCACTGGTATATTCATTAATCAATTTAATTATGTCTCTGACTTACTTAAGAAGTTTGACATGTCTGACTGTTCCAGTATTCAAACTCCAATTGCCACTGCAACAAAATTATCACCTGATCTGAATGGCATATCTGTTGATCAGAAAAAATATAGGGGCATCATTGGATCTTTGCTTTACTTAACAGCTAGTAGACCAGATATAATGTTTGCTACATGTATTTGTGCTAGATATCAAGCTAATCCTAAGGAATCTCATCTTCTTGCTGCTAAAAGAATCCTCAGATATCTCAAAGGTTCTCCTTCATTGGGACTTTGGTATCCTAAGGATTCTGGTTTTGAGCTAACAGCTTTCACAGATGCAGACCATGGTGGTTGCAAATTGGACAGGAAAAACACATCTGGATCATGTCAATTTTTGGGTGACAGATTTGTAAGCTGGTCTTCAAAGAAACAAAACTGTGCTTCCACTTCTACTGCAGAAGCTGAGTATGTTGCAGCTGCAATCTGTTGTTCACAAGTGATCTGGATGCAAACACAGCTCAAGGACTATGGTTACACTTTCAAAAAGATTCCTTTGTATTGTGATTCAAAGAGTGCCATAGCTATCACTACTAATCTTGTTCAACATTCAAAGACAAAGCATATTGATGTAAGATATCATTTTATCAAAGATCATGTGGAAAAAGGTAATATTGAAATATTTTTTGTTCAGACAGATTATCAATTGGCTGATTTATTTACCAAAGCACTTGATGAGAAACGATTTAATTTCCTGGTAAGTAAATTGGGCATGATGAATATGTCTATGTAAGTATTTAGAAATTATATTCTGAGTTAAATTTTTTCTAAATTCTGAATAATTTGAACTTTAGATCTTCTAAAGTTCTGTTTTCAGAAATTTCTTCTTTCTAAATTCAGAAGTTCTAATTTCTTCTTCAAAGTTGATTGTCTTTCAAATACTTTTTTTTTTCATTTCTCTAACATTTTCATTTCTCTGATAAATAACATTGTTTAAGGGGGAGAATCATAATTGCTTATGATTCAAGGGGGAGTTATGCTAAATTTCAAAATTATGAATACTCCTTTCTATCAAACAGATCTGAGGTGCTGGTTACAAGTCTTGAACTTCAAATCTAAGTAGTATGGACAAGCTTCTGTAGATAAAATATCTTTGTTATTGTTCAAACCAACTTCTGAACAGTTAAAACGATTTATATGTTTCAGAAGTATGTAATTTTAAATGTTTTTTGTCATTTTGGAGGGATATAAGTTTGGTTCTGAACTTTCCTTGCAAGTTCTGAAGTGTTTCTGAATGTCTTCATTTAGACTTCTGAACTTTTTCTCAGAAGTTCTGAATTTCTTCTGAAGTTTTTGAACTTATTCTCAGAACTTTACTTCCCGTTATTGATTTTAAGCGTGTGCCACGTGTTTTAATTTCATTGGAAAACCTTATCCATGTCGATTAAACGGTTCATTAATCCAAATTAATGATGATTACTCCTCTAATCTCGTTTCATTTCTGGCCACGTGTCCATCTACGCTTATTCAGTCATATAAAATCGATGAAATCATCGTCTTCTTCATTTTCAAGTGATTTTTCCCTTCAAAACCTCTCTGTGCTTATTCATTTTCAAACTAGTGCGTAACCTTGTTCATTTCTAGTGATGTCGACTTCGAATGTGATGGTTTTTGCTTCTTCAAGTTTCAGCAACAACAATGGCTCATTCTGTGATGCATCGTTCAAAATTATGCCTCATAATTTAATGATTGGATCAATGGAGATCCCTTTGAATGATGATCCAGTAGTACAAGACACAGCCACAACTGCTATTGGTGAAGCCGGACCTTCGAATCCAATTCCTAACCCTAAGCTTAACCCTAACCCTAGTTCTGCTAAAATTGGGGAAACTCAAATCAAGCCTATTGAGGTGGTCTCTGAATCAAATGCTGGTGAAAGTGAGTCTCAATCTCGTGCTGAGAGCAGTGATGGACCTGCTTTGTCCAAATTGTATGTTGCTGAAGAAAAATTGCTCGATATCAAGAGGAATAACTGTGCTTTGAACTTCAAATCGACAGATTTTGCTGATGATCAAATGGTTTTGATCGAAATTCTGAAGAAACATCCACTTCGTGCTTTGCTCTCAAGGAAATTTTCAGTCCCTGCTTCTTACTTGCAGCAATGTGGTATTACGCTGAGGTCGATGAAGCTGCAGATGACATTTCCTCATACATTCATGGCTACAGGGTATGTATTTCTGTGGAAGATGTTAGAAATATACATTTCCTTCCAAAAGAAGATGAAGTTCTTGGGAAAACTTCATATGATCCAGTTCCATCATCTTCTGAGATGATTTCAGATTTTATGAGCTTGGGATATTCTGAACAACTCAATGCTTTAAGTTCATTCAGAAGGAAGTGTCTACCTCCAATCTGGTATTTGTCTATTCTCTATCTTAAACACTTGCCTATCTGGAAAAAGTTCTAGTTTAGACCAAGCATCTACAAATGGAAGGATTATATTTCATGGAGTAGTACTCAACAAACACTATGACTATGCTTCACTAACTTTTGAAGACCTGAAGACTGCTGTTCTGAAGAAATCTACATATAACTACATTTCCTTTCAAAGATTCTTTCAGACTTTTGTCAAAGGTGCAATGAAAGTTGTTGCTGTTATTCCTGATCTTGCACATGAGGTACATGTTCCTGTCTTTACCATGGATAGTCTTCGTCCACCAAATACAAAATTAAAATTTCCAAATGCCATTCCATTACCTGCTTACTTACTTGAACTTGTAAATCCAAATAATAGGATTGTGAGTGAGTATTACGAATCAATGGGACTACCAAAACCAGTGGTCTCTTCCCCTGATTCCCACAAGAGTGGTGAGCATGCTAAGGAGTCTAGACTATCTAGGATGAGTGGGGAGACTGTTCAAGGGGGAGAACAACCTCAACGTCTGAAGAGGAAAAATGTAAATGAGAGTTTGGGTAGAAGGGTGAGAAAAAGAACTGATGAGAGGAGAACACAAGCAAAAAATAAAGAAACTTGTGAACCAGATGTTACTAGCCGGGCACCCACATCATCTGTTACTCCACATTCTTTGGTGGGTAATATTGAAAAAGGCCAGTGAGCCCATGGCAACACTTGTTAACCCCCCCAGCCACTCACTTATCTCTCAACAGAAGGGTGTTTCATTAACACAATTGGGGCAAGCAGCTCATAAACCATTAGGACCCTATTTGGAGGATCCTTTTGTTGAAAAAGAAGGATATATGTCCCCCCTTCACTGTTTTGAGCACATAGTGTTGGTTCCAGATTCCTTTAAACCGATTGTTAATTGAGAGTATTGAATCAAAGTGAAATGCGGAAGCAGATCAATTAACAATTTAAATCAATAGAACAGTAAACAAAATGAAGAACAAAGATTATCAAAGTTATGAATTACGCACAGTATTCTTCAAAATGTAAATGTATTGATCGACAACTTTTACAAACACAATACAATGCTATTTATACAGATACAAAAACAGAAAGTCAAAATGCTAGCCAATTACAAAGTGCCATGTGTCTAAAAGGGAGCGTCTAACAACAATTAGTTATAACAAGAATAGTGTGTTGACTTTTGTAGACATCTCTTCTTTGACTCATACTTTAATTTCTAACATTCTCCCCCTAAGTATGAAGTCAAAAAAAAACTTTCTTCAGAGAGGATCAACAGCAGCAATGATACTTGAAATATTATTGATAAGCTCTCTGTTCTTCTGAAGTCCATCAAGTCTTTTCTCTACTTTCTTTGCAACTTCTGGATTTGTCGTGTCTAAGCCAGCATAGCACTTGATGATGTAGACTACCTCAGAAGAGTATTTGTGAGCTTCTTTGATGCGAAAGAAGCTCTTTCCATTTGGTCTTTTGAAGATGATTCCCTCTTTCCGGTTCAAGAAGAAGTCTACCCACTCTGAATTTGCTTATCCCTTCAAGTTCCTCATTTGGTGCAGAGATAGCCAGATTATCCATTTTGAAATTTAATCCAATCTGGAAGTCGACCTGCCTTTTGTATCTAATGTATGATTTCATACATAGAATAATTCTAGTGTAGGCAACATGGTCTTGTGGATCTTTGCGTTCAACAAGATACGATTCAAGCTTGACGTTCTTGAATTCTGTACCATTATCACTTCAAAGCTGCTGAATCTTCTGATGTAGAAGAACTTGAATTCTGGTCATCATATTCTGTAGTACCACTGGGACTTCTGACTTTTGACGAACGAAAGCAAGCCAAGTATATCTGGAAAATTCATCAATTAGTACCAGAATATACTTTTTACCAGATAGACTCTGAATTGCAATTGGACCACAGAGATCCACATGTAATAATTGCAGAGGTCTAGTACAAGAATGATCACTTTTTGTTTTATGAGATGCTCGTTTAATTTTGCCCATTTCACATGCAGGGCAGAGGTGATCTTTTTGAAAATGAATATCTGGAAGTCCGGATACCGCTTGTTTTTAACAAGCATCTCAAGATTATTAAAATTTAAGTGAGACATTTTATGATGCCAGAGCCACGCAACTTCACTCTTTTTGGAGATGAGACATAAAGTTTCCTTACCATCCTTAGAGGTAAAATTCATCATATACAAGTTACCTTTCCTGTCTGCTCTCCAAAGTTCTTCACCTGCCTTAGAGAATAAATAACAATGTTTTTCATCAAATACAACTAGTATTTTAGAATCACAGAGTTGACTTACACTAAGGAGGTTATGTTTCAAGCCAGAAACATGAGCTACCTTTGATAAGGTGATATTACCTTCTTGTAGAGTACCGTAGCCTTTTATTTGACCCTTACCATTATCACCAAAAGTTACTACTCCACCCGATTTGTCCTTGAATTGGGATAGTAAATTTTGGGATCCGAATATGTGCCTCGAGCATCCGGAGTCAAGATACCGTATATGCACACGCCGTTTCGCAATCAAAAATCAGAATTTCTTAGGTACCCATCGCATAATGGGTCCTTTTATGTTAGCTTTTGGAGTATACTCGTTTTTTGATTTAACAGAAGGTAAAGACTTTATTTTTGGTTTTTGGTTTTTTTGAGTTTTATTCTTTTTGTGACAAACATACTGTGAATTGGAATGATCAGAGGTTTGCAAGAAAAATTGTTTTAACTTTAAGAACAGTGAAAAACATTCAGAAGACTGAAACATAGAAGATTGAATTGAATTTTCATTGCGAGAATGGTAATTACAATTATTCTTTCTAAAGTTTTTTCTAGTATTAGTTGTTCTAGAGAACCTATCTAGACTAGACTTTTGTTTTAGTTCTGGCTTTTTCTTCTCTGTGTTCTTCCTCTGATCTACTTTTGCAGAAGCTCTGTTATTTACTGAAAAAGGAACATAAGAATTAGAGGATTTCCATTTGCCTTTTTGAATATTAGTAAACTTCGGAAGAGTAGAGTTTAAATTTTTTTGATTTTGCACTTTGTTTTTGAGTTCTGCCTCTTTCTCAAGTTCAAGACATGTTTTGGCTTTGAGACACATATCTAAGAAGTCTGGATGTATAGATACTGATTTTCTCGGTTCTGAAACAGAAACAGAAAGAATAGGTATACCACTTGAAATTTAGCACAATCTCTATCAGAAGCTCTGATTTCTTGAGATTTATCAGTATACAAATAATCATCCTTTTTATCAATAATTTCTGAATTATTTGTGATAACTTTTGATGATTTAAAAGAATTTATTTCTAAATTTGAAAGGTAATTTTCAGAGTTATCAAAAAATTCTTCATCATTATTGTCATTCTCCCATGGATACGTAATCTCAGCCAAGCTTTCTTGAGTTTCAGAAAGATGTAAATCTTCAAATGAACAGGGAGAGATCTCTGGATGATTCTCACAAAGAGTTTCATTTCTAAAACACTTATCCAGAGTAGAGAGAATATCGTTTTCAAACATAAGTCGTAGATCTTCCTCTGCCTGACTTGGAACAAAAATATCTGCCTCTGGATTCAAAATTGTATGTTTATTTGAACCAAAATTGAAAATATCATCTTTCTTCTGAACTTTATTTAGATCAACATTTGTTTTACAACAATATTCAATATTTTCGAATTGAAGTTTGCCTTTTTTATGATGATTTTCATATCTAGATTTTTTAAAAATAGATTTTTCATACAAAATTGGAAACTTTGGCTTCTGTATTTGTCCAACACAAAAAACAGATTTCAGATCTGACCTTTTCTTACACGTGTAGGGATCTAGGTCCTCGAAACCAAGTCCGCATCTTCCTACTTGTGTGTTAATTTTGTAATGAACCTTCTCGTGCATCCGTATATGTTATAATCGTAGCTTTTTCTCGTTGAAGTTCAATGTGTAAAAATTCTCTCTCTTTCTCGAAAATAGTTTTTAAGTTGCTACGTAGTTGAGTCTATCACTCTCTTTGTCTCGATTTCTTTCTCTTTTCCTTCCGTGTTTATTGAGATTCAAAATTTCCTTTTTAAGTTTTTCTTCAGAAAGTTTTAAACTCATGGAAATCGTTTCCTTTGCAGTATTTAACTCGAGTTTTTCTTCTGTAAGTAAATCCATTTCTCTTTTGAAAATATCTCTTTCCCTTTTGATTGTAGAAAGAGTTTTCTCAGTACTTTTTCGTAATTTCTTTTCGATTGTGAGTTTCGCTTTAGTTCCTCAAAATTGTTTGATAACATCACAATCGTTTGTTCAAGCTCGTATGATCCAGAGAAATTACTAACCTAAGTGACTCGCAGGGTTGATCCTTTGATTCGTTTGTGTTTGCCATTCCACAGAACATGGCTTCATCACCGCTGGATTCATCTTGCACCCACTTTTCTTTTTCTGCAAAGTGTGCTCTTTCAGTGACATTGTACTTATATTTGTTTTTGTAATAAGTCTTATCCTTTTCCAGAGCTCCTCTGCAATCTCTCGAGTAATGTCCGGGCTTGCCACATCTGTAGCGTACATCTTTCTTCCTTTTTAATTCTTCTTCTTTCTTATCTTCTTCTGTTTTCTCTACTCTCTGTACTTCTTGTTTAGGAACATAGGGACGATCAAATCGTTTATTTCCTTTCAAAGACTTATTTCCAAAACGATTAGTAAATTGCTTGGTTATTAAAGCCAGAGAGTTAGCAAACGCTTTGATTTCATCATCTGATTCAGAGTCATCTTCTGGAGCAGTCTCTGATATGAAGGCCTTCGATTTCTTCCTCGTCATCACTTCGTCTTCTCGATTCCTTTTGTTTCGAGATCAAAGCCGTAGGACCTCCGATGTTTGTTCTTTTACGAACAACTTCTTTTTCATGAGCTTGCAAAGTGTACCGAATACATCATGCAAATGCCGACCATTGTTCAAGGTCCCGATTGGCTTGTAGTGACATGGATAGATTCGACCATTCAGGGTTTAACCTTTTGAGAAATAGAACATTGTTGTCTTCCTTTGATCTAACAATGTCACATCTCTTGCAGAGATTAATCAGATTGTTGAATCGATGAAATGTTTGTTCCGTAGATTCATCGGTCGGCGCTTGAAAACTATTATATTCATTTAGAGCTTGGGCTCTTCTCTTCTTTTTCATTTTCGCACCACCTTCTAAGAGATTCTCCAGTTGATCCCATAAATCTTTTGCTGTGTCACATGAGTCCAGAGATTGAAAAATCTCATTTGGAATGGCCATTATCAACAGAGACTTAGCTTTCTTAGCTAATTCCACCTTAGCCTTTTCTTCATCGGTCCGAGTTATTCCTTGACTTCGAACCGATCTTGCTTTGGTACCTCATCCGTATTTGCGGTCGGAATTCTGGGAATAGTAGTGGTGGGAACAAACGGACCGTTTTGAATAATTGGATATAACTCAGCATCCAATCCCTCATAGAAGTTAACCATTCGAATCTTCCATTGTGGGTATTCATCACGTACAAGAGTTGGAGGTTTAGTCAGGGACCCAGACGTATAAACAGCATTCAAGCTTGAATTTGCCATTTGAGTAGGATAGAAGAGAAAATTTGAAGATTTGAAAGAAATTTAGAACAATTAAATCTCAATTTGATAGAAGAACAGGTCGATAATATCACTGTTTCTTCAGATTACAAAATGAATGACTCAATTTAAGAGAAGATTGTTAACGATTTAACAAAATCTCGTAAAACAGAGTGAATTAATAAACAAATTTTGAATCTGAGAAAATATTGTTCGATCGAAAGGAATTTCTTCAATGGAAGAGATCTAATAATCAATAGATTGATTAGAAGGCTCTGATACCAATTGTTGGTTCCAGATTCCTTTAAACCGATTGTTAATTGAGAGTATTGAATCAAAGTGAAATGCGGAAGCAGATCAATTAACAATTTAAATCAATAGAACAGTAAACAAAATGAAGAACAAAGATTATCAAAGTTATGAATTACGCACAGTATTCTTCAAAATGTAAATGTATTGATCGACAACTTTTACAAACACAATACAATGCTATTTATACAGATACAAAAACAGAAAGTCAAAATGCTAGCCAATTACAAAGTGCCATGTGTCTAAAAGGGAGCGTCTAACAACAATTAGTTATAACAAGAATAGTGTGTTGACTTTTGTAGACATCTCTTCTTTGACTCATACTTTAATTTCTAACACATAGAGTCTGAGAGTCCACTCAATGTTGAGCCTAATGCACCACCAAATGTGGAATTCCTTCACACTAGCACACATCTTTCAGATGTAAATAAGCAAAGTGTGTGTCATATTGCCTCAACAACTATAGATATTCCTAATATTGGGTATCAAGGATTAGTTGGAAGCCCTGGTGGAGTGAACATCACTAAAGCTCCATTCATAGAGTCATTTATGATTCATGATGCTGTGGCATCTACAGGCCAGCCTTCTTCTAAAGGACTGCAAACAAGACCATCTGTTGGTCTTGGATATTTTCCCCCATCTTCTGAATTCACAGAATTCAAAGATTTTTGTACTTCTGAATTTGAAAAGATTCAGAAGGAATTAAAGGAATTGACGAATAAATCAAAAAGAGTGATGGAGGATAGGTTGGAAAAACAGGAGGTAACAATGGTGAATAAATTGAATGATTTTCAAGTATCTTCTTCAAATGATCTCAACTCCTTTAAAGATGCACTTCTGAATGCTTTCTCTGAAGTGGTTTCTTCTGTGTCTTCTCTTAAAGCTTCTCAGCCTTCTTCTTCAAGTTCTCAGCCTCATACTTCTGCATTTGCTACTAAGGATGATATTAATCAAATCTTGAATCAATTATCTTCTATTCAGACTTCTCAGACAGCATTGAATAACAGATTATCTGCGTTGGAGTGTAGACCTCAGGCAGATACTTACAAAAGGAATCTTGATGATCAGGGTCCTGATAATCAAGAGGGGGAGAAAAGACATAAAGCATCTATAGCTGAAAATGTTGAAAATACTCAAGGTCAATCTTCTGAGAAAACTTCCGAAGAAGCTCAGAATATAGGTGAAGGTTCAAACAGAGTTTCAGAAGCCATAGAAGATATTCTTGAAGAAAATGAAGGGCAAGAGGTTGGTGTTCTTTCTTCTGAAGAGTTTATTGATGAAGGATATGAAACAGAGAAAATTTCCTTTGACTCTGAAGGAAACTTAAATTCAGATAACACAGATATAGCTCCAGATTCTAATGAAGAAATGCTAAGAGAATATCTTGCATTTGAAGATGTAATTGGTGAACCAAGTGATCTTTCAGATGTGATCATGTTTGAAGAAGATGTAAATAATGAATTTGAAGTTCATATGGAAGAAACCTCAGAAGTTAATGAAGTCAGAGATTTAGTAATCTGGAAGCCACAACAACTTCTGAATGAGGTTTATAGTAAAATTTCTGAAGATTTATGGAGTTTGTTGAGAAAATTCTGTTGGGTTCATTTATTTCTGAACAATCCAAGAAATCTGGAGTGTAGATTTTTGGATAACAGATTGTCAATTTTTAAAGACTTTCTGAATCAACCAGATGAGAGATTTGAAATAGAGTTTGATCTAAATCATAAGGGAGGAATTGAAATTGCAGATGAAATCCTTATTGTCTTTTTAGAAAAATTTGAAGTAAGGTTCAGACCTTGTATTGTTATTCCTGCAATAGATCTTCCAGTACTTGAAGAACCTGTTTTGGATCAAGTTTTTGAAAAGGACATTGTGTTCATTCCTGGAGATACTTATTGTTTTATGTACAGAAGAAGTATGAATCTGCAACATTGGAAGATTTTCTGAATGATGAATGGTCTGAAGATCATATTTCTAAAGTGAGAAACTATATTCAGTATCATGGTGTTCAGAACTTTCATTATTCAACTTTAATAAAGAAGATCAGATGCTTATCAAAGTCAATCAAAGATGACTTGTTTATAGTCAGGTTTGGAGCAGAAAGAAGGGATGGCACTTTATCTGAATTTACTTAATTTGATCTGTACAAGCTAAGACTGCAAGATAAGCTGGTAACTTTAGCTTTTTGTGTCAATAAAGAAGAATCTGAACTTGTTTCAGAGATTAGACGAAGTTTGGGTATCTACATTAGAAATCTGATTATGCATGATTTTCAACTAGCTTTGGAATTCAGATTATCCAAAGTGAATTTGTTAGAGCCTGTTTATATTGAAAGATCAGGGCTAAAAAGATTATTCACTAATCCAGACATCGGTTTTATGTACTTTGTGGAAGGAGTCACTAAGACATTCATTGCATCTGATATTCCAAAGTATTCTACATCCACTCTCAAATGGTTTCTGAACTATATGATAGATTTTTATTGAAGAATCTAACATCAAAGAAGAGATAATCTATTTGATCAAAGAAAGAATAAGTTTAAGAGAATTTATAAGAAAGAGTTATCTTGCTGGTCACAAGAGGGTAAACAAAATCAGAGGAGCTGACTATTTGCTGAGTGATGCTTATGATTTCAAGATTCATAAAAAGAAATAAGACATGGAAGAAATTCAGAAGTTCACTCTGAATCTTGAAAGTTCAGAAGTAAGCCCAAAAGAAAAAAAAGAAAAGGAGAAAATTTCTGAAGATGTTTCTGAAGAGTTAGTTCTTACAAAGCAAGTTTCTGAAGTGGAACAACTACAAGAACAAAAGATTGAAGAAAATGCTTTTACCATGTTCCTTGAATATTTCCATCCAGAAATGTTCATGGAATATGAACAGAAGTTCAATTATATTGATTGCTGGATCAATAAGTCCTTTGGTTGGAAGCAATGGTATTCTGAGATAATAAGAGAGTTGAGAATTCCTGTGAGTGAAGTCAGAAAGGAAAGTCCAATTGTTAAAGTGATTACTGCTGATGTGAAGAAAATGAAAAATTACAAGTATGCATTTTTCACTGTAGAAAGGAAAGATGGTGAAATATCTACTTTTTTAGAAGCTGACTTTCAGAATGTTCACCTAAGAGATATGCTCAGAGTATACAGAAGTCTTTATCCTTTTCATGATTCAATTACAAAGTTCAGAAAATCATTTCCAGTTCTCAGAGATGGTTTGCATAGAGAATTTATCTGGGCTGCAAAGACCGATTTCCAAGTTGCGTATGTGCTTAATAAGAAACAAGTTCATCTGAGTAAACCAAACTTAAGTTTACCTGATATTCAGAATCTAAAGAAAAGTACTTTGGTGATTCAACCTCCAGGATTTGTATGCAAGTGCTTTCAAGAATTACTTTTTGTAAGATTTGAAGAACTCTACAAATGTTGCAATGGAACTTTAATGGCTATCAGAGATCGTTTGGTTAAAAGACAAAACAGAAGACCAAAGAATCTGAATGATGAAGATTGGGAGAAGCATAAGAAGCTTGCAAAGGAGATGATCAGAATCGCAGAATCTCTGTTGGAATACAGAAGTCTAATTTTGAAAGATGTTAGACAAATCTTGATTTTTTGGAATTATGATCTGAACTTTTGAAACTAAGGGAGAGATTAATAGAGATACTAATATAGCTTCAAAAGGTACTGGGTTCTGAAGAGTAAGAAAGATCTGAAGAAAGAAAGACTCAGAACTCAGAAGACAAGCAGATAAAAGCCTAAGGCATAACTTCTGAAGTGGCAACTTCAGAAGTTCTAAAGATTCTGAAGATACTTCTGAAAAAGTTCTGAAGAAGGTTCTGAAGACACTTCTGAAGAAGTTCTGAGGAAGTTCAGAAGTAGTTCTGAAGAAGTTCAGAATTAGTTCTGAACATGCTTGTCATTTTTGTACTGTAACTTTAGCATTTCTATTTCATGTATAAATAGATAGTTTGTTAGAAAGTTAGAACTAACGTTTTCATAAGCTTGAACAGACATATTTTGTAATACAGTTCATCTGATCAATACAATATACAACATTCGGTGATCTATTTCTTGTTATCTTTCTATATATTGATTGTTTGGGATCTATCAATCTGATACCGCTGGGGAGGTGTGCGTGCGTGTGTGCGTGGTAGTCGTTCGTGGGTTCGATGCCGCTATGCCTTTAAAAAAAAGTGTCTCAGGATCGGGTGGCGGCTTTGGAGGCTGAGGTGGTGGCAGCGAAGGAGGCCTCCGCCCGGGAGGTCGCCGTTCTGAGGACCCAACTAGGCGAGGCCAAGGGGAAGATCGTTGATCTCAACGATCAACTAGAGGCCCTTGACTCCTTTATGCCGTGCGAAAGTCAAGGCGGCTATTTCCCGTCGCGGGGTTAGAGGGCAAGATCCTCTGAAGGACGCCCAACTGATTGCCGACCATTTCCTTTCCGACGTTGGTGGTACCAATGCGGATTTGTATTCTGATGATGAGAGGGAGGGCACTTCAGCCGTCGATTCTCCTATACTCTAGCATCCTTAGATATTTAGGATCCTTTTTCTCGGGGCGATTTGTTACGACCGTACCCTTTTTGTAATTTTTCTTTTGCTTGATTAATGAAACGTTTCCATTTTACAGTTGCTTGTATACCAGACGTATCAGTCGATTTAGATGTCTAAAGAACAAAAAACAAAAACACGACCATATAACATGAACGTAATTGCGAGAAAGAAAAAGAAATAGTTTCATTTCTGGCGATTAAGCCACCTAAATAATTTGCCTACGACTTGAAAGGTCAAGCTCAAAATTTTCAGACGATCGAGTCTCTTTCAGCGAGTCGTGCGTTTTAGCGAAGTTTTTGATCGTGCATACCTGCGACATAAATCATTAGGGGTGGTCGTTGGGTTGACCAACGACCGTCCGATGCTTAAGTCAGTGAGGGTTTTAAAGAAGAGGACAATATTTGTGCGGAAATAGAATAGAATTCATGCAGAGATAGTTTAAACGAAAAAGATGTACTACTGTTCGATAGGCGTTTAGTCGCTTTGTCGCATAAGTACCTTTTTGTGACGGCGACAAGGTCTCGATGTCTTAACCCTCAGCAATCGCTTCGTAGGAGGGCCTGCGGACGTTATTGCGGTCTTATTTCCATGATTACCGAGCAATCCTGGAGTGAGTTCCAGCGTGCGTTCTTGTGAGACCAGGTGAATGATTGAAATCGCGGGTCCTCCAATCCGGGTAGCCTATGCCGCATGTAGTTCTTGATTTGGTTTAGCAACTGCTTGACGGACTCTTTCCGAGGTTTCAATGTGGTCTTGTAGTATTCACGCGTCGTCTTTTGTTCGCTTCTTATCTTTTGGACTCCCTACGATGTCGGAAATTTGATCATGTGGTGGTATGTCGAGAGGACAGCTTTCATCTCGTGGATCCATGGTCGTCCGAGGATAACATTGTATGCAGAAGAGCAATCAATAACGTTGAACCTAGTCGACTTGTTGATTCCTTTGGCGTAGATAGGGAGGATGATTTCCCCGACGGTGTGGGCTGCGTCTCCATTGAAGCCTATCAAGACTGTCGAGCGTCGTACAATTTCCGTTCCACTTATTCCCATCACTTTCAGGGTGATTAGAAAGATCACGTCGGCCGAACTGCCCTCGTCGATTAACACCCTTTTCGTGGAGCAGTTCCCGATTGTCAGCTGGATTATAAGGCTGTCGTGGTGCTCGGGGTATAGACCGTCTAGGTCATGATCGTCGAAAGTGATCGGCATGTTCTCCAAATCAACTTCTGCTTTTGGTCCGTGAGTTCGAGGAATCGCAGGACTATCCGCCCGTTGCGTGACGTGTCGTTTGGCGGCCGAGTAAGTGAGTCAACAGACGTCTGATCCACCTGTAATACAATTCACCGTCTTAGTGGTGTTCGGAGATGAGGGTTTAGGGATCGTACCTGAGCTGTCGTAAGACAGGAGATCTTGCAGATGTCCTTTGAATAGGACCTACACGACTTCTTTCCTTAGTGCGACACAATCATCCGTGATATGACCATGATCGTCATGGAATTCGCACCATTTCTCCGTGTCCTTTCTTTCGTCCGGTCGATTGCTATTCTTAGGCCATTGTACAGTTGTAGGTAAATCTTTTAATGCTCTGATCAGGTCGCCAGTCGTTCCCTTGAAATCATAGGATGAGATCTTAGGATGCTGGACGTGTACGAGAGGCCGATGTTTCCTTCTTTTTTTCGAACCGAACATTCGATATTTGCTTAGGAGGCTCTGATCTGGATGTCGACCGAACTTTGAAGTCCGGGCTCGTACGTTTTCGAATGTTTTTGCAGGATATTTGGTAAGATCCAGATACAAGTCTGACGTACTGTCCAACGCTCTCTTATATGCTTCGATTGCCATCCGAATGTCGCAGTTCCGTATATACCTATCATTTTAGAATTAAAACGGTTAAAGTAACTTCGAATGGATTCACCAGATTTTTGAATGACATAATATATATCTCCCGTTTGTTTCTCCATCTTACGGCTGTTGGCAAACTGCTGAAGAACTGGTTAGCAAGATCTGCGAAGGAATTAATTGATTTCGGCTTCAGATTTATTAGCCACTGTAGGGCGGCTCCGGTGAGCCTTGCTCCAAAGCTCTTACACATGAAAACTTCCTGATATTGTAGAAGTACTGACACCGTCCACATCAGTTGCTTATATTGAGCGATGTGTTCATTGGGATTCGTCAGTCCGGAATACTTCGGCGTAAACGATGGGATATTGTATTTCTTGGGGACTTTGACTAGGGCAATCACGTAAGAAAACGGAGACGTCTGGAATCCAGTGGGAGGTTCGATATCGACCGGTACGGCTGCCCCAGGTAACTTGGACAATAAAGCTAAAACTCTTTCGTTCTGTTCTTCCAGAAGCTTGATGCGTTGTGCGATAGGTTCCATGACAGGGGTGTCGAACGCACTGTGTCGTTCGAATCCCTAGTCTGTCGTATTTCCTGAAAAGGTATTCTGCGACTGGACAAGCGGTTGAGGCCCTTGATTGTAACCGGAGTTTAAATTGTTCGGATGCTGATTCTGGTTTTTATGCTGTGTCCACGGCCCGGCGTGCTGAAACCGGAATTGCGAGCTGGTATTTTGATGTTGGAACTTGTTGATCTGGGGTCGGGATCCGACGTACTGCGCTTCTTGTGGTGGTTGACCGGGCGGGGGTCGAGGAAGGGGTATCTGACTCGGATTCCCGTGATTGAATCTTTGAGCTTCCAGTTATTGGATTCGTAGGTTTGCTGCATTCAACTCAGCTCTCAGGTTTGCTTCAGTGGGATTAACTCTGTGATATGCCATTGAAACAAAATCAAAAGAAAATCGTTAGTAACACTGGGTTCGTCGGAGAGTTCCTCTAATCGGGTCCCACAGATGGCGCCAAACTGTTGGTGCTAAAAATTAACTTAACAAAAGTCAACTTAAGGTGCTTGTGGACCTGATCGATTAAATGAAGGATTCTCTCGACATTCGTAAATAAAATGAAGATAAATAGACGAAGAAAAATAGACGAAGACAAGAGATTTGGTGACGCGGAAAAACCCTTGGTCGAGGGAAAACACCGAGGACGATAGGTTAGTATCGTCGATGCACTATGGAAAAATGACGCCAAACAGGGGCGTCGTTCTTTTGAGCTATGGTCGTACGATTACAAGCGAAAAATGAATGTAACGGCTAAACTAGCGTATGAAATCTAGAAGGCTGTAGTGTGTTCTTAGATTCGAGAGTGTGGATGTGGTTGTTTTCCGCCCCCCGTTTGATAGCTCGAGCGTTGCTTTTATATTCGTAGTGATTTGTAACGGTTGATCGACATTGATTTCCTCCATAAATGCTCTTGACGACGCTGTTTGTAACCGTCCAACGACCCTGCAACATAGATAACGGTTTAGGAAGTAATGATCCGACCGATAAAGGTCGGGCTTAAGACGCTTCGCGGGTCCATCGTACATCGGAGATTTCGCCTGGAAGTTTCGTTCGACTGTTATCTCATGATGCTTCGGTCAATATTCGCAGGTCGTAAAATATCTTTGGTCGCGCGTTTTATCCTGCTGTCGAGAGTTATGCTCGACCATTGTTTTCTTAAGTCTTGGCTGATATTTCAGAGTTGTGGAAAGTCATTGGTCGAACTTTTTTGTCAACGATCGATGATTTGAGATTTTTGCCCAAACAACCATGCCAGTTTACTCCCATGGTGTACCCCTGTCCATGCCTGATTACTCCCATACGGTAACTTATACAACCGATTTTAAGCAATTCATTTACGTTATTCGTATGAAACTCTTTTGACAATATATAACGATTACATTATGCAACCCGCCTACCAGACAGGATACAATATGCCTCCTCCATCTGGCTCGTACGGTACGGTATGCCCATCTGGTTTGTTTGGTATGGTGGTGCATCTATGTCGCCCGCTATGGTTGGCACATCTGGTTCGTTTCGTATGGTTGGTACCGACTTGTTTCATACTCCAGCTCAGATTCGACCTCCTACGGAGATAGAGCCAAGGCAGCACCGCAACTATGGTCCTGAACGACAGTGTCTGACCCCTTTCACAATCCAACCTGAAACCACTCCTCCCGTTAGAGGTAGAGGTAGAGGTAGAGGTAGAGGTAGAGGTAGAGGTAAAGGTAGAGATGAAGCTAGAGGTAGAGGTAAAAGTAGAGCTAGAGATGGAGCTAGAGGTAGAGGTCGTACCCAATCGCAGACACAACCTCTTATAGTTCAGAGCAGGACTGAGCCTGAAGTCCTTACATTATATAGGTCGGGAGTGTTGACTGATGAATACTGACTTACGTGCTTACCGACACATCATGTCACTTCGGAATGGTAGGGTATATTACTGGGTTTGCATCATACTGGGTGGTTTTAACCTCAGTTAGTTTTATAGTTTTATTTACACATTTGGTTCATTTGTTTTTGCACATATTGTAATACGTAATTCATGTCTAACATTTTATGTTTTATTAATAGCATATCGATGTGTGGTCGAGGTTGATGCAGACAGGTCGGGGTAGCGAAACTAGATGGACAATTATGCTTGCCGATTTCTTTGAGTTTGTGACCACGTACGAGCTCTCTCACGCTACTCCGCAGGCTAGTGGTGCCATGGATGACGAGGGATGGCCAACATGGGGTCTCATTCATTCGGTATTGAAATTAAAATAACATTTATTTCTTTATTTATTAAGAGTGAACCTAAAATAACATTCATTCTAACGTTTTTTATTCCAGACCATAATTACAATATGCGTTAGCTGCCCACATTGGGTGGTCGGGGAGTTAAATTTGGATGAAATGACTATGAAGATATACGACTTCTTGGACAGCCAGACCTTAAGAAATGAATTGGATCAGAAGTTGAAAAAACTTTCGCTGTGGTTCTCCCGCAGCTTTTACAGAACATTGGTGAAACAACCGGTGCCATGAATGCAGGATCCATCAATTTCGTGAGCACATCTAACGTACCACAACAAGGGGGTGACTCGACAACTGTGGTCCATTGGCGTGTAAATTCATTTTGGAGTGACGGACGGTAGGATCCCATCTAGTTTGACAATCAATCAGTCGGCGACACAAATTCGTTATCGTATGGCTGATATGTTTTGGGACTATAGATCAATAACTTTATTTGAACGTTTTGGATTTGCACTATTCGTTTACATGCTTGGATTTTTTATTTTTAACTATTAGTTATAAATAACTTATATAAGTTTGTTTAAAAATATATAAATTTATAAAAAAAAATTATAATTTATAAAGTTTATAAAAAAATTATATAATTTATAAAAAAATATGCAAGTAATAAATAACTTATATAAGTTTGTTTAAAAATTATATACCTTGAAAAATTATGAAAACAAATTGCAGGCCTTTTCAGTCACCCTTTGCAGTCCTTTTTAGTCTTTTCCAGACAAATCTTTTGACCAAATACACACCTGTGATTACAAAATGACTTTTTCACGACTGTAAGTAGATGGTATGATGAAATAGTAATTCACAACTTGCTATCTAGCATTTCATACCTTCTACATTTTCTACCGACTCATTAACCTTACAAATGCCTCATGAAATACAACGTTTTTGGAGACTTAGAAGTCCATCTGAACCGGTTCCGCAATGGGTCGAAGACATCGTTTGTTATAACGAAAATTTCACACCACCCCCTGGTAGGAGATATGTGAACGGCATGGTAATATTTGTTGACCTAGTAGATGGTCATTGTATTTGTATGAACACATGCATCAATTAATGGCTCAACATGGTTATGACGAACACGAGTGAGTTGGAATGAATTTTTTTTTCAAACCACTAGAAGAAGACTTGGACACGGAATTGAAAGAACTCGTGGATGACCACTCTGTTTGGGATATAACTAACTATTGGGACTGTGAAACTGCCCCACTTGAAGTGTACCTGGAAAGGGATGGTGCACGCATAACCTCGGGTGAAGCTTTCAGGAGTTTAACAATTAGCTGATGATTGATGTATATTATTTAGTTTTATGTTTCTCTTCACGTGTATTTCCAAATAATTGTTTTTTATGTTCATGTTCAATTATGTTCGATTATGTTCTATGGCTTTATTTATATTATAATCGTAAGAGCACAAAATAAATCAAACCATTTTATTATAAAGCAGTGTAACATGAAACTCTAAAATATGAAACCAACATACAGATACACCATTTAAGGGTAGAGTGCGTTACATTGCTCGATCCAACTATGTTTCTCGTTTACCTGCGCTTGAAGTATAGCGAAGTGTCGTACAATCTTGTCGACTTCTAGCTTGTCGTGGTTAATTTGTTGTTATTTATCTTTGATTTCCCTCTTCAACCTTTTTATGTCCTTACTATTCGCTTCCATCCTTTGCAGTAGTCTTTCCTTCTTGCTCAACATTTGTTTCCGTTTCTTGGAGATTTCTTCGATCTCAGCCTCTGGTTTTTGTATCAATCGTTTCATCCTTTCCGGCATTATTTGGGAGGGGGGGGGGGGGGGGGTGAAAGAGGATGCGTTGCCAGCCATGTGTGACCTTTTACTAAAGAAGATGAAAGTTATTGGTGCAGTTGTATCTTCCATAGGCATGGATATTTATATTGAAAAATTAAATTGTGACATCATCATGCATACATCATCATTTTCATCCAAGTAGACATGTGGTTACAATTTAAAACAATTTAAAATTTAAAATTAAAAAATTAATTAATTATTCTCAGAAGATTGAAATTAAAACAATTTAAATAAGACAAATCTTGCAGGCAGTCAGTCGCCTTTTTCAATATTTTTCAGACGAATCTGTCAGCCTTTTTCAAACGAATATGTCAGCCTTTTTCAGACGAATTTGTCAGCCTTTTTCAGTCGAATATTGAATTTTTTTTTCAGACGAATATTGCAGGCATATCTTGACCAAATCGGCATCCGAAATTACCAGTTTAACCTTTTCACAACTATGAATAGGTGGTCCTGATGAAGTAGTAATACATAACTTGCTATCAATCATTTCCTACCTTTTATAACATTTGGAAAACACCATGTCTGCAAACAACCGACATGGCAAGAAGAAAACAGTAAACCAGGCTGGAAGTTGTCGCTCAGCAATGAAACAACCATTACCAACATTGAATGATGGAATGTATAGGCATAGCTGGAAAGTGTCGGTCAACGGAAGAGGAGTAGGCAATGCACTAGAGAACTTCCCCAATAACCGAAGATGAGCATGACGTTTGAAAGAAGCATGGTATAACTACATGAACACACCTCAATACAATGCACCACCAACGTATATAGACAAGCATGTTAACCCTGACCCAAACCCTCCGGCGTCTCAAGTCATGTCGGAGAAATTGAAGGCCACCATTATGGAAGTGAACGAGGAGATCAAAACGCTTAGGGATAAATGGAACAAGAACAAGCAGATACAACTTGATAAAGAGACGTTGATTAAGAAAAAGAAAGCAGAGCTTGCAGTCTTGGAGCAAGAAATAAGTGAAGAGGAGTATACGGTAAGAGATATCAAAGAAGAATAAGACGTTCTGAGAACAAGATCAACAAAAAGGCTCAGCGGATCATCCAATGACAGAATATCTATCCTTACTAAATTTCTCCATGTTCATTGTTTGTTTTAAATGTGTGCTTTGCAACCATTTCCATGTTCTTCAAGTCGGAATCTTAATAAATTGATGGTTTAATGTAACATAATGACTTAACAAACATTCATTTTTACTTTATTTTACATCAAAAACACATAACAAACACCATACACTACATAAAATAGTAAGTGAACATAAAAACATGAGGAATCTTAAAAAATTACAAACATGGTTTAATTGTTAAGATCAAAGTGGAGATCAAAAGTATCATGTCTATGACTTCCATGATTATCTGGGGTCGATTGTGGTTGGGTTTGTCGGCTCTCTTACTGTTCTTTTTCTATGTCCGGTTTGACCATGCCGACCATTTCCACTGGATGGAATACTCACCACGAAATGCTCTACGAGCATGGTTATTCGGTCTTCCAACACCTCTCTATATCAGGGGTGGGCGAACTATCATAAGTAGGTGCTCTGGAACTACCCATGTTTCTTCAATGCCAACCGGATATATGAGAGGTGCGTACGTTGCTCGAAAATTACTCTCGGTAAAGCCAAAACGCGCCAAATTGCTGCAGTCTGGGGATTGTAGCCTTGTAGCAACAGCGATTGCATGGCCGCAAGGTAAGCCAAATTTTTGCCATTTCAAACATGTGCAAGTAAATCCAGTGTAAAAGACAGTTGCCTCTCTACAAAAATCATGCACTTCATAGTAACCATCGCCAATTACACGTACAATCCACGATGCGGATTTGTAGGCTCTCTTTTGAATTTTGTGCTCCGCCCACGGGGTAAGAGCATTGATCATTTTCTCTTAAAAAATCATATTTGTTTCGTTAGTATTTATTGCATCAAAATTATAACAATAGGTTTAAATAAAATTAATTTAAATGACAATAACCTCCTTTAGTACGATGTTTAGAATACCACTCTTGTTGAAAGTCTCGAAAGTATTCCATAAGGGCACAAATTGGTAACTTTCAAGAATAATGGCACAGTGCATTCACCGACTCGGCACTGTTGGAAGTCATGATGTTGTAACGTATTCCTTCGAAATGCGCCCTTGTCCATTTCTTTGGGTCAAGCTGGTCCATCAGTACAGATACTTGAGGTAAAACGGCTTGTAATGCACACATATGCATTTCGAATTCCTCAATCGTATACGCATTGCAGGTCTTCCAAAAAAATTTCTTCCTATATCTTACCCTGGCGTCCCTTGGCTTTACGTTAATCTCCAGGTGGCAACAACAAAGTGCATGATGTACCATTGTGTACATCGTGATAATTTCTTGGTTTATTGAAGCAGCCTATCTGATACGAAAACCAATTCTCCAATTTTCCAATACATTGCTTCAGCATGGACAAAAACCAAGTCCACTCCTCTCCACTCTCAGATCTACCCAATCCGAAAGTGACCGGTACGATTTGGTTATTTGCGTCCATAGCAACAGCTAAGTACATTGTGCCCAAAATAGGCACCTTCAAATGAGCACCATCAATTATAAGAACCCGACGCAAATGCGATACAAAGATCTCAATCTGAAAATTAAGTAGGTTCACATGTTAGAAAATTATAGTACATAGTTGTGCAAATTTATATTCAACATGTCAAAATTATACTTACCGCACAGCCTAGAGCGGCGAAACACATCTCAAACCGTCCACTACTATTTGTCCTAATCTGTGTCACTGTACCACAATTACGGAGCTCTAAATTATACAAAAACATAGGTAGTCGGGTAAATGATTCCGCCAAATGATTCCGCCTGGTCACCCCTCACCACCATTGTTACATAAACTTTCGCTCGATAAGCTTGCCAGTACGAAATATTTCTTTTATACTCGTGTTTTACATCGCTCACGATGTCAGATCCACGAAGTATCCTGCCATTATCCTGCACTTTAGATAAAATTAAATTACCCAACACCATTGGGGTTGCTTGAAGGTGCCTGTGATGCAACTAGGTCTTTGAGCAGGAGTGTGCATCATCCAACTTTAGTACATGAACCATCTCCGTGGACCGGGCATCGTTGCCGTCATACGCCATTCACAATTTGGAACAAAACATTTCGCCGGGGTTGGAATGGGAGGAGGCATATAAAAAAAATCATGTCTCCCTACGAATGATTTTTTTGAATAACTTTGTGTTGTTGTTTCTTCATCAGTTGCTTCTTCATCAGTCTCAATATCAGATATACCCAAGTGGAAAACATATGAATTAGAGTGGACAGTGGGAACTTCTCCTCCTCCTTCTCCTCCTCCTCCTCTTCCTCCTTCTTCTTCTTCTTCTTCTTCTTCTTCTTCTTCTTCTTCTTCTTCTTCTTTTTCTTCTTCTTCTACTTCTTCATTAACATAATTCGAATTATCATATACATAAAGTGTTGGCGGTTTATTTAAACCAACAACAAATTCAAGGAAAGTCACAACATGATCATCGTTACCCAAAAGGTAAACATGTAACACCCGGAAATTTGGCATTCCTAAATTCAAGTGTTAGTGGCGTATTCATCGATGGAATGGTTTGGGATAAGTATTGGGGTTTTGGTCCCCGGTCGGATGTCGAAAATAAGCAAGAAAAGCCCAAAATGCGCGAAATAAGGCAAACTGTGACCTTAGGGTCGCAATTCTTGCACCTGGGGACCATGGTCGCACTTTATGTACCGTAAAGGGTGTTTTCGGGAAGGTGCAACATCTATTTGCGACCGGGGAGTGGCATGGTCGCACTCCATGGTCGCACTTTGCGTGTTGAGGGTTAAAAACCCGAATTTCGGGGTTAAACTTCATTTGGTCATAACTCTCTCATTTCTCAGCCGATTTGGGCGATTCAATATGTCATGGTTTCGTCTTTGAAGCTCTTCAACATGGAAGCAATGATATCTAGAGGTTAATTGATGATTTTTGGAGCTCATAAGAGTGGAAGGTAAGATCACCTCTCCGAAATCTTAAACCTACGGTTTGGGGTTTTCATCAACAACTCTCATTCTCCCTTGGGTTCTCTTTTGTGTATATTTTGGAAGTTATGTAGGTGTTCTTGAAAGGATTACACCATGGATCTAGAGGTGTAGCTCAAGGATCTAAAGTCTTCACCGAATGGAACTCGGTATTGTGGTAAAACCTAGATTTAGCTTAAATGTAGCAAGGTGAGTTCAAGATAATTTGTGAAAACTTTGTACATGCCAAAAACGTCCATTTTGAAGTATTAACATGTTTTTACTTGTTATTTACCAAATGTGTGAGTATTTGAGTAAGTTTGCATATTTGTTATAAAAGGATTTATAAATCATGTAAGAGGCTTATACTTGAGTTTTAGACATTTTGACAAGTAAAGTATAAGTGTGGGTTGCTTGTGTGTATCATCTGTTAAATGAAAACCATTTGGTTGTATTTACATCTTTAAAGTATTGGATTTATAAATCGTTGGAAAATACATGTTATTGCATTATGGGTCCTTTTGTAAATAAATGAATGTGAGTTCATTCTTACCTTTCTAAAACTTTATACATGTCAAAATGATGTATTTTACCTTCTATTTGTTGTTTAAACAAGTATTCCTATACTTGGTGGATTTTGTTAAACTAGGTCAAAATGTGTCATTTAGATTTTCCGTTTGAAATGATAATATGAGTACAAGGAAAGGTTTTAAAACACTCTTATGAGTTTAATGTCAAGAAATATGACGTTTGGAACTAAATGTTATTTTGACCTAATTTTGGAAAGAAGGTTTTGGAACAAGGAAACTTATCATACACAAGTTTTGTATTGAGAAATGATTAGTACATCGGAATGGATGTATTAAAATTATCTTAGACTAGTGTAATGGATCCATAGGCACAATAGTCGGTTTTATATTGGGGATGGGGCAAGTGAAAGATCCTAATTTGGGGTTGAGCTTGCTCTGTTTGGGTATTGAGCAATAAATCCACGTTTAGGGTTGAGCTCTTTATCCGTAAGCCGAAGATTTCTATCCGGTCGAGCTTACTGAATTACTGATTTCTATGGATATGATTTGCGGGTCGCTCCCGTATGTTTCCCTCAATAGCGTATCTCTAAGGTGTAAATCGCGCGCAAAAGAAAGAATTTAATGGCGTTTCTTTTAGGTGTAAATCGCGGATAAAAGAAAGGATTTAAGGGGAAAACTTTATGGTCAAATGTTTATTTACTGCTTTCAAGAGTATTGGATTTGGTGTTATGTTAAATGAGTATTTCTATTTAAAGCTTTCATTTCAAATGTCGTTTTGGTCTAAAGCTTTTATTATGGAAATAAGGGATTTGGGGAAAGATGTTGCTTTTATAATGAAGTCGTCTCGTTTGAGGATTTTATTTCATCAAGCAAATCTTTTGGTTTCAAATCAATTAAGAATATGTTAAAAGCTCTTGAGTTCACTAGGCGTTAAGCGTAACCCTTTTTCTTTGTCGGCATGTGCATCAGGTTATCGTTGGGGTTGGTACTAGCGACACGTGTGGACTTGAGTGCTAGGGAGTAGCACGTTAAAGATCTAGCTTCCGTGACGTTTTTCGCATTCGGAGATAGCAACTCTTATTGGTTTAGTAACACCCAACCATATGTAGGTCTTGTATTAGACTTGATCTATTTGTTGTAGAAGTTTATTACTAATTGTGGTTTGAGGAAACTTAAACATTGATATATAGGAAATGATTTATCTTAAATATTGATGTAATATTAGAAATTTTAAATTAGTCGCTCTTTCCATATTTGAGGATGTTACAAGTTGGTATCAGAGCATAAGTTTGAGGGATTTAGGTATGGATTTTAGATGCCTAGACTCACACTAGCGTATTGTTAAGTGATCGAATGTGAGGTTTCACAATTAGGCACTTTAAGATAGGATATTTTGAGGTTAATAGATGCACTAGAATCGAGAATCATGCTGATGGTAACAAGGATCTGCATGTGAGGTAAATTTATATTATCATTCGGCCAGTGATAATATGAATTTATAGTTACGTGTGTGTGCTTGAGACGTGTTGTCGTGATGATCGATGGGGTAGTGAAGGAGTTCTTATTAAGTAACCGTTGAAAGAATTGGTGTTTGTAACATTGTCATTTCGGATGACAACTAAGCATGACAAATATGTTAAGATGATTGTTTTGGGATTGAAATTAATGGTTAATTATGAACCATAAGCTTGTTGAATCAACCTTAGTCCGAGAGAAAATTGTAAACCGATGGATTTAGTGTTGGATGAAAGTCTTAAGGTATGAAGCTCCCCAATGTTAGTCTTGTGGTAGACTTAGTGAGTATGGTTTTGAGACTTCGGGTCCCGACCGAATGCATGCATGACATTCATTTTAGAAAATAAATTGCAAAAATAGTTTTGAGATTTATAGCTCAAGAGAGTTTAAATTTGAAACTAACCTAAATTGTTTCGTTTGTTCCCGAGAAACGTACAAATGTCGTTTTTACGAATTTTGAGAAATTGTTTGGTGTACATGAGTTTTGGGTCAAGTTTGAAATGCATGAACTACTGTACCTCCTACGGTTGTTTACAAGTTTCATTGGAGTTTTGGGTGCGTAATGTTTATGTTTCAATTTATAAAATTTTGTGATTTTCCTTGAGTTCACCTTTTGTCGGTGTTGCGTTTAGGAGTTTATTAAGGGTTCTTTTTGCGTCATTTAGTTCGAGCATAAAGATTTCAATGTCGTCCAAATATAAAGTTCCCAACAGTATCATTTTAATTTTATGGGGACCATTTGTTGCATAGAGTTTGCATACATCCTAATTGTAACATCTTAAATTTATGTAGCCAACGTTTTAGAAAGGGGTAAACATTTTGTTAATTAGCTTTGAATTTGAAATCCAAATCAAATTGATTTCATGAAGTGACCAAGATGCATGCTACTATTGTTGAGAAACTTTACTTCGTGCCTTTTAGGGCTAAAAGAAGAAACCTTTGGAGAAATTGGCACAAACATTTTGCAACACTCTATTTTAGTGCATGAATTTCTCTTACATGCATGATATCAATAAATGCGTGTCAAAATTATATCGTTTCATTTTAAAAGTTTATTTATTGTATTCTCATTATTGTTGTCATTGGTGTAAATAATGACTACATAGCTTTTTAAATGGTCTAACTTAATGACGTTTGGTCATTTTTCACAGTTACCTGATTCTGGTAACAAATATTGATATGTGTGTAAGATGATTATAAAGATTTTATGTTTGTTAAATCTTTGATAAATTAACTTGGCATATTTGCTTAGTCATATACTTGTAAAAGCTTGAACTCATTAAGAAACCTTGGATGTAACGTCATGTTGTGGCGAGTATCGCATTTGTGGATCGATCAGTCTCTCTGAATTTAAGTAGCGATTGACATGGCTTGTAAATGGTTTTGAATTCTGGAATTCGGTTTGAATGACCGGTGTATTTAGGAACTTTTGGAGGTATTAGAGTTTGAGTCATTCTGAGTTATTTTATGTGGTGGTCTTCTTGTTTCATCCACCTTCGGGTCAAAATTTATGGGATTGATTGCTTCAAGGAGTTGTCTGGTTGGTGTTGGACTTCGTGTGTGATAAGGATGTTTCATCTTGGTGAGTTTTAGTAAATGAGGACGATTTGTTGGGTTGTCCATTGGGGAGTATAGTTTTGATGTTTCAGCGTGATTGGAAAGAATCACGGGATCAAGTACTAGAGTGTGGTAATTATGGGATTCGACTTCTCATATTAAGTGTCAGCTTTGAGATGACACTGTCGGCCGACGCATGCTTTTGGTAATGACCTTTTACAAACTTGGGTGTCAACATCTGCTCTTCTTGGGGTCTAGTATCATTGATGTATTTGGGGTACCTAATTTGAATTCCTGTAAGTGCTAAAAGCTTTACGCGGTGCACTTGAGGATAATAGATTATAGTGAATAGTGATGTCTGATAAGGATTAGTTGAGTTGCTAAGGAAGTTTGATAGTTCTTTGAGAATTGGCATGCGTGGTGTTATTCTAGTCTTTGGTTTGTGGTTGAGTAGATCTGGACCGAACTAGTGAATAGTGTTTCGTCATGGAAATGACGGTAAATCTTCCACGATAACGTCTATTGGAGAAGTTGGGTGTGGGTGTAAAGGTAGGCCGTGAGAGGAGGTTGTAAATTGTAATGAGACTTTGATTCAATTGTAGTTAGAGCATCTATGCGGTTCAGATCCATTTGGAACTTTTTATGCGGGATACCTTTACCACCCGGGTAAGGTCGACATGTTAGTGAGTAACCCGATTCAAAGGGTGTATGTATGGTTATAGTCGGATGAGCTTTTGTGAATCTATCAGAAGGTCAATGCAAGAGAGAATAGCAATTTGGATTGGTAGACGTTGTTAGAAAATATTTAAGAGTGAATTCACCTATGGGTAATAGTAACGGAACTGAGTAGTTGATGTCTTAAGGTACCTTGAGGTTATATGGATCAATTAAGGTTGGGAGGCAACCAAGACTCTACTATTGGAAATTGCTTCGACACTGTGCACGTCTAGTATGGGTGTAATCTTTTGAAAAAGGGTTCCAATCAGAGTTCGAGCTTGATGGAAATACTCCCACCGGAAGGGAGTCAATTGAGTTGTGAAAAGGCAATCGTTTGAGAGTTGCGCCTCTTATGGATAAAGAGTATTATAAGGAAATGAACGGATGATATCTGTAACACCCAGCCTTACCACGACACAATATTGTCCGCTTTGGCCTAAGCCGCACGGATTTGTTTCTGGCGACCTGGCGAGGACTTCCCAGGGGGTCACCCATCCTGGTACTACTCCCATCCAAGCACGCTTAACCACAGAGTTCCAAGAACCTGCCTTGCGTGTGGCCCCAAAACGCGTTGTGTTTAGGAAGGCCAAGGTTTACTTATGAACCCAGCATCACTCCTGTCCACGGCCGATATGGGATCTGCCTAAGGTGTTACAAACACCCCCCCTTAGGGACTCATCTTCCTCGATGAGGTTTGCCCCACATCCGAACGGCACAGGAGCGGCTCTGATACCAACTTGTAACACCCTAAAATTTAGAGCAAAATTAAACCAAATGAAATGCGGAATAAATATAAAAATCACCCAGTAAGTGGGGAATGAGTATGGGAGTTTACAACACAAAACGGATACTAAAACAATAACCTATTAATCTACATAAACAGGAACATAGATTATGTTCGGGTGTTGCTAATATCTCCAAAATTTCAATTCTAATATCTCCAATAATTACATTCTAAAGTGCCTTTCTCAAAAAGAGTGCCTTCACCGACACTTCACTCCGCTCCACTCTAAAGAGCCCCATCAAACCCGATCACCTGCTAAACAACATTTAAAATCAAGTGTTAGGCTTACGCCTAGTGAGAACAAACAGTTAAATGGATAAGGCAATAAAATATTTTAAAATAAAGGTGATGTATACTTTATCCCATTTAACTTAACTTGAAAGCTTAATCTTGGTGAGCAAGGATCTTTTAAAACAATCGGGGGAGACCCGATATTACCATTAGTTGTGACGGAACTCCAAGTTGGCCACAAACCAATGTTATAGAGCGGCACATAAAGGTCTGGTAGCCATTGACATCAACCACAATACAGTCTTTAGTCATTTGTACACATAAGCTCGAGCCTCAAGAATTGCACGCTAACCACAATGCATATTCCGAGAGAGTGAAAGGATAGATTGGAAATTACACAATTTATGGCAATGCCTATTTCCAATTAAAAGTGGGTTCATTCTATCCTTCACGACATTACATACCGACTCTTATGCCTATGGGTCCATATCATACTAGTCTAATAATCAACTACATCAAACGTGATGTATTGATAGTGTTCCAAACACTGAAAACCTTTATATAAATGATTTCCTTGAAAAGCAAGTTTTACCAAAAATTAGGTCAAACTATTTTAGTTCCAAAATCAGATATTTTCTTATCAAGAGACATTTACAAGTAATATGATACCATCTAAAATGCCCATTTTAAATCCAAGATCAAAATCCCCAAATTTCTCATTTTGACCTAAAACCTCCAAACTTAACCAAACACATAAATACTTGAGTTTATAACCTAGAAAGAGTAAATACGAACATTTATGACAAGTATTATGGTTGTAAAAGGTTGGATTTGAACTCACAAAGCTAGGGTTAGGAAAACCCTAGAAATCTCCCTAAGAGGATGAAGATGGTGAAGGACACGAATCCTTGAAACTCTAGCCTTAAATCTTCAAGCTTGAGGTGCAATAAATGATTTGGAATGAGTAGGTTTAAGGAGTTAAGACCCTCCAAAATGGTCTTGAGAGAGAAGAAGAAGAGAAAATAAGTTTGGGTGAGAAATGAGTGTGAAAGACAAGAAAAAACGGAGGTTTTAATGTAGATCAGGAGCTGGACGCAGTTGTCCCGCCAGTTATAAATGGCTCGGACCAGAACAGAGGCTAACGCCACTTGTGGCGTGGGTTAGTTTTTGTAACTGGCGCCGTAATTGGCCCCAGCCAAACAGAGGCTAATGCCACTTAGTGGCGTGGTTTAGTTTTTGTAACTGGCGTCGTAACTGACCCCAACCAAACAGAGGCTAATGCCACTTAGTGGCGTGGGTTAGCTTTTCGTAACTGGCGCCGTAACTGGCACGAGCCATTTAAGTCAACCCGAAACTCACAAACTTGATTTCCGACGCATAGCTTCGATCTTTTTCATTATCCAACCCATAACACTTTTAAAACACGTCTTTTCTAGAATATTTTTATTCATCAAAAATTTCCGGGTGTTACAATATCAATATTAGAGGAATTCTCGTAGATGTTTATTTAGTTTATAAGGGAGTTGGAGATATGAAAATCCAAGCGGTTCGTTGGGTGTAGTTTTAAGTTTTGAATCGGTGTCGATTTCGAGGACAAAATCATTCTAAGGTTGGGAGGATTGTAACACCCGAAAATTCGGCGTTCCTAAGTTCAAGTGTTAGTGGCCTATTCATCAGTTGAATGATTTGGGATAAGTATTGGGGTTTTGGTCCCCGGTCAGATGTCGAAAATAAGCAAGAAAAGCCCAAAATGTGTGGAATATGGCAAACTACGACCTTAGGGTCGCAATTCTTGCACCTGGGGACCATGGTCGCACTTTACGTACTGTAAGGGGTGTTTTCGGGAAGCTGCGACCTCCATTTGCAGCCTGGGAGTGGCATGGTCGCACTCCATGGTCGCACTTCGCGTGCTGAGGGTTAAAAAGCCGGATTTCGGGGTTAAACTTCATTTGGTCATAACTCTCTTATTTCTCAGCCGATTTGGGCGATTCAAAGTGCCATCGTTTCGTCTTTGGAAGCTCTTCAACATGGAATCAATGATATCTAGAGGTTACTTGATGATTTTGGAGCTCATAGGAGTGGAAGGTAAGATCACCTCTCCAAAATCTTAAACCTAGGGTTTGGGTTTTTCACCAACAACTCTCATTCTCCCTTGGGTTATCTTTTGTGTATATTTTGGAAATTATGTAGGTGTTCTTGAAAGGATTACACCATGGATATAGAGGTGTAGCTCAAGGATCTAAAGTCTTCACCGAATGGAACTCGGTATTGTGGTAAAACCTAGATTTAGCTTAAATCTAGCAAGGTGAGTTCAAGATAATTTGTGAAAACTTTGTACTTGCCAAAAACATCCATTTTGAAGTATTAACATGTTTTACTTGTTATTTATCAAATGTGTGAGTACTTGATAAGTATGCATATTTGGTATAAAAGGATTTATAAATCATGTAAGAGGCTTATACTTGAGTTTTAGACATTTTGACAAGTAAAGTATAAGTGTGGGTTGTTTGGGTGCATCATCTGTTGAATGAAAACCATTTGGTTGTATTTACATCTTTAAAGTGTTGGATTTATAAATCGTTGGAAAATACATGTTATTTCATTATGGGTCTTTTTGTAAATACATAAATGTGAGTTCATTCTTACCTTTCTAAAACTTTATACATGTCAAAATGATGTATTTTACCTTCTATATGTTGTTTAAACAAGTATTTCTATACTTGGTGCATTTTGGTAAACTTATTCAAAAGGTGTCATTTAGGGTTTCCCTTTGAAATGATAATATGAGTATAAGGAAAGGTTTTAAAACACTCTTATGAGTTTAATGTCAAGAAATATGACGTTTGGAACTAAATGTTATTTTGACCAAATTTTGGAAACAATGTTTTGGAACAAGGAAACTTATCATACACAAGTTTTGTACTGAGAAATGATTTGTACATCGGAATGGATGTATTAAAATTATCTTAGACTAGTGTAATGGATCCATAGGCACAATAGTCGGTTTTATATTGGGGATGGGGCAAGTGAAAGATCCTAATTTGGGGTTGAGCTTGCTCTGTTTGGGTATTGAGCAATAAATCCACGTTTAGGGTTGAGCTCTTTATCCGTAAGCCGAAGATTTCTATCCGGTCGAGCTTACTGAATTACTGATTTCTATCGATACGATTTGCGAATCGCTCCCATATGTTTCCCTCAATTGCGTATCTCTAAGGTGTAAATCGCGTGCAAAAGAAAGAATTTAATGGCGTTTCTTTTAGGTGCAAAAGAAAGAATTTAATGGCGTTTCTTTAAGGGGAAAACTTTATGGTCAAATGTTTATTTACCGTTTTCAAGAGTATTGGATTTGGTGTTATGTTAAATGAGTATTTCAATTTAAATCTTTCATTTCAAGTGTCGTTTTGGTCTAAAGCTTTTATTATGGAAATAAGGAATTTGGGGAAAGATGTTGCTTTTATAATGAAGTCGTCTCGTTTGAGGATTTTATTTCATCAAGCAAATCTTTTGGTTTCAAATCAATTTAGAATATGTTAAAAGCTCTTGATTTATCTTAAATATTGAATATGTAGAGGTTTATTACTAATTGTGGTTTGAGGAAACTTAAACATTGATATATAGGAAATGATTTATCTTAAATATTGATGTAATATTAGAAATTTTAAATTAGTCGCTCTTTCCAGATTTGGGGGTGTTACGAAACATGATCATTGTTATCTAACTTGTACGTCATTGTAGTGGTATCAACTGAATAGTCGATATCACATTTCAAGCATTCATAAGTAAGCAACCTCGAATGCGTAATTTTGGATGGCACCAGGACCATGTGCACCGGTTAATCAGAAACATATTCCCAGCGGAGATGGTGGCTCAACAAGCTGGAATCTTCAAAACGACCCAAAACAATGTCGTTTTGGGTTAACTTCTCCATAATGGCGGAGATGGTTGGGTCAAATTCCGCAATATACCCCAAAACGACATTGTTTTGGGACCTCCGTAAGTATGACGGATGTCTTGACATTTTTGCAATATCGAGAGATAGATGGTCATTTGAGTCAAGTCAACAAGCTGATTGGTCTTTTGGGTCAAATTTTCTATAAATAATAGAAAAGCAAATATGTATTTATTCATAATTCATATTAATTAAAATATAATATAAATAAATAAAACTGAAAAAAAAGAATTAACTAAAATATTATACAAATATAGTAAAATTGGCCCAGATGACCAATCCACAAAAACCATTGTCATAAGTAACCATCTCTCTCCTCTTTTGACCAAAGTAGCCAAACCTCCGCTGAAAACCATTTCAAACCTCTGGTAAATTAACGGAGATACCAAAACGACGTCGTTTTGGGTGTATTTAACGGAGGTTTGCATGAAACCTCCGCTAAATTAGCAGAGGTTGCCAAAACGACGTCGTTTTGGGCGTCCTTTCCTTTCCAGCCGAATGTATTTAAACCTCCGCTAAATACGTCCCAAACCTCCGCTAAATACAGCTAATTACCTTTAAACCTCCGCTAAATTCACTTACACCTCCGTTAAATTACCTTAAACTTCCGTTAAATTACCTTAACCTCCCCTAAATACATAGAAAAATCCGCTAAATACGATGACGTTTTGGACACTTGGCAATACAAGAGAAACCCTAAACTCAAAACCCTATACTTATTTAGTCCGCCTCCATCCTTCAATCTCATCTCTGTCAAGTTTCGTTATTTGACGCACGTTTTATAGACATTTGAGGACCACCACGTGTTTGTGACAGCGAGGAATTACACACGTTTACGAAATGATTAGTTTATGTTAATGTTTACAATTTATATGTATATATATATATATATATTTTCAAGTAAGAGGACCACCACGTATTTGAGGACCACCACTTAATATTATGTTTGTCCATTCGTGTGTTTTCATGTAATTATATATTTTTTAGAACATGTGGTACAACATTTTTCAACAAAGAAAATTTATTTGTTTTTTGTTTTTTAGGAGAATGCTATACAGGTGGTTGTATTTGTTTTTTAGGAGTATGTTTTTTGTATGTTATATAGATGGTTTTGTTGTATCTAACTTGTTGTATGTTTTGGTTGGATTTTATTAGTGGTAAATTTTTAGTTATATAAACATTTACGTTTTAAATTATATAAAAATTTCCATTATTTAATGATTGAAAAATAATGACATTTACGTTTAAAATTATATAAAAATTGTCATTATATAAAAATTGAAAACAATGACATTTACGTTTAAAATTAATTTATATAAAAATAAAAATTATATAAAAATAAAAATTATATAAAAATTGAAAACAATGACATTTACGTTTAAAATTAATTATATAAAAATAAAATTATATAAAAATTGAAAACAATGACATTTACGTTTAAAATTATATAAAAATTGAAAACAATGACATTTACGTTTACTTCAAAGTCCAGGTACTAAAACTGTCAAAACAGAAAGTTAAAGAAACTAACTTGTCTAACCGAAAGGACTAACTTTGTAAAGAAACTTAACAAAAAGTTAACCCTAACAGACTTAACAAAACTAACGAAAAAAGGACTAAAATTGTAATAAACCTTAACGGAACTAACGGAAAGTACTAATTATAATACAATTTATAAATTAAGTTACAAATCAAAATGTACTAATTAGATTTTTAATAATATTTATGCAGGCCGAGGACGATAGTGTAGTTTCGATTACTGGGAAGGCAAAGGTATCCCTGATGAAGGAGATTAAGGAGAAGTTAACCGATAATAGGGCGATCATATTCAATGATACGTGTTTTGGTCCATGGTTGGATCTATCTGACACTACTGCGGATCCTGTGTTACTCTATACATTTTTTCAGAATCAGGTCTTCCCCGATGGTGCAAGTGAGGAAGAGATGTATTTCCAGATCGGACCGCATCGGCTTCATTTTGGTCGGGAGGAGTTCTGTTTGGTGACGGGGCTTCGTTTTGGAAGGACTGCGAGGGAACCTTCGTTTAGGGATGGTTTCGTTTGTAGGATTTTTGGTGATGATAAGCCTAAGTTGGACAAGGTGTGGGTTGTTTTTAATGATATTCGAGAGAATGACGGTATGAATGACAACGATGTCGTGCGGGTGTGTTTGATGCTGGTGGTTGATATGTTCTTTCCTGGCCACCAGAAGAATATGAAAGTTTCTAAATATGTGTTGATGGCGATAGAAAACTTGGAATTTTGGAACAGTTATTCATGGGGGTCTGTTATTTGAAAGTTTACAATCAATCAGATGTATAATTGTTTAAATAAAGGAGGACGAACATCGACAAATAAAAAATTGACAATCATGGAGTTCTTATTTGCTTTGAAGGTTAGTTAAATTTTTGTCATTTAAATATTTATACATTTTACATGTATTTCATATTTAATTATTATTGACATTTTAATTCACAGATATGAATTGTAGAAGCGTTTCCATATTGCAACGCATACTTCATTAAAAAGAATAATGTGTACCCGAGGACAGTTCGTTGGACCCGGGTGCAAAAAATGATAAAACTTAGCCACGTCATGAAGATTATTGATGTTTCGATGATATGTTTTTTTAAATATCCTTGAAAAAGATTAACTTTGTTAACTTTTTCTTATTGTAACACCATTTTTTTTTAAATATACTAGGAGGATATGCAACCACTCTACAATCTCCAACCAGAGCCTATGGAGGTGTCAGCACAGTGGTATGTCGATAACCTAAGTTATTTTAGGGCAGGTACGGACGTCCACGTTGAAGACGCCGTGGATGAGGACAACGATCATCATCGTAGCACCAGCCAGGGATCCTATCACGAGGGTTATCAACATCCTCAGTCGGACCCTCATTCCCAGTATCTGGTGAGGCTGGCCAATTTTGAGCGTGTTCAACAAGTTCATCAAACATCATGGGATGCGTTGACACCCTACCTGCCTGTTGTTCGTGGTATTTCAGAGCTTGAGCGTGTTCAGAAAACTCATCAAACATCCTTGGATGGTCTTCGAGACTGGAGGCTGTCGGTTGAGGAGCGTTTCACGTCATATGATGATCGTTTTCAGACACAGGCAAGTACTTTTAATAATACATTATTTGAGTATTTATATTTAATTTACAAACTTAAAAAACAATATATACAAATTGGTTAACTATTTTTATTCGTACGTAGATGCCAACATACGACGCACCACAACCACCACAACCACCACTCAGGGAAACCAGCTTCCTTGATTTTCTGGCTTCGGAGGACAAGCCTTCAAGCTCCCTTGGGGTACCCTTTTCCATGCCACAGTACTCCCATACGGTAACTTATACAACCTATTTTAAGCAATTCATTTACGTTATTCTTATGAAACTCTATATATTGACAATATATCTCGATTACGTTATGCAACGGTTCATCCCTCTAGCTCATCCACGCCGCATGGCATGCCTTTCATGTCTTGTTTGGATGGTATGGTTGGCCCATTCATGCCACATGACATGCCTTTCATCTCTGGTTCAGACATGTTTCAGACTCCGGCTCAGATTCGACCTCCTCCGGAGATAGAGGTCAGGCCACACCGCGAAGTTGGCGGGGGCCGATTTGTACAGGACCCTTATACAACACTACCGCCTACCACTACTCCTGCCGCTAGAGTTAAAGGCAATGCTAGAGGTGCATCGAGAGTTAGAGGCAATGCCAGAGGTAGAGGTCGAACCCAATTGCAGACGCAAGTTTCCTTCTTCAGACCAGTATTGAGCCGGAAGTCCTTAGAGTATACAGGTCGGAAGGGTTGCCACAAACATGCAAGATTTCGTTGTTACTGATGGAACTCACTCCGCAATGGTGGGGTGCATTACTGGGAGATGATGGAGAAGGGTTGTACTTAAGCTCGGTTAGTTTTATAGTTTTAATTATAAATTTGGTTGTAATACGTAGTTCATGTCTAATATTTTCTATTTTATTAATAGCATGTAGATGCGTGGCCGAAAATGGTGCAGTTAGGTCGAAATGAACGTAGTAGATGGACGATTATGTCTGCCGACTTCTTTGAGAACTTGTGCGACAATGCCGGTTCAGCCATTCCACAAGCTGACGGTAGAATGACAGAACAGGGATGGCCAGCATGGGCGAAAATTCATTCGATATATTGAAACTAAAATAATATATATTTATTTATTAATAGTCATCAATTAAATTCACAAATTTTGAGAGCTAACGTTTTTTTATTCCATGTCATAATGCCAATATGTCTCCTGAAAAAACATTGAGTGGTCTGGGAGTTGAACTTAGATGAAATGAAACTCACAATATACGACTCCTACATATCCGAGACCTATAAAAGGGCATTGAAAAAATGGCTGAGAGCTTTTGGGGTTCGTCTTGAAGAGTTTTTAATGTGGATTGGTGAAACAAGCCGAGCTGAGCGTGTGGGGTCCGTCTCATATGTCAAGGCGAATAACGTACCACAAAACGGATTTCTCGACGATTCTGGTCCTTTGGCATGTCAAATGATCTCGTTGTTGGGGAATGACCATATCCCATCCCATGATACAATGACTCAAACGGAAAGACAAACGCGTTACCAAATGGCTTATATATTTTGGGATATGCGTGTTTAGGACATTTGTAATTTTGTCTGAACTTTATGGATTTTTTATTTTGTATTATGCCATATGAATTTTAAAACAAATATTTGTAATTTTGTTTGAACTCTAGGGTTTTCAAAACACGAGACAAAGTCTCCAAGCAGGAGTTATCCCCAAAGTCCGATAAGGGAACTTATGTGTCTTAGGCATATGGAAATTCATTTCGGTGACCGTGTGAGCTCTGATGAAAATCACACGGTGACCCAAATAAATTTCCATATGACTATGATACATGAAGTTTTCTCCTCGAACTTTGGTGATAACTCTTGCTTGGAGAGCTCTGTCTCGTGTGTAGAAAACCCTAGCATATGACAATATTTGTTTTAAAATCCATATGACAATCTTCATGTTCACTTCATATTTAAAAATCATATAAATTTATAAAAAGTATGTTATAATTTATATGAAGTTTATACAAAATTATAAAACATGCAAATTATATAATTATAGAAGCATTAAATTACAAAAAAAAATTATGTTGAATATACACTCCTGACTGAAATAATGACGAATCTTGTAGGCCTTTTCAGAATTTTCAGACGAATCTTGTAGGCTTTTTCATGCTTTTGCAGACGAATCTTGTAGACTTTTTCAGGCGAATCTTTTGACCAAATTCACACCCGTGAATTCAAATGGACTTCTCACGACTATAAGTAGGTGCTATGATGAAGTAGTAATTCACATCTTGCTAACTAGCATTTCCTACCTTCTACATTTCCTACCTACAAAGATGCCTTTTGAAATACAACGCTTTTGGAGACTTAAAAGTACATCTGAACAGCTGCCGCAATGGATAGAAGACCTCGGGTGTTAGTAAATCTTTTTAATGTCCATAACTAAATTGTCTCGATTTAATTTTCTAACTTTTTTTACGTTGACGAATTTTTCAATAGATGACGGTCCTCTCATATTTATTATGAAGGTCCATCATAACGGAAGTTTCACACCACCCCCCGGTAGGTCGTATGTGAACGACATGGAAATATTTGTTGACCTAGTAGATGGGTCAGTGTATTTGTCTGGAACACATGCATCAATTAATGGCTCAACTTGGTTATGACGAACACGAACGAGCTGGAATGAAAATGTATTTCAAACCACTAGAAGCAGACTTGGACACTGGATTGAAAGAACTCGTGGATGACCACTCTGTTTGGGATATAACTAACTATTTTCAGTGTGAATCTACCCCGCTTGAAGTGTACCTGGAAAGGGATGGTTCACGCATAACCTCGGGTGAAGCGGAAAGGAGTTTAACAACTTGCTGATGATTGATGTATGTTATTGGAATTTATGTTTCTCTTCACGTGTGTTTCCAATAATTGTTTTTTATGTTCATGTTCAATTGTTGGAACCCAAATCCCTTTCTAAATAGTTAATTGAGAGAGATTAAGGTTTATGACTTTATTTACATTATAATCGTAAGAGAACAAAATAAATCAAACCGTTTATTATAAAGCAAAGTTCAACATGAAAATCCAAAATACGAAACCAACGTACGTTAACACCATTTAAGGGTTGAGTGCGTTACATTGCTCGATCCAACTATGTTTCTCATTTACCTGCGCTTGAAGCACGACGAAGTCTCGTAAAATCTTGTCGACTTCTAGGTTGTCGTGGTTAACTCGATGTTTCTTATATTTGATTTCCCTCTTCAACTTATTTATGTCGCACTATCCCTTCTATCCATTGCAGTAGTTTTTCCTTCTTGCTCAGCAATTTTTTCCACTTCTCGGAAATTTCTTCGATCTCAACTTCTGCTTTTTGTACCGATCGTTTCATCGGCATTATCTGTGAAGAGGGGGTAGGAGGGGTTCGAAGATGATGCGTTGCTAGCCATGTGAGAAAAGTAACAAAAAACTATGAGAGTAAACTAAAGAAGTTATTGGTGCATCTGTATCAGAAGGTGGTCTTCTTATATAAAAAATCTCAATGCTTTTTAGGCGAATCTATCAGCCTTTTTATCAGGCGAATCGGTCGTCTTTTTCAGAATTTTTCAGGAGAATCTGTCAGCCTTTTTCAGGCGAATCTGTCAGTTCAGGCGAATCTGTCAGCCTTTTTCCAGCAAATCTTGAAGCTTTTATCAGGCGAATATTGCAGGCTTTATCAATCGTCTTTTTCAGACTTTTTCAGGCGAATCTGTCAGCCTTTTTCCAGTGAATCTTGAAGCTTTTATCAGGCGAATATTGACCAAATCAACATTCGAAATTACCAGTTTAACCTTTTCACAACTATAAATAGGTGATATGTAGTGTAGTAGTAACACACAACTTGCTATCAATAATTTCCTACCTTTTAATACATTTGGAAAACACCATGTCTGCAAACAACCGATCTGGCAAGAAGAAAACAGCAAACAAGGCTGGAAGTTCTCGCTCAGCAATGAAACAACCATTACCATTGAATGATGAAAGGTGCAGGCGTAGCTGGAAATTGTCATCAACGGAAGAGGAGTGGGCAAATTTTTGAAGAACTAACGTCGCCCATCTAATAACCGAAGAGGAGCGCGTTGATTGGGAAGATGCATGTTTTGACTAAATGCAAACACCTCCATACAATCCACCACCAATATATGCAGACAGGTTTGCTAACCCTGACCCGAACCCTCTAGCGTCTCAACTCATGCCGACAAAACTGAAGGCCGCCATTATGGAGGCGGACGAGGAGATCACAATGCTTGGGGTGAAATGGAACAACAACAGGGCTCTACAATGTGAAAAGGAGACAAATATTATGGAAAATAAATTTCAACTTGCAGCCTTGGAGCAACAAATCAGTCAAGAAGAGAATGAGGTCAGAGCGATCAAAGAAAAATACGACGTTCTGGAGGACAAGATCAACGAAAAGGCTAAGTGGATCATCCAATGCCAGAATATATGTCCTTACTAAATTTCTCGGTGTTTTTTGTTTGTTTAATTGCATGTACTACTACCATTTCCATGTTCTTTATTCTCGGTGTTGTTTTTTTGTTTTAAGTGCATGCACTACTACCATTTCCATGTTCTTCAAGTCGCGTTCTTAATAAATACATGGTTTAATGTAACATAACGACTGCATCAATCTTCATTTTCATTTTATTTTACACAAAAAAAACTTAACCAACACCTTAGAATACATAAAACAATAAGTGAACAAACTTAAAAGGTTACAAACATGGTTTAATACTCATTGAGATCATCGTTGAGACCAAAAGTATAATGTCCATGACTTCCATAATTATCCGGGGTCGATAGTTGTTGGGTTTGTCGACTTCCTGATGCTCCTTGACTACCCACATTTGCCCATGCACGATTTGTACATGTTCTCTTAGTATGCCCGGTTTGACCACACTTACTACATTTCTTCCGGATGGGATCCTCACCACGAGAAGCAATACGAGCATGGTTACTAGGTCTTCCGGCAGGTCTCTTAATTAGGGGTGGACGAGCTATCATAAGTGGTTGCTCTGGAACAACCCATGTTTCTTCAGTGCCAAGCGGATAAATGAAGGGTGCGTACGTTGCTCGAAAATTACTCGTGCTATAGAAATGCAATGCCAAATTGCTGTAGTCTGCGGATTGCAGACTTGTAGCAACAACGATTGCATGGCCGTAAGGTAAGCCAAAATTTTTCCATTTCAAACACGTGCAAGTACCTCCATGGTAATTACACGTTTCGTTTCTACAATAATCACGCACTTCATAGCAACCCTGACCAATTTCATGTACCGTCCACGATGCAGCTTTGTAGACTCTCTTATAAATTTTGTTCTCGGCCCACGGGGTTAGAGCATTGGTCATCGTCTCTAAAAAACATATTTATTTCGATAGTATCGATTGCATTAAAAGTAGTAGTAGTACATAAAATAATTAAATTTAAACGTTTTTTAACCTCTTTTAGTACGACGTTTATAATACCACTCTTCTTGGAAGTCTCGAAAGTACTCGAAAATGGCACAAATTGGCATCTTTCGAGCATAACGGCACAGTGCATTGATCGACTCGACACTATTGGAAGTCATTATGTTGTAGCGTTCTCCTTTGAAATGCGCCCTTGTCCATTTCTCTGGATCAAGCCGGTCCAACACTGTACATCCTTAGGGTAAAGCTGCTCATAGAGCTAACATATGAATTTCGAAATTCTCAAACGTATACGCTTGGCAAGTCTTCCAATATAGATTCTTCCTATACTTAATCACAGGGTCTTTGGTTTTTACGTTCATCTCCAGGTGGCGACAACATAACGCATGATGTGCCCTTGGGAACACGGTGGTAATTCCTTGGTTTATTGCAGCATGCCTATTTGATATGAAAACCAAATCAGATAGTTCTCCAATACATTTCTTCAACATGAACAAAAACCAAGTCCACCCCTCTCCATTCTCGGATGTACCCACTCCGAAAGCGACCGGCACGATTTGGTTATTTGCGTCCATAGCAACCGCTAAGTACATTGTTCCCAAATAAAGCCCCTTCAAATGAGCACCATCAATTATAAGAACACGACGTAAATGCAATACAAACGTCTCAATTTGGAAATTAAGTGGTTCACATGTTAGAAAATTAAACTACATAGTTGTGCAAAATTATATTCAAAATGTCAAAATTATACTTACCGCACAACCAAGAGCAGCGAAACACATCTCAGACTGTCCATGACTATCTGTCTTAATCCTTGTCACCGTACGAGGATTACGGAGCTCTAAATTATAGAAAAACTTAGGTAGTCGGGTAAACAAATCGGCCGGGTCACCCTGCACCACCAGATTTGCATAAGCTTTCGCTCGATATGCTTGCCAGATTGAAATATTAATATTATACTGATGTTTTATATCGCTTATGATGTCTTTTGCACGGAGTATCTTGCCACTATCCTGCACTTTAGGTAAATTTAAATTACCCAACACCATTGCGGTTGCTTGACGGTGCCTGTGATGCAACTGCGTCTTTGAGCAGGTGTGCACGTCATCCACCTTTAGTACATGAAACATCTCCGTGGAACCGACATTTGTTGCCGTCATACGCCATTTACAACTTCCAACATAACATTTCGCCTCAAACTTGGTTTTGGAAGATTTATGCACTTTATATTCGAAACCTTCATCAATAAACTTCTTTGAAAGAGCCAATTTCATTTCATCTTTCGTTTTAAATAACATCCCCACTTTAACTCTTTCGCTGCAAATATAAGGTGTAGATAAGCTGGGTGTGAGGACGGTCTCCGGTGTTGGAAGGAGAGGAGGCATATCAAAATAATCATTACTCCCTTCAACTAACTTTTTTGATTTCCTTTTTGTTGTTGGTTCTTCATCACTCTCACTCTCATATCAGTTATACCCAGGTAGAAAACATATGAATCGGGGTCCAATTCTCCTTCTTCTTCTCCTCCTTCTCCTCCTCCTCCTCCTCCTCCTCCTCCTCCTCCTCCTCCTCCTCCTTCTCCTTCTGCTGCTTCTTCTTCTTCTTCTTCTTCTTCTTCTTCTTCTTCTCCTCCTCCTCCTTCTTCTTCTTCTCCTTCTCCTTCTTCTTCTCCTTGTTCTTCTCCCCCTCCTCCTTCTTCTTCGTCATTACCATGATACGGTACATCATAGACATAAATTGTTGGCGCTTTATTTAAACCAACAGCCCATTCAAGGAAACCCGCAACATGATCATCGTTTTCCAAACGATAAATATGATCGTCGTTATTTAACTTGTACGCAATTATTCATACCAACTGAATTGACAACATTACATTTATGGCATGCATACTCAAGCAACTCCGAAAGCGTAAATCTGGATAACACCTTGACCGGGTGCAACGGTTAATCAGTAACATACTCTCACGTTTGATTAATTTGTTGCCACGAACCCCCACCAGAAATACGCAACTTAATTTTATAACTTGAAGAATTAATGATGTAAATCAAAGAAACAAGAAAATGAAAGACTGAAGAAAATGAAAAATTGAAGAAAATGTTTGTCTACAATTGAATCAGAAGGTGGTTCTTAATTGAATGAGAATGTGGCTCTTATAGATAGAAAAATTCAAATTCTTTTATGATTATTAAAAAAATTGGAATTTTTTTTTTTGATAAAACATTTAATGATTGACATTTCCTTTCATATCAGTAGGTGGAGTACAAACAAAATAATATGATAAAAGTTATTGAATTTGCAGACTTTGTACATCTTTGATTCTTTTTCAGCAATTCATATCAGTACTTTGTTGAAAAATACAGTGTTATTACTATTTATATCAGCACTTTTGTACAAAAAATAGGTAAAAAGTCTGATAAATTATGGTGGACGTGAAACCTTTATCAAATAAGAATTTAGGGTTTTGAATTAAGGTTTCTCTCGTATTGCCAAGTTTCCAAACCGACAGCGGATTTTCCTATATTTAGCGGAGGTTTAAAGGTATTTAGCGGAGTTTGGTGTATTTAGCGGTGGTTTAAATACATTCGGCTGGAAAGGAAAGGACGCCTAAAACGACGTTGTTTTGGCAACCTCCGCTAATTTAGCGGAGGTTTCATGCAAACCTCCGTTAAATACACCAAAAAATGACGTCGTTTTGGTATCTCCGTTAATTTAGCGGAGGTTTGAAATGGTTTTCAGCGGAGGTTTGGCTATTTTGGTCAAAAGAGGAGAGAGATGGTTACTGATAACAATAGTTTTTGTGGATTGGTCATCTGAGCCAATTTCTCACAAATATATTAATTAAAATATAATGCAAATATATTTAAATAAGGGAAATTATCTGAAATAGCCATTTTATACTGTATAATATAACAAAATAGCAGGTTTCAAAAAAAATGCTAAAATGACCATTTTCATTGCCCCTGGAGGCGATCAGGCTCAAAGCTCGAGAAACATAAATACACATGTCATGTATCCTTTTCTCATTGGCTCTTTTTTGAATTTTAATTTAAAATTATAATTTTGACCCCTAGAGTTATATAATTAGTTACTTTACATCCTTTTCTTTTTAATCTTTCATTTTACACCCTTATCACTTTAACGTATATAATCGTATACCAATTAAAAATCGTCTAAAAAATACGTTTTTATTTTAACAACATACACCATTATAATCGTCTCGTCGATATCTCTGAAATGAGCCCAATATTGAATATTTTTTGATTTAATTATATTATTATATATTATAATCATATATTAACTTTATATTATTAACAATTACATAAATATTAAGAATATTAAGAATACATATTTTTATTTTTTAATCTATACAATGACAATGGTCATTTTAGCATTTTTTTTTAAACTTAGCTATTTTGTTATATTATACAGTATAAAATGGCTATTTCAGATCATTTCTTTTTAAATAAATAAAAAAGACAAAAAATAAAAACAACAAAAAGACAAAAATTAAAAAAAAAAAAAAACACAAATTAAAAACAACAAAAAGACAAAAAAGACAAAAAGATAAAATAGACAAAAAAACAAAATAGATAAAAAAACAAAAAAATCAAAATAGACAAAAAAACAAAAAAACAAAAAAAACAAAAAAACAAAAAAACAAAAAAAATAAAATAAAATTAATGGGGGTGCTAATGACACCCTTAAAATACTTATGGCACCCCTAAGACTACCTGCATCAGCGATCTCATTTTTGAGATTGTCAATAAGACAAAAAAAAATATATTAAAAAAAATCAAAAATCAATTGTAACGAACGATCTCATCATTCGGTGAATATGAGATTGTTTATATAATATTAATATATGTGACAAGTGACACAATTCGATTGGCCATTTAGATTTTATTAGGATAAGATTTATCTAATTAAAAATAAGACTTTTATAAAATAAATAAAATTAAAAAAAATATATCAAAATTCATGGTTTTCAATTCCCTACAAATAGAGACCAATGTTGATGCATTTTCATCTCACCAATTTTTCTCTCTATTTCAATTCCCTACAAATAGGTTATTTATGTATTTCAAATATGTAATTTCGTACTTATTTTATATGTTGTTTAATCTAATTTCAGTTGTATGGTAAGTTTTTTATAATTAAAATTATGTTTCAGAATAGGTAATTGTTCATTCATCTTATCTATTTACATATTTATAATTAAAAATAATAATTATGTGTATAAAAAATAAAAAATATAATTTTATAAAATAATATAATAAGTGAGATTGGATTGTAAAAGATTGTGGTTGGAGTGTGAAAATTTTGAGATTGGATTGGAGTTGAATATTATGAGGTAGATGAGAGAGAAAGTAATATTTTAATTTGAGATTGGATTGGTTGAGATTGTGAATGTGGATAGTCTAAGTAAACATTTGTCTTGGAAATTAAAACCCCAATGATTAATAGATAATATAATATGGGGTGGGCTAATGGCACCCAAAATTGTCATGATTGTGTTTTTTTTTTGTTTTTTTTGTTTTTTTTGTTTTTTTGTCTTTTAGTTGTCTTTTTGTCTTTTAGTTGTCTTTTTTTTTCTATTTTTGTTATTTGTTATTTGTAATTTATTTTAATTAATAAAAATTATAAATACATATAAATTAAGAATCTAATATATATATATATATGTATGTATGTATAAAAAATAAAACATAAAAACGAAGATTTGACAAATAAATAACACATAAGTAATTTATATTAAAATTTTCAGTTATTCTAAAATAACATTATCCGTAGTAGCACCAACACGTAAAAGTTGTTCATACTTATTTATTCGACCTAAATACGGTGTAGCCCATGCAGCAGCACACGGATAACAACAATGCCTAAAATGTTGTGTAATTCTAGGGATCGGGTATCCTTCTGCCAAGTCTAGTTTAAAGTAATGGTTACCATTAACGTACCCAATTGCAAAAATAACATGTTGATCCCATGGTGGCGGAGTAGACCTAAGCGGTAAGTATGTTGAACAACCTGTTGTCTTGTCTATAACGTTTAACATCACATTATACCTTGAAGCAATTAATGTACCAATTTCAGGCCTCGTCATCCAGTGTTCAACTGGAGCACCTCGATCTGTTTGAAAAAAGTTTAAAATAGTGTAAACTATATTCGAATATTGACTTCCAAATATTTGGAGATATTCTGTCTTGTATGCTTCTAACTCTTCCAGCAAGTTGGATCGAATTGTTGGCCATGCATCTTCATGAAGACCAAGGTGGACAACTATTGCTCGGAACCCACAATTTCCATCACCTCTCACATCATGTACATTCCTAATGTAAGGGTGAAACATTTCTGGAATTTGATTAACATATGGATGTGTGTTATAATTATTGTTGAAAAAAGAACTGTGTCTCGCTGGTTCTTGGTAGCTCATTTCATTCAAGTCAATAAATGATGACGCGTTCGAACAACTACGTCTATATAAAAGACGGAGCAACATGAGTTGTAATAGATGGATCAACATGAGTTTTTCTAAGAACTTTATCCTTCAACGAGGGGCGTCCACGAGTAATCTTGTTAACAACAGGTTCACGAACAGTTGTTTTTGATGGCGTGACTATCTCTTTTATTTTCCTCAGAAAACTAAATTTACCAGCTCTCGATTGTTTGTTAAATTGCTCGGTAAACATTTTGACTTCATCTTCACAACCAATATCATCATCTTGTAAAGTTTGACACACGGATAAATCAAGTTTCGTCTAAAATACATCAATCGATTCAATTGGGATAGGAAGACCTTTGTTGGAATATAACAATTGTTCATGCACACATGACAACCAATAACATGTACGTAGTAGACAATTACAATTTCCAGATATGAATAGTGACATGAATAGTGTTTTTATCATACTTAGAAGTTGAACCAGATTTTCTTTTCAACATGAAAGTTGTAGGTACCCCTCTTAAGATTTCATAGAAACTGGATTCACATAATTTAGAGCTACGGTCTAATTACTACTGAATTTACACTAACAGGGTGCAATTTCGTAGCTGCAGGACAGGACCGAGAAAATCAATGATTTCGGGTCATTTAAACTCCGAACTACGGTAACAAAAATGGAAGAAAGTTATACCTTTACATATTGATATCTAATTACGGTACACTTTGCATAAGTTAACGTACAAGTTTTATAAAATTTGGGTATTATAATTCTTTCCCTCTTAAAAGAGATTTCGTCCCCGAAATCGAATATACACATGAGACTAATAGATTTTTCAAATGTCTAAAATAATTAAATTCTCTTTTTTAAAATGTATTTAATTTAGCTTAATTTATTTATATTTTAAAAATATTTACTAAAAATTAAATTAATTGTTTAATATATATATATATATATATATAATTAATTATATATATATACATGTAATATTAATTAAATTAATTATTTAATATATATATATATATAATGATTACATATTAATCATTGGTGGGTGCCACAATGATTAATGACACCCCTACTTAGGGTGCCACAAGTATTTTTGGGGTCCTTATAGCACCCCCTATAATATATATTAAATAATTATTATTACTTTTTATTAATTATATAATTATTACATATTAATATATTATATTTTGTTATTATATATATATATATAAATATTATATCTCATTTAATAGCATCAATATTTGATTTTTTTAGTATTAAATCTATTTAAAACTAAAGAATCGGGTAAATATATAATTTAAAATATATTATATTGGATATTTAAATAAATAATATATATATTGATATTTTAGTATTAAATTTATTTAAAAGATTTTATCATTTACTCAAATAAGTTGGTCGTAGTGATTTTTATGAAATGTGAATTTATTACTTTTGAGATTAATAATTTATAACAATCACAATGAAACTTTTAAATTTGAAAACTAACAATGTTTTACTTATAAGATTGATTCGATATTAAATTTATATAACATAAGGACTAGATATGTAAATTTTCAAAATCTTTTTAACAACTTCGTTACTCTGTTAGATGTAAGAAGCAAAATGGAAGCAAAATGGAAGCAAAATGAAACTAGAGGGACCAAAAAAGCAGTTTTTAAACCACACGGACCAAAATCGTTATAAATGGTAAACCACAGGAACCAAAAGCGTAGTTTACTCCTCTATATATTTATTTGGCTACTTCCTTCTTTCTATAAAATGTATCATCCTCTTGAAAATAAACTACACCAAAACATAACTCAATCCACGTCACAGAGTTACATCTGGTTTAAATCTGTAAAACCAACATTTCGGCTAAGCAATTAAGGTGAGTATGTGATGAGATTTTACTGGGATACATATGTCTTATAATTATATTTTCTGCTTTTCGATTAAGCACTTCGGCTAAGCATTTCTGCTTTTCGATTTTACTTGGCGTGCATTTCCACACGTGTTGTTGATGGATGTCACTTACAAAACAACCATGTTTGAGACGCCTCTCCTTCAGATTGTTGGTGTAACTTCAACTAATAAGACATTTTGTGTAGCATTTGTCTTTATACACAAGGAAAAGATATCCAATTAGACTTGGGCATTAAAATGTCTATGTCATTGATGGATGAATGTCTTCATCCACGTGTGATCGTCACATATAGAGACTTGACATTGATGAAATCATGCAATATTGTTTTTCCCGGTGCTAAAAGATTACTTTGTAGATGGCATATCTACCAAAGTATTATGAGAAATTGTAGAACAACAATAACATCAAATGATGTTTGGGGTTCCTTTTACAATGCATGGATGGCATTAATTGCTTCAGAATCAAATGAAACGTATCTGTCTAATTTCGCACAACTTGAAGCAGTATTGCTCAACTATCCAGGTACACTCAAATATATTATTAATAAAAATCTTGATAGATTTAACAATTACTATTCATGGGATTGAAATAAATTTGTTCAATTTTCAGGTGTTTTTGCTTATCTGAATGACACATGGCTAAGACCATATAAAGAAATGTTTGTATCTGTTTGGACTGACAAATTTCTACACTTTGGAAATCGGACAAGTAACAGAGTGGAGAGTCAACATTCGAAGTTGAAATCTTACTTGAATTATGCGCAATCAAGTTTACCGACATTTATGAATATGGTTAATCAAGTCATTCAATCCTAAGATACAGAAATTAAAGCAAGTATTCAACAAAGCAGAAGTATCACGAAACATCTTCATCGCAAACCGCACTTCCAACAATTGTGTGGTTTCGTTTCACTTTATGCACTAGACATAATATACAGAAATATCAGCATGCTCAATCTGTTGGCTTGCTCTCTGGAAGTTGTAATTGTCTACTACGTACATGTTATGGGTTGCCATGTGCGCATGAACAAATGCTATATTCCAATAAAGGTCTTCCTATCCCAATTGATTCGATTGATGTGTTTTGGACGAAGCTTGATTTATCCGTGTGCCAAACTTTACAAGATGATGATATTGGTTATGACGATGAAGTCCAAATGTTTACCGAGCAATTTAACAAACAATCGAGAGCTGGTAAGTTTAGTTATTTGAGGAAGATAATAGAGATAGTCACGCCATCAAAAACCAAGTGTTCGTGAACCTGTTGTTAACAAGACTACTCGTGGACGCCCCTCGTTGAAGGATAAAATTCTTAGAAAAACTCATGTTGATCCATCTGTTACAGCTCATGTTGATCCGTCTTTTTCAGCTCATGGTGATCCGTCTTTTTCAGCTTTTCAGCTTACGTTGATCCTTCTTTTACAGTTGAAAAACCATTTAGACGTAGTTGTTCGAACGCGTCATCATTTGTGGACTTGAATTAAATGAGCTACCAGGAACCAGCGAGGCACGGTTCTTTTTTCAGCAATAATTATAACACACATCCATATATTAATCAAATTCCAGAAATGTTTCACCCTTACATCAGGAATGTACATGATGTGAGAGGTGATGGAAATTGTGGATTCCGAGCAATAGTTGTCCACCTTGGTCTTCATGAAGATGCATGGCCAACAATTCGATCTAACTTGATGGAAGAGTTAGAAGCATACAAGACAGAATATCTCAACATATTTGGAAGTCAATATTGGAATATAGTTTACACTATTTTAAACTTTTTTCAATCGGATCAAGGTGCCCCAATTGAACACTGGATGACGATGCCTGAAATTGGTACATTAATTGCTTCAAGGTATAATGTGATGTTACACATTATAGACATTGTAGGTTGTTCAACGTACTTACCGCTTAGGTCTACTCCGCCACCGTGGTATGAACATGTTACTTTTGCAATTGGGTACGTTAATGGTAACCATTATATTAAACTAGACTTGGCAGAAGGATACCCGATCCCTAGAATTACACAACATTTTAGGCATTGCAATTATCCGTGTGCTGCTGCATGGGCTACACCGTATTTATGTCGAATAAATAAGTACGAGCAACTTTTACGTATTAGTGCTACTACGGATAATGTTATTTTAGAATAAGTGAAAATTGTAATATAAATTACTTATGTGTTATTTATGTGTGAAATCTTAGTTTTTATATCATATAATTATTAAATTTGCAATGTTTATATTATTAAGAATTTTTTATTTTTAAATAAAAGTATAAATAGAAACCAAACAAAATAAACCAAACGTGTATGTAGGTAAGAGTAATTTTTTTATTTTTTGATAAATAATTCAATGTTTTAGTAATAAACTACACATGATTTTTTTGAACAAATGAAGAAGTGTAAGAAGGGACTTGGACCCTTGATTACTTTTAATCCAAGACAACCTATATATATATATATATTATGATTTCTTAAAAAAATTAATATCATTGTATATTATCTATGAATAGATTTTCTTTTGTGTATATGATATATATATATATAATCTCTTATATGTATAATTTTTGTTATTATGTATTTTTATTATTATTAAATACATATAACCTATATATATTTATTACGATTTGTTAAATAAATTTAATATCATTATATATATTATCTATGAGTAGATTTTCTTTTGTGTATATATACACAATATTTGTAATATCTTGAGTAAGTCATTGTATTACAAGTAATGTCATTTTAGAATAAGTACAAATGTAATATACATTATTTTATGTTTTATTCATATACTTTTTGCTTTTTACATTTTATTTATATGTCAAATCTTAATGTTTATGTTTTGATTTTATAATTGTATAATTATTAGAAATCATAGTAATGTTTATATTAATAAGAATTTGTTTATTTTTAGATATAAAAAAAAGAAAAAAAAAGACCTCAATTTATATGTAAAATAATATGGTGGAATGTTGTAAAATAAATATTAAAATACAATATATATACGTATAAAATGTAGAAGAAAATATAACATAAATAATATAAAAAATACATTCATTAAATGATTCATATTCATTAAAATATAATACAAATAAAACATAATTTATATCTAATTAAAATATGTTATAAATATATTTAATTAATAAAAAGACAAAAGACAAAAACAACAAAAATACAAAAGATTAAAAAAAGTAATGATTAAATAGGGGTTAGGGGTGCCCTTAGCAATGATTGGAGTGCCATTAGCCTCCCCCATAATTAAATAGTGGTTAAGGTTGACATTAGTAAAGAGTAGGGTGTCATTAGCCTCTCACTCAAACTAACACTAAATTTGTGGACCCCATATTAAAATTAGATATTTTATTTAACTATTAAACTATTTTTATTAAAAATGATTATAATTTATAAATAAATATTATAACTATAAACAATAAGTAATTAATTTATTTAAATGGAGACTTGATAAAATAAAAATAATACATTTTACATTACCAAAAAAACATGTTAATACATGCTTGTTATTAAATATTAATAATTTATTTTATCTACACTACCGTAATATTCATTTGAGCAAAATGTCTTAATTACAAGTCAAGAAGCATAGGGCACTGCTATTTAAAACATAAATTTAATAAATCTCTTAAAAGACAACGAATGAAGCTACGTGTACAAGTTTTAATGCAAGGGTATTAAATCTAGAACATCAAAACCCAAATGGGAATGTTTCAGATTGCTTTCTCGTTCGCAGGTTTCTGATTTCACCAAAACCAGTTCACGTAGATTCAGAGTTACTTTCTTCCCTCCCTCACCTCGATCATATTAATCTCATGCTTTTGGTGTATCACCTCGATCATACTTCCAATTTCCTTTTTGCCCTCATAGTCCACAAAAACAATTTCATGTATCAAACCGATTTGATGTATCATGAACTCATCGATATATATAAGTCCCTCCTCCTTCATATTTTGATTTCACAGGTTCTTCAAAACCTTAGAGAATTCTTAGAGGTATGCTTTTCAAAACCTTATTGATTTCCATTTTAATTTTTCAATTTGATGTAGATTACCATTTCCATTTCAATTTTACAGTTACTGTTTAGAAAAGAAGATATAAAAATATGTGGGTTAATTGTGCTCACTTCATAGGTATGTTTCCCACATAATTCTAAAAGTACTATTATTTTGGTGGTTTTCAATTTCAGTCATTTTGGTTTTGGTGGTACTATACCAGTTGCTGTACAGAGAACTTAAAAAAACTAAAATTAGACAGTTAAATGACTAATTTAGATGCAGACTAAAAACATGAAAAAGACAAAAGAATTGAAAATATACACAGAGAGGCTGAAACTAAATGACTAATATGGTTGAATGGTTTGAGACCAAGAACATACATAAAAAAATGGTTCATGATTTTGAATAACATAATCAAAAGATGTTGACAGATGGTTTCATAGTTTGGTTCACGATTTTGAATAAAGGGAGATGTAATAATCGAAGTCATTAAAATTTCTAAATTTTGGCTTCACATTTAAGTATGGCTAGAAACAATTTGGGTTAAAACCCCATTGTTTATAAGAGAATGAGATAAGGATTTTTACCTCAATAGCATCCACATTGGCATTTTCAGCTTTATGTGTGTGTGTGTGTACTATTAAGAGGCAAGCAAGAGGTTTTAGAATGGTTTATCAATTGTGAGAAGTCAGAAAGAATTCAAGAGTTTTGAAGCTAAGATTGAAGTTCTTTGGTGGATTCATCCTCCTTAAGGTAACATTCATCTCCTCATTGCTTAAACCTCCATTAATGGAGTTTTCTATTGTTTTGGTTGTTGGGTTTTCCTCCTTTGATGCTATGGAGTTGTTTATTGATGGAGTTTTGATGGGAGAATATTTTAAATAGACTCCATCAATGAAATCTATCTACAATATCCATTACCATTGAGGTTTCAAGTGTTATTTAAACATTTCTTTAGAAAATCATCTTTTGGGCATTTCTTGATTTGAAATTTGTTAGATTAATCTACTTTGAATTGGGTTTTAGCATTTAGATTATTATTGGATAAACCCTCATGTTTTGAGATTAAGTTTGGGTGAATTTAGGAATTTTAAATCAAGTTTTATCAAGAAGGGATTTTGGGTGGTTTTTCGGAGCTATGCATAAAAGGGGACGAACAGTGAGTTGCACGGGATCCCCGCGTCTTGAGGCCACGACGCAAGCCGCCTAACTTACTGGTTGATGCACTTATTCGGTTGGTCCGTTTCTTGTTGTAGGCAAACTTCAAGGTAAGGTTTAGGGGTTTATCTTAGGGATCTTAAGGGATGACTTTTAGGATAATTAAGACGGTTTAACAACCATTCATTGATGTCCAATTCAGAAGGTCGGTTTGGTACAATTTTCCGTTTTAGTAGTTAGAGTGTTGTGTTGCAATTCAGGTGAGTTCCCTCGATTTAAACTACACTTTTATCAATGGATTTACCTCCTAAATTGATTATGATATTTCTAAATTGGAAACATGATATAAATTTTATAATCCTCTTCGATTTACATATATATAAGCCAATATAAGAGTTATATAATCCTATTCGCTTTACATATATATATATATATGTAAAACGAAGAGGATTATAAAAGTTATATCATGTTTCAAACCGTACGTGCGGGTCTCCCCGCATGCGGCTCACGCCATTCGAGGTGGCCCAGCCCAGCATTCATTCTAAAATCCTGTAGTGAAATTGAGACTGCTCGACTTCGGAAGCAAATTCGCGTGTAGGCAGCGCTGTCTGTCGTACCGTTGACTCTATCTATTCATTGAATTTGCTTGATTCCATTTTATAATCAGTTTAGGAGATAAAGCCATTGATAAAAGAGTAGTTTAAATCGAGGGAACTCGCATGAATCGCAACACAACACTCTAACGGCTAAAACAACAAACTGTACCAAACTGAACACATGAATTGAACATCAAGGAATGGGTGTTAAACCATCTTAATAATCCTAAAAGCCATCCCTTAGAATCCCTAAGATAAACCCCTAAACCATATCTCGAAGTTTGCACGCAACAAGAAATGGACCAAACCAAAGAAGTGCATCAAACAGTAAGTTAGGCGACTTGTGTCGCGGGGCATTCCGTGCAACTCACTGTTGTGCACTGGTTCGTCCCCATTTTGCACAGCTTCGAAAAACCACCAAAAAACCCTTTTTGATTTCAAATGCCTAAATTCATCCAAACTCAATCCCAAAACATAAGGGTCTATCCAATAATAATCTAAATGCTAATACCCAATCCAAAGTAGATTACTCTAACAAATTTAAAATCAAGAACTGCCTAAAAGATGATTTTCTAAAGAAATCTTATAATAACACTTGAAACCTCAATGGTAATGGGTATTTTAGTAAGATTTCATTGATTGAATCTATTTAAAATATTCTGTCATAAAAACTCCATCAATAAACAACTCCATAGCATCAAAGGAGGAAAACCCAACAACCAAACCAATAGAAAACTCCATTAATGGAGGTTTAAGCAATAAAGGGAGGAATGTTATCTTAAGGAGGATGAATCCACTAAAGAACTTTGTTAGGTCCGATTCAACAAGATCAACGAGAAATCATATGCAAATCATTGAGTCGAATGTTTTATTGATGAAAGCTTTCTAGAACTACAAACGCAGATGTACTTTAGACGACTCTCATTAACGAATCCTCTACCATAGACTCCTTTATATACTAGGTGTCTATTACATGTAAGCCCAAGCCCATAAGATATTTAGCATAATAAAGAATATTACAATCAAATGTTTCCTTCTTTATAAAACTATCTAAACTTAGGACTTATGGTCCTATCAATCTCCCCCTAAAGTTTTATAAAGGAAGCATCTTCAAATCTTCTCCCCCTTGCTTTCTTTGGAAAAGCTTTAGTGTCGTCGGTCTTCCAAGCTCCCCCTTGAAATAAGCTCTTAGTCTTTGGTTTTCAACTAAAAAAATACCAGATCCAATGGGCTATAACCGCCACTGATTGCACAAAATACAGCTTCAATCTGTAGACAACTCGACACAACTGTTAGCCGCATAAATCAAAGATACATGTGCGAGTAGCTTCAACGCTCAGTGCATAATCAACAAGAAAGACATTGAATCTGTATTTAGCCGCAAGTTGAATAAGAATTATGTGTAAAGAGATTTAATCTGATAAGCTCAAGGAATTTGGATCACCGAGGCAATATATATCATGACGAACTGGGAGATGATATTTCTTGATGAGCATTGTTTCTTTGACATATAACTGTTCAGAATATAGCGGATTTCCATAATACATCCAAAACAGAAAGCAACCAACTCAGACAGCCCTCTTAATCAGATGAATGAATATCGTCTTTTGACATTCTAGATCAAAAATAAACCTCCAGATAGTAAATGGTTAGGAGTTAAGCACATAACAATAGCGTACACTTACTAAAACTGGCATCTAAGGAAAACTCCAGAATGATGATTGCAGAGAGTCAGACTTCTGATTAATCCAACCAGATACATAAAATAATCACTCTTGTTCTGAAAACTTTTCAAATCCGGCTTTGCATGAAATCCATGAACAATGTTCCCCCTCCCGAGACTCAGCACGGGGGTTCCGCTCAACCGTGGTCGACGAGACTCAGCACGGGGGTTCCAGCTTTGTACACCATAAGGAATCTTGGGTTGAAACTCAACTGTGGTCGATGAGATATGCTTTGGTCGGGATCTGCATGAAGTTCTCGGCTGTCTGGATGCGACATTAATGGATGTCGGGTCTTCAAGATGCGACAAGTGAGAATGTCGAGTAACATAGATCCGGTAAGAGTTTATGTCGAGTCTTATAGGGCCGATAAGAAATTTATCTCAGGTCCTATAGGTCGATAAGAATTTATGTCGGGTCCTATAGGTCCGATAAGAATTTACGTCGGGTCCTATTGAGTCGATAAGTTCGGATGTTGGGCCAAGGGGACTCGATAAAAGCTCTTAGAAGTTTTTCAAGGAAAAAAATAGGCAAACATGTCGATCCTTTGAGACTCGACAAGAAATCATGTCGATCCTTAGGGAGTCGACAAGACTTCAAGCAAAACTAAAAAAAAATCTTCCAAGTGTTCAAGTGGTCTGACAAGAATACAAGCAGATGGATGTCTAATTAAACGATATGCTTTAATATCCGAGAAAAGAAAAACGACGGTACCTTAATCTCCAAGAAATCGATAAAAGCTCTTAGAAGTTTTTCAAGGAAAAAAATAGGCAAACATGTCGATCCTTTGAGACTCGACAAGAAATCATGTCGATCCTTAGGGAGTCGACAAGACTTCAAGCAAAACTAAAAAAAAATCTTCCAAGTGTTCAAGTGGTCTGACAAGAATACAAGCAGATGGATGTCTAATTAAACGATATGCTTTAATATCCGAGAAAAGAAAAACGACGGTACCTTAATCTCCAAGAAATCGATAAAGAACATATAGATCTGTTGGATTTGGGAACTTTGAAGAATAATAAACCCATAAAAACTTAGCAACACCTACAAGAATTATTCAATCGGTTTTGGATGCTTGGACCTTTGCTTCTATCCCAGATAACTTCGAATAACCAGCAATTTTCAGATCTTAAACAAATCGATTTTCCAATATAAAATATACGAACTTATTAAGCAAGAAACTTCAAACGATGAATCAAGTATGTATGCAGCAAGGTGAAATCGATATCTGACAGATGGATATTCAATTCGAACACAATAATAAAAACTTCCAGATTCAAAACATCATTAAAGCAGAAAAACGATTTTGCAGTCTCGAACTTCAAGAACGACGCACAGTGAGAGAAGAAAAAGAAAAACTCGATAGTACCTTGATCTTGATGAATATGATGATCGTATCAAATCAGATAGATTCGATTTCGGCTCTGATACCAATTGTGGATCCCAGAATATGATCAAGTACGTATGCGTTTAATGAAAACACGAAGAACACACAAATATAATAAAGATCCGAAGTCGGATATCTCACTTGTATTATATCGGCTTTCTCTCACAGATCAGCTCTCAATATTGTGCACACCTAATACAATTACCCTAAGCTCCTATTTATATGAAAGGCTATAAACGATATAAGGAAATAAAGGAAATGGCATTATACACTTGCCATATTTACAATAAAGCATAATTTCCTTATTTTGACACAATTAAAATATAGCCTAACAAACTTCAATCTTAGCTCCAAAACTCTTGAATTCTATTTGCCTTATTCTTCTAATTGATAAAACCTTCTAAAACCCTCTTGCTTGCCTCTCAAGAATACACACACATACAAAGCTGGAAATGTCCATGAGGATGCTATTGAGGCAGATATCCCTATCTCCTTCTCTTATATACAATGGGCTTTGAAACCAAATTTTTTCTAGCCCATACTTAATTGTAAAGCCAAAATTTAGAAATTTTAATGACTTGGGTTATTATAACACCTCCCCCTTAAATGAATTTCGTCCCTAGAATTCCATCTTCAAACAAGAATGGGTACTTTGCTCTCATTTCCGACTCTAATTCCCACTTGGCCTCTTGCCCTTTCTGACATCGCCAATTCACCTAAACCAAATGAATTTATTTGTTTCTCATCTTCTTCACCTTAGGATCCACAACCGCTTTCGGTTCCTCAACAGAGTTCAATTTTGTATCGACTTGAACATCCTCCAATGGGACGATCGGGTCTATTTTGGCCAAACACTTTCTGAAATTCGATCAATGGTAAATGTCCCTCCCATGATCCGCTAAAAGCAATTGCACAATCTCTCAACACGTCCTCCGAAGTTTGAATAGTCCATTCACTTTTACCATCAGTATGAGGGTGATTTGCGGTGCTCATCTTGATTTGTGATCTCATTTCCCTTTGAAAACTTTTCCAAAACATGGATGTAAATAGACTGTCTCAATCCGACACTATAGATAATGGCACTCTATGTCTAACCACTATTTCGTCGATGTAAAGCTTCGCCAATTTTTCCATCGAGTAAGACTCCTTCGTCGGTAGGAAATGTTCTGATTTGGTCAAACGATCCACAATTACCCAAATAGCATCATAGCCCTTTGGAGTTTTAGATAGCTTCATCACAAAGTCCATGGTGATATGGTCCCACTTCCAAACTAGAATATCCGACCATTGTAGTTTTCCATACGGTTGTTGGTGGTCGACCTTCACTTGCAAACAAGTCAAACATCTTTCGAAGTAGTGGGCAATATCCTTCTTTATTCAGGGCCACCAATAAAATTGATGAATATCTCTATACATCATGTTGTTACCCGGATGTATAGAATAACGCGACTTGTGCTCTTCATCCAACACTTTCTTTCGCACCTCACCCAACTTAGGAACCCAAACTCGCTCGTTGAAACATTTTAATTCCGCGGCCATTATTTCTTTCTTGAGATTGTCTCCTAGAGATGCTTCTTCTTGACAATTCTTGATCTCTTCGATTAAATCAAATATTTCTTCTGCTTGAAAAGCTATTATCTTTGATGATTCTTCCCTCCTTGCAACTTAAAGCATCGGCTACCACGTTAGCCTTTCCCGGATGATATTCGATCTCGTAGTTGTAATCAGACAGTAGCTCCATCCATCTTCTTTGACACATATCAACTCCTTTTGATCAAATAGATGTCTAAGACTCTTAAGATCCGTGAAAACTTGACATTTAGTCTCATACAGATAATGCCTCCAAATATTCAAGGCAAAAACGACGGTAACCAACTCTAAGTCATGCGTTGGGTATCGTCTCTCGTGATCCTTCAACCGTCGAGACACATAAGCTATTACCTTCCCACGTTACGTCAAAACACATCCCAAACCAAGTTCGGATGCACCACTGTACACCACGAAAACTTCCATAGCCTCTAGAAATGCTAAGATTGGGGCACTACTCAACATCCCCTTGAATACTTGAAATGCATTTTCTTGCTCTTCAGTGTGACCTTGTTGAGTTCACGATAATCAATTCACATATGCATGGTTCCATCTTTATTTTTAACAAAAAGTACCGGTGTTCCCCATGGTGATGTACTCGGTCGAATGAACCCCTTGTCCAAGACTTCTTGAAGTTGTATCATCATTTCCTTCATCTCCGAGGTGCCAAACGGTATGGTGCACGTGCTATTGGAGCTGCGTTGTGCACCACGTCAATACTAAATTCAATTTGACAGTCCGGTGTTAGACTTGTCAAGTCTCCCGAAAAAACTTCGGGATAATCCTTCACAACATCCACCTCTTCCAGTTCTTGTTTCTCCTTCTTAGCATCAATCACATATGCTAAATAACTCATACAGCCTTTCCTCACACAACAGTTAGCCTTTATCATCGAAATAAGGCTAGTATTCCTATTGCGTCTATTTCCATAAATCACTACAACCCCCTTATTCGGTAAGTGAACATTGATCAACTTCTTAGTGCAAACAATGTTAGCATTGTTCGTGGCTAACCAATTCATTCCCAAAATAACATCGAATTCTACCATTGGCATAGGATGCAATTGCAAAGGTACTAAACTACCCCTAGTTCTGTGGTACAATCATCAAACACTTCTCTAATCGACACATGGTCATCATCCGTCGTCTCTACCTCAACACATGGGCCAATTTCTTAGGCCTCAAATACAATAATGTGTTCAGACGAACCACACTGAAAACAAGACTTCCCTGCTGGGCATTCTCTAGACAAATGACCGGGAAATCCACACCGGTAACATGACCTCACATCCAATCCACACTCGCCTCGATGAACTCGGTGACACTTCCCACATGGTCTAGCAACAAGACCTTGGTTCATAACTCGGGTTAGAAAACCTTCGCCTTCTTCACATCACCTCCCATTCCTTCCCACTTCCTCTTGTCTCCACCTCTTTCGATTATTTGTCTGTTTCTTTTACCGTCATTTACGCCGCATCTATCGTGTCTTGGAAGGTCGTAGGATTCTTTGCTGTAACCAACTATTGTATACTACTCTTTAAACCCCATATGTATCTCTCAACATGACACTCCTCGGTTGGGACATACTTTTCAGCAAGTCGGGACTTCTCAATGAACTTATAAGTGTACTCTTACACCATCATATTTCCTTGTTCCAATCGTAGGAATTCCTATTCTAACTTTCTGGCAGTCTCCTAAGGACAAAATTGAGCCTTGAACTTGCTAGAGAACGACTATCAAGACGTTTTCCTAGCCGCGTCCTCACCTTCCTTAGCGGATTCGATATCTTACCAATAAAGAGAATCTCCCTTTAACATTGATAGGGCATACTTCACCTTGTCTTTTTCCGAGAAATTTCTTGTATCAAAAGCCATCTCCATTTCCCTTATCTATTTTAGTGCCAATATTGGATCACGCTCCCCCTTGTAAGTAGGTAGTTTGCATGATGCAAACATCTTGAAGCTACAACCTTCAGATTGCTTAGGGATGGTTTCAACTACCAAGGTCAATTGAGAATGTCCACCCACTTCGGTCTTAGGTAAGCTAGATCCTTCCATCCCTTCACTTATCCCCTAGATCGCGGGGTTCGAGTTTTGCTGATGAGTCAACAAGGTTTTGATTGCGGTTTGAGACTTTCCCATTTCGTTGGCAAATGTCTCTTGGGTTACAAAAGCTTGGGTCGGGGCTCCCCCTTGGCTCCTAGAACGATCCCGTCCCCTTCCACCAGTTGAGCTTCCTTCCACTAACATTTCTTGTCGTTCCGGTATCCCTGCACTCCTTCCCTCCCACGGGAACAGCCTCTTCCACGACCCCTAGTTCCCATATCCAACGGATTCGGTGGTTCACACACCACTTGACTAGTGCTCCTTCCACGGCTCCTACCACGAACTTGGGTGCTAGCCACACCTCTAGCCTCATTGGTCCATTTTTCTCCTGCTCGAAAGAGTCCGGTCCCACAATTGGAGTGTTAATCGTGTTGTCATGTGTCTATTCTGCAATGACATAACAACCATATTTATATATAACAGTTCAACGTAATAAAGTAAAACAAGTACACACATGCACCTGCAAATTCATACATTGCCTAAGTGTAATTACAAATTTACCTTACATGATAGTCCTTACCACCCTATTTTCGACATCCTTGTTAAGGTTTTGATCTTATGGTCCCCTATTTCTCAGCCTTGTATCCTAACGTACAGTTTAAGACCAGGCACTCCAAGGTCACCTAATTCACTTAAACTATGGCTCTAATACCATTTGTATAGACCCAAACCACAACAGATAACCAAACATAATTAGTATCCAAAATACCAAGGGTAACCAAGATCAATTACATATCATTGTTTAGCAACAGAATAAATAGATGTCCACAACTGAGAATTATCTAACTAAAGAAGGTCTCTATAGCATCTGATTCGTCTCTAAGATTGACTCAAAGCTTTCCCTTACCCTTCAACGCGCTCTCTACTAAGCCCTTACATAAAAATGGTTTTAGTTTTTGAAAAGAGAGGGTTAGACCAAAAGGTCTAGTGAATTCCCAAACAAACACAATTATAGAACTAAAATCCAAAAAATTAAGTCTGCAAAATATGGAAACCAAGTAAACCAAACAAAGATCATGTACAAGGATCGTAGAAGAGCCAAAGATCATCACACAATTCCACATGTGACATGAAGGTTGTGTTCCACACCATTCCAAAAGGGTACCTATCCGACGTACACCCAAAACGGATTCGAGATGTACGTGACATAACTATCAAGAGATTTGCACTATCTCAAGTTACACTACACACCTATGTACTTGTCTATTTAAGTAGGCATATCGTGATATATATAAGCCAATATAACAACCAATAATTATATAAACCGAAGAGAATTACAAACGTTATATCATATTTCCAATGAAGAAATATCATAATCAGTTTAGGAGGTAAAGCCATTGAATAAAAAGTAGTTTAAATCGAGGGAACTCACCAAAATCGCAACACAACACTCTAACGGCTAAAACGACAAACTATACCAAACCGAACACCTGAATTAGACATCAAGGAATGGGTGTTAAACCATCTTAATTACCTTAAAAGCCATCCCTTAAGATCCCTAAGATAAACCCTAAACCATACCTCGAAGTTTGCACGCAACAAGAAACGGACCAAACCCAAGAAGTGCATCAAACAGTAAGTTAGGCGGCTTGTGCAGCGGCCTCAAGCCGCGGGGCATCCCGACAACCCATTGTTGTTCAGTGGTTCGTCCCCTTTCTTGCACAACTTCGAAAAACCACCAAAAAACTTTTTTTGATACCTAAATTCACCAAAACTCAATCCCAAAACATGGTTTAAAATGCCTAAATTCACCAAAACTCCCCAAAACATGAGGGTTTATCCAATAATAATAATTTAAATGCTAAAACCCAATCCAAAGTAGATTAATCTAACAAATTTAAAATCAAGAACTACCCAAAAGATTGTTTTCTAAAGAAATCTTTGAATAACACTTGAAACCCTAATGGTAATGGGTATTTTAAATACATTTCATTGATTGAACCTATTTAAAATACTCTGCTATCAAAAGTCCATAAATAAACAACTCCATAGCATCAAAGAAGGAAAACCCAAGAACCAAACAAATAGAAAACTCCATTAATGGAGGTTTAAGCAATGAGGAGATGAATGTTACCTTAGGGAGGATGAATCCACTAAAATATTTGACTTTTTCTCACAACTGATAAACCCTTCTTGCTTGATTCTCAAGAATACACACACATACAAAGCTAAAAATGCAAATGAGGATGCTATTGAGGCAAAAATCTGTATCTCCTTCTCTTATATACAATGGACTTTGAACCCAAATTGTTTCTACCCCATACTTAAATGTAAATCCCAAATTTAGAAATTTTAATGACTTGGGTTATTACAACACCTTCCCCATAAATGAATTATGTCCCTAGAATTTCGTCTTCAAACAAGAATGGGTACTTAGCTCTCATTGTGGATCCCATATATGATCAAGTACGTATGAATATGCAAAGAACACAAAGAACAGAATGAGTATTTAGAGAACATAAGTCATATATTTTACTTGTATTGTTGTGCGTACAATGTTGCATCAATATGGAATGCACGATTACAATGTGATCTCTCTCTAGCTTCTAATATCGATCCCCTAAGCCTCTATTTATAATTAAGGACTAAATGATATAAGGAAAGTAGAGTAAGGCATTTTACACTGGCCTTTTACAAAATAGAGAATAGTTTCCTTATTTTGACACAATCTAAATTAAGTCCTAACAATCTCTCCCTTTGTGGCAAAATCAGTCTTCAAGTTCTGAGCTCCAACATGCCTTCGAATCTTCTAAGAGTCTGTCTGTACTCAAGTCTTTTGTCAATGAGAATCATAACATCTAGAATATTTATACGTTGATCTCCTTGAAGCTTCTTTGTTCCTTTTCGATCTGAACTTATTTCAGCAGCCAACCTCATTCGAATTCCTTTCAAAGTACCATCACAATATGCAGGTATTTCATTGAAGCGTAAGAATCTGATGCAGGGATGGCAACGTGAGATCCAAGAAAGAATCAAATAAAAGAATCCTTATTTTCAAGGACTCTTAAAGATCACAATGAAGACTTTCCAAGGACTCTTAAAGATCACAATGAAGACTTTCCTAATTTAATTAAAGTTAATTTTTTATTTTAGATTATTCCTTTATTTTTTTATTTGATTTATTTCGTTTTAGTTTATCCTTTCCAAGTTTAGGATTGTTTTAGAAACTATAAATAGGAGATGATAATAAACCCTTTCAATCAGTTTTTGGTTTATTTTTGATATTAAAGAATTAAGTTCTTAAAGTTCTTAGTTTTTGTTCTTCGTAATTCGTCGACCATTGATCCAATTCGTGTTCCGTCATTATTTGGTATCAGAGCCCAAGTTTGAATGGCCGGACGGGGAAGACCTCGTGGTGTTGGTTATCGACGTGGGGGTCGTGGAGGCGTTCAACACGACAACGATGTACCGGACCCTCGTGACCCACGAGATTTGGAAATTGAGCAATTGCGTCAACGGATACGAGAACTCGAGCTCCAACAGGACTCGCCGGCAGAAGAGACCGAATCCGAGGCGGACGTTTGGGATGATGCGAAAGATGATGTCAATCCTTTTGGCGGAAGACCCCGTGGTATTCACGATGGTTATCATGATGACCCATTGAGAAATTTGGGAATGAAAGTCGAGATTCCTGAATTTTCCGGGAAGGCCCACCCCGATGACTTTATTGATTGGTTAAGCACAGTCGAGCGTGTCTTCGATCTTCGAGACATACCTGACCATCTGAAGGTTAAGCTGGTGGCAATAAAACTTCGAAAACATGCCTCTCTTTGGTGGGATCATGTGAGGAAGCAACGACACCGAGAAGGAAAATCAAAGGTTAGTACGTGGGAGAAGATGAAAAAGTTGTTAAAAAGAAAGTTCTTGCCCGAGAATCATAGGCAGGAAGCTTTTCTTGACTATCATAATCTATCACAACATTCTTCATCTGTTGAGGAATTCATCAATGAATTCGATCGACTCCGAATGCGGTGTGATGCGAACGAAGAAGACGAACAACTCATAGCAAGGATTTTAGGCGCACTTCGTCCTGAAATATCGGACGTGGTAAGCCTTCAACAATATTGGTCTTATGCGAATGTGTGTCGGCTTGCGTTGAAGGTCGAGAAACAACTCAAAGGTAAGAGTAAAATTAGCGGAACCCGATTTACTCCTACTCCAAAAACTAATGTGCCCGCAACGGCTAAAGGAGCTACTTCTAAGGCCAATCCTTCCGCTAATAATGTCACAAGTGGAAGCAATACATGAGTACTACGTTGTTTTAAATGTCAAGGTTTGGGGCACTTGATGAAAGATTGTCCAAATCAACGGATAGTTTCTTTTGTGGATGAAGAACCCGAGCCAACCTACGATTCGGATAACAAGGAAGAGCCAATGGGCGTAGAAGATGAGGTAGTTTATGCCGATCATGGTGAAGCTTTGGTGATCCAACAGGCTTTTTGTATCGCGGTTTCAATTATTCCATCGATGACGACTCTTGGCTTCGGAACAACATTTTTCGCACCAAGTGTACTGCCAAGGGTAAGGTTTGTAATATGATTATCGATGGTGGCAGCTGTGAAAACGTTGTATCAAACAACATGGTGGAAAAGTTGGGCCTAAAGTCGAAGATCATCCCGAGCCCTACCAATTAACGTGGTTGAAACGGGGCAATGTTGTGAAGGTAAATAAGCGATGCTTGGTTCAGTTTTCTATCGGGAAAAAGTACCACGATGAGGTATGGTGTGAGGTCATTCCAATGGATGCTGTCACATCCTATTGGGTCGACCGTGGCAATATGATCGTAAAACCAAGCATGATGGGTTTAAAAATACATATAGTTTTCGAAAAGATGGGGTGAACATTACATTGGTGCCACTTGATACACGCCAGCCGCCGGACGACGGAGCTGCTTTGTTTCTTAAACGGTCTGATTTCGAAAGGGTGGCAACCATTAGCCCAATCGTGTTCGCTCTTGTAGTGGCGGAGGAAAAAAAACCAGGGCCTTCGGTACCGACTCAAATTCGATCCACGCTCGAAGAATTTGCAGATGTTTTACCAGACGAGATCCCGCCCGGTCTGCCTTTGATGCGGGATATTCAACATTGTATTGATCTTATTCCTGGTTCAGCTATCCCAAACAAACCTGCTTATCGAATGAATCCGAAGGAGTACGAGGAGCTACAACGTCAAGTTACCGAGCTACTTGACAAAGGTTTGATACGGGAGAGCCTGAGTCCATGCGCGGTACCCGCATTATTAGTTCCAAAACACAGAGGAGCTTTTCGGATGTGTATCGATAGCCGAGCCGTTAATAAAATCACAATTAAGTATCGTTTTCCCATTCCTCGTTTTGATGATTTACTTGATCAATTATACGGCGCCACAGTTTTCTCAAAAATTGATCTAAGAAGTGGGTATCATCAGATCCGAATGAGGCCCGGAGACGAATGGAAAACGGCCTTCAAGACACGTGATGGATTGTACGAATGGATGGTCATGCCCTTCGGTCTATCTAATGCTCCTAGTACTTTCATGCGTCTAATGAATCATGTTTTCAAGCCTTTTATCGATAAATTTGTCGTCGTTTATTTTGATGATATGTTAATCTTCAGCAAAACAATTGAGCAACATGTATCTCACCTTCGTCAAGTATTTTTTGTTTTACGGGAACAAAGGTTATATGCCAACAGAAAAAAGTGCAGTTTCCTTGTCAAAGAAGTTACCTTTCTCGGATATGTCATCTCGGGCGATGGGATAAAAATGGATAAAGCAAAAACCGAGGCTATAATTAATTGGCCCACACCAACATCGATCCATGATATCCGTAGTTTCCATGGGTTGGCTTCTTTTTATCGGTGCTTTATCAGGAATTTTAGCACCCTTATCGCTCCCATCACGGAATGCTTAAAGGGTGGACGTTTTAGCTGGACAAACGAGGCCGCCAAGGCGTTTGATATTTTAAAAAAGAAGGTAACCGAAGCTCCTGTTTTGGCCCTACCCGACTTTGATGACATTTTTCAGGTAGAATGTGACGCATCTGGAGTAGGCATTGGCGGAGTTTTAAGTCAAAATCGGAGGCCAATAGCGTTTTTTAGTGAGAAATTAAACGAGACATGTCGCAAGTATTCTACCTACGATAAGGAGTTTTATGCTATTATTCGTGCGCTAGACACTTGGCGCCATTATTTGTTTCCCAACGAATTCATTTTGTTCTCGGATCATGAGGCGCTAAAGTATATCAACGGCCAACACAAGTTGAATCCGAGGCATGCTAAATGGGTTGAGTTCCTACAAGCTTTTTCTTTTGTCATTAAGCATAAGGCCGGATCCCAAAACCAAGTAGCCGACGCCCTTAGCAGACGCCACTTATTACGGTCTACCATGCAGATTCGGGTTCACGGTTTCGATACATTTCGAGATCTTTATCAGGATGATCCAGATTTCCGTGATATATGGGGAAAGTGTGCTGCCGGAACATTCCAACAATTCACAAAGCATGACGGTTATTTATTCAAAAGTGCCCGGTTATGCATTCCCGTGAGCTCTTTACAGGAAGCTATTATTTTGGAAAGTTATGGCGGAGGTCTTGCCGGCCACTTTGGAAGAGATAAAACATTGGCAATCATTCAAGAGCAATTCTATTGGCCACGGATGGGAAAAGATGTTGCCCGAATCCTCGAAAGGTGTCGTGCATGTCACATAGCCAAAACCCATGGAAGTAATAGCGGGTTGTATACACCCTTACCCGTGCCTGAAAGCCCATGGGAAGATATTAGTTTGGATTTCGTGTTAGGCTTACCCCGAACTCAACGCCATAAAGATTCGGTTATGGTGTTTGTCGACCGTTTCTCCAAAATGGCTCATTTTCTTCCATGTTCCAAAACCTTCGATGCGAGCCAGGTTGCTCGGTTATATTTTTCTGAAATTGTCAAGTTGCATGGTATTCCAAAATCGCTCACCTCCGATCGGGATGTGAAATTCGTTAGTCACTTTTGGCGTACTTTATGGAACCGAATGGGGTCAAAGTTACAGTTTAGTAGTTCCCATCACCCACAAACCGATGGACAAACTGAAGTTGTTAATCGGAGTCTAGGGAATTTATTACGAAGTTTGATGGGTGAAAATCCCAAGCAATGGGATCTTGTTCTTCCTCAAGCGGAGTTTGCTTATAATCGTTCCGTCAATCGTACCACCGGGAAAAACTCCATTTGAGGTCGTGTATGGCCACAATCCAACTACACCACTTGATTTGGCGCCCATTCCTGTTACGGGCCAGCTCAGTGTCGAGGGAGCACAACGATCGATTCAAATCAAGGAGTTACATGAACAAGTCCGTAAACGCATTATTTGCTCTAATGATCAATACAAGAAAAAAGCAGATAAACATCGTAAGCAAGTTGTGTTCCAAGAAGGTGACTTGGTGTGGATTCATTTGTGAAAAGAAAGATTCCCGATCGGTCGTTTTGGCAAATTGAAGCCACGTGCTGATGGCCCTTTCAAGATAATAAGGAAGATTAATGATAACGCGTATAAAGTTGAACTTCCAGGTTATTATAACGTTTCAGCTACATTTAACATTGCAGACTTATCGCCCTACAAAGGAGACACTGAAGATGATGCAGACTCGAGGTCGAGTCTTTCTGAAGAGGGGGAGGATGATGCAGGGATGGCAACGTGAGCTCCAAGAAAGAATCAAATAAAAGAATCCTTATTTTCAAGGACTCTTAAAGATCACAATGAAGACTTTCCAAGGACTCTCTAAAGATCACAATGAAGACTTTCCTAATTTAATTAAAGTTAATTTTTTATTTTAGATTATTCCTTTATTTTTTTATTTGATTTATTTCCTTTTAGTTTATCCTTTCCAAGTTTAGGATTGTTTTAGAAACTATAAATAGGAGATGATAATAAACCCTTTCAATCAGTTTTTGGTTTATTTTTTATATTAAAGAATTAAGTTCTTAAAGTTCTTAGTTTTTGTTCTTCGTAATTCGTCGGCCATTGATCCTATTCGTGTTCCGTCATTAGAATCGTTTGACGCCTTCTCCATTTAGATAGACTAACCCATGAACTGGCATTCTGAGGATAGTGAGAACATTGAGATGCTTGAGGTCGTCGATTTCTTGATTCGGCTTTGTGAGATAGACCTTCTTTTGTTTGCTTTCAAGGCCTCTTTGGAAGTCGTGCAGATAACTAAACCAGATTTCTTTTTGAACAAATCTGACGATTGCTCTCAATGCTCTTTGCTCATGTTTTGAACGTCTCTTCTTATCTTTCAGCTCAAGATATAGAAATTCTAAATCATAGATATCCAGACTCGGAAAATCAGCTTCAGTGAAGTAGTATTCTTTGACATCTTCTCTTATAACTCGAAAAGTCGGAAACCTGACTTGACAGAGATGATCATAGATAACTTCTTTGACGATTGTGATTGGTTTGACTGAGTAGACAACTTTCCTTGTTTGTGCCTTGGCTTTGAGCATAAACAAATAATCAGTTAGTTCTTCATGAGTCATTTCCGTGACACGATAAATCGGAGCCAAATCTTCAGTAACTTTCTTTTCTACAAACAAGTTATGCTTTGTTTCTTCTAGATAGGGAACTCTTATTTGATCTCTTTCCCATTTGTGGTTTTGATTAGCAATAGTCCTTTCCCATCTGTTTTGATGTGGTAGCAGCATCTTTTGTGTAGGCTCGATGGACTCATTTGCTCGTAGAATCTCCTTGTAGTCTTCTTCACCAAATACCGGAGCGTATGGATCACGAAACCAATTTCTCGTATCTTGCTGTAGTTGTTGGACATTTACTCTGATCTGTTCATTAGAATCTGGATCAACGATTCGAGAGACTGTTTCAACATTGAAGCTTGGAGTTGATTCTTGTTGTTGGGAAGGAGTAGATGATTCTCGTTGTCTTGAAGGAGCAGATGTTTGACCAGCTGATCGACGTGTTTGAGTAACTCGAGTTGGAGCTGTAGTAAAAGGTTTTGTTCCAGAAGTACGTTTACGCTTCTCCCCCTCAGGGCGATTTGGACCACCCGGATCGTCCTGGTCATCCCGTAGTCTTCGAACTGATGGTTTCGGCTGGCAGCTCTGACGGATTTTGGTCCGGAGAGCAGTGATTGCACCTAGAATGCTGTCCTCGATGGTCTTCATACTAGTCTTCATTTCAGCAAGATCTTTCTGAACATCGAATTTGAAACATTCAAACTCGTGACAGTCGGGATTTTGAGATTTCGGCGGAGGAGACCGGCTAGATCATCTTTTGGTAGACCCGCCACTTTAGCTTGTGCGATGATATTTGCGTACAACATTGACATTAATTCGTCGTTGTTAAATTAGGATTGACGAGGTGGGAGAGGCGGATGTCGAGAGTCATCAGACGAAGACGAATCTTGAGGTAGAGATAAAGGCGGGGACCGACTAGTACTTGCTTGTGAGGGGCGGGGTCTCGGAGATCTTCGCGACGCAGATTCAGTGATTACCTCTGCAACAGATTTTCCTTTTAGCAAACATGCCACTCGATCGAATTCAACTCTTATCGAGGTGCGGGTAAGACAATGGGAGTATAACTTGCCATTCGATCGAATCCACGAAAATTTGAACTTTGGGAGTGATGGTATAGACAATGGGAGTATAACTTGTATGGGTAGGACCAGGATCACTTAGAGCACCTGTTGTCATCACGGTTGAATCAACCGCAGGACCTACGTTTAGCGTTGGCATTGGGGTGGTGCTAATAGGATTTCCTTCTAATCCTCGTGGAATGTCGGTGACCGACATCACTATGGAAGTTCCGACCGTGTCACGAAGATCGACGTTGTGAATTGACTCTTGTGTCCTAGGTGGCTCTAGACTTGATGTGCATGCAAATGAAGTCAAAGATTCCCTAGTCGGAGAACACGACGAAGACGGGTGGGAGTGAGATGGGTGACGTACTTATCTATATGAGCGGTGAAGTGGTAGTTGCCTTCGATGGGGTGATAGGTGAGCGTGTGCCAGAATTGGTGTAAATAGATCGCCGGAATTGTGACTCCGGTTGAAGCGGATCCGATTGGATTGGAATGAGCTCAGGAATGATTTCTTCTACAATTATTTCTTGCGTGGCTTCAGAAGTGGGTGTATTAGGCGGTGTAGTAGTAGGCAGGGGTTTGATAGGAGCACCAGACGGATCAGTGCTTGAGACAGGAATTTCAGACGAACTTGGAGTTGCAGAAGTGGAGACGGTCTCCGTGGAAGGAGGCGGTCCTGACAGATTGGTAGAATCAGAAACTTCCAAGATAGGCGGGGCACGGATGTTGGCAGTAGAGTGTATGGACCATAATAATCTGAGTAGAAGTGCTCGAACAGATCATCCAGATTAGAAGTAACTGTTTTGGACGTGGAGGCTTGATTTGGATTAGACGTGTTTGGGACAGGTTCTGAATGGAGTTTTTTAGAAGCTAGTACTCCAGTGAGTGCGGGTCCGGAACTGGATGGTTCGGGAGCCAATTCGGCCTTATCATCGAATTGGACATTAGCGCTCTCCGTGACACATTTTTCCTTTTTCATGTAGATCCGATAGGCAGCTGCGTTTGGTGAATATCTAAGAAAATATCCTTCAAAAGCTTTTGTTTGAAGTTTGCCGCGATCTTCTTTGTTGTTTAGAACAAAGCAACGACAATCGAAGGCGTTGACGTGATGAATGGAAGGAACGCGGTGGTAAATCAACTCGTATGGGGTTTTGTTGAATCGCTTGTTGATGATGGAATGATTTTGAGTTTAACAAGTAGTGTTAACAACTTCGTCCCAAAGATAGTGTGGAAGATTAGAATGGGCAAGCATGGTGCAAGCAGCTTCGACTAACGTACAGTTTCGGCGTTCAACCACACATTTTGTTGTGGTGTTCGAACCGTAGAGAAAGTGTGTGATACCAACTGAGTTGAGTAAAGTGCTGAGGGTGCGGTTTTTGAACTCCGCTCCAATATCAGTACGAATGGTTTGAACAGTAAGCTCTAGTTTGACTTGAATGTTTTTTAGAAACGCAGTAATTGAATTAGGAGCTTCGTCCTTTGTTCGAAGAAAGTGGACCCATGTATAGCAAGAGTAGTGTTCCACCATGACGAGAACATACTTCTTTCCGTGAATGCTATGTGTGCGCATATGGCCACAAAGATCCATATGAATGAGTTGAAGTGGGCGAGTTGTGCTATGTTAAACTTTGGGTTTGTGGGTAACTTTCTTCGTCTTTCCCATTTCGCAAGCACTACACAGATGGGTCTTATCAAATTTAATCTACTTTGGCAAGCTAGTGACTAATCCTCGGTTTGCATGTCGGCTAATGTTTTTGAAGTTGAGATGTGATAGTCGGCGATGCTGAATCCAGTTTTTGTCATTAGAAACTTTTGAAATGAGACACACATCGGATGGCGTTTTAACCTTTGAAAGATCAATTGTGTACAGATTGGACTTGCAAGAACTGGCCAACAATTCTGTACCTTCGTAAGTTCTAACACAACAGCGTTCATATCGGAAGTTGACTTCAAGATCTTTGTCACAAAATTGGCCAATGCTAAGCAAATTATGACCAAGTCCTTGTACATATGATACTTTGGAGATACTGAGATTGCCATGAATAATGTCTCAGTATCCTGTAGTTGGTGCAAAGTGGTTGTTTCCAAAACGTACAGTTCCGCCATGTTTTGCAGTGTAGTTGGCGAGAAGCTCATTTTGTCCAGTCATGTGTTTGGAGCATCTGGAATCTAAATACCACATATGACCGGTCTGCAAAAAATCAGGCAGATTTAGGTATCCATTTGTAAATTGGTTCTTCGGGTTTAGTTGACTTGGCAGCCTTTAGTACACAAGTGAAGTGGGTCTTAGGTGCGTTTGTCAAGGGCCTTTTGGGAAACCATTTAAAAATAGGATTTGCATAACAGGAATTAAAGTGATGATAATTGTAATTATCATGCATATCAGAATAACAGTCATAACCATACGAATTCAAGCGCACAAAATCATTCACACCGTCATTTGAGCAACAATTTTTATTTCGAGAAAATTGAATTAAATTTCGGAAAGAGTGAATAGTATATGGAAACTTAAAGCTTAGGTTTGTTCTTTTGACATGTGAAAAAAGAAAAATTGTCGTTCTTATTGTGAGATGAAGACTTTGCTTGACTTGTGCCTTTTTCAATCCAAACTTGCGTTTTCTTTAGAGGGCGTAGAGCTGAAACATTTAAAGGACCAGGATTAGCATTTTTAGATTGATGAGATTCGGTCTTTTTAGTAAAAGAAGTCTTTTCCTTTTGTTGAGATTGGTTGGGTATAGTATAACTGGTAGAGCATTCAATATCAACGTTCAGATTGAAAACTGTTTCCATTGGTTTCTTATCTTTGTCCAAAAGGTCCTCATGGCTTGGAAGAGTGGGATTAAAGTTAAAGTTGGCAAACTGGTCAATTGGACACACCTCAGGATTTTGAGAATGATGTGTGATTTCATCGAGAAATATCATTTTCTCAAGTCTATCTAAGTCTGCATTTATTTGTTCGGGAGTGAGGGAAGTTTTGTGCTTGAGAGGACATGAGTTGTTTGGAACATCGTGAAAGTGGTCAATTTCATAATCATCCAAAATACTTGCTAACAAACACTTTACATGACGATATATTTGAATGTGTATCAACTTCGGGGTTTTTGTTTTGTAAAGTGTCGTTTTCAAGTTTTTGAATTTTGATTAGTAAATCCTTTTTTTCCTTTTCTGATGAAGAGCGTTCAGATTCCAACACATTTTCTAGTTGAACAATTTTCTTTTCTAAAAATAAGGTGGGAATATAGGGTTTAAAAGTTGGAGGTTCAGTTTGAAGTTCTTTGTCAGTATATGAAGGAAAATAATTATTTGGAAGCGTTTCTTTTGAAGAATCCTTGTCTACGTGTGTAGGATAGCAAAATGGAACTTGGTGAGATTTCTTATTTTTTCTGGTCCATTCTTCCCTTTTCTCGACTTTCATAGGTGACTTCATACATTGTGTTAGATATTAAAGTATGAGTCAAAGAAGAGATGTCTACAAATGTCAACACACACTTCTTGTTATAACTAATTGTTGTTAGACGCTCCCTTTATGACACATGGCACTTTGTAATTGGCTAGCTTTTTGACTTTCTGTCTTTGTATCTATATAAATAGCATTGTATTGTGTTTGTAAAATTGGTCGATTAATACATTTACATATTGAAGAATACTGTGCGTAAGTCATTTTATCTTTGTTCTTCATTCTGTTTACTGTTCTATTGATTCAAATTGTTAATTGATCTGCTTCCGCAATTCACTCAGATTCAATACTCTCAATTAACAATCGATTTAAAGGAATGCGGAACCAACAATTGGTATCGCAGCCTTCTAATCAATCTATTGATTATTAGATCTCTTCCATTGAAAGAATTCCTTTCAATCGAACAGTATTTTCTCAGATTCAAAATTTGTTTATCAATCCACTCTGTTTTTACGAAATTTTGTTGAATCATTAACAATCTTCTCTTAAATTGAGTCATTCATTTTGTAATCAAGAAACAAGTGATATTATCGAATTTGTTCTTCTTGAGATTTAATTGTTCTAAATTTCTTTCAAATCTTCAAATTTTCTCTTCTATCATACTCAAATGACAAATTCGAGCTTGAATGCTGTTTATACGTCTGGGTCCCTGACTAAACCTCCAACTCTTGTACGTGATGAATACCCACAATGGAAGATTCGAATGGTTAACTTCTATGAGGGATTGGATGCCGAGTTATATCCAATTATTCAAAACGGTCCGTTTGTTCCCACCACTACTATTCCCGGAATTCCGACCCACCGCAAATACGGATGAGGTACCGGCAAGGCGGGTTCGAAGTCAAGGAATAACCGGACCGATGAAGAAAAGGCTAAGGTGGAATTAGCTAAGAAAGCTAAGTCTCGTTGATAATGGCCATTCCAAATGAGATTTTTCAATCTCTCGGACTCATGTGACACAAAGAAAAGAATTATGGGATCAACTGGAGAATCTCTTGGAAGGTGGTGCGAAAATGAAAAAGAACGAAGAGCCCAAGCTCTAAATGAATATAATAGTTTTCAAGCGGCGACCGACGAATCTACGGAACAAACATTTCATCGATTCAACAATCCGATTAATCTCTCGCAAGAGATGTGACATTGTTAGATCAAAGGAAGACAACAATGTTCTATTTCTCAAAAGGTTAAACCCCGAATGGTCAAATCTATCCATGTCACTACAAGCCAATCGGGACCTTGAACAATGGTCGCCGCATGATGTATTTGGTACACCGCAAGCTCATGAAAAAGAAGTTGTTCGTAAAAGAACAAACATCGGAGGTCCTCCGGCTTTAATCTCGAAACAAAAGGAATCGAAGAAGAAGTGATGACAGAAGAAATCGAAGGCCTACATATCGTAGAGATCGCTCCAAGATGACTCGAATCGGATGATGAAATTAAAGCGTTTGCCGACTCTACGCTTTAATAACCAAGCAATTCACTAATCGTTTTGGAAATAGGTCTTTAAAAGGAAATAAACGATTTGATCGCCCCTATGTTCCTAAACAAGAAGTACGAGAGTAGAGAAAACGAAGAAGAGAAGAAAGAAGAAGAATTAAAAAGGAAGAAAGATGTACGCTACGGATGTGGCAAGCCGGACATTACTCAAGAGATTGCAGAGGAGCTGCGGAAAAGGATAAGACTTATTACAAAAACAAATATAAGTACAATGTCACCGAAAGAGCACACTTTGCGGAAAAAAGAAAAGCGGGTGCAAGATGAATCCGGCGGTGATGAAGCCATGTTCGTGGAATGGCAAACACAAACGAATCGTAGGATCAACCCTGCGAGTCACCGGTTAGTAATTTCTCTGGATCATCTGAGCTTGAACAAACGATTGTGATGTTATCAAACAATTTTGAGGAACTAAAACTGAAAATCACAATCGAAAAGAAATTACGAAAAAGTACTGAGAAAACTCTTTCTACAATCAAAAGGGAAAGAGATATTTTCAAAAGAGAAATGGATTTACTTACAGAAGAAAAACTCGAATTAAATACTGCAAAGGAAACGATTTCCATGAGTTTAAAACTTTCTGAGGAAAAACTTAAAAAGGAAATTTTGAATCTCAATAAACTTCTGGAAGGAAAAGAGAAAGAAATCAGAGACAAAGAGAGTGATAGACTCAACTCTGTAGCACTTAAAAACTATTTTCAGAAAGAGAGAGTTTTTACACATTGAACTTCAACGAGAAAAAGCTACGATTATAACATATCCGGATGCACGAAGGTTCATGACAAAATTAACACACAAGTAGGAAGATCTGGACTTGGTTTCGAGGACCTAGATCCCTACACGTGTAAGAAAAGGTCGGATCCGAAATACGTTTTTGTATTGGACAAATACAGAAGCCAAAGTTTCCAATTTTGTATGAAAAATCTATTTTTAAAAAATCTAGATATGAAAATTATCATAAAACAAGCAAACTTAAATTCGAAAATATTGAATATTGTTGTAAAACAAATGTTGATCTAAATAAAGTTCAGAAGAAAGAGGATATTTTCAATTTTGGTTCAAATAAACATACAATTTTGAATCCAGAGGCTGATATTTTTGTTCCAAGTCAGGCAGAAGAAGATCTACGACTTATGTTTGAAAACGATATTCTCTCTACTCTGGATAAATGTTTTAGAAATGAAACTCTTTGTGAGAATCATCCAGAGATCACTCCCTGTTCATTTGAAGATTTACATCTTTCTGAAACACAAGAAAGCTTTGCTGAGATTACGTATCCATGGGAAAATGACAATAATAATGAAGAATTTTTTGATAACTCTGAAAACTACCTTTCAAATTTAGAAATTAATTCTTTTAGATCATCAAAAGTTATCACAAATAATTCAGAAATTATTGATAAAAAGGATGATTATTTGTATACTGATAAATCTCAAGAAATCAGAGCTTCTGATAGAGATTGTGCTAAACTTTCAAGTGGTATACCTATTCTTCCTGTCTCTGTTCCAAAACCGAGAAAATCAGTATCTATACATCCAGACTTCCTCGATATGTGTCTCAAAGCTAAAACATGTCTTGAACTTGAGAAAGAGGCAGAACTCAAAACCAAAGTGCAAAATCAAAAGATTTTAAACTCTACTCTTCCGAAGTTTACTAATATTCAAAAAGGCAAATGGAAATCCTCTAATACTTATGTTCCTTTTTCAGTAAATAACAGAGCTTCTGCAAAAGTAGATCAGAGGAAGAACACAGAGAAGAAAAAGCGTAACTAAAACAAAAGTCTAGTCTAGATAGGTTCTCTAGAACAACTGATACTAGAAAAGACTTTAGAAAGAATAATTGTAATTACCATTCTCGCAATGACAATTCAATTCAATCTTCTATGTTTCAGTATTCTGAATGTTTTTCACTGTTCTTAAAGTTAAAACAATTTTTCTCGCAAACCTCTGATCATTCCAATTCACATAATGTTTATCACAAAAAGAATAAAACTCCAAAACACCAAAAATCAAAAATAAAGTCTTTACCTTCTGTTAAATCAAAAAACGAGCATACTCCAAAAGCTAACATAAAAGGACCCATTATGCGATGGGTACCTAAAAAAATACGATTTTTGATTGCAGAAACAGCATGTGCATATCTGGTATCTTGACTCTGGATGCTCGAGGCACATGACTGGATCCCAAAATTTACTATCCAAATTCAAGGACAAATCAGGTGGAATAGTAACTTTTGGCGATAATGGTAAGGGTCAAATAAAAGGCTACGGTACTTTACAAGAAGGTAATATCACCTTATCAAAGGTAGCTCATGTTTCTGGCTTGAAACATAACCTCCTCAGTGTAAGTCAACTTTGTGATTCTAAAATACTAGTAGTATTTGATGAAAAACATTGTTATTTATTCTCTAAAGGCAGGTGAAGAACTTTGGAGAGCGAGACGAGAAAAGGTAACTTGTATATGATGAATTTTACCTCTAAGGATGGTAAGGAAACTTTATGTCTCATCTCCAAAAAGAGTGAAGTTGCGTGGCTCTGGCATCATAAAATGTCTCACTTAAATTTTAATAATCTTGAGATGCTTGTTAAACACAAACTGGTATCTGGACTTCCAGATATTCATTTTCAAAAAGATCACCTCTGCCCTGCATGTGAAATGGGCAAAATTAAACGAGCATCTCATAAAACAAAAAGTGATCATTCTTGTACTAGACCTCTGCAATTATTACATGTGGATCTCTGTGGTCCAATTGCAATTCAGAGTCTATCTGGTAAAAAGTATATTCTGGTACTAATTGATGAATTTTCCAGATATACTTGGCTTGCTTTTGTTCGTCAAAAGTCAGAAGTCCCAGTGGTACTACAGAATATGATGACCAGAATACAGGTTCTTCTACATCAGAAAATTCAGCAACTTCGAAGTGATAATGGTACAGAATTCAGGAACGCCAAGCTTGAATCGTATCTTGTTGAACAAGGAATTACTCAAAACTTCTCTGCTGTTCGCACTCCACAACAAAACGGTGTAGTTGAACGTCGCAACAGAACCTTGGTTGAAGCGACGTAACGATGCTCGCAGCTTCTGGTCTCCCAATTTACTTCTGGGCCGAAGCTGTTGCTACTGCTTGTTTCACTCAAAACCGTTCAATTATTGTCAAGAGGCATCTCAAAACCTCTTATGAGCTGATTAATAAAAGAAAACCATCTGTAAAATTTTTTCATATCTTTGGCTGCAGATGTTTTATCTTAAACGACAGAGATAAATTTTTAGGCTACTCGTTAAATTCAAGAGCTTTCCGAGTTTTTAACTTACGAACAAAAACTGTTATGGAAAGCATAAACATTGACTTCGATGATAACACTCAACTGACTTCTGAACACTCTACTTCAGAACTCAAGCTTAATACTGTTACTTCTGACTATCTTTCAGGTTCCAGAGAATCCGAGATTGATGCTATTTTTCATGATTTTCTGGGCGACGAAGTTGTGTCAGAAGCTATGTCACCTCCACATTTGCAGATACCAGATATTCTCCAAGCCTCAGGCATTACTCTCTCTGGTCCTGCTTCTTCTGTTTCCTCTGACACGTCTATTTTTCCAGAAGTTCCCACTACTACATCTGCCAGTCAGGAAGCTACTTCTATTCCATCATCTGAGGAGGAAACACAAGGACCGGTGACACAACAGATACCAGAAGGACATACAGAAGAAAATAAAGAAGATTTTGTGTTTCCAGATGAAATCATTTCGACAAATGAAACAACTCATTCAATTTCTCTACCCAGAATGACGAAATGGACTAAATCTCACACACCAGATCTTATAATTGGTAGTCCTTCTGAGGGGGTCAGAACACGATCTGCTACTGCAAATGAAGCCTTCTTTGTTAATTTTCTTAGTATGATCGAACCTAAACGTGTACATGAAGCCTTAGTTGAACCAAGCTGGGTGGATGCTATGCAGGAAGAACTACTTCAATTCGAAAGAAATAAAGTTTGGCGTCTTGTTCCTTTACCAAAAGGCAAAGTTGCCATTGGCACAAAATGGGTATTTAGGAACAAAAAGGATGAAGATGGAATTGTTGTCAGAAATAAAGCTCGATTGGTGGCTAAAGGCTACTGTCAAGAGGAAGGTATCGATTATGATGAAACCTTTGCTCCTGTTGCAAGACTAGAAGCAATAAGATTATTCTTGGCTTTCTCTCGCATACAAAAACTTCAAAGTCTACCAAATGGATGTTAAATGCGCATTTCTTAATGGATTTCTAAAAGAAGAAGTGTATGTCGAACAACCCGATGGTTTCAAAGATGCAAAATATCCGTAATATGTTTATCTTCTTGACAAAGCTTTGTATGGTCTAAAGCAAGCCCCAAGAGCCTGGTATGAACGACTATCTACGTTTCGATCGGCAAAGGATATGAAAAAGGTAAAATCGATACAACTCGTTCATCAAGAGAGGCAAAGGTATGTTAACTATCGTTCAAATTTACGTGGATGACATAATATTTGGCTCTACTCATCAAACAGAAGTTGATTTGTTTTCTAAGTTGATGGAAACTGAATTTGAAATGAGTATGATGGGAGAATTAACTTTCTTCCTAGGACTTCAAGTTAAACAAAGTACCTCGGTATCTTTATAAATCGAGCAAAATATGTTTCGACATGCTTAAAAAGTTTCATCTTCAAAACTCATCATCCATGAAAACACCCATCTCCCCCGGTATGAAATTAGGACTGACTCCTCCGGTAAATACGTTGATATTACCGGCTACGGAGGAATGATTGGTTCTCTTTTATATTTAACGACAAGTAGACTCGATATTATGTTTGCCACTTGTCTTTGTGCTCGTTATCAAGCCAATCCTAAAGAGTCTCATTTAGCTGCTGTAAAAAGAATCTTTAGGTACTTAAAAGGTTCACCATCATTGGGCCTTTGGTATCCTAAAAATTCTGGATTTGATTTAATGGCATATACAGATTCTGATCATGCAGGTTGTAAGCTTGACGGAAAAGTACATCGTGTTGTCAACACGGGAAATCGACTTATAAGTTGGACATCCAAGAAACAAAACTGCGTCTCCACATCTACAGCAGAAGCTGAATATGTTGCTGCTGCTAGTTGTTGTTCACAAGTTATTTGGATGAAGACCCAACTCAGAGATTATGGTCTGATATACGATAAGATTCCCATCCTATGTGATTCTAAAAGTGCTATCGCCATTACGTAAAATCCAAGCCAACATTCCAAAACAAAGCATATCGATGTCAGGTATCATTTCATCAAGGATCATGTCGAAAAGGGTACAATCGAAATGTATTTTGTTTCTACTGATTATCAACTTGCTGATATTTTCACAAAAGCTCTTGATGAGAGTCGTTTTAACTTCTTAATTAGCAAGTTGGGAATGCTTAATATGTAACAATGATTTCTTCAGAAGCATCCAGAAGCCTCTGAACTATTCTGACGACACTTCAGAAGTCTCGATGTCGTTCGAACTCTTCAGAATACTTCAGAAACCTCTGAATTCCTCTGATTTTCTGTTTCATAATAATATTCTTCTTTCAAGAAATATCATAAAGTACAGATTGAGAAACGCGGTACAGAAGCTACTACAGGGGGAGTTCATCATTCAAGGGGGAGCTTACCATTCAAGGGGGAGCTTACCATTCAAGGGGGAGCTTACCATTCAAGGGGGAGTTTACCATTCACGGGGGAGTTTCGCAATGAAGAAGATATTCGTCTAAGTCTAACTCTGGTTAGCTGTCTTCTGATTTACTATTTTACTTAAATTTTATTTGAATCTATCTGCTCTGAGTTTCTCTTGCCGCCAAGGTCTCTTAGACTTTTGATTCATTTCAAATTTTTTTAAAAGTATAAATCAAGTCGACATGTTTTTCAACTTAATTTTCTATAAATTGATAATTCTTATAATTTCCATTAAATATATAAATTCATTCAACTCTTGCCTCCAAGGTTGTTTAAATCTATATGTTTAATACAAATTCTTCTTTATTATTCTTTTATAGAAACTAAACTCTCATGTGATTTTTGTTCTCACTTGACTGATTTTTAAACTTAAATAAATAAAATTAAGATTAAATTCTGTGTTTATTCAATTAATTCAACATTAATTGTGTAATTAAACAGATTTTTTTTTTACTTTTGTTTATTTCTGCTTTTAAGAAAAATCGCATCTGCTACTAAATCATCATCACACTTGTGTCTCGTCGTACACGTGTCTCCAATCGACACCCTGCATGTGTATACCCGCGTGCTTACCTCAGCTCATATGAACCGTTTTTTGTTTCTCCCCAAACTGAATAACCCCTTCCCATTCTACAGTTTCTCTCTCACATAAAACTCCCAATTTCAACCTTCATCTTCTTCCTCGCAAATATTCCCAAATCAGCGTTTATTCTCCGTACAAAGAAAAAGTGTTCTACTGTCAAGCATTCAACAGTTCAAAATGGCTTCCAACTGTGCCCATCCTACCAACAATGATGAAGACAGAATCATCGATTCCACTGCTGATAGTACTCCTATTGTCAAACTGCCATTGAAGGCGAACAATGTGCAGGTACTGCTCAACCCTAACACTTATCAACCGGAATTTCGCATCATGATCGAGTTTCTACAACAGCACCAGTTAAATCGCGCCCTAACCCTAACCAACCCAAACATCCCTGAAATCTATGTCCAAGAACTGTGGCAAACAATGCTCATCAAAAATGATGAAACACTCGCCGGTTCTGTCACTCATCCTGAACAAGTGGAAATTGCTGTTCAAATCCCAATCACCAAAAGAAAACTCGCCAAATATTTTCATCTTCCCTTATCAGTGATCGAAGTCGACGGGCAAACCATTCCCAATCCTGCCCTAGAAGAAAACCCTTCTACAGAAGCCCTCCTAGCCTTCATCAATCTACTGGGTTACAATGAACCTCTTACCAGGTTGTCCGAATTCAGAAGAAAGAAGTTACCCCCAATGTGGAATCTACTTGTCTCCATACTTAACAAGAGTCTAACCTGCAAAATAGGTTCCTTGGATCAAGCTAGCCGCAACATTCTGACGATTATGTATGGGATGTTCTACAATCGCCCCTTGGACTATGCGAGTCTCATCTTCCAAGAGATTAAAGCAGCTGTGCATACTAAGGTGCTACATCAAAGTCAGGGGAAGCCACTACCAGCTCTCATGTTCCCACGCTTTCTCTCCCTCATCACTCATCCTGCTATTGGGGCAATCGAAGCTCCCTGTGACCGGCCATTCTGCAAAATTGCATCAATGAGCTCCCATCGATCAACCATTGACAGCATCGGCTACTCTGCCCCCAGAGAACTATCCAGGTACATGCTTAACCTAATCCCTTCTAGCTCTTCTAATCTCCAAATCTATAGAAGCTCTATGGTTTTCTCAGAACAGAGAATTCCTACCCCAGAGCACTTAGAGCCAGGTGTAGGTGGTCAGGGGTCTGGTGAGCATGAGATTGAAAAAACTAGGAGTGAACATCCGAGTGCTTCTACCCATGCCGACCTTCTATTAAATGAAGGTACAGAAGATGTCCACAGAGACACATATGAGTGTTCCTCTCCAATTCCCCAAAGGGCAACCACAACTTCTGAGGTTGACGTCACCACGTCTCCACTCATTGACTTAGAAATGCACCCTGGGCCTCAAACCACCCGTAAAACCAAATTATTCGCAGGATACTTCTTCTTCTTCTGAATCAACTTCAACCGGGGAAAGCACCTCCACTTCATCATCCTCCCAACAGGATGATGATGATAATATAAGAGTTCATTCGCCCCAGAACTCGCCACTTCCTTCACCACATGTTCATGTCTCCGTGACTGACATACCAGTAGGCACAGAGGATGTGTCCACATCCTCTCCTAGGATAGATGCTGATGAATTCCCATCAGAGGGGTTACAGCCTAGGAATGCACCTCTTACCGGAGTGTTTACACTTCATCAAGGTAAGCATCTTGTCTTCGACACCTCATCCTCCGATGATGAGGATACCGTTGAAACGGTCGAACAACCGAAGAGGAGCACGTGCATAACGGCCCTCAAGGACAAGTTGGAAGTCCTTCTACACTCAACGTCAAAACGGTGTAGAAGGCCCCTCCGAACGCGAGGGTAAAGGGGCTCCATGTGTTGGAGATGCACCGGTTACAACTTCGATTTTGTCACTAATGCGGCGTTCTTGGCATTTGCTGATCAAATTCAGAGATCTGTGGAAGATCTAAAATTATCCGCTACTACTAATCATTCTATTCTTCTGAGCCTTCAAATTCAAATTGAAAGGCAAAACTCTCTTTTAGCAGATCTTCAGCGACAAATGAGTTCCTCTCAAGAAGATCAGAAGGCTTCTCTTGCTGAACAACTTCTGATCTTGAATAATGGTCTTCAAGCAAATACAGAGGCACTATCTCAACTTCCAGAATCTTTACGTGCCTCTGTAGACTACAGCTCTCTGGTGGCCGACATACAGAAGCTTGTAAAGACCATCATCACTTCTGATGATCCCTCTGTGTCTACACTTGTCAAGAAGTCTGACCTTGCCTCTTTCCAGAAGATTATTCTTGAGCGCATGTCGACCATCGCTTCAAAGTACTCTTCCAAGCCCTCCACATCGTCAACTGACCAGAAGCTTGCCGCTCTCGAAACTACTATCTCTCAACTTGTGCCTCTGGTTTCTTCTCTAGCTGAGGCGTTTACTTCCAAGAAGAAAGCCAAGGAAGAAAGGGCTTGCAGAAAGGCCGAACTGAAACGAAAACGTTCTGAGGATCAGGATCCTGATTCTCAGAAGGGGGAGAAAGGTTCTAAGCCTAAGCAAGCCAAACAAACACCATCAGACACAAACACGAACACTGCTGACTCTTCAACGCCAACACCATCACAGCAACCCTCTTCTTCCAAACAAGTACCACTCACTCCAACACCTCTGGCTACGCATTCTGGTCCTCTACCCAGAGATCCAGAGCTAGCTAAGTTTATTCTGGATCTTATGGGAAAAAGCAGAATCCCAAGCTCTCCGGCTGAAAGGGCTGAAGTAGTCAGAGCTCACGAAGAACGAGAACGAGCTAAAGCTGCAAAGGAAAGAGCTAAAAGGGCTAGAGAGGAGGATGAGGAAGTGTTCAGAGCTGAAAAAGAAAAAGCAGAAGAGATAATACGCCAGAGGCTAATAGTTGAAGAACAAATAGAGATAGAGAGGGAAATTTGAAAAAGAGAACCTGGAAAGAGAAAAGGCTAGACTTAAAGAAGAACTACAGAGACAAGATTTTGAAGCTGAAGAAAGAGCAAGAGTCAGAGCAGAGGCCGCTCAGAAGCAGAAGGAGATCAGAAGAGAAGAATTTGAAGAAAAAGTAAATAAAGTTGGAAACATTGTTGGAAACATTGAACTTCCAACAATTGAAGTTGAGAAAAGGCACATGTATGCTCCAACAGATCAGAAGATTTATCTCATGATGCCTAACTTCGCCAACCAATACAATGTCAGCAGTGAAGTTAAAGATAACTTCATGGCACATAAACAAGACAGAAAGACAGTCTTCACTACTGTCCCAATTACAAAGATAACAGCCATGAAACATAAACAGTTTCAAGATACACCCATTTGGTACACAATCTACGAGATAGTCAGATCAAACAACAAAAGTTATTACATATGTGATAATGATCTGTTATCCATCCATCAGCTGATCTCATTTTTCTGGAAGAATTTATGAAGACTCAGCTTTCTGAACGCAAAGATCCACAAGACCAAAGTTGCCTACACTAGAATTATTACGTGTATGAAATCATACATTAGATACAAAAGGCGAGGTCGACTTCCGGATTGGATTAAATTTCAAAATGGATAATCTGGCTATCTCTGCACCAAATGAGGAACTTGAAGGAATAAGCAAACTCAGAGTGGGTAGACTTCTTACTGACCCAGAAGAGGGAATCATCTTCAAAAGACCAAATAGAAAGAGCTTCTTTCGCATCAAAGAAGCTCACAAATACTCTTCTGAGGTAGTCTACATCATCAAGAGCTTTGCTGGCTTAGACACGACAAATCCAGAAGTTGCAAAGAAAATAGAGAAAAGACTTGATGGACTTCAGAAGAACAGAGAGCTTATCAATAATATTTCAAGTATCATCGCTGCTGTTGATCCACTCTGAAGAAATTTTTTTTTTTTTGACTTCATACTTAGGGGGAGAATGTTAGATATTAAAGTATGAGTCAAAGAAGAGATGTCTACAAATGTCAACACACACTTCTTGTTATAACTAATTGTTGTTAGACGCTCCCTTTATGACACATGGCACTTTGTAATTGGCTAGCTTTTTGACTTTCTGTCTTTGTATCTATATAAATAGCATTGTATTGTGTTTGTAAAATTGGTCGATTAATACATTTACATATTGAAGAATATTGTGCGTAAGTCATTTTATCTTTGTTCTTCATTCTGTTTACTGTTCTATTGATTCAAATTGTTAATTGATCTGCTTCCGCAATTCACTCAGATTCAATACTCTCAATTAACAATCAGTTTAAAGGAATCTGGAACCAACACATTGAATTTTGTAATCTGGACCAAGGTCTAGATATTAAAACTTATAAAGTGTGGGAGTGTTGTAGAGGGCCTTTTCCAAACATTTAGGATTATTAAAACCTAGACCCGCTCTTGAACTTAAATCCTTAGGTATGTTTAGGTGAATTGGTTGTTCCGTTTGACCAAGTTTGTAAAGTTTGAGTTCCAAAGCCTTGAGTTTTTCTAAAAGATCAGTTTTTTGGATGGTGGCAAATTCCAATTTGGAAGAAACATCTTGGGCATCACGTTCGGATTTTTGAAATCGTTCCGTGAGATCCATAAGTTTTAGATCCAAATTCACATTTTGAAAAATGGTCTTTTCTTTTTGTAAATTTTGAGCAACACTCTTCGAGATTGCAAGTTCAGATGTGATGATTAAAAGTTGGTTACGATTGATTTCGAGGTGTGATTTTAATTTGGAAACTGAGAGTTTCTCGGTTTTCAACTTAGATTGCAGATCTTGCAATTTGATCAGCAAGTCATTCATTTGGGCAACAAAATAATCGTAGTCAGAGTCATTTACCTCAGGTGAGAAGTCGGAAGCGTGAGACGTTGAGTCGTCACCGGAGGGATCAGTGTATGCCATTAAACTGAAGTAAGCTTGAATTTCTTCGTCCGGTTCATCGTCGTCTTGGTGAAGCCAATGGGCATCTTCCGCCATTAGTACTTTTCCGGCTTCTTCTTGTTTTGCAAGCATCAGTTTGTAGGTGAAATAGTTTGAATCTTTGACGACTGCCTTTTTGCATTCTCGGGGATAGTGACCGGATTTGCCACAGTTGTAGCATAAGATCATTTATCCTTTGAATTAGTCTTCGGGTTTGGGTGGTGGATGCTTTTTCTCTTTTCTCGGGTTTGGTTCAAACATGTCCTTACGCTCGTGATGCTTTGGTCTCGAAGCATATCTTTGTTGATTGGTGTTGGGACGAGAAAACTTCCTTTGGAAAGCGTGGATGAGTAGAACCAATTATTGTTGAAATTAAGCAATCTCGGGATCAGTTTCAAACTCGTCTTCCTCTATGTCCACGAGTTTTCTTGACGGTTGCTTCGAGGTGGGTTTGGTTCTTTTTTGGCAACAAAGACGATTGGATTGGAAGATTTGATGATTGTCTTGTTGGCCTCTATTGCTTCAAGTACCTCCTCTTCATCTTTCTTTAAGGTTTCATACACTTCATGAAGATCATGGTCAGTGAGAAACTTGCTATGTTTGATTTGATTTGCAAAGCGACGCCAATCTGGTTGTAGATTGCTAACTAATTTGACGTTGTTCTCGATCTTTGTCTTACGAATATCGTTTTTGCTAAGTTCGTTTAGCAAATGAACAAAGCATTCGTATGTTTCCGTAAGACTTCTCCATCTTTCGCCTTGAATTCTTCATATTGCGAGATGGAATTTTGTGATTTTCATTTGAGTTCCGATTTTTCTTCCAAGCATGATCTTTTTCAATTTGTTCCCACATTTCCTTGGCCGTAGTCCGGTGACTATCGATGCTCATGTAGATATCATGGGGAAGACTGGGAACTAATTATGATCGTGCGAGTTGATCACCTTTTGTAATCCGTTTCTCATTGTCGTCATAAGCGGATTTTGGTTTGACTTCTTTCCGGGCTGGTAGAGGAGGAACATCGTTGGGTACAGCAGGAACATCTCGATAAAAGATAGGTGGTGGACCTTTGGTGCTGGATCACATGATTTCTTCCGCATAATCATGCCGTTCAACAAAGTCGAGGAATCGGACCTTCCATTGTGAACATTCTCCTCGGAAGAGGATTGGAGGTTTTGTGTCAGAACCTATGGCCATTGTTTTGCGTGTAGTCATTGTACTTGACAGAGTGATCTCGATCGGTGAGTTTTTGGAATATTTCTAAGTTTTTGTTGAAAAACAGGAGTGTTATCTCGGGTGAAAAGGACTCGATAAGCACAACATGTCAAATCTAGAGAGTTCAATAAGACTGAATGTCGAGTGTATGGGACTCGAGAAGAAAGTATGTCGGATCAATAGGACTCGAGGAAAATTAATGTCGATTCAAAGGGATACGATATCTAAACTTGTTGGATTACGGGGTCCGAGAACCAATTTATGTCGGACCAAGTTGAGTCGAGAAGAAATTTGTCGGATGGAAAATATGTCGATTTTATCATATTGTAAAGACTGAGTTTATCTAGTCCTTAGGGTTTTTGAAAAATCCCTTTTTGTTCTTGAGGTTAAGGAGGAGAAAAACAGTAGAGCATAAACCTCAAAAGATTAAAGAGGCCCATTTAAGAACAAGAAAATGACATCATGATTTGGATTGAATCACACCTCTCGCCCAATGGGGAGTAATGAGGCTAGTCTCCCCCCCTGAATGAAGAAGTAGTAAGGCCCCCTTCCCGTGTATGCGCCTGTTTCTTGACTAACAAGATCTGCGAGAAACAAGTTTCTTCGAGTCTTATTAGGGACAAGAACAACAAAGTTTTGGTTATCCAAAACAGTCAAGATTGTCAAAGATAAAAATTTATCAGTAATCCAAACGTGTTGTAATAGTTTTCTTGACTAGAAAAGCGATCAAGTAGCAATGCTGTTGGGTCACCGATGATTTGGTGATGAACCTTCTCTATTATTTGTTTGATCTTTTACAGGGTCTTTTGAAGGTCTGAAATATACTTCAAGTATTGAAAAGTCAAAGACTAATCAATCAAGGGTTGTACATCAAAAAGTGGAATTTTGGATGTACCAACTAACTTCAATATTCAGATCATTTTGCCAAAGTCAAGATTGTTGGGTCACCATGGGTCACCGATGGTACACTTAGAAGTTATCAAAGTACTATGGCATCAATACAAGATGAGGACATCAAGTTTGAAGTCATGGTCACCGACATTACAATCTTGGTCACCGAAATTGCAGGTATATTTTATAAGGCTGTGATATCAAGTCACAAGGATGTACACTTTCAACACTTAGTGAAAGATGAAGTTTATCAAGCAAAAGCAAAGTGTACATTTATCATTTCCAGCCTTACAAAGTATCCACCGATATGATACATGGCTTCATGTATCACTTAGCAATTTCAAGAGATAAAGTTCTTACTCACAACAATTGCAAGATACGTGAGTCAAGAACTTGGGCACCAAACCTTAAATTTAGACATTCTCTTTTATTCTTATAAAAGGGATGTTTGTCTTCTAGCTAAAAGGTTTGATGGGACTTCTCAGAGCATGAAGAAAAGTAGATAAAGTTATCTGACATTACGTGCTACAAGGAATGGTTCATCCATTATTCTAGTACAAAGGGAGTGGCCTCTTCCTTTGTCCATCAGATAAACTTCCAGCTAATCAATCCTTGACAGCTGTCCACTTGCATCCCTTGCATGGGCACTATAAAAGGAGATGAAGTCCTTCCCAGAAATCTCACGTCTTCAACAATACTTCTCTGAAAGTATTTGTTTGATTTCGCCAAAGCTGTGTGCGCTAACAGTCTTATTTTAACTTCCTGTGTGTATAAGTTAATTACTGTTATTTAAGTTTGTTAGAATAGGTTGTCTATTCTTTTCCGCAACAAACTTCTGTGTGTAAATTTTTAATATTTATATTAAAAAATTTAAAAAGAGCAAAAATTGTGTGTTTGTATTCATCCCCCCCCCCTTCTACAAACTCTTACTAGCTTAGCCATCTCCCTTCCGGGACTAACAAGTGGTATCAGAGCAGTTGGTTTAATCTCATAAACCAGATCTGTGATGGTCGCTACTTCCTCAAATGATGGTACCATGCAAACCTCTTCCAGTAGCACATACGATTTAGGATCCTTGGCCAAACCTCCAAGGTTCAACCCAAGTAATTTTGGGTTATGGAAAAATCGCATGCTACTCTTTCTAGAAGGGATTGATTGCAGGTATCCCATCATTCTAAATGAGGGACCTTTAATTCCTAAAGTCTGGGCTCGCTATGGTCCACAAAAAGATACTGAAGGAAAGGATATAGAGTCTGATGAGGATAAGAGTGACAAAACAGGCAGGTATATCAACAAAGCCTTAAATAAGTATAATGAAGAGGATAAACGCCTGGTTGCTCTAGATACTAAAGTTAAATCAGCTCTAGCTCTATCCCTTCCTGATGAAGTATATCACTCTCTTGTAAATCTTTCTTCTGCTAAAGAGATGTGGGATACTCTAGGTGTCTTATATGAAGGCACTAAAGAAGTGAAGAAATCTAACAGGATCTGTCTTGTTAGAAAGTATGAACTCTTCTCCCATGAGAAAGGAGAATCCCTATCTGTCTACTTCAATCGTTTTAACTGTCTTTTAAATGATCTTAAGGTTCTTGGAAGAGTTTATGATAATGAAGAAGTTCTCTGCAAGTTCATGGATTGACTCCCAGACTTCTGGGAAACCATATGTACTTGCATTAAGCAAACCAAGGATCTTGATGTGATGCCTTTAACTGCTCTCTATGGGACTCTTCTTTATTATGAGCAAACCAAGAACCAAAGAAAGTCTCTTATAAAAGATATTAAATCTTCTTCTATTGCTCTAATAAGTAATTCTAAATCTTCTTCCTGTGTACCTACAATTACTTACCCTTCTTCTTCTGATTCTGAAGGTAACCCTAAGGAAGAATCATCTCATCTATCAGATGCTTACTATAGTACAGCTGATGATGAAAGTGAGGATTCTGCCATTGACATACTTTCTGATAGTATGGCAATGATTGCTGGAAACCTTAAAAACAAAAGATTTTCTTCTAACCGTCCTAGATTTCAAAGAAAATTTTTCTCTCAAAAACCTTCTTCCGACAAATCTAATGAAGAATGCTTCAGTTGTGGGAAGAAAGGTCACTTTGCTTCTGAATGCAGATCTAAATCTTTCTCTAAATTCAAAACTTCTTCTCCTTCTTCTTCTGGCCATGACTTCTCCAAATCAGCTTCTAAAAAGTCTGAAGAGAGAAGTAGCCATCTCTCCAAGGAAAGTCCTGACTCTTCTAAAGAAATCTCTGGGCATAAAAAGTACAAAGCAAAGTACAGAAGAGAAAAGAGAAAAGAACCAAAACAGAGGAAAAACCTTGGTTGCTGAAACAGTTTGCTGGGAAGATGAGCAAACCTCTGAGAGTGACAGTGAGTATGTCACAAAGTGTCTAATGGCCAAGATTGATGAGATAGAAGAAATGGAAAAGACACTTTGCACTGCTCTTGTATCTACTGAGGAATCAACTTCAGGAACAAAGCCTCAGGTACATCCCTTCACCTTTCTCTCCAATGATCAAAAAGCTGATGCTTTTGATTCTTTAACTGTCGACTTCTATGACTTAAAGGATCAGAAGAAAAAGGCTGATATTCATATAAAATGTTTAAATGATCAACTTCTGTCTTGTTTCTCTAAACTTAAAGATTTTGATGAAAGCTGATCTAGAAAACCTAAGGTATCTAAATGATAGTCTTTCAGAAGAAAAATAAAAAATCTCCAACACTCTTGAAAGAGAACAAGAGGTTCTGTCTAAATGGACCAAATCTTCTAAAGATCTTGAAAGAATTCTTCAAGATCAAATCTCCAGCAAGGACAAGACTGGACTTGGATATGGAAAAGATGATTTTCAATCTTCTGACTCTATTCCTCCTTCTGTTGAATGTCAAGGCCTTCCTGCTGGCTTCTTGTCTGATGACGATGATGATTTCTTTGGTTACTCATCTGAAGATTCTACCTGTGTTCATTCTATAGATCTTCTAGATATGCTAAAAGTAGAATCAAACTCCAAAAAGTTTGGAGTCTTTGTAAAAGCAACAGAAGTTTCCACTGAACCTTTAAGAATTCCAAGTTCTTCTTCTTCCTCTCCTAAACCCATTCAAAAGCTTTTAAGCTCTTTGAGTCTTCATGATTCAAGGGACTTTCACAAGTCACCGACTACTCCTGCTTGTCACAACTCAAAAAGATTTTCTCAAAATAAAAAGTTTTCATCCAGAAGAAAATCTCAAAAAATTACTGATTTCATCCCTCGCTCTATCAACTTAAAGAAATCAAAAAATCCTGGTAAAGGTATTCTTGGACCAAATCCTGATAAAGGTATTCTTGGATCAAGACCAGGTGTTGGTCATCCCTCTACTTCTTTTTCTTCTTCTGATGCTCAAAGCTTTGATAACATGGACTTTAATACAGCCTTTTCTTTAAAGAAATGTTATAACTGTGGCAATACTCTCCATCTTGCAAAGCACTGTCCTAATAATTCTGATGTTCCTAAAATGCCCTCTAACCCCAAAGGACCCACTTCAAAATGGGTACCAAAAGTCTAAATTTGTTTTTAGGTACAGGTACCAAACAAAGATCATACATGGTAAATGGACAGGTTGTTCAAGGCACATGACCGGAAACAAATCTCTTCTCTCTAATTTCTTGCAAGAAAAAGGACCCACTGTTTCCTTTGGAGGAAATGGGAAATGTATCACCAAAGGCTATGGTACCATATCAAATGGAACCATAACTTTTTCTAAAGTAGCTCATGTTGAAGGGCTAATGTACAACTTACTGAGCATCAGCCAAATATGTGATTTGGGATATAAGGTCACCTTTCAACTCTGTGTTTGCTTGATCCTTGATATGCAGAATAAAGCTGTACTAGCAGGCACCCGAATGAATGACGTCTACATCATCAACATGAAGGAAAATGCTATTGGAGAAGCTGTGTGTCTCCTCTCTCAAGAATTAGCCAAACAAAGTTGGCTATGGCATAAAAGAACTTTTCTGCCGTACGCACTCCTCAACAAAATGGTGTTGTTGAAAGAAAGAACAGAACTCTCTGTGAAGCTGCAAGGTCAATGCTGAGCGAATCCAAGTTACCAACCTATTTTTGGGCAGAAGCAGTTAACACTGCATGCTTTACTCAAAATAGGTCTCTCATAGTCAAAAGGCATGACAAGACCGCGTACGAAGTTTTCCATGGACGGAAACCTGCAGTTGACTATTTCCATGTATTTGGCTGTGCATGTCACATGCTAAATGACAGGGAACAACTTGGAAAGTTTGATCCAAAGTCTGATGATGGAATATTCATGGGCTATTCTCTCTCCTCAAGAGCCTTCAGAATTTTCAACCTCAGAAGACAATGCATAGATGAATCCATGCATGTGAAATTTGATGAGTTTGAAGTATCTCCATTATCTTGTAATGAAGAAGAATTAAATCTTTGAAAAAAAAAATTCATGTGTTGGTGAACTTCCTTCTTCCTCTTCTTCACCTAACCCTTCAAATCCTCAAGATAGCAACTCTCCTCAGCCTCTCATCAACACTATCTCACCTCAAGAACCCACTTCTTCTTCTCCACCTCCTGAAACTAACTCTTAAGGAGATCTTACCCATCTAAACACAATATCTCCCGCTAACCCCTCCTCACCATCTCAAAATCTCTCCTCTTCATCTTCTTCCATTCCTCCTCCCTTGCCTCCTGCACTAAAATGGACCATGGATCATCCAATAGATCAAATCATAGGTAATCCTCAAATTGGTGTTAAAACTAGAAGAGGCATCAGCAACCTGTGCTTGTATGTCAACTTTGTTTCTATTTGTTGAGCCTAAGATAATTAATGAAGCCCTAGGTGATCCAAGCTGGGTAATTGCCATGCAAGCAGAACTCTCTCAATTTGAGAGAAACAAAGTCTGGAAGATAGTTCCTCGTCCATCTAACAAAACTATCATTGGAACAAAATGGGTGTTCAAAAACAAGATGGATGAAGAAGGAACTGTCATAAGGAATAAAGCAAGGTTGGTTGCTCAAGGATATAGGCAAGAAGAAGGAATTGACTATGATGAAACTTTTGCTCCTGTTGCCAGATTGGAAGCTATCCGAATATTTCTTGCCCATGCTGCTTACAAGAATTTTCGGGTATTCCAAATGGATGTCAAAAGTGCCTTCCTTAATGGTGAGCTAGCTGAAGAAGTGTATGTAAAGCAACCACCTGGGTTTGAAGATCGAGTCCATCCATATCATGTGTATATGCTAGATAAAGCTCTGTATGGACTGAAGCAAGCTCCTGGTGCCTGGTATGATACTCTCTCAGTTTATCTTCTTAAAAATGACTATATACGAGGAAAAGTTGAAAACACTCTCTTCTTCAAGAAATCACAAGGTAATATCATTGTTGTTCAAATCTATGTTGATGATATTATTTTTGGAGCCACCGATGAATCCTTGTGTGATGAGTTTAGTTCCCTCATGCAAAAAGAGTATGAAATGAGCATGATGGGGGAGCTAACTTTCTTTCTTGGTTTGCAAGTAAAACAATATTCAGAAGGTATTTTCATAAATCAAAATAAATATATTAAAGACCTTCGAAAAGTTTCAGTTTGATACTTGTTCAACCATGAAAATTCCTATGGCTCCTCCTCTTAAACTTGACTCTGATCCTGATGGTGTATCTGTCAATATCACAAGTTATAGAGGAATGATAGGATCTCTTCTTTATCTAACTGCAAGTAAACCTGATATTATGTTTGCTACTTATCTCTGTGCTCGTTATCAAGCAAATCCTAAGGAATCACATCTCTCTGCTGTGAAAAGGATTTTTCGGTATCTAAAAGGTACCATAAATCTGGGTCTTTGGTATCCCAAAGACTCAGGTTTCGATCTCATCGGGTACTCTGATTCTGATTTTGCAGGTTCAAAAAAAAAAAAAAAAAAACAACTGGAAGTTATCAGTTACTTGGTGGAAAGCTTGTGAGCTGGTCAAGTAAGAAACAACATTCGGTGTCTACTTCTACTGCTGAAGCAGAATATGTGGCTGCTGGAAGTTGTTGTGCACAAATATTGTGGATGAAAAATCAGCTGTGTGATTACAATCAGATTTTCTCAAAGATCTCAATAATGTGTGACAACTCAAGTGCAATAGCTATTGCCAACAACCCTGTGCTTCATTCAAGATCCAAGCACATTGATATCAGATATCACTTTTGTTGGGTCACCGATGATTTGGTGATGAACCACCTTCCTTTGTATGAATGAATTTTTACAGGTTCTTTTGAAGGTCTGAAATATGCTTCAAGTATTGAAGAGTCAAAGACTATTCAATCAAGGGGTTGTACATCAAAAAGTGGAATTTTGGATGTATCAACCAACTTCAATATTCAGACCATCTTGCCAAGTCAAGATTGGGTCACCAATATAGTGGGTCACCGATGGTACACTCAAAAGTCATCAAAAGTACTAAGGACATCAAATAAGATGAGGTCATCAAGTTTGATGTCATGGTCACCAACACTATGATATTGGTCACCGAAATTGCAGGTATATTTTCTAAGGCTGTGATATCAACTCACAAGGGTATACACTTTTGTCACTTAGTGAAAGAAGAAGTTATCAAGCAAAGTGTACACTTATCAACTCCAGCCTTATAAGGTATCCACCGATGTGATACATAGTGAGATGTATCACTTAGCAATTTCAAAGAGATAAGTTCTTGACTCACATCAATTGCAAGACACGTGAGCCAGCAAGAACTTGGGCACCAAGCCTTAATTAAAGACATTCTCTTTTATTCTTATAAAAGGAATATTTGTCTTTTAGCTAAAAGGCTTGATGGGACTTCACAGAGCATGAAGAAAAGAAGATAAAGTTATCTGACATTACGTGCTACAAGGAATGGTTCATCCATTATTCTAGTACAAAGCAAGTGGTCTCTTCCTTTGTCCATCGAATAATCTTCCGGCTAATGAAACCTTGACACCGTCCACTTGCATCCCATGCATGGACACTATAAAAGGAGATGACGTCCTTCCCAGAAATCTCACGCTTTCAACAAATCTTCAGTGTGATTATTTGTTTGACTGTGGCAAAGCTGTGTGCTATAACAGTATGTTTTAACTTGCTTAGTGTAATAGTTAATTACCGTTATCTCGTGTGTTTAGTTTGATAGAATAGTCCGCTCTCGTTCTTTTCCGCATCAAACTATCCGTGTGTAAATTTTTAATATTTATATTAAAAAATTTAAAAAGAGTATATTCGTGTGTTTTATATTCAACCCCCCTTCTACAAAACCCTCTCTTAGTTAGCCATCTCTCTTTGGGGACTAACAATTGGTATCAGAGCAGTTGGTTTAATCTCATAAACCAGATCTGTGATGGCTACTACCTCAAATGTTGATGGTACCTTGCAGACCTCTTCCAATAATACATATGATTTAGGATCTTTGGCTAAACCCCCAAGATTCAACCCAAACAACTTTGGGTTATGGAAAAATCGCATGTTATTATTCTTGGAAGGGATAGATTGCAGGTATCCCAACATTCTCAGTGAGGGACCTATTATTCCTAAAATATGGGCTCGCTTTGGCCCTCAAAAGGACGCTGAAGGAAAGGACATAGAGTCAGATGACGAAAGAAGTGAGAAAACTGGTAGATATATCATTAAACCTTCTAACAAATTTAGTGAGATGATAAACGCCTAGTTGCTTTAGATACTAAAGTCAAATCTGCTCTTGCTGTTTCCCTTCCTGATGATGTGTATCATTCTCTTCTTAACCTTCCCACCGCTAAAGAGATGTGGGATACTTTGAGTGTCTTATATGAAGGCACCAAAGAAGTAAAGAAATCTAACAGATCCGTCTTGTTAGAAAGTATGAACTCTTCTCCCATGAAAAGGGAGAATCTCTTTCTACCTACTTTAATCGTTTTAACTCGTCTTCTTAACGATCTCAAAGCTCTTGGACGAGTTTATGATAATGAAGAAGTTCTCTCGCAAGTTTATGGATTGTCTTCCGCATTTCGGGAAACTATCCGTACTTGCATCAAGCAAACCAAGGACTTAGAAATAATGCCTTTAACTGCTCTCTATGGAACTCTTCTTCACTATGAACAAACTAAGAATCAGAGAAAGTCTCTTATAAAGGATATTAAATCCTCCTCTATTGCTTTGATAGGTGTTTCAAAATCTTCTTCTTGTGTTCCTAGAATCACCTATCCTTCTTCTAATTCTGAAAAAGATATTAAGGAAGACTCTTCTCATCTGTCAGATGCATACTATAGTCTTTCGATGATGAAGGAGAAGAATCAGCCATTGACATACTCTCTGATAGTATGGCAATGCTTGCTGGAAACCTTAAGAACAAAAGATTTTCTTCAAACCGCTCCAAATTTAATAGAAAGTCTTTTTCTCAAAAATCCTCTTCTGATAAAGCAAATGAAGAATGCTTCAATTGTGGAAAGAAAGGTCATTTTGCTTCTGAATGCAGATCAAAAGCTTCTTCTTCTAAACCTTCTTCTTCTTATGGCCATGACTTCTCAAAATCAGCTTCTAGGAAGCATGAAGAGAGAGATAGCCAATCCTCTAAGGAAAACTCTGAATCAAAAGAAACCTCAAGGTACAAGAAATACAAAGCCAAATACAAGAGAGAAAAGGAGAGAAACCAAGGTAAAAATAAAACCTTAGTTGCTGAGGCTCATTCTTTGGGAAGATGAGCAAACCTGCGAGAGTGAGAGTGAGTATGTCACTAAGTGCCTCATGGCCAAAATTGATGAGATAGAAGACATGGAGAAATCACTCTACACCACTCTTGTATCTGCTGAGGGATCCACTTCAGGGACAAAACCTCAGGTACATCCTTTTACCTTTCTCTCTGATGATCAAAAGGCTGATGCCTTTGATTCTTTAACTGTTGACTTCTGTGACTTAAAGATTCAAAAGAAAAAGGCTGATATGCACATAAAATGTCTAAATGATCAACTCCTCTCTTGCTTTTCAAAACTAAAAGATTTTGAAAAAATGAAAGCTGATCTGGAAAACCTTCGGTATTTAAACGACAAATTTTCTCGAGGAAAAAATCAAAGATTTTTTCCACTCTTGAAAAGGAACAAGAGGTTCTGTCTAAATGGACTAAATCCTCTAAAAATCTAGAAAGGATCCTTCAAGATCAAATCACCAGCAAGGATAAGTCTGGCCTTGGTTATGGAAAAGATGTTCCTCAACCTCTTGACCTTCCATTCCCTTCTTCTTCTGAGTGTCAAGGTTTTCCTGCTGGTTTCCTTTCCGATGACGATGATGATCTCTTCGGTTACTCATCTGAGGATTCTACCTCCGTTCACTCTATAGATCTACTTGACATGCTCAAAGTAGAATCTGGTTCCAAAAAGTTTGGAGTCTTTGTTAAAGCTAAAGAAATCTCTTCTGAGTCTTCAATGGTTTCAACTCTTCCAAGCTCTTCTTCTTCTCCCAAACCTATCCAAAGACTTTTAAATTCCTTAAGTTTGCATGAGTCAAGGTACTCCCAGGAGCAGCCTTCTGAAGTTGCTGAGTATCCTTCTTCAAAAAGATTTTCTCCTCAAAAGAAAAATTTTTCTAAACCAAATTTTTCATCTAAAAGGAAATCTCAAATAGCTACTGACTTTATTCCTCGGTCAGTAAACTTGAAGAAATCAAGAAATCCTGGTAAAGGTATTCTTGGACCAAGACCAGGTGTTGGACATCCCTCTTCTTCTCATTCCTCAACCTCTGTCCAAAGTTTAGATGATAGGGATTTTAAAAAGGCTTTCCTTTTAAAGAAGTGCTATAACTGTGGCAACACTCTTCATCTTGCTAAAAATTGCCCAAAAGACTTGGCTCCTTGCAAATCTAAAATGCCTTCTAATCCCAAAGGACCCACCTCAAAATGGGTACCAAAAGTCTAAATTTGTTTCTGGGTGCAGGTACCAAATAAAGATCATATATGGTACATGGATAGTGGATGTTCAAGACACATGACCGGAAACAAACTTCTTCTCTCTAACTTCTCAAAAGAAAAGGGACCCACTGTTTCCTTTGGAGGAAATGGAAAAGGGGTCACCAAAGGATATGGTACCATTTCAAATGGAACCATCACTTTCTCCAGAGTAGCTCATGTTGAAGGGCTGATGTACAATCTTCTAAGCATAAGCCAAATATGTGATTTGGGCTATAAGGTCATGTTCCAGCTATGTGTATGTTTGGTCTTTGACGTACAGAACAAAATTGTACTAGCAGGAACCCGACTGAATGACGTGTACATAATCAACATGAAGGAAAGTGCAATAGGAGAAGCTGTGTGTCTCCTTTCTCAAGAGCTAGCCAAACAAAGTTGGTTGTGGCATAAAAGGTTCTCTCATCTAAACTTTAAAACCTTGAACAAACTTTCCAACAAAGAGCTGGTTGTTGGAATGCCAAAAATAGCTTTTGAAAAAGAAAAGCTGTATGGGGCATGTGAAAAAGGAAAACTCACCAGAACTTCCTTTAAAACAAAACAATGCTCTTCTATCTCTCAACCTCTTCAAATGCTTCACATGGATCTATGCGGTCCAGTCAGTACACCCAGTCTGGGTGGTAAAAAGTATATGCTAGTAATCGTCGATGAATTCTCTAGATATACTTGGGTGTTCTTTCTGAAACACAAGAGTGATGCTGCTGAAGAAATCATCAGGTTTACAAGAAAAATTGAAAATTTGAATGGTAAACTGGTGAAGTCCTTCAGAAGTGATAATGGCACTGAATTCAAGAATGCTGCTCTGGAAGATTTCTTTGACCTAAAAGGAATCTCTCAGAACTTCTCTGTACGCACTCCTCGGCAAAATGGTGTTGTTGAGAGAAAGAATAGAACACTATGTGAAGCCGCAAGGTCTATGCTGAGTGAATCCAAGTTGCCAACCTATTTTTGGGCAGAAGCAGTTAACACTGCATGCTTTACTCAAAATAGGTCTATCATAGTCAAAAGGCATGACAAGACCCCGTATGAAGTTTTCCATGGTAGAAAACCTGCAGTTGACTTCTTCCATGTGTTTGGCTGTGCTTGTCACATGCTAAATGACAGGGAACAACTTGGAAAGTTTGATCCAAAGTCTGATGATGGAATTTTCATGGGCTATTCTCTCTCCTCAAGAGCCTTTAGAATCTTCAATCTAAGAAGACAATGCATAGATGAATCCATGCATGTAAAGTTTGATGAGTTTGAAACTTCTTCATTATCTTGTGATGAAGAAGAATTAAACCTATGGATAAATTCATGTGTTAGTGAAATTCCATCCTCCTCTCAAACCAATCCTCCAGATAGCAACCTTTCTCAGCCTCCTATAAACACCACCTCACCTTCTGAACCTTCTTTTTCTTCTCCACCTCCTAAAACTAACTCTTTAGAAGACCTTACCCACCAAAACACTATATCTCCCTTAAACCCTTCTTCACCATCCCAAATTCCTACCTCATCCTCTTCTCTACCTCCCTCCTTACCTCCTGCACTAAAGTGGACCATGGATCATCCAATAGATCAAATCATAGGTGATCCACAAGTTGGTGTAAAAACCAGAAGAGGCATAAGCAATCTGTGCTTATATGTCAACTTTGTTTCCATTCTTGAGCCTAAGCTAATAAATGAAGCCCTAGCTAATCCAAGCTGGGTAATTGCCATGCAAGAAGAGCTCTCACAATTTGAGAGAAACAAAGTCTGGAAATTAGTTCCTCGTCCATCCAACAAAACAATTATTGGAACAAAATGGGTGTTTCGAAACAAGATGGACGAAGAAGGAACTGTCATAAGGAACAAGGCAAGGTTGGTTGCTCAAGGATATCGGCAAGAGGAAGGAATTGATTATGATGAAACCTTTGCTCCTGTTGCCAGATTGGAAGCTATCCGAATATTTCTTGCCCATGCAGCTTACAAGAATTTTCGGGTATTCCAAATGGATGTCAAAAGTGCCTTCCTGAATGGTGAATTAGCTGAAGAAGTGTATGTGAAGCAACCTCCTGGGTTTGAAGATCCAGTCCATCCATATCATGTATATAGGCTGGATAAAGCTCTATATGGACTGAAGCAAGCTCCACGTGCCTGGTATGACACTCTCTCAGAATATCTACTTAGAAATAAGTACACACGAGGCAAGGTTGACAACACTCTCTTCTTCAAGAAATCACAAGGTAATATCATTCTTGTTCAAATCTATGTAGATGATATTATTTTTGGAGCCACCGATGAATCCTTGTGTGATGAGTTTAGCTCCCTCATGCAAAAGGAATATGAAATGAGCATGATGGGGGAGTTAACTTTCTTTCTTGGTTTGCAAGTAAAACAATCTTCAGAAGGTATTTTCATAAATCAAAGTAAATACATTAAAGATCTTCTGAAAAAGTTTCAATTTGATACTTGCTCTACCATGAAAACTCCTATGGCTCCTCCTCTTAAACTCTTTTCTGATCCTGATGGCATTTCTGTAAATATCACAAATTATAGAGCCATGATAGGATCCCTTCTCTATCTAACTGCAAGTAGACCTGACATTATGTTTGCTACTTGTCTATGTGCCCGATACCAAGCAAATCCTAAAGAATCACACCTAGCCGCTTTGTGAAAAGGATTTTCGTGTATACGAAAGGTACCATAAATCTGGGTCTTTGGTATCCCAAAGACTCAGGTTTCGATCTCATCGGGTACTCGATTACGATTTTGCGGGTTCAAAAATAGACGAAAGAGTACAACCGGAAGTTGTCGATTACTTGGTGGAAAGCTTGTGAAATTTGGTCAAGTAAGAAACAACATTCGGTGTCTACCTCTACTGCTGAAGCAGAATATGTGGCTGCTGGAAGTTGTTGTGCACAAATATTGTGGATGAAAAATCATTTGTGTGATTACAATCAGATTTTCTCAAAGATCCCAATAATGTGTGACAACTCAAGTGCAATAGCCATTGCCAACAACCCTGTGCTTCATTCAAGATCCAAGCACATTGATATTAGGTATCACTTTATAAGAGATCATGTCTCTAAAGGTGATGTGGAACTTCATTTCATCCCCACCGATTATCAACTAGCTGATCTGTTCACAAAGCCCCTTGATGAAGCAAGGTTCAAGTTTCTCATCTGTGAGTTAGGTATGATAAACATAGACTAATATATTTTATATTTATATATAATGTATGTTATTATATACATTTATATATTTATAACTTATATATGTTATATGTCTTATATATATACATTATACTTTATAATTATATTATATATTATATATTATATTATATTAATATATTTATACAAAAAAAAAATAATAATAATAATATATATATACACACACAGTCGGTGACTTAGTCACCGACGGAAACTCTCTCTCTTTCTATTTTTCTCTCTCCAAACCCCAACCCTAAAAAACCACCACACCATATCATCCACCACAAGCCAAGCCACCGACGAGCCGCCGACGAACCACCACCAAAACCACCAACCACCGACGGAACCACCATCGTGCCCACCGACGAGCCGCCGACGGTGACTGTGTACCCACCGACGAGCCGCCGACGGCAACCATCCACCGAGCCACCGACGACAACCAAAACAGCCACCGACGTGGTCTCGACGCCGACGTCATCACGTGACGTCAGCTTTCCGACGTCCTGAGCCATCGATGCCATACCTCGCAGCCATCCACCGACGTTTACCCTGTTTTTAGCCACCGACGTCTCTCTCTCTCTCACTAGCCACCGACGTCTCTCTCTCTCACTAGCCACCGACGTCTCTCTCTCTCATACAAGCCACCGACGTTGTCCACTCACCAAGGTAACCTCTTCAAACCTTTCACCTTCTTAACCCTTAAAAGATAACTCTTGACTTACCACTCTTGATAAGCAAGATTATTTGTTCTTATCCCTAATGACATCATCAATGTCAGACCATGCGCCGAATTCAACCCTAAACCCTTAAAATTCTGACCTTTCAATCACCAAAAGTAATCATTAATTTTGAAAGTTGAATTTTCCCTCTCATATATAACCACCCATCCCACTACTTCACCACCTTTCTCGCACCCATCTTCTCATCACCTTCAAAAGCAAGAACTTCAAACCTGCAACTCCCATCTTCTTCAATGGCTTCTCCTTCAAGAATTGGTGAAGAACAAACAATCACCTTTGGATCTCTCTCCTTCCCTGCATGCAATTACTTTGGAAGAATAGGAGTTGACAATGCTCATCCAGAGTACAATGATGTTTGCTGGTTTCTTCAGAGATGCCCTCTACAATATGCTCTGACAGCAAAACCCAAAATGAGTAAGTTTCTTCTTGGAAACTTTTGGTTAACTTGCACATTTGATGCCTCATCGGATCAAATTATTGCATCTGTTCTAAGTAATGATGAACTTGATGTGATCTTCAATGTGGAAGATGTTAGAAGCATTCTCAAGCTTCCTGCTTATGATTCCTATGAACCATTCCCTCTTGGTAATGAACATCAAATGGTGGTTGATGTGTTAAACTATTTGGAAGAGAAGAAGGGATCAAAGTCAAAGGGTCCAGGTACTTTATTGCGCAAAAACATGGGAAGTATTTGGAACTTCTTCTTTGCTCATCTGATTCTGTGTCTGAGCAAGAAGACAGGTGGTCCGGATCAGTCACCTTATCAAGTAACTGAGCTGGCACATGCTCTTATTTTTCAAAGAAAAATAGATTATGCCAGCTATTTCTTTAATGAAATGATATCCTCGTTCTCTACCCTCCGACGTCCTCAGGTACCCTTCCAACGACTTTTCTCTCTTATTATTCATGCAAAGTTGGCAGATAAATTAGAGAAAAGAGATGATATAGTATATGATCTCCCTCTCCACCAAGTGGGTAACCAGATCATGAAAAAGGCTGTCTTAGCATCAGACAACCCTCTCAGACCTTCTATGGTTGAGTTTGCAAGGAATGCAACTCTTACTTGGGGAGAGAATGAACCGCGTCTTCAGAGAACTTCAGGTATGTCTTCTACCCCCTCTGTACCTAGAGTCACTGGTGTGCCCAAATCTCTTAAGAGATCCAAAGCGTCGGGCACATCTACCTCCGCACCCACCGATGCTACGAAGCCAAAAGAGCCTTTGGCTTCCACCCAAGCATCCAAATCCCATAAGCGGAGAAACTCTAAAAGCCCCCCAAAGACTTCCTCAAAGAAGTCTAAGGGAACCCAAAGGGTTAAAGCACATGATCCATCTACCGGCTCCCAAAAGCCGTGGTGTTGAAAATATCCTCACAAAACCCAAGGAACACTTAGCTACTCCCAGCTCCTCCATGCCCTCTCAAAAGGACATGGTTGTACAAATGGACACCCCTCTTATTCCTTCATCAACTTTCTCCTTAGTTGATAAAGATGACTTGGAGTCTCCCATCCAAGGTACCTCTTCTTCACCCCTAGAGCTCTCTCAGCTCCGTGTCCACACTCCACGTGAGAATGCACCACAACCAGGTGCATTTGATGGAGCAACCCTCTTTGGATTTTCGATGTCTGACACTACTCCTTGGATAGGTACGTCTCCCGTACATGACAAGGGTGTGGAGGAACCCATTACTGAGGAATCCCCTCAAAGACACTCTCCTAAGAGTGTCTCCCCTCATCTCCTAAATCCCCCCAAGAAAATCTACGGGTTTGGTGGATTATTCTTCCGGTGATGATGATGATGCGATCAACCACCAAAGCCTCATCCTACTGCTCCCATGTCTTCAAAGCAAGGGAATGACCTTCTACAGGCTTTCACCACCTTTACCAGTGATACTATCAGAAGGGTGGAGGTCTTAGAAGAACATGCAACTAAGGAAAAGGAAAGAATGGATTCCCTTTCCTCATCTCTCAGATCTAACATAGAGGAGTTGTCGGTGAGTCACCCAACTCTAATGACATGTTTAGATCTTCTACATTTGGATATCCTTGATCTTCAGCAAGGATTCTCTTCAAGCCAAGCTTCTATGCTTTCATCCATTCAGGATCTTCGAAGCACCTCTTCTAAGCAAGCCACCGATATTTCTACTCTTATTGCAAACCAACAGGCAATAATGGAGTCTCTCTCAAGTCTACACACCAAGATTGATAAAGTTCCAACCTCTTCCCCAACGGTTGAACTTGATATTGGTGATTCTTTCTTCCAAGATACTGACAGGTTTGTCCTTCAAAGGGTAGAAAAGAAACTTGGGGGTCTCTGCTCTGATGTGGAGAGGATTAAGGAGTTTCTCTCTTCAGTGGGTTTCAAGGGTTCAACCACTGAGGGGGAGAAAAATGTGAAGACCTCCACAACAGCAGCCAAAGCCGCCGACACAGCAGCAGCCAAAGCAGCCGCCGACGTCAGCATGCCAGCCGCCGACGTCGGCCATCCAGCCACCAATGTGGTTGTGGTTCCTGTTCCTTTGGTACCCGAAGCAGCTGTTGAGGGGGAGAGTGTCAGTGCTCAACCCCTTGAAACTGAAGAAGAGAAGAAAAGAAAAGAAAAAGCCAAAGGAAAGAAGCCTCTCTCTTTTGAAGAACAGGAAGAAGAAAGAAAGAGAAAGAAAAGGATGAGAGATCCTCATGCAGACACTCTCAGACTTCAGCCTGCCCCAGCACTCACCGATCCTCTTGGGGTAATTCTCTCTGAGGCTGAAAGAGAGGAAGCTATAAGGGCTCAGCTTGAGTATGATCAGACTAATGTACTCAAGCTAGCTCATGATGAAGCTGTTCATGCCAAAGTCACCGATGCAATTCAAGCTCAAAAAGATGAGCTTGAAAATATAAAGAAGAAATCTGAAGCTGCAAAATTGGTTGATGAGGCCAAGAAGGCAAAGGAAGTAGAGTGGTTCAAAAGGAGGTTGAAGAATAGAAAGGATGATTCAAAGATCATCGGTGCTACCATTCATCCCCCAACTAAGAATTCTCCCAAACTTCTTATCACTCTTAAAAGAGCTGATTCTCTTATGAAAGTTTGTGAGGTTGATTGGCTTGAAGCTCTTGGGATCTCTGAATGGATAGAGCTTGGAAATTGCATTGACAAGAGCAAAAGCAAACACAAGGAATTGATACTGAATACCATCAGAAAGCTCTTTGTCAAAATGGTGAAGATTCAAAAGGAGCATAATATTCTTGTCACCTTTCTTGAAGGTCAACAGATGTACCTTATTCAAAAGGGTCTCTCTGGAGAGTTGGTCAAACCTCCAAAGAACAAAAAGAAAGGACACTTTTCCATGCTTCATGAAAGGGGCATAAAGATTGACGCATCGGTGTATTAATCTCTCTATTCCCACTCCTATTGCTTATCCTGAGCAAACCATGATCACCGAGCCTGAACTTGGAGTATTCTTTGAGGACATCTATGGTAACATAGGTTTCTTCAGAGCCTCTGACATTCCAAGGGCTCACAGCTCCTTCCTCTCTGCTATTCTTGGAGTGCCTCCCATTGAAGACCATGGTATCACAAGAATGATCCTGGATGAACTTAAAAGAAGAGAACCCTCCTCAGATCCTTGATCCTGCAGATGTATAGTGCAGTATGAACTTTGTTAATCATGTACTCTGATCAATCCTATGTGTTGATTAATAAAAGTTCATACTTTTCTTCCATCCCATCTCTTGTTAATATTTTTACAAGCTTTGCACATATTTAAACTTATACTTATTCTTTTATTCAATTTATACTCTATACTGTACATACTCAGTTAAAAAAAAAAATGAAAAAAAAAATATAAAAAAAAAAATGAAAAAAAAAAATCTGAGTCAAAAGAACCCAAAAGAAAAATAGAAAGGGTCAAAAAGAATTCTTTTCTAACCTACAGGTATCATCATCAAATAGGGGGAGATTGTTGGGTCACCGATGATTTGGTGATGAACCACCTTCCTTTGTATGAATGAATTTTTACAGGTTCTTTTGAAGGTCTGAAATATGCTTCAAGTATTGAAGAGTCAAAGACTATTCAATCAAGGGGTTGTACATCAAAAAGTTGAATTTTGGATGTATCAACCAACTTCAATATTCAGACCATCTTGCCAAGTCAAGATTGGGTCACCAATATAGTGGGTCACCGATGGTACACTCAAAAGTCATCAAAAGTACTAAGGACATCAAATAAGATGAGGTCATCAAGTTTGATGTCATGGTCACCAACACTATGATATTGGTCACCGAAATTGCAGGTATATTTTCTAAGGCTGTGATATCAACTCACAAGGGTATACACTTTTGTCACTTAGTGAAAGAAGAAGTTATCAAGCAAAGTGTACACTTATCAACTCCAGCCTTATAAGGTATCCACCGATGTGATACATAGTGAGATGTATCACTTAGCAATTTCAAAGAGATAAGTTCTTGACTCACATCAATTGCAAGACACGTGAGCCAGCAAGAACTTGGGCACCAAGCCTTAATTAAAGACATTCTCTTTTATTCTTATAAAAGGAATATTTGTCTTTTAGCTAAAAGGCTTGATGGGACTTCACAGAGCATGAAGAAAAGAAGATAAAGTTATCTGACATTACGTGCTACAAGGAATGGTTCATCCATTATTCTAGTACAAAGGAAGTGGTCTCTTCCTTTGTCCATCAGATAATCTTCCAGCTAATGAAACCTTGATACCGTCCACTTGCATCCCATGCATGGACACTATAAAAGGAGATGAAGTCCTTCCCGTAAATCTCACGCTTTCAACAAATCTTCAGAGTGATTATTTGTTTGACTGTGGCAAAGCTGTGTGCTATAACAGTATGTTTTAACTTGCTTAGTGTAATAGTTAATTACTGTTATCTGTGTGTTTAGTTTGATAGAATAGTCTGCCTGTTCTTTTCCGCATCAAACTATCTGTGTGTAAATTTTTAATATTTATATTAAAAAATTTAAAAAGAGTATATTCTGTGTGTTTTATATTCAACCCCCCCTTCTACAAAACCCTCTCTTAGTTAGCCATCTCTATTTGGGGACTAACAACTTTATAAGAGATCATGTCTCTAAAGGTGATGTGGAGCTTCATTTCATTCCTACTGATTATCAATTAGCTGATTTGTTCACAAAGCCTCTTGATGAAGCAAAGGTTCAAGTTCCTCATCGGTGAATTAGGTATGATAAACATAGACTAATATATTTTATAATTTTATATAAATATATGTTTTATATATATATATATATATATTCTATATATATATTATATACATTTATATAATTTATAACTTATATATTATATATGTTATATATATATAAATAATAAAAAAATAAAATAAAAATATATATATATATATATATATATAATATGTCAGTGACTGGGTCACCGAGGAGCTCTCCTCTCTCTCTCTCCCAAAATACCTCCTTCACCTCTCTCAAAACCTTAAAAACATACACCTCCACCAAGTCACCACAAGCCACCCTAACCATCATAGCACCCACCGATGGTCGCCGTCCACCCACCGACACCAACACCACAAGCCACCGACGTCTTCATTCCATCAAGCCACCGACGTTGCCACTAATCCTCGTCATCCACCGACGGTCACCCACACACACCGATCTCTCTCTCTCTCACACACACACACCGAAGCCACCGATCTCTCTCTCTCACCCACACACACCGAAGCCACCGATCTCTCTCTCTCACCGAAGCCACCGATCTCTCTCACACACACACACCCACCGACGGTCGCAACCATCTCTCTCACTCACCGACGTCACCTCATAAACCCAAAGAACACTTAGCCACTCCCAGCTCCTCCATGCCCTCTCAAAAGGACATGGTTGTACAAAGGGATATCCCTATTATACCTTCATCAATTTTTTCTTTAGTTGATGAAGATGACTTGGAGTCTCCCATCCAAGGTGTCTCTTCACCACCCCTTGAGCTCTCACAACTCCTTTTCCACACTTCACATGAGAGTGCATCACACCCAGGTTTGGTGGATTATTCCTCTAGTGATGATGAAGATGATCAACCACCAAAGCCTCAACCATCTGCTCCCATGTCTTCTCAACAGGGAGATGATCTTATCAAGGCTTTCACCAGTTTCACTCGTGCAACTAAGGAAATGGAAAGAATGGTCTTTCTTTCTACTACTCTTAGATCTAGCATTGAAGAGTGTCGGTGAGTCACCCAACTCTCATGACATGCTTAGATCTCCTACACTTGGATGTCATTTGTCTTCAGCAAAGGGCTTCTCTCAAGCCAAGATTCTGTGCTTTCTTCTATCAGAGAACTTCGAAGTGCCTCTGCTCAGCTGTGGGTTCTGATGTTGAAAGAATCAAGATCTTTCTCTCTTCAGTGGGTTTCAAGGGTTCAACCACTGAGGGGGAGAAAAACAAGAAAGCTGCTGCTTCTCCATCTCCAGCCACCTATGTGACTCCATCCACCTATGTGACTTCAACCATCTATGTGACTCCATCCACCGATGTGACTCCAGCCACTTATGTGACTCCAGCCACCTATGTGACTCCATCCACCGATGTGACTCCATCCACCTATGTGACTCCATCCATTGATGTTCTAGCTGCTCTTCCATCCACCGATATTCTAGCTGCTCTTCCATCCACCGATGTTCTAGCTGCTCCTCCATCCACCGATGCTGCAGTCACCGATGCTGCAGCTACAGCCACCGATGTTGCAGCCACCGATCCAGCAGCTACAGCCACCGATGCTGTAGCCACCGATGCTGCAGCCACAGCCACCGATGATGTAACCGAAGCCTAGGTCACCAAGATAACTGAAGCAACAATTGAGGGGGAGGGAGTCAGTGCCCGAACCCTTGAGTTTGACCAAATAAATGTGCTCAAAATAGCTCAAGAAGAGGCTACTAAATTCACAGGCGCCGATACTCAGGGGGAGAAGTCTAGTGTCTGACTGGATGAAGATATCAACATTGATATTAGCTCTGAGGTGGAGAAACAAAAAGACAAAGGCAAGAAAAAGTCTATGTGAAACAATCTCATGGTTAGAAGACCCCACTCATTCTAACTATGTCTATCGGCTAGACAAAGCTTTGTATGGACTGGCAGGCTCCTCGCGTCTGGTTCCAAGATAGATCCAAAGAGCACCATTGGAAGTTGTCAGCTTCTTAGTGGAAAATAATTTGTTGAGTTTCATTTCATACCTACTGACTTTCAACTTACCCATCTCTGCACAAAGTCATTGGATGAAGTCAATCAACTTTCTCATCGGAAAACTAGGTACGTCATCCCTTCAATCTCTAAGTTAAAAAAAAAATCATTATATATTTATATATATAATAATAAATTCGGATGGTGATTTCTCCGATCTCCACTCTCCGAATAAAAGTATATTTTTTTCAAAATATATATTTTTTTCAAAATATATATTTATTTTTTATAAAATTAAAAAAAAAATTAAAATTAAAATTTAAAAAAAAAAAAAAAAAAAATTTGCTGACGTCAGCAACCGACGCTGACGTCACCCACCGACGCTGACGTCACCCACCGACGCTGACGTCACAGCAGATGCGACGCTGACGTCAGCCACCGACGCTGACGTCAGCAGATGTCATGCTGACGTCATGCTTTCCGATTTTCCAAAAAAAAAAAAATTTAATTTTTTTTCCCTTAATTTTCAGCAGTTTAAAAAAAAAAATTATTTCAAAAATTTTCTCCTACTCTCCGAAATTTTTTTGTAACCCCCAAAATTCATACTCTGAATTTTGACTCCCTGATTTTAGACAACTAACATCCCTCCAAAATTTCATATTTTGAAATTTTATTTATCTCCCTCTCTCAGAGTTTGGACAGCTAAAATTCCTAAATTTCTCCTCAGATATACTTTTCCCTATATATCTTTGTCAAAATATCTCTCTGAATTCTTTTGCTGTTAAAATTCTCTCTAATCTCTGTCATGATAAAATTCCCTCTAATAATTTTGTCAAACTACTCTTTGAATTCTGTCTGTCAAAATACCCATCTATCTTTGACTGTCAAGATGTCCATCTATTGACTGTCAAAATTCTTCAATCCTTTCTCTTTCAAAAATCTCCAAAGTCTCTGATGTTTCTCTCTTTATTTTTGGATACTTAATATCCTTCACTCTTTATTCTCTCCGATCTCATGAGCATAAAATTCCACAAATTTTGCTCACAAACTTCTCTCTCCGACATATGGACATGGTGAAGAAGAAAAAGAAATCTAAGGTTTATAAATCTTCTACCATTTCCACCTCTGCGCCTGCTTCTACGGCTACGATACCGAAAAAGCCTTCGGTATCTACCCAAGCCAATATCCTTTTTAAGAAGCGGAGGAGTTCCAAAAGCCCCCCCAAGTTCTCCTCAAAGAGACTTAGGGAACCTCAAGGGTCAAATACTCACAAGCCACTCACTGATTCCTAAAAATTGGTGAGTGTTGAAATTCTCCCTACTGGACCCAGGGAATCCTTTAAAAACTCACCTAGCTCCTTCATGCCCTCTTAAAAGGACCTGATTGTATTTTCGGGGACCCTCACTAAACCCTTCTCAACATTCTCTTTGGTTGATAAGGATGACTTGGAACCTTCCCAATCCAAGGACTATTTTTGTCACTTCACAGCCTTGCACCCAAGATCTATGATCTTGATGACCTTGCACATCTCTATGAAGATTCGGCAAAACTGGTCGAATTGGAGGGACTCCCATTTTTCTTGTTCACCAACATCTCCTTCTGGCAGAAATGTTTCCACCTAGTGAACTCTCCGATATATGGGTTCGAGAAATAAAAATAAAAATAATGTTTTATTTTTATTTCTGATAGCTTATTTATCCCTCTGGTGGACTCCCCAAATTTGTTCCACCTTCTCACCTCATTTACTCATCTTCTCCCCTCAGCCGCTGAGGGGGAGAAAATTCAAAGTTCCTGATAAGGCTAAATCAACAGCAGCTGAGAGGAGAAAAGAAATCTTCTCAAGAAATCAACTAAGGCTAAAGTATTGTAAGCTGAGAAGGAGAAGAAGAAATACTCCTCATGCAGCTGAGAGGAGAAAAGAAATCTTCTCAAGAAATCTACTAAGGCTAAAGTAGTATAAGCTGAGGAGGAAAATGAGAAATCAACAGAGAAGAAGAAATTTTCTCAAAAAGAGATTTCAGTTGAAAGGGAAGAAATCTTCTAAGTGATAAGATATCAGCTGAGGGGGAGCATCTAAGTGATTCTAAGAAGAATGAGTCGAAAGCAATTGTTGAGGGGGAGAAAATCAAAGACAGACAAAATGTTAACCCCGATGCAGACTGGATTTTTCTCTCTCCCATTCCACAAGGAAGCATTCATGATATCTCAAATTTTTGATCTATCAAATCCAACCTTGCTAGTTCAGTTAGCAACAACCATCATCAATCGCTCCGAGAATATGGTATGTTCTCTAAACATGATCTTAGGAACAAATGTTTCTTCTAAGGCTACCAATATTCCCCTGCCGATAGCAGCTTCCTTCAAGAAATTCTAAGTGTGGTCCTCTATAGCAAAGATGAAGGAATTCTCTACAATTTAATCTTCAATGAACTCAAGAGTAGAGATGCTGCAACAATTCCCTTCAAGTACCCAGATGCTTGGTATATATGTAAATTTATTTAATTTTTTTTCATATGTTGGACATAATTTTTTTTTCATACATACTGTACATACTCAGTCAAAAAAAAAAAACCAAAAAAAAAAAAAAAAAAGGAAATCTGAGTCAAAAGAACCCAAAAGAAAAATAGAAAGGGGTCAAAAGTATTTCTTTCTAACTTAGAGGTATCATCATCAAATAGGGGGAGATTGTTGGGTCACCGATGATTTGGTGATGAACCTTCTCTATTATTTGTTTGATCTTTTACAGGGTCTTTTGAAGGTCTGAAATATACTTCAAGTATTGAAAAGTCAAAGACTAATCAATCAAGGGTTGTACATCAAAAAGTGGAATTTTGGATGTACCAACTAACTTCAATATTCAGATCATTTTGCCAAAGTCAAGATTGTTGGGTCACCATGGGTCACCGATGGTACACTTAGAAGTTATCAAAGTACTATGGCATCAATACAAGATGAGGACATCAAGTTTGAAGTCATGGTCACCGACATTACAATCTTGGTCACCGAAATTGCAGGTATATTTTATAAGGCTGTGATATCAAGTCACAAGGATGTACACTTTCAACACTTAGTGAAAGATGAAGTTTATCAAGCAAAAGCAAAGTGTACATTTATCATTTCCAGCCTTACAAAGTATCCACCGATATGATACATGGCTTCATGTATCACTTAGCAATTTCAAGAGATAAAGTTCTTACTCACAACAATTACAAGATACGTGAGCTGCAAGAACTTGGGCACCAAACCTTAAATTTAGACATTCTCTTTTATTCTTATAAAAGGGATATTTGTCTTCTAGCTAAAAGGTTTGATGGGACTTCTCAGAGCATGAAAAAAAGTAGATAAAGTTATCTGACATTACGTGCTACAAGGAATGGTTCATCCATTATTCTAGTTTAAAGGGAGTGGCCTCTTCCTTTGTCCATCAGATAAACTTCCAGCTAATCAATCCTTGACAGCTGTCCACTTGCATCCCTTGCATGGGCACTATAAAAGGAGATGAAGTCCTTCCCAGAAATCTCACGTCTTCAACAATACTTCTCTGAAAGTATTTGTTTGATTTCGCCAAAGCTGTGTGCGCTAACAGTCTTATTTTAACTTCCTGTGTGTATAAGTTAATTACTGTTATTTAAGTTTGTTAGAATAGGTTGTCTATTCTTTTCCGCAACAAACTTCTGTGTGTAAATTTTTAATATTTATATTAAAAAATTTAAAAAGAGCAAAAATTGTGTGTTTGTATTCATCCCCCCCCTTCTACAAACCCTTACTAGCTTAGCCATCTCCCTTTCGGGACTAACAAATGCTATTGAGTTTTCTATGGACAAGAACCTCTAAACAACCAAAAGTGAATTATAAGACAAATAATTAATTGCTAAGATTTATGACGATCACTAAAAGTTTCCTGACTAGAAAAGTGATCAACTAGCAAAGCTATTGAGTTTTCTATGAGCAAGAAGGTCTTAAGTGATTGGAACAAACGAAAACAATTTATAATTTTTCAAAAACAAGGAATCGATAAAAACAACTATTTGTTCAGTATAAATCGACAAGAGTGAAGTATAAGTTGATCCGATAAACTTGTATCTCGGGTTAATAGGGTCCGATAAATTTGTTTGTCGGGTCCTATAGTCTGACAACTATGAATAATTTTTTTTTTCCACAAATCGATTTTAATTAAGACAGACTAGGTCGAAAATAAACAATAAAATCGAAGACGGTTTAATAAGAAGAGCTACTGGGTTTTTCGCAAATAAACATGTTTTATTGATTGAAACAGTTCGTATAGATTTCGAGAAAATTAAAAATCGAGATTTACCTTGTTTTTCACGAGATCGATTAGACACAGATCAAAAACTTAGATCGTTTGTCTCTAATACCAATTGTGGATCCTAGATATGATCAAGTACGTACGAATATGCAAAGAACACGAAGAACACAATGAGTATATAGAGAACGTAAGTCATATATCTTACTTGTATTATCGTGAGTACAATGTTGCATCAATACGGAATGCACGATTATAATGTGATCTCTCTCGCTAGCTTCTAATATCGATCCCCTAAGCCTCTATTTATAATTAAGGACTAAATGATATAAGGAAAGTAGAATAAGGCATTATACACTTGCCTTTTACAAAATAGAGAATAGTTTCCTTATTTTGACATAATCTAAATTAAGTCCTAACACTCATTTCCGACTCTAATTCCCACTTGGCCTCTTGCCCTTTGTGAAATCGCCAATTCACCTTAACCAAACTAATTTATTTGTTTCTCAGCTTCTTCACCGTGCGATCTAAAACCGCTTCTGATTCCTCAACAAAGTTCAATTTTGTATCGGCTTGAACATCCTCCAATGGGACGATCAGGTCTATTTCGGCCAAACACTTTCTTAAATTTGAGACATGGAAAGTGTTGTGTATGCCCTTTAATCGCTCGCGAAGATCAAGTTTGTAAGCAATTTTCCCAACTCACTCGATAATTGCAAACGGTCCAATATAGTGCGGGCTCCATTTTCCCCTCTTCTCAAACCAAATTACACCCTTCGAAGGTGATATTTTCAACATTAACAAATCCCATACTTGAAACTCTATGCCTTTCCGACTCTTGTTTGCATAACTTTTTTGCCTATCTTGAGCAATCTTCAATCTTTCTCGAATTTGTACAATCTTATCGGCAATTAGTTGCACGATCATGGGTCCGGTAAGTTACTTCTCTCCCACCTTGTTCCAGCACAAAGGTGTCCTACACTTTCTACCATACAACACTTAAGATGCAGCTGCTTGTATGCTTGCATGATAACTATTGTTATACGCATATTCGATCAATGGTAAATGTCCTCCAAAGTTTGAATAGTCCGTTTACTTTGACCATCGGTCTAAGGGTGATATGTGGTGCTCATTTTGATCTGTGATCCCATTTCCATTTGAAAACTTTTCCAAAACGTGGATGTAAATCGACTGTCTCGATCCGACAATATAGACAACGGCACTCCATGTCTAACCACTATTTCGTCGATGTAAAGCTTCACCAATTTTTCCATCGAATAAGACTCCTTCATCGGTAGGAAATGTGATGATTTGGTCAAACGATCCACAATTACCCAAATAGCATCATAGCCCTTTAGAGTTCTAGGTAGCTTCATCACAAAGTCCATAGTGATATGGTCCCACTTCCGAACTGGAATATCCAACTATTTTAGTTTCCCATATGGTTGTTCGTGTTCGAACTTCACTTGCAAACAAGTCAAACATCTTTCGAAGTAGTGGGCAATATCCTTCTTCATTCCGAGCCACCAATAAAGCTGACGAAGATCTCTATACCTATTGTTGTTACCCGGATGTATAGAATAACGTGACTTGTGGTCTTCATCTAATACTTTTTTTCGCACCTCGCCCAACTTAGGAACCTAAACTTGCTCGTTGAAACATTTCAATCCGCGACCATCTTCCGTACAAGACGACACGAGTCCCACTATTATTTCTTTCTTGAGATTGTCTCCCAGAGATGCTTCTTCTTGACAATTCTTAATCTCTTCGATTAAATCATATTTTTCTTCGGCTTGTAAAGCTATTATCTTTGATGATTCTCCCCTTTCCTTGCGACATAACGCATCGGCTACCATGTTAGCCTTTCACGGATGAAATTCGATCTCGTAGTCGTAATCAGATAGTAGCTCCATCCATCTTCTTTGATGCATATTCAAATCCTCTTGATCAAATATATGTCGAAGACTTTTATGATCCATGAAAACTTGACATTTAGTCCCATACAAATAATGCCTCCAAATTTTCAAGGTAAAAACGACGGTCACCAACTCTAAGTCATGCGTTGGGTATCGTCTCTCGTGATCCTTCAACTGTCGAGATGCAAAAGCTATTACCTTTCCACGTTGCATTAAAACAAACCAAGTTTGGATGCATCACTGTACACCACAAAATCTTCCATACCCTCTGGCAATGCTAAGATTGGGGCACTATTCAACATCCCCTTCAATGCTTGAAATGCCTTTTCTTGCTTTTCCCCCCAAACAAATTTAATACTCTTCTTTGTCAAGGTCATCAATGGAGTAGCTAAACGAGAAAAGTGCTTAATGAACTAGTGATATTAACCCGCTAGTCCAAGAAAGTTTCTCACTTCCGGTGGAGTTCTAGGAGGTTCCCAATTCTTGATGGCTTCAATCTTTGCTGGATCTACTTTTATTCCTTCTTGTGATACCAAATGTCCCAAAAACTGCATTTCTCTAAGCCAAATTTCGCACTTAGAAAATTTCGCATAGGTCTTCTCACGCTTCAATAATTGCAACACTAAGTGAAGGTGCTCCTTGTGGTGCCCCTCCGATTTTGAACAAATTAGAATATCATCAATGGATACAATTCCAAATTTTCCAAATACGGTTGGCACACTCTATTCTCACAATTACAAACATGATATAACTTTTATATTGGCTTATATACATGTAAACTGAAGAGAATTATAAAATTTATATCATGTTTCAAATTTAAAAATATCATAGTCAGTTTAGGAGGTAAATCCATTGATAAAACTGTAGTTTATATCAAAGGAACTCACCTGAATTGCAACACAACATTCTAACGACTAAAACGACAAACTGTACCAAATCGAACACCTGAATTGGACATCAAGAAATGGCTGTTAAAACATCTTGATTATCTTAAAAGTCATCCCTTGAGATCCCTAAGATAAACCCCTAAACCATACCTCGAAGTTTGCACACAACAACAAACGGACCAAACCGAATAAGTGCATCAAACAGTAAGTTAGGCGACTTGTGCCGCGACCTCAACTAGCGGCAACTCACTGTCGTGCACTGGTTCGTGCCCTTTCTTGTACAACTCCGAAAAACCACCCAAAAACCCTTTTCGATAAAACTTGATTTCAAATGCCTAAGTTCACCCAAACTTAATCCCAAAACATGAGGGTTTATCCAATAATAATCTAAATGCTAAAACCCAATCCAAAGTAGATTAATCTAACAAATTTAAAATCAAGAAATGCCCAAAAGATTATTTTATAAATTTTTTTTTAAATAACACTTGAAACCTGAATGATAATGGGTATTTTCGATAGATTTCATTGATTGAATCTATTTAAAATATTCTCCCATCATAACTTCATCAATAAATAACTCTATAGCATCAAAGGAGGAAAACCCAACAACCAAACCAATAAAAAACTCCATTAATGGAGGTTTAAGCAACAAGGAGACGAATGTTACCTGAACAGGATTAATCCACTAAAACACCTCAATCTTAGCTCCAAAACTCTTGAATTTTCTCTGACTTCATATCCGAATTGATAAACCCGTCTAAAACCTTCTTGCTTGCCTATCAATGATATACACATACACACCCACATAAAGCTGAAAATGACAATGAGGATGCTATTGAGGTAAAAATCCTTATCTCATTCTCTTATAAACAATGGGCTATTAACTCAAATTGTCTCAAGCCTATACTTAAATGTAAAGCCTAAATTTAGAAATTTTAATGACTTGGGTTTGTTTGAGTGGGAGGCTAATGACACCCCTACCCGTTACCAGGGGTGATCAAAATCTGATGTACCCGAAACCCAATCCGAGACCCGACCCGAAAATACCACTAAAACACTTTACACGAAAAACCCGAAACCCGACAATCCGATCCCCAAAATTATTATCGGATAAGTAGGATTGGGTTAGGTAGCAAAATAAGGCACCCGAATACCCAAATTTAAGTGTTATGCCAATACATGGTACCTCTCTCTTTCTTATATAAGAGCTTCCCCACCTCAGATTTCTCTTTAAGTTCGATGTGGGATGGCTGAAAGAGTGAAAAGGCTGAAAGGAGGCACTAATGCCTCATCCCACATCGCCCCCTTTAAGGTTTTTTTTTCCTTCTTTACTCTACTATATATATGCATAGGGGTTTCCTTTATTTTCATTGAGTTCCACCCTCCTCTATATGATTGAGCCTTAAGTTTTTACTAGTGGCTTGAGTTGTAGAAAGGTTTAGTTGGGACTTGTGAGTGCCCTTTTATATGGGTGCATCTTCTCTTGGTTCCAGTTTGTTTCAAATTTAATTAAACAAAGAAGAACTCTTAATTGTTTTTTTAGAAAATCGGGGGTTGTAGGTCGTTTACCCGATCCGAACTACCCGAGATTTACGGGTTTGTTCAATTATTAGACGGATTTTGGGGTTATGTTTCCTATCCGAAACCAGATCGGGTTTGGTTTAGGGACCCGACCCGTCCGATGCACAACCTACCCCTTACTAATGGCAACCATAACCCCTATCTAATTATTTTGTTTTTTTTTTGGTTTTTTGTTGTCTTTTTTATCTTTTTATTGCTTTTAGATTTTGTGTTTTTGTTTTTTTGTTGTTTTGTCTTTTTGTTGTTTCTATTTTTTTGTTATTTAAATATATTTGCATTATATTTTAATTAATTTTTTTTGTATTTTATTTTAGTTATTTTTTTTATGTTTGATTCTTTTATATTATATTTTAATTAATATGAATTATGAGTAAATATATATTTACTTTTTTTGTTATGTATATTGTATTTTAGTAATTATTTAATAATATTCTACCATGTTATTATTTAATATTATATTTTAATATTTATTTTTTTAAGATTTTGAATTCCACAAGTCGAGGTTTTTATGTCTTTTTAATTTTTATTTATTTGTTTTTAATATTTACTTGTTTGTCTTAATTTTTAAGGCGCTAACCCCTATCTAATATTTTTTTTGTTTTTATCTTTTGTTTTTTTGTTATTTAAATATATTTGTATTATATATTTGTTAATTCTTTTTTTCAATTTTATTTATTTATGTTATATTTTAATTAATATGAATCATGAATAAATATATATATATATATATATATATATTTGTTTTTCTATTATTTGTAATGTATTTTAATAATTATTTAATAACATTCTATCATATTATTATTTAGTATTTAATTCTTCAAGATTTCGATTTCCACATGTTGAAGTTTGTTTTGTCTTTTTAATTTTTACTTTTATCTAAAAATAATATAAATTCTTATTAATTTTTAAAAATAAATAAATTCTTATTAAATAAGAGTAATACATATATGTATAACAATAATAATAATAAATATGAATATATAATTAATTCTTATTAATATATTCATAACCAGTCAGCAATACTATATGATCAAAGATTTTCAGCCCAAACCTTATACAGCAGAAGATTAATGCAAAAGTTATTGAACTTCCCAACTTTCTGAAACTAAATAATATAAGTTATTACAAATAGTGTAGAAATGATGTAATATATGTATATATACAGACACACACAGACACATCTTCAAATACAAACCAGCCAAAAGTTAGAAACTATACAAACTCGTACAAATCAATAAAAAAATATTTCTTTTGATGATTTTTTTTTCATCAAATGCTATGATTTAAGATATTATTACACATATATAAGGTCAGGTTCAGGGGAAAACGCCAAAAAAAGAGGAAACCGGAGAACACCCTGGGAGGCCTGCAACTGGACAGTATGCCCTAACATGCATTTGTGCATATGCACTAATGCATATATATGCATTGATGCATAGAAAAAAAGAGCTTCAATCCCTTGTATGCATTTGTGCATATGCACAAATGCATATATATGCATTGATGCACAGAAAAAAAATACCGTCTAGATGGCGGGTGTTGGTCCCAAAGGAGTCTACAAGAGTTTATAAGTATAGAAACAGTTTGTAGAAAGGGGGGGGGTGGTTGAATACAAACACAATTTTTTTAGGTTTTAAAATTAGTTTATATCAATAAAGAATTTACAGTTGGAAGCGGAATAAGAACAAATAATTAAACCTATCCTATTACAACTTTGTAAATCACTAAGTTTGATGCACAAAGAACGATAAGAAATAGAATCAGAGGTTCAAGAAGATATGAGCATGCATAAAGATGAAGAAGAGGTCTTCATCTATTCATACTCGTTGCATTTATGCAATTCAGAAGGTACATGTCACATGTCAAGTTTTTATTTGAGACTTGTCCTTTGTTCATAAAGCAACCATGCTTTTGGCCGAATATGAATAGTAGCCTAAACAGAGTTGGTAAGGACATAGGGGACAGTTTGTACGTCCTTTCTGACAAGGCATGTGGGTGTGACATTTGTGCATCGAGGATAAGATCAACTTTGATCTTGCTGAGTAGGCCCCACTTTATCACTGATACTGATCCTTGACGGATGAAGTCTTTAGGTATACTAAGGTTTTATGCAAGATCTCACACTTCAATTAGATGGACGTTGCTATCACTGAATCACTTCATATCAGGAGCTGTTCATCTCTACCTTCAACTAGGTCTTCGACTATCCCTGAATGGTCTTTTGGTGTGAGTGTTGTTCTTCAGATATTTAGAGACTAGGTAGCGTTCCCGATCTTCAACGATCACTGAGTGCAATCAGTGTATGTTATCGCTGAATATAAATAGTAACATAATATTGGATTTTCACTAAGTATATAGATGAATCATATTCAAATCACTAATAGGAGTTCGGATCAACAATCTCCCTCATTTGATTATGATTAAGCAACATAGGAAAGTTACTTGAATGATTTAGTAAAGCCAGAGAAAATATAAAGTAAATTTTCTAAGTACTAATCTGTGAGATCTTTTTCAGCTAATTCACTATCTGGATTGAGTTTCATTTATAAGGATATGAAATCTCAATTTTTACAAGTGTAAAAACTAGAAAGTACATTCACTGATAATTACAGAGCCTAATATCTATGAGAATTAAGAGATTTAAAAGTGATTAGAACTCATATGTTCATTACTATTTTCAGGGATCTTTTCAGTAATAGATGGAGTAAAGTACTTCATTGAATTTCATTAAATAATAAATCTGAAGAATTAGATATGAAAATGAAATTAAAATCTCTAAGGTAAAGTACAATACACTGAAGTAAGCTACAAAGGAAGGAAGAAAATTAAGAGTTGAGTTTTGGGTATCGTTCAGCGTACTCTTTTCTTCTAAGTAGTTCTTTCTCATAGATGTTCTTTTGTATGTAAAGAGGGTCATTATATATAATCAACAGCTGTAGTACAAACTCTTGAGAAGAGGAATATGTATCTCCTTATTTCTGAGAAATTTCATTGACCCATCATTATCCTTGAATGTCATCCCAGGTTCAGGAATACTAATTATTTCATATTCTTCATAGTTTCTCTGAATTGGTAGGGATGTGTTGAGCATTGAGATATCAGGGATAATGAGATGGGCGAAAAGAATTTCTGCGTCAATCTAGTCTTATGTTCATTTCTGAACAATGGACCTTCGTGGCTTCGGACTTTGATCTTTTCTTTTTGGATTTTGAGGGAAGAGGAGGAACAGTCACGTACTGGGATATCCTTTGCAGAAGCTGATCGAGATGTCTTTCTACTATATCCTTGAATTGAGATTTAGATTTGTGAATGACAACTCTGATTTCTAGCCATTTAGAGAAACCGTAGAACTTCAGAAACTATGGTTCTTCTCTTTCACGTCTTCATTCTCTGAACATATTACCTTTATCTTTGGACCAGATCTTGAATTTCGTCCTTCGATAGTTACATTGGTAATAGTTGCAGAAGAGATATGATAGTTTACCTTATTTTTGCACCACTCTAGTTCTTCGATCTTTGGTTTTTGGGTTTCCTGATTTTCTCTATTCATCGCTTGTAGAATCTTCTCTTGAGCTCTGATAGGATTTGCTTTTAAGTTTTCTTCGGCCAGTTCCTTCTCTGCTAAAGCTTTAGTGACCATGAGGCTTTGTTCAAGTTCGTGTCTGAGTACTTTTGCTCTTATTCTATCTTCTTTGACTAGTGCCTCAGCGACCTTGAGACTTGCCTGTGCATCTTTCAATTGTTGGTCTCTTATTCACTAAGCTTCCAGAGCTTGAGCTTTTTCTTCAGTGGTATGAAAAGAAATTTCGTTGTAGACACTTATTGGAGTGGGAGCTTCAGGACCACAGGTACGAAGAAGGATTTTTAATCTGGCCCTCTCTAGCTCCATTATGAAAAAGGAACCCTTCTTTCTTCTTCTTTAGGTTCAGAAATAGGCTGTCTATTTACACGCCTCTGAAAAAGGCCTTCTTCCTCTTCAGATTCTGATTCAGATTATGTACAAGAATCGATCTTCAGTGAAAGGGGATGTCTTCTTCTTCTTCTTCTTCTTCTTCTTCTTCTTCTTCTTCTTCTTCTTCTTCTTCTTCTTCTTCTTCTTCTTCTTCTTCTTCTTCTTCTTCTTCTTCTTCTTCTTCTTCTTCTTCTTCTTCTTCTTCTTCTTCTTCTTCTTCTTCTTCTTCTTCTTCTTCTTCTTCTTCTTCTTCTGTCGGTTCTCTAGTTTAGCAGCCGAGAGAGAGGAGGTGGATTTAGAGGAAGCTTGGAGAAGCCGTAATATCTCTATAAGCTGCTTGCCTTGATCTGCAAGCTCTTCTCCCTACTTGTCAAACCGGTTTTCCAGCTTGGTCACTGAAAAAGTATTCTGAGCAATGGCGTTTCTCAGTTCCGTCTTCAGCGAGGTGACTTCAGCTTGGATTCCTAGAACGACATTTTTTAGGGTCGGTGTCCCCGACAACTTATTGTAGGTATGCTTTGCAAGGAGCTGCAGGACATCTGGTTTGTGCTTGATCTGGGAGGATTCCTAAACCAGATGATCCAGCGCTGGAATCTGGATTGAAGCAGTTGGAGGAGGCAGAGAGACGAGAGGAAGTTCTTTTATTAGGGGAAAAGTCTTTCCCTGAGCTTTCTCTGTCTTTATCTTCTTTATTTGCTCCACACAGAGACTTGGAGACTTGGGAAGAGGTGTATCAGAGACACCCTTCGGATTAGCAGCAGCAACATCAGTGGAGGTAGTTGCAGCAGTAACACCTGGTAACAAAGAAGTTGAGTGGTAGAGTGTATACGCAAGGGTTCTTTGAGAGTATCTGAAGCATTACTCTCCGGGTTGGTACTTGCTACAGTTGTGACCTGAGGATCACAATCCTGTCTCTGAGAATGTTTGTTAGAAATATTTTCAGGTCCTGTGCACGTAGCTTTTCATGAATCAGATTGTCGAAACAAAACTGAGTCCTGAAACACACGCTTCTCAACCTCTTCAGATATGGGGACAACCATATCTGGGTCATGGATTGATGTGTCGACCAAAGAAGAGTAGGTAAAGATAGAAGAGAAGGTTATGAAAGTATTACCTGTACCAGCTTCAGCGTAGCTGGTGACTAAACTTTCAGTGACCGAAGTCCCTGAAAGAGGTGGTAGTGCTGATGAAGCGGCAACGGTCATAGAAGCCATTGTCCTGAATGTGGTGAGAGGAGGCGTTGGTACGACGCCAAAATCAACAAGAGTTGTCTTTGAGAGACACTCTTCTTCATCTGGGGTTTGTGAGCGATGGTCTTTTAATGACCATCGGTGGTTGGATACTTGCGAATGAGAGGGGAGAAAGATGAGTCAATGTCGATCACTGATGGGTTTTTTAGTAACCCTGACTCATTCTCTACCTGAACGGTAGGACCAGTGGTCGAGGTAGCTGAGGGAGCGGGTTCTCTGATGATTTCCAGCATGTAGGGGAGGTAGGGAGCATTTCCTGAATTTTCATCATGTTCCAAAGCCTTTTTCCCTACCTGGGAAAATTCTTGGTTACCCTCAGATTGGTAGCCCTCATACACATACTCCAAGATTGCAGCAACAAATCTTAGGTAGAGGATGGTCTTCTCTCTTGTGCCTTAACCCTGTTGTATAGTTCATCAAAGATGTAGGCGGCATAGTTAAGCTTTCGTCTATGACGGAGAGAGAAGGCCATTTCCAGGAACTGTTTTCTACCTTGTTCCTGAGCCCCCGTCTTAGTGCCGAGATATTGGATGACGTGGGTAAAGATGTATTGCCACTTCGCTGGAAATCTCTTCTTCTCAATCTTCGTGAGCTCCTTGCTGAGCTTAGAGGGGTTCTTCTCTGTTGGAGGCCAGTTATACTCGATGACCTCAAGGAATTCCTAAATTTCTTCCTTGGAGGGTTCAACTTCCCATTGCTGATCCTTTCCCTTAGCAGGGAGACGAAGAGTCGTCCTGACAGCTCCCATAGTGATAGCCACCATTCCCATTGCTGATGGTGAAACGGATTGCAGGGAGTTTGTTGCCTTTCTCAATGGTAACTCTGGTACAATGAGCAGTGTACCAAAACTGCTGTAGGTGTGAAATGATCCCAATAGGGATATGGGTGAAGGCAAAGTTCAAGGGGCACTTCTTCAAGAAAATAACACCTTCATTCAGATAAGGTCTTTCAGCAGGGTTGTCGAGGAGAGCTACATGATTGCTTGGTTTCATGAACCCTTGCTCCACAGTGAAGGTAGCTAACTTAGCAGCAGTGAAGACGGTGATGGGGATCGTTTCTTCATTAGAGGAGGCGGAGGTGTTGATGTTCTTGCGTGAGGTTGCCATTGTGTTAGGACCATAAGTCCTATGTTTAGAAACTTTTATAAAGAAGGAAACAATGTATTGTAATATTCTATATTGTATTAAAGATCTTATAGGCTTGGGCTTTTATTGTACTAGACACCTCTATATAAAGGAGTCTAGGGTATAAGATTCGTTAATGAGAGTCGTTTAATTTAGTTTCGCGTTTGTAGTTCGTACGAAAACTTTCAATAAAACATTCGACTCAACGATTGGATATGATTCCTCTTTGATCTTGTTGAATCGAACCTAACATATTGCTGTTTCAAAAATTGGAACACCAAAGAGAAAAATCATGGCTTAATACAAAAAATGTATAAACCAGAGGTTTTTGGTACAAAGAATACCAAAGAAATGGGAAAATAAGTGTTTTGATGAACAAAGTCAAAATACTTGTTATTTGGCAGATTTGAAAAAAAAAACGTTTGAACAAGGTTTTTTGTTAAAAATGGATACCAAAGTGTTTATTTTTGGTACAAAAGTATACCATAAACAGATTTTAGAAAGGATTTGTAAGATATTTTGGATCAAAATGACCAAAATGTATTACGTTCTATGTAGGAACCTTAGAAAAGGTTATATGGTTTTGAGGTTTTGAAAGGTTTTGAAACACAAAATCATCCAATAAACTTTATAACAGAACGTTATCGAAGATACATAGGAGTTTTAAACAACATCTAAGTTGTTTTTTTAAGCAAAAGAAATAAAAACACCAACCTTGGAAGTTGTTTTTTAAGCATGTTCTTGGTGTTCTTGGAGGTTGCTAAGAGAATTCAAATTCTTTTTCTTGATTTAAGAGTAATGAGCGCGTAAAGAATGAAATGAAAATCAAAATACCTTTTATAGGTAGATGAGAGAGAAAGAGGAGAGAGAAGGAAACTAATCGACGATTTTAACTTTTTGAAAACGTAATGATGCCCTATGCACATCCCTAGGGTTTGATGGGATAAGGAACTTGAGGCCCGTCGTGTGTCAGAAAAAGGTCTGACCTGTCCTTTTTACAAAATAATAAGATTATCATTTATTAATAAATGTTAATCAGTATCCATTTAAAATCCTCATCATTTGAAATAAATGTATTTCCAGTGATGGTTTTTTTCTTTTGAGAACCATTCTCTGAATTGGAAGTCATTCAGAGAGGGTAAGGGAAAGGGGGTTCATACCTTGGCAAGATACGAATCATTGAGTCTGAGTCAGGGAATGACTAATGAATTTGGAAAACATTTTGGTACTCACTGAATAGTGTTGGTCACTGAGAATTTTCATTCTTCAGCGTTAAACATATTGAATCTAGTCTCATCAAGAGGCTTTGTGAAAAGGTCAGTAAGTTGATATTCAGTGGGCACAAAGTGAAGTTCAGTTTCACCATTCATAACATGATCTCTAATAAAGTGATATCTAATCTCAGTATGCTTGGTTTTCGAGTGAAGTACGGGATTATTAGCAATAGCAATAACACATGTGCTACCACAGTAAATAGGGATTTTTGAGAGTTTAACACCATAACCCTTGGTGTATTCTTTGCCATTTCCACCAAAGGTCACTGAAGGACCTATTTCTTCCTTATAATCAGAGAGCAAAGATTTTCTGCCAGTCATGTACATAGAGCATCCACTATCGAGATACCAGATAACTTTAGCACTCTACATAAGATAAGGGAATTAATTTTTCATAGCTATCCATAGAACTATGGGTCCTACAGTGTTAGTGGAAATAACAGGATTGATAGAGATTTTGCTCACTGAAGAACTATCCTTAGTGGTTTTCTTCACCTTAGTTGTTTTACCAGCTTTGGTGGTTTTAGCCTTCACTGATTTCTCAGCTTGAGCTATTTTCTTACCATGTGATAGTTTTTCAGCTTTAGAAGCATTAGGACATTTACTAGCAATGCGGGTAGTCTCATAACAACGATAGAGTTTCCTATATTTGAAAATAGGTTTTGAGCAGGAAGCATTCATCGAGGAGGTAAAAACAGTTTCAGGATCAGGTCCAAGAATTCCTTTCTCCATAGACCTAGGAGGAACCACGAGTTTTTTCTCAGGTTTGGATGGAGTGAGATCAATCTTGATCCTAGGAGTAGATCTCTGAACAGATCCAGGGATCTTCTTCCCAGACTTAGGATGACTCACTGAATGAACTGAAGGATTCTTCTTCAGTTTATGAAAATTCTTGATCGTGGGAACATGATTAAGGAAACTTGTTTTTAATCACCTTACCTGAATCCTTGGTAAGGGGTTTAGAAGGACTTGACTCAGATGTAGAGACACTCTGAGTAGAGGGATCAGGGGTAGAAGAAACAAATAGTCCAGATTTTAACATGGAACGATCAGTGTTAGTTTCTTCTTGGTCAAAGGAACATCCTAGACTACTCTTGACCTTTTAAGGTATCTAAGCATTAATGATCTCACTTACTTTATCAGAGGGTTTGCACCATCCTTCAATGGTGGCTTTCTCAGTCTTGAGATCAGCGATGGCTTTTTCGCGCTTATTGATAGCTTATTCTTTCTCAATGCTTATGGTCTGATTTACAAAGATTTGGTCCTTAAAATCTTCTTCGATTTTAGTAAGTTCTTTGATTTTCCGATGGCAGCTTTTAAACTGTTCAGTTAGATCTATGTTTATTTGTTCAGCTTTTGTTTTACCATTTAGAGCATTGTAAAGAGCAACAGTCATAGTGTCGAGAGCCGACAAGTTATCAGTTTTAGGTATAGAAGAGTTTTCTATAATAGGTACCTGAGTTGATGGACATTCTGAGGATGAGGTGTCAAAGGCCTCTTCAGCCTTTTCTATTCAAGCCATAAGACATATAAAGGCTATGTGTTCTTCATCTGACTCAGATTCGTCAGTGGTTGGAGCACAATTGACTTCTTGATCCCAATCGACTTTGTGGATCCCAGAATATGAGGTAACGATGTGCTTTATAAAGAATAATCAATAAGAACACGAAGAACGTTATGAATATGATGAAGATCCGAAGTCGGATATCTTACTTGTATTGAATAATAACAGATTTATCTCTCACAGTTTAGCTCTCAATATTTCGCACTAATGTTCCTCTTCTTCTAATGCTAGCCCTAACCCTCTATTTATATGTATAGGAAATACGGTATAAGTAAAGTAAAGATTAAGGCATTATACACTTGCCTTATTTACAAAATAGAATGTTTCCTTATAATTAAACATTAAACCTTTCCTAATTAATGACTTTGTTGACTTTACACTTTAGCCCTTCACGTCTTCAATAGTTATCATCTCGGATACAACATTTTCAGACCTAACAATCTCCCCCTTTGTATTCGAGATTACAATTCAGCAAATCATCACTCTTTTGAAGACGGTGAAACTTTTGTCAACAAATCTTTCTTCTTGATTCTTTTGCTCCCCCTACGAAAATGATCTCTTGTAAGCTCCGTAGCTCCCCCTTAACATTAGCATGAAAAGAAAATCGAAGGAGCCGCGATGTCGTAGGGTATAAAACTTGTTGGGTCAAAAAGCATGTCGGGCCAGGTGATGTCAAAAAAAGATCTCGGGCCAAGTAGATTCGAGAAGAATTGATGTCGGGCCAAGATTAGTCGATGAAACTTTATGTCGGGTCTTAAGCACTCGATAAGTCTTCAACAGAAAATGATCTCGGGTTAAGTTGAATCGATGAAATCTTATGTCGGGTCTTAAGCACTCAAGAAGGCTTCAACTTTATCTTCAGCAGTCGACAAAACATATGTCATCTTCCTCTCATGTCGTGATGTCGTGTCTCTGATATACAATCTCTCCCCTTCATAATGATAAGGAGAATCCGAATCATTATGAATTACCAGAGACAAAAAAAATAGTTAACTAATGAAGCGTGTAAAACTAACATATAGAAGCACGTGAAGCAATTGTTATCACTTAATCAAAATAAATTTTAATTAAGTGGCCTATATGCAGTGTTGGCAGCGGGTTGGCACTGATAGGACTTCCAGTTATCATAGAAGTAAGTTATAAAACTAACTTCTCAAACTGTTCCGGCATAAACACGAAGATATGCGTGAGGAATCACAAAGACTCGTGCAATGTGTAGAAATAATTTATGCATTAAATGCTAATTTTAAGGCTCAAATTGTGACAATACATTTCACAGACTCAATGTGCATTGAATGTGAAGTTCGGAGACCAGAGGTGTGTCTTCCTTTTTCAATATATTAATGTTTCGAGTGAGGAAAAGATAGCAGATATGCTCATTCTCCGTGATATATGAAACAAATATCTTTTGTGAGAAACTTGAGTAGTTGGGTGGGGTGACACAAGTTATCGACATTGGGTCCATGTCTATTTCAATATTCATCTCCAAAGAATTGAGAATGAATAGATTATGTGGCTACCCGGATAACTGTTTAGGTTTGGTAAAGACCAAATATTTTCTTTTAAGTCTTGTGACACTCTCACATTTTTCTTATATCTCACAAGCACTCAATTTTATTTTAGTCATACCCTTTCAAGATATCTAACCTAGGGATGTGTTTCATGGGTAGGTCCTTCCGGCTTTGGATTGACCATTGAAACTTCTATTCCTAACGCACAAAGAATTTGAAATATTGAAGTCTGAGTTCTGAACTGATGTATTCAGAAGTCATAATGCAATGTAAAACGGGTTAAGAGCAGGTCCATAGCTGAGATACTATGAAGCTAATTAAATGGTAAAAATGTGATACTCCCCTTAAATGTAGCATAACCTTTTGAAAGATTGTCATGTGATGTGAATATTATGAATTTGGACCACACATGACATACCTACAAAACAGATTAAAAAGATTTTGGTACCCAAGTTTTGTTGGGTCCTTGGAGGTTAGCTTTATGTGCAATAAATGGGGAAGTGGGGATACTGTAAGTACAATACCATTTATGAGTGAAAGTTTGATTGACAAAATAATTTGTTCCACATGTAGAACAACAAATCTTTGTGGCACTTAGACTAATTAGCTGGTTGATAGATTTGACAAAATAAGGCAAATTAGTCTTGGAAACAAATGATCTTGTATCAACTACAAGAGATGTATGTGACATGTTTCCAACACTATCATCTGTAGTTGATTTCTTCCTCCAAACCATTTTAGACTTTTTGAAATTACCGGATTTTGCCACAAAATCATTTTGAAACTGATTAGAGTTTTGAGTTCGAGAATTTGAAAAACTATATGATTTGGAGTTGTTAGAATAACTATTTGATTTAATACTTGAAGAACAGTTATTCTTACAGATAGGAGAAAGAGAAGTTTGCTTTGAACTTGAAGTAGAATCAGGATCATGAGGAAAAATCAATTTTTCAAGATCATCTAACTCCGCATTTAAATGTTCGGGAGTAAGTTGTTTGACTGATTCTGAATTCATTTGTTTTTGATTTGAAAGTTCGTTTTCAAGTTCTTTGATCTTGCAGGATAAATCATCTCTTTCTTTTGTGACCAAATCATATTTATTTTTAAATTCAGATCTTAAATTCTTTTCAGTTACAAGAGTTGTTTCTAAAACAGATAATTTGTTTGAAAGTTTGTAAATTTTATTTTCAAAGACTTGCTTCTCTTTGTCAAAATCTTTTTCCAGATTTTTGCTTTTAGCAATGATCAAACTACATTTCTTGATTAAATTCGTTTTCTCAGTTTTAAACGCATTCCTTTCATCTTTCAAAAGCTTTTCAAGATTAGAAATTTGTTTTGAAAACTCCTGACTTTTTGTTTCAGATAATTTTCTTTCTAAAATCACAATTTGTTCAAAATCAGACACTTGTTTAGAAAGTTTTTGAATGGTCAGTTCACAAGTTCTAATTTTGCTTTCAAAGGCTTTTCTCTCAATCTCAAACTTGTGTTTCTCATCAGAAGTTAATATCCTTTCTTTCCCACATTCCAAAAATTCACTTAATTTTCTTTTAAGAACCATACTATAAGTCTCATGATCTATAAACTTTTCTAACTCAGAAATTTTGTTTTTCAGATCAAAATTTATTTTTATCAGATTTGTGTTTTTGCAAAACTCTTCATATATATAATATCCAGTTCTAGAATACTCGGTGAGTTGTTTCTCCAAAAATTCATTTTGATTTTGCAAAACTTTTCTTGACTCTTCTGAGTTATTAAATTTAGATTTGAGATTGACATGTTCTCTTAAAAGTTCATCCAACACTTGCATGTTGTTTGTGTGTCTGGTTTAAAGTTGAGAGATTTTTGCATTTAGCTCAGAGATTTGGTTTTGAGAACTCATCGTGAAAGCACGGGTTACCTGATAAAGTGATCTCGATCGGTGAGTTTTTGGCAATTTTCTGAGATTTCTTTGGAAAACAGAAGGTGTTCTTGATAGATGAAGGTTTTTCTCGGGTGATGAAGGGCCGAGAATAATTTTTCTCGGGTGATGAAGGGCCGAGAAGAATTTTTCTCGGGTGACGAAGGATCGACAAAAATAAATTGTCGAGTGGTATGGTCTCGATAAGAAGATTTCTCGGATGTATGAGACTCGATAACAATTATTGTCGGGTAAAGGAGACTCGATAAAACTTCTAATAGATTTTGAATCGATAAGAAGAGTTTTATCGATCACAAGGGTCTCGATAACTTCAAGTTTCTCGATTAATCAAGATTCGACAAAAATAATTTGACTCGATAAAACAATGAATCGATAAAAATTTATATCGACTCCTGTTGACTCGATTAATAAAACTTGTCGATTTAAAAGGACTCGATAAAAAATCAAAAATACTTAATCTTAGTTTTCTTTAACCGATAAACCAGAAACCAAGAACAAAGGGTTCTTGACTAAAAAGAACAAGTCTTTTTATGGACAAGAATGTCTAAGTTATCAAGTTTCTTATTTGTTCAGTCAAGAAAAAAAAATTAAAATTAATAGAGTTTATGATTTTTACTAGAGAATTCTTTAGTAAGAAAAGCTGCAAGAGTCACTAGTTCCCGAGTTTTCTTATGTAAAGAATATCAAAAGTAATTAAAATAAACTAGAATAACTTTAATTAAAACAGATTAAATAATTTTGACTAAAATCAAGAATAACTCAATATGGATCGACAAAAATTTAAGCGCATGAAGTATGAATCGAAAAAAAAATCAAGTTTATCAAAATAAGACTTTTTATCGGGTAAAGCTAATGAAGTATGGATCGAGAAAAACAGATAAAAAATATTATGAGTTTTTATCGGGTAAAGCTAAAACAGTTTGAATCGATAAAAACTCAAAAACTCAGAAATCGAAAGTTTACCTTCTGTTTCGTGAATAACTTCAGAAAATTGAAAAAGAACTCTGATCGTCTGCTCTGATACCAATTGTGGATCCTAGAATATGAGGTAACAATGTGCTTTATTAAGAATAATCAATAAGAACACGAAGAACGCTATGAATATGATGAAGATCCGAAGTCGGATATCTTACTTGTATTGAATAATAACAGATTTATCTCTCACAGTTTAGCTCTCAATATTTCGCACTAATGTTCCTCTTCTTCTAATGCTGGCCCTAACCCTCTATTTATATGTATAGGAAATACGGTATAAGGAAAGTAAAGATTAAGGCATTATACACTTGCCTTATTTACAAAATAGAATGTTTCCTTATATTTAAACATTAAACCTTTCCTAATTAATGACTTTGTTGACTTTACACTTTAGCCCTTCACGTCTTCAATAGTTATCATCTCGGATACAACATTTTCAGACCTAACAGACTTCTTCAGTGACAAGGCCCTTGTCTTTTCGCTGGGTTTTCTTCAGATTCTGATATTTCTCTTTTAACTTAGAATATTTTTCATTCTTAGTTTTATCAGGGATCTGGAGGTGGTGGGAGCGACAACCTTCTTGGATCTGCATTCACTAGCAAAGTGACCTTTGCGTTCACAACTGTAGCAGATCGCTGATGCTTTATCAGCACGAGGTGTCTTTACCTTATCAGATTCAGTGATGATAGAGGTTTTTCTGAAACTACTCTTTCTAGAAAATCTGCTGAATTATTAGTAAGAAGAGCCAATGAATTATCAAATTCAGAGATATCAACATCAGTGATATCTTTAGAGTTAGGTTGATCTAACTCAGTAATAGAAGAAGAAACAGTTTTATGAGGATCCATCTCCAAAGTCACTAAGGCCAAGGAAGTACTTCTTGCAGATTTAGTGTCTTTTATTCGGTTTCTTTTTAAGGTTTGAGATTGCTCATGATTAAGCAATATCCCGTACAAAGAACTTAAAGATAAAGTTTTTGTATTCTTTGACAACTTAAGACAAGTAGTAAATATGTCCCATTGTTCAAGAAGAGTTTCCATGAACTTTGTCATAACTTAAGAGTTAGAGTACTCTCGATCAGCTGTTTTAATATCTATTAATAAACAATTGAATCTCTGGTGGATCTGTGAAAGTTTCTCATTTCTCAGTAACATGAAACTTTCATATTGTCTCACCAAGTTAATTCAACGAGTAATCTATACCTCATCGGTTCCTTCATATTGAAGACAAAGAGTGTCCCACATGGCTTTACAGGTTCTCATCTTCATGACAAAATGGTAAACATCATCTGGCAGAGAGATAGAAAAACAGATCTAGCCTTTTAGTCAACAACTAACTCTTTCTTGTCTTCCTCACTCCAATGATGTGGAACTTTGGGAATATGTCTCTCAGGGATAGCAGGAGAGGTAGTAGTAGTAGGAACTGCAGGGACTAGAAGTGTTGGAACGAATGGTCTATTCTCTACATAGTAGGGGATCTTAGGATCTGAACCTTCTAGGAATAGAGTCATTCTTTCCTTCCAGGCTAGGAAATCATCGTTACTAAATATAGGAGGTTTAGTTAAAGATCCATTGTCTATATAGTTAGTATTTGTATTAGCCATTTTAAAATAACAAGAAATAAGTTATTTTAAAATTTTAAAGCATGCTCTAATACCACTTGTTGGTCCCAAAGGAGTGTACAAGAGTTTATAAGTATAGAAACAATTTGTAGAAGTGGGGGGGGGGGGGTTGAATACAAACACAACTTTTTTAGGTTTTTAAATTAGTTTATATCACTAAAGAAATTTACAACTATTTTATTACAACTTTAGAAATCACTAAGTTTGATGCACAAGGAAAGATAAGAAATAGAATCAGAGGTTCAAGAAGATATGAGCATGCATAAAGATGAAGAAGAGGTCTTCATCTATTTATACCCGTGGAATTTAATACAACTCAGAAGATACATGCCACGTGTGAAGTTTCTATTTGAGACTTGTCCTTTGTTCATAAACCAACAATGCTTTTGGCCGAATTTGAACAATAGCCTAAACAGAGTTGGTAAGGACATAGGGGACAATCCGTACGTCCCTTCTGACAATGCATGGGGGTATGACATTTGTGCATCGAGGATAAGATCAACTTGATCACTAATACTGAATAGAAATGGAAAAAATACCCGAAACCGGCGGTGAAAACCGAACAATTCGGGTCAGGTTTGGGGACGTCTTAATGGGGATGGGGCGGGGATCGAGGATCTTATCGGGGATTGTAACGGGGACGGGGACGGTACTCACCGGCCGGGCCCAATAGTGTATATATATATATATATTTTATATAATTTATAATATAAATGATTTTAAAAACATAATAAATGAGCTAGGCCCAAACCAAATGCCCAACAGCACAAGCCCCTGTAGTTGACGTTCAACTTGACGAGTTGAGTGTTGACGTATGTTCACCTTGGCCGCCCAAAAATCAACGACAGTCAGCTCGATGACAGGCGACAACAGATGCAAGTCTCATCTCGACGACATGTGACGGCAGCAGGTTTCAGGCGCCGACAACAGGTTTCAGGCGATGGTAGCAGGTTTTCAGGCGACGGCAGCAGGTTTCAGGCGATGGTAGCAGGTTTTCAGGTGACGGCAGCAGGTTTCAGGCGTCGACAGGCGTCGACAGTAGGTTTCAGGCGACGACAGCAGGTTTTCAGGCGACGGCAGCAGGTTTCAACCGACCTTGGTAAGCTTTCTGTTTTTTTTTTTTTTTCTAATGCGCTAAGCTATTTGTTGGTTATTTGATAAGTTAATTTATTGATTTGTTTACTTTCTAATGTGTTGTTTTCCTGATTTGTTTAATTGTTTCTCTACTTCATAATATATGTTTCTTGATTTTGTTCCTAATCAATTTGTTTATTTGTTTCTAAACCCTAAGCGGGCGTTTGGTTCGCTGGAATGGAATGGAATCTGATGGAATTGGAATCTGAATTCCTTTGGTAAATTCCATTGCATTTCAAAATAATTTAATCTGAGATTCCTTGGGTAAGAGGTGGGATTTCATTGGAATGGAATTTGTTCTTTTTTTAATACCCAAAATACCCTTACCACATTACCCAACAATACCTAATCTCATAAATAATAAACATCAGACCTGCTTCTCCATATCGTTGCTGCTTCTCCATTTATTGTCGCTGCTTCTTCTCCATCTCCATCGAACACCAACATAGTTGTTACTTCTCGACCTGCTTCTCAATTTCTTCATCTCCATATTAGGGGTTTTTTTATATCGAGGCTGCTTTCCCGATTTTTCTCGATCTGCTTCTCCATTGCTTGCACGAGATGGGTCGGAGATGGGCGGGGTGTGTTCCATCGGCAACAATAGTGGTGAGATGGTTCATCGGTGGAGAAAAGGAGTGAAGGTGGGGTTCTCTTTGCGCCGGAGAGAGGCGGTGGTGGCTGTGGGGAGCGGCGGTGGTGGTTGTGGGTTTGCCGTAGAAGATGAAGATCTTGGGCGATGGTGGCTCTGGGTTTCTTTTCCTCCAAGATGAAGAAGATGGTTCCTGGAAATGTGTATAGAAGTAATGAAATCATTTAATTTATTACCATATATAAAATAGTAATTTAATTTATTCATGGAAATGTGTATATAATTTTTATATATAATTTATTAACGTATATTACTAATATCAATTATAAGGTCAATCTCGATTATTAAATATCAATTAATTAATATCAAATTCAAATTTTAGAAAAGGGTATTTTGGTCATTTACCAACATTTTATTCCAATTCTAAAGTTACATTCTTTGAACCAAACAAACAAATTCCAATTCCTTCAATAGATTTCATTCCAATTCTGTCAACCAAACAGGTGGCCAAACCTGACAACATTCCATTCTAATTCCTTCAAAGTCAAATGCTTTTGACAGATTTCATTCCGTCCAATTCCATTATGCGAACCAAACGCCCCCTAAGTGAGAATTAGAGATTGGTAAATGGTAACTTGCTTGATAACTAGTTGTTGTTCCTAGTTGATTTGTTTGTATTATGTTTTTTTCCCTAACCCTAAGTGCATGTTAGAAGTGAATATTAGAAGTAAGAACTTGGTAACTTGATTTTGTTCTTTACTCTTTTTGTTAGTGACTTGGTCTCTTTTACTTGATATATTTGATAACTTAGTCTTTTTTACTCTTTTCGTAATTTTGTTAGTGACTCCATTAATGTAATGTATATTCACTTGATGTCCTTTTTTGTACTAATTGACATCAAATAATAATATTGAATTTGTTTGTTTTTGCATAGGTGATATGGAAAGACAATGTGGTGATTCTAATAAAATCACACCTAATTATAGCAATCCAACAACGAACGAGTCTATTTCACAAAGTCAACCGATCGGATCATCACTTGCGATTAATTCGGTGACTCAAAATGAAACTTAAACTAATGACGATAATGATGAAGTTGAGTCGGAGGGTAGAAAGAAGAAATCATGATCAGTAGTATGGAAGCAATTTAAGAAGATAAAAGTGGATGGTAATGATAAGGCCGAGTGCAATTACTGCAAGAAAAAATTGGGAGAGAATTCTAAAAATGGTACAAGGCATTTACATGATCACTTAAAGTCTTATGCAAAGCGACCCGTTCGAGATATACGCCAACATATCTTAGTAGGGTAGCAAACGAACGTTGATGGAACTTCATCATATGTCTCCAACTATACCTTTTATGCGGATAAATCAAGGAGAAATCTTGCGGAGATGATCATCATATACGAGTACCAACTTTCAATGGTAGAGCATCATGGGTTTAGAAAATTTGTGGGAGGTCTTCAACCATTATTTAAGGTTCCATCTAGAAACACCATTAAAAGTGACAACTTGAAGATCTATGAATTTGACAGACAAAAGACATTGAAGTTGTTAGAGAAGAACACCAGTAGAGTTGCAATTACGACTGATATGTGGACGACTAGCAATCAGAAAAAGGGATTTATGGCGCTCACGACTCACTTTATTGATCAAAATTGGAATATGCAAAGCTGGATCATGAGGTACATTTTTACTATGTATATTCTTTAATGTTAATTAGTTTAGATTATTTTCAGTTTTATTAATGTATCAAATGTTGGACCATGTTTATTTATGTGCCTTGTCCACATACATCCAAAAATCTTTCGGATGTACTTTATGATTGTTTATCAGATTGGAATCTTGATAGGAAATTGTCCACACTAACCGGTGATTATTACACCACAAATGATGCAATAATCAACATATTGTTGGACAAACTTCCTTTGAGTTCACTTATAATAGGGGGGGGGGGCATTTGTTCCACATGCGATGTTGTGCACACGTTCTCAACTTGATAGTTCAAGATGGATTGAATGTTCTTGGGGATGGGATTGCAAGGTTTAGAGATAGTGTTGCCTTTTGAACTGCATCACCAAAAAAGGATCAAAAGTTCGAGGAAGCAGCCCGGCAATTGGAAGTATCATGCACCAAGAAATTGACACTTGATTGCAAGACTCGTTGGAACTCTACTTATTTGATGATCAGTGGTGCAATAATTTACAAAAACGTTTTTCAACGCTTAAAGCAACGAGAGCCTCAATATAAAAGTTTGCCAACCGAGCGGGATTGGGAGTTCGTCAAAGAGATTTGTTGATATTAGGTAACTTTAAGTTTTATTTAAACTTTATTTTTATATTGTTGATATGCGGTAACTTCAAAAGCTTTTGGTTTTTGTTTTTTGTTTTTTGGCAATCAATAGGTAATGGCAATGTTTTCTGGTTCAAAGTATCCTACTGCAAATGTATTTTTTCCGTCAATATGTGAAATTAGATATTCTTTGGTTGATTGGTATGTTCTACTAGTGAAGTTATTAAGAAGATGGCTAAAAAAAGCTTTTGAAGTTTGACAAATATTGGTCTGTTATACACGGGATTATGGAAATGGCAACGGTTTTAGATCCTCGGTATAAACTGAAGTTTTCATGTGTTGTACGGACAAGACAAATCAACGATTGAAATTGAAAATCTCAAGAAATTGGTCTACACTTTGTTTCAAGAATATGAATTTAGTGATCCCGACGTATGTAACAACAATTGAGGTGTTAGTGGTTCGTCTTCTTTAAGTTCGGGGTCTTCAGCAAGTCATAGTGTTGAATTTCAAAACCTCTTATCAAACATTTCTTCAATTGCCAACCAACATGATGATTCAGGTGTTACAACGGAGTTGGATAATTACTTCAAAGAGAAACTTTTGCCTAAAGACATAGAATTTGATTTGCTATTTTGGTGTAAGACAAATGGGTATAAATACCCGACACTTCAGAGGATAGCGACATATTAGTCGTTCCAAAAACATTGGAGGCTCTAATGTGTGCTCAAAGTTGGTTGTTGAATGAAATACGAGGTAACCGTATTTTAGTTTTTAGTTATAAGTTTTTATTTTAGTTTTATAGTATAATCATTTTATTTTTATGAATAATATATTGTGTTTTTATATAGAAACTTGTTCTGATGAGACCGAAACATATTGTCGTACTATTGAGTATGATTATGACGTGGAAGAGGTAACTATACTACTATTGACAAATATTATGATGTATTTTTCTATTTAGTGTTTTACATATATTTTATTTTATAGGAAACTAAAGAAAATGGAAGCTTGGGTTGACGAGTTTGGCGTTTCGGAGTTTTTATCGTTATGTTAGTTGGATTATCGTTAAGGCATTTGTTTGTAATTTGGTTGATCATGTTGTGATTGTTTGTAAAACTGACTTTATTCAGTTTGATCATGTTTATGTGGTCTAATGAACTACTTTGTTTTGGTTTGATTTATTACAAGTTGTTATTGCTTCAATTTTTGTTTGAAAATTTTGCATTTTTTCCTGTTCGGGTTCGGGTTTCGGGTTTTGGGTTCGGGTAAAATCAATAGGTAACGGTGATTTTTTTGCTTAACGGGTTCCCCAACGGAGATCGGGGAAACCACGGGGACCCGACAGGGATCCCCGACGGGGATCAGAACAGAGACGGTTTTCCTTATCGGTTTCGGAGACGGGGATACCAATCCCCGACCCGAACCCGCCTCGTTGCCATTCCTATTATTGAACCTTCAAGGATGAAGTCTTCAGGTATCGCTGAGGCTATATGCAAGACCTCATACTTCAGTGAGATGGACGTTGTTATCACTGAACCGCTTCAGATCACGAGCTGTTCGTCTCTATCTTAAGGTAGGTCTTCGATTATCGCTGAATGATCTTTTGGTGTGAGTGTTGTTCTTCAGATCTTCAGGGACTAAGTAGTGTTACTGATCTTCAACGAGCACTGAGTGCAATCAGTATATGCTATCGCTGAATATGAACAGTAACATAATCTTGGAATTTCACTAAGTATATAGAGGAATCATATTCAAATCATTGAAAGGAGTTTGGATCAACAACTGGCGTTTTCCACTGAACCTTCCTCTCTCTCTCTCTCTCTCTCTCTCTCTATATATATATATATATATATATAGCCACTTGGCCTTCCAATCCAGTTCCAATAATGCACTTCTCGGACTGAGAAAGGGGGACTGATTGACGTTACTTTCTCGAGAAGGGCAAATATAATATTTTTCGTTAAAATTAATGAATTGTTGAAACTAATTGATTCCATGTTAAAAAAAATCTTTTTGGTAACAAATAGATTTAATTGTTAGATTTATCTGACAAAATGAGTTTTGGTGACGAAAGCGTTAAATTTTATTTTTGTTTCGCTGGTGAATGGGTGCAACTTAACAACGGGTGAGATCATGCTAATTCTACCAAGCTTGGTGTAAATTTTCTAGCAAACATTACACATCGGAAGTTCCTTGGTTACGCAAAAAAAAAAACCAGCTGGAATCAGTAGTAATTCCATTGTTGATGGAACCAAGTTAGTGTTCCTGAATGATGGTTCAAATGATTCAAAATATGCGACAATGAAGATGTTTTTGGTTTTATGGAACTTGCAGGACAGTCAAATAGACCTCCGTCTATTATAGTGTAAGTTGATTCATCGATGTACGACGAAGGTGATGGCGAAGGATATGAGGGGGAATATCAACCCGAGCCTGATTCTCAACCTCAGCTAACCTACGGAATTGTTCTGGAGACGCAACACGTTGAAGAAGAAGAAGTCGACGACGATGATGAAACACAACTTGTTGGGTTTGCTAATGACGAAGCGTATGTTTTCTCAGTAGGTCTATCTACTGATGATAAGGGAGGAGAGACAGATAAAGATGGCGACGAAGAAGTAGGCACAAGCTACCCTAATAATAGATCGTATGGTGGGTTAAATGATTATTTTGATATGCCTCCACCCCTTCCAACGGCGGAGACCTATATAGAAACTTAGCAAACCCACTCCTTATAATCGTAGTCCAAGAATATATGAAGGTCATATATTTGATACAAAACAAGAAATTGTTGCAGAGTTGGGAACTAAGTTCATGGAGAGCGCTTCGTGTTTAAAACGAAGAGATCTAACAAAACCATATAGGAAGCTGTATGCGAAAGAGAGCATTGCAAATGGCATATGACTGCAAGTCGTCTAGGTGAAAAAGGCGGTTTGTTTTTAGTTAAAAAGTTGGATGACCTACACACTTGTTCTAGTACCCAATTGAATAATACCTACCGACAGGCAAACATGAATATTTTGGGCAACCTACTGAAAGAAAAATATGGAGATGCTAGCTGTCAACTTCGGCCAAAGGACATCGTTGCCGATATGTACCAACAATACGGGATTACTCTTAGTTACCACCAAGCTTGGCGTGCTAGATGTAGGGCACTACTACTGGTGAGGGGTACTCCTGAGGAGTTGTTTGAACGACTCCCTATGTATTTACATAATTTGGAACTGCAAAATAAAGGTACACGCACAAATATAAGGACATATTCAAGGGGACGTTTTGAGTTGTGCTTCGTTGCCCTTGGTTGTGCGGTGCATACACTAATATCTCATATGTTCACTGATTATAAATAATAACATTATTAAAAATAACAACATTTACCTACATTCTTTGCAGATAATAAACTTTTTGTATAACTTGTGCCCGTCCTTATAATACAAGCCGCTCATTTAAAGGGACCTTACCTAGGTACAATGTTCTTGACAGTTTGCATGGACGGAAATGATAACATTTTGCCCATTGCTTTCGGAGTAGGCAGATCCGTGACGGGGGACGAGTGGACTTGGTTTTTGTCCAAGTTGAGAGAATGTATCAGAGCACCGGAAGGGTTGGTGTTTATGTCCGACAGGGCTGCTTCCATAAGTGCCACAATTAGCGACGTGTTTCCCATGGTCGATCATGCACTATGTTGTCGACATTTGGAGATGAACGTGAAAAGCGCGTACAAGCATAATAAATTATACAAGTCGACATACTGGAAGGCATGTAGTGCGTACACGGAGGTGGAGTTTGACCGATTCATGAACGCACTAAGAGTTCAAGTACCTGAAGGAGCTTGAGTTATGAACAATGTTGCTAAGCGTAGGTGGTCGATGGCCCATTTTCATGGTCTACGGTATGATATTTTGACATCAAATAATGCAGAGTTGGTGAATGCACTCTCTCGTTTTGCAAGTAGATTACCAATTGTCGGACCTATGAAGTTCTTCCGAGATTTTCAACAATAGTGGTATCTAATTCGACGGGAAAAGGGAGGTTGATAAACTATGAAACTTTTAACTTATACATAGTTTTCTTTTCGTGTTCTTTATAAATTGTAACACAATTAACACATATTTGTAGTTCAAATGCATAACACACTCATACCAAAGGCAGAAAAGATAATTCATAAAAGAGCAAGAATGTCTGCGACATGGAGGGTATGCGGGCTTAGATATGACACATTCGAGGTTGGGCGGGATCATAAGTACGCAAAAGTCTATATGCTAAACGACAAATGTGCATATCTTGAATGGAAAAAATCCGGATTAGCTTGTGGTCATGCCGTCGTTGCTGCAACACATATGGGTCTTAGAGATTGTAGCGATTTGGCTCTGTATTACTTCAAGTGCGAAACTTATTGGTCAACATATCGAGAGATGATCATACCACCTGGCCCCCCTAAATCATGTGTATTTCCAAATGTCCCCCCTTATGACATGTCATCCACCGTTAATAAATAAAAGACCTATCGGGAGAACAAGTAACAACAATCGATGTCCATCTCTTGGTGAAGGTCCCATACAGAGAAGATGTGTACGGTATGGAGCGGTATGACATACTCAAGGAGCATGTTCAGCTCCTGCCCCTTCAAGTGTGCCTAGGAGTAGAGGTTTAAATAGCCAAACAAGAAGCTCCCAACAACCATCGGACCTAGAACCACATGTAAGTCAAATATTTGATAGCATTGACCTAAACATTGATTTCCCTTGATGCTAAGTAAACAAGTGGTCCTTTTTTATGTTCACTGCTTATATTATCTACTCTATCGTGTTTGTTAGAAATAAAATTTAATGTTCAAATTAATTTACTTATATTATATTTATATTTTTATAAAATTACATATACATACATAAATATTTTCGTATAAGAATAATTAATTTCCCTTAAAAATATATTTATTACTATTATTAACTTATAAAATTTATAATTTTAAATAAAAAATAATTTATTTAAATAATTAAAAACAAGGAAAACGCAATTGGGTTTGAAAGAACACAAAGGTGGACGGTCTTAGTGTGTGCTAAATATTAAATGATAAATTTAAACATTATTTTTTTAAGAACACGGAAACGATACATTGCATCAAAGATAAACAAGCATGTCAAGTCTTAGAGAGATCTAGTGTGGATAAAGATACTGGCAGGAGACGATCCACTCAAACTTCTTGTTAATAGACTTCTCCAGTTCTGTGTCAGTTTCGTCGATGTAATTGATCTCCGCCTCATCTTGACGTATTTCACGTTGTAGGACCTTTAGCTGACTTTTTTTTTCCTTCCATTTGCGCCTCTTTTTCTAGTTGAATCTTCCGCTTTGCTATCCATACCTCTGCCAACCTTTTAATTTCTTCGTCCGGCTCGTTACACGAGGCCTTGAGTTTTGAAGGCATTAGTTGAGTCGTCGGGGGGTTTGAGTCGTTGGAGGGTTGGAGTATCGCCGACATGTGACCTCCTATATTGCCTCCATGTGGCATTGTATTCCACTTCTTCATCATCTGTTATTGCATGGAGGTCCCTAGTTCTGCCAATGTTACTCCATTCCTCTTCCATTTCTAGCGCTTTCCAACTACGGTTGAACCTTCCGTCGTTCAGTTGTTATTTGTTATGGGAGCCTGAAGAAGTTCTAGCCTCGTTAACTGATCTCTTACCGGAGCCTCAGTTTCCAACCATTTTTCAAATTTGTCGAATTCAATATTCTTCGGTGTGTTTTTCTACCAAACGTATCTTATACGATACATAAAACAGATTAAAGGAGATGAAATATTAGAGTATAATTGAAGAAGGTCTGTATATTGAAGAAAGAGTGTATAACTTTGAAAGGGGTGGGTGGGGGTTTATATACATGCAATTTGATTGGTTGGGGGGGGGGGGGGGGGTGGATACGGTGGGTATAGGGGGTAGTCTTCACGGGTTCGATGGTTGTTTTATTGGTCAACATTGTACATATATTCACTGACAACTCTGCAACCCATCAAAACTACAAGAGTCATTGAATTTGGACATACCCATCGAAATTGATGGGTATTTATTTATTTAATAATAATTAATATGAATTATACATATGATAATAATAATATAATATTTAGTAATTATTTATATTTGATGGGTTTGAGTGACGTTGGATGGGTTCCCAGTTCTCAATATAATCACCACCCCTACCAAGGGGTGCCATTAGCACTTCACTCGTTTAAAATGTTATTCTTTTTCGCACCCTACTTTTCTTAAACATACCACATTCCACCCTACCCCACCTCATCTCACCTCACCTCACACCCACCCCATAAACAACTTAATCATTATCATTTAATTATATATTTTTTAATAATTATTATTTAATTATATATATTTTTTAATTATACTATTTTATTTATTTTATCAATGTTTTTTTAACAATAATTACTTTATATGTTATTTTTGGATCACATTATTTTATCTAATAAATAAATAATATTGTGATGCTTATAAATAATTACAAAATTATATTTTTTACATCAATAATTATGATTTCTTATATACAAGTAATTTATTTTAAATAAATATATTATTAAAAGATATAGAATATAATAAAAATACCTTAATTGATAAATCAACAAATAAAGTACAAAAAGTCTAAAATATTACAACTCAATCAAGTGAAATGAAATCCGTAGTACGATTGCAACATAGCAATTTCTCGTACTTATTTAATCGAGTCATGTACGGAGTAGCCCATGCGGTTGCGCAATCATATTTGAAACGAAACCATTGTGGCGTGATATAAGGCATCGGGTATCTTTCTGCCGACGATACTTTGACGTAATGATTACCATTAACGTGCCCAATTGCAATAGCGACATGTTCATACCATGGTGGTGGGCTAGATCGAAGTGGTAAAAATATCATGCTACCATCATTTGTTAAAAAATGTAACATCACGTTATACCTTGAAGTAATCAACACACCCGTTTATCCATCCAATGCTCATTGGCTGCAAATTGGCCTAGCTCAAAGAAGTTCAAGGAGTTATAAGTCTGATATCATTGGTCAATGTCCGATACCATAGAACGGGGGATGAATACAAACACAACTTTTTTAATTTTTAAATAAGTTTATTATGAATAAACAAATTTACAGATTTAAAGCGGAATAAGAACAAGTATAAATACTTATTATATTAAAATCTAAGAATCACTAAGGGGCTGTTCGGTTCGTTTACCATTAAGTCCTGTATGGATAACGTTATCTGTATGGAATTATCTAAATTGGTGTTCGGTTAATATGTTGAAGAAATTGCTGAATAATCAAAAGGACTATTTTACCCTTTTGATTTACATAACCAACAGCAAATCATATGATTTACATAACCAACAGCAAATCATAAACCATATAATGAACAAATAGCAAATCATAAACCATATGTTAAACAACAAGCAAATTTATAAAGATCAGTCACTTTTACAAGTTTTATAGAAAAAAGCCTAGATCTATAGTGAAACCAAAAAAAGAAGAAGCTAGAACCCTAATCAACCAAAACCCAAAAAAAATAGAATTGTCATCAACCCAAAACCCAAATAAAAATTAGTAACCAGAGCAAAAAAAACAAAGATTCTTATTGATATCTGCAACCAAATCATAAGTTAAAACATTTGCAACCAAAACCTAAAACCCAAAATAGTTGTTACTCCCAAAACCAAAATCCAAGAGATGAAGAAACAAGTAGATGAGAACGAGCTTGACCAACCAAGAGAACCAGGAGACCTTTGCCGGAGAATGAAACCTGGAGAACAAGTCTAACCGGCCGGAGAACGAGATCTAGAGAATGAGATTGACCGCCGGAGAATGAGATCTAGAGAACGAGCTTGGCCGGAGAACGAGAATCAGATGTGGAGATAGATGTAGAAGGAGATATGCGGATCGATGAAGAAGAAGTCGGTCGAGATGGAGTGTATGATGGAGATTGGAGAAGGAGAAGAGATGTAAATGTGGGTTTTTGATTCAAATGGGTAGAGGGGAGAAGAGTATCTGGGGGAAATTAATGGATTTAATTAGCTGAGTCCAAAGGACTCCCTTTTTCTAGCTGAATCAGCCATATAGGCTATTTATCCCGATAAACATCTACCAAACATCCCCTAAGAGTTTGATGCACAAGATAAGGATAAGAAATAATCAGAGGTTTGAGGAGGAAGACAAGTATGCATGAAGATGAGGTAGTAGTTCTTTATCTATTCATACCCAATGCATTTAATGCAAGTCAGAAGGTACATGTCGTGTGCGAAACATCCATTAGAGGCTTGTCTTTTGTTCATAAATCAACCATGCTTTTTGCCGAATATGAACAATGACCCTATCATAGTTGGTAAGCACGTGGGAGGCAATAAAGTAACTCCATATGTACTATCTAACATGGTTATGGGGAGGTTGACTGTTGGGTTCTATTTTGTGTTGTATTCAAGAATGTTTCCTCTGTATTGTTCTTAATGATGTAAGGGTATAAATACCCATTCCCTTGTTTACTTATACTGTAACTTTCACTGACATATTCTAGTTTGACTTTTTCTTTCAAAGTGTTATTAGGGAATTTCATAGATTGATCATATTTGGAAATTACAATTGGTATCAGAGCTAAATTCATCATTCTAGTACTGATTTTCATCATGATTTGATCAGAATCTGACGGATCTAGGGCTGTTTGATCTATTTTTTGAAGAAATATTTGTGTTTTTGATGTTTTTTAGCGGGCTTTCCATTTTTCAAATTATATATCTTTTTTCTGGATTGAAAATTAGGATGTTTTGATGATTGATTCGTGTTCATGAGTGAAACTCGAGTAGATCGATTACAAATTTGTATTCTAACACACTGATCTAGGCTTCTAATTTGATGATTTTGGGATTTTCAGATTTATGGAAAAGATTGAACAAAAATGGTTAATTTGATCCATTTGAAGTGTTTTTTTATTAAATTTGGGATTTGGAAGTGTTTAGAAGCTATTTTCGAATCAATCTGTGCTAATTTGGAGTTGAAATTGATCGATTTAGTTGAATTTTGGTAATTTCAGCTTAGTGTTCTTCTAAGATATTCAATATCCGGGTTCATAAGAGTGTCCGGATGATGAATTTCTGCGTGATCCGTGTTCATCAGAGTGCTAGGATGATGAAGATTGCTTGATTCATAATCAACTTTCTATCTGGATGATGATGTTTGCTTGATCTGGACTCAAATTTCTATACGGATGATGATAATGATTGATATTATTGAGTTCATAGTTGTATACGGATAGATTTCTTGTATCCGTATTCATTTTTGTACTTGTAATTTTTCTTTAAAAATCTTGTACTTGTATGTGATTTTATCCGTATTGAAGGGATACGTACACAGTAATACGTATTGATCCGTACTCAGTTGGATCCATATTCGATCATCCGTACTCAGTTAGATCCGTATTCAATCATCCGTACTCAATTGGATCTGTATTTGATCGTCCGTATTAGCTCTTCTGTACTTGATCATTTCCAGATCAGGTGGATCCGTATTCAACTCTATCCGTCGTATCTGGATTCAAAGTGAATTTTGTATTCTATCAAGTGTTAAGCTCAATCCTTATTCAGGACAACTTTCAATATTCCGCACTGAAAAGTTGGAAATTTAGTATTAGTTTTTGAACTGAAAAAGATCCTGATCAATCTATTTTTTTTTAAAGAGAGAAAATGGCACAACACAGAGACGCTTTGTCTATTGAATTTGACACGAAACCTCCGATTCTATTTCGTGGGGACTATATGCAGTGGAGAGAAAGATTTTTAGACTTTATATCAAGACATGAACTGGCTGATAACATCATGCATTCTCTTACAGAAGGACCAACAGTGATTATGCAAACTGTTCCAGAACTTAGATCAGCAACAGGAGAGATAACAAAGCTTGTTATGGAAATTGTTAACGAAAAGGCCAACTATACTCCTAGAGAAAAGATTATTGCAAGAGGAGATCTGCTTTGTAAATCTTTCATTCTTCAAGGGATTCCTAATGACGTTTACACAAGTATAGATGCTTACAACCAGTCTGGAAAATCAACGTGGGATCAGATTGAGAAGTTAATGATGGGATCAAAAGTAGGAAACCAGATGAAGATGACTAATCGCATTACTAATTATGGAGATTTTAGGATGAAAGAAGATGAGACTCTCGAAGATGTATATCAAATATTTGCAAGGTTGTTGAATGAAATGGTGAAAAATAAAATAACAAACACAACTAGGCAAGCATTGAAAATAATGTGAAGTTTTAGAATAATTTTCAGCCAGAATGGAAGTCATTTGCCAACCACATTAGTATAATAAATTTCTTGATGAGATTGATTTACATGAAGTCTATGAAAACTTAAAGCAGAATGAATAAGAAGCTTTGGAAATTAAAGGTCTGAAAAAGGAGAAGCGTGAAGTTGATTCGCTTGCTTTAATTGGTGAGAAGAAAAGTAAGTCAAGAGAGAAGGCTAGCAGATCTGGGGTATCTAGACGTCATTTTGAGGAGAGGGAAGAGGAAGAGGAAGAGGAAGAGGAAGAGGAAGAATATGTCGAGATAGATTTTGATCGTGAGATGCAGGAGCTGAAAGAAGCCATGGTATTTTTAACAAAATGCTATGTAGAAGAAATTCTTTAAGAAACCATCAAATAACAGCCAATGATTCTCGTCATGATCCAAATTTAAATTCCAAGACAAATTTGGAGAAAAGAAAAAGCATGAGCATAAAACTGATGAGAAGCAGAAGAACAAAAAGGTGTTCAATAGTGATCCCAACATGAGTTGGTTCAATTGCGGGAAGAAAGGTCCTTATGCTAAAGAGTGTTGGAAGCCAATAGATAAGAATGGGGATTATTATAAGTCTAAATACACCTTTTCAAAGAAGAAGCAGGTTGGGTTTGCCCTAATGGCTCAAGATAAGTGGTGGCTCCAATTTTCAAATAGTGAGGAACCCAATTATATGGCTGATGTGGAAACTGATGGTGAGGATCAGAATTCTGAAGAGACTGAGGTATTTAATTCTTTTTACTTTGAAAAGCTACAAAAAATAACGTCTAAACTGTCAAACTTTCAAAATCAGCTTAACATGAAAAAGATTTTTTTTTCCAGATCTTGAAAGAATTCTAGGGCTTGAAACCAACACTTATGCAAAATAAGTGATGAAAATGCTATAAACCTAGAATGGGCTCAAAATTTGCAGAAAGAAGTGGCAGACATTTCTGAATAAAACAAACATCTAGAAATTCAGTTCTTGGAAATGTCTAACAAAATTTCTGAACTTGAATATGAAATTGTAGATCAGATGGTGAAAAATAATTCTTTGGTTGCTTCAAATCAATTTTTGGTTAATAAAAATATAGAATTGGGAAAAAATTTGTATAAAGTTGGTCAAATTGAAAAAACGGTCCTTCTTAATAAACCGAAGGATTATGACAAACGAACAGGGTTAGGTTGGTCCAAATGTGTTACAACATGCACTATCTGAACTACCTTCCTTTTATGGGTTTGAATTTCTGAATCTTGGTTCAGAATACCAAATTGGGTTTACTGACCCTGAGAAGGATTATGAAGTAATTGCTTCAGAGGATGACAAAAGGGCCAATTTAGATAAAATGCAAGTTTATTTTAACTATTCAGATTTAAATGAGACATATATCTCTGACAAACCTCGTTTGTCAAAACATCAAGATTCTACTTACACTGATGAAGAACTTTCTTCTGTTTCAACTGAACCAAAACCTTATATTCTTCCATATTGCTTCAAGAAAGCATATGTTTAGTTGGAAAAACAAATGAAAGAAGAAATAATGTCTTTTGAAACAGAACGAAGTTTGTATAAGAAACGAATTTCAGAAATTGAATCTCAAAATATTAAACAAAAAGAATCTATATTTGCAACTGAAAATCTTATTTTTGAAAATGGTTCTATTCATTAAGACGCTTCTTCTTGTAAAGCATTTATGGGTAATATTTTGACTGTTTCAAAAGTAGAATCAAACAGTGATTTTATGTCTAATAGTCAAAGTAAAGTTGATGATTCTTTGTGCCAAATAACTCAGAATCAGTTAATGTTACTGACTGCTTAACTAATTCAGACTCAGAGTCAGATGAACCTAGTTGTACATATATTCCTGAAGTTTCTAAACCAAAGATATCTGCACAATTATTTTCAAAGCTCATGAATACTTCAAAGAGTGAGAATGAAAAACTTGTTGAATTCGATTTCAAAGCTAAACTTCCAAGTCATCATGCTTTTGTTGATAAAGGAAAAGCCAAAATTGAAGAACCTGTCAAAGGACAAAGTTTATTATCAAAGGATTCGACACATACTTGTTATACAAAATCAAATGTTAAGAAGTATGTGCCGAAGAAAAAACAATATTAATTAATTTTAAATCAACTGGTTCACAATTTACATCTACTCATACTAATCAGTGTTATTCTGATGTTTCAGATCGTGATTTAGATCCATAGGGCTGTTAAGAAATTTTGGACAGTTAAAGTGATCCACCAGTTCTTTTTAGATTCAATAAAAGCATCTGCGTCATGTAATACAGGTGTTTCGAAAAACAATATTACTTTCAATTTCAAGCATGATGTAAACAATTTCTCTTTGAATGTTTCGTTTCCAGTAAAAGTTTACTCTTTTCGACAATTAATTGATTTGGCATGTGAAAACTTGTGATGTCTTACATGTCGTAGCACTGATTTTATTCCTACTAGAATAAGTAACCATAATACTTCTTTCCATGGATCTTATCATGTGTTCAATATGCGTGCTAACCGAAAAGGACACATTGGAAGACGGGTACCTAAAAAGAAGTAAAAAATGTTTATTGCAGGCGAGTCGCCATAAATGGATAGTAGATTCAGGATGTTCACGACATATGACAGGCTCAAGAATGTTGTTAAGTAATTTTAAGCAAAGACATTCTGGCAGTGTGCGTTTTTGGAAATTCTGAGTCCGCTCTGATTATTGGTCAAGGGGATACCATACATGAGAATGTGACAATTAAACAGGTGTCTTATGTGGAGGGGCTTAGTCACAACATGTTTAGCCTGGGAAAATTGTGTGATAAGGACTTAAAAGTTATGTTTGAAAAGTCCAAGTGCCGTATTATGACAGATGAAGGAAAAGAGTTACTTGCGGGGTCAAGAAAATCAAATATGTACATGAATGATATGTCAAACCTGAAGCCTACAACTGAAGTGTGCTTGATGACTAAAGCTACAGAAAAGCAGAATTTGTTGTGGCATCGACGTTTATCTCATCTCAATTTTAAGTACTTGAATAAGATTGCATCTGGTAAATTAGCATCAAAAATACCAGATATGAAATTTGAAAAAGATCACATCTGTACTGCATGTGAACTAGGTAAGATGAAACGTGCATCTAACAAAAGAAAAACAGAATTTCCTACTGAACATCCACTTTCTCTTCTTTACATGGATCTTTGTGGTCCGATGAGAGTTCAAAGTAAGGGTGGTAAGAAGTACATTTTGGTGATTGTCAATGATTTTTCTTGATTTACTTAGGTTAAATTTCTACGGACGAAGAATAAAGCACCAACGATTATTATCTCATTTTTTAAAAGATGTTCAACTTCAGCTACAAGTGCTAGTGCAGACAATCAGAATAGATAATGGGACTGAATTTAAGAATAAAGTGCTTAATTCATTTTTGGAGTCACTCGACATCACACGTACTTTTTCTGTAGCACGTACATCTCAACAGATTGGTGTTGTTGAACGCCGGAACAGAACTTTAGTGGAAGCAATGCGTAACAATGCTTTCTTTTTTTGGTCTTCCATTAAGTTTTTGGGCAGATGTTGCGGACACCGCTTATTTTACTCAAAATCGTTCATTGGTAATGAAAAGGTTTGATAAGACACCTTCTGAACTGATTAATAGACGTAAACCTAACATCGAATTCCTTCGAGTTAACTAAATCCCAAAGCAGATGAGGCAGTTTTTCTGGGATATGCAAAAGACAAAACTGCATACAGAGTGTATAACAAGAGGACTTAAGTACTGACTGAAAGTCGTAATGTGAAGTTTGATGAACTAGGCGATATGATGTCATCACCGCTGATTACTGGAGATTTGGGACATAACACAATTCAGGTTGTTCCGGAGATTGCAAATTCATTTGGAGCATCTTCTTCAAAAGATCAATTTTCAGATTTGGACTTACTATTTGAGAATTTTTATGATGAATGCTCTGATATATATAATACTAATAAGATAAATAGTAGTACTGATCACACTAATGTTTTTGACAGGATTATTGAAGAACCTACGGTTATACCTACATCTGCTTCTGGACCGACAGTTGTATCATCTAAAGTAGTACCAATTCAATCTTCTCCTGATTCATCACCAATTCCTCAACTATCAAGCGATGATAGTGTGATTCAGATTCCAGTTACAGTACCAGAACCTGTGTCTGAGAATACACCAGATTCTGTTCTTGTGTCACAACCGACAATGATAATAATTGAATCGGCATCTGTACAGAATACTTCAATCAGAACTCTTGGAACGGTTCAAATGTTGGAATCATTATAAGATCAACCTCTTGGAGAGTTTGTGGATCCTGATTACAGTGATTCAACGTATATTCCACTTCCCCATATTAATCGATAGATGAAAGATCATCCAATTCATCAGATAATTGGTGATCCTTCAGCTTTAGTTCAGAAAAGGTCTGCATCTGCAAATGAGTTCTTATTTGCTTCATTTTTGAGTAAGATAGAACCTACAAAAGTATCCAAAGCTTTGGCTTATTCAGACTGGATTACTGCGATGTAAGAAGAATTGAATCGGTTTGAAAGATTAAAAGTCTGGAGACTTGTTCATTGTCCTAAAAACAAGACGATTATCGGTACAAAATAGGTGTTCAAGAACAAAAGATATGAAGATGGTATCGTAGTACGTGATAAAGGAAGATTAGTGGATAAAGGGTATAATCAACAAAAAGGAATCGATTATGACGAAACATTTGCACCAGTGGCTCGTATAGATGAAATACAGATGTTTTTGGCATATGCGGCTCATAAGAATTCTACTGTCTTTCAGATGGAATTAAAGACTGCTTTTCTATACAATAAGATAAACGAAGAAGTGTATGTTTCCCAACCAGACGATTTCGTTAACCCTGCTAAGCCAAGTCATGTATACATTCTTGATCGCGGTTTATACGGACACAAAGAAGCACCGAGAGCATGGTATGACAGATTAACTCTATTTCTTATGGAGTTGGTCTTCTCAAAAGGTACTGTTGGTCCCAAAGGAGTCTACAAGAGTTCAATGGATATAGAAAACAGTTTGTAGAAGGGGGGGGGGGGTTGAATACAAACAGAAATTTTTGTGATTTTTAAATGAGTTTATATTGAATAAAAAAAATTACAGTTGCAAGAGGAATAAGAACAAGTAATTTAACCTATTCTATTACAACTTAAGAAATCACTAAGTTTTGATGCCCAAGAACAAGAAGAGAAAGCAACATAGGTTTGAGTAGAGAAAATAGTATGGATATAGATGATAAAGGGTTCTTCATCTATTTATACCTGTTGCATTAAATGCAAAGCAGAAGGTACATGCCCATGTGTCAAGTTTCTATTTGAGACTTGTCCTTTGTCCAAAAGACAACCATGCTTTTGGCCGAATATGAACGATAAGCAAATCAGATCTGATGGGGACATTAGAGACAATCTGCACGTCGTTTAAATCACTGAAGGAGTTTGGGTCAACAATCTTCCGCTATTTGATTATGATTAAGCAGCATAGAAAAATTGCTTGAATAGTTTAGTAAAGACTTAGAAATTTTAAAGTAAAGATTTCTAATCACTAATTTGTGAGATCTTTTTCAGCTAATAATCTATTTGAATTGAGTTTCATTTATAAGGGTTTGAAATCACAATTTTTACAAGTGTAAGACCTATAAAGTAATGTCACTGACTGATTAGAGAGTGTAATGTCGGTGTGTGTAAAGATTTTAAAGAAAATAGAACTCATATGTTCATTGTCCTTTTTACTATTTTCAGGGATCTTTTTCAGTACACAGATGGAGTAAAGTACTTCATTGTATTTCATTGATCATAATAATTTGAAGAATTACATAGTGAAAATGAAATTACAATAATAAGGTAAAGTACAGTACACTGAAGAAATTACAAAGGAAAAAGAAAATTTCAGAGACTAGTCAGAGAGCTTCTATTTTCTTCTTCGTAATTCTTTCTCATAGATCGTCGTTTGATTGCACATCGTGCCATAGTTTGCCAAACAGTTATAATTCAAGATATTGAGATGTTTTGATGGAGCCTTTCGAATCTGCTTATTTTTTAGTAACTTTATTTGCCCATCATTTCCTTGAAATGTCATTCCTGCTTCAGGGAGAGTGATTATCTCATTGTCTTCAAATCTTCTTGGTTCTGGCAGGGATGTATTGAGCATTGAAAGATTAGGATAACGAGGTGGGCAAAAAGACTATCTAAGTCAAATTTAGTCTCATGTTCATTTCTGAACGATGGACCTTTTTCATCGTCGGACTAAGATCTTCTCTTTTTGGATTTTTCAGGGAGAGGAGAAACGATGACGTATTGGGATATCCTTTGCAACAGCTAATCAAGATGTCTTTCTACGACACCCTTGAATTGAGATTTGGATTTCTGAATGGCATCTTTAATCTCTAGCCATTCATAGAATCCATAGAACTTAAGGAGTTGGGGTTCTTCTTCTTCTTGCCTACTTCCTCTGAACATAGTTACTCTAATCTTCAGACCTTTTCTAGATTTGGTCCTTCGACAGTTGCTCGAGTAATTGTTGCAGAGGAGATGCGAAAGTTTACCTTTTTAGTGCACCAATCCAATTCAGCATTCTTTGGTTCCTGATTCTCTCTGTTCATGGCTTGTAGAATTTCTCCTGGGCTACAATAGGATTTACCTTTAAATTGTCTCTGGCCAGTTCCTTCTCTGCTAGCTTTTCAGCGACTAGCTCACTTTGCTCTTCTGCGTGTCTTTAACGCTTGGCTTTTATTGTGTCTTCTCTGACCATCTTTTGAGCAACTTTTAAACTTTCTTGAGCTTGCTTTATTTATTCATCTCTGAGGCGCTGAGATTCTAGGGCTTCTACTCGTTCTTCAGGGGATACGAAGGAGAATTCGTCGTAGACGCTTATTGGTACAGGGGATTCAAGCTCAGAGGTACGAAGAGGGATTTTTTACTTTGCCCATTTCTAGATCTCTTATGAAGTTCTCCCTTCTCTCTTCTTCTTCTGGTTCAGAGATTGGTTGTCTATGTACACGCCTTTGGATAAGTCCTTCTTCAGCTTCAGATTCAGAATCGGATTTGTATAGGAACTAATCTTCAGCGGAAGGTTCCTTCAGGAATGGAGATTCCTTTGGGGAACAGGGATCACTCAACGAAGTGCTGCCCCTCTGAATTTATTGAAGTGGGATCATTAGAATCCATCACTTGTTTATTCTTTGCTGAGGGATCAGACTGCTCATGATTAGGAGGTTACCTGTCCCACAAAGGTTCTCTGAAGACCACTCCAGATTGTGGACAGTTAGCTATGAAGAAGTTGGAGAGGTTGTAGGGAATATCATCATCGTCATCATCATCATTATTTCCAAATGATTGATGAGGGGTGTATTCTTCATCATCATCTTCTTTTTCTTCATCATCGTCACCTTCATAGATGATGGGATGTTGTTGGGTTTCTTTAGGGAGAAGTGTATAGGCTTTGCTGATTAGCTCATCAGCGAGCTCTTGGGCAAATTTCACCCCCTCTTTGTTACCAACTGGTAGAGTGTGCACCAAGAGAGTATGCATATTAGAGTTGAGAGTAGAGAGATTCTCAGCTTGTGACATCTGAGTTTGAGCAATCAAACTCAGGTTCCCTCTGTTCGCATCAGTGAAGGAGGGGGCTTTATCAGATAAGCCTTGAACAAGGCGTAGAATCTCAGCATGAGTCTTCTGCATCTCAACAAGTGTCTTCTCCTACTGATCAACCCGTTCAACGAGACGAGTGATGGCCCTTTCATTTGCAGCATTATCATCTTTCACTGTTTGAATGTTAGTGAAGATGTTTGAAATTGTTGCCTTCATACCAGGGACGCCACTCACTTGGTTGAAGCTGCAAGGTATCTGCCCTCTGCCTTATCATGGTGCATTCATTCACAAGATAGTCCATGGCAAGGGAGGAGGGAGGAGGCAGAGATACCTTGGGTAGGTCCATTGGAATGGAAGGTAGCTTGGAAGCTAACTTCTCTCTCTTCACCTTTTTAAGATATTCAGGCTTCTTGATCTTAGGAGATTTTTAAGAGGTATGCTCGCTGAGAGGAGCAGCGGTGGAGGTTGTAGTTGTGGTTGCTGATGAAAACATAGAAGCAACGACACAAAGATAGACGAGCCAAAAAGAACTCGGGGTTAGAAGAAAGATGTTGGGAGATAGTATGTTTTTCCAAGGGTTCCTTGAGAGTATCTGAAGGATTACTCTCAGGGATGTTATATTTGACTGCAGTGTTTTGAGGATCACTAACCTGTGTCTGAGTATGTTTACGAGAAACATTCTCAGGTCCTGTGCACGTAGCTTTCCAAAACTCAGCTTGTCGAAACAAAGCTGATTCTTAGACAACACGTTGTTTAACCTCGTCAGAGATGGGGACAACCATCTCTGAATCATGGGTTGATGTGCGGACAAAAGAAGAGTAGATGGAAGAAACAAAGAAGGCTGTGCAAGTATTACCTGATCCAGCTTCAGCAGAGCTGACTAACACAACTTCAGGGACCGAGGTCTCTGAAGAAGCGGGTAGTGCTGATGAAGTGGCAACGGAGACAGATATCATTGTTGTGGCTGTGGAGAGAGGAGGCGTAGGTATTACTCCGAAATCAGAGAGATGCGTCTGTTGAGAGACACTCTCTCTTTGTTTTTTTGTAGCTGGCTTGTGAGCAACGATCTTTTTGTGACCGTTAGTCGACTGTTTTCTATTTGAAGGGGAGGAAGAAGTGTGTAGGTGGATCACTAATGGGTTAGTCAGTGACCTTGACATTGTCTCTACCTGAGTGGTAGGAGTGGGATAGGACATACATGCAGTGTCAGCTTCCCTGATGAGTTTTAGCATGTAAGGGAGGTAGGGGGCATCTCCCGACCTTTCATCAATTTGTAGGGACTTCTTCCTAATATGAGAGAAGTGTTGATTTCCCTCATAGGGGTATCCCTCATAGACACATTCCAATATTGTAGGCACAAATCTTAGGGATCGTCTTCTCCCTCTTCTGTGCTTGCACTCTGTCATATAGTTCGCTGAAAATGTACTCAACGAAGTTGATTTTAAGTCTGTGGCAGCGAGCGATGGCCATTTCCAAAAAATGCTTACTGTCTTGATCTTGGGAGCCAGTCTTAGTGCCTAAACACTGGATCACATGAGTAAATTTATATTTCCATCTTGCTGGCAATCTGTCCTTCTTAACTTTAGTTATCACTTTGCCGATTTCTTTAGTTTCTGCATCAGTAGGCCAGTTTTAACCAATAGTATCGAGGAAATCGATTGCTGATTCTTTCCTCTTGCAGGGAGGCAAAGAGCAGCTCTGACCACGCCAGTGGTGAATGCGAAGGTTCCCAAGTTGGTAGTGAGTTCGATGGCTGGTAGTTCGTTGCCTTTCTTAGTTGTGACCTTGGTACAATGTGTAGTATACCAGAATTGTTGGAGATGGGAAGTGATACCATCTCTGAAATGAGGTCTGTTACCAGGGATATCCAGCAGTGGAACGTAGTTGCTAGGCTTGACTGGGGCTTATTCTGGAGTGAAAGTAACTCTAGGAGCAGAAGTGAACTGAGTGATAGGGAGAACTTCTACTTCAGTGTAGTTGGAGACGTTCTTGCTGGATGATGCCATTTCTGTTTCAAAGATTGGAACACCAAATAGAAAACTCATGGCTTAATACAAAAGAGTATAAACCAGAGTTTTTGGTATAAAGAATACCAAAGAAGTGAGAAAAACAAGTGTTTGATGAACAAGGTCAAAATACTTGTTATTTGGCAGATTTTATTAAAAACATTTGAACAAGGTTTCAATGAGAAGATACCAAAGTATTTATTTTTTGTACTAAAATGTACCATAATCAGATTTTAGAAAATATTTAGGTAATATTTTGGATCAAACAGACCAAAATGTCTTATGCTCTAAAGAGAAAACTTAGAACAGGTTTTTAGACTATATGGGGTTTTAATTCAGGTTTTAAACATAAATTTTATAACGAAGTGTTATAGAAGATGAATAGAAATTATAAACAACATTTAAGTTGTTGTTCATACACAGTAAGTTAGAAAAATTAATATCAAACCTTGAATGGAAGTGAGAAGTAAGAAAAAACATAAGTACGTGTTCTTGAGGATTGCAGAGAAAATTCAAATTCTTTCTTGCTTACGAAGATTTGAGCGCGTATAAAATGAAAAGGAATTAATATTTCCTTATATAGTTGGATGAGAGAGAAAGACAATGGAGAGGAAAACTAAACGACGGTTTTAGCTTTTTGAAAAAGGTAATGATGACCTATTGCACGTTCCTAGGGTTCGATGGGATAGGAAACGTTAAAGTCCGTCGTGTGTCAGAAAAAGCTCTGACGTGTCCTTTTCTTTTGGAAAAATGATAAGATTATCATTTAAATAATAAATGGTTAATCGTTATCCATTTAAAATCCTCATCATTTGAAATAAATGTTTCAGTGATGGGTTTTCTTTTTTTTTTAGAGATTCATTCTTTGAAGTAAGAAATATTCAGAGGGTGTAAGGAAAAGAAGTACATACCTTGGCGAGATATATGAATTAGTTAATTAGAGTGTAAGTGATGAATAGTTGGTTTGAAAGATATTTTGTTTGTCACTGAATAAAGTTAATTACTGAAAATTTTCATTCTTCAGCATTTAACATACCAAGTTCGCTTATTAATAGATTGAATCTAATCTCATCAAGAGGCTTAGTGAAAGGGTTAGTGAGCTGATATTTAGTGGTTACAAAATGAAGTTCAATTTCACCATTCATAACATAATATCTGATAAAATGATATCTGATCTCGATATGATTAGTTTTTGAGTGAAGTACAGGATTATTTGCTATAGCAATAAAACTAGTGCTATCGCAATAGATAGGGATCTTGGAAAGCTTAGTATCATAGTCTCTAAGTTGGTTCCTCATCCAAAGGATTTGTGCACAACAACTTCCAGCGGCTATATACTCAGCTTTAGCAGTTGATGTGGACACTGAGTTTTGTTTTTTCCTTGTCCAACTTACCAATTTACCACCTAGTAGCTGACAACCACCAGTAGTGCTCTTCCTATCAATCTTGCAACCTACAAAATCACTATTAGAGAAACCGGTTAAGTTGAACCCTGAGGCCTTGGGATACCAATGGCCAAGGTTAGGAGTTCCTTTCAGATATCTGAAAATTCGCTTTACAGCGATCAGATGGGATTCCTTAGGTTCAGCTTGATATCTTGCTCAGAGACAAGCAGAATACATGATATCCGGTAGGCTAGCTATTAGTTACAGCTGAGAGCCAATCATTCCTCTATAGGCAGTGACATTGACGGGTTTCCCGTTGGGATCCTTATTCAAGGTCAGATGAGGTGCCATAGGAGTCTTCATCGCTAAACTTTGAGTCATCTCAAACTTATTCAGCATGTCTTTAACATATTTTCTCTGACATATAAAAATGCATTTTTCAGTTTGTTTGATCTGTAAACCTAGAAAATATGTTAGTTCACCCATCATACTCATTTTGTATTCTTTCTTCATGCGATTTGCAAAACGAGTACAAAGTTTGAGTCTTGTGGAACCAAATATAATGTCATCGACATATATCTGAGCAAGTATAGTATGACCTTTGTATTTCCTAAGAAAAAGAGTTTGGTCAATTTTTCCACGAACAAAGTTTTCTTTAAGAAGATATTTAGAAAGGGTTTCATACCAAGCTCTAGGAGCTTGTTTTAACCCGTAAAAAGTTTTGAAGTTTGAAAACAAAACCAGGGTGTTTAGGATCTGAGAAACCAGTAGGTTGCTCGACATAAACTTCCTCTTTAAGTTTACCATTTAGAAAATCACTTTTAACATCCATTTGAAAAACTCTAAAGTCTTTTTGGGAAGCATAAGCTAAGAAAAGTCTTATGGCTTCTAGTGTAGCAACAGGAGCAAAAGTTTCATCGTGATTGATTCGTTCTTTCGGTCTGTATCCCTAAGCAACACGTCAAGACGTGTTACGAATAATAATGCCATTTTCATATAGTTTGTTATGAAATACCTATTTAGTACCTATAACAGTTTTACCAGATGGACGAGGTACAAGATTCCAAACTTTGTTTCTTCGAAACTTAGGAGCTCTTCTTGCATGGCAGAGACCCAACTTGGGTCAGTGATAGCTTCATCGATCTTCTTAGGTTTTAATACCTGTACCCTTACGGGTTTTAATACATGCATTTGGATCACCAATGATTTGATCAATGGGGTGATCTTGAGTCTATCGCTGAGCCGGTGGTTGAGGAGTTTGATCAACATTGGATTCAGCGACTTGTTCAGGTTTAGGGAAGACAGTAGATGCTTCAACAATAGATTTTGCAGTATTTCTTATCATCCCTGGTGGAGATCCAGAAGGATGTGCATTCTCTTGAGTTAAGAGAGGAACTTGATTATTCACTAATGAATCACCGTTAGAGGAATCAGAGGGAGGAATCTCATTTAGAGGAGTAACATCTCTCCCTGAAGAGGATGGAGTGTTACATGTTGTAGGAATGAAGTTAGGACCTTCATCATAATTATTTTCAGTGACAAGAGGTGCACTAAATTAAGATTCAGATTCCCCATAATGAGATTTCATCCAATTATTCAATTCTTCGTCGTCTTCAGAGACAGTAACGGAATTGGTTGAGCGAGATTCATCAAAGTTCACATGCATGGTTTCTTCAACATGTTGTCTTCTTTTGTTGAAGACTCTGAATGCCTTGGAAACTGAGGAGCATCCAAGAAAGATACCATCATCCGCCTTTGGATCGAACTTATCCAAATGATCTCTGTCATTCAGGATGTAGCATCTACATCCGAAGATATGTAGATAGTTGAGAGAGGGGTTTCTTCCATGAAAAAGTTCATAGAAGGTCTTCTTGAATCCTTTGACTATCAGGATCGATTCTGAGTAAAACATGTAGTGTTAACAACTTCAGCCCATAAATGAGTTGGTAGACGTGATTCACTGAGCATCGAGCGAGCAACTTCAATGATCGTTCGGTTTCTTCTTTCCGCAATGCCATCTTGCTGAGGGGTTCTCACTGATGAGAAATTATGAGAGATTAGTTTTTCATCAAAGAAGGTAACCAGGGTACTGTTTTTGAATTCAGTGCCATGATCACTTCTCCGGAGCGAACAGTGAGATTATTCAGGACTTCCATTCTTTTGATAAAGGATATAATTTCATCAGGTGTATCGCTATTAGATCGAAGAAAGAATTCCCAGGTGTATCTGGAATATTCATCAACTATCACTAAAGTGTATTTCTTTCCTGATATGGATTGGACGTTGGCTGGTCCAAATAGATCAATATGAAGTAGTTGAAGAGTAGTTGTCATTGAAGAAACTTATTTTGATCTAAAGGTAACCTTTGTCAAGTTTTCTTTTTCACACGCTAAACATAGAGATTCCTTTGTAAAAGTGTGTTTAGGGAGAGTGTTGACAAGTTCTTTCAGAGATAGATCATTTATCATCTTAAAGTTTAGATGAGAGTCTCTTGTTCCAGAGCCAGTTTACATCAGAGGAGGCCCTTGATAGAAAACAAACATTTTGAAAGTGAGTATTGTCCATATTTATGATATATACGTTCTCTGATCTTTTCCCTTTTAAAGCAAGTTTGTCGTTTTTATCAGTGACAACACATCTTGTCTTTGTAAACAAGACTTTGAAGTCTTTGTCACAGAGTTGACTAATGCTTAAAAGATTATGCTTTAGTCCTTCCACGTAAGCAACACGGTTGAACGAGGTTGCTCCATTGGATAGAACGCTATAACCCTTGGTGTAGCCTTTGCCATTTCTACCAAAGGCCACAGAGGGACCCATTTCTTCCTTGTATTCAGAGAGATTTTCTGCCAGTCATGTGCCTTGAGCATCCGCTATCTAGATACCAGATATCTTTAGCACTCTACACTCTACATAAGACAAGAGGATTAGTTTTTCATAGGTACCCATATAACTATGGGTCCTGCATTGTTAGTGGAAACAACAGGTATGGCGGTCTTGTTACTAGCTGAAGAATTTTCTTCACTGTTTATCTTCACCTTGGATGTTTTACCAGCCTTACTGGATTTCACTTTTGCTGATATATCAGCTTGAGCTACTTTCTTACCTTGAGCCAACCTTTCAGCTTTAGTAACATTTGGGCATTTACTAGCGATGTGGGTAGTCTCACCACAATGATAGCACTTCCAATATTTGAAAACAGGTTTTGAGCTAGAAGCATGCAGAGAGGAGGTCAAAACATTTTCAGGACCAGGACCAAAAATTCCTTTCTCCATTGTCCTAGGAGAACCAACTAGTTTCTCAAGTTCAGATGGAGTGAGATCAATCTTAATTCTGGGAGTGGATCTGTGAACAGATCCAGGGATTTTTTTTTCCAATTTTAAGTTGACTCGCTTAAAGACCTAAAGGATTCTTCTTCAGTTTTTGGAAATTCTTGATCGAAGGAACATGGTCAAGGAACTTGTTCTTGATCACCTTCCCTGAATCCTTGGTAAAAGATTTAGGAGGTCTTTTCTCAGAGGTAGAAACATTCTGAGAAGATGGACCAGGGATAGAAGAAACAAACATTCCAAATTTTAACATGGAACGGTCAGTGTTTATTTCTTCTTGGTCAGAGGAATATCCCAGTCCACTCTTGACCTTTTTAGGGATCTGAGCATTTATGATCTTATTGACTTTGTCAGAAGCCTTACACCATCCTTCAATGGTAGCTTTCTCAGCTTTAAGATCAGCGATGACTTTTTCGCGCACAGAGATAGCTTGCTCTTTATCAATGCTAATTGTCTGATTTACAAAGATTTGGTCTTTAAAATCCTCTTCGATTTTAGTAAGTTCTTTGATTTTTAGACGGGAATTTTTAAACAGTTCAGAAAGGTCTATGTTTATTTGTTCAGCTTTTATATTTCCATTAAGAGCATTGTAAAAGTCAACAGTCATAGAATCAAGAGCCGGCACGCTATCAGGTGTAGGTTTAGAGGAGTTAGAAGGAATAGGTACCTGAGTCGATGGAGACTCTGAAGAAGTGGTGTTAGATGCCTCTTCAGCTTCCTCTATTCTTGCCATAAGACATATGAAAGCTATGTCTTCTTCAACTGTTCTAGATTCATCAGTGGTTTGAGCCCAGTCTTCTTCTTGATCCCAGTATACTTCTTTAGCGACAAGGCCTTTGCCTTTTCAATGGTTCTTCTTCAGATTTTGATATTTCTCTTTTAGCTTAGACTAATATTCATTTTTAGTTTTATCAAGGATGTAAGAGGATGAAGTGGCAGTGACCTTTTTGGATCTGCATTCGCTGGCAAAGTGACCTTTGCGCTGACAGTTGTAGCAGATAGCTGAGACTTTGTCAACTAGAAGAGTCTTTGACTTATCAGACTCAGCAGGGGTCTTTTTCTGAAATTACTCTTTCTAGCGAATCTCTTGAAATTGTTAGTGAGAAGAGCTAGAGAATTGTCAAATTCAGAGATATCGGCATCAGTGATGTCCTCTGGGTTAGTTTGATCTAACTCAGTAATAGAGGTGACAGAAGAAGACACAAGTTTAGAAGGTTCCGTCTCTGAAGTCACTAACACCAAAGAAGTACTTTTGGCAGTTTTAGTGTCTTTAATGAGGTTTCTTTTTAATGTTTGGGATTGCTCATGATTGAGCAATATTCCATATAAAGCACTAAGAGACAGAGTTTCAGTGTTCTTTGACAGTTTAACACACGTGGTAAATGTGTCCCGTTGTTCAGGAAGAGCTTTCATGAACTTAGTCAGAATTTCAGAGTTAGAATACTCTCTATCAATAGTTTTCGTCTCTATTAAGAGACAGTTAAACCTCTGGTGGATTTGAGAAAGTGTTTCATTTTTCAGAAACATGAAACTTTCATATTGTCTCACTAGGTTGATACGGCGAGTGATCTGAACCTCGTCGGTTCCTTCATACTGAACACAGAGTGTGTCCCACATGGCTTTAGAAGTCCTCATTTTCATCACTGAATGATAGACATCATCAGGTAATGACATGGCGATGATAGATCTAGCTTTTGAAATCAACATTTGGCTCTTTCATGTCTTCATCACTCCATTGATGTGGAGCTTTGGGAATCCTTCTTTCAGGAATAGCAGGAGTTGTAGCAGTAGCAGGTATTGCTTGAACAAGGACTGTTGGAAAGAAGGGTCCATTCTCTTGATAATAGGGGATCTTATGATCTGACCTTTCTATGAATAGAGTCATTCTTTCCTTCCATACAAGGAAGTTATCACGGCTAAACTTTGGAGGTTTAGCTAAAGACCTATTGTCTATGTAGTTTGAGTTTGTATTAGCCGTTTTAAGATGAAATAAGAATAAGTTTGTTTTAAAGATTTTTGAAGCTTAAAGCAATAAACACTGCTCTGATACCACTTGTGGGTCCCAAAGGAGTCTACAAGAGTTCAATGGATATAGAAACAGTTTGTAGAAAGTTTAAAATACATGGTATCTTCATTAACCAGTCAAAATACATTTCAGATATTTTGAGAAAGTTCAAAATGGAAAACTGTTCATCTATTAATACACCCATGGCGACAACTCATAAGCTCGATGCTGATCCGGAAGGAAAAGCAATTGATCAAAAGACATATCAAGGAATGATTGGATCTTTAATGTATCTAGCTTCTAGTAGACTTGATATAATGTTCTCTACAATTCTTTGTGCCAGATACTAGTCCAATCCTAAAGAATCCCATATGAGTGTTGTGAAACGTATTTTTCGTTATCTTAAATGATCTACGGATCTAGGACTCTATTATCCAAAGGATACTGGTTATGATCTAACAGCATATTGGGATGCAGATCATGCAGGTTGTATGCTGGATATGAAAAGTACATTGGGCCATGTGCAATTTTTATGAGATAATCTTGTCAGCTGGGCATCAAAGAAACAGAACTGTGTTTCTACTTCATCTGATAAAGCTGAGTATGTAGTTGCTACAAGCTGCGGCTCACAGGTCATTTGAATGCGCACATAGCTCAAAGACTATGTATTTCTATTTAACAAGATCCCGATCTACTGTGACTTGAAGAGCGCTATTGCATTTTCATGCAATCCTGTTCAGCATACCAAAACAAAACACATTGATATCATATATCGTTTTATCAAAGACCACATTGAACGAGGTACAATTGAACTTTACTTTGTTAGTAAAGAATATTAAGTTGCTGACTTATTTACAAAGGCACTAGATGAAAAAACTCTTTCATTTCTTGGTATCTAAGTTAGGAGTGTTGAATATGAAAACTTAACAAATTTTCATTTACATAATATATCTGTAAGTCTGAAAATCATTATATCTCAGTCACAACTTGTATTGTGTTAGTTATATTCTGATTGTAAAGTTATTGAAATTTCTTTAACTGATAATTTTCCTTTTTCATGTTTTTTTGTCTCACTCAAAGTTTTGTTCAAATTTAAATTTTGTTCAATAATATTTATATCTGGTTTTCTGATCTAACAATGGTTGTGCTGAGAATATTTTTATTTGTAGGGGGAGTAGAATAAATGCATTCATGATTCAAGGGGGGAGAGAACAGGTAATTAATATCAGATTTTAACTGGTGTTTAAGTTGTTTTAAGGGTGTTTCTTGGTTTGAGGGGGAGTACAGATACTAACATATTTTAATGATATATTTTTGCAGGTATCATCTATGGACAATTTCTGAGAAAAAAAATTCTAAGTCTGAGAATTCTTCATGGATAGTGTGATCTGGACAAAGTGTCTATCCGGATAATTTCAATTCTTATTCATGATGAGTTGGATATGACGAATCTGTATTCATAAGGAGTCTGGATATGTTCAATCTGTACTCAAAGTTAACATTTTTAAACACGGATAGTTCTATCCATACTCAAGTCCAATACGGATAGTGGGATCCATACTCAGCGTCAATCCGGATGTGCCTTATCCGTACTTCTTTTCAATGAAAATCCGGATAGGATGATCCAGACATCGATTAAGTCTCCAGTTTAGAAGTTTAATCGTTCTTTTAATTGTTTTATGGTCCAATTAGAGACTGACACGTGGCATAGTTAATTTTGTGATATAAATAGGGTTTTCACCGTCTTTCGTTTCACTTTTACTCTTCATCTTCCTTGATAAACCTCTGTGATTCACGATTTATTTCAAGTTTTTGAAGGTTATTGACTTGTTTCTTGATTCCAAGATCTTGAACGATTTACATTACCAAAATTAAGGTGGGTTTTTCTATTTATCTTTGATTTCATTTATACTATTGATTATCTGGATTAACAGGTACCAATTTTTGTTTGATCATCAAGAACGTCATGTGTTCTTGATGGTCTTGAAGAACTTAAGATCAGATTGAAGGATTTTGTTTCATTTTTATCCTTAGTTTTAGGATTATATGTGATTAAAATCCGATTTGGTTGTAATTTTTGTAAGATTGTGTGTATTTGTATGTTTGATTTTTGTTGATTCTGTTTTGTCCTTGATTTCTTGAAGGGAACTTGGTCATAAAACGTTTCAAAAACCTTTGAAACCAGGTTTTTTGATTCATTTTTTTATCAACTTTGTTTTATGTTTGTGGTTTGTTCACTTTCTCTGAATAGTTCTTTCCAAATTTGGAATGAAAGAAAAGTGTTTGTTTATGGATAGTGGCATCTGTCTTAGACTTATTCACGGATAAACTTATCTGTGCTAAGCCATATCCGGATAGCATCAATTCATATTCAAACTTATGATTCTATTCCAGTTTTTTCCGTATTACTTCATCCGTATTGAATTTTGTTTGAATTTTTTTCTAAGTCTGGGTAGTGCAATCCGTACCTCACTGATAACGTTCTATCCGGAATCAAGTTCAATCCGGAATGGGCAAAACTAAAAAAAAAAATTGTGTTTGGTTTTTTTATTTTTTTGTGTGTTTTGTTTATCATTTTTTTTTATTTTTTTTGGGAGAACTTCATCAACAAAGGATTTAACTACATCATTGATTACTGGTTGTCACTTCTATGACAAGTGAATTAATTTCAACATATTACATTTCTGGATGTAATAATGTACTTCAATTACATTCTTTTGTATTTTGAAATTTTGAGATTATCTGTTAAATCTTTTACAGGATTAACATGGCGGATGTACACCATGATCAACAATCTGACGACGAACATCCTATTCCTTTAGTCAGATCGAATGCCCCGGTATCAGATGTTTCTCTGATACCAGATGTTAACTATGAATTGACGGAAAACAATCATTACCTGAACCTTGATATGGAAATAGAATATCCAGTCATCATGGAAATTCTTAAAAGCCATCCAATTAGATATGCTACAACCGGATCCATTCCTGTACTGTTGATCTATCTGAAGCAGTAACGGCACACGTTGTGCTACAAGGTCAATGGAAATGATCATTACTTTCTGGGATACGTTGATCGATTTGTTGCCCGATTAGACTTGAACAGACTGCGTCGAGTCCTTGAACTTCCCGAAGCAATTTATTATCCACCAAAGATTGCATTTGACCGTTTTGTATCCGATGAAGAAATGTTTGCTGACATACGTAAACTGGGATATTCTCAACCGCTGGAATCAATCTTAAATTTCAGAAGGAAGTTTTTGTCGTATATCTAGCATTTATTGTTTGTTGTACTCAATCGGTGTCTTATATCGAAAACTCAAGGATTGGTACTTACAATACTCCAGTTCTTCGAATTTTTCATCAAATAGCCTTTCACAGACACTATGACTATGTTGTCATCATCTGGAATGTATTATCGGATTTGGTGCGGTCAAAATCTAATAGAAGAGCAAGGAAGTTTATACTGCTACAGCGTTTTGTATAGTTACTTTTCAGATTTATTATTCGTTTTAATGGTCAGATTGCAAGAAGAAATCATGAGGAAATAGGGCCAGAACATGCTATGCATCCAATTAGAACACATGATGAAGTTGATAATCCAGACAATATAATGGCAATTCCAGTGGAGCTGTTAATACGGATGGAAAAGAGGCGGGTATTGGGCGGGTAATGCATCCCCCGTCCCGACTAATCCCCGACGGGTTCAGGAGATGGAATCCCCAACGGGTTCAGGGAACCCGTTGGGTACCCGTTTAGTAAAAAATCACGTATTTTAAAATTAAAATTATAGAAAAAGTCCTTACTATATTAATCAACAATATTGAAAAACAAAAATATTTGCTATTTAATAATAAATAAATACATATATACATGTTTATTTATTTATTTGTTTATAAACACACCATCTATATATAGATATATATATATTAAATTAAATTAAAAAATTAACAGTGTATATTAGAGGCGGGTAATGCCATCCCCGACCCCGCCCCGACCCCGTTTCGGGTATGAAAATAAATCCCCGTCCCCGCCCCGTTACCCGTTCCATCTAGCTATTAAATCTAGCAAATCCGAATGCATAGTGTGTAATAGAGTATAGGGAACTACATATTCCTATGGTCAATCCAGAGCCGGAGGGACCTGCCAAAGGAATGTTAGGTGATCTCGGTGAGGGTATAGTAGGTTTAAATGAGTAGGTTCAGGACCAGGGGGTTCCTGAACAGGGAGTGATGAGGGAAAATTTAAATGAGAGTGGACAAGAAGGGGGTGCATCAGATTATGTCAATCCCAGTTCCATCTCAAGTTCACACTTTGGCTCTTCTACACCTATTCCTGAGCATGACCAACCTGATGATGAACGTTCTGCGAGTGATGAAGTTTATACTGATGATGATAATAATGATGCGGGCAATGATACATTGTCATATGGTGTTGAAAGGATGGCAGCAACTCATGCTCTATTTGATGATATTCCTGTTAATTTTGAAGCTTCTCCGAGCATTCCACTTGCTGACAGGATTCCGAGATACATTGGTCTTAATATTGATGTACAATCTACGTCTGACAGCACATGAAATATTTATGGCCATATTATTGATTTACCTGATGGTCGTCTAGACTCATCAATTCATATGCGAGATATAAGGAGCTCTGAGAGAAGATTAGTTGAATATGTTGAGAGGTTGTGTGAAGGAACGTTAAAAGAATATGCGGAGGGATCTGTCATAGAACCAGAAGAACAAAGAGGTTCTCTCCACACCGGTTATCAATGTCGGGTAGCCACATCTACTACCGGAGGTAATGTGTTTATCTCAGGTATTGAAGAAGCCATCCTGGACCCAGGGATACATTTGTACACCCCTTCCGACCACTCAACTTCTTCACAACAAGAAGTTGTTTCAATTTCGCACGGGAATTAGTACATAATCTATTTGTATCTTATTCGAAGATTTCAAATACTGAAACAAATGAACTGCAACCCCCGCTCATGACTTATATCAGTGCACAATTGAGTCTAGATCATTTTATTCAGACATCTACTTTGTTACGAACACAAGACTTAGGAAAAGACTTATAACTCCTACTCCCGTAGTACTTCGTGACACTGCCGAAACTTCTATAGATGGATCACAAGTTGATCTTAACTGAGGATCACAAGTTGACACTGCCGGAACTTCTATAGGCCATCGAATTCATGGATATGTTGTTCACACCACTACCAGAAACAACTTTAATTCCTGGTTCTAAACCAAAATCGACCTATTTCCATGAATTTAGATCCAAAACAGTACCTTTTTCACAAAACCCAAAAACTCACGAATTTGACCTAAATCCTGATCTAATCTGTTTCAATTCCCAAATTAATTACAATCAAGTAAACCTTTATTAAATCTGAATCTAACAAGCCTAGATTCACATCAATCCATCCACAAAATCTCCTAAAATCGAACAAATTCACATTTTCTTGAAAAACTCCAAAAATATCAAATTTCTTCAAGTCTTCTTCTTCAAATCAGATGATTCTTGCTCTGATACCATTTATTAATTCTAGATATATCTAATAGCGATGAATCTAATTCATAATATCAAGAATCACATTAATGAATCATCAAATCATGTATATTGAATATAATCCTCTCTCTACAATCTCTTACTACAATATACAATCTATGAATATGACAATGAAAGTATTATCTCAATGTATATAGACAAAGGTTATTTATACCCCTACTATATACAAAGAGTAAAATACAATTAAGCTCATGTTGACTTTGTTGACACAAAATGTTGATTTTGTTGACTTCAAGTTTTACTTTCTCGTCTTCAATATTGTAATCTTGGATAAAATATATTTATGTCTAACAAGAAAGGAAGGAGAATTCATCTTGGTCTTATGTCTGAACAAGTATAGTTTCCTCGTAACTAGAGGCTAGAAGAGGAACTTTTACTATGGTCCATTCTAGCTCTTTTATTAGTTGATCCCTTTCAGCTTCCCCTTCGGGTTCAGAGATTATTTACTTACTTACACGCCTTGGTATGAGGCCTTCTTCTTAAGTGTCCGATTCAGATATATATAGGAACATGTCCGCTTCAGAAGGTTCATTCAAGAATCACATCACCTTTGGGGGGAAAGATTAAGCTGAGAATAGGAGAAGAAGCAGATGGTTTAGGGTTTGATATTTCTTCAATACTTCTTATAGTAGAAGTATTGGTAGGAGGAATAAGAGGTGCTAGAGAAGCGATGAGTTGGGTGTTCATAGATGGGGATAAAGAGTATGAGAGGAAGACTTACCTTAGCGGTATTGGGCTCCCCCTTTGAGTTTAGGAGATTTGACATGTTGTCTTCTGCTAATCCCCTTATCTTTGCCGTTGTTAGAAGGCTGTTGTCACTAAGAGGGCCTCTCCCATGTTGGGTCTTTGAAGACTACTCCAAGCATAGAGGGAGGCCTGGCAGCCATGAAGAAAGATGCAGCGTTGAAATATCGTCATTATTATCATCATTATCTTTTAACTGATAAGATGGAACCTCTTCTTCGTCTTCTTCTTCCTCTTCCTCACCTTCCTCCTTACCATCATCAGGGATGGGATAGCCATTATCATCCTTTGCCACATTCTCAATGATGTGCTCAGAGTTTCTTCGCTCAAGCTCCTTCATAATAAGCTATGAGGTTTCCCATTACCTCTATGGGGACCTTTTCCCCCTATTTGTGATCATCAGGGTGAAGTTGGACTAGAAGTATGTTCACCTTCTCCTTCAGAACCTCCAAAGTTGTGGAGTTCTCCTTCTGAACCAGCCCAAGTTGATCCAGAGCTTTCCTGTCCTCAGAAGTAAAGGATGGAGTAGAGATAAGGACAGGGGTCTTGAAGAAACTGGATGGTCCAGGGCTGGAAACTGGAAGGTGGCAGAGGGAGTTTCTAGGGAGATCTTTGGTACCTCGATGTTTAGTTTTGGAAAAAAAATCCAATGACCTTCTCCTTCTTTAGAGATTCTTTCTTTGTCAAAGGTTCATCTCAGTTTGCACCTATGTTCAACAAAGATAAACGATCCAAAAATAGCTCAGGGTTAGAAGAAAAAAATTGGGTTGGAGAGTGTTTATTCAAGGGTTCCTTGAGAATATCTGAAGAATTATTCTCAGGGTTGAAACTTGCAACGACTGTGTCTCGAGGATCACTTACCTTTGTCTGAGGCAGTTTTTGAGAAACATCCTTAGGTCCTGTGCACTTTCCTACCCAATTATCAAATTGTCGAAGCAATCCTGGTAAGAGAATAGCATGCTTCTCAACCTCATTAGGTGTGAGGACTGCAAGACCTAATTCATTAGTTGATATTAGGACCAAAGAAGAATAGGTAGAAGAGATTGATGAAAAGAATGGGGTAGTGCAAGTAATACCTGAACCAACTTGAACCAACTTCAGCACAACTGGTGACTATTGGCTCATAGACCGTGATCATCTGAGGAGGTGGTGCGCTGATGAACCGGTAACGGATTCATATGTCGTTGTCGTGGTAGTGGTTGGAGGAGGTGTTGGTAGTACACCAAAATTAGATATAAGCGTCTGTTGAGAGACGATTCTCGTAGGCTTCTTAGTGAGAGGCTTCTTGGTTGTGGACTTCTCTCGTCCATTAGCGAAAATATTTTTTTTCTTCTTGGAAGGGGATGAGGTATCTTAGTTGACCAGTAGTGGGTTGTCAAGTGGTTGGATACCTGATTATCTACCATAAAGGTAGGAAGAGAAGAGATCGCAGCATCTGATATGGATATAGGTCAGTGAATGACCTCCATCATCTCAGGGAATAAGGGTGCATCGCCCTCCTTGAGTTTGTGCTCAAGAATGCGGTTCCCTATCTAACAGGACTTCTGATTACCCACCATTGAGTAACCAGGGAAGATGTACACCATGACCATGCGCATGAAGAAAAGATAAGGGATACCCTTATCCCTTTGCCTTTTATCAACACGCTTCTTCATATCATCAAAGATGATCTTAGCGTAGTTAATCTTTTGACCATGGTACAGAGAAAACGCCATGTCAAGAAATTTGCGGTGTGCTTGTTCCTGACCGCCAGTCTTCGTTCCTAGGCATTGAATAATGTGGGAGAACAGGTATTTCCATATCATAAACATGTTATTCTTCTCGATTTTGGTCAGAGCTTTGTTCAGTTCTTTGCTTTTTTTTTCCTTTTTTGGCCATTCATAACCGATCTGGTCCAAGAACTAGACAATCTCCCTCGTCAGTGGGCTCATATGCCCATGGCTGACCTTTCCTCTCAGGGAACCTCAGTTCTCCCCTAATAGCGCCTACAGTGATGGTTATGGAGCCTATGTGGATTGAGAATGCAATAGTAGGGATTTCATGTCCCTTCTCAGTGGTCTTTGTAGTGTTCTAGGCCTTGTACAAGAATTCTTGCAGGTACTCCTTCACACCAACAGGTCTGTGGTAGATAGCATAACTGAGAGGGCACTTTTGTAGAAATAGAGTCGCATCCCTGAAATAGGAGCGTTCAATAGGGAACTTCAGTAGAGGGAGGAGGTCGCAGGGCTTCACAATTCCTTCGTCAATCTTGAGGTTGGTAAAGTCTGCAGCTTTGAAGTCAGTGACCATTGAGTGTCAACGTAGATTGTTTCTTCAGCATTGGTTTTGATGTTGGCCATTTCTGCTAAAAGAATTGGAGATCCAAAGAGAAAAAAACATGGTTTAATACACAATTGTATAAACCCAAAAAATTTGGTACAAAGAATGCCAAAAGCTTTAAAGAAAAACAAGTGTTCAGATGCACAATATCACAATACTTGTCATTTGGCAGATTTTTAACAAAAACGTTTTTAGAAAAAGTTCAAGTTTACCAAGGTGTTTATTTGGTACAAAAATGTACCATAAACAGATTTTTAGAAATGATTTGAAGATATTTTGGATCAAAATGTCCAAAATAGTTTTATTTTCTAAGAAGGAACCTTAACAGGTTTTTAGGATTTTTGGAGATTAGTAACATAGATATATAAAAGAAATTATTTTAACTAGATGTTAAAATGTGATGGCTAGAAGTCAATAATGTAACACCCCCGCCCCGCGCCACATGAGTCGGGAGATGTACAATCCAGTAATCAGATCAAAACTCAAAATCTATAATTTAAAGTTGTACTAAATTTCCCAAAATAACATTTTAAGCATAATTACAACCCAAAGTAATCGTCTATGCAATTCCAACATATTAACCAAACATGATATACAAAAGTTAAACATAAGTCCTTACTTCAGCGAAATCTCGACCTCTCAGCCCGTCCCTATAGTGGAAACCTGAACCTGTCGAGGAAACCATTGTAACCAAACACCTCGGCTGAGCAAAGTCGCTCAGTGAACAAATATTATGCATAGCAATATAAAAGTAATATAAATTCAATAAAAGTTAACATAAAACCATTGTAGCGGAACGATTCTGAACATAAATAAAGAATGTATAAACTCTTTTCAAAAATTCTACAACTCACTTAAATTGCATAATACGTTGTCTAATCGGATGATCAGTCCAATCAGACTTGGAATGTCAGTGTCGGGCACAACACCACCATTCCCCGTTAACCAGTTTAGTTCTATTATTGGAATGTCAGGCATTTTCTGGTATTCGGCTCTTGGATGCATCCTATGTTTTAAATTTGGCTTGGCCTTAGCCTTTACAAGAACGCCATGGTCATTAATACTAACCACGGAACTCATCTCAACATTAGTAGCCCAAATGTTGATTCTAGTTCAAAGTCAAGAATGTTCATATCCTTATAAATCAATATTTCAATATATCATTTAAAACATGTTTCAGAATAATCAATTCAACCAAAAAAGATACGTTCAACATATTCAAATGGTTGACACAAACTCAATTTCTAAAACGGAAGCAATGTTTCCTATAATAGTACTCGAAACTGGAAGGTTCGGAGTCACGTTTATCAAAATGGATGAAATTCCGGATGCAACTAGTTATTTCCGAGTCAAAAGAGTAGGATATATGTACCTTAGTCGATCCTTTCTTTATTTCAGGTCACATATAACCATTTAATAAACACTAAATTAATGACCGACATAATTGTTAAGACCTTACACAAAATTTGACAACTAAACACATTTTTGGGACCTACAAGCTAAAATTTGATAGTTTGTTAACATCTTATGTTCCAGTCTTTTTTTCAAACATAGAGACAAAATTATTTGTTAACATCCAAATGAAAGTTGTATAATGATCTTTTAGGATTCTACAGAAACAATCAACTCATTCCGAGTTACGAGCAGATCAGTACAATCTTTATAAAAACAGTGCAGTTTTGATAAAAATACTATGAGCTGCTATATTGACACACTGTTTTGACACACTTAAGCTCAAAATTAGAACTTGCACTCTTCATAACAGTTTTAGAGGATGTTCTAAGCTTTCCAACGATATATCGTACACCTCATGTGGACCAACGGTTGATTTTCTACGAATTTTACAAAAACATGACAGAAACTTAAACTACAAATGTCTCTTAACCATTTCATCAAACACTTGATGTGCAACCTAACTTTTGACATCAAATCCGTTTTTAGTACTTTCATTCCTTAATTCATGATCACATTAACATGTTTTAATTATAATAGAACAATCCCAAACATGCTTATTCACAATCATAAACTACATAGCACAAAACCACAACATAATAGACATTTAACTTTAATGGTATGTAGAATGCTTAGCACAAATTATCAAAATCCTCTTCAATTGATTTCTTCAAGCCCTAATTGAACTTTGATAATTTGGCTTACCACAAATTATCAAAATCCTCTTCAATTAGCCCTAATCCTACACATCATATTACAAAGATCTAACACAAATTTAATTAACCCAAAACAAGAAGTAGAGTCTAAAATGAAGTTACTTTGATAATTTGGCTTCATGTTTACAAGACCACTCTTAATCCTTCAATTTCTTCAACAAATTTGGGTTTCTCACACTAAGCTCTCTCCCTCACTAGCTCTTAGTCGGTTGTAGAAGAATTTAGAAACTGATTTTGTTATTTAGATGGAAAAAATCTATATATACATAAGATAATTAAAAAATAGCCCCTCTAATTTCTTACTCCTTACATTTCAAACCTTCTAGTTCTTTTCTTCATAGTTTTACCCCAACAAAACTTAGGTATAACCATCTAGCTTAAAGTACAAGTCAATGAAGCTTCGGTTCTAAAGTTTAAATACTACATAGAAAAGTAGAATATATATCTGAATTAACGAAAGTGAGGTTATTATAAATAACAACATAGAAGTTGTTGTTATGCATTAAAGAGGATTAAACCAACATTTTCTGTGTTCTTAGTGTTCTTGAGAAATGCATAAAGAATCCAAGAGTCTTTTCTTGCCTTAGGAAATTTTGAGCTCGTAAAGGATGAAAAGAGGACAAATTTACCTTTTATAGGTAGATGAGAGAAGAAGAGGAGAGAGAAAGATATTAAACGATGCTTTACTTTTTGAGAAAAGATCACTATGACTTTTGCACGTCCCTAGGGTTTGAGTGGATAGGGAGACATTATGGTTGATGTGTGTCAGAAAAATTCTGACACGTCCTTTTAAAAAATTAATGACAATATCATTTAAATTAATAAATGTTGATCATTATAAATTAAATCCTCTTATCATTGAAAACAAACGTATTTTCATGTGATAGTTTTTCTTTTCAAGAAGCATTCTATGAGTAGAAAGACATTCAGAGAATGTATACCTTGACAAGATTTTCATATCTTACATTCAGGATATGGTTGATGGCATTAAAGGATTACACTTTACTATCACTGATAGACGTTAATCACTAAGAGTATTTACTCTTCAACGTTCAACATATCAAGTTCACTTATTCATAGTTGTTAGGGATAAAAGTTGTATTGTATCCAATCTTTGTATTCATTGTATTTTGACTTTCATGTGAGGGTATAAATACCCATATACCTTGTAAGTATACCTAGAATACTCATCAACTATGACAACTGTATACTTCTTTCCAGATACGGATTGGACGTCGATAGGTCCAAAGTGATCCATATGGAGTAAGTGAAGAGGAGTGGTCACTGAAGACACTTGTTTGGTTCTAAAACTTGCTCTTATCAATTTTATTTTTTCACAAGATGAGCAAAGAGATTCCTTTGCAAAGGAGTGTTTAGGAAGACCATTGACAAGTTCTTTTGTTGATAAATCATTTATCATTTTGAAGTACAGATACGAAAGCCTTTTGTGCGAAATCCAGTTGACATCTGAGGAGGCTTTAGAAAGAAAACAATGCTCTCTTAATGGGATTCAACCATGTTGATTACATAGATACTTCAGCGCGTTTTCTGGTTAGATCAAATTTGTCATGCTTATCAGTGACATCACATTTTGTCTTTATGAATAAGACTTTGAAGTCCTTATCACAGAATTTACTTATGGTCAACAAGTTATGCTTCAGTCCTTCAACATAAGCAACACGATTGAAAGAAGTTGCTCCATTGGTCAGAATACATGCCATTTCCACCAAAGGTCACCAAGGGACTTTTTTCTTCCTTGAAGTCATAGAGTAGGGTCTTTGTTCTAGTCATATGTCTTGAGGATCCACTATCAAGATACCAGATACCTTTGACATCATGCATTAGATAAGGGAATTAATTTTTCATAGGTACCCATACTACTATGGTTTCTGTAGTGTTAATGGAAATGTCAAAAGAAACCTCTTTCTCATTCTCTAAAGGTTTTACTTCAATAGATTTTATCACCTTAGTTGTTTTACCAACTTTGATGGATTTCTCCATAACTGATTTCTAAGTCTTAGATACTTTCTTTCTATGAGATATCTTCTCAACCTTGGTGGCATTAGAGCACTTGCTTGCGATATGAGTTGTTTCCCAATAATGATAGCACTTCCTATATCTGAAAGAAGTGTTAGTACCAGAAGCATAAATAATAGAAGGCTTATGGTTTTCTGGACCAGGACCAAGAATTCCTTTTTCCATAGACCTTGGAGGAACAACTGGTATCTCAGGTTTAGAGGGAGTGAGATCAATTTTGATTCGGGGAGTGGATCTTTGAACAAATCTAGAGATCTTCTTCCCAGAAGTTGAGGGTTGACTCACTGAAGGAGTAGAAAGGCTCTTTTTTAGTTTAGGAGTTTTCTTGACCTTAGGAATGTGAATAATGGATTTACCTTTAATTACATTCTTTGAGTCCTTTGGAAGGATTTCAGAGGGTTTTGACTCAGGTGTTGAGGAACACTAAGTGGAAGTATCAGGGATAGAAGATACAAAGGTTCCAAACTTAAGCATGCAACGATCTTTTAGAGGTTCTACCTGATCAGAAGAGTATCCCTGACCACTTTTAACCATATTGTGAATATAAGCATTAATTATCTCATTGCCTTTACAGAGGCTTTGCACCCTCCTTCAATGGTAGCCTTTTCATCTTTGACATCTGAGATGTCCTTCTCGCGCTCAGTGATAGCTCGTTGTTTCTCAATGCTTATTGTCTGATTTATAAAGACTCGGTCATTAAGGTCTTCTTTGACCTTAGTTAATTCTTTGATTTTTAGATGGCAATTTTTAAGCTATTCAGTTAAATTGGAGTTAAATTGTTCAGCTTTCGTTTTACCATTTAGAGCATTGTAGAGATCAACAGTTAAAGTGTCGAGAGCTGACAAGCTATCTTTCTAAGGGACAGATGAGTCTTTCAGATTAGATACCTGAGTAGATGAAGTAGATTCAGTCACTTCTTCAGCTTCCTGAATCCTTTCCATAAGACAGACAAAAGCCATGTCTTCTTCATCTGAACCTGACTCGTTAGTGGTGTCTGTTCAGTCATGTTCTTCAGCGATCTGGCCTTTACCTTTTCGCTGAGCTTTCTTCATCTTCAGGTATTTGTCCCTTAACTTAAGATATTTATCATCTCTAGGTTTAAAGGAGTTTTGATAAGTGGTAGGAGCAACAACTTTTCTTAGATATGCATTCACTAGCAACGTGACCTTTGCGTTGACAGTTAAAACATATAACAGATACTTTATCAATAGAAGAGATCTTTGACTCTTTAGATTCAGTCATAGAAGGATTTCTTCTAAAGTTGCTCTTCCTGTAAAATCTTTTTGAAAATGTTACATATAAGAGTTAGTGACTCATCAAATGTTGAAAGATCAGCATCTTATATTTCCTCAGAGTTAGATGGGTCTAACTTAGTTATAGCGGTAATGGAGGAAGAGACTGTTCTTGTGGGATCAATCTCTGATGAAACTAAAGCCAAAGAAGAATTTTTAGAGCTTTTTGTGTCCTTTAACAGATTTTTCTTTAAAACTTGGGATTGCTCATGATTGAGCAATATTCCGTATAAAGAACTTAAAGAAAGAGAGTTAGTGTTATTTGACAATTTAAGACACATAGTAAATGTCTCTCATTGTTCATAAAGATATTCCATGAACGTTTTAAGTACTTCAGAGTTTGAATATTCTGGACCAATTGTTTTCAGATATATGATCAAACAGTTGAACCTTTGGTGAACTTAAGAAAGAGTTTCATTTTTACCACAAATGAAACTTCTATTGTCTTACCAGGTTTATCTTTTGAGATTCTTGCACCTTATTTGTTCCTTCGTATTGAACCAAAAGTGTGTCCCACATGGATTTTGAGGTTCTCATTTTCATGACAAAATGATATACATCATCTGGCAGACACATAACAATAATAGATCTAGCTTTTGTATCAACAACCATTTCTTTCTTGTTTTCCTCACTCCATTGGTGTGGAGTTTTGGGGATACGTCTCTTAGGAATAGCAGCAGAGGTTGTAGTCTCAGGGACCGTAGGGACTAAAGTTGTTGGAACAAATGGTCCATTTTCTTTATAGTAGGGATCTTAGGATCTCACTCTTCTATAAATAGAGTCATTCTTTCATTACAGACAAAGAAAATTATCTTTGCTAAACTTAGGAGGTTTTGAAAAAGATCCATAGTCATTGTAGTTTCTATTAGGGTTAGTCATTTAAAAAACAATAAGATATTAGTTTTCGAAGTAAAGAAAGCAATAAACACTGCTCTGATACCACTTGTTGGTCCCTAAAGATTCCACAAGAGGGTATAAGTATCAATACAGTTTGTAAAGGGGGGGGGGTGAATACAAACACAACCTTTTTGATTTTTAAATAAGTTTTTTTTATGAATAAACAAATTTACAAGTTGTAAGCGGAATAAGAACAAGTATAAATACGTATTCTATTAAATTTAAGAATCACTAAGAGTTTGATGCACAAAATAAGGATAAGAAATAATCAGAGGTTTGAGGAGGAAGACAAGTATGCATGAAGATGATAAAAAGGTTTTTCATCTATTTATACCCAATGCATTCAATGCAAGCAGAAGGTACATGCCACGTGTCAAACATCCATTGGAGGCTTGTCCTTTGTTCATAAAGCAACCATGCTTTTAGCCGAATATGAACAGTGACCCTATCCAAGTTGGTAAGCACGTGGGAGGCAATAAAGTAACTACGTATGTACTATCTGACATGGGTATAGGGAGGTTGACTTTTGTGCAACGAAGATTAGACAAACTTCAGTTTTGTTCAGTACGCTTCATTGTGATCGATGATAGATAAGGGCTCAAGGAGGATCCCTTTAGGTATCACTGAAGCATACAAAAGATCTCACACTTTATGTAGACAATCCTTTTTATCATTGATCCTCTTCAAATAACCAGCTAATTGTCTCTATCTTTGTTAGACTTCATTATGTGGAAAGTATGAACCAGAATATCACAAGTATCGAAGATCAGAAGTTAAGTCAGAAGTTAAGTCATCTCAGAGGCGCCCAGAGACTTAAAGAACCTCTGGACTCTAACTGTTAAGTCATACACGCTTGTGATGACGTGGTGATCACACTTTCTGTGCGTCTCTATACGTAACTGATTCGGTTAACTAGTATAGCTGACGTGTCAGTTCCTGATAGGCTAGATCGTTGACTTTTACTTTGTAATAGTATAAATAGATTCATTTTTCACTGTAATAGTTGACGATCTTGGAGAGAAATTGCTCTGTTCATTCATACGTATTGTAATCAAGTTCAAAGTTATTAATACGATTTCTCAATTGTTCTTCAAGTCTGTTCTTACTGTTCTTACTGTATTACTGCTTGTCATTACTATTCAATATTAATCTTAGATCGACGTTGCTTCCGCTCATAATTTGTCATACGATCTGTTGATGTGATTGTTAGAAAGGATTCTGGGTTCCAACAATTGGTATCAGAGCAATCAGTTTTCAAAAAATCAAAATACGAAAATGGTCATCGTGTGAGAAAACTCAAGTACAAAAATATCAAATACTCTTCTAGAAAAACAACCCACGTTGATCTAAATTCAGTACAAAAGAAAAGTGACATTTTCAAGTTTGGATCGATTACTCATATAACTTTGAATCCAGAAGTTGATGAATTTATACCTATACAAGCAGAAGAAGAGCTAAGACTTACTTTTCAAAACGAAATTCTCTCAACTCTGGATGAGTGTTTTAAACTTGAACATATGAATGATCAAAACTCTACTGAAAACCATCCAGAGATCTTTCCTTGTTCTTTTGTTGACTTAAATATTTCCAAAAACCAAGACAATTCGGAGTATATTACTTATCCCTAGGAAACTGATGATCAAGATGATGATGATTTCTTTGACAATTCAGAGAAATATATTTCAACTTTTGAAAATCTCTTAGCACAAGAATACTCAAAAGCTCCAGAGGTAATAAAAAATGAGGATGCGCCTTTCTTATATACTAGTAAACCTCTGAAAATCAGAGCCTCTGGACCTAATGTTGAAAAACAGGATAGAGAAAAGCAGTTTCTATTCATCCAGACTTTCTTGGGATGTGTCTTAAAGCTAAAACTTGTCTTTAACTCGAAAAGGAGGAGAGTCTAAAAAAGAAAGCCAATACTCAGCAACAATCTCAGAAATCAACACCTCAGAAGTTTACTTATGCACAAAAAGGAAAATGGAAATCTAAATCTTCAACTCCTGTTTCAGTAAAATCCAAGGTTCCTGAGAAGTTTCATCAGAAAAAGCCTCCACAGAAGAACACATTTACTTCTAAGCATACGTCTAGCCTAGATAAGAAATTCGATTAAACTACTGATGCTAGAATAGACAGAAATAAGAAAAATTGTAATTATCATTCTAGTAATGAAAATTTCAAGCAATCTTTTATGTTTCAGAATTCTGAATGTTTCTCCTTGTTCCTAAAACTTAAGCAATTTTTTTCAAGGCCCTCTGATCATTTCTGTAAACATCAAAAATATTCCAACTTCAGGAATAAAACCAAAAGCAACAATGAAAATAAAAAGGGTAAACCGATAACATCTGCAAAATCGAATCATGTTTACGTTAAACAAGATCAATCAGTCAAACCTAACATTAAAGGACCCATTATGAAATGGGTACCTAAATCCCTCTGATTCTGATTGCAGAAATAGCGTGTGCATATTTGGTATCTTGACTCTGGATGCTCGAGGCACATGACTGGAATGAAAAACTTACTCTCCAAATTCAAAGATAAAAGTGGAGGAGCAGTAACGTTTGGTGATAATGGTAAGGGTCAAATAAAAGGCTACGGTACTCTACAAGAAGGTAATATTACCTTATCCAAAGTAGCTCATGTTTCTTGTTTGAAACATAACCTGTTAAGTGTAAGTCAACTATGTGATTCTAAAATACTCGTTGTATTTGATGAAAAACACTGTTACTTATTCTCTAAGGCAGGTGAAGAACTATGGACAGCTGCCAGAAAAGGTAATCTATACATGATGAATTTTACGTCTAAGGATGGTAAGGAAACACTCTGTCTAATCTCCAAGAAGAGTGAGATTGCTTGGTTATGGCATCATAAAATGTCTCACCTAAACTTTGACAATCTTGAGATGCTGGTAAAATATAATCTGGTGAAGGGCCTCCCAGAGGTACACTTCCAGAAGGATCACCTCTGCCCTGCATGTGAAATGGGCAAAATAAAAAGAGTATCTCAGAAAACCAAAAGTGATCATTCGTGCACTAGACCTCTGCAATTGCTACATGTTGATCGGTCCCATTGCAATTCAGAGCTTACCTAGTAAAAAGTATATTCTGGTGCTAATAGATGAATTTTCTAGGTATACATGGCTTGCTTTTGTACGTCAAAAACCAGAAGTGCCAATTGTATTAAAGAATATGATGACTAAAATACAAGTTCTTTTCCAACAAAAAATATAGCAACTGCGAATTGATAATGGTACAGAATTCGAGAATGCCAAGCTTGACGAATACCTTGTAGAAAATGGAATTACCCAAAACTTCTCTGCTGTACGCACTCCTCAGCAGAACGGTGTAGTAGAAAGACGCAAAAAACATTAGTAGAAGCAGCCAAAACAATGCTTGCAGCTTCTGGACTTCCTATCCATTTTGGGCAGAAGTTGTAGCCACAGCTTGTTTTACTCAGAATCGTTCCATCATAATAAAGAGGCATCTCAAAACCTCTTATGAGCTAATCAATTAGAGAAAACCTTCTGTCAAATATTTCCATATTTTTGGCTGCAGGTGTTTCATTCTAAATGATAGAGAAAAACTTGGCAAGTTTGACAAGAAAAATGATGAAGCCAAATTCTTGGGATACTCGTTAAATTCAAGAGCTTTTAGAGTTTTTAATTTACGAACTAAGACTGTAATGGAAAGCATAAACATCGATTTTGATGATCAAACTCAATTGATTTCTGAATATTCCAATTCAGAACTCAAACATAATACTGTTACCTCTGATTATCTTTCAGGTTCCAGATAATCCGAGATTGATGCTCTATTTGATGACTTTCTAGGCGAAGAAATACCTTCAGAGAAAATACCCAATCATCCACCTTTGAATATTCCTGAAGTACTTCACGCTTCTGGCATAACTCTCTCTGGTCCAGTATCATCAAATGAGAGTCCAACAGAAACCTATGCACCTCAAGTATCATCAAATGCATGTCCAGAGATACCCTCTGAGCCTTCATTTGAGGGGGAGATTTTAGGTGCTTCTCCAGATACAGAACCTATTCCAATATCTGAAGAGGTTATTCAATCTTCGGATACAGAGGTTCAAGCTCAGCAGATACCTCAAACAAGGATGACAAGATGGACAAAGTCTCACACTCCAGACCTAATAATTGGAAGTCCATCTGACGGGGTTAAAACCAGATCTGCAACTGCCAATGAAGCCTTCTTTGTAAATTTTCTGAGAATGATTGAGCCAAAGAAGGTTCATGAAGTTGGGTATGCAAAAGCTCTGGATGAAAAGCGATTCAATTTTCTGATCAGCAAGTTGGGTATGCTAAATATGTAATTACCTTAATTTCTATGGCCTTCATATTATTAAGTCAATTCACTTGTTTTGTATATCCAAAATTTTCTTATTCTGTGTTCGTAAATTATAACCACCCAGAAGCCTCTGGTTACTTCTGATGATTCTCAGAAGCGCTCAGAAGCCTTTAGACACCTATGTTCTTAAATGAACAATTGTTTTCACTTTCTATCCAAGGGGGAGCAACATACTCAACCGTCAAGGGGGAGCACACTATGCTATATCTGAGCTTGTGAGGGGGAGCACAGACGTATGATATATCTGAGCTTTTGAGGAGGAGCACAGACGTATGATATATCTGAGCTTTTGAGGGGGAGCACAGACGTGTGCTATATCTGAAGATTCTTCAAACACAAGTCTAACAAATGTTAGTTGTCTTCTGAACCTCTCTTTTACTTGAAAGTTTCTGAGAATTAGTTATTTCTGAATAACTCTTGCCGTCAAGGTTAATAAGAAATTTCAAATTCAACTAAAACTCTTCTGACAAGACGTTCTCATGACAAAACTCTTGGTCTCAAAATGTTTTATATGACCAAAAAGCCATTCTCTGATTTTGTCTTTCTCTTAAAAAAAATTAAATACGTTACTTCTAAATTTAACTCTTGCCTCCAAGGTTAATTAGAATTTTCTTATTTCATTAAATTTCTTGAGAAATACTATTTATAGAGTTTAAAACTTTCATTTGGTACAAAACTGATTTATTTCTCCAAATGTCTGATTTTAAGAATGTTTTGGAAAGAAATCTTTGATTTCAAAAATTATTCTATTAATCCACAATCCTTTCGTTGATTAATTGATAATTTTTATTATTAATTTCATTTTAGTTTTGTAGGGAATATCCAAAATATTTAAAACAGCATCGGTTATCATTGCAAGTCGTCCAAAAACCTTTCAGTGCCTCATCACACTGATACACGCGCATGTCATCGATATATACACGCAAAAGATACCTCCACGTGTCATTAATCGTCCGACTGCATGAGTGCACGCTTGCTTGCTTACGTCAGCACCTATTAACCGTTTGCTTTTCCCCAAATCAAAAACCCCTCGATCCCCAAAATCACTCGAGCTCTATTTCTCTCTCATTATATTAACTCGAAAATAGAAACTTATCACTCTACTGCTCATCGTCTTCCTCCTCCGACTACCACTCCTTTTTCTACCCTGCACTCTAAAGCTCTCAAAAACCCCCAAAATCTCCAATGTTAATCCCAACTGAAAACATAAATGTGCAAGAAGAAGAAGGGCGGTTAATCGATTCAACGACAGAAAGTGCCCCAATCGTCAAGTTACCACTGAAAGCTAACAATGTGCAAGTTCTTCTCGATCCAAGTATGTATCAAGAAGATTATAAGGTAATGATCGAGTTCCTACAATATCATTAACTGAACCGAACCATAACTCTAACCAACCCCAACGTGCCTGAAATCTATGTTCAAGAGGTCTGGCAATCAATGTTTGTCGAGAACGAAGAAACCATTTTAGGAAATTTCAGTCATCCCACTGAACCTGAGAACACCGTCGAAATTCCCATCACAAAGAAGAAAATTGCCAAGTACTTCCATTTGCCCTGCCCGTTATTGAAGTCAAACCTCTCCTAATCTTATCTCTTATAGACGCTCTTTGGTATACTCAAAACCGAGAATACCTACCCCAGAGCATTTAGAGCCTAATGTAGGAAGTGAGAGGTCAAGTGAGAATGAGGCTGAAAAGAATGAGAATGAACCACCGAGTGATTCTGCCCATCCTAATAGATTAATGCAAGAAGCAACAGAAGATGTCCATAGAGACACATATGTGCGAACCTCACCGAGTCCAACAAGGGTAACCACAACTACTGAGGTAGATGCCAATACATCTACTCTCATTGAAAAAGGACAGCCCGTTCCAAACCACCCTTAAACCAACCGATCAGAGGATATCCTTCAATCCTCTTAATCAAGCACGGCTGGGGAAACCACATCATCTTCATCATCCTCTCAAAAGGATGGTGATGAAAATATAAGAGTTCTATCGCCCCAGAACTCGCCACAACCAACACAATTCGTTGATGTCTCTATGACCAACGAAGCTTTAGGAAACGCAGAGGGTACGTCCATACCCTTTGATAGTGTAGAAGCTGAAGAATTCCCATCAGAGGGGTTACAGCATCAGGGTGCACCACTTACCGGAATTTTCTTACTCCCAAAAGGTAAGCACATTGTGTTCAGCTCCCCATCCTCTGATGATAGGGAACAAGTTGATCCAATCAGAACAGCTGAAGAGGTGCCTATCAATGATAGCCCTCGAAGACAGGTTGGAAGTCCCTCCACGCTCAACGTCAAAACAGGCGCGAACGAGGGCCTCTCTGAACGCGAGAGACAAGGGGCCTCATGTGTTGGGGATGCACCGGTTACCTCTTCTGAATTTGTCACCAATGCAGCGTTCCAGGCATTTGGTGATAAAATTCAGAGATCTGTGGAGTCCCATCAAAAAACGCTCAACGATATGAAGAATGCTCAACTTGCCCAAACTCAAGCTCTGGAAGCTATACTATACAGAAGTTAATTTCTGATAATACCGAGTCTTAGAGGAACTCTGCCTTTGACTACTTCAATCAACTAGATGCAGGAATCAAGGCAAATGTAGAGGCAATTTTTCACATTCCTGATGACATTCCGACTCCAGAGGTCACAATATCTACAAATGAGTATGGATCCTTTGTTGTTGATATCAAGAAACTTATTGATGCTGTGATCCCTTAAGATGCATCAAACTCCTTCCTCGTCCTTAGTTCGTAAATCAGATATGGCTATCTTCCAGAAAGCTATGATGGACAGGTTCAATGCTATGACTGCCAAATATGTTTCTAACACCAATTCTAGTTCCACGAATTTGGATCAGAAGGTATCTACCTTAGAAACTTCTGTTTCAAAATTATCATCTCTGGTCAGCTCTCTGTCTGCAACTTATGAAGAAAAGAAGAAAGTCAAAGAGGCCAGAGCATGCAAAAAGGCAGCGTTGAAGCGAAAGAAGTCTGAGGATCAGGGTCCTGATTCTCAGAAGGGGGAGAATACATCCAAAAAGGCAAAAGTTGATGGCGCTGAAACGACTAAGCCTCAGGATAAAGGTAAAGCTCCTGCTGTTACACCTTCTGAACCACCACCATCCATGCAAAACCCCCTTACACCAACACCACTAGCCGTAAACTCTGGCCCACTTCCCAAAGATCCAGATATGGCTAAGTTCATTCTTGAGCTTTTGGGAAACACAAGAAAGCCACAACCTCATCCTTCACAATTGCAGCCATCAAAATCTCCCCAACCTCAACAAGATCAACCATCAAAATCCCCCCAACCTCAGAAAGATCAATCGATCCCCTCTTGTGCCAGAACCAGAGAATTCTCAGCCACTCAAAATCCAAATCCAAAATCCTCTGACTCTGTCCTTGAACAACCCGATGTTCAAGAAGCTGAAGATAAACCCAAGGCTGAAGCTGATAAAGCCAAGGCCAAAGCTGATAAAGCTAAGGCTGAAATTGAAAAAGCTAAGAGAGAAAAATCTAGCAAAAGAAAGGTTGAGATCTAGGAAAAGAGAGATAAGTTGTGGAGGTTTGAACTTCCAACTTTGAAGATTAAGCATAGGCACATGTATGCAAACACAAATCAGAAAGTCTTCCTAATGCTTCCTTACTTTGCAAATGGCTATCATGTAAGTGATCAAGTCAAAAATAAATTCATGAGTCATAAGAAAGTAAGGAAAGAGACTTACTCAAAGGTACCAATCAAGAATATCTCTGGGATTAAGCATGTCAAATTCGAAAACACAGAGATCATGAGCACAATCTATGAAGTGATCAGAGAAGACAACAACACGTAGTACTTCTATGATAATGATCTGTTATCTATCAATCCTTCTGATCTCATTCCATTGGAAAGGTATATGAAAAATGAAATGAATCAGAGGACTGAGAGCAGAACAAAGTTTCCTTCTTCCGAATCATTGGTTGTATGAAAGCCTTCATCAGGTATAGAAGCCAGGTAGACATTCAAACAGGCCTAGATCACAAGGTAGTAAACTTGAGTATCTCTGCTCCCAATGAACACAGAGAGGGCCTCGATCATTTGACTGCTGGAGAAGTGTTGACAGAACCTGAAGATGGCATTGTGTTTAAAAGACCAATCAGAAGAAGCTTTTTCAAAATCTCAGAGGCACATAAGTACTCGACAAAAGTTGTGCAAATTGTCAAGAGTTATGCATCTCTCCAGACTGATGGCAGAAGTAAAGATAGAAGCGATAGGGACATAGCTAAAAGGATGGATAAGCAACTCGACACAATCTTAAAGGTCAGAGAAATTACTGATCTGTTTCACAAGATTGTTACTTCTCACTTTAATGCCCCCTTCTAATCCAATATACGAAGCCCTTTATCAAGAATTCAAACACTTACACGAAGCCCTTTATCAAGAATTCAAACACTTATACGAAACCCTTTATCAAGAATTCAAAAAGTGTTAGATGCTGCACCAACTGGAAGTGGGAAGACTATATGTGCAGAATTTGCAATTTTACGAAACCATCAGAAAGGGTCTGATAGCGTCATGCGTGCTGTGTACCTCGCTCCTATTCTGAAGCACTTGCCAAAGAGCGTTATAACGAATGGAAAAAGAAATTTGGAGATGGTATAGATTTGAAGATTTGAAATTGCCTAAGGAAACAGCAACAGATTTGAAATTGCCTAAGGAAACAGCAACAGATTTGAAATTGCCTAAGGAAACAGCAACGGATTTGAAGGTACTTGAACGAAGTTACTATTTCCACATTCTGGACTTCATACTTAGGGAGAGATTGTTAGATTTCATTCTGTGGAAAGTATGAACCAAAACATCACAAGTATCGAAGATCAGAAGTTAAAGTCGTCTCAGAGGCGCCCAGAGACTTGAAGAACCTCTGGACTCTAACTGTTAAGTCATACGCACTTGTGATGATGCGGCGATTAGACTTTCCGTGCATCTCTATACGTAACTGATTCTGTTAACTAGTATAGCCGACGTGTCATTTCCTGATAGGCTAGATCATTGACTTTGACTTTGTAATAGTATAAATAGATTCATTCTTCACTGTAATAGTTGAAGATCTTGGAGAGAAATTGCGTTGTTCATTCATACGTATTGTAATCAAGTTCAAGGTTATTAATACGATTTCTCAATTGTTCTTCAAGTCTGTTCTTACTATTCTTACTGTTATTACTGCTTATCATTACTATTCAGTATTAATCTTAGATCGACGTTGCTTCCGCTCATAATTTGTTATACAATCTGTTGATTTGATTGTTAGAAAGAGATCTGGGTTTCAACAATCTTCAACTCAGTCTGCGACATTCGCTAAAGGTTCCTTTGTGTGAATGTTATCTTCAGGTCTTCTAGTTCATATATAGTTCTTGATAGTTTTAGCGATCACTGAGTGCAATCAGTGTTTGCATTCGTTGAACCTGAACGATATCTAATACTAAGAATTTCACTAAGTATGGAGGAATCATAATTAAATCACTGAAAGGAGCTTGAATCAACAATACAACTCGACATATTCTGCCTTGTACATGTCTAACTCCTCCATTAAATTATATCGTATAGATGGCCATTCATCTGCATGAAGGTTGAGACAGACAGTTATCGCTTGAAAACCACAATTTCCATCTAGTGCTACATTTGCAAATGTGTAACAAATGGATGAATCAAATCTGTAAATTTTGTCCAAAATCTGGAATATGATTCATGTACGTATGGAAATAGTAACCATGTTTTGTTGGTTCCGATGAGTAGCAACTATATCCTACCGGTTCGTAGTACTCGTCAACGTTGTCTGTGTCAATAAATTTTGATGTAGATGAACAACTACGTCTTCGACGTTCTTGAGGTATTAGAGATTTCTCAACAGGTGTTTTTCTAAAAGATTGTGTTTTTAAGGAAGGACGCCCACGAGTAGCGGTGTGAGGGGCAGGTTCACGAACCAAAGTTGTTTATGGAGCAATCAACATTTCAAGTTCATCTTCACAACCAGATCTCGACTCCTTTCTGAATTGCGCATTCAACATTTCAAGTTCATCTTCACAACCAATATCATCATCTTTCATAGATATGCATGGAGATAAATCAAGTTTCTTCCAAAATAGGTCGAGCGAACATGCGGAATTGGTTGATGCTTAATCAAGTACATGGCGTAATGCGCACATGGTAACCCATGACTTGTACGCAACTGACATACACAATTTTTAACCAGTAACCCAACAACCTTTGCCCGCTGATATTCTTTGAAAATTAGATTGAGTGCATGGCTTGAAACGAAACCACGCAATTCTCTGAAGTGTGGCCTATTGAAGCGATATCGAAACACGATCTAGCTCTGTACGATACTTGTTTTGATAGACGTGACTTGAGATTGGATGACTTGATGAATACGCTTTATTGTCTTCTCCATATCTAACTTTGACGAGTCTAAATATCGTTTTAACTTTGCATGTTGACTCTCAACTCTGTTGGTTGTGTGATTTCCAAAATTAAGAAATTTGTCGGTCCAAAATATACAAACATTTTCTTGTACGGTGTCAACCACACATTATTTAGATAAGCCAAAAAAACCTGAAACATTGGACAAACTCATTTCAATTTCATTACGTGATATAATAAACCTATCAATATTTTCAAATATATATATATATATACATGGATAATCGAGTAAAAAATGCTTCAAGTTGTGCCAAATAGAGCATATAAGCGTTTTCCGTTTGGGAAGCAACTAACGCAGTCCATGCTTTGTTGAAAGAACTCCGAGTACTTTTTGATCGTATTGATGGTTTACCCCTCTTCAAAATATTATTATGGAAGTGCCATGTACATAGTAACTGATATTTCTCATATTACAAAATGTAAATCAAATAGTAAAGAATATAAGATTGGAGTATGGAAGTCGGCTATATATTGATAAAGAACAGTTTACAATATAATACAAGTAGTGGAAAGTGCAACGACAACGTTCAACTATAAACGAACTAACCGTCTACCTATATATACAAGTATAGAAAAGCTATAGTTACAGGTTTGTACATCACAGACTAACTGCCTCTATACACGTGTCAGATAAACTTCAGAATCTTCTCTTTAGAGTTTCTTCAGAACTCTGAAGTCTTCCCTTCAGACTTCTGAAGTTGCCTCTTCAGAAACTTTGCCTTAGGCGTTTCTTCCATCATCCGACTTCTAAAGTCTCAAACTCAGACTTCTAAGACTTCTTCTGAAGATTTGTTTTACTTATCATTTCAGCACAAGTCCAAAACTTCTGAACTCCTCGTCTTCAGACTTCTGGACTCTTTTGAAGCAACTTCTTCAGAACTTCACAATAACTTTTTAGCATCCGGGAAAACAACATTGCATGCCTTCATTAGAGGTAAATCTCTATCTGTCACGATAACACGTGGAAGAATACATTCGCCCATTAATGATTTAAACAACTTAAATCCCATGTATAGTTGGATTCATTTTTTTTATGCATAAGCACAAATGCTATGCAAAATGTCATATTTGTTGGAGTTACACCAATAATCTCAAGAAGAGGTAACGCGTATTTGTTTGTGTGATAATATTAATAATAATAATAATAATAATAATAATAATAATATAAAATTAATTTAAACCAAATTTACAAGTCAAAGAGATGCATTGAATACATGTTCGTTTGATATGTTGCATCTATCAACACCGCGTGTGGAAATGAATGCCACAACTCCAATGAATTTGGATAAGCAACGAATAAATTTTCCAACTCGTTAGTTGAATGATTTACACTTCTTTCATGAATATAATATTCCTCATGTAAAAACGACATAACAATCTGCATTTGTGTTCTATCCGCTTTCTCTAGCATCCGAAATTTACTGTGCGCATTGCATATCCTTGAGATATTAGACACGTTATTTGGGTCTTGCTTGAGTATTGATAAGTGTTATGACAATAAGTCCTAAGTTTATAAAGTTTTATAAAGAAGGAAACGTTTTATTCTAATATTCCATATTGAGTTTAAGATCTTATGGGCTTACCATGTAATAGACAACTAGTATATAAAGGAGTCTAGGGTAGATGATTCGTTAATGAGAGTCGTCGAAAGTAGTTTCGCGTTTGTAATTCTCTAGAAAGCTTTCAATAATAAAACATATGACTCAATGATTTGCATATGATTTCTCTTTGATCTTGTTGAATCGGACCTAACAATAAGATATCCCGTGGCTTCACATTTTCTCTTGATAAATCTTCCACCAATCTAGCTTCATTATCTGACCATCGTCGTGGATATGAATGACCTTCCATATTTAACATAGGTTAATATCACCCTTAATGTCCAAGAATATTCCATTGCCAATCGTTTCCCTTCTAGTTCGAAGGGCTAGTTTATTTTTTTGGTGCCTGTATGTTTGGTGGGGATTTTTGTACTTTTGTATATACTGACGCGGTCACATTGAAATACAATTGTGGAGGTCTTGGATCTTTGAGTAACAATCACTTAACCAAGTGAATTTTACACTTGGTGAACCCAATCTATTAAATCTTGACGAGAACTAAACACCTGAAAGTGAATAAAACGAGGTAAAAAATATTTAGTTTATACCTTGTCTGTTGAAAATGGTATTTCTTTATTTTCATCACTTGAATATTTAGAAATGCAACATGTAAGTTAATTTAAATTACATGGATATTTATAAATACAACATGTAAGTTAATTAATATTTAGATCATGCCATGTCGGTTGAAAATTTCGATTCGTTATTTTCATCACTAGAATCATCATTCCATTAAAAATATTCTTTCCAATTTGTCATTGTAGAAATGAGACAAATATTAAAAAAAAATAGGATTATTTTGTTGTTATAGTGGATTAGAAGAAGATAAGTCATTTATACAGTGGATTAGAAGAAGATAGTTGATTTATATAGATGAGGTGATGTTAGTAGATAATAAATATATAAGTTATAAAATACGAGATTTCTATAAAAACGATAATCGTAAAAAAACCAGATTTGTATAAAAACAATATTTGAAAAATAAGAGTTTGTGTAAGAACAAAAATTATAAAAAATATCCATAACTTTTTTTTGTAAAAAACATTTTAAGAATTTTTTTTTTGGAAACGGCGGAGGTATATTAAGGCCACTGCTTCAATAGAAGCAAAGCAGGGCAAAAACCAAAGCAAAACAGTTACATACAATTAAAAGGAGAGCATCTCCAAGCAACCCAGTTACAATTATCGAATCCCCCCCTAAATTTAATCCAACCAAAAACTAACAAAATAGCATTATCCGCAATCTTCTGGGCGGGGTTTGCACTATGTTGAACACCTTTTCATTACGAGCTTTCCACATACACCAGAGAAGTCAGTAAAAGATGGCATTCAGAATTTTCCTCTTCTTAGGACAATTCCCCCATGAAGCTGCAAAGCTTACAAAGTCGACAACGGTGGAGAATTGTCTAGGAGCAATGTCACACCATATTAGAATCCGCGTAAGACAATTACGTGCTAACGAGCAATCCACTGGCAGATGATCCATTCTCACTTCCTTGGAGGCACATGGGGCATGAGGTGGAATTGAAAGAAATACCTCGGATCGCCAATGCCATAGTAGTTGGTATACGGTTCAAACACGCTTTCCAAGAAAATGTGATACACTTAATCGGCATAAGCTTTACCCAAACCGTTGGATTAACCGTTGCAACGGTTATTTTTTCATCAATAAATAGCCTTAAATCCTTCACACTGAAATTTCCATTAGTAGATAATTTTTAACTCCAGGAATCCATGTTCTCATTAATTTGGATCGGATTTATCAGCCTCTCAAGATTGGCTAAGTCCAAGAGCTCTTGAGTAGAACTTGGTTGTCTTTTCCAACATCCCATGAAACCTCTTTCGTTCACTTGCTCGGAAATGAAGCAACTTTTCCTTCTGTCGAGATCGTATTAAGTCGGGAATTGACGAGCCAGAGTCCTGTTGCCTGTCCAATTATCATGCCAAAAAAAAGACTCTGACCAATGCCAACAGGTGGGTATAAAATGTTTGAGCTGTCAATTTCAAGATCGTTAACACAGGAGACCGTTTTCACGATGTTGCTCCAAACCCCGGGTATCGATTTTTTTGCCCATTTTTCAATCAGTTTCCTCCGATCATTATGAATCCCACAAATAACTTTCCTCCAAAGTGCCTCCCTATTAACATAAAAACGCCAACAACCATTTATATAAAAGGGCAAGGTTCATAGCCTTGAGAGAACCTACACCGAGCCCACCATTTGTTTTTGGGCCAAGAACCACTTTCCAAGAAACCCAATGAATTTTTCTTTTCTCCTCGCCCCCACTCCATAAGGATTTTCTTCTTATTTTTTCAATACATTCGATAATAGAATTTGGTGCCTTGAAAATGGAGAGATAGTATGTTGGAAGGCTACCAAGCACCGCTTTTACTAAACATAATCGCCCCCCGAATCACAAAGACTTCGCTTTCCACGAGGAGAGCTTCTTTTTGATCCTTTCCACGATGGTGGTCAAATTTCTCTTAAGAGACATGTTGGCCCCAACCGATACCCCCAAATACACAAAAGGGAAAGAGTCGGTCATGCAACCAAAAATACGGGCACAAGAAGCAATCTCATTATCAGAAACTCCTAAACCGAAAACCCGCGATTTAAAGAAATTTACTTTAAGGCCGGACGCGACGTGGAAGCATCTTAGGATTCTGGCTATATTCGCGAAGTTTTCGCTCTCCCAGTTTCCCACAAAAAGGACGTCATCCGCGTAAAACAAATGCGAGATCGTAGGACCTCCGTGAGGAATCTTGATCCCATTGAACAGCGACAATTGACCCGCAGATTTCATTGCCACATTAAGGCCTTCTATTACAATGATAAAAAGAAACGGAGAGAGCGGATCTCCTTGTCGAACACCTTTGGAAATTGGAAATTCTTTGGTGGCATATCTATTTACTAGCACCAGAGGCTCTCGAAGAAGTAAGGCAACCATTTATCCAACGAATCCACTTGTCACCAAAGCCCATTTGCTTCATAATTGAATTGAGAAAATTCCAATTTATGGAATCGAACGCCTTATCAAAGTCCACCTTAAGAAGAAAAGTTTTGTGTTTTGAATATTTTGCCCAGTTGCAAATTTCGTTGATGATTCTTGGTCCGTCTAAAATGTTTCGACCATGAATAAAAGCCGTTTGCACTTCGTCAATAATAGAGCCAATAACCTTCTTTAGCCTAGATGCAAGAGCTTGTGCAACTATTTTATACACATATCCGAAAAGGCTTACCAGATGAAAATCGGAGGGGGACAGCGGGTGATTTATTTTTGGCAGCAAAGAAATAAAAGAAGAGTTGCTTCCCCTAGATAAACATCCAAGAGATTCAAAATGTTTAACGTACCTCATGATATCATCTTGCATCAGAGACCAGAAGTGCTTGATGAATTTGAAAGAGAAACCATCTGGGTCGGGCGCCTTCTCATTCCCGCAGCTCCATATAGCAATCTTTATTTCCTCTAAATCGAAAGGCGCTTCCAAAAAATCTCTATCCTAATTCGAAAGTTTCTTGAAATTGGAGTTTTTAAACGTAGGCCGAATCTTACGTTCTTCCCAAAATTTAGAGCCGAAAATTTTCCAAACTTCATCTTTCAATGAAACCACGTCTGTGACCCAATTCCCATTAATCATAAGACCCTGTAAGGCACATCTCCTATTTTTGATTTTTATAGATCTATGAAAAAACTTAGAGTTTTCATCGCCATCACACATCCATTTGATTTTGGATTTTTGAATAAGGTCAAAAGTTCTCAACTTTCCCAATTCAATAATTTTTTGTTTACAGTCTTGTCTTAAAACAAGTTCACTTGGGGAAAGTGATCTGCCTTCTGCGTCAAATGCAAGTTTTTCCACCTGTGCCTTAAGGTCCAGCAAAGCTTTGTTTTCCTTATCAGATTCCGCTCTTCGCCAATTTTTTATAGCTACTTTTACACTTCTTAGTTTATCCGAAAGATATCTATCCGGAGCACCCCCCCCCCCCTTGGAAATCAACCCAAGCTTGAACAACCACATTATCGAGCCCTTCACTAAGCAACCAAGAATTATAGAACCTGAACGGAGTCGGACCGAAGTCCAAATAATTCGTGCGAAGGATAATTGGAGAGTGATAAGAGAATTCCCTAGGAAGCGCGGTAACCGAAACTGAAGGGAAAGCAACCATAAAATTAGAGCAAACGAGGAAACGGTCAAGTTTTCTCAGTTTACATCCGTCCTCACAGAAGAAGGTGTACCTCCTACCACCCATATTAATGTCATTCAGATTAGCATCCAGGATGAACTTATTGAAGTCGGCAGTGGTTCTCGGGCAGAACACCGAATTCAACCGCTCCTCCGGTCTTCGAACCGCATTGAAGTCTACGAAGAAAACCCAGTTTCCAGGTCTGGATATCATAAGATTCAAAAGATCAGTCCATAGCACCTTCTTATCTACTGGGGCTTGCGGAGCGTAAATGTTCACGAGAATGGTCTCCCCGACAATACCATTCCAATATCCAATAGAAGCAAGAAAGTACCTGGATTTGATGTGCAGGATAACATTGAATAGATTTTGTCCCAAAAATTGATCAAGCCTCCTGATCTCCCAACAGACCCAGAGCACTCAACACCCACCTCCAAGCCTTGCCACTAGTTAACAATGCCAAAAGGAAGGGACTCTAACCTAGATTCTTGAATCCCAAAAAAAGACATTAAATTAAATTCGTAATCTTTTCAACCAGTCGAACTTATGGGCGTCCCAAATCCCTCGAATGTTTAGAGACGTTATATTCATGGTTCCACATCTTTGCCACCATCACCGCCAAGCAAATCGACCATCGGGTCATTTTCTTCGATGATAAAACCAACCTTCTGTCCAATCTCGATTGTTCTACTGAGCTCCTGTGAGGAGGACGGGAGCGCGCCATCCACCTGAGATTCCGGCACACTTCGATTTAGGTCGATTGAGGGAGAGGGAGAGGAGCGATTGGTTTGAGAATGGTTGATTCGGCCAGGTTGCGAGGTTTTTGATTTCTTTTTTGTTCGTCTCCTTTTGACTGCAGAATCCCCAACTTCAAATTCTTTGTTGCTGCATACACAATTTTTTGGCCTTGAAATCGGCCCACTACAGCCTTAGCCTAGAGTTACCTTTACAATATTCTTAGGTAAGAATAATTATTAGTTTAATAATTAATTAAATAAATTACTATCAAACTGATTAAGTATATATTAAAAATATTTAAATATTTCTAATAAGCTAGTTGGTTATATATTAAAAATATTTAAATATTTCTAATTAGCTAGTTGGTTTGAATTTTTTTTAATAATGATTCATAATTTTGATACTGGTTGGTCGTGTGTTAAAAAATAAAACAATATTTACCGTGTTTAAAATATAACAAAAATGTTGGTGATTTATAAGAAAAAGAAAAAAGAAAAACAGTTTTGATGTGGTAATAATCGGTCTTGGAAATGAAGATTTATGGTATATGGGAATAATTATATAGTTGACTTTTAAAAAACAGTTTACATTTTTTATGGTCAAAAAGTAATTTGTGATTTTCAAAGCAATTTACATCCTTTTAAGGATGTAAATATATGGTTGGAGTTAAAAGGTTTTTTTTTGTGTTAATGGATCCATCAAAATTTGATGTTTTTGATGTTTTTTTATTGTTAAGTTTGGAGATAGCCTTAATTGCACAAATCTGTTTTGGGTCGGGTTTGACCAGATTGTGTTGACCTAACATTTATTTTGAAACCAAACATTTAAAAAAATCATAACTTTTCGCTCGAATTTTCGTTTTCGATTAGGATTTCGCTTATGCATTCGTAAGAAAATAATCTATAACCTCCAACAAAAATATTTCAAAAAAGATCTTCAAATAAAAGCAATTTTACGTATTTGTAACTTAGGTGTTAGGTTTTTTTTTCAAACCTACGTAACCGTTTATATTTCTTAAGGATTTTGCTACAAGTTTTTATTAGAGCGTTATATTATCAAATAATCTACCTTATGAAACACATAACACACCTTAGTACACATTTAAAGGCATTTGTTAAGAGTATTTAAAACAAATAGTAAATTACACTTTTGGTCCCTGTGGTTGCCATCTACTATCAAGAGTGGTCCCTATTTCAAACTAATTACAATTTTGGTCATTGTCGTTGCCACTTGGTTTCAATTTTGGTCCCTTTCACTAATTTATGTTATAAAATTCAGTTAACTAAGGGTATTTTAATCTTTCAATTTTCATTTAAAATAACGCATAGATTTTATTATAATATTATAATATTTTATTATTATTAGTATATACTTGAAGGGTACTCGCGCAATACAGCGAGATCCATCTTGTTTCAATGTTTTATTTTATTTTATTTTATTTGTTGTCTTTATCAATGTTATAATACGGTTTTATTTTTATTTAATTCAATTTTTTAATTATAATCTAGAATTATAATGAAATAATATATTTTGGTTTAATAATATAATTTTTTTATAAATATAATAATTAAGTATTTTGTTAGAGTTGAATGATTATCCTAATTATATTTTAGATTTTTTATATTCAAAATTAGATGTTTATCTTATAGTTAGTTGTATATAGTTAGTTACACGAATTCAAACGTGAAGCTTTAATAAGTTGTACCAATGCATGTAACTTGTATTTTTGAATTTGAAGTAATTATGCTTTAATCAATTGTACTTATTGCAAAATAATATGTTTTTAAGAGTTTTTGTCAAATGCTTTATAATATAGTATAGATATATACACACACTGAAAATCCATTTGTCATCTCTATTTAAAAATTTAAAAATACATTTATTATATTATATATATATATATATAGTTAACATAATGTTTTATAATCATAAACCATGATTATCAGTCATCTTCACGGGTAAACCTCCGGAACCCAAAAAAGAATGAAGCTTTTGGGTGAAAATGGAAGAAGGTGAAGAAGAATTGGTGATGGTCAAACCAATTTCAAATAAGGATTTATAGAATCCTTCGTCATTTTCGAATGAAACTGAAAAGAAAGCTTTGAAGGTGAGTTTCACAGGATTGACACTCTTCCATTACTACAAAAAGCCAAATTAAAAATCAAAGCAAACAAAACCCAAACCCATAATATTGTCTGATGAGGATGAGAGAAAGGGAAGGAGTAACAGGGGGCTGAAAGTGGGTTTCTTTCCCTAGAAGTTTTTTCTTTTGTTCCTATAGAGATCACTTCACCCATCCCAACCTCCAAACCCCAAATTTCCAAAAGAAACACAAATCCAAAACATAAAACACACTATTCACTAGTCAAAGAAAACAAACTATTCACAAATCTAGATCTTAAATAAAAAAACTCAAATCTAAACCCTAAATCAAAATCAAAATCAAAATCAAAATCAAAACACAATTCAAAAAACAAAATCAAAATCAAAACTAAATTCGGAAGTTCTATTTCCAAGTGTTTGAACAAAACTAATATCCTAAATCAGAAACCCATGTGAGAAAAAACACTAGAGAGGGGAAGAGAGGAGGAAGGTTTATTGTTGGACCATGAAACGGCTTTTGTAGGTAACCAGAGGGAAATGTGAGGGTGTAGGAACAGGTAGGCAAACAAGGGTAAGTCGATCACTGGATTATAATGAGAATCATGTGAGACACTTTCCGAATTGATACTTCGACCCTATGTCTGGGTTCACGAAATTCAATTTAGGATAAGACTCGAAACACTTGCGTTTTTAAGCACAAAAACGAAAGCAAAATTTCTGGAGAGTGTATGGGAGTGTTCAAAACCGTGTACTTAATTCATGAGTGTAAATTCTTATTTATACTCAAAATAACGTAGGTGAAATAATAATCATGGCTGAAATTTAGGTGTAGTGGTCAGTTACACAATTTCTAGTAACTGCTCAATAACTGCACCATTAATCACAGTAACCGTTCAGAAGTGACTGATCAGAAGAAGAGCTCTGGTCTAAAGTCCAGAAGAGCTTCTGCATAAGCCATACAGAGCTTCTGCATAAGCTATTCAGAGCTTCTAGACAAATTCTTCTGTATAAGCCATGCAGAGCTTCTGGATAAGCTTCTTCTTCATAAGCTATCTTCTGAATCCCAATACAGAAGCTTCTGTATAAGCAATACAGAGCTTCTGTATAAGCTATCTTCTGAACCATTTCCTACTTTACTCCAAGTCCAATAAAAGATCGACTGGCCCAATCGAGTCTTCCAGAGGATGTCAGCATCGAAACCAGTTTAGACTCAACTGGCCCGATCGAATCTTCAAGAGGTTGCCAACACCAAAAACACAAAGGTTACCCGGAACCAGTTGAGCTTGATTGGGGTCCAGTCGAACCTTGTTCCTTGTTGTATTCAGTCGTTACATGGTTCATACTCGCCTTATAACAAGCTTTCACTCCACACCACCTAACTTGAATTAGAACACAGTATGAAACCCATATAGACATCATGTTATTTCTAATCACATAAATGGACCGGTGACACTAAAATCACCAACAATCTTCCCCCATTTTAGTGTGACCTATGAAATAACATCTTAATAACGAACAACACCAAACTTTCACATAAATGAAAATATGGAAACGATTGAATTCCCATTTTAGTATTTTACACATTTTAAATATTCGAGAATCAAGGTGTCCCAAGGATTGAACCCATCCACTCATTTGAATACCTAAAGATAGAATACATACAAGTTTCACCTACTCGTCTAGAAAATAAACGTGACACAATTATAGAGCCGTCCTAATCCTCTCGTGATCGTAAAAAGGCCAAGTCCCCAACCTTCTGAAATGCGGCTAACTTCACGATCACATAGGTAATTCCTTTACTTCGTGTACCTACAAATACACTTTATCAAAGGAATTATTAAGAAGATAAACTTCAACCTACTTACTGTAGTACCGAATACATACCTGGGATGATATATCATGTGTTCCAATCTTATAAGTGTGAGCTTTCCTCATTGGATTCAGCCCCTAATGGCATATTAGAGGGGAATTGGGTGTCTCACCATTATAGATTTATAAGGGATTTAATCCCATCAAAATGGCAGGCTTGTGCACTAAGTCTCTTACCAAACCTTTGGTCAGATGATCCGCCAAATTTTGTTATGATCTAACAAACTCAACAAAGATTACACCATTCATAATTAGCTCTTTAATCATACTATATCTAACACCCAAGTGTCTAGACTTGTCATTGTACACTTGGCTATAAGCCTTAGCCAAAGTGGATACACTATCACAATGGATAGAAATAGGTGCAATCGGCTTCGACCACAATGGAATCTCATAAACAAAATTCTTTAACCATTCTACCTCTTTACCGGCAGCGGCTAAAGCCACAAACTCAGATTCCATCGTTGAGTTTGTAATACAACTTTGCTTCTTAGATGCCCAAGAAATGGCACCACCTCCAAGCAAAAATACCCATCCACTCGTCGAAGAGTGATCCTCCATATTAGATATCCAACTTGTATCCGACTATCCTTCTAACACCGAAGGATATCTCAAATAACTCAAACCATAATCCATGGTTCCTTTGAGATATTTAAACACTCTTTAAATAGCTTGCCAATCTTGAGTGTTCGGATTACTAGTATACCGAGTCAACCGTCCCATGGCATAAGCTATATCCGGCCAGGTACCTGTTATCACATACATCAAGCTACCAATGGCCTTAGAGTATTCTAGTTGTGAAATAGAAGTGCCCGTATTTGGCATTAGTTTCACACTAGGATCCATAGGAGTGCTCACGGGTGAACAATCACTATAATTGAACTTTTTGAGTATTTTCTCTATCTAGTGTGATTGTGTCATAACAATCCCTTTGTTAACCCCTTAATTCTTATACCAAGAATTACATCAGCCCCCCCCCCCCCATATCTTTCATGGAAAAATTAGATGATAACTTTTTAGTTTCATCTACCTAATTTTGATCAGTTTCAAAAATCAGCATGTCATCCACATACAAACAGATGATCATACCAGCACCTTTAGCATCAAATCTGCTATAAACACATTTATCACATTGGTTTAAAGAAAAACCACATGATAAAATAATTTCATCAAACTTTTGATGCCATTGTTTAGGTGTTTGTTTCAGCCCATACAATGATTTCACAAGTTTACACACCTTATACTCGTTACCTGGCATAACGAAACCTTCCGGTTGTTTCATGTAAACTTCTTCATGAAGATCACCATTCAAAAAGGATGTTTTAACATCCATTTGATGGATAACCAGGTTGTGAATTGTAACCAAGGCAACCAACAACTTAATAGTTGAAATACGAGCTATTGGAGCATACATATCGAAATAGTCAATACCGGGTTTTTGTCGAAACCCTTGAATGATGACTAGTCGGGCTTTGAATTTATCAATTGTCCCATCAACTTTCATCTTCTTTTTGAAGATCCATTTATATCCAAGTGGTTTAGAACCTAGAGGCAAATCAAACAACACCCAAGTGTTATTCTCAAGAATCGATGACATTTCGTCATCAATTCCTTCTTTCCAAAAAGAGACATCTCGAGACTCCATCGCTTCTTGGAAGGTCTTTGGGTCACCTTCAATACTGTAACCATAAGAGTATTGAAGCCCAATTTCATCTCTCGAACCTTCAACCAAATACAGTTGAATATCATCACCGAAATGTTTGGCGATTCGGCCTATTTTGCTTCTACGGACTTGTTGCGTTTATGGAGTTGAAACACCATCCATACTTTCTGGATTTTGCACTTCATTAGTGCTAGGAATCAGATCCTTAGGCTATTGGATCGATGAGAATCACATCTCATCAAAATTCGCATCCTGCGACTCGATAACGGTATTTTTAGATACCGAATCACTAGATTCTATTACATAGAACCTATATGCCTTGGAATTTTCTGCATATCCATTGAATATACAATCAATTCCACGTTCACCCAAAGTCTTTATTTTGGGTTCGGGTAGTTTAACAACCGCCCGACAACCCCAAATTCGAAAATAACTCAAATTCGGAGTTTTCTTGAACCAAAGTTCATATGGGGTTATTTTGTTCCGATTGTTTAGAACTCTATTCAAAACATAACAGGCCATTAACATGGCCTCTCCCCAAAATCCATCACTCAGTCCCGAGTATGAAAGCATCGAGTTTACTATTTTTTTTTAAACTCGATTTTTCCGTTCGAAAACCACGTTTTGTTGAGGTGTGTACGGAGCCGTAGTCTCATGGATTATACCAACTGATTTAAAGTATTGAGGGTCCATATATTCCCTTTCCCGATCAGTTCGGAGATGCTTAATTGAACTACCCAATTGTAGTTCGACCTCGGTTTTGTATATTTTAAACTTTTCCAAAGCTTCATCTTTGGCATGTAACAAATACACATAACAAAACCGAGTGTTGTCATCAATAAATGTGACAACATATTTCTTATTACCCAACAAAGGAGTAGAATGAAAGTCACACAAATCATGTTAGATCTTATTTGCATGTAAAAGTACGGATCAGAACACACCTTTGAAGAAAAAAGTTAAATTCTCCAGAAGCAAGTATCTTTAGAAGGAAATCACTTCAGAAGTTATACTTCAGAAGCTAAAATGACTATCCAGAAGATTGAGCATCTTCTGGATATTACTTTATGAACTACACGTGATTAAATGATGTGGATAGTCATGCCTTACGTGCGTAATTGAATCTGTTTGAAGGCTTGCTTATATGTCAATACGTGATACGCTAGCAGATTGACTCTTCTATTATAATAGTATAAATAGAGAGTGCCATCATTGTATTTGATGTCGATCATCTTGGAGAGCTTGAGAGATTAATTTGTATTTCCAGTATTGTATTCTTCGGATCTTGAGTGAAATACAAATTATAGTTTGTTTCATATTGCTATTCTCTTCCATTACTCTTTTATTCTAGTTTGATTGTTGATTGCAATGGCTTTCGCTTGCTGCTTATTTTATCTTCATAATCAACATCTATTGAGTATTAACGGGGATCTGGGTTCCAACAATTGGTATATGAGCAAGATAATCAATCTATTGATTATTCGATCTAGTCTAATTTGGAGAAATCCCCACTCAACTAGAATTTTCTTGAATTTTAAGCTATTGTTCTTCACTCTACCTTGTTTACGAGTTTTTATTGTTCTTATACAATTTTTCTTAAATTCAGTGGTATTTTTAGCTTAAATCTGAGTTTTGTAGTTCATCAACAACAGTTTTCAAGTTCAGTATATTCAAATCATTCTTAAGTTTCAATTTCTTCTCGAAATTCGCAAACTCTGTTTTTCTCAAAAATGGCAAATCCAATTCTAAATGTCATGTATAGCTCCGGCTCACTAACTAAACCTCCCACTCTACTTAGGGATGAATATCCCTAGTGGAAAATCCGTATGATCAATTTCTTTGAAGGTCTAGATTTCGATCTATACGCCTCTGTGCTAAATGGCCCCTTTATTCCAGTTACCACTAATCCCCGTATACCTGCTACTGCCACTACTGAAGAAATTCCAGCAAGGAAGATTCCAAAGGATAGAAAGGACTGGAATGAGGAAGACAAAAAGGAAAATGAAGTTGATCAAAAGGAAGAAAGACTTCTCATCATGGGACTTCCCAGTGAAATCTTCCAATCCCTGGATCAATGTGATTCTGCTAAAGATCTATGAGATCAGTTAGCTAATCAACTTGATGGTGGATCCAAGATGAAGAAAAATAGAAGAGCTCAAACACTAAATGAGTACAACAATTTATCACTTCTAGAAGAAACTCTTGAGCAGACTTATCACAGATTCAATACATTTATAAATCAATGTAAAAGATGTGACATCATCAAATCAAAGGAAGAAAACAATGTCCTATTCCTCAAACGTTTGAATCCTGAATGGTCAAATTTGTCAATGTCACTACAAGGAAATCAAGATCTGGAGAGTGGTCTCTGCATGATGTATTTGGAACTCTTCAGACCCATGAGAAAGAGGTGCTATTGAAGAAAGTGAGTGTTGGTGGTCCCTTGGCCCTTATATCTGAAACCAGAGGGTCAGGGAGAAGGATTAGAGAAGCTGAGAAGAAAGGGAAGAGCAAAGCTTTAATTTCTGAAGCTGATATAGAAGCTCGTCTTTCTGGATCAGAAGATGAAGACATTAGTGCTTTTGCTGAGTCTCTAGCTCTTATTACCAAACAATTCACTAGAAAATTTGGTAATCGTTCATTTCAGAGCAAGGAAAGATATGATAACAAAAAACGCCCAAGTCAAGCTTACATACCCAGACAAGAAGGTCCAAGAGTTGAGGAGTCAGAAGCAGAGAAGAAAAAAGAAGAAGAAGAAGAAGAAGAAGAAGGATGTGTGTTACAGATGCGGTAAACTAGGCCACTATTCCAAAGACTATAAAGGAGCTCTAGTCAAAGATGACATATACTACAATAACAAATACAAGTACAATGTTGACGAGAGAGCCAAATATGTTGAGCATGAGAACTGGTGTTCAGATCAGTCAAGCGATGCAGAAGACATATTTTGTGGAATGGATATGTCAAGTGATGTAGAAGAATAACTTTCTGAAACCCCTGTTTGCACCACCTCTAAACCTTCTGAACTTGAACAAACCATTTTTAACTTAATTTTTGATTTTGAAAATCTGAAACAGAAGCTTCTGAATGATAAGAAAATAAGAAAAAATCTTGAAATATCATTTACTCTTATTGAAAAAAAAAGAAATATCATTAAAATAGAAATGGAAATTCTCACAGAAGAAAAGCAAGAACTTTTTGAGGAAAATCAGAAATTTCCAAACTTAAAACATCTGCAGGAAATGTTTTATAAGATAAAATAGATGAGCTCAATAATCTTCTAAAGGCTAAGGATAAATAAATTGAGGCAAAAGAAAGTGACAGATTAAACTCTGTAGCACTTAAGAATTATTTTCAAAAGGAAAGGGAATTCATGCGCATCGATCTTCAGAAGAAGGAGATCTTGATTAAAAAGTATCAAGATGCTCAGAAGGTGCATGAACAAATAAATACACAAGTTGGGAAAACAGGTCTTGGTTTCGATGATCTGGATCCTTACACTTGTAAAAAGAGATCTACTTTAGATCCTGTATTTTGTATGGTCAAAAAACAAAAACCCGTATTTCTTGTTTTATATGAACAAACAGTGTTGAAAAGGTCAAAATATGAAAATGGACATCGAGTAAGAAAACTCAAATATAAAAATATAAATTATTTTTCTGAAAGAACGAGTCAAGTTGATCTTAAACAAATTCAAAAGAAGAATAATATTTTTCACTTTGGTTCATTTACTCATATAACTCTATGTTGGAACCCAGATCCCTTTCTATTATGTAATCAACAAATCAAAAAATGAATGTAAGAGCGAAAGCAGTAAGATCTAAGATTAACAGTATGATTAGGAAGAACAATAATAGGAAGAACAATCGTAAGTGAAATTCAATGAATCACAACTGTATGCGCAAAACAATAGTTCTCTATTTCGTATTCTCAATCGATAACAATTACAACCAGTGAAAGAACTATTTATATGAATACAATCAATGAAAGTCAACTATCTAGCCTATTACAATGTGCCACGTAAGCAATGAAGTAACAAACTAAGTGACACACGGATGTTGTGCTTGCCACGTCAACTGAGGTATGTTAGTTGCTTAATTCTGTTTCATACTTCACCAAAAGTAAGGTCTAACAATCTCGCCTTAAGTATGAGAACCATAATGTTGCACGTGTAGCTTCATTTGTTCAGCTAAAGGCATGATAGTTGATTGACTGTATCAGAAGGGAGCTGTATTAGAAATGACTTTGTAAATAGCATCGGTAACTTCTCTGAGCTTCATGAGTTTGTCAAGTCTCTGAACATCTTTGTCTCTAATTTCTTCATCTTGATCATCATTTGTTACAGAAGCAAAACATTTTGCGATGTAGACAACCTCTGTAGAGTACCTGTGAGCATCTTTGATTCTGAAGAAATTTTTTCTATTAGGCCTTTTGAATACAACTCCAACTTCTGGTTTGGTGATTATTTTCCCAATCCTCTGCATATTAATTTCCTCCAGATCTTCATTTGGTGCAGCGATACACAAGATATCAACATTGTAATTTAAGCCAGCTTGAAAGTCTACTTGCCTTCGATATCCGATGAACGACTTCATACATTCAATGATACGATGGTAAGCAATTCTGTTTTGATCTTCACTTCCTCTGTTCATCTGAGTCTTCATGAATCTCTCCAGAGTAAGCAAATCAGAAGGATTTATTGACAGAAGATCATTATCACAGAAGAATGATGCCTTGTTATCTTCTCTGACCACTTTATAAATTGCAAACCAAATTGGAGTTTGTTCGAATTGAGTATGTCTGATGGAGATAGTTTTGATTGGGACTATCGAATATGCCTTTTTTCTTGATAGTCTCTGAGTTATAAACTTATCTTTGACTTCATCACCAACCTGATACTCGTTTGAAAAGTTTGGCATCATCAGATATATTTTCTGATCTATAGGAGCATACAGATGCTTATTCTTGATTTCCAAGTTGGGTAGCTCAAGTCTTCCCAACTTCTGCATTTTTTCTTCATTTGCAGCTTTGAATCTTGCTGATTCCTTTCTCTTTGCTTCTTCAAAGTTTTCTCGTGCTTTTTCAGTAGCTTTTTTTGCCTTGTCATCTTCTGCTCGTTCCTTTTCGGCCTGAGCCAGGGCATGCTTTGCTTCAGCTTTAGCTTTTAGGGCCTCTTCCTTAGCTTTTTCAGCTTCAGATTTATCCTTTTGTTTTAATCGAATTTCTTCTTCTTTTCTGGCTGCCTCGACTCTCGCTGTATTAGCTCTGGCTTCTTCTGCTCTTTTTGCTTGTGCTTTGGCTTCTGCTTTAGCTGCCTCTGCTCTTGCAGCATTTACTTTGGATGGATGAATTTGAGTTCTTGTATTCCCCATTACTTCCAAAATAAACTTGGCAATTTCTGGATCCTTGGGCAGAGGACCCCTGTGAGTAGCAAGAGGAGTGGGAGTTATTGGTGTTTGCTTTGTGGGAGGAGGTGCAAAGGGTAAGGAAGATGATGCTTTACCTTTTTCTTGGTCCATCTTTTGACCCATTTCAGCTTTCATATTCTTGATGTTCTCTATGTTCTCCCCCTTCTGAGAATCAGGATCCTGATCCTCAGATCTTTTACGCTGCTCTGCCTTTTTGCAAGCCCGTGCTTCTTTAGCCTTCTTTTTGTCTTCAAAGGAGGAGGACAGAGCACTTACCAGAGAAGAAAGCTTGGACACTGTGGAGTCCAAAGTGGAAAGCTTCTGATCCATCTGAGCATTGCTGGAATTTGTCTTAGAAGCATATTTCAAGGTCAGAGAATTAATGCGATCAATCATTGCTTTCTGAAACTGGGCAATATCCAACTTTTTGACCAAAGACGAAGCAGAGGTAGATGCATCTTCTGAAGGGAAGACAACCTTGATAATTTTGTGGATATTAGCAACGAAAGATCCATATTCCTCAACTGTGATAGTGACTTCAGGAGTAGGTAGCTCTGAAGGAAGATTGAAAATGGCCTCTGCATTGGATTTGATGCCGGCGTCCAGAGCTTGAAAGTAAGAGTGAGCAGAGTTTTGTTGAGCCTCTGCAGTATCTGAAAGAAGATTTCTGATTGCCTCCAATGATTGATTTTGTGTTGCCTACTGAGCTTGAATAGTGGTGAGAAGTTGTTGCTGGGAAACCAGGGATAATTTTAGAACTTCCACAGATCTCTGAATTTGATCACCAAATGCCTTGAACGTTGCATTGGTGACAAAGTCAGAAGGGCTAACCGGTGCATCTCCAACGAATGGAGCCCCTTGTCTCTCACGTTCAGAGAGGCCCTCTTTCACACCTATGTTGACGTTTAGTGTGGAGGGACTTCCAACCTGTCTTCGAGGGCTGTTATTCACAGGCACCTCTTCGGTTGTTCTGATTGGTTCAGCTTGTTCCTCATCATCAGAGGACGAGGAGCTGAAAACAATGTGCTTACCTTGATGAAGTGTAAACACTCCGGTAAGTGGTGCATCTTGTGGCTGTAACCCCTCTGATGGGATTTTACCAGCATCTAAACTAACAGAGGGCATGGACGTACCCTCTGGTTGCCCTATGACATCGCTGGTCACGAAGACATCAACGTTCTGTGTGGGTGGTCGCGAGTTCTGGGGCGAATGAACTCTTATATTATCATCATCACCCTTTTGAGAGGATGATGAAGATGAGGTGGATTCCCCTGTGGTGCTTGAGTTAGAGGTGCAAAGAATTCCCTCTGATCGGTTTGGCTCTGGGTGGATTGGACTGGGTTGTCCTTTTTCAATGAGTGTAGATGTGTTGGCATCTACCTCAGGAGATATGGGTACCCGTGGGGATCTTGGAGAGAGTCGCTCAAATGTGTCTCTATGGACATCTTCTGTACCTTCTTGAATTAAGAGGTCTGGATGGGCAGAATCACTCTGGTGGTCACTCAAATTCTTTTCAATCTCAGTCTCACCTGACCCCTCACTGTCTACTCTAGGCTCTACCTGCTCTGGGTAGGTACTCTCTGTTCTGAGAATACCATAGAGCGTCTATAAGAAATGAGAATAGGAGAGGTTGAAGGTATAAGGTCAAGCATGTTCCTGGAAAGTTCTCTGGCAGCAGGATAACCATTGACATCGATGGTGGGCTTGTGAGAGCTCATCGAGGCAATTTTGCAGAAGGGTTGAACCAGAGGAGCTTTCAGAGCACCAATCTCTGGGAAGGTGAAGAGGGAAAGAAACCGTGGGAACATTAGTGCAGGTAGTGGTTTCCCTTGGCCTTGCAGAGAAGACTTATTCTGAACTGCAGCTTTCATTTCCATGAAGAGGAGACTTGCGTAATTCAGAGCTTTGTTGAAGAACATCACATACATAATGGTGAGAATGTTCTTACTGGCTTGATCAAGAGACTCAATCTTGCAAGTAAGACTTTTGTTTAGGATCGAAACAAAGATGTTCCACATCGGGAGTAACTGCTTTCTTTTGAACTCGGATAGCCTATGGATATGTTCATTGTAGCCCAAAAAAACGAAGAAAGTCCAACAGAGCTTCAGGAGTGGGATTGGGTTCAAGGGCAGGGTTAGGGATGGTTTGGCCTTCAGTTTCAATGAATGATTGAGGAAGATGGAAATATTTAGCACTTTTCCTGCGGGTAATAGGTATTTGAACTGCAGATTCAGATTCATGAGGGTGCCCAAAAACTCCAATTAGGGTGAATTCATCCTGGATAAACATTGTTTGCCATACCTCTTGAACATAAATTTCAGAGACATTTGGGTTTGTCAGAGTCAGGGCTCGGTTTAGTGAGTGGTTTTGCAGAAATTCAATCATGATGCGGAACTCGGAGAGATAAGTATTAGGATCAAGTAGAACCTGAACATTGTTTGACTTCAATGGTAGCTTGAGAACAGGAGCACTGTCAGCTGTGGAAGCAACCAAAGTCCCATCTTCGAGTTGTGGATACGCCACTAATGAAGAAAGCTTGTGGATTTGCAAATGCCAATTGGGAAATATGAGGAATCTTGAGAGGAAATATAATGCACAGTAGTATCAAAGTTCAAAATCGAGGGTTATATATGAGAGAGAAAGAGTACTCGAGTGATTTTTGAATGGGAAGGGTTTTAATTTGGGGATAATCAAAATAAAACGGTTCGGGTTAGAGGAGTGCACAGGCGTGTCAACATGCAAGGGCACGATGAGTGAAACGTGTAAAGTAGAACTGACAGGTGAAAGGTTTTGGCGCTCAATCGACGATTAAGTGTTCCCTCAAAAAAATTAAAAAAAGGAAATGAATTAAAATAAAATCAATTTTTAAGACGGATAATCTGTTGATTAAAAAAGATTTTAGAGTAATTAATTCCAATTAAAATTGTATTTAAAAATCAGACATTTGGATAGAAATCGGTTTGTACCAAATGAAAGTTTAATATTCGAAACCAAGTATTTAGTTTAAAAAATGAAGCATTAATAAGAAAATTTTAAGTAACCTTGAAGGCAAGAGTTAATTAAAATAGGCGTATTAAAGAATTTTTTTTAAAAGTAAATACATAGATAAAGAATATCTGGTCATGGAAAGATTTTTGACCATCATGTCAATGAACATCTTATCAGAAGAATTTAAGTTGAATCTGAAATATCTTTGTAACCTTGACGGCAAGAGTTAGTCAGAAGAAGCAAATTCAAAGAAAATTGTTAAGGAAAGAGATGTTCAGAAGACAGCTAACAGAAGTTAGACTTGATAAGCTCCCCCTTGAGCATGTAAGATTTGCTCCCCCGCAAGTTTGTAAGGCGTGCTCCCCCTCAAACAATGCAAAGTTCTCCCCCTTGAAGATTGCTCGTTGCTCCCCCTCAAACAATACAAAGTTGGACCTATCCTGTGAATACTTGGATCCAACAAGGTAAAAAATTGATACAGAGATGTCCAGAGCCTTCTGTGGGCCTCTGAGGAATCTTCAGAAACAACCAGAGACTTCTGGCTAATTCTGAGTTAGACCGAACAAAAATGGAGATGAAAAATAAACAATTTTGAAAAAATTCTAAGAGAAACAAATAATGAGTAAAATTACATATTAATCATGCCTAATTTGCTAATAAGGAAATTAAAACGAGTTTCATCCAAAGCTTTTGTGTAGATATCAGCAAGCTGAAAATCAGTAGGGACAAAATACATATCAATTGTGCCTTTCTCTACATGATCTTTGATGAAATGATACCTGACATCAATGTGCTTTGTTTTGGAGTGCTGAACTGGATTTTCAGTAATGGCAATGGCACTTTCTGAGTCACATAGAATTGGAATTTTGTCATATATGAGGCCATAGTCCTTGAGCTGAATTTTCATCCAGATAAATTGTGAACAGCAACTGGTAGCAACAACATACTCAGCTTCTGTTGTGGATGTTGACACACAGTTCTGCTTCTTAGAAGTCCAACTTATAAGTCTGTTACACAGAAGTTGACAGCTGCCAGAGGTACTTTTGCGATCCAATTTGCAACCTGCATGATCAGAATCTGTATATGCCATTAAATCGAATTTAGAATTTTTCGGATACCAGAGACCAAGTGATGGAGATCCCTTGAGATATCGAAAAATTCTTTTAACAACAACCAAATGAGGTTCTTTGGGATTTGCTTGATAGCGAGCACAGAGGCAAGTGGCAAACATAATATCTGGTCGACTAGCTGTCAAGTACAGAAGTGATCCGATCATACCTCTATAACTGGTAACATCTACTGAGTTCCCAGAAGGATCAGGACCTAGTTTCGAGCTAGTGGAGATAGGAGTTTTCATGATAGAGGAATTTTGAAGATGAAATTTCTTAAGCATATCAGAAACATACTTAGCTTGATTTATGAAAATGCCAGAGGCACTTTGTTTAACCCGGAGTCCTAGAATGAACGTTAGTTCTCCCATCATACTCATTTCAAATTCTTGTTCCATTAGTTTAGAAAACAGATCAACTTCTGATTGATGAGTAAAGCCAAAGATTATATCATCCACATAAATTTGAACTACAGTTAACATACCTTTGCCTCTTTTGATGAACAGAGTTGTATCGATTTTACCTTTCTCATAGCCTTTACTGATCAGAAACGTAGATAGACGTTCGTACCATGCTCTGGGTGCTTGTTTTAGACCATATAAAGCTTTGTCGAGAAGATAAACATATTCTGGATTTTTAGCATCTTTAAATCCAGCAGGTTGTTCAACATACACTTCTTCTTTTAGATATCCATTTAGAAATGCACATTTAACATCCATTTGATAGACTTTAAAGTTTTTGTACGCAGAGAAAGCCAGAAATAGTCTTATCGCCTCAAGTCTTGCTACAAGGGCAAAGATTTCATCATAATCAATCCCTTCTTCTTGAAAATACCCCTTAGCAACCAGTCGAGCTTTATTTCTGATCACGATGCCGTCTTCATCTTTCTTGTTTCTGAAAACCCATTTAGTTCCTATTGCAACTTTGTTCTTTGGCAGAGGAACAAGATTTCAGACTTTGTTTCTTTCAAATTGTAGCAATTCTTTTTGCATAGCGGATACCCAACTAGGTTCTTGTAAAGCATCACGAACATGTTTTGGTTCGATCATGCTAAGAAAATTTACATAGAATGCTTCATTTGCAGTAGCAGATCTTGTTTTAACACCTTCTGAGGGATTCCTGATGATGAGATCTGGAGTGTGAGACTTGGTCCATTTAGTCATCCGAGATTGAGTTACTGGTTGAGCATGTCTGTTTCAGAGGATGAAATATCTGCTGGAAGAGGGTTAGAAACAGAAGGCATATAAGTAGCTTCTGAAAATTCACTTGTGGAATCAGGAAGGACAGAAGGTTCTGTAGTGCTTTCAGCAGGCGATTCAGGACCAGAAAGTGAAATGCCAGAATTTTAAAGAACTTCTGAAATACTCGGAGATTGAGAGATGGAACTTGGTTCTGGGAGAACTTCTGAAATACTCTTCACCAATAAAGTCTTGAAAAATAGCATCGATTTCAGATTCTCTGGTTCCTGAAAGATATTCAGCGGTTACGGTGTTAAGTTTAAGTTCAGAAGTTGAATACTCAGAAGTTAATTGAGTTTGATCATCAAAATCGATGTTAATGCTCTCCATAACAGTCTTCGTACGTAAATTAAAAACTCGAAAAGCTCTTGAATTTAACGAATATCCTAAGAATTTAGCTTCATCGGATTTCTTGTCAAACTTGCCAAGTTTGTCTCTATCATTTAATATGAAACACCTACATCCAAAGATATGAAAGAATTTAACACAGGGTTTTCTTTTGTCAATAAGCTCATAAGAGGTTTTGAGATGCCTCTTGACAATTATTGACCGATTATGGGTGAAACAGGCAGTGGCCACAGCTTCAGCCCAGAAGTGGATGGGTAGTCCAGAGGCAGCAAGCATTGTTCTAGCAGCTTCAACCAAGGTTCTGTTTCGCCGCTCTACAACTCAATTTTGCTGAGGTGTTCGTACAGCAGAGAAATTTTGTGTAATTCCATTATCAACAAGGTATGCTTCAAGTTTGGCATTCTTGAATTCAGTACCATTGTCGCTCCTTAGCTGCTGAATCTTTTGATGTAAGAGAACTTGAATTCTGGTCATCATATTTTGTAATACAATGGGTACCTCAGATTTTTGTCTTACAAATACAAGCCATGTATACCTGGAAAATTCAACAATGAGTACCAGTATATACTTTTTGCCAAAAAGGCTTTGTGTTGCAATAGGGCCACAGAGATCAACATGTAATAATTGCAGAGGTCTTGTACAAGAATGATCACTTTTTGTTTTATGAGATCCTCGTTTTATTTTTCCCATTTCACATGCAGGGCAGATGTGATCTTTTTGAAATTGGACTTCTAGAAGACCAGTTACCAAGTTATGTTTAACAAGCATCTCAAGATTATCAAAATTTAAGTGAGACATTTTGTGATGCCATACCCATGCAATTTCACTCTTTTTGGAAATAAGACAGAGGGTTTCGTTACCGTCCTTTGATGTGAAATTCATCATATACAAATTACCTTTCCTGTCTGCTCTCCAGAGTTCTTCTCCTGCCTTAGAGAATAAGTAACAATGTTTTTCATCAAATACAACAAGTATTTTAGAATCACAAAGTTGACTTACACTTAATAAATTATGTTTCAGTCCAGAAAAATGAGCTACTTTTGATAAGGTAACGTTACCTTCTTGTAGAGTACCGTAGCCTTTTATTTGACCCTTACCATTATCTCCAAACGTTACAGCTCCACCACATTTGTCTTTGAATTGGGAGAGTAAGTTTTTCGATCCAGTCATGTGCCTCGAGCATCCAGAGTCAAGATACCAGCTATGCACACGCTGCTTCTGCAATCACAGTCAGAGTTTTTTAGGTACCCATCTCATTATGGGTCCTTTAATGTTAGGTTTAATCTTTTCACCTTTTTAAATTGCACCAGACTTGAAATTGCAGAATTTAAAGAACCAATCTTATTGTTTGCAATATTATGGATTTTCTTTGGTTTAGCTTTAAATGAGAAATCATTATAAGAACGATCAGAGGACCTCGAGAAAAATTCCTTTAGTTTTAAAAACAGAGAAAAACACTCAGAATTCTAAGACATAAAAGATTTCATTGAATTTTCATTAGAATAATGATAATTACAATTCTTCTTATTCCTATCTATACTAGTATCAACAATTCTATTGAACTTCTTAGCTAGGCTAGACTTATGCTTAGAATCATAAGTTTTCTTCTGTTGAGGCTTCCTCTGATAAACCTTCTCTAGAGTTTTCTGATTTACTGAAACATAAGTAGAAAGATTAGTTTTCCATTTTTCTTTCTGAGCAGAAGTAAACTTTGGATAACATGGTTGAGATAACTTTGACTGAACAGAACACTTCTTTTTCAGATTTTCTTCCTTCTCAAGTTCAAGACAAGTTTTGGCTTTAAGACACATTCCTATGAAATCTGGATGAATGAATACAGGTTTTCGCTCTCCTGTTGGAGGAATAGAGAAATCTGGTATTCCACTTGGATGTTTTTCAATGTTCAGACTAGAGGCTCTGATTTCCAGAGATTCATTAGTAAAAAGGATAGGAGCTTCCTTATCCTTAGATACTTCTGGTGTCTTTTTGTATTATGAAGGAAAATGATTTTCTAGATTTGAAAGATATTTTTCTGAATTAAAGAAATCATCATTTTGATCATCGTTTTCCCAAGGATATGTAATAGTTTCGAAACTATCTTGAGAATCAGAAGGATTTAAGTCTACAAAAGAACATGGAACTATCTCTGGTTTGTTTTCTAAGGAGAATTTTTGAATATTTTCCAACTCGAAGCATTCATCCGGAGTGAATAAAATATCTTTTTCAAATCTTAGACGCAGCTCCTCTTCTGCCTGTAAAAGATTAAAGACATCCGCCTTTGGATTCAAAGTTGTATGAATATTTGAACCAAATTTAAAAATAGCGTCTTTTTCTGAATTTTGTTTAGATCAACGTTTGTTTTTTCAGAAAAGTATTCAATATTTTTGAATTTGAGTTTTCGTTGACGACAGCTATTTTCAAGTTTTGATCTTTTGAAAATTGATGATTCATATAATCTTGGAAACATAGGCTTTTGTGTCATTCCTGGACAGAAGACAGAATTCATAGTTGATCGTTTTTCACACGTATAGGGATCCAAATCCTCGAATCCGTGTCCAGATCTTCCTACTTGTGTATTGATTTTGTCATGAACTTTTTGAGCATCCAGATATGTTTTAATTTGTAGCTTTGTCTTTTGAAGTTCAATATGTAAAAACTCTCTTTCATTCTGGAAATAGTTTTTAAGTGCAACATAATTTAATCTGTCACTTTCTTTGGTACTAATCTCCTTTTCTTTATTTTCCAGAAGTTTGTTTAATCTCAACATCTCTTCTTTAAACTTAATTTCTTTTTTTTTTTTGGAAATCCTCTCATTTTCAACATTAAGTTCCAGTTTTTCTTCAGTTAGAAGATTCATTTCTCTTTTATAAATCTCTCTCTCTCTTTGAGTTTCGGAGAGAGTTTTTTTAGTTTGTTTTCTTAATTTCTTTTCAATTGTGAGCTTCTGCTTGAGTTCTTCAAAATTCTTTGATATTTCAAAAATGGTGTTTTCAAGCTCAGATGTGTCAGAGAGGGTACTTACAGGTGTTTCAGAAGATTGATATTCTGATTCATTTGTGCTAGCCATTCCGCAGAACATAGCTTCATCACCGCTTGACTCATCTCCCAGCCAATTCTCTTTTTCTGCAAAGTGAGCTTGTTCATCAACATTGTACTTGTATTTATTTTTTATAGTACAGATTATCTTTGTTCAGAGGTCCTCTGCAGTTCTTTGAGTAATGTCCTGGCTTGCCACATCTGTAACACACATCCTTCTTTCTCTTCAATTCTTCATCCTTCTTCTCTGTTTCCGTTTTTTCAGATCTCTGGATCTCTTCTCGAGGAGCATAATTAGGAACAGTGCGATCAAACTTTTTGATTCCCTGAATATTTCTATTACCAAACCTTTTTGTAAACTGTTTGGTAATGAGTGCCAATGAATCAGCAAAAGCTTTGATATCTTCATCAGAGTCAGAATCATCTTCAAAGATTTCTTCTGACATAAGAGCCTTGTTTTTCCCTTTCTTTTCTTCCCTACTCCTTCTGATTGATCCTCTGGACTCAGAAATTAATGTCAGAGGTCCGCCGATTGTGCTTTTCTTCTGAACAACTTCTTTCTCATGGGCTTGAAGGGTTCCAAAGATATCATGAAGAGACCATTGTTCCAGATCCTGATTTGCTTGTATAGACATAAAGAGATTTGACCATTCAGGATTTAGTCTTTTGAGAAATAAGACATTGTTGTCTTCTCTGGATCTAATGATGTCACTTCTTTTACATAGACTTATCAGAGTATTAAATCTATGAAATGTCTGTTCCAGAGATTCTTCAGGATTGGCTTGGAAGCTATTATACTCATTTAGAGCTTGAGCTCTTCTGTTTTTCTTCATCTTCGCCCCACCTTCCAGTATGTTCTCTAATTGATCCCATAGTTCCTTGGTAGTATCACAGGAATCCAGAGATTGAAATATATCATTTGGAATAGCCATGATCAACAGACTTTTAGCTTTTCTGGACAATTCAACCTTAGCTTTCTCTGGATCTGTCCAATTATCCCTTAGTTTTGGAATACTCCTAGCAGGAACTTCATCAGACACTGCTGTAGCAGGTACCCTTGGGATAATTGTCATTGGAACGAATGGGCCATGTTGAACAATAGGATATAGATCAGCATCTAATCCTTCAAAAAAGTTGATCATCTGAATTTTCCATTGTGGATATTCATCACGAATTAGAGTGGGAGGTTTAGTCAGAGAACCAGATGTGTATACAGCGTTCAGATTTGAATTCGCCATATTGTTAGAAACAGAGATTTTGAAATTGATTGAAGATTATTTTAAATTTGAATCAAATTAATTTCAAAAAGATCGAAATGAGACAAGGTACTTACTAAACTCAATTTTAAGCAGGAATTACCATAGATTTAGAGAGAATTGTAATGAATTTTACAAAATCTCGTAAAACAGGGCTGAGTGAAGAACAGATGCTTAAGATTGAAAAATACTCTCGAATAGAAAAGAGATTTCTCCAAAAAGAAGAGATCTAATAATCAATAGATGGATTATCAGGCTCTGATACCAATTGTTGGAACCCAGATCCCTTTCTATTATGTAATCAACAGATCAAAAAATGAATGTAAGAGCGGAAGCAGTAAGATCTAAGATTAACAGTATGATTAGCAAGAACAATAATAGGAAGAACAATCGTAATTGAAATTCAATGAATCACAACTGTATGCGCAAAACAATAGCTCTCTATTTCGTATTCTTAATGGATAACAATTACAACCAGTGAATGAACTATTTATATGAATACAATCAATAAAAGTCAACTATCTAGCCTATTACAATGTGCCACGTAAGCAATGAAGTAACAAACTAAGTGACACACGGATGTTGTGCTTGCCACGTGAACTGAGGTATGTTAGTTGCTTAATTATGTTTCATACTTCACCAAAAGTGAGGTCTAACACTCTAAATCTAGAAGCTGATGAGTTCGTACCCATATATGTAGAAGAAGAACTAAGACTCAAATTTGAAACAGATATTCTTCAAACTCTAGATGAGTGTGCTACCCAGAGTAGTACAGAACTTAAAACAATATCTCTTCAAAAAGAACAAGAATAAAAATCCTTAACTTTTGAAAACCATCCAAAAAAATTTCCCTGTTCTTTTATTGATTTAAATCTTTGTCAAGAAAAGGACAATGATGAGTTTGATGTTTATCCCTGGGAAAACGACGATCAAAGTTATGATGATTTCTTTGATATGTCAAATAAATTACTCATTAAGTTTAAAAATCGTATGCCTTCTATTTATGTTCCCATCAAACAGTGTATAAAGAATAGCTCTGCTGCTTCTCTATATACAAATGAGACAATAGAAGTAAGGGATGCTGGACCAGAAGTTGAAAAACTTCCATATGGTATTCCTCTGAAGTCAGTTCCTCCAAAGGAACAAAGAAAAGAGTTTCCCATTCATCCAGGTTTCCTTGGTACCCATATATGTAGAAGAAGAACATAAAGCTTACCAGAGAACAAAAAGCTAAATGGAAAATTAATGTCATGTAGAAGGAGAACATCCAGGTTTCCTTGGTACCCATATATTGTAATTATCATTCCATAAATGAAATTTCAATGAATTCTTTTATGTCTCAGAAGAAGGCTTCTCTCTATTTCTTAAACTAAAAGAATTCTTCTCAAGTCCACATTGTTGTCCTTCTGATTTTCATTAACACACAAATTTCAAAAATCAGAAGAACAAGAAATTTCAAACTACAACAGGAAAACCAGAAGTTCTTGGAAAACCTGCAAATTTTTCTGAACTTCGAGATAAATCAACCAAGAATCTCAAGCCTAACTACAAAGGACCCATTATAAAATGGGTACCTAAATCTCTCTAATTCTATATTGCAAAAACAGTGTATGCATATCTGGTATCTTGACTCTGGATGCTCGAGGCACATAACTGGTAAGAGAAACTTACTCTCCATGTTCAAAGACAAAACCGGTGGAGCAGTAATGTTTGGAGACAATGGAAAGGGTCAAATAAAAGGTTATGGAACTCTTCAAGAAGGAAACGTAACCTTATCAAAGGTTGCTCACGTTTCTGGATTAAAACATAATTTTCGTAGTGTAAGTCAACTCTGTGATGCTAAAATGTTGGTTCTTTTTGATGAAAAACATTGTTACTTACTATCTAAGGCAGGTCAAGAGCTATGGAGAGCCGACAGAAAAGGTAACCTGTATATGATAAACTTCACTTCTAAAGATGGTACATAAACAATTTGTCTTATCTCTAAGAAGAGTGAAGTAGCTTGGCTCTGGCATCATAAGCTTTCTCATCTTAATTTTCAAAATCTTGAATTGCTTGTGAAACATAACCTGGTTGAGGGCCACCTAGAGGTTCACTTCCAAAAGGATCATCTCTATCCTGCTTGTGAAATGGGGAAAATAAAAAGAGCCTCCCATAAGACAAAGAGTGTTCATTCTTGTTTAAGAACTCTGCAATTACTACATGTTGAACTCTGTGGTCCCATTGAAATGCAGAGTCTCTCTGGAAAGAAATATATTCTTGTGCTAATTGATGAATATTCCACGTACACATGGCTTGCTTTTGTTAGACAAATTCAGAAGTCCCAGTCGTTTTGATTGATATGATGAAAAGGATACAGGTGCTTCTGCAAAGCAAAATACAGCAGTTAAGAAGTGACAATGGTACTGAATTCAAGAATGCCAAACTTGATGAGTATTTGACCAACGAAGGAATCTCACAAACTTCTCAGCTGCACGCACTCCTCAACAAAATGATGTGGTGGAAAAAAGAAATCTCATATTAGTTGAAGCAGCAACAACAATGCTTGCAGCTTCTGGACTTCCCATACACTTCTGGGCTGAGGCTATCTCTGCTGCCTGTTTTACACAGAATAGATCAATAATCGTCAAGACATCTCAAAACTTCATATGAGCTTATAAATAAAAAAAACTTACTTTTAAATTTTTACACATCTTTGGCTGCAGGTGCTTCATTCTGAATGATCATGACAAACTTGGAAAATTCGACAAGAAATCTGATGAAACTAAATTTTTGGGATATTCTCTCACCTCAAAAGCTTTCAGAGTATTTACTCTCAGAACCAAGACAGTCATGGAAAACATCAATACCGATTTTGATGACCAAGCACAACTGACTTCTGATTATTCAAACTCAGAACTCAATCTTAACAATGTAACTTCTGATTATCTCTCCAGCTCCAGAAAATCCGAGATTGATGCTATATTCGAAGATTTCCTTGGAGAAAAAATTACGTCTGAAGAAATAGACAAAAGTCCACCAACCAATCTGTCAGAGGTACTTCAAGCTTCTGGAATAACAATTTCAGGTCCCTCTGTATCCACAAGTACAAATGAAAGTCCAGTGGAATCTCTGTCTCCTCCAGACACAGAGAGCTCAACTCATAATTCAATTTCCTCTGTGCCTTCATTTGAGGGAGAGAAATTAGGTTCCTCTCCTGAAGTTGAACTTCAAATTCTAGAAGACACTTTACAAGAACCAGAAGTTGAAATTAAGCCTCCACAAGTCTCCCAAACCCGCATGAAAAGATGGACAAAAGCTCACTCCGCGGATCAAATAATTGGTGACCCTTCTGAAGATGTCAAAACCAGATCTGCCACTGCAAATGAAGCTTTCTTTGTAAATTTATTAAGCATGGTAGAACCAAAACAAGTCGATGAATCTCTACAAGACCCCAGCTAGATCGATGGAATGCAAGAAGAGCTTATGCATTTTGACAGAAACAAGGTATGGAAGCTTGTACCATTACCTAAAGACAAAACAACTATTGGTACAAAGTGGGTCTTCAGAAACAAGAAAGATGAAGATGGAATTGTGGTCAGAAACAAAGCCAGGCTAGTGGCAAAGGGTTTTTGTCAAGAAGAAGGCATTGATTACGATGAAACATTTGCCCTAGTAACAAGGCTTGAAGCAACTCGATTGTTTTTAGCCTTCTTTGCATACAACGATTTCAAAGTCTATCAAATGGATGTAAAATGTGCCTTTCTAAATGGCAAGCTTAACGAAGAAGTATACGTCCAGCAACCCCATGGTTTTGAAAGTGCAAATCATGTAAACTATGTCTATCTTTTAGACAAAGCTCTGTATGGATTAAAGCAAGCTCCTCGAGCCTGGTATGAACATTTATCAAAGGTTTCTGATCAACAATAAATACGAAATAGGTAAAATCGATACCACTCTGTTCATCAAAGGGTTCAAAGGTGAGCTGACCATGGTTCAAATATATGTGCATGACATTATATTCGGGTCTACTAATCAAGCAGAAGTAGGTTTGTTTTCAAAACTAATGGAAAGTGAATTTGAAATGAGCATGATGGGAGAACTAACCATCTTCCCAGGTCTCCAAGTCAAACAGAAAATTACTGACATCTTTATAAATCAAGCCAAGTATGTCTCTGACATTTTAAAGAAATACAAACTTCACAATTCCACTACAATGAAAACACCAATCTCACCAAATGCAAAACTTGACCCTGATCCCTTTGGGAAACAAGTAGATGTTAAGAATTACAAAGGTATGATTGGCTCTCTTCTGTACTTAATTGCAAGTAGACCAGATATAATGAATTCCACATGTTTGTGCGCTAGATGTCAAGCCAATCCCGAAGAATCTCATCTGGCTGCCGTGAAAAGAATCTTTAGATACCTTAAGGGAACACCCTCATTTGGCCTCTGGTATCCAAACATTCTGGCTTTGACTTAATTGCTTACACTGATTCAGATCATGCAAGTTGTAAATTAGACAAGAAAAACACCTCTAGTAGTTGTCAACTTCTTAGAAATAGGCTAATAAGTTGGACATCCAATAACAAAACTGTGTGTCAACTTCCACAACAGAAGCAGAATATGTTGTTGCTGCAAGTTGTAGTTCACAAGTTATCTGGATGAAGACTCAACTCAGAGATTATGGTCTTGTTTATGCCAAAATTCCAATCCTGTGTGATTCAGAAAGTGCAATTGCCATCACAAGAAATCCAGTACAACACTCAAAGACGAAGCACATTGATGTCAGGTACCATTTCATAAAGGATCATGTGGAAAAAGGTACCATTGAAATGTACTTTGTTTCCACTGTTTACCAACTTGCTGAAACTTTTACAAAAGGTTTCGATGAAAACAGATTTAATTTCTTAATCAATAAGTTGGGCATGCTAATTATGTGATAAAAATCCAGAATCTATTGTTAAAATAGCTACTCTGAGTCCTTTTTAGTAAGCATGTCTTTGACAAACCTTCTATCTTTCATCTTCTGAATCCATTTTTCCATCTCAAGCATACCAGAAGCTTCTGCCTATACTAACGATATATCTGCATCTCAAATTGTATGTTATTCACGATTTTATGATCCAAGCATAGTTTGAAGGGGAGTAGAGAAACAAAGATTACACATGTCAAGGGGGAGAAAACACTCATGCATATATAAAGGGGGAGAAATTTCAATTTCTGTATGAAAATCATGTTTCAGAAGATAACATTTCCAGAACCTCTAGGTTAACTCTTGCCGCCAAGGTTAACTGGAAGTCTCTGCCATGTCTATCGTTCCCTCTGGTCTTAAAGATAAATTACCATCCAGAACTTCTGTACCAATTCTTATTTTTAAAATCATACAGAAGCCTCTGAATTGTCTTAGAAACCTGCTAAAAACATTTTCCTCTGAAAATTATACATATTATTTTCTTCTTTAATAACTCTTGTCGTCAAGGTTATACCGAAGCTTCTGAAATGTCTATAGTTTTCTCTGGAACATCTTTTCAACTTATTCAAACTTTCTTTTGGTCCCAAAAACAATTTTTCATTTGACCAATTGATTGATTTTAAAGCTCTTTTTATCTAATCCATTAGCCTTTGTGCTTTTGGACCAAAATCAAAACTGAAGCAATGCTTCAGAAAACTTTTCAAAAGTATCATATGTCATCCAGAACTTCTGAAATAACTCTTGCATTCAAGGGTATACAGAAGCCTCTGGTATGTCTCTGAAACTTTCTGCAAGGACAAATTTCTTAAAGAACTTAAGAGATAACATTCTCTGAATAACTCTTGCCTTCAAGGTTATGCAGGTGCTTTATTATCTTTTAATTTTTTTAAATATATTCTTTATAAAACTTTCTACTAGTCATTAAATGATTTTTACGAAACTAGCTAGATCGATTTTCCAAATATTTCTGGGATGATCCTACACGTTTAATAGTTAAAGGAAATGAATTGATGATGACAAATACACACGCATACTCCTCTCAACGGATTCTTTTTCTGACATAGCCACGTGTCAATACTCCACAAGAGCCAAATATGAATCGTCAAACACGCACAAGCATCTTATGGTCCGCATGATTGCTCAACGTGTAGCCCACGTCATCAAAACCGTTCCATTATCTTTTACCACTCGAGTACATTTTTCAATCCTACTATTTAAACTCGATTCACCAACTCCTTTTCACTTTTTACCATCCCTGCTCTCGAATTTCCTTGTGCTTCAAGAACCCCCATTACACAAAACCTGCAAGTTTCAAAACCCTAACTGTCAAATGGCTGCTCAAAACGAAATTCCTGTAAATGTACACTTTGAGGAAGATCAAATGGTGAATTCAACTGCTGAGAGTGCACCAATCATGTTCATACCATCCAAATCAAACAACTTTCAGGTAATCCTCAACCCCCAAACCTACATTGAGGACTATCGAATCATGATAGAGTTCCTCCAAAACCATATACTCAATAGAGCCCTAACCATTGCAAACCCAAATGTCCCTGAACAATTTGTTCAAGAAGTCTGGCAATCCCTATACATCAAGGATGAATATACACTCTCTAGAAGTTTCAATCACCCCAACGATGAAGATCATGCGGTTGAAGTGCAGATTACGAGGAAGAAGATTGCCAGATCCTTTCATCTTCAAGACTTATATGTTTTAGTAAACGGATCTCTGGAGCCAAACTTAACCCTTGAGCAAAATCCAACTTCTGATGTTTTGGTCAATTTTCTGAAATTCTTAGGGTACAACCAAGAAATTACTAGAGTTTTTGAGTTCAAAAGACAATGCCTACCACCCATGTGGAATATACTTTTTTCCATTTTAAACAAGAGCCTTACCTGCAAAATTGGCTCAATGGATCAAGCAAGTACTAATGTGATAACAATAATGTATGGTGTGTTCTTCAATAGGCCTCTGGATTACGCCGATCTTTTGTTTAGAGAAATACAAGGTGCTGTTCACAACAAGGTTCTTCTCAAGAAGAAGGGTAAATCTCTACCAGGACTCATGTTCCCACGCTTCTTGGCCATGTTTATTCAAGGAGCGATTTCCAAGTAGAGTATTCCTTGTGTCCAACCCTTCTGCAAACTTCACTTGATGAAGACTCATCGTCCCACAATTCACAAGGACGGGTACAAGATAAATCGAGAACTTTCAAGGTACATTCTATATCTTATCCCTTCAACCTATCCTACTCTCCAAAACTATAGGGACTCTATGGTAATCTAAGAACAGAGATCACCTCCCCAGAGTTTTTAGAATCTAGAATAGAAAGTAAGAGGTTGAGTGAGACTGAGTTTGAAAACAATGCGAGTGAAAACGTGAGTGCTTCTGCCCATGCTGAGAGACTATTAAAAGAGAGTACAGAACATGTCTATATGGACACAAACGTGAGTATCCAATCGAGTCCACCCAGAGCATCAAAATCTGCTAGGGTTGATGCCAACACATCAACACCTATTGAACAAGGACGTACGCTCAGTCTAAACCCCAACCTAGAAGCCAACCGATTAGAAGTAGTTTATTATACTTCTGAATCAAGCACATCCGGGGAACCTAGCTTATCTTCATCCTCTCAACAGGATGAATATGCAAACATAAGAGTTCAATTATTCCAGAACTCGCCTCCTTCCCAAAACACTATCAACGTCTCTATGACTGATAATCTAGAGTGGATGGAAGCTGCAGTCTCAGCTCCCATTCTAGATGCCAATGAAATCTTGTCAGAGGGGTTATGGCAACAGGACACACTACGTACCTCCATTTTCAGTTTATTTCAAGGTACGCACACCATCATTGACTCTCCAATCTCTAACATTGGAGGCCAAGTCAATGAGGTCAGAACATCCGAAGAGGAACCTCTTAGGAGCCCTCAATGTCAGGATGGAAGTCCCTCTATACTCAAAGCAAAAACAGGTGTAACTAAGGGCCCCTCTGAACGCGAGGGTGAAGCGGCCACATGTGTTGTGGATGCAGCGGTTACCCCCACTCCTGAATTTGTCACGAATGCAGTGTTTCAGGCATTCGCTAATCAAATGAAGGGATCCTTGAATGATCTAATACTTACAATCCAACAAACATAGGCAGATCTAAATGCAGAAATCACAGTAGTAAACTTCTCTCTCTATGATATATGAGCCACACAGCAAGAACATACTAACAAGTTTGCGTAGTTTCAGAACTTCTTGATAAATGCTCATGATGCTCAAAGAGACCTGACAATCACTCAATTTCAGAAGTTTGAGAGTGATCTTAAAGCTACCAATGAAGCTATCACAAATATTCCCTCTCAACTCCCAACTCCAACGAATGCCATTACTACAGAAGAATTGTGACAACTGTCAAAATTCAAGCTTTCAGGTTAGCTTCTATTAAGTTTATTAGTGTTAATATAGATTAATTTTTAAGAATAAGAGTTAGTTTGTTTAGAATGGCCGAAAAATCCCTAGCATTTCTGGTAGTCGCTTAAAATGTCCGGTTCCGAGCCGATTATTTACAAGTGGTATTCAAGCTCTTATTTTTGCAACTTTAGCCATGGGCGTTCTTCTTAGCAAGAATTATTGCAGTAGGATAATGGCGTAACTGTCCGAAACGTCCAATACAGTGCCAAATGCTCTAATTTATACCCAATTTATATAAAATATATAGTTTTAGTTTGGGCTCATATTAAGACCTTTTGGGCTCATATTTGAAGGAAAAAAATCAAAAATTGCGAAATGGACTTCTAATTTTATTAGTTTGGGCTTAAAATTAATTTTTAAAAAAAATTTGGGTTTGCGTGGGGCCCATCCCCATGCCCCCCCCCCCCCCGGGCTAGTTACACATATAAAAACTTTTTTTTCTAATTCCTCTCATTTGCATCATTTGAATTTCAAAAACCTCCTCTCTCTCTCTAGAAACAAAGGGACACAAACCTTTCACCCCTTTTCTCTTTAAAAATCAGCCACAAATCCACCAAAGACTCCAACATTTTGTGAAGATTATTGAAGAAAAGGATTCCATAATCATTCAAGTAAGTACAAAACTTCATCTTCTTCATTTTCTTACCAATTTTTGGGTGAAAAACCCACTTTTCTTGCATTTTTAACCTTAATCTTCTAAACTCCGAATTTTTCTAAGTTTATGGAGAGATTACACACCAAAAACATGTAAAAATGTTCATATAATGTTGGTAATTTATGACCCAAACAATAAAACTCAAGAAAATGGGTAAAAATCATAATTTTAGGTGTTTTTGAACAACAATGGAGATTTTTGGTGCTGACAGATTCTATGCATGTTCATAAATCGTCCAGTTCTTGCAAATAATATGTTCAAATATCATGAATCTTCTTTCTACAAGTTTATTTAGTGAGTTGGGGTTCTAATCCAAGTCGTCTCACTCAAAAACATTGAGTTTTGACCCCCCAAATGCTCATAACAAATCATGTGTGCAACTGGAAGTTCAACAGTAGGAAACCCTACTTTGAACGACCATAACTCTTTGAATATTCTTCCAAATCACTTGATTTTTCTTCTGGAAGTTTATTTAATAAGTTACCTTTCAAATGCCACTAATTTCATTAAAAAATATGGTGATTTGAGGTTCCAACTAATTAAAACAAAATGAGTGTGCAAACTGTCAACCAATGACAGATTTGTGCATGCATGTTCAAATGGCCATATCTCTTTCAAAACTCAATGAAAAATGATGCTTTTTTTAGAGTTAGTTTTATGAGTAATATTCAGTTTTCAAGTGGAATCACTTAAAAATATGGAGTTTTGACCCTCCAAAAACTTAAAATATTTTAGGTGTGCAATCTGTGAAACCACCAGTAGGTAAACCCTACTTTGCATGCTAATATCTCCTTGAATATTTTTCTATGAGTTAAGATTCATATGAATCCAGTTTCATTCAAAAATATGAAGTTTTGAGGCATTAACCAATTTATTAAAGTTAAGTGTGCAATCTGTTAACTAATGACAGAATTGTGCATGCAACTTTGTAGTACCATATCTCCTTCATAACTCATCCAAAATGAGTGATTCTTATTTCAAAAGTTTCCTTTATGTGTTAGGCTTATAATCCAACTGGAATTTCTAAAAAATACTAAGTAGAACTCCTCAAATGACTGTTTTACTAACAGTGTGTAATCTGCCATGCTTGTTGTGACACACTGTTTGATATAAATTATTTGAACCCTCTTTATATGTCTAAAATGCATGAAATTTGGTCACAATGACCTTAACTTAGTAATGCATCACATATAAAAAGATGGAAAATTTTATCATTCTGTAAGAAAGTTAAATTCTGAAACTGGTGGATTTCTTAAATTTTGTCACTTGAAAGACTATAATATTACATTTTTCGGTATAAATTATTTATTTAATAGTAGACCAAGTTGAACATATAGGGACTTATAAACACTCTCATAGTAATCGTTAGACACATAAGTGACCGTTTTGGGTATTTTACTTTGATAGGAAAGCGTTAGGTCGGCTAGCGGACGAATTGTGCTTTAATCGGAGCTCTTTGCAAAAGGTGAGTATTCACGGCCCGTCTTTTTAAATGTTTATAAGTTAGGGGTGTAAAACATGTTGTTTTAATGAAAACTGAATTGATTTAACCCTAAATGAGCCTATGATATTTGTGGATAGCGCTATTTGGTTGACATACCCACCTAACTGGCAAGTAGGGGTGCACTTTATCAATTAAGAATGCTCTACACATGTGGACTTTAGCTCCACCGCTGAGGTAGTTCATGGGGCGTCGAATGTCGAGTAGGCTTTGTAGTGGCTCAATATTTATATATCATGTGTAATGGTAAATTTGTATTTTTGCTCATGAAATTTTAAAACATTAAAGTTGATGCGAACTTCTGCTTCGCTATTTCTATACCTTGCATATAAAATGTTTTGTGCATATGAAAAACCTGTGAACTCACCAACTCTTTGTAGTTGACACTTTGTTTTAACATGCTTTACAGGAAGATAAGAAGGTAACCGATCAAGCTTAGTTTATTTTTGTGGAACACCAATCAAGACATTTTATGTATTCAAACTGATGTAATTTGTTGTAAAAGTGCAAGTAGTCGGGTTGTAAACTTTTAAACTATAAACTTCTACGTTTTAATTATATATGTGTGGTTGGTGTTTATATTCCTATTGTTGTGAAACCTAGAACTGTCGTACCTCGTGTTTCCGCTTTAGCGGGGTGTGACAGACTTGGTATTAGAGCCTTAGGTTATAGAGAACACCGGTTTTCTATTAAAAACCATGCACTATAACCAAAATTTTATTTTCTTAGATGAACTTAAAAATTTAAAAACCTACTACTAGTATAACTACAATAAGCATTGTTCTAGCATATTATAATTAGGCAAAACCTGATCACCTATGTCTAAATATGGTATGAATAAGAAGGGACTTGGACTAGTTATACTAAAAATTAACATAGATCTAGAAAACTTCTTATTTCAATTCGAAAAATAGTATGAGTTTGCATAAGCATTTTATAAATTGTTATTTACTAAAGTACATTTAGTAATTAAATTTGTTACTGTCGCAGTTTAAAAATGTCTCACTCATCCTCACTTCCCGAGCACTCCCCCGACGAATCCGGGTATTTTACTAGCGTCCCTAGGAGGAACCAACCCATCCATGATGAGAGCGATCCGTCTGAAGAAAGTGACGCGGCAACCCGAGAGACTTCTGTGGAAACTTCTGTACCTGCGCCACCTCCAGTCGATGTGGTTGGTCCGTCGCGAGGACCTAGGACAATGAGAACCGCCCGAAAGCGTATTCTCCCTCCTAGGAGGGTGACTATTGTAGTTCCCTCTGAACCTCCGAGCGAGCCATCCAGATCGCGAACTCTATCGCGAAGTGTGACTCCTCCTTCACCCGCAGTTGGAGTACCCATGCCCCAGTCTCAAGGAATGACCGCAGCGGAGAACTACTGGGTCTCGGGCATGGCCAACGAAGTACACACTCATCGGCTTAGGTTGGACCATTTCCAGCAGTCCATAGACGGCATTTTTACAGCCCTGTACTCACAGGATGAGATTACTGATAGAATCATGGAGATTACCTCTGAGTCTAGGAGGGCGATTAGGAGGCTTTACACTTATTTGGCTTGGGCATTAGGAGCGTTGATGGTGATGCTAGGAGTCTTGATTTGGGTTTTGATGCATTAGGAGACTTCTGTCTTTAAGAATCTTTTGGATAAGAATAGTTATTTTTTTAGGCTTGTAGCCTAAATGTTAAGTTTAAACACTTTATTGTTTTGTTGGTATTGTATTTTGAATTTTTTTTATGTTAAATTGTTATGGTTTATATTGGAGTTATGCATGATAATTATTACCGTATGATTGTTCCTGTATGAGTTTATTTGATTATTGTTGAATGAATGTTATAAGATGCGCATAACATAGTATGTAGACTATATGTGACCCTAGTATTAGAATCTGACCAAGACTCCATTTGAAATGGTGTTTTAGAACAATGCCTCCAAGGAGAGAGAACTCATGGCTGCACTTCCAAACATTGTTAGCCAAGTAGCAACTGGCCTAAATTCTAACCAAAATAACAATCGTGGACCGGGATATAGAGAATGTACATATAAATCTTTCAGGGGTTGTAACCCTAAAGAATTCCACTGAACTGAAGGAGCCGTCGGTTTACTGACCTGGTTAGAGAGCATGGAGTATGTTCTCCACATTAGCAAGTGTACAGAAGGAAGGAAGGTAGAGTATGCTGCTTGTCTTTTACAAGGGCGAGCATTAACTTGGTGGAACACTCAAGTACAAACACGAGGAAGGGAAGCAGCAAACAATCTTACATGGGAAGACTTTAAAAGAATACTGAAAGAGGAATATTGTCCGAGAAGTGAAATTCAGAAATTAGAAGCAGAATTATGGAACCATGAAATGAAAGGAAACGACATTGATACTTATACTGCCCGTTTCCATGAATTGGCCAAGCTAGTACCACATTTGGTAACACCTGAGGAGAATAGAGTTGACCGATATGTATGGGGTTTGTCTTCGGAAATTAGAGGGGACGTTACTTCAGTTGATCCGAAGACACTTCAAGTAGCAGTAAACGTAGCAACACGACTCACCAACAATACGAACCGTACAGAGACGTTTGCAACCAACAAGGCATTGGGAAAGAGAAAGGTGGATGAACCTGCAAGAAGACAGTTTGGGAAGAGGTCGGGTAAGGATCAAAGAACATCAGGAAATTATGGTATTCAGGCATCGGCAACGGAGAAAGGAAAAGGGTCGTACCCGAAATGTGATAAATATAATAATCATCATCAGGGAAGATGCATTACTTGTCTCAAGTGTAATAGGAAAAGCCATGTTGCAAAGAATTGTCGAATGGGTGAGAAGCGGGTGTGTTATGAATGTGGAAGCCCGGATCACTTCAGGAATAAATGTCCAAAAAGGAATTGGAGGCCAGATACCAGGCAAGCGCAACCAACAAACCAAGGAAATCAAGGAGGACCGGCCAGAGGTCGAGTGTTCGAGATTGGAGCTGAAGACGCAAGACAGAATCCAGATGTCGTTACAGGTACGTTTCTCCTGAATAATCATGTTGCATCTATACTATTTGATTCTGGAGCAGATAGGAGTTTTGTGTCATTAGATTTTAGACCAAAGATAAATCTGAGGCCTCAAAAGTTGAAAGAATCATACGTAATTGAATATGCCAACGGTCAAGAGTGTAGGGTCAATGATGTAATAATGAACTGCACTATAAACTTGGCTAGTAGGGATTTCCATATAGATTTAATCCCGATTAAACTATGAAGTTTTGACGTGGTTGTGGGCATGGATTGGTTATCCAAAAACCGAGCCGAAATTTGTTGCTCCGAAAAGATCGTACGAATTCCGTTACCCGAACAGGGAAAACTCGAAGTACACGAAAAGAAACCCAGGAGGGATATTAAAGTAGTGACGTGTATGAAGATGCGAAAGTATTTGAGAAAGGATTGCATTGCTTTTCTAGCTCACATCAAGGATAAGAAGGCTGAAGAAAAACGCATTCAAGATATTCCTATAGTTCGGAATTTTCCTGAAGTATTCCCGGACGAATTACCTGGAGTACCCCCACCAAGACAAGTGGAGTTTCACATAGAATTAATTCCTGGAGTTGCGCCAGTGGCGAAAGCACAATATCGATTAGCACCATCAGAGATGCAAGAGTTGTCGGAACAACCTCAAGAATTACTCGACAAAGGATTTATCAGACCTAGCTCTTCAGCTTGGGGAGCCCCAATTTTATTTGTTAAGAAGAAAGATGGATCCTTTCGAATGTGTATCGATTACAGGGAACTCAACAAGTTGACAATTAAGAACCGATACCCCCTTCCCCGGATTGATGATCTGTTTGACCAACTTCAAGGTGCAACGTACTTCTCGAAGATCGATCTTAGATCTAGATATCATCAAATGAGAGTGCAAGAAGAAGATATCCCCAAGACATCGTTTAGGACTTGATACGGTCATTACAGGTTCCTAGTTATGCTATTTGGTCTAACAAACGCACCAGTAGTTTTCATGGATTTGATGAATAGAGTATGTCGACCGTATCTAGACAAGTTCGTGATCGTGTTTATAGATGACATACTTGTTTATTCGCGAGATAAGAAGAAGCACGAGCAACATTTAAAGCTGATACTGGAATTGCTCAGAAACAAAAAGTTGTACGCCAAATTCTCTAAATGCGAATTTTGGATTCGTGAAGTGCACTTTCTTGGCCACGTGGTGAATGAAAAAGGAATCCAAGTTGATCCAGCTAAGATTGAAGCCATTAAGAAATGGGAAGCCCCAAAGACACCAACGGAGATCCGCCAATTTCTGGGATTGGCAGGTTATTATCGGTGATTCATCGAAAATTTCTCTAAGATCGCGCAACCACTAACAACTCTAACCCAAAAAGATAAAAAGTTTATTTGGGGAGAGAAACAAGAGGAAGCATTTCAAACACTCAAACACAAGTTATGCAACGCACCGATTCTAGCTCTACCCGAAGGAGTGGATAACTTTGTAGTCTACTGTGATGCTTCACATCAGGGAATGGGATGCGTGTTGATGCAAAAAGACAAGGTTATTGCATACGCATCAAGACAACTGAAGATTCACGAGAAGAATTATACTACTCATGATTTGGAGCTAGGAGAGGTGGTGTTCGCACTCAAGATCTGGAGACATTATCTCTACGGTACTAAGTGTACTATCTTCACAGATCACAAGAGCCTTCAACATATTCTTGACCATAAAATGTTAAACATGAGGCAAAGAAGATGGGTTGAACTACTTAGTGACTACGACTGTGAAATAAAGTACCATCCAGGCAAGGCTAATGTAGTAGCCGACGCGTTAAGCAAAAAGGAAAGAGTAAAACCGACAAGAGCACGTGCTATGGGAATGATGGTTCAGACAAGTCTAAAAACTCAAATTCTGGAAGCACAAGGAGAAGCTTTGAAAGAAGAGAACTGGAAGAATGAAACCCTGCAGCACTTAGAGAAGGAATTTGAAATGCAAACAGATGGGGTACATTATTATAAGAATAAAGTATGGGTACCGAAAGTTGGTGATCTACGATCAATCATTTTGGACGAAGCCCATCGATCCAGATACTCGATTCACCCAGGAGCAGATAAAATGTATAAGGATTTGAAGGAGTATTATTGGTGGCCGGGAATGAAGAAAGATATTGCCGTGTTCGTAAGCAAGTGCCTGACTTGTGCTACGGTAAAGGCCGAACATCAGAAACCATCTGGTTTACTTCAACAGCCTGAAATACCACAATGGAAATGGGAGCAAATAACCATGGATTTCGTAACCAAGCTACCCAGAACCGGAAAGGGGCACGATACTATATGGGTTATAGTGGACCGACTCACCAAATCGGCTCATGTCATTCCTATTCGCAAAGATTTTAGCATGGAAAAACGTGCCCAAATCTACATCAACGAGATAGTTACACGTCATGGTGTGCCTACTTCCATTATTTTGGATAGGGATACACAATTTATGTCACGATTTTGGCAATCTCTTCAAAAGGCACTAGGTACACGTTTGGATTATAGCACCGCGTATCATCCTCAAACGGATGGACAGTCAGAAAGAACTATTCAAACGCTAGAGGATATGTTACAGACATGTGCAATAGATTTCGGTAGGAGTTGGGATACCCACCTGCCACTCGTTGATATCTCCTACAACAACAACTGTCACACCAGCATACAGTATGCGCCGTATGAAGCTCTGTATGGACGTAAATGTAAATCGCCGCTTAGCTGGGTAGAAATCGGAGATAGATAGTTGACAACGCCCGATATTATTCAAGAAACCACTAACAAGATCTCAACCATCAAAGAAAGACTCAAGACAGCAAGAGATCGTCAGAAAAGTTATGCGGATAATCGGAGAAAGCCGTTGGAGTTTCAAGTGGGAGATAAAGTGCTTTTAAAAGTGTCCCCATGGAAGGGACTGGTACGCTTCAGGAAGAGAGGCAAGCTGGGTCCAAGATACATTGATCCATTCGAAATACTCGAATGAATCGGACGAGTGGCGTACAAGTTGAAGTTACCACCGAATCTAAGCGCCATCCACGACACATTTCATGTGTCGAATCTAAAGAAATTCCTAGCAGATGAAACGTTGATGTTACCCACGGACGACGGTCAGATTAACGATCGGTTAAACTTCGTTGAAGAACCAGTTGAGGTATTGGACCGAGAAGTTAAACGGTTAAGGCGCAGTAAAATCCCTATTATTAAAGTCCTTGGAATCCAAAACATGGTCCAGAGTATACATGGGAACGCGAAGATTTGATGAAACATAAGTATCCCAGCTTATTCACGAACTCCCCGGAGAAGGCTAGTTCTTAAATTTCGGGACGAAATTTCTTTAACGAGCGAAGACTGTGACAACTGTCAAAATTCGAGCTTTCAGGTTAGCTTCTATTAAGTTTATTAGTGTTAATATAGATTGATTTTTAAGAATAAGAGTTAGTTGGTTTAGAATGACCGAAAAATCCCTAGCACTTCCGGTAGTCGCTTAAAATGTCCGGTTCCGACCCGTAACTGTCCGAAACGTCCAATACAGTGCCAAATGCTCTAATTTATACCCAATTTATATAAAATATATAGTTTTAATATATTATTTATGAAACTTTTTATTTTGTTAGAATTTAATCCATTTTGGGCTCATATTTGAAGGAAAAAGGCAAAAAATTGTGAAATGGACTTCTAATAATATTAGTTTGGGCTTAAAATGAATTTAAAAAAAAATTGTTGGGTTTCGGTGGGGCCCATCCCCCTCCCCCCCCCCCCCCCGTTGGAATCCAAAACATGGTCCAGAGTATACATGGGAACGCGAAGATTTGATGAAACATAAGTATCCCAGCTTATTCACGAACTCCCCGGAGAAGGCTAGTTCTTAAATTTCGGGACGAAATTTCTTTAACGAGGGAAGACTGTGACAACTGTCAAAATTCGAGCATTCAGGTTAGCTTCTATTAAGTTTATTAGTGTTAATATAGATTAATTTTTAAGAATAAGAGTTAGTTGGTTTAGAATAGCCGAAAAATCCCTAGCACTTCCGGTAGTCGCTAAAAATGTCCGGTTCCAACCCGTAACTGTCCGAAACGTCCAATACAGTGCCAAATGCTCTAATTTATACCCAATTTATATAAAATATATAGTTTTAATATTTTATTTATGAAACTTTTTATTTTGTTAGAATTTAATCCCTTTTGGGCTCATATTTGAAGGAAAAAGGCCAAAAATTGTGAAATGGACTTCTAATAATATTAGTTTGGGCTTAAAATGAATTTGAAAAAAAAATTGTTGGGTTTCGGTGGGGCCCATCCCCATGCCCCCCCCCCCCCTTAGATACACATATAAAAACCTCTTTTTTTTTTTTCCTAATTCCTCTCATTTGCATCATTTGAATTTCAAAAACCTCCTCTCTCTCTCTAGAAACAAAAGGACACAAACCTTTCACCCCTTTTCTCTCTAAAAATCAGCCACAAATCCATCAAAGACTCCAACATTTTGTGAAGATTATTGAAGAAAAGGATTCCATAATCATTCAAGTAAGTACAAAACTTCATCTTCTTCACTTTCTTACCAATTTTTGGGTGAAAAACCCACTTTTCTTGCGTTTTAAACCTTAATCTTCTAAACTCCGGATTTTTCTGAGTTTATGGAGAGATTACACACCAAAAACATGTAAAAATGTTCATATAATGGTGGTAATGTATGACCCAAACAATAAAACTCAAGAAAATGGGTAAAAATCATGATTTTATGTGTTTTTGAACAACAATGGAGATTTTTGGTGCGGACAGATTCTATGCATGTTCATAAATCGTCCATTTCTTGCAAATAATATGTTCAAATATCATGAATCTTCTTTCTACAAGTTTATTTAGTGAGTTGGGGTTCTAATCCAAGTGGTCTCACTCAAAAACATTGAGTTTTGACCCCCCAAATGCTCATAACAAATCATGTGTGCAACTGGAAGTTCAACAGTAGGAAAACCCTACTTTGAACGACCATAACTCTTTGAATACTCTTCCAAATCACTTGATTTTTCTTCTGGAAGTTAATTTAATGAGTTACCTTTCAAATGCCACTGATATCATTAAAAAATATGGTGATTTGAGGTTCCAACTAATTAAAACAAAATGAGTGTGCAAACTGTCAACCAATGACATATTTGTGCATGCATGTTCAAATGGCCATATCTCTTTCAAAACTCAATGAAAAATGATGATTTTTTAGAGTTAGTTTTATGAGTTATATTCAGTTTTCAAGTGGAATCACTTAAAAATATGGAGTTTTGACCCTCCAAACACTTAATATATTTTAGGTATGGAATCTGTGAAACCACCAGTAGGTAAACCCTACTTTGCATGCTAATATCTCCTTGAATATTTGTCCATAATGCATAAATCTTCTTTTGGAGTTTTTTTATGAGTTAAGATTCATATGAATCCAGTTTCATTCAAAAATATGAAGTTTTGAAGCATTAACCAATTTATTAAAGTTAAGTGTGCAATCTGTCAACTAATGACAGAATTGTGCATGCAACTTTGTAGTCTTATATCTCCTTCATAACTCATCCAAAATGAGTGATTTTTATTTCAAAAGTTTCCTTTATGTGTTAGGCTTATAATCCAACTGGAATTTCTGAAAAATACTAAGTAGAACTCCTCAAATGATTGTTTTACTAACAGTGTGTAATCTGCCATGCTTGTTGTGACACACTGTTTGATATAAATTATTTGAACCCTCTTTATGTCTAAAATGCATGAAATTTGGTCATAATGACCTTAACTCGGTAATGCATCACATATAAAAAGATGGAAAATTTTATCATTTTGGATGTTACATTACTTTGATCCTTTAAATTCTGAAACTGGTGGATTTCATAAATTTTGTCATTTGAAAGACTATAATATTACATTTTTCGGTATAAATTATTTCTTTAAAAGAGCATATGTGCATTGTGTATAACGGGACAATAGTAGACCAAGTTGGACATATAGGGACTTATAAACACTCTCATAGTAATCGTTAGACACATAAGTGACCGTTTTGCGTATTTTACTTTGATAGGGAAGCGTTAGGTCGGCTAGCGGACGAATTGTGCTTTAATCGGAGCTCTTTGCAAAAGGTGAGTATTCACGGCCCCTCTTTTTAAATGTTTATACGTTTGGGGTGTAAAGCATGTTGTTTTAATGGAAATTGAATTGATTTATATTGATTCAAGGAAAAGTATATAAAACATTGTGATGAGAAACTTTTTATTACACAAAATGATATGTTGAGTTATGTAAACTCCCCGTGGTACACTACTATTTAACTCTAAATGAGCCGATGATATTTGTGGATAGCGCTATTTGGTTGACATACCCACCTAACTGGCAAGTAGGGGTACATTTTATCAATTAAGAATGTTCTACACATGTGGACTTTAGGTCCACCGCTGAGGTAGTTCGTGGGGCGTAGAATGTCGAGTAGGCTTAGTAGTGGCTCAATATTTATATATCATGTGTAATGGTAAATTTGTATTTTTGCTCATGAAATTTTAAAACATTAAAGTTGATGCGAACTTCTGCTTCACTATTTCTATACCTTGCATATAAAATGTTTTGTGCATATGAAAAACCTGTGAACTCACCAACTCTTTGTAGATGACACTTTGTTTTAACATGCTTTACAGAAAGATAAGAAGGTAACCGATGAAGCTTAGTTTATTTTTGTGGAACACCAATCAAGACATTTTATGTATTCAAATTGATGTAATTTGTTGTAAAAGTGCAAGTAGTCGGGTTGTAAACTTTTAAACTTTAAACTTCTATGTTTTAATTATATATGTGTGGTTGGTGTTTATAATCCTATTGTTGTGAAACTTAAAACTGTCGTACCTTGTGTTTCCGCTTTAGCGGGGTGTGACAAGAATTCAATCTTTTTGCTGCCGACATGAAGAGATTATTAGATGTTGTTGTTCCTTCAGATGCTTCTACTTCCTCAGGTTTGATTACTAAGGCTGACTTGACAAATTCTCAGAAAGCCATGCTTGACAAGTTCAATGATGTTAATGCCAAGTTCGTGTCTAAGATCAACACTGCCCCCATCAACTGAACTTACCCAGAAGGTATCTACCTTGGATACTTCTGTAAATACATTAACAACAATATTACAACCCATTTATGAGCATCATGCTACCAGAACAGTGGGAAAGGAAGAAAGAGCTTGCAAGAAATCTGAGCTCAAACGCAAAAGATCTGAGGATCAGGATCTAAATGCCTCTGATCCTCAAAAGGGGGAGAAAAGAATAAAGAAAGGTTCTTCTTCTGCACCAGTTCAAGCTCATCCTTCTAAACCAACAGCGCCACAACCTACAGAGCAACAACAACAACAACAACAACAACAAGAAAATACATTTGCTCAAGATCCAATAGTGGCAACTCCTCTGGCTATGCGCCCTTTACCCTCAAATCCAGAAGTTTCCAACTTCATCCTTGGTCTTGAAAGAACCAGAATTTCTATTCCCATAAGATCAAGGAACACAACCACACGACCCAGAGCCCCTGGTCAAACATCCACTTCAACTCCTCATGGTCAATCATTAACATCAACTCCTCAAGGTCAGGCATCCACTTCCACACCCAACCTACAAACAAATCTTCCAGATGTGAATACTTCAAAAGCCACAACCTCTGAAATGCCAACCTCTCAACCAACTCCAACCTCTGAAATACCAATTTCTGAAACAATCCCAAAAGAAACCATCCCAACCTCTGAAATCCCAACACCTGAAGCTCAAACCTCCCCACATCAAGATTCTGATCAACCACCTCCAAAGAAATTACAAGTTAAAGTTCTTACAAGTTCTAAGAAAATGTTAAGAAATATTGCTGCAAAAAGGAATATGGATCAAGTGCAGATTAATAGAATTTCTCCTTCTCAAACATCTACAACCAGAGAAATAGCATTCAATTATCTATATGCTGATAGAGAAAAAAGAACTACTTTGGTAATGCCTGATTTCACCATTAATTCAAACGCAAGCACTCAAGCAAGGATCATATTCTCAAGGTATAGACAAGAAAGACGTGTTGCATTTTGTTCATCACAAATCAGAAGGATAACAGGAACTAGAACAAACTACTTTAAAATCACCAACATCCTATACACTGCGTATCAAGTAGTAAGAGCAAATGGCAAGACCTGTTACTTCTATGATAATGATCTATTATCATCAAATCCTTCAGATCTTATACCTCTAGGAAGATACATGAAGCAAAGGAAGGATTTAAGTTCAAATGACAAGATAGCCTATTGTAGAATTCTAAGTTGCATGTAAGCCTTCGTGAACTACATAGCTAAAGTCGATTTTCAAATCGGATTTGAAAGAGGTATGGATCGACTAAGTATCATGACTCCAAATGAAGAATTACAAGAGATTGAAGCACAAACAGTTGATGATATTGTACTTGAACCAGAACAAGGGATTATTTTCAGAAGACCTAAAACAAAAAGATTTTTCAGAATTAAGGAAGGATTGAAGTACTTGGAAGGTATGTTTGATGTTATCAGAGGGTTAATTGCTGCAAAGAAAAATGATGTAAATGTCATTAACAGAAAGGCAGCTGGTGATATGGAGAAACACATTGAAGGTGTAATCAAGCTGAGAGAGATCACGAACCAATTTTACAAAGTGATTAGTGGGCATCCTCAGGCTCCATTTCATTCATTACAAGCTTTGTAATTTTTGTAATTAAACCTTTGATGTAATGCAAACTTTAACTTTGTTCTTTCTATTCTGTTTCTTCATTTTTCTGTAATACTTAGAGGGAGATTGTTAGATCTTATTTGCATGTACAAGTATGGATCAGAACACATCTATGAAGAACAAACTTAAACTCTCTAGAAAAATAAGTCTCTTCAGAAGGTAATCACTTCAGAAGTTATAGTTCAGAAGCTAAAATGACTATCCAGAAGATTGAGCATCTTCTGAATATTACTTTATAAACTACACGTGATTAAATGACGTGGATAGTCATGCCTTCCGTGCATAACTGAATCTGTCAGAAGGCTTGCTTATGTGTCAATACGTGATAGGCTAGCATATTGACTCTTCTATTGTAATAGTATAAATAGAGAGTGCCATCACTGTATTTGATGTTGATTATCTTGGAGAGAGATTGAGAGATTAATTTGTATTTCCAATATTGTATTCTTGGGATCTTGAGTGAAATATAAATTATCGTTTGTTTCATATTGCTATTCTCTTCCATTACTGTTTTATTCTAGTTTGATTGTTGATTGTAATTGCTACAGCTTACTGCTTATTTTATCTTCATAATCAACATCAATTGAGTATTAATGGGGATCCGGGTTCCAACAAATCACTATATATAAGTTCCAAAACAACCGACTTTCTTTCGACATTTGGAAAGCGCTATTTTGTGACTTTCATAAGCATATATGTTTTACATGTTTCTGTATGAATATCAAAGGCTAGAATAAGTCCATCATTTGACATTTCACACATTCTTCTAAAATTCACGTGACCCAAGCTAGCATACCAAACCATTAAGTTGTGAATTTTAGACGAAGAAGATGACAATATAAATGCAAAATTTTCAGAATTAAAAAACTTGGATATAATATTCAACCGAAACATTTTATTATGATAATATCCAAAACCAACAAATTTACCATATCGTGATAGAATATATCTATTCGAAGCATAAACTTGTCTAAACCCTAAACAATTCAATCTACCATGCTAACTAAATTCTTTCGAATTTTTGGAACAAACAAATCATCAAACAACCTAACATGATTTCCAGAAGTAAATTCTAAATTAACTACTCCAATCCCACAAATCGGCGTGGTCGACTAGTTCTCCATATTTAGTACAGATCCGTCTTCAACCGGTGTGAATTTCTCGAACCAGGGTTGATCTTTACAAACATGGTACGTCGCCCCCAAGTCGACCCACCATGCACAATCATCATCCATACATAGAAAGACTCCGGAATAAGTGAAGCATAATAAATACTTTCAGATTTATTCAAGTTAGTCAAAAAGTAACCACCTTTCACTTGAGCTTGGTCCTTAGACCCGACTCCACTTCCACTTGTTCCAGCACCGTTGTTATGCAATTTACCCCGACAATCACGTTTGGTATGGCCCACTTTGTTGAATCTCCAGCACACCAAATCCTTCTTCTTTTTGAAGGATTTGTTGGGTCCATCAAACTTTCGTTTCTTGCCCTTTCCTTGATTATTGGAGTTGGTTTTCTTCTCTTCAACCATATTAATAGAGGGTTATCAAGATTCAACTTTGGCTTTGGATTTGTCATTTTCTTGCACCCGAAGAGATTCTTCGATTCGCAAGTGACTCCCAAGTTGAACCAATGACAGTTCCTCCTTTTAATGTTTCAAATTGTGTTTGAAATCCTTCCAAGATGGAGGAAGTTTGTCAATCACACTCGAGACAGCAATGGACTCGTCCATATTCATTTTGCGTAGAGTGAATTGACCTAAAATGCGAAGATCTCATGATACTGTTCCATTACAGTCCTTGAGTCAATCATTTTATAATTATTAAAATCGCTGTCAGGATCCGAACAATCATATGAATTTGGATCCTATGTTTTGAAATGTTTTGTGAAGTCATTATTTCAGAATCTGACGATGAATAGTTCAAAAGTTCTGAACTAGTGCTTAAAAGATAAATAAAGCCATCTTCAGAAGTCTGAAGAACTTCTGAAAAATCGCAGTTTAGAAGTTGACTTCAGAAGACAGTTCAGAAGATAAGAAGTTCTAAAGAAAAAGTTCAGAAGACATTCAGAGGTTCTGAAGAACTTCTGAAGAGAGTTTTTTATGACGTGTCTTTATGTAATTGGGCTGTGATTTAAATATATGTTATTTTAGTTTTACCGTTCATGTATAAATAGTTTGTAGTGAGCTCCTTGCTCATTTGGAGAGTTTCCATGAGAGTCGATTAAGGTATAGTGTGTGTTTTTGTAAGTGTTCTTATATTTAGTATATCAATAAAGAGGATGAATTGAGCAATCTTACTCAAATCTGTCGTAATAAGGGACTAACAATTGTAATAAGGGACTAACAATCGCTTAGCAAGAACTTCTTACTAGAAGTATCTTCAGCGATATATTTTGACATAAGGGAATCCCATAAATCTTTCGCATTTTCAGCACTTTGGTAGATGTAAAAGAGGTAATCACACATACCGTTTAGAATATAGCCTCTACAAATATAGTCTTCGTTCTCCCACTTACTCCTTTCTCCGGGTCTGAGCTAGCGTCTCTTCCTCCAAGATTTATGGAATGGGGGTACTCAATACGTATACCACTTTCAGAGTAGTTAACAGAAAATGCATCTTTTTCTGTCAACGTCTGAAGTCAACACCTTCAACTTTTCCAGCTTACCAAACTTTGAAGTCACGTCTTTCATAGATTCGGCCATGATCGACATCAGAAAATATCAATTCGATTGTAGGAACAGGTAGGCAAACAAGGGTAAGTTGATCACTGGATTATAAAGAGAATCGTGTGAGACACTTTCCGAATTGATATTTCGACCCTATGCCTGGGTTCACATAACTCAATCTAGGATAAGACTCAAAACACTTGCATTTTTAGGCACAAAAATGAAAGCAAGCTTTCTGAAGACTGTATGGGAGTGTTCAAAAATCGTGTACTTAATTCATGAGTATAAATTCTTATTTATACTCAAAATAACGTAACTGAAATTATAATCATGGCTGAAATTTAGGAGTAGTGGTCAGTTATACAATTTCTTGTAACGGCTCAATAACTGCACCATTAATGCACAGTAACCGTTCAGAAGTAAGTGATTAGAGTTGACCAGAAGAGCTCTGGTCTAAAGTCCAGAAGAGCTTCTGGTCTAAAGTCTAGAAGAGCTTCTGCATAAGCCTCTTCTACATAAGCTATGCAGAGCTTCTTGACACGCTTTATCTACATAAGCTATGTAGAGCTTCTGGGTAAGCATCTTCTACATAAGCTATCTTCTGATTCCCAATACAAAAGCTTCTATATAAGCAATACATAGCTTCTGTATAAACTATCTTCTGAACCATTTTCCACTTTACTCCAAGTCCAATAAAAGCTCGACTAGCCCAATCGAGTCTTCCAGAGGATGTCATCATCGAAACCAGTTTAGACTGGAGTGGCTCGGTCGTGTCTTCCAGAGGTTGCCAACACCAAAAACATAGAGGTTGCCCGGAACCAGTCGAGCTTGACTGGGGTCTAGTAGAACCTTGTTCCTTGTTGTATTCAGTCGTTACCGGGTTCATATTCGCCTTATAACAAGTGTGCACTCCGCACCATCTAACTTGAATTAGAACATAGTATGAAACCCATATAGATATCGCGTTATTTCCAATCACATAAATATATCGGTGACACTAAAATTAACAACAGAGGGATTCGCATGGGAATGGAAACGGCGGAATGAGGATGGGTGTCGGCATGGGTGGTGACGGGGTCACATGGAAGAAAATGAGGGATGGGTATGGAGATGATAAATGGTTTTCCACCGTGTGTATGTATATTTATTTAGTAATTTTCCAGTGTGTGTGTGTATATATATATATATTAATACACATATATATAGGGGTGGTATCCGTTGCAAACTATTCAATATTTGCAAACTCACCATTATCCAATAGAAATAAGCCATGTGGATAATATTGTTTTAATATTTTATTAAATTTTTTATTAGTTTATTAATTCATTGAGGATATCATCATCATCATTTTATAATTTAACCATTTTTAGTTAATATTTACTAATTTTCTGCCATGAACACACTTTCCGACGACTTCGTCTTCTCCGGCGAATTTTCCGGCAAGTTTCTTTATTCATGAATATACTTTCGCCAGTCGTGAATATACTTTCACCATTCGTGAACACTTTCATGAATATCCAATTGGTGCTTTATCATTGTGTTCACTACGAGTTTGCACAGTTTGCAAAAATCGATTAGTTTGCAACGGATACCACCCTATATATATATATATAGGGTTGGGAACACGTGAGAGCAGCATGTTTTTATGAGACCCGTGAGACCACATGTTTACACTTGAAACTTCACAGCAAATCACGGTGAAGGTGAAACTTCACATCTATATCGTTCTCCTTAATTTAATTATTATTAAACATTTAAAACATACAAATCATTAAAATTAAATTAAATTAAAATTATTTTAGAAATGACTAGATACCCTTCCCCTAATCTTTTCCAAACAGCAAGCAATCCTTCTCAAATCAGATAGCATTGTTCTTTGAATAAAAACATAAAAAAGGATCACCATCCGATTGCATTCGATTCTCCAAGAAAGGATCCGTTTCCAAATCACACAAGGTTTCTATAAATCCATCTCCAGCGTTCAATCAAACCCTTGATCATATTACCCGCTGATTCTTCGCCTGAATTTAACGCCAAAAAACTCCCATATAAACCCTCTCTTCTCGATCTGTTTATGCGTTTTAAACCGAATCGAAACAGCGACATCAATGGCGGCAATTGTAAAAAATGTATGGGGCAAACCTGAAGCATGGGCTTTGGACTTTGAAGAACACGAAGACGAGCTTAATCAAGAAAAACCGGCAACAACACCCACCACCGGAGACTCCTAATCGGCGGATTTTCCCGATTTGATGACGGCTGTAGCACCAAAACGAAGAAGAAGAAAGGTAAGCCCTTATCTCTGAGTGAATTCGTAACCAGCTCGACTAATAAGCTGAAGGATCAAACTTACCGAGCCGCCAAGGGTTTAACGGCTGAGGATATGATGATGCTTCCAACCGGTCCAAGTGAACGGACGGCTTAAGATGGTATATGGAAATTTTGCTTTCTGATTTTGGCAAGGATTGCTAGCTGTTTGGAAAAGATTAGGGAAAGGGTATATAAGTCATTTCTAAAATAAATTCAATTTAGTTTTAATGATTTGTATTTTTTAAATGTTTAGTAATAATTAAATTAAGAAGAAGGATATATATGTGAGTTTATCAGGTATAGAAGGATATATACGTAATTACAAATTTTACAAGGTTATATATACGTAATATAGCAAGTTTTTAAGGACGTAGATGAAACTTTCCCTAAAAATTAAAATAAATGATAGAAAGACTGATATACCCTTGAATTAACTGAATTTTTTGATATGAGTTAGTAAGAGGGACTAAAATTGAAATCAAGTGGTAACCACAATGACCAAATTTGAAACCAAGTGGCCACCACAATAACCAAAACTGTAATTAGTTTGAAACAAAGACTACTCTGGATAGTAGATGGCAACCACAGGACCAAAATAGTAATTTACTCTTAAAAAATGTACCTTACGTATGGGTAATGACTTTCTGGGAGAATTTCTACATGTGGAAGAATGTAACTCGGTTGCGATTGAAACCAAGTTAAAGAGCAACATAAATGAGCCGAAAGTTCCGGGATTGACATACTTAGATCGTGGAAACAAAATGAAATTTTGGTTCCCAATTGTATCTCAGATGGCCAAATTTAACTTATTATGTTTACTATGATTTACGTTATTATTCTTCATGTTTTTAAAAATTCTTGTTTATAAAATTTGTATTTTCGTTAGATATTTTGTCAATACAAATTTTCACCATGGCATCCGAGTCGAGGTTTAGCACAAGCGATCCTGTATTACACCAATACCGAACAAACTTGTCACCTTTCATAGTTGAGGCTTTGGTTTGCACCAAAGATTGAGTGAGAAAGTCCAGGAAACCAATTGTCAATGACATTGACAACATATTAAAGGACGACAACATTGCCATAGGTATATTAAATATTAACTTTATTTGTTTTTTTGATTGTTAATATCAAGTATTTTATTTTTAACTATATTTGTTTATTCTTTTTATGTAAATAGATTGAAGAGGAGATAAACCAACAAGATAAAGAAGGGAAAGGGATAAGCAATGCCGAAAATTAAGTCGGTTGTTGAACTTTTGATTTTGTTGAAGTTTAGATTGGTGAACTTTAGATTGGTTGTGATTCTGTTAAGTATTAAGCATTGCTTAGTTTATGTTTTTTTTAACATGGGTTAAGTTATTTTGATTTTTGTGTTTATGAACTAGGGTGAAATACTAGTTAGTCGTCTCGAAATATCTATGTAACATTGGTCCTAACCGATTCTAGTCTCAAATTACCCGAACCCGAACCTTACCGAACCGGGTATTCGATTCGGTATTTGGATCTCAAAAAATTTGGTCCCAAAAATCGTACCTCTCGGTTCGGTACCGATCCAGGACTGAGCTCACCCATAGTAGGATTTTTACCAAACACATGAAACATGGTTCATTAACACATTAATAGAGTTTTTTTAACGTGTAGATGAAAACATAGTGTACCATAAAAACTAAATGTGTTGTCATCTACAGAGCAATGTCATTTATATTATTTTTCTTGTTCAACTATGTTAACTTTGATGACTAGCAAATCACAAAAACAAGATTAGAAACACCAAATAAGAACACAAGATTAGCAAAAAATTCTCTCTGTCATATATCTCTTTAGAGTCAAATGGTTAATAAATGAGAGAACTAGTTACAATGTCAAAGTCAAAAGACTATTTATACCAAGTACTAAAATTTACACTTTGGTGAAAGTAGCACGTCCTTGAAAGATCTGACCACTTCAGACATGAATTCTAACACTACATGTACTGAATTCATCTCCTAGACGACCCTTGTATACCTTGGACGTAGACGAAAAAGGACTTCCTATCTTCTAACATTGTTTCTGTAGTCAAGCCTTTCTTGAATCTTTTTCAGTGCGTCTTTAATTAAACCTTTGTCTCTTTGATCCATTTTCTTCGCAGCTTTATCATCTACCTTCAACTTTTCTTCTAAATATAGCTTGATGTTCTTTAAGGTTCCATCACAAAAGCATGCTATTTCACTGAAACGCATGAAAAGCTTTGTGCAATTTAAACCTTCATAGATCACTCCAAAGTCTGGTTGCTCAACTACATACCATGATGGCAGATTTTCAATCCCTGTAAACCTTTGATCAGGCTTTATCAGATTGAGTTTAGGTTGATTGCTTTTTAAACCCATCTGGAAATCATACACATACACTTGATAGATATGATCGTATTTAATGAATCTCAACAGCTTATCATAGGCCTTCAAATAATCTCTCCAGTTCTGTTTGTCATCCCTCTGAAGTCATTCACCATACTTATCAAATCATCAACTGACAAATGAACAAAATCAGCTTATCTCGCAGTTTAAAATCTCGCCGATAGATACCAATGTAAGATATATCAAATCCAGGGAACTTCTTTGTAGTAATGAATGAAATATTCATGTAACCCTGATCAGAATTAACCCTATCTTGATTCATCTTAGTTTGTCTTATTTCAAACAGATATCGTCGTTCAACTTCACCTTTTAGATGCAACACACCCAAAACCTTTGCTTCATCTAGTGGAACTAACTGCCTGATGAAGAAATGTCTTTCTATATTCTCCAGAAATGGTGTATAAATTCTTTGAATATGCCATTGAGACCACAAATTTTCTACAGTTCTAATCGGTCTAGGAAGATTTTCTTGACGTAATCTTTCAGGCACACGAATTTACTCATGAATTTCCTTTTGAACTAAATCAGGAACTACAACTGGATCATTTGAACCTGTGAATATCTCATTATCCTCTCTGATTTCATCATACTCCCCTTCTTGAACAATGTCATCACCATCATAAGAAAACAAGTCTCTTACCTCCTGCCTTATTACATCTTGAGATATATTTCTTTCGACATTCTCTGGCGGAGTATTCAGCAATGAATCAGCCATCCTTTCTTCCTCGGTTCTTTTGTCTACAACATCAGGCTTTTCAACCGTCAGTTCGACATCAGCAAGAATTGGAATCACCGCACATGCAAAATTCATCGGTGCCTCACCTAACCCTGAATCCATCATCTCAGATTCAATCAGTTACTGTACTTCATCAACTGAACGGTTTTGTGTCTGCTCTGCTTCTTGAGTCTGTTCATTAACTGTTTGAGCGTTTAATAGTTCTTGTTCAACTCGGCGCCTTTTCTCCCTCTCATGAGGATCTTGATCATCCTGATCCTCATGTCTTCTTTTACTAGCGTCTGCCTGAGATCTGCAAGATTGTTCTAATACTGAAACTCAATTAGATAACTTTGAGACGCGGTTGAAACAAGAGTGGTAAGATCAGAGAAGCCTTTTTACATATCTTCCCGAAGCTGATCAATATCTGACATTGAAGAACTCGGAGCAGAACAAGGAATAAGTTGTGCAGTAGGTGCAATATGTAGCCGGAGCAGGTGAAAAAAATCAAGATCTTCTTGTCTCGGAGCTACCTATGCAAGCAATCTTAAGTAAAGCAAGGATTTCAACTCATCCAATGATAGATCAGATGGTGATGGTGGTGGATGTGGTGGAGTTGTTACAGGAACTACACCAATGTATGGAGGAGGTGGTGCAGAAGAAGGACCAGCAACATTTGGATCAAATACAACTATTGGCCATCTGGTGACAAACCATGCTCTTGGTTTGAAAGATTCAAAGACTTTAGCTCTGTTAGACATAACCTCCAAGCTTTGTGCATATAACCGTTCAACTGTTTATCGCATTAGTTCAACAAGACTTCCACCCTGTCCTCGTAGGGTACCAACGAATGGTGGCCTCACTCTAGGTGTTCCGGTTGGGGCACTAAGACTCCCAACATATGTAGTCTGAAAAACAGACGGTGACCTAGGTGGTATAATTCTAGGCTCTAGACTCGAAGTGAATAGAAATGAAGTCAACGGCTGGGGCAGAGGCCTGTCTGTTTCAATACCTGCCAACCCCGAGTGGGTTGCAGATAGTGTATGTGCTAAATCCCCGTGGGAAATTGAAAGAGTAGTTTGTTGAGAAACTACTGAGTGGCTGAGGGGGTGTGCAATTGCATTGTTAGGCGAACAATGTCTTCTTCAATGCTGGATCGTAACGGATACGTCACAACAGTAGATGTGGCTGCCCGGGTGAAAGTGGTTTGGGAAAGGTCTTATATTTATTTTGCTGACCTTGTCTTACAAGGCTCACATTAATTTATGTTTCAACTAAAGCTCCCTCATCCATCCTTATATCACCAGATTTTGCAATGTTAGTAAGAACATTTAATATAATAACATTCGGTTCAGGAATTTCCAACTCCATATTGTCAATAGGTGGTTCAGACTTGGTATCTGAACTTGCTTCAAATGGAGGTTGGCGACCAATTCTTTGTGGTATATTGCGTATCAAGGAATGATCATCATCATCATCTCCAAGATCCACAACCTTATTTACAGACTATCAGCTGGAGAATCAGTTCTCGGAATATCTTCAGGGATAACAGTTGTGTCTACATTTTCTAATGCACGATCAGATGCACCCGCTCCTGTACCCCTCTCATTTACATTTTCCATCTGCACTCCCTAATCAAGAATTTTATGTTCTTGAGCCTGCTCTCCTAGATCTAACTCCTCATTCATTTCAGGGGGGGGGGGGGGGGGGATTGTGGGCAGGATCAGCAGGCTCTTGCTGTTCCATCAATGCATGCTCACTCCTATAAGCTATGACACTTGCTGCAGTCTCATCAGCATTAGCAAATAATGCTATTGGCAATGGAATTGCATTAGAATACTGCCCTTCCTGAGGAGGTACAAGAGACCTCATAACCTTTGAAGTAGCCAGCAGATGATGTGCACGACGAGGAATGTTCTTATTGCCTTCCAACATACTAGCAATGAAAACTTGCAGATAACGTTGATACGGAATATACTTCGGAGTCTTTCCTGCCGTTCGAAGATCAATCAGTTCTTGCTAGATGATGGCAGCAAAATCAATATGACGATTGAATGCAACCGCATGGAAGAATTTAAGAAATGTCATGCTGCAACTATCCATTCTAGAGGATTTTCCCGTAATGCACCGATTGAAGATTGAGAATAGCGTATACCAAACCGGTGGTAGACGATTTCTTTTAAATTCTGACGATTTGGGCAAAGTATTATTGTATCCTAGACTTCGAATATCCAGACACATTTGATCTTTAAAAATTTCTTTCTCAAACTGATCTCTTCCCGGATAATGAGTTCATTTTGGTAAACCCAATACGTAGCGAATCTTGGGCAATGTCAGTCTGGTTTGATAATGATCAATCAAGGCAGTAAAGTATGGATCAGCTTCAATCGTATGGAAAGTCAGTATATGCCAAAACTGCTAAGGTAAATTAATGGAATTGTCGCATCTCTCGTCAAAGCAGAGAAAATTGGTTGTCCTTTCAGAATTTCCATGACAACTGGAAATGGACACACCATTTGAAAATCCAATCTGAAATTGCAGTTTTGAAGTTCCTTTTTGTCTGATTCGGCAATAAGTTCAGTATCACGGTTTGCAACATTCAATGATGGAATTGATGATTTGTGAGATGCTAGTGGTTCTTCATCATCAAAAATATTGCCTTGTTGTGCCATAATGAACCTGCAATTAAAAGATCAGTACAAAAATTTGATTTTTTTTTTTGAAAAATCACTAAGTCTGGAAGCCTTCGGATGACACTATGAGAGCCTTCGCATGACACTATGCGAGCTAGGGCTCGGATGAAGCTTATCCGAAGGAAAGAGGGCTCCGATGAAGCATGTCCGAAGGAACAAGACTTAGAAAGAAATTCATGGATACGAGCCTTCGGATGACACTATTCGAGGCTTATGAACAATATGAATGTTAGTATCATGCGAGACTTATGAATTTTTTAAGGTCTTTGTCATACGAAGGTTATGAACATGATTACTATGTGTTCATTTTCCAGATTTTTTTTTCAAAAAACTCTTTTTTAACTAATATCGATTTTTACCCAAAACTTCATCATACAAGGATACAAAACACAAAACATAGGAACAAAATCGAAGTGAAACATAAACCATATTCGAAAACCAACTTTAAAGAAGATTCAGATAAAGATCGATGAAAACCAACAAAGAAGATGAACAGAGTAGATATTTCTAGAGGGAAAATCAAGATTTTGAATCTAAAAGTTAACACTGAAAAAGAAATTGGTCAAACAGTATATATATATATATATATATACTAAAGAGGATAAGAACGGTTTGACTTGTGACAGGGACACGTGTCAAGATATGATTGGGTGCGAAGGACAAGTGTCACGGCTTAATTGGGTGCGAGGTCGGTCTGATAGATGAACAGTCGCCTTCGCACAACACATATGCAAGGTGATGTCATCCCTCGGATGCAACACATACTAAGGGTAAAAATCACAGAGTCATCTGAGGCCATGCGAAGCTCGGATAAGCCTATCTGAGGCTAGGTTGGGCTCAGATTAGAGTCATGCGAGGGTTTATTGTTAGCCCTTGCCTTCAGATAAGACATGAGCGAGGATAAAGAGGGCTTGGATGACTTCATCCGAAGATGCATGCCTTAGAAAATTTTTTTAAAATTTAAAAAAATTTAAAAATTTTAAAATTTTGAAAAATATTTTGACATTTTAAAATTTTGACAGTTTAAATAAAAAATATATAAACTTAAAAGATGTCCAGCTTTTAATTGATGTAACTGCAAAAACCACTTTGCTCCCCCTTAACTGATGCAGATAAAATATTTTTATCACTTAGGGTAGCATAAAATTTTTCAAATGAATTTCAAGAAACTTACCTACTCCCCCTTAAACATCGATCTGTAAAAAATAAATACTCACAAAAAAAAAATTGTCAGATGATATCATTGAGTTCCTAAAAAAAATAGGATCAATTTGCTCTCCCTCAAATCAGTAATACACATCAAAATCAGATAAATGTAAAAAAAATTAAACACCCAAGAAAAATTAGATTTTTAAATTCACGCCTGCCAAGTTTGGATACTAAGAATTGGAATCGCTTTTCATCCAACGCCTTAGTAAACAAATCAGCAAGTTGAAATTCAGTATCTACAAAGTACAATTCAACTGTACCTTTTTCTACATGGTCTTTAATGAAATGATACCTTATATCAATGTGCTTTTTTTAGTGTGTTGAACCGAAATTGCTGATGATAGATATCAGAAGTAGCTTCAAAAGAAGACTAGCTTCTGAAAAGAAAGATTCAGAAGTCTGAAGACAAGTGAAGTAAAGCCTAAGGCATAACTTCTGAAGTGGTTACTTCAGAAGTTCTGAAGATTCTGAAGATGTTCTGAAGATGATTCTGAAGAAGTTCTGAAGATGTTCAGAAGCAGTTCTGAACATGTCTGTTATTTTTGTACTGTAACTTTAGCTTTTCCATTTGTATATAAATAGATAGTTTGATAGGTTGCTATAAATAACGTTGATAGATAGAGCTTGTAAAGATACACATATTGTAATACAATTTAGTGATCAATACTACATACAACTTCAGTGATCTAATTCTTGTTCTTGTTCTTTAATCTTTCTACATTCTTGATTGTTTGGGATCTAACAATTGGTATCAGAGCCAATTCATCTGTTCTTGACATTCAGAGAAGAACTTGTCAGATCTGACAGTTCTTGATTTTCTTGATTGATAAATTCAAGATTCAATTTCAGGTGAAATCTCGATCTATTTCAAATCAAAGATGTCGAAAGAAATCGTCTCCACCGGATCAGAAACTAAACCACCAACTCTATTTTTGGGTGAATATCAACAGTGGCGAATCAGGATGATTCAATTCCTGGATAATATCGATGAAGCTCTAATGCAATCGATCATAAATGACCCTCTGGAGGTCTATGTGGAAATACCATCAGTACCAAGAACTGAGTCAACTCCTGAGATACCTGCATCGAGAATCAAGAAAAGCCCAGGTATGTCCAGTACTGCTGAGAAAGCTCAAGCTAAAATTGACAAAAGGGCATTAACTCTTCTTACAATGGCCATTCCAAATGAGATATTCAATAGGGTAGATAGTTTAACATCTGCCAAAGCCATGTGGGATGAGGTTGAAGCTCAAATGCAGGGTAGTACAAAGGCCCAAGCACAAAGATTGAATATCTGTTTGGGTACTTATGAAAACTTCGGGTATAAAGAAAATGAATCTATTACAGAGACTTATCATAGATTCAACAATATCCTGAATGATTTGAGAAGAAATGATGTTCAGAAATCAAACTCTGAGATAAACAATAAATTTATGAACAATTGGGTAATGAATGGTCAAGTTTTTCTGACAACATGGTTACTAGAAAATCAATTCATGATGTCTATGGCATTCTGTTTCAACAAGAAGACAAAATCAAGACTAGATAGAATTAACAAAAGAAGGCAAATGAAACAGTAGCCTTGTTGAGCAAGAAATATAATAATTCTATGACCATTTCTGCTAAGAGCAAAATTTGTGAGATCCCAGAAACCAATTTGTGTGATGGGGATGAATCAGATGAAGAACTTAAGAGAATTTCTGATAATATTGCTTTTATGACAAGGCAATTTACTCAAAGATATAATCAAAAATATCAGAACAAACCAAAATCTGAAGTTGGTCTCAAGAAAAGTCAAGATGCTGGTCAAACTGAGAAATCTGAACCAGCAAGATGCTTTAATTGTGGTAAGCCTGGTCATTATGCTAGACAATGCAAAATGGCCAAAGTAAAAAACTCAGGCTACTATGAGAAAAAGTATCTTCTTGCTAAAAAGAAGGAGCTTAATCCAGCTTTGGTTACCAAATATGAAGAGGATTGGTTAAACTAGAGTGATGGTGAATATGATGAAGAAGTAACTCACTATGCATCAAACTGCTATATGTGCCAAATGGATCCAGAAGATAAACAGGCACATGATTCTGAGGTAAATTTTTTCATCTTCTGAACTAAATTCCGAAATATATTACTCTTCTGAACCAAATTCTGAACAACTTTCTGGAGATTCTGAAATGCAAAATCAAGTTCAGAATATGTTTTCTGAATTTGAAAATCTCAGAACATTAAAGGTGAAAGAATGCTGGTAAATCAATTCAGAGTTGAAAGTCAAATCTATAAACAAAATTGTCAAGAAGCTGAACAATCTCTTGAAAAAATTTCTGAAGAAAAATTATTGTTAAAAGAAAAGATGGAAAGTTTACAAAAAGATATCATAATTGAAAAATCTGAAAAGGAAATTCTGAATGTTAAAATGAACTTTCTGAATCAAGAAAGACTTGATCTTTTCAAAAAGATTAAGGAATTGGAAGTTCTGAACTTTAAAAGAGGACAAACAGAATAGACTCTGAATATTTTGATAAACCAGACTCAGAATTCAAAATTTTACAACATAATGGCTAGATTGGGATATAATGAAAGTCAAATTCTGAAAAAGGCACCTGCAAATCTTTATGACTATTCAAAAATGAATTTTTTTAATGAAACTAATACAGGTGTCAAATCCAAACCTGTTAGTTTCTCTTTGCCTGAAAGAATTCCTTTTGTAAAATCAGAGACTCTATTTTCTGATAAAAAAATCTTTTAATTCTGGTAAAACAGAGACAATTTCTGAAACAGAAGTAATGCATAAAAACATTATAAACATTTCTGAACTTACTTCTGAATCAAAAACTGTTTCTGAAGAAAAATTTGAACCATCTATTAAAACTGAAAAAAAAATTAAATTATCTTCTGAACTCACTTCTGAAAAATTATCTGAAGTTCTAAAAGTAGATAATTTTGATAATAAATCAGAACATGAAGAAAAATATGATGAATTCTCAGATGTTGAATCTCTACAAGATAAAAATGAGAATTCAAAAATTATATTTGATAATTCTGATGATGAGTCTGAAAAAAATTTAAATCAAAAATCTTTTGCATCTAGCATGACTCAAGATAAGTTCTCAGATTTAATGAATGCTTCAGATTCAGAAGATGATGAAGATCCTATGGTTCAAGTTATTGATAAAGTTGGATATTTGGTATATAAATTACAATCAAATATGACTGAAAGAGAAATTTTAAAATCAGAAGCACCAAAAGTTCCTTCTGACAAGTTTAATACTGTTTTTCTGAAACCAGAATTTCTAAAAACAACAACTTCTTCTACTTCATCAAATGATACTCCTATATCCACAAAAACACCTTTATCTTCAATATCATCATCTGATTTTGTAACCAGAATTAAAAAGTTTGAAAAAGGACAATCTTCAAATTCAACTTCTAAAGTTCATAATTCAAATCCTAAATCTGAAGTTAAAACTAAAGTAAGTAAAAGAATTTCTTATACTAATCCTCATTTCTTATCTTTTACAGAGCTATCCACTTTAGTTTGGAGAAAGAAAGGTGAAAGACTATCAGAGACTGAAAAATTAGATAGTTTTTCAAATTCAAAGAAAATTGATGTACCAAAGATTAATAAAGTGAACAAAAGAACTACTGTTAACAAATCAAACAATGTTGATTCTTGTTCATCTACTGCTTTATTAAATATTCTGAAGAATCATATTCACTGCATTAATTGTGGTCATCATAATTTTCATCTGAACTCCAAAACAAATAAGACAACTCTTGAGAAATCAATTCAGAAATTTTCAGCTACATTGGCAAACAAATATAAACATAAAAATAAAATTCAAAATAATACTAAAAATGACAAATTAAAAAATTCTGAACAAACTTCTGACTTTCAGAAGATTAAGTCAAAGTTCATAAATTCAAAGTTTTTGACTAATCTCACAGGACCCATTCTTAAATGGGTACCTAAATCTCAATAATCATTTTTGCAGATATGTCATATGTGGGTCTTAGATTCTGGATGTTCAAGACACATGACACCTTTGAAAAAACTATTAACTGATTATCATGAAAGATATGGAGGAACAGTTAGCTTTGGAAACAATGCAAAAGGTTATGTGAGAGGATATGGAACTTTTTCCAAAGGAGATGTTAAAGTAATTGAAGGTTTTCTATGTGGAAGGTCTTAAACATAATCTCTTCAGTATAAGTCAATTCTGTGACAAATATTGGAAGGTAAATTTTGATGAGTTAACTGCTTATAGAGATGGAGATATCTACACTGCAACTTTCACTGCAAATGGTCAATTACAAGGAGTTTGTTACATTTCCACAACTATGAGAAATGATAGTTGGCTTTGGCATAGAAGTATGTCACATCTGAACTTCAAAGCCATTTCTGAACTTGAAAGACACAACTCTGTAAGAGGACTACCAAAGATCAGATTTGAAAAGAATTCTTTATGCTCTTCATGTGAACTAGGGAAGATCAAAAGAAGCTCACATCCTCTGAAAATGCTATCTTCATGTAAAGCTCCACTTGAAATGCTACATATGGATTTGTGTGGACCAATGAAGACTCAAAGCATGGGTGGAAAGAAGTATATTTTGTGATTGTAGATGAATATTCAAGATATACTTGGGTTGAATTCTTAAGACTCAAATCTGATACTTCTGAAAGACTCATTCCTTTATGAAGAAAATCCAAGTTCTTCTTCAACTACCAGTTCAAAAGATCAGAAGTGATAATGGCACAGAATTTACAAATTCTACACTTCAAAAATTTTTGGAATCTGTTGGTATATCACATAATTTTTCCGCTGCCAGAACTCCCCAATAGAATGATGTTGTTGAAAGGAAAAACAGAATTTTAGTAGAAGCTGCAAGGACCATGCTGGCATATTCTGAACTTCCTTTATTTCTGTGGGCAGAAGCAATAGCAACTGCATGTTTTACTCAGAACAGGACAATTCTGAATAGAAAACTACTTAAAACTCCTTATGAAATTATTAAGCAAAGAAAACCCTCTATTGATTATTTAAAAAAATTTGATTGCAGGTGTTTTCTTCTGAATGATACACAGCATCTGGATAAACTTGCACCTAAGGGTACAACTGGTATCTTTGTTGGCTATTCTCAAAGATCAAAAGCATACAGAGTACTTATCAAAGGAACACAAAGAATCATTGAGACTTCAAATATTAGATTTCATGAGCCAAAAATGACTTCTGAACAAGACAGTTCAGAATTCAAGCTTAACCAAGTTTCTGAGATTTTGGATTCAGAAAACAGCAAGACAAATCACACTTCTGAATCTCAAACTTTATTTAAATCAAATTTAGATACCTTATGTCAAGACTTATTTGATATTTCTGTGAAAGTTTCTGCATCATCAAAATCCTTCTTTACTCAGAAGTATTCCAGCACAAGAATCTACAGAACCTATGATATCAAATATTTTTGGACCACCAATCTCAACCACAAATTCAGAATTTCCTACTTCTGGAACCTGTACAAGTTATTTCAGAAACAATGCAAGTCATTTATGAACCTGTTGTCCCTGTTTATGAACCTATGCCTGTTATTTCTGAACCAGTACAGAATATTCAATTTGAGGGGGAGACTTCAGACCTACATTCAGCTATCAATCATGATACTGAAACTCAAGCAATCATTGATGATTATGATTCATTTAACAATGTTTCATCTGTTCAACCATTGCCAAATGTGAACAAATGGACATCAATTCATCCAATTCATCAGATTATTGGTGATGCATCAAAAGGTGTACTAACAAGATCAGCAACAGCAAATGAATGTTTATATTTGAATTTTTTAAGTAGTATAGAGCCCAAAAAGCCATATGAAGCCCTTCAAGATCCAGACTGGGTTTTAGCCATGCAAGATGAGCTAAATCAATTTGACAAAAATAAAGTCTGGAGATTGATTCCAAAACCAAAAGGTAAATCAACCATTGGCACCAAATGGGTTTTCAGAAATAAAAAGGATGAACATGGGATTGTTGTGAGAAACAAAGCAAGACTTGTAGCTAAGGGGTATTGTCAATAAGAGGGCATTGATTATGATGAAACTTTTGCTCCTGTTGCAAGGCTAGAAGCTATCAGAATCTTTCTTGCATATGTTGCTCACAAAAACATGAAAGTTTTTCAAATGGATGTTAAGTGTGCATTTCTGAATGGAATTCTTCATGAAGAAGTGTATGTTGAACAACTAGAAGTCTTTGTAAACAAAGAATTTCCAGATCATGTTTACATTTTGGACAAAGCCTTATATGGACTTAAACAAGCACCAAGAGCATGGTATGACACTCTCACAACTTTTCTTCTGAATTCCAAGTTCAAAAGAGGTATTGTTGATACAACTTTATTTCTGAAAACGGAAGGTGATGATATGATCTTACTACAAATGTTGATACAACTTTATTTCTGAAAAAGGAAGGTGATGATATGATCTTAATACAAATATATGTAGATGATATTATATTTGCTTCTACAAATCCAAAATTTTGCAGAAATTTTGAGAAAATCATGCAAACTGAATTTGAAATAAGTATGATGGGAGAGTTAACATTTTTTCTTGGTCTTCAAGTAAAACAACTACCCACTGGAATATTTATTAATCAATCCAAGTATATCTCTGATTTGCTAAAGAAATTTGACATGACTGACTATTTCAGTATTCAAACTCCAATGGCCACTGCAACAAAATTAAAACCTGATTTGATTGGAAAATCTGTTGATCAGAAAAAGTACAGAGGCATTATTGGATGTTTGCTTTACTTAACAGCTAGTAGACCTGATATAATGTTTGCTACATGTATTTGTGCTAGATATCAAGCTAATCCTAAGGAAACTCATCTTCTTGCTGCTAAAAGAATCCTTAGATATCTCAAAGGTTCTCCTTCATTGGGACTTTGGTATCCAAAAGATTCTGGTTTTGAGCTAACAGCTTTCACAGATGCAGATCATGGTGGTTGCAAACTAGACAGAAAAAGTACATCTGGATCATGTCAATTTTTAGGTGATAGACTTGTGAGTTGGTCTTTAAAGAAGCATAATTGTGTTTCAACTTCTACTGTAGATGCTGAATATGTTGCTGCTGCAATTTGTTGCTCACAAGTTATTTGGAACACAAATAAAAGACTATGGCTACACATTCAAAAAGATTCCTCTTTATTGTGATTCAAAAAGTGCCATAGCAATTATTGCAAATCCAGTACAACATTCAAAGACTAAGCACATTGATGTCAGATATCATTTTATCAAAGATCATGTTGAAAAAGGTAATATTGAAATATTTTTTGTTCAGACTCATTATCAATTAGCTGATTTATTTACCAAAGTACTTGATGAAAAACGTTTTAATTTTTTGGTAAGTTAATTAGGTATGACGAATATGTCTGTGTAAGTATTAAGCATCAATTCAAATTTAAAAATTTTATGTTCTGAGTTTATTTCCTCAAATTTATGAGAAATCTAACCTTCAGAGTTTCTGTAGTTAAGTTTTCAAAACTTCATTTTTTCTGACTCAGAGGCATAATTTTTCAAACAAATTGATTGACTTATAATACTTGCAATTTTTTTCATTCCTCTATCTTTTATTTCTAACAATTTTGATGTCTAGCATTGTTTAAGGGGGAGAATCATAATGTTTCATGATTCAAGGGGGAGTTAAACTCAAATTCAAGTCTTTCCCACTTCTCTATAACATTCAAGATCTGAAATGGAGGATAACACATTAAATTGTACACTTCTGAAGAATCTGGACAACTTCTGAAGATAAACTGTTTTTCATATTGTTCAAACCTACTTTTGAATTATTCAAATGTTTTACATTTTTCAGAAGTTTGTAGTTTTAAATGATTTTTTGTGATTTTGAAGTATTCCAAGTCAAGTTCTGAACTTATTTCAAAAGTTCTGAAGTATTTCTGAATCATTTCATTCAAACTTCTGAACTTATTCTCAGAAGTTCTGAACTTCTTCTGAAATTTTTTGAACTTGTTCTCAGAATTTTTCTTCCCCGTTATAAAGACTGATCGTGTGCCACGTGTTTTAATTTCATTGGCTAATCATTAAGCACGTCGATTAAACGGTTCATTTATCCGAATAAATGATGATTACTACTCTAATCAATCTTACTTTTGGCCACGTATCCATCCACGATTATTTAGTCATTTATAATCCATGATTTCATCTTCGTCTTCACTTTCTAGCAATCTTTCCCTCTGAAATCTTTCCCTGTTCATTGATTTTCATTCAAACTCAAGTTTCTCCTCATTTTCAACTATGTCGACTTCAAATGTTCAATCTGCAAAATCTCGTTTCAGTGACAGTAATGGATCATCAAGCAATGATTCATTCAAAATAGTTCCTAAGAAGATAATGGTTGGATCAATGGAGATTAATCTAGATGGCCATTACTGTTTTGAAGAAGTCTCTAGTACAACGTTCAAATACTAAGCACATTGATGTCAGATATCATTTTATCAAAGATCATGTTGAAAAAGGTAATATTGAAATGTTTTTTGTTCAGACTGATTATCAATTAGCTGATTTATTTACCAAAGCACTTGATGAAAAACGTTTTAATTTTTTGATAATTAGATTAGGTATGACGAATATGTCTGTGTAAGTATTAAGCATCAATTCAAATTTAAAAATTTTATGTTCTGAGTTTATTTCCTCAAATTTCTGAGAAATCTTACCTTCAGAGTTTCTGTAGTTAACTTTTCAAAACTTTATTTTTTCTAACTCAGAGGCATAATTTTTCAAACAAATTGATCGACTTATAATACTTGCAAATTTTTTTCATTTCTCTCTCTTTTATTTCTAACAATTTTGATGTCTAACATTGTTTAAGGGGGAGAATCATAATGTTTCATGATTCAAGGGGGAGTTAAACTCAAATTCAAGTCTTTCCCACTTCTCTATAACATTCAAGATCTGAAATGGAGGATAACACATTAAATTGTACACTTCTGAAGAATCTGGACAACTTCTGAAGATAAACTGTTTTTCATATTGTTCAAACCTACTTTTGAATTATTCAAATGTTTTACATTTTTCAGAAGTTTGTAGTTTTAAATGATTTTTTGTGATTTTGAAGTATTCCAAGTCAAGTTCTGAACTTATTTCAAAAGTTCTGAAGTATTTCTGAATCATTTCATTCAAACTTCTGAACTTATTCTCAGAAGTTCTGAACTTCTTCTGAAATTTTTCGAACTTGTTCTCAGAATTTTTCTTCCCCATTATAAAGACTGATCGTGTGCCACGTGTTTTAATTTCATTGGCTAATCCATAAGCACGTCGATTAAACGGTTCATTTATCCGAATAAATGATGATTAATACTCTAATCACTCTTACTTTTGGCCACGTATCCATCCACGATTATTCAGTCATTTATAATCCATTATTTCATCTTCGTCTTCACTTTCTAGCAATCTTTCCCTCCGAAATCTTTCCCTGTTCATTGATTTTCATTCAAACTCAAGTTTCTCCTCATTTTCAACTATGTCGACTTCAAATTTTCAATTTGCAAAATCTCGTTTCATTGACAGTAATGGATCATCAAGCAATGATTCATTCAAAATAGTTCCTAAGAAGATAATGGTTGGATCAATCTAGATGATGAACAGATTTTTAAAGACACTGCTACTACTGTGATTTCTGAAGCTGGTCCTTCAAATTCAAATCCCAATTCAAACCCTAACCCTAACCCGCGAACTGACAAAATTCGGGAAACTCAAATCGAGCCTATTGAAGTGGCTTCTGAGTCAAATGTTGGTGTTGCTGACTCTCAATCACGTGCACAGAGCACTGATTTGTCCAAACTATGTGTCCCTGAAGAGAAACTACTTGAAATCAAGAAGAACAACTGCGCCCTGAATCTAAAGTGTACTGATTTCAATGAAGATCAAATGATCCTAATTGAAATTTTGAAGAAACATCCACTTCGAGCCTTGCTATCCAGAAAATTTTTGGTACCTGCTTCTTATCTACAACAATGGTGGTTTCACGCAGAAGTTGATGAAGAATCAGATGATATCTCTTCATATGTTCATGGCTACATAGTCTGCATTTCTGTTAAAGACATTAGAAGTATTCATTTTCTACCTAAGGAGGATGAAGTTGTTGGGAAAACTTCATTTGATCCTATTCCATCATCTTCGGAGATGATTTCAGACTTTATGAAGTTAGGATACTCTGAGCAACTCAATGCATTAAGCTCATTCAGAAGGAAGTGTTTACCCCCTATCTGGTATTGCTTGTTTACAATTCTGAACACTTGCCTTTCTGGTAAAAGCTCAAGTCTGGATCAAGCATCAACAAATGGGAGAATAATTTTTCATGGAGTAGCCTTCAACAAGCATTATGATTATGCTTCTCTTATTTTTGATGAACTCAAGTCTGCAGTTTTGAAGAAGTCTACTTCAAAGATTCTTTCAAACCTTCATCAAAGGGGCAATGAAAGTTGTTCCTGCTATTCCTGTTCTGACTCATGAGGTACATGTTCCCCTTTTCTCAATGGATAATCTCAGACCACTAAATGCTAAACTACAATTCCCATATGCTTTACCATTACCAACTTTTTACTTGCACTTGTAAAATAGGTTTTTGAGTGAGTACTGTGAATCAATGGGACTACCTAAACCAGTAGTCTCTTCCCCTGATTCTAACAAGAGTGGTAAGCATTGTGAGGTGTCTAGAATTCCTAGGTAGAGTGGGGAGGCTGTTCATGGGGGAGAACAACCTCATGGTTTGAAGAGGAAAAATGAAAATGAGAGGTTGGGTAGAAGAGTGAGAAAAAGAACTGAAGAGGGGAGACCACAAGTAAAAAATAAAGAAACTTGTGAACTAGTTGTTCTAAGCCGGGCACCCACATCATCTATCACTCCACATTCTTTGGTGGGTAGTATTGAAAAAGCCAGTGAGCCAATGGCAAAACTTGTTAACCCCGCCAGCCACTCACCCATCTCTCAATAGAAGAGTGTTTCAATAACACATATGGGGCAAGCAGCTAATCTACCAATAGGTTCCCACTTGGAAGAAACTATTGTTGAAAAAGAAGGAAATATGCCCCCCCTTCATAGTTTTGAGCACTTTGAGTCTGAGAGTCCACTCAACTTTGGGCCTTCTGAACCACTTAATGTGGATTTTATTCACACAAGCACACATCTTTCAGATGTCCACAAGCAAAGTGTTGGTCGTTTTGCCACAACAACCATAGATATATCTATTACAGGGTATAAAGGATTGGTTGGAAGACCTGGTGGAGTGAACATCACCAAAGATCCATTAACAGAATCACAAGTGATTCATGATGTTGTGGCATCTACAGGCCAGCCTTCTTCTGAAGGTCTGCAAACAAGACCATTTGTTGGTCTTGGACATTTTCCCTCATCTTCTGAATTTTCTAAATTCAAAGATTTCTGTACTTCTGAATTTGCAAAGATTCAGAAGGACATTAAGGAATTGACGGATAAAAACTGTAAAGTGGTGGATAAATTGCATGAATTCCAACTTGCAACTGTTTCTGATCTCAACAACTTTCAAAAGGCTATTTTGGATCCTTTCTCTGAAGTTATTTCAACAGTTCAATCCTTGAAGACTTCTATGCCATCTTCTTCTACTCAGACAACATCTTCTGAATTTGCAACAAAAGATGACATATCTCAGATTCTGAATCAATTAACTTCTATTCAGAATTCTCAAGTTTCCTTGAACAATCGTATTTCTGCATTGGAGTGTGGTCCTCAGGCAAAGACTTTAAAGCGTAGTCTTGATGATCAGGATGATCCTGAAAATCAAGAGGGGGAGAAAAGAAAGAAAGTCTTTGAAGATGTTGCAATTCCACAAGGTCAAAATTCTGAAAAATCTTCTGAAGAAGCTCAAGTTCAGACTTCTGAACGATCTTCTGAGAAAACTTCTGAAGAAGTTCAGAACACTGAAAACGATGAAATTAATAGAACTTCTGAAGCAATAGAAGATATTTTACATGCAGAAGATGAAGGTCTAGAAGCTGAAAAAGTCACTTCTGAAGAAACTATGGAAGAAGGATATGAGACTGAGAAAGTGTCTCTTGATTCTGAAAACAAACTAAGTTCTGAAGACACAGATATTATTCCTGACTCAAATGAAGAAATGTTGAATGAGTATCTTGCTTTTGAAGACATTATTGGAGAGCCAAGTGATTTATCTGATGTAATTCTTTTTGATGAAGAGATGGAAGTGAATGAAGGAATGGTTGAAATAAATGGGAACAGAGATCTGATTATATGGGAACCTCAAGTTCTAAGAATAGTTGAAAGTAATGAAGTTTCTGAAAACTTGTATATATTGGTTAGTCAATATTGTTGGAGATACATTATTTTGAATCATCCAAGGAATCTGGAGTGTAGATTCTTGGATTAAAGACTAACAATTTTCAAAGAATTTCTTAATCAACCAGCTGAGTGGTTTGAAATTGAAATTGATTTAAGTCATATGGAAGCTTTTGACTTACAGATGAAGTTTTGATGATTGCAGCAGATAAGCCACATGTCAGATTCAGAAGCTGCATAAATATTCCTTTGATTGATTTTCCTGTTCTTTAAGAACCCATAGTTGATCAAGTCTATGAAAGTGATATGATTTTTGAAATATCTGGAGAAAGTCAACTTATCTTTCCTGAAGATACTTATTTTGGCATGTATAGAAGAAATCTCAGGTATGCAACCTTAGAAGACTATGTAAATGATGAATGGTCTAAGGATTATACTTCAAAAGTTAGATCTTATATACAAAGATATGGGGTACAAATTTTGAATGACTCAACTTTAATCAAGAAGATCAGATGTATATCTAAAGCTTTTGAAGATGATCTGTATATAATAAAGTTTGGATCTGAAAGAAGAGATGGTTCTTTGACAGAATTCTCTTTATTTGATTTCTACAAGTTGAGGTTGCAGGATAAACTCACTATTCTGAATTTTTGTGTCAAGAGAGAAGATTCTGAAGTTGTTTATGAGATAAGAAGAATTCTAGAAATCTATGTCAGAAATCTAATTAAACATGATTTTCAACTGGCATTAGAATTCATATTAGAAAATGTCAATCTCTTGGAGCCTGAAAGTATTGAAAGACATGAAATTACAAAGATCTTCACAAATCCAGATTTGGGATTCACTTACAGAATAGGAGCAGATCATTCAAAGAAATTTATTGTTTTAGACATGCCAAAGTACTCAACTTCTACTCTGAAATGGTTAATAGAGTATGCTAAACAATATCTTCCTTCATCTGATGTTGTTGAAGAAATAATTTACTTGATCAAGGAAAGAATATTCTTCAGAGATTATGTAAGAAAGAGCTCTATGGATGGGCATACAAAAATAAATCAAATCAACGGAGTTGATTATCTTCTGAGCAATGCTTATGACTTTCAGATACACACAAAGAAACAAGACATTGAAGAAATTCAGAAGCTCTCTCAGAAGATTGAAAGTTCAGAAGTTAAAGAAGTAGAAAAAGGAAAAGAAAAGGTTTATGAAAATGCTCTAGATGAAATTGTTCCTATTCCTCAGAAGTCTGAATCTGAACAATTACAAGAGCAAAGAATTGAAGAACATGCGTTGACAATGTTTCTTGAGTATTTTCATCCAGAAATGTTCATGGAATATGAACAAAAGTTCAATTATATTGATTATTGGATTCAGAAGTCTTTTGGATAGAAACAATGGTATTCAGATATCATTAGAAAAATCAGACTTCCTGTAAGTGAAGTAAGAAAAGAGAGCCCAATAATGAAAGTAATCACTGCTGATCTAAAGCAGAAAAACAATTACAAGCATGCTTACTTTACTGTTAAGAGAAAAGATGGTGAGATCTCAACTTTTACAGAAGCTGATTTTCAAAATGTCTATCTTAGAGATTTGCTAAGAGTATACAAAAGTTTGTATCCTTTTCATGATTCTATTGCCAAGTTCAGAAAAGCTTTCCTAGTTCTTAGAGATGGTCTGTACAGAGAATTTATTTGGGCAGCTAAGACAGATTTCTAGGTGGCTTATGTAATGAGCAAAGAGAAAGTTGATATTAGTGCTCCAAATCTGAGCTTACCAAATATTGAAAATCTCAAAAGCAGTACTCTAGTCATTCAGCCTCCAGGTTTTGTGTACAAATGCTTTGACAGATTATTATTTGTAAGATTTGAAGAATTACACAAGTGCTGTAATGGAACTCTTATGATTTTATAAGAGATAAACTTGAGAAGAAGAAAAATAAAAGACAAAAGAAGCTTAGTGATGAAGAATGGGAGAAGTACAGAAAGCTGACAAAGGAAATGATAAGGATCATTGAATCTATATTGGAGTACAGGAAGATTATTCTTAAAGATGTTAGAGAAATTCTAAACTTCTGGAAGTATGACTTAAACTTTTGAAGCTAAGGGGGAGATTGATAGATATCAGAAATAGCTTCAAAAGAAGACTAGGTTCTGAAAAGAAAGATTCAGAAGTCTGAAGACAAGTGAAGTAAAGACTAAGGCATAACTTCTGAAGTGGCTACTTCAGAAGTTCTAAAGATTCTGAAGAAGTTCTGAAGAGGATTCTGAAGACACTTCTGAAGAAGTTCTAGTTCAAAAGCAGTTCTGAACATGTCTGTTATTTTTGTACTGTAACTTTAGCTTTTCCATTTATATATAAATAGATAATTTGATAGGTTGTTATAACTAACGTTGATAGACAGAGCTTGTAAAGATACACATATTCTAATACAGTTCAGTGATCAATACTACATACAACTTCAGTATCTAATTCTTTTTCTTGTTCTTTAATCTTTCTACATTCTTGATTGTTTGGGATCTAACAGCTGATATAGCAATCGCACTCTTTGAATCACAGTAAATTGTATTTGATTGTAGTACCCGTAACTGCGTACACATCCACAGTACTTGAGAGTAGCAACTGGCAGTAGCTACATACTCCGCTTCAGCTGTGGTTATAGAAACACAGTTTGTTTCTTTTAGGCCCAACTTACCAGTTTGTCACCAAGAAACTGTATATGCCCTGACGTGCTTTTTCGGTTTAGCTTGCATCCGGCAAGATCTGCATCTGAATAAGCTTCCAGTTCAAAACCTGTATCTTTAGGATACCACAAACCAAGATCAGGTGTATCATTTAGATAACGTAAAATGCATTTAACGGCAGAGAGATGAGATTCCTTAGGTGAAGCTTGAATCTTGCACATACACACATAACAAACATATATTTGGTCGACTTAACGTTAAGTACATTAATGAACCAATTATAGCATGATAATTTGTTGATCAACGGATTTTCCAAAAGGATCAGCTCCAATCTTAGAACTAGTTGCCATTGGGGTACCAATTGGAGTACATTTGTCCATATTAAATTTCTTCAATATGTCAAAAATGTATTTCGATTGGTTAATAAAAATACCCGTAGATAACTATTTTACTTGTAATCCGAGGAAAATATTCATTTCCCTCCATCATACTCATGCTAAATTTGGTTGACATTAATCAGAAAAGTTTTTACAAAACTGAGGGTTTGTCGAACCAAATATAATATCATCTACATATATATGTACAAGAATTATATCTTCGCCTTGACGTTTAAGTTGGATCAATAGTATTTCGTGAGAATTTTGACTCAATGAGAAATTCAGTAACATGATCATACCATGCACGAGGAGCTTGTTTTAAACCATATAGCGCTTTGTCCAAAATATAGACATGGTTCGGCTGATCAGGATCAACAAAGCTTTCTGGTTGAGAGACATACACTTCTTCTTTCAGAGGTCTATATAAAAATATAGTCTTTACATCCATTTGAGAAACTCTGAAATTTTTATGAGCTTCATAAGCTAGAAACATTCTGATAGCTTCTATTCTTGCTACCGGTGCATATATCTCATCATAGTCAATGCCCTCTTGCTGGCGATAAAATTTTGCTACAAGTCATGCTTTGTTACGTGCAATTACACCCGCTTCATCTTTCTTGTTGTTGAATATCCACTTTGTACCGATAGTTGACTCTTCCTTTGGTCGTGGAACCAGACGCCAAACTTTTAATGCTTTGAACTGATTTAGTTCCTCTTGCATAGCTAATATCCAATATGGATCAGCTAAAGCTTCTGAAACTTTAGATAGCTCAACAGTGCTTAAAAATAATGCTAACATGCACTCATTCGCTGATGCAAATCTGGTTTGAACTGGTTTAGACGGATCTCCTATAATCTAATGTATCGGATGTGCAGTTGTCCATTTCTTTGAATGAGGTAATGGATTATATAACAATTGAGAATTATTTGGATCAACAAAACTGTTAGGGGAAACAATAGGGTTTTTTTATTTGAGTAACTGGTGGAATAGGTGTTGAGGTTAAAGGTTCATCTGTTTGAGATATTGGCGCAACCGGAGTAGAAATAGGTGGATAATATTGTCTAATATTACCAAAATCTGAACTCTCCACTAGTATAGGAATATCAGCTACCAGTTGAACAGATGATACAAATTCTAAACCACCAGATATCCTTATAGAAATCGGAACCACAACTTCTAAAGTTGATTGAATTGACATATTTGTAGATGGAGTTATTGGAACTGAATCTAAAAATGGAGTTATTGGAAGTGAATCTGAAGATGGAGTAGAGAAATCAGACGTACTTGAGATCGATACTGAATCTCTTATTTGATCAACTGCAGAATTGTTAGGCACAAAAGAAGGAACATGATTAGTAGTATTTAAATCATCATAGAAATGTTCAAATAACAAATCTAAATTAGTAATATGAGAAGTCGATGAAGAAGCATGATTCGGATCAACAGTTGTTGATGAAGGATGAATAGTTTTATGCTTTGAAGCTCTAGCACCAGTTAAAACGAGTTTTGAACCGATATGATCAGAAATCCAGTCAACTTTTTCATCGATTTGAACATTCACGCTCTCATTGATAGATCTTGTACTTTTATTGTAGACTCTGTATGCAGTAGACGAGGCAGAATATCCAATGAAGACGGTGTCATTAGCTTTAGGATCAAGTTTGCCATGGTCATCCCTGCCATTCATTATAAAACAAGGACATCCAAAGACATGTAGATAGTTAACGTTAGGGATACGCTTGTTGATCAGTTCATATGGTGTTTTTCCAAACCGTTGATTGATGAGGGAACGATTCTTAGTGAAGCAAGTAGTCGATACAACATCAGCCCACAGAAACAAAGGCAACTTTTAATGAACAAGCAATGTTTTGGCTGCATCTACTAAGGTTCTGTTACGACGTTCAACAACTCCATTCTGTTGTGGAGCTCGGGCTGCTAAAAAAGTTTGAGTAATTCCAATAGATGAAAGAAAATCTCCTAGCTTTTTGTTTTTGAATTTTGTACCATTATCAGTTCGAAGAGTTTGAACTGACAGCTGCAAGCTATTCTGAATACTTTTAATAAAATCAATGATCACTCCCAGAGCCTCATATTTGGTTCGTAAAAATATGACCCAAGTGTACCTTGAGTAGTCATCAACAATGACCAAAATATACTTTTGACCATTTATTGTTTGTACACCCATTGGCCCATACAAATCCATATGAAGAAGTTGCAGAGAACGATCTGTATTGAATTCAACCTTGGATTTATGACTTGCTTTCTTCATCTTTCCTTTCTCACAAAGCAGCACACAGATGTTCCTTTTTATATTTCAGATCTGGTAATTCTGAGACTAAGCCTCCCTTTACTAGCACATTGATAGTATCAAAATTTAAATGGTAGAATCTTCTAACAAACAAACGGCTTCCTCAGCTTTGATGTCATTCAGGTTGATGGTATAAAGATTTGAGTTCCGAGAGCCGTCTAACAATTCAGTACCATTGTATTCACAAATCATGAACACAACATCTCGTACCATTGTCCAATACTAAACAAGTTGTGACCTAGCCCTTTTACATAAAAAAACTTGTTTGATCGTTACATTTTCCTTGACTAAGTCACCATACCCCAAAATCGAAGAAAAATGATTGTTTCCCGCAGTCTTTTGCAACAAAATTATCAAGAATCTCCTTTTTTTCCAGTCATGTGTTTTGAGCATCAAGAATCCATAATCCGCACATGACCGGTCTACAAAATTTAACTAAGCAGATTTAGGTACCCATATGAATATGGGTTCTTTGGGGTAAGTAGAAGATTTAGGAACCCATTTGACCTTTGGCTCATTTGAATTTGTCAAAAATGAAGCAGTTTTAGACAAATATGTTGATTTAGGCACCCAAATAAATTTGGATTCCTTAGTTTTCTTTGAAAGATCAAATTTTGGTACCCGTTTGAAATCGGGTCCTCTGTTTTTCAAATACTGATTTTTAAAATACTTTGATTAAGACATAGATGAATTATTATTACAAAGCAAATGAGAAGCAACAAAATCATTCATCCCACATGTAGAGCAACAAATATTATCATGAGCAAATGAAAGTAATTGTTGTACTGAATTTATCAGTACATTTATGCTTTACATCATGACTAATATTGTTTTTCTTAACATTTGGAACACAAACAAATGATTTTGCTTTTTCTACTTTATCAGTAGATTGCTTCATCTCCATTCAGTCTTTATATACTTCATTAAAAATGAAGATTTATCTAAAATGAGATAAACACGAGGATTAGTAACATGAGAAGTAGATTTTTGTTTAGATTTACCAGGTTTCTTTCATTTTTGAGATCATCTTTTACCTTTTAATTTATGTTTAGGAATATTCTCAACAGCAGATTTAGTATTTGAACATTCACCCGTTTCAAAACAAACTGGTATTTCTTTCCGAGATTCTTTAACTAAAAGCTTTAAATAACTTTAAATAACTTGATTGTATAGGCGAAAAATCAAACTGTTCAAGGTTTTCATCTAAACAAACATCGGAATTCATGATATTTGAAAAATCGGTTTCAAATGTACACTCATCAGACAAATGAAGATCTTTATCTTGTTCTTTCTTAATGCGATCGACACCACCGGGATATAGGAATTCATTAAATTCTTTTCTGAATTATTTTTCACTTTCAAATGTGATGTGATTTGGTATATTCTTTTCAAAATCAACAAATGAATCAGAAAATTGAGAAGGCGAAAAATCGGATGTAATGTTATCAGATTCTTCTACAATATTCGATTCATTTGAATCACTCTGATTACTTTTGAAAAATATATTTCCCATGAATGCTTTGCAAGAAGAAATGTCAGAATCAGTGCTCATAGTTTCACTTGATTATGGTATATCTTCAAGTTTTACAGAAATATTCTTTTCTAAATCAGAAAGTTTTTGTTTTAAAATTTTCTTTTCTTCTTCAAAATGTTGTCTTTCATCAAATAATAATTTTCAAGCTCAACTATCTTACTTTCCAACACTAAAGGTGGAACATACATCTTACCTTGTACCGGTTCAATTTCAAGTTGAGTAGTATACCTTGAAAAATAATCATTTGAAAGAAAAACTGTTTTGTCATTTAATAATTAGTAGTTAAATGGAAGTTGCATTTTTCGCTTGGTTTTTCTTATTCCAGTCTTCCCGACGCTCAGTCTTTTATCTGACTCAGTCCATATGGTTTTATACTGGGGATAAGTAGCACCGAGATTGATAAAATCAAACTCATATAGAGTTGGAAACTCAGAGAGTGATTTATTCAAATTATGAGGATTATTATATCCTAAACCCCATCTTGGATTGTAAGCCATTTCTTTAGGTTTATTTAAATGAATTGTTTGCTCAGTTTGACCTTGTTTATACATTTTTTCTTCAAGAAATTTAATTTGTTCGGTCAAATCATTCTTTTCTTTTATTGGAGAATCATAAAGTCTTTGAAACTCATCCTATTCAAGTACTAAAATCTCATATTTATTCGTTAGATAAGATAATTAATTTATTAAATCTTGTTTTGCATTTTCAAACTGGTCCTTTTCAGTTTTCAAAGAAGCAATCAAATCTTCATTTGCAGTACAGTCGATTTTTAGATAATAAACATCGTTTGTTTGTTTATCGACTTGTGATTATAAAGAAGATGTAATCGATTTTTTGTTGGCCAATTTGAATTGTAAAGTAGTTAATTGTAACATCATAGAGTTCATTTGATTTATAAAATAATCATATGTAAGATCAGATACCTCAGTTTCAGGTTGTGTTGCAACTAGTGCAGTTTCCTCATCATCATCATCACTAGCATTGCCTGAAACGTTGGTCATGAAGCACATGTTAGCAGTTTCTATATTCGTTGATTCATCCTGACCATGATTAAGCCAGTGATCAGCTTCTACCATTAACAGTTGTCCAGCTTCTGCTTGTTCAGCCATCATTAACTCAATGGATGATCTTAGAACATTTTGGGGAAAGTTTCGTCTTCATCTTCTCCATCTCTTCTCCACCATTGTTGAGCAAGTTTGGGATTTTTCCCCAAACCGAGTTTGTAAGTCATTCTACCTCTTCTAAAAATTATTTCTTGTCAAAACCTTTCTTTTTAGTTCTCTAGAACTTTGTTCTTGAAACAATTTCGGTATTTTAGGGTTTTGACCATTTTTTGGAAGATTTGAGATGTTGCCTAGGGTTTACTAATATCTAAGCTTTGGGAATTATATTTGGTACTTTTAGCTTGCTCATGGACTAGAGATGATATCTATTGAAGAAATCTTGCAGATCTGTACATTTCTTCATATGGAGCTTTTGGGGTAAACCTAGATTTAGCCTAAATCTAGCAAGGTGAGTTCAAGTTGCTTTGTGAAAACGGTGTACATGCCAAAAATGTCCATTTTGAAGTATTAACATGTTTTACTTGTTATTTTTCAAATGTGTGAGTATTTTGATAATATGCGAATTATTTGGTATAAATGGTTTTATAAATCTTGTAAAATATTAATATTTGGGTTCTTGACATCTTGATAAATAAAACATAAATAAAAGATGTTTTGATGTTATATTTAATAAATGAGCATTATTTGGTGTCATAAGCATTTTGAAAGTATTGGATTTATAAACCATTTGGAAAATACATGTTATTACATTACGAAACATTTTGGTAATTTATGAATATGATTTCATTTGGGAAAATGGTTTGTCTCAACCAATGATTCGAGTAGATCGCATAAGTACTGAGTTATAGAGCTTTTGGCTTAGTTTTTACTAAAATGAATCTCATGAACATTTGTTCAATTTAAATGATTAAATGTTGAGTTTTTTTGTTGCATGCATTGTGGCATAATTATATGATATTTTACATGCACTGGGTGCCTTGATCATTCATGTTAGTGTCATGTAAATTAGACTGAGTTGCATTTGGATTCAAAGTCACATGAGTCGATATTTCAGAGATGGACCTAAGTGAGAATGCCTCTTCGACCGTGGGTATTACAGAGATGGTCCCAAGTGGGAATGCCTCTGCGACCATGAGTATTTTTGTAGTAGTCAGTATTACAGAGATGAACCCATGTGGGAATGCCTCTGCGATCGCGAGTATTACAGATATGGACCCAAGTGGGAATGTCTCTGCGACTCTGGGGATTACGATGATGATACTTGTTGAAGTAGGATGTCGGGACCCATGTTTTGTTTGTCGGTTTGGGTACTACGATGATGAAACTCATTGGAGTATGCTGTCGGGACCCATGTATTTTTAGTAGGTCTGGGATCGGGGTGTTTCGGAGATGAATTCGTATGGGCCGAGCTCCGGGACCTTAGGTATTGCGGTGGGTATTCTTTGATGGGTCATACGACGGGACCGTGATCTTAGGGCGCTACTAGCAACGTTGAAAATACGGTGTACTTCGTGTACGCCATTGTCGACGGATACGGGTCTCCCCCGTCACCGAAAAGTGTTGTTTTGGGTATTTAGTCTTATCCATTGTTTTCGGTGACGTATTTGGAGTATGAAGTTTTATCCATTATTTATAAAATTAGCATCATGGGGACTTAATCATATTTGGTATTCTAGAAAATGAAGCTTCCTCCATATTTTGGTAATTGGAGCATTTAAACTTATTCACGTCTTGGGTGAGTATCGGGTGTAGAATTCGTTTTGAGCGGGTAGTTCTATTTAAGGTTTTATTACTTCGGTATTTCGATTTAAAGCTTTATTATGAAAATGATGAGTAGGGAAAGATGTTTTATAATGGAGTCTTTTATTTGAGAAATTGTTACCCAACCAAGCAATCTTTCAATTTCTAACATTTATAAATATTGTTATAAACTCTTGAACTCACTAGGCGTTAAGCCTAAACTTTTTTTTTGTCGGTATGTGCATCAGGTTATTGTTGGGGTTGGTACTAGTGGCACGTGTGAACTTGAGTGATAGGAATTGGCACAATAAAGATTTAGCTTATGGTGACGTTTTCCGCATTTGGAGATAGTGACTATTTTGGGGTTTAGTAACACCCGACCGTAAGTCATGTCTTAGTAGGAGACTTGATATAGCTTTCGTTGAGTTTTATTACTATTTGTTGTTTGAGGAAATTCAAATATTGATTTATAGGAAATGATTTACCTTTCAATTGATGTAATATTGAAAATTTTAAATTAGTTGCTTTTTCCAAATTTGGGGGTGTTACAAGTTGGTATCAGAGCATAAGTTTAAGATATTTAGGTATTAAATTTAGGTGCCTAGACTCAAACTAGCGTATTGTTAAGTGATCGGATATGAGATTTCACAATTAGACATTATAAGATAGGATGTTTTGAGGTTAATAAATGCACCAGAATCGAGAATCATGATGATCGTAACAAGGATCCACATGTGAGGCAAATTGGTATTATCATTCAGCCGGTGATAATATGAATTTACAATTACGTGTGTGTGTATGGGACACATTGTCGTGATGACCGATGGGGTAGTGAATGAGTTCTCATGAGCTAACCGTTGAATGAATTGGTGTTTGTAGCATTGTCATTTTGGGTGGTAACTAAGTACAGTGAATAAGTTAAGTCGACTATTTTGAGGCCGGAGTTAATAGTTAGTTATGAACCATAAGTTTGTTCAATCAACCATATTTCAAGGAGAAATTTGTAGATCGATGGATTTAGGTGTGTAAGATGGTCTTAAGATATGAAGCTTCCCACTGTCAGTCTCGTGTTTAGTAGACTTGGCGAGCGTGGGTTTAAGACTTTGGGTCCCAACTGGGTACATGCACGACAATTGCTTAGGAAAATAAAGTTGCAAAATTTCTTCGTGTTTGCCAAAAGCATTTGTACCTGAAAAGTTAAAATTTTGGAAAACGTTATGGGTACACAAGAGTGTAGCCATGTTTTGAAAGTGCTAAGTCGTTTTAGTTGCATGAGAAATGCATACGTGCTTGCTAAGAAGCTTATTTCGTATGGTTTTACTAGAATTGCAAATTTTGAGATATGTATATCTTAAGGGTGTTTAAATTTGAAACTAACGTAAATTGTTTCATTTGTTATTCGAGAAATAGGAAATCAACGTTTTTATGATTTTTGAGAAATTATTTGGTGTACGTGAGTTTTGGGTCAAGCTTGGAATGCATGAACTATCGTACCTCTTACGGTTGTTTACAAGTTTCATATGGAATTTTGGGTGTTTAGTACTCATTAGTCAACTTTGAGATTTTGGAGTCTTATGGGTTTGCTTGGGTGTTAGTGTTGTGTATGAGGGTTTATTGAGAATTTTATCTCGCGTCATCTACTTTGGGCAAAAAGTTTTTGATGTCGTCCACTTATAAATTTTCATTCATCGTCATTTTAATTTCCATGGGAATCATTTGTTGCATAGAGTTTTCATACATTTTAATTGTAACTCTCTTAACATTATGTAGTCAACGTTTTAGAAAGACACATATATTGATTGCTATGTGGCTTCAAGTTTACATTCAAACCAAATTGATATTTTTGGTATGATCAAAGTGCATGCATTATTGCTTATTAGTTTTGAAAAAATAAAACGATGCATGCTATTCTTATTGGGGAATTTACCCCGTGTCATTTTATGGCTATAATTAAAATCTTTGGAAAATGTGATACAATCATTTTATTGCGCAATATTTTAGTGCATGGGTTATTTTGCATACTTGATATCAATAAATGTGTGTCAACATTTTAAAGGCTTACTAATAGCATTTTTATGGTCGTCATTATTAGTTTAAATAATGATCACATAGCTTTTAAATGGTTAAGAAGACTGACGTTGGTCATTTTTTTCACGGTTACTGATTAGGGTAAAAAAAATCTTTAAATGTGCATAAGTTGAGCTATAAAGATTTATGTTTGTTAAATCTTTGATAAATGAAATTGGCATATTTGTTTAGTTTATAATTGTAAACCTTGAACTCATTAGGAAACATTGGTTATAAAAGCTATATTTTGTGTTGAGCATTTCAAGTAAGGATTAGATGAGTCTCCACGAGATTAAGTGTCTGAAGATCGAAATTGCGGTAAGTTTGCTAGGGCCTAATGCGTAAATCCTTAAGTTGCTTACGACGTAATTTTGTGATCATGTTGGTTACCCTTTCGGGTAGATGTCGGACCTTGTCAAGAGGCGACCTTTTATTAGACCTCATGGCTATTTTGGTAATTTGAGTTTGTAGTGAAGATGCATCTCATGTAGAAGTTATAGATATCTTGAAAACTTGTAATCAAGTTGGGTTTTGGGAAGGTTTTAAGTATGAACCTATATAAGCTTGATGAGAGATCTTGTCTGAGTTATGGTTTAAGTTTGCTTGTGAATAACTAACGTTCGTCTTGTCGAGAAAGGCCGTAAATGGTAGAGTTTTTCCTAAGAATCTCTAGAGTTGGAAATTATGTGGAGGGTTGTTCCTTGACTAGTTGCTTGTATATTTTTATATATACCAGAATTTAAATTATTAACGATAAGATGTTTGGCAAGCATAGTTCCTTTGGTAGGAGATTTAAGGAATTGATCGAAATTATTGTAATGATCTATAGTTTTACTAGAACAAGTTCATTTTTTGGACTTTAGTTGAGTGGCCGCTGGACATAGGAACGTTTGAGTTATTGGACTTTCGGGTCATTTCGGGTTATTTACGTGGTGACTCTCTTGTTTCGTCAATATTTGGGTTTGAACTCATGTGATCGTGTGCCTTAAGGAGTTGGTTAGTATTGATGTCAACCTTGGTTGTTCTTGGGGACATATGGCATTAGAACGATTGGAGCACTTCGGTCGAATTCCAAGAGGTGTTGAAGGACTTATGTGGTAAACTTGAGAAAAATGGATTTTAGTGATGGATAAGGAAGGTTAGTAATCACTTTGAGTTGTCTTGCAATTTTGGGAGTTCTTTGGAGCTTGTTGTACTTAGGATAGTCGAAATGAGCTTGTTGCATCGTGGAGTTTGGTTAGATGAGTCCCTAGAAATTCTTTCGATGTAGCATGAAGCTCCTAAGGTTGGGAGATGGCTAAGCTCGTAAGGTAGACGGTAGTGAATCGAAGAGGCAGTGACTTGTAGTAATTGTGTTATGGATCGGCACTTGATTTCGAGGACAAAATCATTTTAAACGTTGGAAGGATAGTAACACCTGGAGTTTTTAGAAAGTTAATCTATATTAGTGAGACCGTATTTTGAAAGTTTAAGGTTGGTTGGTTTAATTTTGAAAATAAATTGGCAATTAATTGGAGAATTAATATCGGAAATTATTTTATATGAAGACGATTTGATGGTGCAACCCATATAATAATGATAGAGGCATTGGAAAAAATCGAGACGCATCTGAGGCGAAATCAATGTCGAAGTTGATCAAAGAAATTTGAATCGGAAAGAATAAATAAAAGAATTATTGGGTGTTATTTAAACAAATAGAAGCCAGCGGCGCAGTAGTAAGGCACCTTGGTTGTCTGTAGGAGGTCTCGAGTTCAAATACCGACATGCTCCATTTAGTAATCTTTTTATTGAAGCGGAAGCTGGTCTGGGACTCTCCCTGATGTGCGCGACTGGGCCCGTGGCTGGAGGTTGCGGCCCAACCCGAGTAATTCACTGTTTGACCTGATGAATTTCATAAAATCGGGTCTCACCTTCTTTGCCTCATAACTTCCTCATCCCAACACCGTTTTTGATGATTTTTCTTCCTACACTCTCGATTTTTGGAGCTCTTCAAGCCTAAATCGGTGGAGCAAACTCGATGAATGATCTTAGAACGTTTTGGGGAAAGTTTCATCTTGATCTTCTCCATCTCTTCTCCACCATTATTGAGCAAGTTTGGGATCTTTCCACAAACCGATTTTGTAATTCATTCTACCTATTCTAACCGTTATTTCTTGTCAAAACCTTTCTTTTTAGTTCTCTGGAACTTTGTTCTTGAAAAAAATTCGATATTTGAAGGTTTTGACATTTTGGTAATTTATGAATATGATTTCATTTGGGAAAATGGTTTGTCTCAACCAATGATTCGAATAGATCACGTAAGTGTTGAGTTATAGAGATTTTGGCTCAGTTTTGACTAAAATGAGTCTCATGTACATTTGTCTGATTTAAATGACTAAATGTTGAGTTTTGGTGTTGCATGCATTGTGGCATAATTATATGATATTTTACATGCATTGGTGTGTTGATCATTCATGTCAGTTTCATATAAATTAGACTGAGTTGCATTTGGATCCATAGGCACATGAGTCGGTATTTGAGAGATGGACCCAAGTGAGAATGCCTCTGCGACTGTGGGTATTACAGAGATGGTCCCAAGTGGGAATGTGTAACACCCCAATTCTGCAGCGGAAACGGATCTCAAAATAACATAATAAAACTCTAATAATCTTCCATTTAACCCAAAATGACTTCTATAAAATGCCTCAAAAGATAAAAGCCAATACCTTCACCAAACTTCAAATCTACGTGTTGATTAAACTTTTAAATATGCAACTTCAAAAATCAACGTCTCTTTTACGAAAACCCCCGAATTCCCCCTGGCTAAATACCTGCCGGAAGAAAAACACAGCGTGAGCCAAATGCCCAGTACGGATTATGAATACAAAATAAGTAAAGCATAAGGTAATTAAAAAGATCAGATACAAAATCACCACCAAACTCCAGAGTAGCAAAGAATTCCAGGCTTAAACAACGAGGGGTTGGGTTGCACATACCGAGTTTCCTACACGGAGCAAAACATAACATAGGATATCCAAACAAATCATAATACACTGGATTCATGAGTCCACGTGTATCCAAAATCAGTGGCATGTATGGCACTACATTGCACACCGATGACAAAGCTCCAAAATCCTAGGGTTGACCCATACGCCTCCTGAATAAAATCACCCATCACACACCACCAGCTATCATCAGAGCACACCAAAATCGGAAGGAGACGCCGTGGACTAATCACACTGCCACAGATAGTGTCACGCCATTGGCGCCACAATGACATGCCTGTAGTACCCCTACAGGTGGTTAACTCGGTGATCCTACTCTCCAAACTATCTAACAAAGGGTTCTATGTGTGCATGGATGAATATAAAACCCACATCAACTCCATATATTCATCATGCATCAGATCTTATAAATCGAGAGGTCAAAAACATAATTCATCACATAATAAGCCAACAATACAAATCAACATAAAGATGTCAAATTTCAAGGTTTTAGAAAATACGAATATTGGTACGAGAATAATTTGAGGATCAAAATTTCATATATCAACCAACGAAATAATTGAGACAATGATTCACAAGAATTGTCACAATTTAACAATTATGAATTAATAGAGTGTCGCTGAAAGAAGTACGGAGATCCGTACCTGGCAAATATCCGGAGGTATAAAAAGCCGCTAAAACCCCTTCTTCTAGACGCTTCCAACAAAGCCTAATTCCCCAAGATTATATAAACATATTTAATTAGAACCAAAAATAATATAACGCTTGTCCCTTATTACTAAGACATAACTTAAACCCAACCTATGATTATCGAAACGCTCTATTAATCTTTAGTAATCTTCAAATTATAAAATTCATTTATAAAAATCTTTGAACCAACATAAAAAGATTATTTAAAATAAATAAGTAACTAAAGGATCGATAATTTTTTTGAAATTATTTAGATTAAAGTGAAACAAGGTTCTAAAGTCGAGATTAAAACTGTTAAATCTTCATAATATAATTGTTTTGAGCCTTTTTGTAAAACTATTTCTGAACAGGGGTTAAAACTGTCAAAACAGTTACTGAATTTGAAAACAATTTTTAATAACAGGGGCTAAAACTGTCAAAACAGAAACTTCTATAAATCTGAATTTAAAACAATTTTAATAATTGGGCTGGACTGCAGTTATCAAAACTCTGGGGATCAAAGCTGTCCAAACAATATTATTTTACTACAGGGAAAAAGTAAAATATCTCTCATAAATAGAGGGCTAAACCGTCCATAATCAAAAACTTGGCCAAAAACATTGTTTTTTTTTTCCTTCTTCTTCTTCTTCTTCTTTAACAGTGCCGAACACCCCTTCTTTTCAATTCATTTTTTTTTACTTTTCCTTTTTAAAACAATATTAAAACATCTGATTAATACGAATATCATGTTATTACTTGTATACAAAATAATAACACTTTTATAATATAATCAAAACGACAATATATATATATATATATATAACTTTACATTTGGTTTAGACTCGTCATTAATGGTGTTCAAATCTATAACTCTAAAAACGTAAGTAAATTGTATAAATCGATCAAAAAGCTCGTAATCAACAAGGTAACAAAACATTAATATGCAGTTGGGAGTCGAAACATACCTCTAAAACGTGACCCAAATTTTTGAACCTCGTAATCAACTTGAAAATTTTATCAAATAATTTAAAGGTTGATTAATTGTATAAACCCTTTATATTTATAAGTCAAATCCAACAAAAGATAACTATGAAATTGAATTTGATTTTCTAAAAAAATATGGGATTAATAGATAGATTTATCTATAAGATAAATATAAGACTTAATTTATCAAAAAGGTTTAAAATCGTAGGAATTCATCCAAACCCAAATTAAGGTTTTATTTTATATTTATCTTTTCTTTTTAAACAAATTTGATTTTTAATTACTAAAACAACAACTTACTTTATCATTATTATATAACTAAAAAAAATACAAACCACGGATATTACAGAATGCCTCTGCGACCCTAAGTATTTTTGTTGTAGTCGGTATTACAGAGATGGACCCACGTGGGAATGCCTTTGCGACCGCGTGTATTACAGAGATGGACCCAAGTGGGAATGCATCTGAGACCCTAGGTATTACGATGATGGAACTCGTTGGAGTATGATGTCGTGACTCATGTCTTGTTTGTCGGTTTGGGTATTACGATGATGAAACTCATTGGAGTATGTTGTTGGGACCCATGTATTTTTAGTAGGTTTGGGATCGGGATGTTTCGAAGATGAATCCGTATGGGTTCGGGCTCCGGGACCTTAGGTATTGCGGTGGGTACTCGTTGATGGGTCATACGCCGGGACCATGATCTTAGGGCGCTATTAGCAACGTTGAAAATATGGTTTACTTTGTGTACGTCATTGTCGACGGATACGGGTCTCCCCCGTCACCGAAAAGTGTTGTTTTGGGTATTGAGTCTTATCCATTATTTTCGGTGACGTATTGGGAGTATGAAGTTTTATCCATTATTTATAAAATTTACATCATGGAGACTTAACCATATTTGGTATTCTAGAAAATAGAGCTTCGTCCATATTTTGGTAATTGGAGCATTTAAACTTATTCACGTCTTGAGTGAGTATCGGGTGTAGAATTCATTTTGAACGGGTAGTTCTATTTAAGGTTTTATTACTTCGGTATTTCAATTTAAAGCTTTATTATGAAAATGATGAGTTGGGATAGATGTTTTTATAATAGAGTCTTTTATTTGAGAAATTATTATCCAACCAAGCAATATTTCAATTTCTATCATTTATAAATATTGTTATAAACTCTTGAACTCACTAGGCGTTAAGCCTAACCTTTTTCTTTGTCGGCATGTGCATCAGGTTTTTGTTGGAGTTGGTACTAGTGGTACGTGTGAACTTGAGTGATAGGAATTGGCACAATAAAGATTTAGCTTCTGGTGACGTTTTTCGCATTCGGAGATAGCGACTCTTTTGGGGTTTAGTAACACCCGACCGTAAATCATCTCGTAGTAGGAGACTTGATCTATCTTTCGTAGAGGTTTATTACTATTTGTTGTTTGAGGAAATTCAAATATTGATTTATAGGAAATGATTTATCTTTCAATTGATGTAATATTGAAAATTCTAAATTAGTCGCTCTTACCAAATTTGAGGGTGTTACACTGATGATCATCTTCAACCTTATCTCTATGTTGCACATTCTTTTGAATAGCAGATAAATATCTTTGACTGTTATTGGTTGGGGGTTTGAAAAATTTCTTCTGAAATACTCTTGTGAACAGAACCATAGCTTGTGCCAGCTCTTCTCCATTGTCTGATCTCATATCCATCTTCTGAAACAGATTGGGACATCTTAATAAGTTGTTCCAACTGTTCTAACAACTATTTACTGTTAGAAGTTTGCTGCGTCTTTTCAGCCAGAAGAGCTAGAGGATCAGTTGACTTCTTTTCCTCTTCCGTCGTCTTCTTTGAATTTATCTTCAATAAAACTTCAGCTTCATCTTGAATAAGGATCTCAAATACTTCATGTATAGGTACATCACTCAGAACCTTCTATTGAGTAATAACTTTGACGTACTTTTTCCATTCTAGAAGTAAGTTATGCAAAAATTTCACATTGTTCTCAATGTCTGTCTTCTTTAGCTTATGTTTAGCCATTTCGTTCAGTAAGCTGACAAACCGCATATAGATGTCTTCCAATGATTCTCCTTCCTTCTGTTTGAACTGCTCATAAGCTACAATGCAGTTAGTAATTTTCAGTTGTGCGCCCACTTTAGTACCGACCAACATTTTTTCCAATTGGTTCCACATCAATTTGGCACTCTCTTTGTAAGAGTCCATCCTCGTGTAAATATCATTGGGTAGACTTTGTAATATAAATGACTGTGGATCCTAGAATATGAGGTAACGATGTGCTTTATAAAGAATAATCAATAAGAACACGAATAACGCTATGAATATGATGAAGATCCGAAGTCGAATATGTTACTTGTATTGAACAATAACAGATTTATCTCTCACAGTTTAGCTCTCAATATTTCGCATTAATGTTCTTCTCCTTCTAATGCTAGCCCTAACCCTCTATTTATATGTATAGGAAATAAGGTATAAGGAAAGTAAAGATTAAGGCATTATACACTTGCCTTATTTACAAAATAGAATGTTTCCTTATTAAACCTTTCCTAATTAAAAACTTTGCTAACTTTTCATTTTAGCCCTTCATGTCTTCAATAGTTGTCATCTCGGATACAATAATTCAGACCTAACAATCTCCCCCTTTGTATTCGAGATTACAATTCAGCAAATCAGCACTCTTTTGAAGACGATGAAATTTTGTCAACAAATCACTCTCTTGAATTCTTTTGCTCCCCCTACGAATATGATCATTTGATAAGCTTCATAGCACCCCCTTAACTTTAGCATAAAGTTCACGTAAAGAAAGTTGAAGGAGCCGTGATGTCGCAGGGTATCTTGATGTTGTTTGATGAAAATTTTTCTTTTGATGAAAGAGGCAAAAGATGGTTGTGATATCTTGATGTTGTCGGGTTAGGCATTGAGGTTGTCGGGTTAGGCAGATGCGATAACTTTGATCTTGTCTTATGATGACTTGAACTTCTTGAACATGAGTCGACATAAACACTTAGGTATAGATGTCGGCTCTTTGGGATGTGACAAGAAAATATGTCGGTTCAAAGGAAGTCGACAAGTCTTCATCTTCATCTTCAAACAATTGAAATTTATGTCGGGTCAAGCTGAGCCGATTGTCGGGTCAAGCTGAGCCGATAAAACATGTTGTCGGCTCAAAATAAGCACTCTAAGACAAGATCTCGGGCAAAGATGAATCGACATAAGAAGATGTCGGGCCAAGAAATTTTCAACAAATTTTGTCGGGTCTTTGATATACCTGTCTTTGATACTTTTTCTCCCCCTCAGAATGATAAGGAGAATCCGAACATTATGAACGATCAAAGACAATAATTGGATGTGAAAAATGGGTAAAAAGTCTAACATAGAAGCACAAATAGCAACTATTATCACTTAATCAAAATTAAATTAAATTTAATTGAGTGGCCTATATTCAGTGTTGGCATCGGATTGGCACTGATAGGACTTCCAGTTATCATAGAAGTAAGTTATAAAACTAACTTCTCAAACTGTTCCGGCATACACCCAAAGATATGCTTTTGGAATCACAAAAACTCGTGCAATGTGTAGAAAAATATTTGTATATATATATAGGCTCAAGAATAGACTCGATTGTGCACAAAATATGAAGTTCGGAGACCGGAGGTGTGTCTTCCTTTTTCAATATCTTAATCTTCTGAGTGAAGAAAAGGTAGCAGATATGCTCATTCTCCGTGATTTATGAGACAAATATCTTTCGTGAGATACTTGAGTAGTTGGGTGGGGTGACACGAGTTATCAACATTGGGTCCATGTCTAGTTCAATATTCATCTCCAAAGAATCGAGAATGAATAGATTATGTGGCTACCCGGATAACTGTTTAGGTTTGGTAAAGACCAAATATTTTCTTGTAAGTCTTGTCATACTCTCACATTTTTCTTTTATCTCACAAGCACTCAATTTTAAACATACCCTTTCAAAATATATCTAACCTAGAGATGTGTTTCATGGGTAGGTCCTTCCGGCTTTGGATTGACCATTGAAACTTCTATTCCTAACGCACAAAGAGTTTGAAATATTGAAGTCTGAGTTCTGAACTGATGTATTCAGAAGTCATAATGTTAAGAGCAGGTTCATAGCTGAGATACTATGAAGATAAAATAAATGGAAAACAATATGTGGTATTCCCCCTCAAATGTAGCATAACCTTTTGAAAGATTGTCATGTGATGTGAATATTCGGAATTTAGAACACGCATGACATACTTACAAAACAGATTAAAAAGATTTTGGTACCCAAGTTTTGTTGGGTCCTCGGAGGTTAGCTTTAGATGCAATAAGTGGGGAAGTGGGGATACTGTAAGTACCATCCCATTTATGATTGAAATTTTGATTGACAAAATCATTTGTTCCACATGTAGAGCAACAAATCTGTGTGGCACTTAGACTAATTAGCTGATTGATAGATTTGACAAAATAAGGCAAATTAGTCTTGGAAACAAATGATCTTGCATCAACTACAGGAGATGTATGTGACATGTTTCCAACACTATCATCTGTAGTTGATTTCTTCTTCCAAACCATTTTAAACTTCTTAGAATTACCGGAATTAGCAACAAAATCATTGTGAGATAAAGTAGAATTATGAGTCCGGGAAGTTGGAGAATTATATGATTTGGAGCTGTTAGAATAACTGTTTGATTTGACACTTGAAGACGAGTTATTCTTACAGACATTTATTGTAGAAAGAGAATTCAACTGAAAAATTGAACTTGAAGAAGTTGTAGAACTTTCAAGTTTTCTAATTTTGCACAATAGATGATCTCTTTCTTCCAAAATCACATCAAATTTTGTTTGAGATTCGGATCTCATTTTCCGTTCATTCACAAGAGTTGTATCTAAAATAGATAATTTGTTTGAAAGTTTACTGATTTTCTCTTCAAAAGTTTTACTTTCGTTTTCAAAAACTTTTTCCGAATTTTTGCTTTTAGCAATGATCAAACTACATTTCTTGATTAAATTCGTTTTCTCAGTTTTCAGCGCATTTCTTTCATCTTTCAAAAAAATTTCAAGATTAGAATTTTTTTTTTTGAAAGCTCCTGACTTTTTGTTTCAGATGATTTTCTTTCTAAAATCACAATTTGCTCAAAATCTGACACTTGTTTAGAAAGTTTTTGAATGGTCAATTCACAAGTGTTAATTTTGCTTTCAAAATCTTTTCGTTCAGACTCAAATTTGTGTTTCTCATCAGAAGTTAAAATCCTTTCTTTATCACATTCCAGAAATTCAATTAATTTTCTTTTAAGAACCACACTATACGTCTCATAATTTATAAATATTTCTAACTCAGAAATTTTGGTTTTTAGATCAAAATTTATTTTTATCAACTCAAGATTTTTCTTTTTGCAAACGTTTTCATAAAATACATGATATGTATTCCAAGTTGGTGAGTTGTTCATCCAAAAATTCATTTTGATTTTGCAAAACTTTTCTTCATTCTTCTGAGTTATTAAATTTAGATTTGAGATAGACATGTTCTCTTAAAAGTTCATCCAACACTTGCATGTTGTTTGTGTGTCTGGTTTCAAGTTGAGAGATTTTTGCATTTAGCTCAGGGATTTGGTTTTGAGAACTCATCGTGAAAGCACGGGTTACCTGATAAAGTGATCTCGATCGGTGAGTTTTTGGCAATTTTCTGAGATTTTTTTGGAAAACAGAAGGTGTTCTTGATAGATGAAGGTTTTTCTCGGGTGATGAAGGGCCGAGAAGAATTTTTCTCGGGTGATGAAGGGCCGAGAAGAATTTTTTCTCGGGTGACGAAGGATCGACAAAAATAAATTGTCGAGTGGTATGGTCTCGATAAGAAGATTTCTCGGATGAATGAGACTCGATAACAATTATTGTCGGGTAAAGGAGACTCGATAAAACTTCTAATAAATTTTGAATCGATAAGAAGAGTTTTATCGATCACAAGGGTCTCGATAACTTCAAGTTTCTCGATTAATCAAGATTCGACAAAAATAATTTGACTCGATAAAACAATGAATCGATAAAAATTTATATCGATTCCTGTTGACTCGATTAATAAAATTTGTCGATTTAAAAGGACTCGATAAAAGATCAAAAATACTTAATCTTAGTTTTCTTTAACCGGTAACCAGAAACCAAGAACAAAGGGTTCTTTACTAAAAAGAACAAGTCTTTTTATGGACAAGAATGTCTAAGTTCTCGAGTTTCTTATTTGTTCAGTCAAGAAAAAAAATTAAAATTACTAGAGTTTATGATTTTTATTAGAGAATTCTTTAGTAAGAAAAGCTGCAAGAGTCACTAGTTCCTGAGTTTTCTTATGTAAAGAATATCAAAAGTAATTAAAATAAACTAGAATAACTTTAATTAAAACAGATTAAATAATTTTGACTAAAATCAAGAATAACTCAATATGGATCGACAAAAATTTAAGTGCATGAAGTATGAATCGAGAAAAATCAAGTTTATCAAAATAAGACTTTTTATCCAGTAAAGCTAATGAAGTATGGATCGAGAAAAACAGATAAAAAAATTATGAGTTTTTATCGGGTAAAGCTAAAACAGTTTGAATCAATAAAAACTCAAAAACTCAGAAATCGAAAATTTACCTTCTGTTTCGTGAATAACTTCAGAAAATTGAAAAAGAACTCTAATCGTCTGCTCTGATACCAATTGTGGATCCCAGAATATGAGGTAACGATGTGCTTTATAAAGAATAATCAATAAGAACACGAAGAACGCTATGAATATGATGAAGATCCGAAGTCGGATATCTTACTTGTATTGAATAATAACAGATTTATCTCTCGCAGTTTAGTTCTCAATATTTCGCATTAATGTTCTTCTCCTTCTAATGCTAGCCGTAACCCTCTATTTATATGTATAGGAAATACGGTATAAGGAAAGTAAAGATTAAGGCATTATACACTTGCCTTATTTACAAAATAGAATGTTTCCTTATTAAACCTTTCCTAATTAAAGACTTTGCTAACTTTTCACTTTAGCCCTTCATGTCTTCAATAGTTGTCATCTCGGATACAATAATTCAGACCTAACAATGACTTTGCCTGTTTATCAGCTTTTGCTCTATTCTTATCTTCGTCACTCAAAGTAGGCTTTTCAATTACGCTATTATCAGGTGCTATCATTGTAGGTGTTTTCATTAATCCATTTTTCAGAGAATCCATAATATTCTCCCCATTATCTTGCATTTCCACAAAATCAATGAATCTGTCTCGCCACTGTTCATATTTTCCACAATAGAGAATCAACACTTTGGTTGATGACTCGATTGCAAGAGCATCCCTTGTATTCATGCTCATGTTCATGTTCATGTTCATGTTCAAATTGGGATTCATATTGTAATGCTACAAATCTAATTCGGACTAACAAAAAGAAAATCACACGATTAGTAGGTAAGAATAATATTTGGAGAAACAATAATAAAAAAATAATTCTAAGTATTTAAGATTCGTAAGTCAAAAGGATATTCTTGAAAAATAGCTTCCATGTCCGAACCTATCTGAGCCTATCTGAGAGTTCGGATAAAGAAACGTCTGATACTATCCGAGGTTCGGATGACAATATATTTGAGCCTATCCGAGGGTTCAAATAAAGAATTTTCTTATACTATCTGAGGGCTCGAATGAAATTATATATCTGAGGGTTCGGATGAAAAATATATATCTGAGGGTTCGGATGAGAATATATCTGAGGGTTCGAATGCTATCTGAAGCTTGAAATCAAAATCTGTATTCGAGGCTCGTATGATAGGTCATGCGAGACTTTGTATGATATATCTAATGCTCGAATGAGAAATTCAAAGTATCTGAGGGTATCCGAAGGTATTGTATCCGAAATTAACAAATCCGAAGTTCATATGAGAGCCTTCGCATAAGATTCATGCGAAGGAACACTGTTCACTACCTTTGATATCCGAGGGTGATGAATATGAAGTATTCGAAGGCTAAGAACACTGTATTGTCCGAAGGCTTAGAAGATTGCCTATCCGAAGGCTATGAAGATCACTGTCTGAAGATACACTGTCTGAAGGCTATGAAGATGCATTGTCCGAAAGCTATGAATGTCGAGCACATTCAGTTTCTGTTAAGTCCGAAAATGGCTAAAATCATCCAAACCCTATCCTAAACACCTTCAAATCGATCCAATCTTGGTAGGGTTCTTAACGAACACATTCTAAGCACTTTTCATTCATATACCAAGATCCAAATCAGCCTCTAACTCAAAAAACCAGATCAAAATAGTGACTTTTTCACAAAAACCCAAAACTTTGAAAAATCAATCTAATCCTATCTAGATGTTTTCCATACTTAAATTCCTTCTTTAACTTGATTCTATCACCAAAAACGAGTCTATTGCAGCAATTCTTGATCCATAACACTCACGAATTGATCCTCTATGATCAAAAATCAAGAAAATGCAAAAACATCAAAAATGCAATATTTCTTACCAAAAATTGATGATATCTTATTGAATGCTACCTGCTCTGATACCAATTGTTAACTTTGATGAGTAGCAAATCACAAAAACAAGATTAGAAACACCAAATAAGAACACAAGATTAGCACAAAATTCTATCTGTCATATATCTCTTTAGAGTCAAATTATTACAAAATGAGAGAACTAGTTACAATCTCAAAGTCAAAAGACTGTTTATACCAAGTACTAACTTGGGTATTGATCATATTTTGTAACTAGTTCACCAATGAAATAGAGTTCATTAACCAAAATGGTACAACATGACCAATATACTCAGTCTTCATGGTGAGACTGAGTAACACTGGTTAGGCTAATTTTTAGTTTTATTAAACAATGATGTGTACTTTCATCAAACAATTGGTATGCATTATAATATCATAATTGAGATCAACTCTTCAAACTTAAAACAATTGGTATGCATTATTGTAACAGATGCAACCGGTTTCAAAATTTTAGTCTCGCATGATGCAACCAATTTTCATCACTAGACACACATGATGCAACCGTATTTCAACAATGGAAATAAAATTATGCAACCAGAGTCACCAATCCACACAAATGATGCAACATTATTTCAATAAATGAACACAGTTTTAATCCACACAAATGATGCAACATTATTTCAATAGATGAACACAGTTTCAACATAAACGACTTCATCTGAAATCCAGTTATTAAACCAACATTGCATCAAATACTTGTAATACACAACAAAAGTTGAATTTTCTAACTTTTTCTGTCTTCCTTCATCGAACCATCTTCTTAAGGCCTTCATATCAAAATTGTCATCTTGCGTTAATGAAACCTTCTTGATGTTCATTTGCCATATTCTGAGTTTTTTCTCCAAACTGAGCGGTTCTTCGACTGATTTGTGCGACAATAAATTGATTATCTACGAGAGACTATCGACAATTAGAATCTTCTGAATATTGCATCTTCAGTATCGTGGGATTTTACAATTCCATCTTTCAAATTTACCCCTAATATACCTTTGTTTCTTAAGCATGTATCCTTCCATCATGAACTAATAACAATATTTTCATTGTTTAATCCCTAGCCATGGATAAAAGTTAAACGGTTGTGATTAGGTTGTAAGAATGCAAAGGTTGCATAATAACTCACATATCTCTCTATCTCTATGTGTGTGTGTGTTTGTATATATATATATATATATATATATATATATATATATATATATATATATATATATATATAGTGGTGGGGGGGGGGGAGGGCGATCAAATACAATTCTTCTAACTCATACAACCAATGTAACTCCAATCCTGGCCATCCATTTTTTTTTTCAGTAATTATGGTTTTCTTAAATAGAAAAGGGCATCATTGGTAGAATGATTTTATTAGATATTTTCCTAATTAGAATGGTTCCCTTTTTTTGGGATTTGATATCATATCACTCCCCAATTTTGCAGACGGTATTCCAAATTTTCTACTCCAAACTTCATGAAGAGGGATGCAATAGTTTGGAACATCACATTTTATGGAGAAACTAAATGATGCTTACAAGGATCATGTTTTGGAAATTTGTTCTCATGGATCATGTACAATTATTCTAAAACAATTTTTATCCTATCAATGAAACCAAACAACTGAATAAATGTCGTTCAATGCTCATTCAGGTATCTTTTTATCCTCTATTGTCACATTCATATCCACGATCTTTATCACATGCTTCACTTCCCGGCGTGTTGTTTTATATCTATACCATAATCTTCCTTATTAAATTCATTGGTAACATGAGCATCCTTTTATGAACTGCACGATCTAATTACTCCATACCATGGTTGCTAAAATCGGTCGCGAGGCGGTCAAAAAACGTATTTGAGGCGGCGCCTCTTGTGCTGGGAGGTGTTCGTACGCCTTGGTGGTCTGAGGCGGTGCATGAGGCGATCATGAGTCGTATGCCTCTAATTAATTAAGTTTCTAGTGTTTTTTTAAGGAAACAATATGCAATATATTTAATGTAGAAAGAAAATAATTACAAGAAATTATCCAAATCTGTAGAATCTCTACCAAAAGTCAACATATCTTTGTACTTTTTTATTATTTATACCAAAAAGGTTGTACTTTTTTCTTCAAACATAAATGTGTATGAACTTGCCTACTCCTTTCTCTCTAAAACTCAAAACTCAACTGATTTTTAAGCATTCAAGACCCACACCATTTCATCTTCTCCAACGGATCTTCATTCAAATTTCTAACTTATCAGGTTAGCTACTTAGATTTATGTTAAATTTTAACTTCTTTTTTGTTATAGATCTTCACATATGCATGTCCATGTAAACTTTTTTTCTATTCTTTTTGATTATTTCACATCAATACACAGTCCAGTAGATTGTTTTTTTTCCTCAGATCACCTTATTGTTTTCCTGTCCAGCCAGCTACTGTGATTTTTTTTTAAAAGTCTGCTGTATTTAAAAAAAAATCGATGTATGTAACTGTGTATTAGCTGAAGTAATTTCTGTCCATCCAACTGTTGTGTTTCTAAAATATATGTGTATTAGCTGCTGTGTTCCCGAAGTTGTGTAATACCTTTTGTTGTGTTGTGTGTGTGTCTTCAAATAGTGGAGTCTGAACGATGACTAGCACCGGACCAAAAACGGGTTCACGATAGGATCCTTCGTGGAAGTACGGTGTAGAGCATGAAGCGCCCAGAGATGGAGGGAAAAAAGGTTACAAGTACATAAAGTGCAACTTTTGTAGCAAAGTCATTAAGGGGGGGGGGGTGAAAAGAATGAAGGAACATCTCGCTTGCACACATAAGGATGTTAACTGCATGTCCAAACGTACCCTTAGAACTAAAAAACGAGATCAAACAATATTTGAAGTATGCTTCTCAACCCAATTTTCAGGAGATGGTAGACAGTGACGCCTACTTTCTTGGTGGCCGTGACAATATAGGAAGTGACATTCATTCGGAGGGCATGAATTCTTGTCCAAGTGTTTGTGATAGAGGAATTAGAGGACCAATGGATCGTTTTGTTGCAAACAAAAAAGAAAATGTGAATGGAAAACAGATGTAAGCAAACGCTAAGGAGCACCTCAATCAAGTTTGCATGGATATTGCACGATGCTTCTATGAGAATGGCATGTCCTTCAATATTGCAAGTAGCCCATCATTTGTCAATATGGTGCAGTCAATTGGAAATTATGGCCGAGAATTGAAACCTCCAAGTAGGCATGAGGTGGGGAATTAGATTTTAAAAGAAGCAGTAAAGACTACATTTGTGATTGTCGATGAAATAAAAATGAATTGGGAGAAAACGGGGGTTTCCTTGTTATCGGATGGTTGGTCTGGTATGAGAAATAGAAGTCTTATAAAATTTATAGTCAACAATCAATATGGGACTGTTTTTCTGAAAGTCGTGGATGCATCCGATTGTGTGAAGGATGCAAAGAAAATATTTGATTTGCTTGACAGTGTGATCGAAGAGATTGGAGAAGATATCGTGGTCCAGGTGGTTACTAATAATGCAATTGCATATAAAGCCGCGGGGAAAATGTTAATGGAAAAGAGGAAGAGTTTGTATTGGACTCCATGTGCGACTCACAGTATAGATTTGATGCTCGAGAATATTGGAGAATTGCCACAACAAAAAGAATGATTTGCGAAAGCGAAAAGAGTAAGCAATTTCATCCACAATCATCAATGGGTATTGAGTTTAACAGGAAAATATGCAAAGAAAGATCTTCTTCGACCCGCCGCCACACGATTTGCTACTGCCTTCTTGACTCTAGAAAGCATGTATGAGTGGAAGCAACCATTGCAAATGATGTTCGTTTCAAATGAGTGTGCAGGTTGTGCCTGGGCAAAGAAATCTAAAGGAAGGTTGTTAAGATAATTATAATGGATGAACGTATCTTTTTGCCTAGTGTGGTTTATTCCATTAAAACCACAAAGGATTGTTTCCCTTTGGAGTAGTGAGAGTGGTGCAGCGAGCTGTGTACCAAAGCGCCTGTAGGTGAGAATTAATACCCACAGGGTTGTGAACGAAGGCGTATATCAGCGGGCATGCCTTGATGAAAGTAACACCTTCCTTGAATTGAGGTCGATCAGCAGGGATGTCCACCAACACCAGGTAGTTGCAGGGTTTGAAAGTGGCTTGCTCAGGAGTGAAAGTGCAAGCAGCGGCGCCCTCAAGGGTAACATTGGCAAAGGTTTCAATGATCTTGCTGGATGATGCCATTTCTGTTTCATAAATTGGAACACCAAAGAGAAAAATCATGGTTTAATACAAAAATGTATAAACTAGAGTAAGGTTTTGGTACAAACGATACAAAATTTACGGAAAATAAAACAAGTGTTTTGATTAACAAGATCAAAATCCTTGTGGTTATAAGAAAAAGTACCAAAGAAATTTTGGTGATTTTTGGTAGTTGAAAGTTACCAATAAAACAGTTTTTAGAAGTTTCAGAAGAGAAAATTTGGATTAAACTTACCAAAATGGTCTTCTGTTCTAAGGAGAAACTTAGAATAGGTTTTGAAGAAAAATAAATATTTGTGTAGTTTTAATCCAGGTTTTAGTGAAAAATCTTTATAAATACTTGTTTTAACAGAGTTTTAGAAGATGGAAACAACATTCTAGTTGTTTTTAGGAGGAAGAAGGGTTAGATCAAACCTTAAACGTGAGTTCGAAGAAAAACGCACAAGTGTGTGTTCTTGGTGTTATTGAAGATTCGAAGGAGATTCTTGCTTTTTGAATATAATGAACGTGTAAAGAATTTAATGAAAATGAAAATAGTCAGAGAGGGTTAGGATTTAGAAGGACGTACCTGAGAGAGATAAATCAAGTATCGTTGAGTCAGAGTTCAGAGAATGGAATTTTGAAATCTCAATTTGTATGTCACTGAATATTTGTTGATCGCTGAATAGAATTTTTTCAGCGTTTAACATACCAAGTTCACTGATAAGTAGATTGAATCTAGTCTCATCAAGAGGCTTGGTGAAGAGATCAGCGAGCTGATATTCAGTTGGTACAAAATGAAGTTCAACTTCACCATGCATCACATGACCTCTGATAAAGTGATATCGAATCTCAATGTGCTTGGTTTTGGAGTGAGGTATAGGGTTATTTGTAATGGCAATAGCACTGGTGCTATCACAATAGATAGGGATTTTAGAAAGTTTGAGATCGTAGTCTTTTAGTTGATTTCTCATCCAAAGGATTTGAGCACAACAACTACCAGCGGCTACGTACTCAGCTTTAGCGGTAGATGTGGACAAAAAATTCTGCTTTTTGGTTGTCCAACTTATCAGCTTACCACCTAATAGTTGACATCCACTTGTAGTGCTCTTCCTATAAATCTTGTATCCTGCAAAATCACTATCAGAGTAAGCAATTAGATCGAATCCTGAGCCTTTGTGATACCAAAGACCCAGATTAGGAGTTCCTTTCAGATATATGAAAATTCGTTTTACATCGATTAGGTGAGATTCCTTTGGTTCATCTTGATATCAAGCACAGAGACAGGTAGAATAAATAATGTCGGGTCTACTCGCTATAAGATATAGCAGAGATCCGATCATCCCACGATAGGCAGTGACATTGACAGGCTTCCCATTTGGGTCCTTATTCAAGGTCAGAGGAGGTGCCATAGGGGTCTTCATCGCTGAGCATTGATTCATATTAAATTTGTTCAGCATGTTCTTAACATATTTACTTTGACAAATGAAAATTCCTTTGTCAGATTGCTTAATCTGCCAACCTAGAAAATATGTTAGTTCAACCATCATACTCATTTTGTATTATTTCTTCATTCTGTTTGCAAAACGAGTGCATAATTTGAGTCTTGTGGAACCAAATATAATGTCATCAACATATATTTGAGCAAGAATAGTATGACCTTTATAATTTCTTAAAAATAAAGTTTGATCAATTTTTCCACGAACAAATTTTTTCTTTAAGAAGGAATTTAGAAAGAGTATCATACCAAGCTCTAGGAGCCTGTTTTAACCCGTAAAGAGCTATTTGAAGTTTGAAAACATAACCAGGATGTTTAGGGTCAGTGAAACTAGAAGGTTGTTCAACATAAACTTCCTCGCTGAGTTTACCATTTAAAAAGGCACTTTTTACATCCATTTGAAAAACTTTGAAGTCTTTTTGGGAAGCATAAGCTAAGAAAAGTCTTATGGCCTTTAATCTAGCAACAGGAGCAAAGGTCTCATCATAGTCAATTCCTTCTTCCTGTCTATATCTCTGAGCAACAATTCGAGCCTTGTTACGAATAAAAGTGCCATTTTCATCTAGTTTATTTTGAAAAACCGATTTTGTTCCAATAACAGTCTTACCAGATGGACGAGGAACAAGATTCAAAACTTTGTTTCTACGAAACTCGGTAAGTTCTTCTTGCATGGCATAGACCCAACTTGGATCAGAGATAGCTTGATCTATCTTCTTAGGTTCAGAGAGAGAAATAAAATTGACATAGAGACAGATATTACTTGTACCTCTACGTGTTTTGATACCTGCATTCGGATCACCAATAATTTGATCTATTGGATGATTTGCAGTCCATCGCTGAGCAGGTGGTTGAGGGAAGTGATCAGCTTGTGATTCAGCGACTTATTCTTGTTTAGGGAGAACGTTCGTTGTTTCAGCAATAGGTACTTCAGCATCCATTATCAGCTCTAGAGATGACTCAGAGGTTTGTTCAGTGGAAACTAGAACTTGATAATTTATTGAAGACTCACCGAATGAAGTATCAGAGGGAGGAATCTGATTGATGATGATGGATCGTTGTTAGATGATGGATCGTTGTTAGATGAAGGAAAGAGATCAGGGACTCCATCATCATTATTTTCAGCATTAGGTTGATTACTGAAATAAGTTTCAGGTTCCCCATAGTGAGATTTCATTCGTTCATTCAATTCCTCATCTTCTTCAGGGAGAGGAATGGAGTTAGTGGGACAAGATTCATCAAAGTTGTCGTGCATGGATTCTTCAATGTGTTGTCTTCTCTTGTTGAAGATTCTGAAAGACTTAGATACAGAAGAGTATCCAAGAAGTATCCCATCATCAGCTTTTGGATCAAATTTACCCAAATGATTTATGTCATTTAGAATGTAGCATCTACATCCAAAAATATGTAGGTATTTCAGAGTAGGTCTTCTTCCATGAAATAATTCATAGGAAGTCTTCTTGAATCGCTTGACCATCAGGGATCGATTCTGAGTAAAGCAAGTAGTGTTCACCACTTCAGCCCAGAATTGAGTTGGAAGATGCGATTCGCTGAGCATTGAGCGAGCTGCTTCAATGATCGTTCGATTTCTTCTTTCAGCAACACCGGTTTACTGAGGAGTTCTTACTAATGAGAAATTATGAGCAATTCCCTTTTCTTCAAAGAAGTTAATTAGGGTACTGTTTTTTAAATTCAGTGCCATGATCAGTTCTCATGGAGCGAACAATGAGATTGTTCAGTACTTCCATTCTTTTAATAAAAGAGATAATTATGTCAGGTGTCTCACTCTTGGATCGAAGAAAGAATACCCGTGTATATCTGGAGTATTCATCAACTATCAGAAGAGTGTACTTCTTTCCAGACAGGGATTGGACATTGACAGGTCCAAATAGATCCATATGAAGTAGTTGAAAAGGAGAAGTCACTGAGGAGACTTGTTTGGATCTGAAAGAGGCTTTTGTCAGTTTTCCCTTCTCACACGTTGAACAAAGAGATTCCTTTGTAAAGGAATGTTTAGGGAGATCCCTGACAAGTTCTTTTTGAGATAATTAATTGATCATCTTAAAGTTCAAATGAGAGAGTCTCTTGTGCCATAACCAGTTAACATTAGAGGAAGCTTTAGAAATGAAACACATATTCTCAGAGTGAGAACTATTTATATTAATGACATACACATTTTCTAATCTTTTGCATGTTAAGGCAAGTTTGTCATTAATATCAGTGACAGTACATTTGTTCTTTAAGGACAAGACTTTGAAGTCTTTGTCACACAGCTGACTAACGCTTAATAAATTGTGCTTTAGTCCTTCAACATAAGCAACTCGATTGAATGAAGTTGCTCCATTGGATAGAATTCCATAACCTTTAGTGTATCATTTGCCATTTCCACAGAAGGTCACTAAGGGACCAATTTCTTCTTTGTATTCAGAGAGGAGAGATTTTCTGCCAGTCATGTGTCTTGAGCATCCACTATCGAGATACCATAATCCTTTAGCACTCTGCATACAAAAAAAAGATTAATTTTTCATAGATACCTATACTACTATGGGTCCTACTGAGTTAGTGGAAGGAGTGGCGGAAAAGTTACTAGCTGAAGGATTTTCTTCAGTGGTTATCTTCACCTTGGAAGTTTTACCATCTTGGTGGATTTCGTTCTCGCTGATTTATCAGCTTGTGCTAATTTCTTACCATGAGCTAATTTTTCAGCCTTAGTAGCATTAGAACATTTGCTTGCGATGTGGGTAGTTGTTGATCATAACTCCTCTCAGTGATTTGAATATGATTCCTCACTATACTTAGTGAAATTCCATGTGTAAACTTATGCTTAAATTCAGCGATAGCAACGCTGATTATTATCAGCGATCGCTGAAAATCAGAAACTCAAGTCTACCTCTGAAGGTCTGAAGATCAACCAACACACCAAAAGAACATTTAGCGAAAGTCGAAGACCAAGCTAAAGAAGGAGATAATCAGCTAATGATCTAAAGCGGTTCAGTGATAGCAATGGTTATATAAACAAAAGTGTGAAGTTTTGTCAAGCCTCAGCGATACTCTGAAAGTTCATCCTTGAACTTTCAAGTTCAGCGATCAAGTGAAGCTTCTCAAACAAAATTAACGTTGATCTTATCCTCGATGCACTAAAGTCAAACCTTATACTATGTTAGAGAAGGACGTACGATTTGTCTCATATGTCCCCATCGTATCTGATATGGTACTGTTCATATAAGGCCAAAAGCATGGTAGCTTTTTGAACAAAGGACAAGCTTCCTATGAATGCTTGACACGTGGCATATACCTCTTGTCTTGTATTAAATGCAAACGGGTATAAATAAGATGAAGATATATTTTATATCTTTATGCATGCTATTGTCTCTTTTCTTTCTCATTTCCTTGTGCATCAATCTGTGTGATTTCTTAAGTTATAATAGAATAAGTTTACTTGTTCTAATTCCTCTTGTAACTGTAAATTTGTTTATTCAATATAAACTCATTTAAAAAAACAAAAATCTGACTGTTTGTATTCAACCCCCCCCCTTCTACAAACTGTTTCTATATCCTTGAACTCTTGTAGACTCCTTTAGGACCAACAAGTGGTATCAGAGCAGTGTTTCTTGCTTATCTTTAAAATATCTTTGAACAAAATTATTTTAAAAATGACTAATACTAATACAAACTATATTGATAATGGATCTTTAGCTAAACCTCCAAGATTTATCCGTGATAACTTTCTATTATGGAAGGAAAGAATGACTCTATTCCTAGAAGGGTCTGATCCTAAGATCCCCTACTATCTAGAAAATGGACCATTTGTTCCTACAACTCTAGTAGCAAGTGTCCCTGCCACTACTAACACTCCAGCCATCGCTGAAAGGAGAATCATCAAAACTCCAAATCGATGGACTGAAGAAGAGAAAAAGGAAGTAGCTATAGATGTAGAAGCTAGATCCATAATCGCTATGTCTTTACCAGATGAAGTCTATCATTCTGTTATGAAGATGAGAACATCTAAGGCCATGTGGGATACCTTGTGTATTCAATATGAAGGGACTAATGAAGTCCAAATCACTATGTGTATTAATCTGGTAAGACAGTATGAAAGTTTTATGCACTCAAAAGGTGAAACTCTCTCTCAAATTCACCAAAGATTTAACTGTCTCTTGATTGACATGAAAACTGTCAACAGAGAATACTCTAATGCTGAAATACTGACAAAATTCATGGAGGCACTACCTGAACAATGGGGAGTGTACACTACGTCTTAAATGAAGAGCAATCTCAGGTTTTAAGAAAAAACCTCATAAATGATATCAAGGGTGCCAAAAGTACTGATTTGGCACTAGTGACTTTAGAGGTAGAACCATCAAAACTAGTTTCTTCTTCCATCACCTCTATCACTGAATTAAATCAAAATAATTCAGAAGAACTCACTGATGCTGACATCTCTGAGTTTGATAACTCTCTGGCACTTCTAACGAACAACTTTAAAACATTTGCTAGAAAGAGCAACTTTCGAAAAACACCTGCTATCACTGACTCTGATATGTCAAAAACTCTGCCCGCTGAAAAAGCATCTGCTATATGCTATAACTGTCGGCGAAAGGGTCACTTTGCTACCGAATGTAGATCTAAGAAAGTAGCTACTCCCACCTCCTCTCAGAACTCTAATAAAAAGGAAAAGTACTTTAAATAAAAAAATAAACACAGAGATCTGAAAAAGAACCAGCAAAAGGGCAAAGGTCTAATTGCTGAAGAAGTTGACTGGGATCACGAAGAAGATTGGGCCAAAACATCTGATGAATCAGGCTCCGATGAAGAAGATCTTGTCTTCCTCTATCTAATGGCAATAATTGAAGAGGCTGAAGAAGTCTCTGAAACTTCCAGCTCAGAGTCTCCTTCAACTCAGGTAAACATTCCTATAAACTCCTCTATACCTGAAAGTGATAACTTGTCCGCTCTCGATGTTATGACCGTTGATTTTTACAATGCTCTGAATGGAAAGATTAAAGCTGAACAAATTAACATTGATCTTTCTGAACAATTGAAAAATTGTCATTTAAAAATCAAAGAACTAGCAAAGATTGAAGATTCCCTAAAAGATCAAGTCTTTGTAAATCAGACAATTAGTATTGAGAGACAACAAGCTATCACTGAAAAGGAAAAGGCCATCGCTGATCTTAAGGCTGAAAAGGCTACCATCGAAGGATGGTGCAAGGCATCTGATAAAGTCAGCAAGATCATCAATGCTCAAATTCCTCTGAAAGTCAAAAGTGGGTTAGGTTATAACCCAGATAAAGAAGAATCAGAGAATGATCGTTCCATGTTGAAATTCGGAATGTTCGTCTCTTCAATCCCTGATCCTTCTTTCCCTAAAAATTTGACTGTTCTTAAATCTGATGATTCTAAGAAAATGATCAAGAACAAAGTTCCTGACCACGTTCCTAAAATCAAAAACTTCCAGAAAAGAACTCCTCTGTTCCTTCTGTAGGTCATTCTAAAGCTGGGAAGAAAATCCCTGGATATATTCAGCGATCAACTCCCAGAATTAAGATCGATCTTACATCTATCCCTAAAAAGATTGTTATACCCCCAAGAAATTCTAGGCTCTGCTCCTGAAAATACCCACATCTATCCCTGAAAAGATTGTTATACCCCCAAGGAATTCTAGGCTCTGCTCCTGAAAATACCCACATTGCCAGCAAATGTCCTAATGCTACTAAAGCTGAAAAATTAGCTCATGGAAAGAAAGTAGCTCAAACTGATAAATCAGCGAGAGTGAAATCCACCAAGGTTGGGAAACCTTCCAAGGCGAAGATATCCACTGAAAAGAATTGTTCAGCTAGTAGCTCTTCCGCCACTCCTTCCACTAACACAGCAAGACCCATAGTAATATGGGTACCTATGAAAAATTAATCATTTTGTTATATGCAGAGTGCCAAAGATATCTGGTATCTTGATAGCGGATGCTCAAGGCACATGGCTGGCAGAAAATCTCTGCTCTCTGAATACAAGGAAGAAGCTGGTCCCCCAGTGACCTTTGGTGGAAATGGCAAAGGATACACTAATGGTTATGGAATTCTATACAATGGAGCCACTTCATTTACTCGAGTCGCTTACGTTGAAGGACTAAAGCACAATCTATTGAGCGTTAGTCAGTTATGTAACAAAGACTTCAAAATTTTATTTCTAACGAATAGATGTGATGTCACTGATTCAAATGACAAACTTGCTTTAACAGACAAAAGAGTTGAAAATGTGTATGTCATTAACATGAATAGCTCTCACTCTGAAAACATGTATTTCATTTCCAGAGCCTCCTCGGTCATAAACTGGTTATGGCACAAAAGGCTCTCTCATCTGAACTTTAAGACAATAAATGAATTGTCTCAAAAAGAACTTGTCAAGGATCTCCCTAATCATACCTTTGCAAAGGAATCTCTTTGCTCAACGTGTGAAAAGGGAAAATTGACAAAAGCCTCGTTCAGATCTAAACAAGTTTCTTTAGTGACCTCACCTCTTCAACTTCTCCATATGGATCTATTTGGACCTGTCAATGTCCAATCTCTATCTGGAAAGAAGTACACTCTTGTTATAGTTGATGAATATTCCAGATTCACATGTGTATTCTTTCTTCGATCCAAAAGTGATACACCTGATGTTATTATAGCTTTCATCAAGAGAATGGAGGTCCTTAATAATCTTATCATTCGTTCCATGAGAAGTGATCATGGTACTGAGTTCAAAAACAGTACCTTGATTAATTTCTTTGAAGAAAAGGGAATCACTCACAACTTCTCATCAGTGAGAACACCTCAGCAAAACGGTGTTGCTGAAAGAAGAAATCGAACGATTATTGAAGCAACTCGCTCAATGCTCAGTGAATCGCATCTGCCTACTCAATTCTTGGCTGAAGCAGTCAATACAACATGCTTTACTCAGAATCAATCCATTATAGTGAAGCAATTCAAGAAGACCTCCTATGAACTATTTCATGGAAGAAGACCCTCTCTGAAATATCTACACATCTTTGGATGTAGATGTTATATTCAGAATGACAGAGATCATTTGGGCAAGTTTGATCCAAAAGCTGATGATGGGATATTCCTTGGATACTCTTCTGTATCCAAGTCTTTCAGAATCTTCAACAAGAGAAGACAGCATGTTGAAGAATTTATGCACGTCAACTTTGATGAATCTCGTCCAAGTAATTCTACTCCTATCCCTGAGGAAGACGAGGAGTGGAATGAATGGATGAAATCTCATTATGGGGAACCTGAAACTTATTTCAGCAACCAACCTACTGCTGAAACAAATGATGATGGGATCCCTGATCTTCCTACGACAAGCAACGATCCATCAACATCAAGGATCAACGTCACTCCTCTCAATAAGATTCCTCCATCTGATACTTCTTTAGGAAATTTTTCAGTGAATAACCAAGCTTCATCTTCTACTAATCAATCCTCTGAATCTCCTCCAGAATTGATCTTAAATGAAGTTTCTGTCGCTGAAACGATCAACGACATCCCTGAAAGAGAGCAAATCGTTGAATCTATTATTGATCAAATACCTCAACCTCCAACTAGCGATGGACTGCAAATCATCCAATAAATCAAATAATTGGTGATTCAAATGCAGGTATCAAGACTCATAGAGGTACAGGTAATATATGTCTCTATGTTAATTTTATTTCTCTCTCTGAACCTAAGAAGATAGATCAAGCTATCTCTGATCCTAGCTGGGTCTCTGCCATGCAAGAAGAACTAACTGAGTTTCGTAGAAACAAAGTATAGAATCTCGTTTCTCGTCCCTCTGATAAAACTGTAATAGGAACCAAATGGGTTTTTCCAAATAAGTTGGATGAAAATGGCACTGTAATTCGCAATAAGGCTAGACTTGTTGCTCAGGGATACAGACAGGAAGAAGATATTGACTATGATGAGACCTTTGCTCCTATTGCTAGACTAGAAGCCATAAGACTCTTTTTAGCTTATGTTGCCCATAAAGACTTTAAAGTTTTTCAAATGGATGTTAAAAGTGCTTTTCTAAATGGTAAACTCAGCGAGGAAGTTTATGTTGAACAACCTCCTGGGTTCTCTGATCCAAACCATCCTGGTTTGTTTTCAAACTTCAAAAAGCTGTTTACGGGTTAAAACAAGCTCCAAGAGCTTGGTATGATACTCTCTCAAAATTCCTTCTTAAAGAAAAATTTGTTCGTGGAAAAATTGACCAAACTCTATTTTTAAGAAAATATAAAGGTCATACTATTCTTGCTCAAATATATGTTGATGACATTATTTTTGGTTCCACAAGACTCAAATTATGCACTCGTTTTGCAAACAAAATGAAGAAAGCATATAAAATGAGTATGATGGGTGTACTAACAATTATCTAGGTTTGCAGATTAAGCAATCTGACAAAGGAATTTTCATTTTTCAAAGTAAATATGTTAAAGAAATGCTGAATAAGTTTGATATGAATCAATGTTCAGCGATGAAGACCCCAATGGCACCTCCTCTGACGTTTAATAAGGACCAAAATGGGAAACCTATCAATATCACTGCCTATCGTGGGATGATCGGATCTCTGCTATATCTTACAGCGAGTAGACCTGATATCATGTATTCTACATGTCTCTGTGCTCGGTATCAAGCTGAACCAATGGAATCTCATCTCATCGTTGTAAAGCGAATCTTCAGATATCTGAAAGGAACTCCTAATCTGGGTCTTTGATATCCCAAAAGCTCAGGGTTCGATCTAATCGGTTACTCTGATAGTGATTTTGCAGGATGCAAGATTGATAGAAAGAGCACCACTGGCGGATGTCAGCTATTAGGTGGTAAGTTGATAAATTGGACAAGTAAGAAGCAGAACTTTGTGTCCACATCTACCGCTGAAGCTGAATACGTAGCCGCTGGTAGCTGTTGTGCTCAAATCCTATGGATGAGAAATCAGCTGAGAGATTATGATCTCAAACTTTCTAAAATCCATATTTATTGTGATAGCACTAGTGCTATTGCAATTGCTAATAATCCTGTACTTCACTCAAAATCAAGCATATTGAGATTCGATATCACTTTATCAGATATCATGTGATGAATGGAGAAGTGGAACTTCATTTCGTACCAACTGAATTTCATCTCCCTGATCTTTTCACCAAACCTATGGATGAAGCTAGATTCAATCTACTCATCAGCGAACTTGGTATGTTAAATGCTGAATAATTCTCCATTCTCTGAACTCTGATTCAGAAATACTTGATCATTCTCACTCAGGTATGAACTTCTAAATCTCTACATTCTCTGAATACTTTTTTCAGGGAATGTCTTCAAACTAAAAACCCATCACTGACAATCCTTTATTGTTTATTGATAAGGATAATGATTAACATTTTTAAATGATAATCATTTTCAAATATTTTTCAAATAAGAAAAGGACACGTCAGACCTTTATCTGACACATGACGGACCACGACGTTTCCTTTCCTACTCTTTTCTAGGAACGTGCGCTAGGTCATCATTACTTTTCAAAAAGCTAAACCCGTCGTTTAGCTATCCCTTCTCTCTCCTCATGCTATTTAAGCAATTCATTTCTTCATTTGATTCTTTATGCGCTCATTACTCTCAAAAAGCAAGAATCCTCATCGAATCTTCAACCTTTCCTCAAGAACACCATTAACACGCACTTGTGCGTTTTTCTTTGTTTTTAACGTTTAAGGTTTGATCTAACCCTGTTCTTTACTTAAAAGGCCAATGTCGTTTATCACATCTTTAACACTATAACTCTATAAAATCAAATCCAGTTTTAAGTAAAAAATAAATGTGATAAAACCCTATTTATTTCTCAAAACCTGTTCTGGATTCGTCTTAGAACAGAAGACCATTTTAGGTTTTTTTTTACCAAGTTTTTTTTCCTTTTCTAAAAATTGTGGTACTAACAAGTATTTTGATCTTTGTTCATCAGAACACTTGTTTTTCTTCTACACTTTTTGGTAATCTTTGTACCAAAAACCTATTCTGGTTTATTACCCTTGTATTAAACCATGATTTTCCTATTTGGTGTTCTCATCTTTGAAACAGACATGGCATCTTCAAGCAAGAACACTCAGGCTGCTGAACAAGCACCAATTGTCCTCACCAAAGCCCCTGCCAGCAACTTCAGCTTGGAACAAGTAACTTTCAAGGCCTGCAGTTACCTTGCTCTGGTGGATATCCCTGCTGACAAATCATACTTCAACGACGGTGCCACCTTAATCAAAGCCTGTCCTCTGATGTATGCCTTTGTGCACAATCCCATGGGAATCACTGTGCATCTTCAAGCTCTATGGTACACGGCTCACTTCACAACCCTCACCACTAACAAGGGCAAAAAGCTCCCTGTTATCCGCTTCACTATCCCTGCTCTCGGCGACATCGCTTTCACCACAGGCTTTCTAAAGAATGCCCTCCGCCTTACTTCCAGAGGTAAGAACGAGACCTGGGCCTCTGAGCCCACCAAAGAACAGATAGAGGACTTCTTGGACTCTATTGACTATGTTTGGGAGAACCCTGAAGTCAAATCAGTGGGATCAAAGATGGAGAAGAAGCGTCTTGTAGGTCGCTGGCAATACATCTTCACCCAAGTGATTCAGTGCTTGGGCTCCAAGATTGGCTCTCATGATCAAGCCAGCAAGAACTTCCAGGACCTTGGCTTCGCTCTCTGCATAAACTACAACCTGAACTATGCGGACTACATATTCAGCGACATGTACAACAGGGTAAAAGCTGGTAAGAGTAACCAATTCATTCCTTACCCTAGGTTCTTTGCAACCATCTCAGAGTTGCCTTCAAGGATGAATATCCAAAGGTCGCCAACCAAAGCTTCTCCTTGGTCGGCAAGAAGTCTCTGGACATTGATGTCCATCCAGATGATGCTCCTTTCACTCCCTACATGTTGCAACTCATTAAAGCAGCCACACGTGTGTCCGTCTCACTGAACGACCCATCAGTGAGTATCCCAGACACCTCCTCTCCCTCCAAAAGAAAGGATCCAACCGATGGTCATAAAAAGATCATCGGTCATAAGCTAGCGGCAAAGAAACAAAAGAAGGGAGTCTCTCAAAAGACTTCCCTTCCTGATTCAGGCGTAATACCAACGTCCTCTGTAGCCACAGCCACGGCAACGGTCTCTGCATCCGTTGCCGTTTCTTCAGCACTACCACCACATTCAGCGACTCCGGACACTGAACATGTTATAGCCAGCTCCGCTGAAGCTGGATCAGGTACTACATTCACAGCCTTCTCTTCTTCTTCCACCATCTCTTCTTTTGTCCTCACACAAACATATGATTCAGAGATAGTTGTCCCTATCTCTGATGATGTTGAATCGCACGTTGTCCAAACTCTAGTGTTGTTTTGACAATCTGAACTTTGGAAAGCCAGTACAACAGGACCTTAGCATGTCTCTCACAGACATACTAAGACACAGGCTAGTGATCCACATGACACTGCCGTAGTACACGTTGTCCCCGAGAGTAATCCTCATGATACTCTCAAGGTAAATAACATGTCTTGTCATCCTTCATCTACCCAGAGCTCTTCTTGGCTGCTCTGTCTATGTTGGCATCAGATATTGCACCTCCTCTCTCTACATCAGCAACCACTGTCACTACCTCCAAGGCTGCTGCTGCTGCTCCCTCCAGTGTTGACAAGGGAAAATCTCCTCAGCAACCAAAGACAGATGTTGATCTGCGTCGAATAAAGCAGAAGAAGTTTTCCTCAAAGCATGGAGATTCCCAATATCGTTCTTCCTCGCCCCACATTCCCTGCAATTGACTACTTGGTCAATGAATGTTCTCTCATAAGGGCTAGGGTAGACAACCTTCAGACGTCCGCTGAGTACATCTTCCAGACTATCGCTGGTACTCTAGGGATGAAGGCCACCATCAACAATGTCTTCGCTGACATTCAGTCAATCAAGGCTGATAACCTGGCTCATGAGCAAGTTCTTGCCAAGCTGGAGAAGAAGGTAGAAGCACAAAACCAGGTGCTTGATTCTATTCAAAAGACTCAGTCCGACATGATGCAGATGCTGACCAAAATGCAAGAAGCTAGCTCTTCCTTCACTGCTGCTGATCGGACTTCGTTGAACTAGGTCGTTCAGACACAGACTATGCACACCATTTCTCTGAAGGACATTGGGTCGAATGTGCGTACTCTGGTGGTGCATGTTCTCCCCGCTGACAACATCGAGGGGGAGAGATGTGCCAAAGAAATCGTTGACGATATTATCGGAGAGGCTAATGAAAGATTCCCTGAAACTCAGATATCTCCCTACATTCGGCGAGTCCCTCCTTCCATTGTCGTTGAAAAAGAAGTCGATGAGGAAGATGATGAGGAGGAAGAAGATGATGAAGAAGACAACGATGATATCCCTCACTATGGGAGAAATGATGATGACATCCCTCCTGGTGCTCTTGAGCACTTCAAAAACAGTAGACCAGGCAACTTCATGCCTGAAGTAGTCTACAGGGAGCCCTTGGGGGACGGACTACCTCCTTCTCAGGATCCGTCCAACCAATCAACAGGGAGCCCTTGAGGCAAAGGACATGAAGTGGTAGATCTTGATGCCACCATTCCAATATCTGAGGGGGAGACCACTGCAGAGGTAACTCTTCCCCTTATCCCTTATACTCCCATCTCTGAACCTCAAACCTATCCATCTTTCTCCCCTCCAAATTTTGGTTCTGACCAACCTCTCTCTCCATCTTCCATTCTCAGTGAGTCTAGTCCCCCGAAGGACTCAACTTTTTGGAATGAACCTTCATCAGAGGAGCAGTTTATGTACATATCTGGCTCTAACTCTGAAGATGAAGAAGGCCTCATTCCCAGACGCCGCGCACAAAGACCTCTAATAAGCGAGCCTGAAGAGAAAGAAAGGCGAATAAACTTCTTAAAAGAACTCGAAGCAAAAAGAATAAAGATGCCCTCTGCTGAATCAGAAAATCCCATGCCTATCAGCGTGGTGGATGATTTCTACTTCCTATCAAAAGAAGAGAGAGCACAAGCACTTGAAGCTCAGAGAATAAGGAATGAAAAGATTAACTAAACAGAGAGTGAGCTAGAGCTTGCAAGGAAAATACTCAGGGAGGATGCTGCTAAAGATAAGGCGACTAAAGAGCTGATCGAGAAAAGTCAAAGAGTCGCTGAAGCTCTAGTACAAAGAGAGCTGAATGAAGAAAATCTAAAACTGAATCCCATCCTCGCTCAAGAGAAGATCCTAAATGCTCTAACCAATGAAGAACCAAGCCACAGAGAAAAAGAACTACGATGGTGCACTGAACGATTCAATTTCCATCGGTCTAACTCAAAAATCATTCGAGCAACTATCGAAGGACGTCCCTCCAAAAGGCATGGATTGAAGGTATTCGTTCGAATGTACAAGCATACAAATGTTGAAAAAGAAGAAGCTAAGTTCTTGAAATTCTATGGATACTCTGAATGGCTAGAAATCAGAGATACCATTCAGGGTTCCAAATCAAAGTTTAAAGATGTGGTGGAAAGAGCATTGGATCATCTACTTCAGAGGATGTCACAGCATGCGCAAGTTCCACCTCTCCACAGCATGCGCAAGTTCCACCTCTCCCTGAGCCTACAAGAAAGAAAAGATCAAATGTTGAAACATTTTCATCTTCTAAAAGTGAACATGAAACCAAATTTAACTACGAAAGCATTCTCGGCCATTTGGAAATCCCTAACATCTCAACGCTGAACTCCTCTCTCCCTCAAGATAGAAGATATGAGAAAATGAAATCATCACCTTCCCTGAACCTGGTATGGTTTTCTTGGATAATGATGGATTCTTAGGGCTCTTCAGAAACAAAGAAGTCAGCAAGGCTCCATTAGCCTTCATAAAGATCATGCACCACTACTGCTAGTAGATGATCCGCTGATGAATCGACAGAAGAGGCTCTATGAAAATGAAATACGAAGAAGACATGAAAAACTCTCTGATTGATATATAGTCGTCTTTTCCTTTGTAATTTTTTCAGTGTATTGTACTTTTCTCTTTCTACAAATTTGTAATTTCATTTTTTCATGTAATTTCTTCAGATTATTACTAATGAAATTTCAAACGAATTACTCTACTCCAATTGTGTACTGAAAAGATCCCTGAAAACAGTAAATGGGACACTGAACATAAGAGTTCTAACTTCTTTACATACCTCCTTACTCACTAAATTTTTCTCTCTGAAATTTAAATCAGTGAATGTACTTAAGGCCTCTACTTGTAAAAATTGTGCTTTCATATCCTTATAAATGAAACTCAATGGCTATAATAGATCAGCTGAAAAAAATCTCACAGATTAGTACTTAGAAATTTTTTCTTCAATATTTCTTAAGTCCCTATTAAATCCCTTCAAGTAATTTTCCCATGTTACTTAATCATAATCAAATAGGGGGAGATTATTGATCATAACTCTTCTCAATGATTTAAATATGATTCCTCTATATACTTAGTGAAATTCCATGTGTAGACTTATGCTTAAATTCAGCGATAGCATACGCTAATTATTATCAGCGACCGCTGAAAATCAGAAGCCTCAAGTCTACCTCTGAAGATCTGAAGATCAACCAACACACCAAAAAACATTCAGCGAAAGTTGAAGACCAAGCTGAAGAAAGAGATAATCAGCTAATGATCTGAAGCGGTTCAGTGATAGCAATGGTTATCTAAACCAAAGTGTGAAGTTTTGTCAAGCCTCAGCGATAATCTGAAAGTTCATCCTTGAAGTTTCAAGTTCAGCGATCAAGTAAAGCTTCTCAAACAAGATTAACGTTGATCTTATCCTCGATGCACAAAAGTCAAACCTTATACTATGTCAGAGAAGGACGTACGATTTGTCTCATATATCCCATCATATCTGATATGGTATTGTTCATATAAGGCCAAAAACATGGTTGCTTTTTGAACAAAGGACAAGCTTCCTAGGAATGCTTGACACGTGGCATATACCTTTTGCCTTGCATTAAATGCAAACGGGTATAAATAAAATGAAAATATATTTTTCATCTTTATGCATGCTACTTTCTATTTCCTAAAACCTCTGTCTCTTTTCTTTCTCATTTCCTTGTGCATCAATCTGTGTGATTTCTTAAGTTACAATAGAATAGGTTTACTTGGTCTAATTCCACTTGTAACTGTAAATTTGTTTATTCAATATCAACTCATTTAAAAAAACAAAAATCTGACTGTTTGTATTCAACCCCCCCTTCTACAAACTATTTCTATATCCTTGAACTCTTGTAGACTCCTTTGGGACCAACAGTAGTTTCACCACAGTGATAGCATTTCTAATATTTGAAAACGGGTTTGGAATTTAAGGAATTCAGAGAGTAGGTAGAAGCGTTTTCAGGACCAGAACCAAGAATTCCTTTGTCTAGTATCCTTGGGGGAATAATAATTTTCTTAGGAACTGGAGTGAGGTTAATCTTAATTCTTGGAGTAGATCTCTGAATAAATCCAGGGATCTTCTTACCAGTTTTAGGATGACTCACTAAAGGAATAGAAGAGTTCTTCTTCTGTTTCGGAAAATTCTTGATTGTAGGAACATGGTCAAGAAACTTGTCCTTGATCATCTTCTTAGAATCATTAGATTTAGAGATAGGCCGCTTCTCATATATATGAGGTTTTTTTAGAAGAAGGATCAAGGATTGAAGACACAAACATTCTAAATTTTAAATCATTCTCTGATTCTTCTTTGTCAGGGTTATAACCTAAACCACTTTTGACCTTCATAGGGATCTGGGCATTGATGATCTGGCTGACTTTATCAGAAGCCTTACACCATCCTTCGGTGGTAGCTTTTTCAGTCTTGAGATCAGCGATAGCCTTTTCCTTATCAGTGATAGCTTGTTGTCTTTCAATGCTTATTGTTTGATTTACAAAGATTTGATCCTTAAGAGTTTCTTCAATCTTTGTAAGTTCTTTTATTTTTAAATGGCAATTTTTCAGTTGTTCTGATAGATCAATATTGATTTGTTCAGCTTTGATCTCTCCATTTAAAGCATTGTAAAAATCAACAGTCATAGAATCGAGAGCCGACAAGTTATCACTTTCAGATATAGAAAGTTTGGTAGAGATATTTACCTGAGACGAAGGAAACTCTGAGGATGATGTTTCAGAGACTTCTTCAGCTTCCTCGATTCTGGCCATTAGATAGAGGAAAGCAAGGTCTTCTTCATCAGAACCTGATTCATCAGAGGTTTTGGCCCAATCATCTTCTTGATCCCAATCAACTTCTTTAGCAACTAGACCTTTGCCTTTTTGTTGGTTCTTCTTCAGATCTCTGTATTTATTCTTTAACTTAGAATATTTCTCCTTTTTATCAGAGGTCTGAGAGGAAGTAGGAGCAGCTACTTTCTTTGATCTGCACTCACTTGCAAAGTGACCCTTTCGCTGATAGTTATAGCATATAGCAGATGCTTTTTCAGCAGGAAGAGTCTTGGATTTGTCAGAGTTAGCAATAGCAGGAGTTTTTCGAAAGTTACTCTTCCTAGAAAATCTTCTAAAATTGTTTGTGAGAACAACTAGAGAATTATCAAACTCGGAGATGTCAGCATCAGTGAGTTCTTCTGAATCAGTTTGATTTAATTCAGTGATAGAAGTAATAGAGGAAGAAACTTGTTTTGAAGGATCTGCCTCTGAAGTCATTAGTGCCAAACAAGTACTTTTGGCATTCTTGATATCATTAATGAGGTTTTTCCTTAAAGCTTGAGATTGCTCTTCATTTAGGAGCATTCCATATAAAGCACTTAGAGAGAGTTTCAAGATTCTTTGACAGTTTTAGACATGTAGTGTACACTCCCCATTGTTCATGTACTGCCTTCATGAATTTTGTAAGTATTTCAGCATTAGAATATTCGTTGTTGACAATTTTCATGTCAATCAAGAGACGGTTAAATCTTTGGTGAATTTGAGAGAGGGTTTCACCTTTTAAGTGCATAAAGCTCTCATATTGTGTTACTAGATTTATACATCTAGTGATTTGAACTTCATCAGTTCCTTCATATTGAATACATAGAGTATTCCACATGGCTTTAGAAGCTCTCATCTTCATCACAGAGTGATAGACTTCATCTGGTAAAGACATTGTTATTATGGATCTAGCTTTAGCATCTATAGCTACTTCCTTTTTGTCATCTTCACTCCATCGATCTGCAGTTTTGACGATTTTTCTCTCAGCAATAGCTGGAGTGGTTGTAGTGGCGGGAACTGCAGGAACTAGGGCTGTAGGAATGAATGGTCCATTCTCTAGATAAAAGGGGATCTTAGGATCAGACCCTTCTAGGAATAGAGTCATTCTTTCCTTCCATAATGGAAAGTTATCACGGCTAAATCGGGGAGGTTTAGCTAAAGATTCATTATCAATGTAGTTTGTATTTGTATTAGTCATTTTAAAATAGCTTAAGAAACAAGTATTTTAAAGATATGTAAGCAAGAAACACTACTCTGATACCACTTATTGGTCCCAAAGGAGTCTACAAGAGTTCAATGAATATAGAAACAGTTTGTAGAAAGGGGGGTTGAATACAAACACACAAATTTTTAGTTTTTAAATGAGTTTATATTAAATAAACAAATTTACAGTTACAAGCGGAATTAGAACAACTGTTAAACCTATTCTATTGTAACTAAGAAATCACTAAGTTGATGCACAAGATATTAGGAATGAAAAGAAGCAGAGGTTTGAGGAAATAGAAAGTAGCATGCATAGAGATGAAGAAGAGATCTTCATCTATTTTTGTACCTGTCGCAATTAATGCAAGACAAAAGGTATATGCCACGTGTCAAGCTTTCATTGGAAGCTTGTCCTTTGTTCAAAAGTAACCATGCTTTTGGCCACGTGTGAACAGTACCATATCAGATTTGATGTGGACATAAGAGACATGTCATATATCTGTTTCTGACATAGTATAAGGTTTTGACTTTTGTGCATCGAGGATAATATCAACATAAATCTTGTTGAAAGGCTTCACTTGATCGTTGAACTTTGAAACTTCAAGAATGAACTTTCGTGGTATCGCCGAGGCCTAACAAGACTTCACACTTTAGTTTAGATAATCCTTGCTATCACTGAACCGCTTCAGATCACTAGTTGATTATCTCTATCTTCAGCTTGGTCTTTGACTTTCGCTGAATGTTCTTGGGGTGTGATTGTTGTTCTTCAGATCTTCAGGGATAAGGTTTAAGTTCCTGATATTCAGCGATCGCTGAATGAATTCAGCGTATGCAATCGCTGAATTTGAAATATACCTTATGTATGGAATTATCACTAAGTGTACAGAGGAATCATATTCAAATCACTGAGAGGAGTTATGATCAACACTTCTGTACATGTTTTGACGCTAGTTGATGGTGACACTCATGCAATGGGGTTTTTTTATGGTGCAATGGATGAGGCTAAAGAGAAGATAGCCAAGAATTTGGATTCACATGAACTTCCTACAAAAAGATTTGGGATATAATTGATGTCAAGTGGGAACGTCAATTGCATCGCGACTTGCATGCAACTGCATATTACTTGAATCCTCATTTTAGATGGAGTCCCAATGTCTCTGAGCATGCCGAGATTAAATATGGATTGTACCGTTGCCTGGAGAGACCAAGGTTCTAAATGGCGTGAGGCGTAGCGTGGCGGCGAGGCTAGGCCTCAAGCTTTACGAGTTACAGCGAGGTTACGACATTTGTCAAGGCGTGACTTAAGGCGACAAGTCTATATATAATATTTTTATATATATAATTATATATGTAATATTGATATTATTTGTACATATGAAAACTATAAATAAGACAAGAACCATGCATTTATAACTTGATATCAAATATACAAAGTTTACAAAAATGATATAAAAATATATCTCTAATATCCTAAAGACAAAAATAAGGATCTACCCATTGTTCCATAATACATATATCTCTAATATCCTAAGACTCTAATTTCATAATCATATACAAAAAACGTGTTATGTTAGAGCTAGAGTAGATCATCCTCATCTAAAAAGCTATCCTTCCATGTAACTTTCATCATTTAAATCCAAAAGTCGTTTGTCATCGGAATTGAATTCAAAATCTTCCTCACCTTCAACTTGTGGTTCTTCATCCGATTCAAAATCATCCTCATGAAGTTCTCTAGCGTCCAAACTACCACCTTCTTCCATTTCCTCATCCTCATCATTAATAGCAACAATCCATGATTATGCTTTACTAGCATCAAGAGAACATAACACATCCATATTGTGATTCTTGACTCTTGCCCACTTGTTGATGAGTTTGGCATTAAATTGCACAAATACAAGATCATTCAATCTTTGACTATCAAGTCTATTCCTTTTCTTTGTATGTATCTAAAAAGGTAAAAAAAAGGTTAAATATAGAATTAGCTTCAAATAGAACGATTTAATATATAATCAGTTATTAAAAGTTGAAACATAAAATCACTTACACCCTCAAAAGCACTCCAATTTCTTTCACATCCGGAATAGCTAGTTGTCAACGAAAGAATCTTTACGGCCATCTTTTTCAAAATCGGTGTTAAAGTCCCATAGAAATTCCACCAAACAAATATTCAAATAAAAATAAACACATATAAGAATTAAGAAATCAAAGAGTTTAAGATCTAACGTATTTAAACAAGAAATGAATGTATATTATACTATTATTATTACACGGATTATAAATATTATTATTTTCTGAACACCCTTTGATGGCTAACATTCTTCCGAAATCTCCTTCTTTTCCCATGTACTTTTGGAGCTCCACATTTATTACTAGATCTTGCTTCTCAAAATCATCAACAAAAAACTTCTCAACACATGTTACAATTGCATCGGCGATCTCATGATTATCTTTTTTGCTTGGATCTTTGAAGAAGTAATAGGGATTCAAAGGTAGTCCGCGATGTGTAACGGACTATCAAGTTGTCCTTTAGCTTTTGCTTCCACAATGTGTATAATAGGACGATAGTTAATCTCCACGTTGTTATAAGCCATTTTGATATCTTCATTTGCTTGTTTAAGCTCTTCGTACAAGAAGCCCATTGATGGCTTTCGGTCTCCATCAACGAGGCGAAGAACTTTGACTAAAGGAGAAATCACTTTCAAGCATAAACTTATCCCATTCCAAAATGATACACTCAATACAATCGCATATACTCCTTTTCCTTTACTAGTTTTGGCCCATTTAGATTGTGTCCAATCATCACTAGTGAACATAAGCCTTAGCTTTTCCTTTTTCTCCATCAAACTTTGCAAAGTGAGGAATAAAGTAGCAAATCTAGTAACTCCTACCCTCACAATGTCTCTAGACTTCGTAAACCTCCTCCTTATTGCCAAAGTCCTATGATGTGCATAGATGAAAATAGTTAGAGTTTTTGCCTTAGAAATCAAACCTTTGAATTTAGCCTCTTTAGCAATTGCTTCAAGCATAAGTTCGATGGTATGTGCCGCACAAGAAGTCCAAAACATGTTTGGCCTCTTCTCTATCAACAAATGGGAGGTCGTCGTGTTATTAGAAGCATTATCCGTAACAACTTGTATGACATTTTGTGGCACAACATCTTCAATACATTTGTCAACATAATCAAAGATGTACTTGCCCGTATGTGCTTCTTCGGAACATTCAATGGAAGAAAGAAACGTTGTACCTACTCTCGAGTTCACAAAAAAATTCATTACACTTCTTCTTTTTTGATCTGTCCAACCATCGGTCATAACCGATTCTTTGCCCACACTTCTTCTTGATTCTTGAGAAGGCCTTTAGTCCTCCCAACTGCACCCTTCAACAATGGTTCTCTAAGTTGATATTCACTTGGAGGACGGTAACCTGGACCAAATTACCCAACTGCTTCAACAAACATCTTAAATCCATCATTATCGATGGCATGAAAAGGGACACCTGATTCATAAACCCATCGAATTGATGTACTTGGTTTGTTCTTTCTTTGCATAATGCATCTGCAATATTTTGTTGACCTGTAGTTGGAGCATCCAGATTAATAGGATTAGCATATTTGTCCATGGGGCCTAAAGATTTTTCCTTCTTTCTCTTGCGATCCACATTCACCTCATTTTCTTCATTTTCTATCTCAACTTTTGCCCTCATTTCTTCTTCACGAATTCTATTCTCCATTTTTTTCTCTTTTGGTTTCTCAAGTAAAGCAGCACACACATCTTTATCTTCTTTGCTAGCTTTCTTACATATGGCTACGCCCTTCTCTTTTATTCCCGCAATATGGTATTTTAGCCTTACGATTTCCGCTCTACATACAAAGTCACATAAATTGCATTTAACCGCATCTCTATTTTAGGATCACACAAAGTACCATAATTCCATCCTGCATCACCTGAATTCCGTTTCAAGAATGTCTCCATAGAAGAACTTGCTTCGATTGTTGTGGTCGGTTTGTCTAAACCATTCAAATTAGAACCCCCACAAGCACTCGCCATTAGCCAACCTATTTACAAAATCAAAGTAGAAAAGAATAAAAATCAACTACAAAACAGTGAAAGTAATCTGTTTGTCTAGTAAAAACTAAAAACTACAATTTATAAAACCAATGAAATCAATTACCACAACACTTGAAATTTACTACAAATTAGTAATTACAATTGCAATAAAATAATGAAATATATATTATATAATCATCATGTATCGTGCTGTTTTTTTTATCAATTATGGTTTCAAACTTTCAACTTTCAAGAACTTGGATAACCAATTAACCATATCATCAATTCATCATATTAAAATTTAAAACATAGATAACCAATTAACTATTTAACTTACACAAACAGTCAAACACATACACAAATGGCATAATTTTGTGCAGAACAAAATGGCAACATTTAAAGTTATGTAATTCTTCCATGAACAATTAAACAAATGCAGAGTCCAACTAAAACAAGTAAGCAAAACATAATCGAAGAAGGAAACTTAAATAGGACTGACTAGTGACTACAAAATCGAACTCCACACAACACACAAGCGTCGAACAAAAACTTGAATGAACAAAAATGAACGAACTCAAAGAAGTAAACAAAATTATGAAGTAAACAGACCTGAACAAAATAAAACGTTGGTCGATATGGAGGAGAAAATCAGAGCGTGAGAAACTATAGTTGACCATTTGGAATTTGATATTCATATTTGATGTCGTATACGAGAGAGCAGAGAAGTAGAGATTGCGGAGAAATAATAAATTAGGGTTTAACTTTTACCCTTTATAGTTGTTTATGTCTTCAACTTTTAATTTATTACCCATTTTTCTATTAAAAACTAATACTTACACATTTACCCCCATATAAAGTTGAAGTTTGCCTATTTACCAAAGTTTAGAAAAATTGCAAATTTACCCCTCCACGTAACGGGATGTAACGGCGTAACGCGATATAACGCGCCATGGCACATAACGCGCCATAACGGATCCCACACCTCATAGCCACGCCAAGGGGTTTAACGTGGCGGCAGAGCCACGACTTGGCGCCATAACGACGCCATGTCACGTTTTTTAGAACCATGGGACGGACTCATTTAGGATGGAGCGACATTTATGAAGATTGATTGGGACGGACTCATTTAGGACGGACTCATTTAGGATGTATACACATGCAAAGAAGGATTGTTTGGATTTCGAAACGCGTTGGAAAGTTATCAATCACGTCCACCTGGTAAATATTTGTACTTTCATCTCTTTCTTTTCATTATATAAGTAAAATAAATGATTCACTACTTTATCTTTGTGTCATTAATATATATAGTTACATGGTGGGATAACTTTTGAGATGAGACACCGGAGCTAAAAGCTTTTGCAATGAGAATTATAGGGCTTACTTGTTCGACATCAGCATGTGAACGTAATTGGAGTACGTTCAATCAAGTGCATACAAAAATAAGAAATCGCCTAAGCACGAACAAGATGAATAGCTTGGTGTACATAATGTACAATAGGAAGTTAAAGCATAGATTCATGAAGAAGCAATCGCGAAAAGAAGAAGATGATCCTTTGAGCATTGAAGAGATGCCACCCAATGATGAATGGGTTGCAAACCCAAATGATGATGAAGATGACGATAAGGACGATGTACCAATTGAAGTTGATGATGGAGTTGAGAACTTGAGGATGCAACCCCAAGTTCGTCATCAAAGAAGAGGAAAGCTATTCAAGTGGATTTGGATGATGAAGATGATAGTGATTTCTCTTATGATCCTGGAGCGGTGAAATTTGACCATATTTCATGAAACAATGACGTGGTTTCTTAGACTTTATGTTTTTATGACTTGATACTTTGGTAGTAATCTTATGACTTGGTAGTAACTAGTAACTTTATGACTTAAATATTTTGATATTCGATTATGTTTTTAAGACTTGGTAGTAATTTTATGGCTTGATAGTAATTTTATGACTTGGTAGTAATTTTATGACTTTAAGACTTTGATATTCGATTATGTCTTGCATTATATGAATTATGTTGAAATTTATTCATTTACCGCTGTTGGGTCACTAATGATTTGGTGATGAACCACCTTCTTTTATATGATTGATTTTTTATAGGTTTCTTTGAAGGTCTGAAATATGCTTCAAGTATTGGAAAGTCAAAGACTATCCAATCAAGGGTTGTACATCAAAAAGTGGAATTTTGGATGTACCAACTAACTTCAATATTCATATCAAATTGTCAAAGTCAAGATTGGGTCACCAATATAGTGGGTCACCGATGGTACACATTTATGTCATCAAAGTGTTGGGTCATCAATACAAGATGAAGTCATCAAGTTAGTACTCATGGTCACCGACACTATTATCTTGGTCACCGAAATTGCAGGTATCATTTCTAAGGCTGTGATATCAAGTCACAACTACAAGGGTGTACACTTTCAACACTTATGCAAATTGAAGTTCACTAAGTAATGTGTACACTTATCAAATCCAACCTTACAAAGTATCCACCGATGTGATACATAGGTTCATGTATCACTTAGCAATTTTCAAGAGATAAGTTCTTGACTCACAACAAATGCAAGACACGTGGGCAGCAAGAACTTGGGCATTAAACCTTAAATAAAGACATTCTCTTTTATTCTTATAAAAGGAATATTTGTCTTTTAGCTAAAAGGTTTGATGGGACTTCACAGAGCATGAAGAAAATAAGATAAAGTTATCTAACATTACGTGCTACAAAGAATGGTTCATCCATTATTCTAGTACAAAGGGAGTGACCTCTTCCTTTGTCCAACAGATACACTTCCAGCTACTGAATCCTTGACAGCTGTCCACATGCATCCCATGCATGGGCACTATAAAAGGAGATGAAGTCCTTCCCATAAATCTCACGCTTTTAACAAATCTTCAAAGTGATTATTTGTTTGACTCCGACAATCCTGTCTGTTACGACAGTCTTGTTTTAACTTCCTTAGTGTATAAGTTAATTACTGTTATCCGTGTGTTTAAGTTTGTTAGAATAGTGTGTCTGTTCTTTTCCGCAACAAACTTCTGTGTGTAAATTTTTAATATTTATATTAAAAAATTTAAAAAGAGTATATTCTGTATGTTTGTATTCAACCCCCCCCCCCCCACACACCTTCTACAAAACCCTCACTTGCTTAGCCATCTCTCTTTGGGGACTAACAAGTGGTATCAGAGCAGTTGGTTTAATTCAATAAACCAGATCTGTGATGGCTACTACTTCAAATGTTGATGGTAGTTTGCAGACCTCTTCCAGTAGTACATATGATTTAGGATCCTTGGCCAAACCTCCAAGGTTCAACCCAAGTAACTTTGGGTTATGGAAAAATCGTATGCTACTATTCTTGGAAGGGATCGATTGCAGGTATCCCAACATTCTCAGTGAGGGACCTATTGTTCCTAAAATATGGTCTCGCTTTGGCCCACAAAAAGACGCTGAAGGAAAAGACATAGAGTCAGATGATGAAAGGAGTGATAAAACTGGCAGATATATCATCAAACCTTCAAACAAATTTAGTGAAGATGATAAACGCCTAGTTGCTCTAGACACTAAAGTCAAATCTGCTCTTGCTGTATCTCTTCCTGATGAAGTGTATCACTCCCTTCTTAACCTCCCCACTGCTAAAGAAATGTGGGACACTTTGAGTATCTTATATGAAGGCACCAAAGAAGTCAAGAAATCTAACAGGATCTGTCTTGTTAGAAAGTATGAACTTTTCTCCCATGAAAAAGGAGAATCTCTCTCTACCTACTTTAATCGTTTTAACTGTCTTCTCAATGATCTCAAAGTTCTTGGACGAGTTTATGATAATGAAGATGTTCTCTGCAAGTTCATGGATTGTCTCCCAGACTTCTGGGAAACCATATGTACTTGCATTAAGCAAACCAAGGACTTAGAAATAATGCCTTTAACTGCTCTCTATGGAACTCTTCTACATTATGAACAGACCAAGAACCAGAGAAAATCTCTTATAAAAGATATCAAATCTTCTTCTGTTGCTTTAATAGGTGATTCAAAATCTTCTTCTTGTGTTCCTAGAATCACCTATCCTTCTTCTGAATCTGAAAACGATATTAAGGAAGATTCTTCTCATCTATCAGATGCGTACTATAGTGCTGCTGATGATGAAGGAGAAGAATCAGCCATTGACATACTTTCTGATAGTATGGCAATGATTGCTGGAAACCTTAAGAATAAAAGATTTTCTTCAAACCGCTCTAAATTTCATAGAAAACCTTTTTCTCAAAAACCCTCTTCTGACAAAGCAAATGAAGAATGCTTCAATTGCAGAAAGAAGGGTCATTTTGCTTCTGAGTGCAGATCAAAAGCTTCCTCTAATCTCAAATCTTCTTCTTCTTATGGCCATGACTTCTCCAAATTAGCTTCTAGGAAGCCTGAAGAGAGAAATAGCCACTCTTCTAAAGAAAATTCTGAATCAAAAGAAACCTCAAGATATAAGAAGTACAAAGCCAAATATAAGAGGGAAAAAGAAAGAAACCAAAGTAAAGGTAAAACTTTGGTTGCTGAGGCTCATTGTTGGGAGGATGAGCAAACTTCTGAGAGTGAGAGTGAGTATGTCACAAAGTGCCTCATGGCCAAAATCGATGAGCTGGAAGACATGGAAAAGTCACTCTACACTGCTCTTGTATCTGCTGAGGGATCTGCTTCAGGAACAAAGCCCCAGGTACATCCCTTTACCTTTCTCTCTGATGATCAAAAGGTTGATGCCTTTGATTCTTTAACTATTGACTTTTGCAATTTAAAGGATCAAAAGAAAAAGGCTGACATGCACATTAAATGTTTAAATGATCAACTTCTATCCTGCTTTTCTAAACTCAAGGACTTTGACAAAATGAAAGCTGATCTAGAAAACCTAAGGTATTTAAATGACAGTCTTTCTGAAGAGAAAACAAAGATATCCAATACTCTTGAAAAGGAACAGGAGGTTCTTTCTAAGTGGACTAAATCTTAAAAAAATCTAGAAAAGATTCTTCTAGATCAAATCTCTTGTAAGGACAAGTTTGGACTTGGATAGGGAAAAGGTGATCCTCAACCTTCCGACCTTCCACTTCCATCATCTGAGTGTCAAGGCTTTCCTGCTGGTTTCTTCTCTGATGACAATGATGATCTTTTAGATTACTCATCTGAGGATTCTCCTTCTGTCCACTCAATAGATCTGTTAGACATGCTAAAAGTAGAGTCCAATGCCAAAAAGTTTGGAGTCTTTGTTAAAGCTAAAGAACCCTCTCCTGAGTCTTCAAAAGTTTCAACTCTTCCAAGCTCCTCTTCTTCTTCTCCCAAACCTATTCAAAGACTTTTAAATTCTCTAAGTCTTCATGAGTCAAGATACTCCAAGGAGCATCCATCAAATGTTCCTTTGTATCCCTCTCCAAAAAGATTTTCTCCTCAAAAGAAAAATTTTTCTAAATCAAATTTTTCATCAAAAAGGAAATCTCAAATAGTTACTGATCTTATTCCTCGATCAGTGAACTTGAAGAAATCAAGAAATCCTGGTAAAGGCATTCTTGGACCAAGACCAGGTGTCAGTCACCCCTCCTCTTCTCAGTCATCAACTTCTGTTCAAAGTTTTGATGATATGGATTTTAAAAGGGTCTTTTCTTCAAACCGCTCTAAATTTCGTAGAAAACCTTTTTCAAAAACCCTCTTCTGACAAAACAAATGAAGAATGCTTCAATTGTGGAAAGAAGGGTCACTTTGCTTCTGAGTGCAGATCAAAAGCTTCCTCTAATCTCAAATCTTCTTCTTCTTATGGCCATGACTTCTCCAAATCAGCTTCTAGGAAGCCTGAAGAGAGAAATAGCCACTCTTCTAAAGAAAATACTGAATCAAAAGAAACCTCTAGATATAAGAAATACAAAGCTAAATATAAGAGGGAAAAAGAAAGAAACCAAAGTAAAGGTAAAACTTTGGTTGCTGAGGCTCATTGCTGGGAGGATGAGCAAACTTCTGAGAGTGAGAGTGAGTATGTCACAAAATGCCTCATGGCTAAAATTGATGAGTTGGAAGACATGGAAAAGTCACTCTACACTGCTCTTGTCTCTGCTGAGGGATCTGCTTCAGGAACAAAGCCCCAGGTACCAAATAAAGATCACATATGGTACATGGACAGCGGGTGTTCAAGACACATGACCGGAAACAAACTTCTTCTCTCTAACTTCTCAAAAGAAAAGGGACCCACTGTTTCCTTTGGAGGAAATGAAAAAGGGATCACCGAAGGATATGGTACCATATCAAATGGAACCATCACTTTCTCTAAAGTAGCCCATGTTGAGGGGCTAATGTACAATCTTCTAAGCATCAGCCAAATATGTGATTTGGGTTATAAGGTCATGTTTCAGTTGTGTGTGTGCTTGGTCTTTGATGTGCAGAATAAGATTGTACTGGCAGGAACCCGACTAAGCGATGTATACATAATCAACATGAAGGAAAGTGCAATTGGAGAAGCTGTGTGTCTCCTCTCTCAAGAACTAGCCAAACAAAGTTGGCTGTGGCATAAAAGGTTCTCTCATCTAAACTTTAAAACATTGAATAAACTTTCCAACAAAGAGCTGGTTGTTGGAATGCCAAAAATAGTTTTTGATAAAGAAAAGCTGTGTGGAGCATGTGAAAAAGGAAAACTCACCAGAACTTCCTTTAAAACAAAACAATGCTCATCTATCTCTCAACCTCTTCAAATGCTTCACATGGATCTGTGTGGTCCAGTAAGCACACTAGTCTAGGTGGTAAAAAGTATATACTAGTAATCGTTGATGAATTTTCTAGGTATACTTGGGTGTTCTTTCTAAAACACAAAAGTGATGCTGCTGAAGAAATCATCAGGTTTACAAGAAATATTGAAAATATGAATGGTAAACTGGTGAAGTCTATCAGAAGTGATAATGGCACAGAATTCAAAAATGTTGCTCTGGAAGATTTCTTTGACCTAAAAGGAATCTCTCAGAACTTCTCTGTTGTACGTACTCCTCAACAAAATGGTGTTGTTGAAAGAAAGAATCGGACGCTGTGTGAAGCTGCAAGATCAATGCTGAGTGAATGCAAGTTGCCAACCTATATTTGGGCTGAAGCAGTTAACACCGCATGCTTTACTCAAAATAGGTCAATCATAGTCAAAAGTCATGACAAGACTCCTTATGAGGTTTTTCATGGTAGAAAACCTGCAGTTGACTTCTTCCATGTATTTGGCTGTGCTTGTCACATGCTAAATGACAGGGAACAACTTGGAAAATTTGATCCAAAGTCTGATGATGAAATTTTCATGGGCTATTCTCTCTCCTCAAGAGCCTTCAGAATCTACAACCTAAGAAGACAATGCATAGATGAATCCATGCATGTAAAGTTTGATGAGTTTGAAACATCTTCATTATCTTGTAATGAAGAAGAACTAAATCTATGGATAAACTCATGTGTTGGTGAAATTCCATCTTCCTCTCAACCCAATCCTTTAGATCAACAAGTTAACAACCCTTCTCAGCCTCCCATAAACACCACCTTATCTTCAGAACCCTCTCTTTCTTCCCCACCTCCTGAAACTAACTCTACAGGAGACCTTACCCACCAAAACACCATATCTCCCACTAACCTACCCTCACCATCTCAAATTCCTACCTCATCCTCTTCTCTACCTCCTCCTTTGCCTCCTGCACTAAAGTGGACCATGGATCATCCAATAGATTAAATCATAGGTGATCCACAAGTTGGTGTAAAAACAAGAAGAGGCATAAGCAATCTGTGCTTATACGTCAACTTCGTTTCTATTGTTGAGCCTAAACCGATAAATGAAGCCCTAGCTGATCCTAGCTGGGTAATTGCCATGCAAGAAGAACTCTCACAATTTGAGAGAAACAAAGTCTGGAAGTTAGTTCCTCGTCCATCCAACAAAACCATTATTGGAACAAAATGGGTGTTTCGAAACAAGATGGATGAAGAAGGAACTGTCATAAGAAATAAAGAAAGGTTGGTTGCTCAAGGATATCGGCAAGAGGAAGGAATTGATTATGATGAAACTTTTGCTTCTGTTGCCAGATTGGAAGCTATCCGAATATTTCTTGCCCATGCAGCTTACAAGAATTTTCGGGTATTCCAAATGGATGTCAAAAGTGCCTTCGTGAATGGTGAACTAGCTGAAGAAGTGTATGTGAAGCAACCACCTGGGTTTGAAGATCCAGTCCATCCATATCATGTGTATCGACTGGATAAAGCTTTGTATTGACTGAAGCAAGCTCCTCGTGCCTGGTATGATATTCTCTCAGACTATCTTCTTAAAAATAAGTATATACGAGGCAAGGTTGACAACACCCTCTTCTTCAAGAAATCACAAGGTAATATCATTCTTGTTCAAATTTATGTTGATGATATTGTTTTTGGAGCCACCGATGAATCATTGTGTGATGAGTTTAGCTCCCTCATGCAAAAAGAGTATGAAATGAGCATGATGGGGGAGTTGACCTTCTTTCTTGGTTTGCAAGTAAAACAGTCTCCAGAAGGTATTTTCATTAATCAAAGTAAATACATTAAAGATCTTCTGAAAAAGTTTCAATTTGATACTTGCTCTACCATGAAAACTCTTATGGCTCCTCCTCTTAGACTCTATTCTGATCCTGATGGTGTTTCTGTTAATATTACAAATTATAGAGGCATGATAGGATCTCTTCTCTATCTTACAGCAAGTAGACCTGATATTATGCTCGCTACTAGTCTGTGTGCTCGTTATCAAGCAAATCCTAAGGACTCACATCTTGCTGCTGTGAAAAGGATTTTTCGGTATCTGAAAGGTACCATAAATCTGGGTCTTTGGTATCCCAAAGACTCAGGTTTCGATCTCATCGGGTACTCTGATTTTGATTTTGCAGGCTCAAAAATAGACAGAAAAAGTACAACGGGAAGTTGTCAGTTACTTGGTGGAAAGCTTGTGAGCTGGTCAAGTAAGAAACAACATTTGGTGTCTATTTCTACAGCTGAAGCAGCATATGTGGCCGCTGCAAGTTGTTGTGCACAGATATTGTGAATGAAAAATCAGCTGTGTGATTATAATCAGATTTTCTCAAAGATCCCAATACTGTGTGACAACTCAAGTGCAATAGCCATTGCCAACAATCCAGTGCTTCATTCAAGATCTAAGCACATTGATATCAGGTATCACTTTATAAGAGATCATGTCTCTAAAGGTGATGTGGAACTTCACTTTATTCCCACTGAGTATCAATTAGCTGATCTATTCACAAAGCCTCTTGATGAAGCAAGATTCAAGTTCCTCATCGGTGAATTAGGTATGATAAATATAGACTAACATATATATATATATATATATATATTTATATATACTATGTGTATGTATATATGATATACATTTATGTATATTATATATGTATATATGTGTTATATATTTATATAAATGTATGTTTTATATATATTTATATATATTATATGTATATATATTATATACATTTATGTATATTATATATTTATATATATGTAAGTCATATATATATATAAATAATAATAATAATAAAATATATATATACACATAAAGTCGGTGAGTCGACTCACCGACGTGGCAACTCTCTCTCACCTCATCATCGCTTTCTCTCTCACGAAACCCTAAACCTAAACCACTCACCACTCACCAACACCATCATCCACCTTCCGACGGTCACTAGCCACCGACGTTACCGTCCTAGCCGCCGACGATTACCCTTCGATCACTAGCCACCGATGTTACCGTCCTAGCCGCCGACGATTACCCTTCGATCACTATATCCGCCGACGCCACCGACATCACCGCCATAACCGCCGACGTTCAAAGCCTCGACATCCGCCGACGATCTCACTCCCATCTCAACCACTGACGATCGACTCATCTCTCTCTCTCATCCACCTCTCATTTCATCCACCGATGTTGTAACCACCGACGTCGAACCAGTCACCGAGGTAACCTCTAAAAACCCTTCACATTCTTTAACCCTTTAAAGATAACCCTTAGATTACCATTCTTGGTGACTAAGATTCATTGAACTTATCCATAACGACATCATCAACGTCATTAGTGTCAGAGAGCATGCGCCGAATTCAACCCTAAAACCCATAGAATTCTGACCTTTCAATCATCTCAGGTCATCATTGTTTTTGAAAGTTGAAATTTCTATCCTATATAATCGTTTCCCCCCAATTCCTTTTACCTTCTTTCTCGCCTTCTTCTTCTCCATATTTTTCTCAAGAACAAACCTGCAACTTTCAAGAATATGCATGGCATCTTCCACCATTTCTCCATCAAACTCTCCCAAAGCTTCTGAAGAACAAACCCTCACCTTTGGATCACTCTCCTTCCCTGCATGCAACTACTTTGGTCGAATAAGAACAGACAAAGCTCACCCAGAATACAATGATGTATGTTGGTTTCTTCAAAGGTGCCCTCTTCAGTATGCTCTAACTGCAAAACCCAAGATGAGTAAGTTTCTTCTGGTAACTTCTGGCTTACCTGTACATTTGATGCCTCCTCGAACCAAATAATGGCATATGTCCTAAGTGATGATGAACCTGACATGGTCTTCGATGTTGAAGACGTACGTACCATTCTTCACCTTCCCTCTTATGACTCATATGAGACTTTTCCACTTGGGAACGAACACCAACAGGTGGTGTCAGTTCTAAACTATATTGAAGAAAAGAGGGGTCCAAAATCCAAGGGTCCTGGTACACTGCTAAGAAAGAATATGGGAAGCATTTGGAACTTCTTCTTTGCCCACCTTATTCTTTGCTTGAGCAAGAAGATAGGAGGTCCGGATCAGGCACCATCTCAGATCACCGAGCTGGCTCATGCCTTGATTTTTCAAAGGAGGATAGATTTTGCAACATACTTCTTCAATGAAATGATCTCCTCCTTGTCTACATATCGGCGATCTCAGGTACCACTTCAGCGCCTTTTCTCCCTTATTATAAATGCCAAGCTTGCTGATAAACTTGATAAAAGGGATGATATTGAATATGATCTCCCTCTTCATCAAGTTGGCAACGAAATTATGAAAAAGGGAGTCTTGGCCACTGACAACCCTCTTAGACCTTCTATGATTGAGTTTGCAAGAAATGCAACTCTTGCTTGGGGTGAGAATGAACCCCGTCTTCGGAGACCATCTGTCACCGAAACCATTCCTGCACCTCGAGTCACTAATGTGCCCAAATTTCGAAAGAGATCCAAAGCGTCGGGCACATCTACCTCCGCACCAACGGATGCCACGAAGCCAAAAGCACCTTTGGCTTCTACCCAGGCATCAAAACCCCAAAAGCGGAGAAACTCGAAAAGCCCCCCAAGGACTTCCTCAAAGAAGTCCAAGGGTATCCAAAGGGTCACAACACATAAGCCACCCACCGACTCCCAAAAGTCAGTGGGTGTTGAAAAAATCCTCACTAGACCCAATGAACAGTCAACCCTTCCCAGCTCCTCCATGCCCTCTCAAAAGAACATGGTTGTACAAAGGGATGTCCCTATTATATCTTCATCAACTTTCTCCTTAGTTGATGAAGAAGACTTGGAGTCTCCCATCCAAGGTACCTCTTCACCACCCTCTGAGCTCTTACAGCTCCTTTTCCACACTCCACATGAGAGTGTATCACAACCAGATGCACTTGATGGAGCATCCCATTTTACAGACTTTTTATTTTCCGATACTACACCTTGGTCACGTACGTCTCCCGTACATGCCAAGGGTGTTGAGGAACCCATTAATGAGGAATCCCCTCATAGACACTCTCCTAAACATGTCTCCCCCACATCTCCTCACTCTCCGAGGTCCCCCCCCCCCCCAATTAAACCTACAGGTTTGGTGGATTACTCTTATAGTGATGATGATGATGATCAACCACCTAAGCCTCAACCAGCTGCTCCAATGACTTCTCAACAGGGAGATGATCTTATCAAAGCTTCCATCAATTTTCTCAGGAAACTATTCGAAGGGTTGAAGTTTTGGAAGATCATGCAAATAAGGAGATGGAAAGAATGGCCTCTCTTTATACTACTCTTAGATCAAGCATTGAAGATTTGTTGGTGAGTCACCCAACTCTTATGACTTGCTTGGATCTCTTGCACCTAGATGTCCTTGATCTTCAGCAAGGACTTCTCTCAAGTCAAGCTTCAGTGACCTCCTCCATCCAAGAGCTTCGCAATGCCTCTGACAAACAAGCCACCGACATTGCATCCATCCTTCTGAACCAAAAGGAAATTTTGGAGTCTCTTGCCTCTCTTCACTCAAAAATTCAAAAGGTCCCAACTTCTCCTCCAATAGTTGAACTTGATGTTGGTGACACTTTCTTTAAAGATAAAGATCGGTTCGTAATTCAAAGGGTAGAAAAGAAAATGGGTGATTTATGCTCTGATGTTGCAAGGATAAAGGATTTTCTCTCTTCAGTGGGCTTCAAGGGTTCAACCACCGAGGGGGAGAAATTAGATAAAGCAGAAGTCACAGCCACCGATGCTACAGCCACTGAGGCTGTAGCCACCGATGTTGCAGCAACAGCCACCACAGCCACCGATGTCGTCATTGCAGCCACCACAGCCACCGATACCACGGTCACCGACATCGACGTGACCCCTCCTTTGGTCACCGATGTGACTCCTCACGTGGTCACCGAGTTAGCTAGTGCAACTATTGAGGGGGAGAGTATCAGTGCTCGATCCCTTGAAGAGACTCAAGAAGAATAAGAGAGGAAAAGACTTGAAAAAGCCAAGGGAAAGAAGCCTCTTTCTCAGGATGAACAACATGAAGAGCAAAAAAAGAAGAAAAGATTCAGAGGCCCTGAAGCAGACTCTCTTCGACTACAGCCTGCCCCTTCACTCACCGATCCCCTTGGACTCATTCTTACTGAAGCTGAAAGGGAGGAAGCACTAAGGGCTCAACTTGAGTACGATCAGACAAATGTACTCAAGTTAGCTCAAGATGAAGCTACTCATGCCATGGTCACAGATGCTCTTCAAGCTCAGAAAGATGAGCTTGAAAATATAAAGAAAAATTCTGAAGCTGTGAAGACTGTTGCAGAAGCCAAGAAAACCAAGGAGGTTGATTGGTTCAAGTGGAGGCTGAAAAATCGAAAGGGTGATTCTAAGATCATCGGTGCTACCATTCACCCTCCAACCAAAAATTCTCCTAAGTTGCTTATCACAATAAAAAGGGCTAACACTCTCAACAAAACTTATGAGATAGAATGGTTGGAGGTCTTGGGGATTACAGAATGGATGGAAATTGGCAATCATGTGTCCAAAAGTAAGAGCAAGTACAAAGATTTTGTACTTGATACACTCCGAAAATTCTTCATCAAAATGGTTAAAATTCAAAGGGAACATGATATTGCGGTTACAAGGCTAGAAGGGCAGCAGATGTATCTCATCCAGCAAGGCCTCACTGGAGAAATTATTCCTGCCCCAAGGAATAAGAAAAAGGGGCACTTTGCTATGCTTCATGAGAGAAACATCAAGATAGATGCTTCGGGTATAAATCTCTCCATTCCGACTCCAGTCGCATACCCGGAGCAAACTATGATAACTGAACCTGAACTTGGAGTTTTCTTTGAGGACATCTTTGGAAACATTGGTTTCTTCAGAGCCTCTGACATTCCAAGGGCTCGCAACTCCTTCCTCTCTGCTATTCTAGGAGTGCCTCCGGTTGAAGACCATGGAATCACAAGGCTTATCTTGGATGAGCTAAAAAGAAGAGAACCCACTCCTTGAATATTCTACATATAGTGTGAACCTTATTAATCATGTACTCTGTGGTTGTACAATGCTGTGTGTTGATTAATAAAAGTTCATACTTTTCTTCTTCAAAAATTCTTGTTCATATCCTTATTTTTTTTCTCCACATATTTATACTTATACTGTATATACTCATACTCAGTTAAATATATATATATATATATATATATATATATCTGAGTCAAAAGAACCCAAAAGAAATAGAAAGGGTCAAAAAGTATTCTTTTCTAACTTACAGGTATCATCATCAAATAGGGAGAGATTGTTGGGTCACCGATGATTTGGTGATGAACCACCTTCTTTTATATGATTGATTTTTTATAGGTTCTTTTGAAGGTCTAAAATATGCTTCAAGTATTGGAAAGTCAAAGACTATCCAATCAAGGGTTGTACATCAAAAAGTGGAATTTTGGATGTACCAACTAACTTCAATATTCAAATCAAATTGTCAAAGTCAAGATTGGGTCACCAATATAGTGGGTCACCGATGGTACACATTTATGTCATCAAAGTGTTGGGTCATCAATACAAGATGAGGTCATCAAGTTAGTACTCATGGTCACCGACACTATTATCTTGGTCACCGAAATTGCAGGTATCATTTTTAAGGCTGTGATATCAAGTCACAACTACAAGGGTGTACACTTTCAACACTTAGTGAAAATTGAAGTTCACTAAGTAATGTGTACACTTATCAATTCCAGCCTTACAAGGTATCCACCGATGTGATACATAGGTTCATGTATCACTTAGCAATTTTCAAGAGATAAGTTCTTGACTCACAACAAATGCAAGACACGTGGGCAGCAAGAACTTGGGCATTAAACCTTAAATAAAGACATTCTCTTTTATTCTTATAAAAGGAATATTTGTCTTTTAGCTAAAAGGTTTGATGGGACTTCACAGAGCATGAAGAAAAGAAGATAAAGTTATCTGACATTACGTGCTACAAAGAATGGTTCATCCATTATTCTAGTACAGAGGGAGTGACCTCTTCCTTTGTCCAACAAATACACTTCCAGCTAATGAATCCTTTACAGCTGTCCACATGCATCCCATGCATGGGCACTATAAAAGGAGATGAAGTCCTTCCCATAAATCTCACGCTTTCAACAAATCTTCAAAGTGATTATTTGTTTGACTCCGGCAATCCTGTGTGTTATAACAGTCTTGTTTTAACTTCCTTAGTGTATAAGTTAATTACTTTATCTGTGTGTTTAAGTTTGTTAGAATAGTGTGTCTGTTCTTTTCCGCAACAAACTTCTGTGTGTAAATTTTTAATATTTATATTAAAAAATTTAAAAAGAGTATATTCTGTGTGTTCGTATTCACCCCCCCCCCCCCCCTCTACAAAACCCTCACTTGCTTAGCCATCTCTCTTTGGGGACTAACAACCGCCTTGGGGCTTATGTCTCGAACCGCCTTGCGGCTTACGCCTCGCCTCACATTTCCGTACTTTAAAACCTTGCTCCACACCATGTACCGTAAACAGTTTTAATAAAATCTCGACATCATAATAAATTTGGCATGTCTTACTATATTAGTAGATGTTATAATTGTACGAAAACTGTAATTAGTTTATGATATAAAATTTCATCAGTACATGATGCAACCTGGCAACCTGTTTTATTTTATACCTATTGGAACATGATGCAATCTGTTTCACTTGTTCTTTCATGACCTAATCTGTTTTACACATGCAAATAGACTCGTGCTTTCCAAAAAGTTAATTTAACACTTTCATGAACATGATGCAGCCTGTTTCATAGTTATTGGAACATGATGCAACCCGTTTCGTATGTCTAATTTCATACTTACTTGAACACAATGGAATCTGTTTCACTTGTTCTTTGATGATGCAATTAGTTTCATTGGAATAAAGTTTCTAATTATATGCAATACGCGTAATAAAGTTTCAAATTATATGCAATATGTGTAATAATTTTTTTAATTATACCCATACATTTATATGATGAACAAACTAAATAGTGTAGTGGAATGTATTACCAATGCGTCTTTTAGAAGAATTCGTTGTTGTCTTATCGACTCTTTCCATACGCAAATAGTTTCAAGCTAATTCCATAATTCAGATAAAATCATATGCCATATATGTACACCATGTATCAAATGCACCAAGTTGCACATAATATACAACAATGTTATCGTAATCCTGTGCAATAAGTATCGCATATTTTCCAGAAATGGGTTAATTCCCCTAATGCACCAAGTTGCAGTTGCATAAAGAATGAAATCAGGTTCATTAAAAAATTAAGATTCATACCACAATGGATTAAGAATTAAACAACAAGTAACCCATTATCAATACATTTTAGTCAATGATGCACTCGGATTCATACCTAAATGAATTACATTTCACGCACTGCAAATTTGATGTATAATAATGTAAGATGTTTCAGCATGTTTCATTCCATAAGAATCTCAAATTCTAACATTACGTTGTTATAGAGTTTTTAAGTTTCCAAAGATTCATATTCTTTACTACTGATACGTTTAGTAAACGGAAAGATTCACAAAGGTTCCATTTTATCAAACACTAGGTGTGCGTTGTTCACATATTTCCTTGAAAATCAGAAAAAAAAATGTTGATTTACTAAAAATAAAACAACTTGAGTTACCGCAGTGTTCTTAAACATGGAGAACTAATTCTTCAATGTCATTCATTCACTTCTTTTGCGCACTGATTCATAAAAGTAACCAGAATTAGTTTTTGATGAAATCTTAATCCCAAATGAACTCAACTATTGTTTACTTTGATTTATTGCATTGAGGATATCAGGTTGAAAATCGTCCGCCATTTAACCAAAAAATATTATGATCATTACCCAAGTTGTTCGATAAATCAGAGAGATTATCGGAATTCGAATCTTCAGCAAATATCTTCAAAAGAAACGCGAGATGATGAAATCAACTATTCCAATTTTTCCCTTATTTGGCCTTGTTTTCCAAAGGGCGTGTTAATCAACTTGGTTTTAATTACAATCCTGCAACCAAATGATCCATGACCGTTAATTTAGTATTGGATGGATGAGATGGGTTTGTATTGGTCGTAAGAATACTAGAGGTTTCATAACAACTCCCTTCTATGTAGATAACTCAACCCATTACATGTCGTTTGTGTTGTGTTGGGTTGGATTGTGTGGTTCGATCATATGTTTAAAAATGAATTAATTATTTTACAATTTGAAAACAAAGGAAAATATCAAATATTAGTGTTTGATACTCAACCACTTACAAATATTACAACAGACCAAGTTTATATTTAAATTTCTGGACATAAATGTCAAGATACATGTTATGATTAAAAGGTTCAATTAAAATGACGCTATTAATCAAAAACCATGGTTTTCAACTTCTCCGACTTTGATGTTGCCTTGATTTTAAGTTTAATTCTTGTTATCTATTATTTAAAAAACAAAAAGTTAGACTCGTTGGAGTATTAGATTAATAGTAGTCAAGACAACTTAAAGGCTAGAATATCGTCTTGTTAATGGATTGTTATTCATTGAACTACATATTTGTGTCTATTAGTTGACATTTGCAATTAATGACATTAATTTTTTAAATTATTATAATTTTGTCAGGTTTGGCAGGTTGTTTCAGTTTGACATGGACCTAATTCATAATCGACCCTATATACCCACATCGATTTGAATATTTTAATGAACCACTTTGAGTCATATTAGATTAGTTAGTCTATTTTTCAGGTTAGGTTGGACAGATTGACGACTTGATTGGTTCCTTGTGTACCCACATCCAATCCAAATCAATTCAAACATATATTTTCGTCAACTTCACATTGATAAAAACAATCACGTTAATGCTTGTAATGTTCTTTCATATGAATCTTAGATCTTCATAAACAAAATCCAAAAAATATAACAGTAACCATGTCAAATCCACATGAGTTTAACATGTTTTTTACACACGTCTAATGATCATCAAATACAATTTTTATGACAAACTCGCCTCTGTTTTGAAAAAAGAAAAAAATTGTACAATTCATACAAAGAGAATGTTCTAAACTTTGTATAGAGAGAGTCACATTCTTGGTCCCTTATCTATTATTGTTTTTCGTTTTAGTCCCTAGAATTTATAAAGTTCATTACTGGTGGATATTGGATAAGATACCTGACCGTCCGGAAATGGGAAGGGTGGTTAGAGGGCTTCAATAGTTTTCCCCCTCTTTTTAGCTTCACACTTGTACGTATTGTATTGAAGCATGCACATTAAAAGATTCATCAAAAAATGGCTAAAATGACTAAATTTTCCTCATGTGAGGGACCTATGACTGACTTATTGGACCTTATACTAGCAAAGTTAATTCGATAGACTAGTTTAGACTTTAAAACATGAAAAATAGACCACGAGTGTACTTTTTGACTTTTAAGGACCAAAACTAAAAGCCGCCATAAATAAGGGACCAAGAACATAATTTACTTTTTAAATTAGAAAAACTATAAAAAAAATGGAAAAGCATGTTACCTATACGGTAAACTATTCACTTAAATATAGGTTTTTAGAGTCAACATTGAAGTGTATTTTGTGTGGTGAAAGGCTAAAAGTCGAACAAAATCCACATCTTTTTTTAAAGAAATAAATATGTATCTTAAAATGATTGATTATTGATTTTTTATTATAATTTTAATTAATTTAACAACTTTATTTTTAATTATTCATTTACTTATTCAAACTTAATTTTGTAGAATCGGGACTTCTATCTTATTACATGTTTAATAGATACTCTAAAGTTTGAAAAAAAGACAAGTAAAACTCAAAAAGTTTATAAAAAGTTATATATGATTTAGCAAATACTTCGTTTTAAAAATTACAATTTTAACTATAATATTAAAATATTAAACACATATAATAAAATATTATTTATTTTTTATACACATTCAACCTCCATCTTTAAAAATAGTGAGAAATATAATAAAGAAGTGATTTCTCTCTCATAATCAATTTTTAAAAGATGGTTCTTTAATTTGGAGAAAAATTTAAAAAATCTAAATTGTCCAAAAATTTTGTTTTCTTAATTTTGAAGAATCATTTGAAAATTTTCATAAACAATTGTCACATTTTAATATATATATATATATATATATGGGTTAAATCAAATAAAAATCAAAACAAATTGAAAATCGTAAGGACGAATCTAAGTATTAATTTGATTTTAATTCTATGGTTTTAATTTAAAGTTGTTTTTAATTAAAAAAAACATAATTGTCACTTTGGTAGCAAGATTCACGAGATAAAACATATATATTCATTCACCATATGAAACACATACTAATTTACCACATGAAATTCAAACATCATTGATCGTTCTTTATGGAACACATGTTAATTCACTAGATTCACCGTATGAAATACACAAACTTTTTTTGATGAATTAGGTGTACTTAACGATTAATTAGAAAAGTCAAATCAGATCGTTGTAACAAATTCCCTATCATGTCGGTTTTAATTCTATGGTTTTAATTTAAAGTTGTTTTTAATTAAAAAAAACATAATTGTCACTTAGGTAACAAGATTCACGAGATAAAACATATATATTCATTCACCATATGAAACACATACTAATTTACCACATGAAATTCAAACATCATTGATCGTTCTTTATGGAACACATGTTAATTCACTAGATTCACCGTATGAAATACACAACTCAATGATTAATTTGAAAAGTCAAATCAGATCGTTGTAACAAATTCCCTATCATGTCCATCTCTTTTTATTAATACTAGTGTCAGGCCCGTGCGTTGCACGGTATGACGATAAATTTTTTATTGGAGTATTAAACCGAGTTAAAATGAAGCGTATTTCTCAGTTAACAATTAATGAAATATAATGTAAAAAATGAACATATTTTTCCTTAAGTCGTTAACTTGCATATATTCTTAATCATTTGTTATTACAATGAATTTGTGATATACCAGTAATAGTTTTGTATTATATCATTTAAAACTCAAACGATGTGTCCCACAACCATATTACTACATTGAAAATAATATAATGCAAATTAGTTGATCAACTTGTAAGGTGGATCACATTGAAAATCAGGGTAGCAAGCTATTACAGTAATTATTTTCAAATAATTTAGGATTAATATCAACTCTAGCTATAATGTGTCATAAATGCATCACTCATGGTGTCGCGCTCAAGCCTTTTGTTCTTCTTTATATATATGATTAAGATAAAGAAAGAACTATGAAAATAAAAGAACCGGATATCTCATCTAAACCGTTAGATTGAGATGAAAACCGTTAAATTGGGATGATCCAACGAATGTGGTTAAAAAGTGGTTAAAACTGTTAGTTGCTAAATACAAACTGTATTTATATATGATTCCTAAGAATTAAATTAATCGATAATTATGTTTTTTGTCCCTATGGTTTGTTATAAATTGCAATTTTGGTCCATGTGGTTTAGAATTATTGTTTTCGTCCCTATAATTTTTAATTTTTAATATTTCCTATTTTTATTCTTATGATTTATAATTTATTATTTTTTCGGTCCTTGTAGTTAATTTTTTTTACTGTTTTGGTCTCATGTACTTTCATTAAAAATTAGTCAAGGGACGAAAGTAGCAACAAATTACAAACCATAGGAACGAAAATTGAAATTATTAACAAACCATGTGGACAAACGTCGTCTCTATATATAATTTTGTTAAGAAATAAAGTTGTAAAATAAAGAATTTTTTTTATTAACATTAACTATAGACCATGGATATCGTATGTATTGCTTATATAATTGATGAAATTGCATGAAATTTTTTACTTTTGGAAAAACAATAGTACATTTGACAATTTTGTTAACAAAATTAACAAAAGAACAAATAAATGCATGTCCACTCTCTAAATGATTGTATAATCATAAGATGAAAGTATTATAAAAACACACATTTTCGTCAAATAAAACCATATCCAAACTAATTAAATCCTCATTTCTCTTTGGACTTAAAACCTCTATCCCCCCTTGAATTTAAGAGATAGGGCAATCGTGCTACGAAATCTATGGTTATGCTTTTCCCGTGGCCAGAATGTGTAAAAGGCGCCGGTAAGCACTTCAGTCGCATACAGGGTGAAGGACAATGCCGAATCAATAAAAAGGGTCGGGAACCCAAGAGCTAGATTGTGACCTTTGGTGGAGGCGTGGATCAAAGGTCTTCAAAGCCAACATCATTGCATTTCTAAATACAAATTTTAATCCAAAAAATTTCATATGTAGAAAAATGTGTAAATAAAAAATTATTAGGTATAGAAATAGTAAGCATATGTACGAAAAATATAAAAAGATATTAATTGATAATTAATATAAATTGATATAGGAAATAATTATTTATTAATGGCTTATGATGTTTATATATAACATAAACAAATATTAAATTTACATTAATACAAATTCGTAAGTAAAAAATAAATGAAAATCAATGTTTTTATTTACTATCATTAATTTAAATATATTTTAAAAATTCAAATCAATTTAAATTACAAAATCATAATTGATCACTAATATAAATTAGTATGAACAATAATAAATTATTGGAGAATTAATTTTTATAATAATATAAATAAATTGACATGAGTACATATTAAGAAGTTACAAATCAATGTTATTGGTGACTAACGATGGTATTTACTATAACTAACAATGAATATATATGCATCAAAATTTTAAATTAACAATATAAATGTAACAAATTTATTATATTTAACCTTATTGAATATGTTCATATATAACTATTTCAGCACTTAACTTATGTTAATATCTCTGTCAAATTATTACAAAAATAAAAAAGTTAATTGTAAATTTATGTTAATATGGTGTTTTGACAAATAAAACACATTAACTTTGAAAAGAGGGAAAACATTGGAATACAATCTCACAACATGTGTTGTTAATAGTAGACAATAAATTTTTGATAGAGATATTTGAAGAAATTGAGTAACGTTTTTGGCTAAAATAGGAGAGAATTCTTTTTACTATACCTTGCCAACGTGCGATTACGCAACCTGAAACTTAATCTCAAGTAGGAATTTGGTTGTGGGTATGAATGAGCCTGTTTGAACGTTAAAGAATCCATAATAAAAGTTTAAACAATTGAAAATCTAACATAAATGAGATAATAAAAGACTGGTGATTTTATATAAATATTTCAAGACTTAACTTATGTTGATATCGATGCCATATTATTAAAAAAATATAAAAAAATAATTGTAAATTTATGTTAATACGGTGTTTTGACAAATAAAACACATCAACTCCGAAAAGGGGGAAAACATTGAAATACAATCTTACAACATGTATTTTTAACGGTGGAAGATTAGGATAAATTAAGTAACTTTTTTGGTTGAGATAGGAGATATTTTTTTTTCTTATACCTTGACAACGTGCAATTAGACAGCCTGAAACTTCATCTCAAGTATGAATCTGACTGTGTATGTAAATGAGCATGTTTGAATGATAAATAATTCATAATAACAGTTTAAACAATTAAAAATCTAACAAAAAAAAGAGAGAATAAACAAAAATTGTGATTTTATTTATATATATCTTGATGAGCAAGTTGTAAATTGTTGTTGAACTAAAATAAAATGTGTTTTTCTTAACCAAATATCTAAAAGAAGATAACAAATCTTAAAATTATCATACTTACCGAAAGAATCTCTTCTCGATAGTGAGACAAAAAAAACCTTCAAGCGTAGCAATTCTAAACGACATAGAGGTAGATGGTGAAGTGAAGCCCGAGAACAATCTGAAAAACCCTAGGTGAATGAACGATAAATAATTCATATTGAAAGTTTAAACAATTGAAAATCTAACAAAAAATGAGAGAATAAACAAATTTTTTGATGTTATTTATATATCTTGATGAGCAAATTATAAATTGTTGTCGAACTAAATTAAAATGTGTTTTTCTTAACCAAATATTTAAAAGAAGCCAATCTTAAATTTATCATACTTACTTGAAATAATCTCCTCCATAGTGAGAAAAATACCCCCTTCAAGCGTAGCAATTATAAACGACATAGAGGTAGATGGTGAAACGAAGCCCGAGAAGAATTTGAAAACTCTAGGTGAATGATTTCGAGTTGAGAGGAAATGTCGGTACATGTCATTGATTGGAAAATAGGATGGTGAAACGAAAGCAAGAGATTGGAAGATAAAAACTATAGGTAAAAGAATGGGAGATGAAAATCCTAGTTGAGAGATTTGGAGGAGAAGATAGATGGGTGGATTTTCATAATGAAAGAGAAGATGGATGGGTGGGAGTTTTTATTTTAATTAAATGGATATTGATGGAAAAATAGAGAAAAAAAATGCTAAGTAGAGGACAAAGGAGAAAAAAGAAAAATAGGTTTGAAGTGCTTAGAAGAAGCCACATCAACACCTTTGGTTTCTCTTTTAATATATATATAGATATAGATATAGATTATAAAAATGTCATCATTATTAACAACATTTGATTAAAACTCTTTAATGACTGAGATTAGTTCTTACAGTCCTCAATCTTTTTACGATTTTCATTTGATTACCGTTCTATATATAATCTTTCAAACTCTTATGGTTAAAAGGAGATATTGAATTTTTTAATTATTATTTTAATTCACACATAATTTTTATCGAGAAAAGAGTCATTGTTGTATAACATATAAATAAATAGATCAGTTGTCTTTATTATAACAATTAAACATCGATGGACATAATTAGAAGGAGAAATTATATCAAAGAAGAATGTCATTTTCAATTTAAGAGGGTGTTTAGGATTGCTTATAAAAACAACTTATTGACTTATCCGGTATGGTATCGGCAATAAGTTATTTTGAGTGTTTGGATTGAGACAAAAAGGAAGGGGCTTATACCGGTTCCACAGTGGTGATAAGGAGTTTTTGATAAGTTAAACTCTCCTGACTTACCAAAACTCCTTATGACTTTTAACCCTTTTTAGCCTTTTTAAATGTATAAGCAATCCTAAAAACCCTTAAAAACAACTTATTAACTTATTTCAGTGTGGTGCCATCATAAGCTAATCCAAACGCATTTTTATAAAACTCTGATTTGTCACCGCATAAGTTAATAAGCACTTCTTTATAAAAGTATAAGTTGTTTTAAATAAGAAATCCCAAACACACCCTAGATTTTAGTGAACATACTTTTAAAACACATTTAAAAGGGTAATAGTTTGGAAACTGTCTTAGTACCTAGTTTTGATGGCTACTAAGAGCATCTTTAACAGTTTTTTCATAATTTCTTCAAAATAAAAAATTGAAATGGAAAAACTTTAAAAGGATATTACATTCAACTTCAACAACTTTTCCATTTTGCAGATTACAACATTAATTCTATTCAAGGGTATAAATAGCGTGAGACGTGGCGTGGCGGCGAGGTCTAGCCTGCTTAGAAGCCACGGCGAGCCATGACATGCTTCAGGGCATGTCTTATGGCGACAAATTTGTATATCATATATAACATTATACATATATAAACCATTGTTTTCTACTATTACTCAACGAGTTAATGATATTAAGCATTTTAAATTAGGTTATACATTAAAAACAAAAAAATAAAATACTAAAAGAGTAAGAAAATCAAATATGGTGTTACAAAAATCACGCATTACGTCATGGCGTACCACAGACATAACATGGCATCGGACACAAGCCTGGCGCACCATGGCGGTTGTCACGACGAGTTTTTTAGAACATTGATTCTATTATTAAAATATTTCATACTTCGAAAAAAATACTATTTCACTCACCAAAACATTTAATTTTCAATATTTTTTATTGGTGGAATATAATAAAAAAATGTTTCTATCTTATGGTAATCATTTTTGGGGTTTTCTCCAAATTTAAAGATTTTCACATTGTTTCTCCTACTTTCTCTATTTTGGAGAAAGTTTTAAAAAACTTGTTGGAGCCAAAAAAAATACTCAATATCTCTATATTCTCCATTTTGGAGAAATTGTTAGAGATGTTCTAATATGACATGAATGAAGCTTGACGAAGTTTTGAAACTATGTTTTCAGAAATAAAATATTTTTTAAACCATTTTAAAATAGTTTTGAAAAATGTTTTCAGAACATTTTAAGCATCTCCAATGGATTCTCTAAGATATCCAAAATCTCTCTCAACTTACTAAAATAACTAAAGTTTCCGTATGCATACAAAATGTAATTTACAAAATGCAACATACGGAATTGGGTGGAGGGGGGGGGGGTGATCCGAGAAATGCAACATACGAAATGCCCAAAATTGCAACATACAAAGATGGGTAATTATTTTTCTGAATCGGCGAAATTGAGACCAACGTCACAGTGAGTTGGTGATCCCACTCATCGATGGTTACCATCGTCTCTGACTTTGTGAACTGATATGGTCGACGTTGAAGGAGACGATATGAAGATCCAGAAGAATAATGGTGGTTACTGGTAGGAGATCGATGTGGGGCAAGTGATGCTTAGAGGTCGGAAACACGGTGGTGTTGCTTAGAAAGAATGTACGGCTGTGATGGGGATGGGGATGGGGTAGCCAGAGTAGAAGGGGATGACCGGAGAAGATTCATGGTAGTCGGAGTAGAAGGATGAAGGTCAACGATGGTGGACAGGGTGGTCGTGCTTCAGCCCCTACCCTCAAACTCCAGTGAACATGTAACACCCAAAAATTTTGTATGCAAAGTTGATAATTGTGCATCTTAATGTTAATGTAGTTAACTATCTTGAGTGTTCCAAGTGAATTAGGTTGGGTTGTTATGAATTGAAGGAAAGGAACCAAGACCGGAAGCGAAAAACACCCTCGGTACTAGTTGGGCGATTGTGACAGGCTATAGTGCCATGTCACAATCGCAGGGCACTATCGCCGGGAGCCACCTGATGAACAAACTCGAAAAGCCACTCTCGGTACATTTTAGGCGATTGTGACAGGCTATAGTGTCATGTCACAATCGTGGGGCACTATCGCAGAGACACAAAACCTGATGAAAATCACAAACTATCGGTACACTTTCGGCGATTGTGACCGGCGATAGTGACATGTCACAATCGCCTATGTCACTATTGCCCGAAATGTCCAGACCTCCATTAAGTCACGTTTTCAGCTATTAGTTTCTCATTTCTCATCCCAGACTCGTTTTCTTCCTTATCTCTCCATTAAAGACGATTTTTGGAGCTTTAACTCCCTTCCACCAACCATCCTAAAGCATTTATTCCTCATCTAAGCTAGAGATTCAAGGTTTGAACTTCAAGAGCTAGTGTTCTCCTTCTCCTACTCTAAGTTATCATCTCCATCAAGATTTTAGGGGTTTTCTAGGGTTTCTCAACTCTAGCTTTGTGAGTTCAAATCTTACCCTTTTACAAAATTTGTACATGCCTAAAATGCTATGTCTTACTTCTTTAAAGTTTATATTTCAAATGTCTATGTATTTGATTAATTTTGGATGAACTAGGTCAAATTGTGATATTTGGGGATTTTGGTTTTTATTGTAAAATAAGCATAACAAATGGTTCTACTTGCTTGGAAATGACTTATTTTGAAGCGATCTTTAATTTTGGAACACAAGCTATTTTGACCTAATTTTGGTAAATGTTCAAATATGGAGGAAAAGCAATTGTGTAAAGGAATTGGTACTTGGAAATTTATCAATATGTCTTGCTTGATGTATTTGATTTATAGACTAGAATGTAATGGATCCATAGGCATATAATTCGGTTTAAAATCGGGATTGTCGTCCTCTTTCGGTATACGTATAGGATTATCGAGGGCCGTACATTATTTGTATTATTGGTTGACGCCAATAGCCATTGATCCTTACGGGAGTGCTAGATTAGGATCATCGAGGGTCGTGCATTATTTCAATTATTGGTCACCCCAATAGCCATTGATCCTTAGCACGAGCTATTGACTGGAATCATCGAGGGTCGTACATTAATTGTATTATTGGTCGTCGCCAATAGCCATTGGTTCCTAGTTCAAGCTCTTAACATTGGATAGTGACCTACCTTGGTACCCGTCACTAAGAATGGAATATCGGGTCTCCCCCAGTTGTTTTGAAATGAACCTTGCTCATCAAGAGTAAGCATCCGAGTTAAGTTAAACAGGATAAAGTCTCTTCCACTTTATTTTAGATATTTTATGGCTTTCTCTATTTAACTGTTTATTCTCACTAGGCGTTAAGCCTAACACTTTTTCTTAAATGCCATGTTTAGTAGGTGACCTTAATAGCGGGGCTCCCAAGGGTTGAGAGCAGCGATGTGCCGGTCGAGGCATCTTTTGGAATACACTTTCTAGTGTATACTTAGAGTTATTAATTCTATTATTTTGAGGATATTAGCAACACCCGAACATAATCTATGTTTTAGTTTTATGTACATTAATAGGTTGTTGTTTTAGTATCCAATCATTAATGTAAACTCTATAACCTTTACCCTTGATTGGGTGATCTTTATTTTATTTAGTAGCCTTCCGCAAGTTATTCTTGATTTAAATCTACTCCTATTTTTAGGGTGTTACAGAACACCACCTCCATTCTTCTCCTCCACTCTAAACCACCAATCTAAACATATATCTGCTTCATCTTCCCCTTCTTCTATAATTTTGAAGCTCCTCCTCCCTTATGCAATATTGATACTTTCTGATAACCCTATATTTTAGAGTTATTACATACCTTTAATTTAGTCAATTTCGGCCATTTTGCCTCCTAAACCTCCGTTTTTGGTCTAAAATATTTCTTGGAGCCATTTGTGAGTGTTTTCATGTCTTGGAACCATTTAAGACAATTTTATGCCTAAGAGTCGAGTTTTCATCAAGATGGTTTCCAGAGTGTCCACTTCAATCGAAGCAGTAAGCTGATTCATTAAGCCAACTACTGGTGGCCAAGAAAGTGTTGTCTTGGGGAAACAAAAGCAAGAATAGAAAGCTCCTTTGCATGCTTTCTGCTGGTGGCAGAAAAGCAAAAGTAAAAGAATGGCTAAAAATGATATTTTATTCCTTAACCCCATTTTAAGGAAAAGCTTCATTATCCAAGGGAACCTTGTGCTTTCTCCATGGTTCTTACCGTCCAGTTATTGTGCTCCCTCCTGGATCTTGCCTTAAAGTCATTGCATGGAAGATCCTTGGCCTCCTATATAAAGGCCAAGGCATTTACTCATTTCAACAACCAAAATACACCATTAGTTAGATTCAAATTTAGATCTAGAGGGCATATTTTCATTTCTTAACATTTATTTTCGTGTTCTTAGCTTAGAAACATTTAATTTTCAGTAGTTAGCATTTAGTTTCCAGCAGTAGTTAATTTTACTTTCGGTATTGTAATTCAATGCACACGACATTGGACACTGTTCATCCAGTTATCTAAATCTTTCGGTATGTTTTCTTGCAAGCTTTTAATTTCTGCTTTGTAGTCCTTCTTAGCTATGAACTAAACATCTTTTGAGATGTAGAAATGAGAAGTACCCAGATTTTATGTAAAATTCTCGAGTAAGTTTGTATATTTTTACCCTTCTTCGATTTGGTCATTCATTGTTCGAAAATGCCAATGATGCGGACAAGCCGATCACTTGAAAGTGTCTAATGTCTAATTTGAGATCAAGAAATGGGCGGAACGTAGTGACACGAGCTTGGATGATGCTAGGAAATTCTAAAGAATTTTTACAACACCGATGAAAATCGGGTTTGCGTAGTACGTTTTCACCATATGGAGTAGGAGCAAAACATTTGGGCATTAAAAATACTTATGGCATTTTGTTTACTGCTTTACCAACGAAACTTGAAAGGGTTCAGAAAAATTACTAACAAATCGAATGAGGTTAAATATATATAAGGTTTTAGTTAGAAAAAATGCAAGTATTAGTTGAGACTGGCATTCTGGACAGAGAGTGGTCGCTTCTCGCAGTACGATGACCATTTGACTAAATCGGGTATTTAATGTAAAATCTGGGGAAAATAACAGCTACATCTCTCTCTTTAGTCGTTAGATCTTTGTCAAGTTATTTTTACCAAAACCAACTCAAAAGAATTGCTTCCTCTCTAATTGAAACTTGTAAAAAGAAGTTCATGATAACAATAGTTCCTTGATAGTTCCAGTCCTTGAGGATATGACAGTTCGTTCTTACCACTTTAATACTTGGTAAATGATCATAGTGACCAGTGTATACTTGCGTTGTCGACTATGGACTGAGTTGCTAACCTCACTGCAATACACATATTTCGCACTGTACCAAGTTTTTGGCGCCGCTGCCGGGGACTGGCGTGATTTTTTATCTCAAGACATTAGTTTTCATTTGAGCCCGAGTAACTTGTTTTTCTAAGTTTTTTGTTTGTGTGTTGTATGCCATGGCTGCAACACGGACCTCTTGTAACACCCGATCCCAAAATCGAAAAAACTTTTAGGAGAAGGCGTAGATGTAGAAACGTTCATCGGCCAACACAAATACCTCAAACTCCGATCGAGAATATGGGGGATGCAAATCCTCCTCCACCCCCGGGGAGCATGGTACATGTTGCCGATGACAAAAATCGTAAAATACGGGATTATGCAACTTTGGAATTTAATCAATTACTTTCCGAAATTACTCCTCCCAACATAACTGTAACACATTTTGAACTTAAACCGATGATGTTCCAAATGATCCAAACCATGGTTTAGTGTGGGGGTGATGCAGCGAATAAAGGAAAAACAAGATACCACGTTGATTCTATGAATATCGTGGACAACCTCTTCTAAGATTCGTTGATTCGTTTGAAGAATTCCGAATCGTAGGCTTCAAAGTCGAATTTGGAAGAACTCAAAATTTGGGAGGAAATCAAAAGTTTCTAAAATTCATAACCCGACCATTCAAATTACATCAGAAAAGTTTAAATACGAAAGCCAAAACAAAACGGGCCTGAAAAAAAACAATGGGCCAAACAGAAAAGCCCAACAAAAGAAGCCCAAAATAAGGAAAAAAAATAAAACGTCCAAAAAGTCCACTTAAACAGCTTTTTCGGGGATCAAAAGTCCGTTAAGCCCCTTCGAGCCCTAACCACGGCGTGCTCCTTTGAAGTAGCTTCGATTCTCCTGGGTCGTCGGCCCGAAACGAACACCCGAATCAAAAGTTATGGCCGTTTAAGTACGACCCTCTTTGGTGGTCCGATCATAAGACTCCAAGAACATCAAGGCCCGATCCTCCACGCCCAAGCCCGCATCAGGGGGTCTACTGTCTGAATATCCATATTCTCACTTAAAGTTATTTTTGGACATCGTTGATGTATTTTCACTTCAAGGTGTACCCGAAGAAGCCTTACGACTGAAACTCTTCCCTTTTTCATTAAGGGATAGAGCCAAAGCTTGGCTAAATTCACAAGCACCCAACTCAATCATTACTTGGAAAGATCTTGCTGAAAAGTTTTTACAAAAATACTTTCCTCCCACACTTTGAAAGATCTTGCATCCATTTAAAACCAGTTTAGTTAAAGCAACTAAATTTTTGTTTAGGCAAGAGACGGATGAGGCGGTCTCGGATGCATGGGAACGTTTTAAGGAACTTCTTCGGAAGTTCCCACATCAAGGCATCCCACATTGCATCCAATTGGAGACCTTTTACAATGGTATCTTCAATGTTGCCAAAATCATCCTATATGCAATAGCGGGTGGAGCCTTTACGGCTAAAACCTATAATGAAGCTCACCAAATTTTGGAAAAAGTCACTATCAATAACACCGAATGGTCGGATACAAGAGCACTCCCACCAAAGAGCTCTTATGTCGATTCGGATGCAGTAAAAGCCATGAATGCACAATTAGTTGCTTTAACTAAACTGGTTTTAAATGGAAATAAAAATTAGGTGAATTCGGCAGTGACAACTCCACAACTCCCAGAAAATTGTTCTTTCTACGGAGAAGAGCACGTTTTCAACTTTTGCTCTGGTAACCCCGAAGCTGTTAATGTCATAGAAACTTAGTCTAGGAACAGCCCATTTTCGCAGACTTACAATTCCAATTGGAGAAATCACTCGAATTTCTCTTGGACATCAAATCAAGGACTCCAACCCCCTTGGGCGAGTCAAGGACCTACACGTGAACAAAATCCTCCAGGATTTAATCAAGCTCAGTTTCAAAATGGTCAGCCTAACTATCCTAGTGGACACTCCCACATAACTTCCATGGTGGGCAGTCTTCACAAAGTTTTCAAAGTGGACATGCTCCACAGAATTTTCACACGAATCAATCTTCATAGAATTATCAACCTAGGCAACAACAACACATGCCCGATACTCAACCTTCACTTGAGTATATGCTCAAAGGTTTCATGAACCAAACCGAAGCCGCGATGAGGAATTTTGAGACCCAATTAGGACAATTAGTCGTTGAGGTTAAGAATCGACCACAAGGTAGTTTACCTAGTGATATCGAGCATCCTAAGGGGGTACCAAAGGAGCAGGTTAAGGCCATATCACTTAGGAGTAGTAGAGACACTACCGATCCAGTCTGACCCCAAGTTAGATAGTCCAGAGACCATAGCAACAACTTTGCCTAAGACCATAGTGCCCACTCCATTAAGCAGTGATGTGATTACTCCTCCCATAGAAGTAAGCATTCCTAACCCACCTACTTCTGAGGTTTCAAAGGACTCTGTTTATCCCATATAATATCAGGTAACGATGTATTTGATCATAAATACGAAGAACACGATTAATATGAATAACTGACGTTGTATATCTCACTTGTATAATATATCGACTACAAAGTAATCTCTCAATAAGCTCTTTCTCTAATGATATGAATTAATGATCTACTTCGAATGCTAGCCCTAACCCTCTATTTATATTGCTAAGAGTTATAATGAGATAAGAAAACTAAAAGAGTTTGAGGCATTATATCATTGCCATAGTAATAATCCTTTCCTTATTTAACATAATTCTAATTCAACCTTAACTCTAATTGTTAAACATTTCCATATTTATGACTTTGTTGACTTTATGCTTTTGGTCCTTCATGTCTTCAATAGTTGTCATCTCGGATACAATATTTTCAGACCTAACTGACTCTTCTAGAAAAGTCAAGACTACTAGTACTTCACATCCCAAGGTTGCACCACCAATCAATCCAAGACATCTTCCATTTCCCGAAAGATTGAAAAAACAAAAATGTCGATAATCAATTTAAAAAGTTTTTGGACATTTTCAAATAACTCCATATCAACATTCCATTGGTAGAGGATTTAGACCAAATGCCAAGTTATGTGAAAAAAATTTAAGGATATTTTGAACAAAAAACGGGGATTGGAAGATTATGAGATTGTGGCGTTAACCAAGGAATGTAGTGTTATTCTCACCTGTAGGATCCCAGATCTCATATTGAATCAATGATCTAAACAAAATATGTAAAGCGGAAGCAATAATAGATCAAAACAATTTATAAATGGATGAACGATTAATCAAAATGAAGAACAATATGAAGATAGTAGCGTAGTCATATGATTAATCGTGATCATATATCTTACGTGATTTGGAATGATGAGGGTATTTGGAGATGGAGAGTTTCAAAGAAACAATCTCACATTCACAATTACAAATGGGGAAGGGGATTTCTATTTATAGCCTAAAATAAGGAAAGTCAAATGACTAGCCTATTACATGATGACACGTCATAAGGAAATTCTAACAAATCTTGTTAGAAGGCTATCCACGTCATTTAGCATGTGAAGGAATGTGTCACTGTTAAAGCATCCTCTAATATAAAGGCTCCACGTGTAAATGATGTAACCGTTCCTTGCTGAGTTGTCGGGCTATAATGAGAAGAGCAACCAGACAGAGAGGACAGAAGCTCTGTCTATACATACAGAAGCTTCTGTATATAAACAGTATCGAAGATGCTTTGTATAAGCAGTACAGAAGATCTAATATAGAAGCTCTATATAAGTGCTTCTCTGGAATCTAGAGGATAGTCGAACCTCTGGGTACTTCTAGGAAGTACTTGTTCAGAAGATGAACTTCTGATCTTCTGACCTTCAGACTTCTGAAGTCTTTACTCCAGACTTCTGAAGTCTTCTTCTGGACTCTCTTCTTCTGAGCGAACTCTGATCTATCATACTTTAAGAACATGTTTCCCTTTATACACTTTCAACACTAAGTGTTAAAAGGAAAACAATAAAAGGAAAAAAAACCATTGAAAGTCGTTGGTCGTCTTCCCATCGAGCTTTGAAAGCATGGAGATCCCCTTAGATAAACATGTAGCTCCCCCTTGATGTAGTAACCCATTCCAAATATATGCACACGATTTTATTCGAGTCCAAGATATCCTTTGTAGGAAGATCAAGAAGAAGCTCTAGCCAAATGAAGCTTATCCAGAAGCTCCGGATGAAAAAGATTGTTTCTTCTGATCTTCTAGGCATGGAATCTTCAGAGGCGAGTATGGACTGAAAAAGTATTTCAAGCTCCCCCTCAATATGATGCTCTTTTTCTTCATTTTCAACTTTAAAATCAGATTCAATGTGCCATAAACACCACTGATTGCACCAAAAACAGCTTTACCCTGTAGAAACTCAACACACCTGTTAGTCTCAGAATCTCGGCCAACCCCATAGCGTATTGATTCATCCAAACGTGGATAGATAGAGTGTGAGTTGCGTGACAATGTTGTGCAAAACAAGTCTAATAACAAAGAATCTATTTGTGAACCATGAGTTGAGTGGTCATTCAGCACAAGAGCTTGTTCAGATAATGTTCACCTTGATGCTCTAGTGAAGAAATCATCCATAGATTGAGGAGCTCGAAATGAATACCAACTAGAAATATATGTTCCAAAAATAGAACTTGAAACCACCAAGAGTAACTCTGAGAGCCCCGATGTGAGATCAAAGGATGAAAATTAGACTTGGTAGTTCTTTGATCATTGACAGGATTTTAACAGCCTATCTCTGGTCGCAAGAAGAAATTTCTGATGAAGTGCTCGTTCTGAACTATGCTTCTTGGTTCTTTGATGTTCGGAAGCATTACTGGTTATGAGCGGGTCCAAAACTGAGATGAACTAAATCTGTGGCTAATTTAAACTTCAACAAACAGAATTCTGAAGTTTGACGTGATATAGAACAAGCCACATTACCACTCATCAACACATAAGATATAAAATCAGCAAAGAAAGTTTTTGTCCAGCAGCATTGCACTGACTTCTACACAGCTTCTGGTCATCAAATATTTAGAGTTTATGAAAACTCAAAACATGAACATTGTAGGTCAGTGTGTTAGCTTTCCATAGAAACAGGATTCACCTTCTTTGGAGTTCAGACGGATGAGATATGACCGTTTTCGTACAGTCGTGCAGATCTGTTCAGCAACTTCTGGTTTAACTTGTAAGCTTCTGATTGTGTGAGTCTTCTGTGCTAAGGCATGTAATAATCCAGAAGTTCTAGTCCGTAATTCCAGAAGTCTCTGGATGCCTTTGGTCCTTTAGTCCAGAAGCTCTAGTCTTTCTAACAAGAAGCAGGTTTAACTCGATGCGTAACAGCTTTGCTTCAGCACACTACCTTCAACTTCAACGATTTTCTGGGACTTCTACAGATCCAATCACTGAAAACTCAAAACATGAAACTTGTAGATCCTTCTGTTTTCTATCCAGGGATTTTTGAATCGCTTGAATTGGTGATGGTATGAGAGAGATATGATCGCTATAGCACAGTATCGCAAATCTATCAGCATCCTGATTTTTAATTCAATCGCCATAAAAATTGATCTTGACTTGCACATTTCAGATCTAATGAGAATAACTTTGTAGAATCGAATATTAATGAAATTAAAACTGAATTTGAATATAAATAAGTTCAAACACATATTTGAATGATATTTTCGAGAACAATTCGAAAACAAATTATAAAAAGATGAATATTATAGATCTAGAAATGAGATGAAATAAACTGGATTCAATGAGATAAAATCAACAGATTAGAGCGTTTGATTTGAGCAAATCAATAGGCTCTGATACCAATTGTAGGATCCCAGATCTCATATTGAATCAATGATCTAAACAAAATATGTAAAGCGGAAGCAATTATAGATCAAAACAGTTTATAAATGGAAGAACGATTAATTAAAATGAAGAACAATATGAAGATAGAAGCGTAGTCATATGATTAATTGTGATCATATATTTTACATGATTTGGAATGATGAGGGTATTTGGAGATGAAGAGTTTCAAAGAAACAATCTCACATTCACAATTACAAATGGGGAAGGGGATTTCTATTTATAGCCTAAAATAAGGAAAGTCAAATGACTAGCCAATTACATGATGACACGTCACAAGGAAATTCTAACAAATCTTGTTAGAAGGTTATCCACGTCATTTAGCATGTGAAGGAATGTGTCACTGTTAAAGCATCCTCCAATATAAAGGCTCCACGTGTAAATGATGTAACCATTCCTTGCTGAGTTGTCGGGCTATGATGAGAAGAGCAACCAGACAGAGAGGACAGAAGCTCTGTCAATACATACAGAAGCTTCTGTATATAAACAGTATCGAAGATGCTTTGTATAAGCGGTACAGAAGATCTAATACAGAAGCTCTGTATAAGTGCTTCTCTGGAATCCAGAGGATAGTCGAACCTCTGGGTACTTCTGGAAAGTACTTGTTCAGAAGATGAACTTTTGATCTTCTGACCTTCAGACTTCTAAAGTCTTCACTCCAAACTTCTGAAGTCTTCTTCTGGACTATCTTCTTCTGAACGATCTTTGATCTATCATACTTTAAGAACATGTTTCCCTTTTTACACTTTCAACACTAAAATTAGGGCTAATATCACCAACAATATCCCACCTAAGATGAAAGATCCAGGTAGTTTCACCATCCCATGCATTATTGGAGGACAAGAAGTTGGTCATGCTCTTTGTGACTTAGGGGCGAGTATTAATTTGATCCTTTGTCCATGTTTACTAAGCTTGGTATTGTAGAGGCTAGGGTCACAACCGTGATTCTACTAGCGAACCGATCCAAAAGGTAAAATAGAAGTTGTGCTAGTTCAAGTAGACAAGTTAGTTTTCTCGCTGATTTCATAATTTTGGATTATGAAGCGGATAAAAAAGCCCCAATCATTTTAGGACGTCCATCCCTTGCGACCGGACGAACTTTAATCGATGTGCAAAAAGCGGAACTTACTATGAGAGTCCATGACCAAGAGGTCACTTTTAATGTCCTCAAATCCCTTAAGTCCATTGACTCTGAGGATTGTTTGGTCGTTAGTGCGATAAGTGATGATTTGATTTTAGATTCAGTAGGCAGCAGTAGTAGCCACTGTGGTTTTGAAAGTGATGATATTTTTTAGGATGAGTGTGACGAAATTTTAGCAGCTTTTGAGAAGCTAGATTTCAAGGATAGGACCGTCAAACTACCATTGAAACATCCACCTGACCTAGAGTTAAGCCATTTTCCTTCCCACTTAGAATTTGCATACCTCTATGAGTGAGAAGAACTCTGTCACGACTCCTACAAAAATACAAATGCATACAAGGAGAATACCTAAGTATGGCATGACCAAAAAATCAATCATGGAGAGTTTGTGGAAGGTAGTCAAGTGGTACTTTTTGATTCAAGGTTAAGGTTATTTCCGGAAACATTGAAATCGCGATGGAGAAGACCATTCACTATGGTCAAAGTGAGTCCTTTTGGAACAATTGATTTGATGGCGCCAAATGATGGACAAATCATTAAAGTTAATGGACATTGGGTAAAACACTTTCTGAGTGAGAGTGCCCACTCTACCCCTGTTCAACCCGAATGACAAAAATCTATGAGAAGGTGCAAGTAAATATCTTATTTCATTTATTTTCACCCCTTTGTTGTATTTTTGGTATTTTGTTTCATCTATTGTAGGTTTGCTTGAAATGTGCTTCAAGTGATTTTTGGATGTTGAACTGCGCAGTGGCCACTCTGGTCATCTGACAGATGGTCTGGTTGATTTGATGGTTGTCGCCTAAGGGACTCCATAAGTCAACCCCTATGCCTTTTAGACTACCCCAAAGCTTTCACCTTTAGTCTACTTTTTCTGCCAAAAAGCAAGTACTCAAGTATGTCACCTTTCCAAGAAACCCTTTCAATTTTCTCCCCATTTTCTTTAACTGGTTTTATCTAAAATCCGGTTACACCTTTTTAAATTCAAAAAGATTTTTAAATTAAATTTTTGTCTTATTCCACCTAGACAACCGTTCCCTCCCTTTGTCTTTTATCTTTTAGACAAAACCTTTAACCGCTATTTCTTTTTCATTTTTCTCTTAAGGACAAAAACCCTACTTTTCGGAAAAAAACCTTTAGTCTTCTTCCATTGCTAGATCAAAGAAACCAGCCGAAACACCATTTCCTCCCACCAGATTTTCTCGTCAGAGACTTGCAACCACCAGAACAACCGTGTGTTACGTCGCCGGAACCCATGGAATCCACCCATGCCGACGAGCAAGCTGCTCGTATTTTCACAGAGGACCTCAACCAACTTCCGACAAACACTGAAATCACCGACAAAGACGCCATGAACGCCGGCGAAGGTCCTTCAAGCCCAAAAACAGTGATGAGCACAGATGCTACTTCCTCTGAAATCGATGCTCTTGAACGTGAGAGACTCGAAACTGAGGAAGAAATGGCACGCGTGAAGGAGCAACTCGAAGAAAGGTTGAGGGTGATCGAGGAGAGACAAAAACTCGCCATCAAAAAACAACAAGAAGATGAAGAACGGTTGAGGAGGGAGGCTGAAGAAAGGGCAAGAAAAGAGGAAGAGGAAGGTTGAAAGAGGAAGAGGAAAGGTTAAAAAAGGAAGAAGAAGACCGGTTGAAGAAGGCAAAGATCTCACACTTCTGAATCTTCAAGGATGAAGTCTTCAGGTATCACTGAGGCTTTGCAAGATCTCACACTTCAGGTAGTTGATTGTTGTTATCGCTAAACCGCTTCAGGGCACTAGCCAGTCAAATCTTTCTTTAGCTTAAGTCTTCGACTGTTGCTAAATGTCTAGTGGTATGAGTGTTGCTCTTCAGATCATCAGAGATAGGATGAATGTTCCTGAAGTTCAACGATCACTGAGCGCAGTCAGTGTATGTTATCGTTGAAACTGAACACTACCCTATAATTGGAATTTTCACTAAGTATAAGAGGAATCATATTCAAATCACTGAAAGGAGTTTGGATCAACAATCTCCCCCTATTTGATTATGATTAAGCAACATAGGAAAATTGCTTGAGGAAATTAGTAAGGATTTAGAATTTTTAAAGTAAAGATTTCAAATTACTAACCTGTGAGATCTTTTTCAGCTAATAACCTATTTCAATTGAGTTTCATTTATAAGGATATGAAATCACAATTTTTACAAGTGTAAAAGCTATAAAGTACATTCACTAATTAATTACAGAGTGTAATATCAGTGAGTATGTAAAGGTTTAAAAAAAAATAGAACTCATATGTTCATTGTCCCTTTTACTATTTTCAGTGATCTTTTTAGTACACAAATGGGGTAGAGTACTTCATTGAATTTTCATTGAACATATAATCTGATGAATTACATTGTGAAAATGAAACTACAATTTCAAAGTAAAGTAGAATACACTGAAGGAAATTATAAAGGAAGAAAGAAACATCAGAGACTAGTTAGAGAGCTTCTCTTTTCTTCTTCGTAATTCTTTCTCATAGATCGTCTTCTGAAGGCACGTTGGGCCATAGGTTGCTAGACAGTTATCATACAAGATCTTGATGACTTTTGATGGAGCCTTTCGAATCTTCTTGTTTCTAAGAAACATTATTTTCCCATCATTTCCTTGAAATGCCATTCCTGCTTCAAGGAGAGTAATTATTTCATTATCTTCAAATCTTCTCGGTTCGGACAAGGATGTATTTAGCATTGAAAGATCAGGAATAATGAGATGGGCAAAGAGACTATCTAAGTCAAGTTTAGTCTTATGTTCATTTTTGAACAAAGGACCTTCTTCATCTTCGGACATGAATCTTTTTTTTGGACTTTTCAAGGAGAGAAGGAACTTCGACATATTGAGATATCCTTTGTAATAGTTGATCAAGATATCTTTCTACAACGTCCTTGAATTGAGATTTTTTATTTTTGAATGGCATCTTTGATTTCCAGCCATTCAGAGTACCCATAGAACTTCAGGAATTGAGATTCTTCTTCTTCGCTTCTAGTATCTCTGAACATTGTTACTCTTATTTTTGGACCTTTTCTTGTATTACGTCCATCGATAGTTGCTCGAGTAATAGTTGCAGAGCGAATGCGAAAGTCTATCTTTTTAGTACACCACTCTAATCCAACATCCTTTGGCTCTTGATTCTCTCTATTTAGGGCTTGTAAAATTTTCTTTTGGGCTACAATAGCATTTACATTCAGTTTGTCTCTTGCCAGTTCCGTCTATGCTAGTTTCTCAGTGACTAGCTCACTTTGTTCTTCTTAATGTCTCTGACGCTTAGCTCTTATTGTGTCTTCTCGGGCCATCTTTTGAGCGACTCTGAGGCTTTCATGAGCTTGCTTTATTTTTTTTCATCCCTGCGTCGCTGAGCTTCTAGGGCTTCAGCTTGTTCTTCAGGGGACAAAAAAGAGAACTCGTCATAGATGCTTATTGGAACAGGGGCTTCAGGCTCAAAGGTACGAAGAGGGATTTTTACTCTGGCCAACTCTAGACCTCTTATGAACTTTGCTCTTATTTGTTCTTCTTCTGGTTTAGGGATTGATTGTCTATATACATGCCTTTGGATAAGGCATTCTCCCTCTTTCGATTCAGCGTCGGATATATATACAGTAACTGATCTTCAGCGGAAGGTTCCCTCAGAAATGGAGAATCCTTTAGGGAACAGGGGTCACTGAAGATGGGAGAGGAAGAGAGAGGTTCATTAGACACTTTAGTGGTAGGAGGAGAGGTAGAGGGTGTTTGAGTTTCAGAGGGAGGAATGAAAGTGATAAGAGGAAAGCATACCTCAGTGAAGAGCTCCCCCTCTAAGTTTGTTGAAATGGGATCAAGATCCATCACTTGCTTGTTCTTCCCTGAGGGATCAGATTGCTCCTGATTAGGAGGTGGCCTGTCTCCCAAAGATTCTCTGAACATTACTCCAGGTAGGGTTGATCCTGGATGGTTGTTTATAAAGAATCTTTTCAGATTTAAGGGAGTATCATCATCTTCATCATCATCATTTCCACCAAATGATTGATGAGTGATGTCTTATTCATCGTCCTCCGCATCATCATCATCATCATCTTCTTCGTCTTCATCATTTTCTTTTGTGGTGATGGGTGGTTGTTGCTGATAAAGTTGTTGGGGTTCGTCAGGGAGAATTGCGTGTGCTTTGCTTATAAGCTCATCAGCGAGCTCTTGGGCAAATTTCTCCCCCTCTTTGTTGCCAACAGGGAGAGTGTGCACAAGAAGAGTGTGCACGTTTGAGTTGAGAGTGGAGAGATCCGTAGCTTGCGATGTCTGAGTTTGAGCAAGCGAACTTAGATTACCTCTGTCTGCGTCCGTGAATGATGGGGCTTTATCAAAGAGGCCTTGAAGGATGCTCAGGATATCAGACCGTGTCTTCTGAATATCAGCAAGAGTCTTCTCCTACTATTCAGCTCGGTCAACTAGACGTTGGATGGCTTGTTCATTAGCTGCATTATCATCTTTCACTGTCTGAATGTCAGTGAAGATGTTGTTGATGGTTTCCTTCATGCCAGGAACGCCACTGACCTGTGAGAAGATAATTTCAGAGGAGATCTACAAAGTATCCACTATTTGCCTTGTCAGGGCACACTCGTTTACCAAGAAATCCATGGCAGGAAACGAGGGAGGAGGCAGAGATATCTTTGGTATGTCAGCAATGAAGGAGGGAAGCTTAGCGGGAATCTTTTCCTTCTTTATTCTCTTAAGATCTTCAGATTTTCTGATCTTAGGAGATTTGGATGAAGTGGGCTCGCTGAAGGGAGCAGCAGTCGTGGTACTGGTGGTGGTTGCTGATGAGAAAAGAGGAGCAGCGATACCTGTTGATAACAAAGAAAGACGAGCCAAAAAGGAGCTCGGGTCAGCAGAAAGAAGTTGGGAGGTAGTATGTATAAGCAAGGGTGCCTTGAGAGTATCTAAAGGATTACTCTTAGGGATGGTACATGTTACGGTAGTGTCTTGAGGATCATTGACATGTGTTTGAGAATGTTTAAGAGAAACATTCTCGGGTCCTGTGCATGTGGCTTTCCAAAATTCAGATTGTCGAAACAAAACTGATTCTTAGATAGCACGTTGTTCAACCTCTTCAGAGATGGGGACAACCATATCTGAATCATTAGTTGATGTGAGGACAAAAGAAGAGTTGGTAGAAGAAGAAGAGTAGGTTATGTATGTAATACCTGATCCAGCTTCAGTAGAGTTGGTTATTACATTCTCAAGGACCAAGGTCATTGAGAATGGGGGTAGTGCTAATGACGTGGCAACGGAAACAGAAGATGTTGTCGTGGCCGTGGAGAGAGGAGGCGTTGGTGTGACCCTAGAATCAGAGAGAGACGTCTTTAGAGAGACGCTCTTCTTTTGCTTCTTGGTTAGGGGTTTGTGAGCGATGGTCTTCTTGTGACCATCAGTCAGTTGTTTTCTTTTAGTAGGGGATGATGAAGTGTCGAGGCTAATCACTGTGGGGATTGGCAGTGATATAGACACAATCTCTACCTAAGTGGTAGGAGTTGGGGTTGAGGTACCAGCAGGGTCAACTTCCCTGATAAGATTCAGCATGTAGGGGAGGTAGGGAGCGTCTCCTGGTTGTTCATCTAATTCCAATGATTTCTTCCCTACCTGAGAGAAGGTTTGATTTACAACCTTGGGGTATCCCTCATAAACGTGTTCCAAGATGGTTGCCACGGATCTTTGAAAAGGAATGGTCTTCTCCCTCTTAGGTGCCTGAACTCTGTGGTATAATTCGTTGAAGATGTAGTCAGCGAAGTTCAGCTTTCGACCATAGCATAGCGAGAATGCCATTTCCAGAAATGACTTGCTGGCTTGGTCTTGGGAGCCAGTCTTAGTGCCTAAGCACTGAATTACTTGAGTGAAGATGTATTGTCACCTCGCTGACATTCTTTTCTTCTCAGCTTTATTGATGGTCTTGACATCAGAGTCCCATTTATAAACAATGATGTCGAGGAAGGAGATTAGTTCTTCTTTAGAGGTGCAGAGACCCATTGCTGATTCTTTCCTCTAACAGGGAGGCGAAGAGCAGCACGTATGACTCTAGAGGTGATGGCATACGTTTCTTTGCTGGTAGTGAACTCAACAGCCAGGAGTTCATTTCCTCTTTCAGTGGTGACACGGGTGGTGTGAGCAGTATACCAGAAGTGCTGGAGATCAGCAGTGATTCCTACAGGAACATGAGTGAAGGCGTACATCAGTGGGCACTTCATTATAAACTTTGCACCTTCAGCGAAGTGAGGTTTGTCAGCTAGGATATCAACCAGGGCGATGTAGTTGTTTGGTTTTACAACTACTTGTTTAGGGGTGAATGTGGATTCAGGAGCCCCTACAAAGTTGGTAACTGGAAGGACTTCTCCTTCAGCGTACTTGAATTGGGTGCTTGAGAATGCCATTGCTGTTTCAAAGATAGGAACACCAAATACAAAAATCATGGCTTAATACAAACAAGTATAAACCAGATATTTGGTATAAAGAATACCAAATTAGTAAGAAGAACAAGTGTTTTGATGAACAAAGTCAAAATACTTGTTATTTTTGGCAGATTTTAGAAAGACGTTTTAAACAAAATGGTTATTTATGGTGTAAAACTATACCATAAACAGTTTTGAGAAAAAGTTTAGAAAGAAATTTTGGATTAAAATAAACCAAAATGTCCTCTGTTCTAAGAAGAAACTTAGAACAGGTTTTAAGAAGATGAAGTTTTGAAATAATTATACAACAGCAGAAATCTTTATAACACGAAGTTATAAAAGATGAGTAGAAGTCATAAACAACATTAAGTTGTTGTTCGTACATAATAAAAAAGAAAAATCAAACCTTGAGAAGAAATGGAAAGTGAGAAAAACGCACAAGTGCGTGTTCTTGGTGTTCTTGAGGAGTTGCAGAGAAAATTAAAAATCTTGCTTGAGAAAATATGAGCGCATAAAGAATGAATTGTAAAAAGATTTTCTTTATGTAGGTGGAGGAGAGAGAAAGAATGCTAAACGACAGTTTTAGTTTTTGAAAAAGGTAATGATGACCTAGCGCACGTTCCTAGGGTTTGACAGGATAGGAGACGTTGAGGTCTGTCGTGTGTCAGAAAAAGGTCTGACGTGTACTTTTCTTTTGGAAAAATGATAAAATAATAATTTAAATAATAAATGTTAATCATTATCCCTTTAAATTCCTCATCATTAACAATAAGGGATTGTCAATTATTGGTTTTCTCTTTTCAGATCCATTTCCTGAATACAACATTCAGAAAGCGAAAGTAACAAAAATACATACCTTGGCGAGATATATGTATCACTGAGTCATAGTTCAGGGAGTGATTGGTGATATTGAAAGATATTTTTGGTATTCAATGAATAAGGTTGATCACTGAGAATTTTCATTCTTCAGCGTTCAACATACCAAGTTCACTGATTAACATATTAAATCTAGTCTCATCAAGAGGCTTGGTAAATAGGTCAGCGAGTTGATATTCATAGGGTATAAAATGAAGTTCAATTTCACCATTCATAACGTGATCTCTTATAAAGTGATATATGATCTCAATATGCTTGGTCTTAGAGTGAAGTACAGGATTGTTAGTGATGGAAATAGCACTTGTGTTATCACAATAGATAGGGATTTTAGCGAGCTTGAGGTCATAGTCTCTAAGTTGGTTCCTCATCCATAGGATTTTGGCACAATAACTTCCAGCGACTACCTATTCAGCTTCAGCGGTTGATGTGGACATTGAGTTATGCTTTTTACTTGTCCAACTTACCACCTAGTAGCTGACAGCCACCAGTGGTGCTCTTCCTATCAATCTTGCAACCTGCAAAATTACTATCAGAGTAACCAGTTAGATCGAACCCTAAGCCTTTGGGATACCAAAGACCTATATTAGGAGTTCCTTTCAGATATCTGGATATTCGCTTTACAGCGATCAGATGGGATTCCTTGGGTTCGGCTTGATATCTTGCACAAAGACAAGTAGAATACATGATATCCGGTCGACTAGCTGTTAAATACAGCAGAGAGCCAATCATTCCTCTATAGGTAGTAATATTGACAGGTTTCTCATCAGGGTCCCTGTTCAGAGTTAGAGGAGGTGCCATAGGAGTCTTCATCACTGAACTTTGAGTCATTTCAAACTTTTTAAGCATATCTTTAACATATTTACTTTGACATATAAATATGCGTTTTTCAGATTGTTTGATTTGCAAGCGTAGAAAATATGTTAGTTCACCCATCATACTCATTTTATATTCTTTCTTCATACGATTTGTAAAACGAGTACATAATTTGAGTCTTGTGGAACCAAATATAATATCATCAACATATATTTGAGCAAGAATTGTATGACCTTTATATTTCCTAAAAAAGAGAGTTTGGTCAATTTTTCTTTAAGAAGGTATTTAGAGAGGGTATCATACCAAGCTCTAGGAGCTTGTTTTAACCCGTAAAGAGCCTTTTGAAGTTTGAAAACAAAACCAAGGTATTTAGGGTCAGCGAAACCAGGAGGTTGCTCTACATAAACTTCCTCTTTAAGTTTACCATTTAAAAAGGCACTTTTAACATCCATTTGAAAAACTCTAAAGTCTTTATGGGCAGCATAAACTAAGAAAAGTTTTATGGCTTCTAGTCTAGCAACAGGAGCAAAAGTTTCATCATAATCTATTCCTTTTTCCTGTCTCTATCCCTGAGCAACAAGTCTAGCCTTATTACGGATAACAATGCCATTTCATCTAGTTTGTTACGAAATACCCATTTAGTACCTATAACAATTTAATCAGATGGACGAGGTACAAGATTCCAAACTTTGTTTCTACGAAACTCAGTTAGCTCTTATTGCATATCAGAGACCCAACTTGGATCAGTGATAGCATCATCGATCTTTTTAGGTTCGGTCAGAGATATTGTAACACCCTAAAAATTAGAGCAAATTTAAACCAAAAAGTAAATGCGGAATTAAATTCACCCAATAAGTGGGGAATGAGTATGGGAGTTTACAACATAAAACGGATACTAAAACAACAACCTATTAATCTACAAAAACAAGAACATAGATTATGTTCGGGTGTTGCTAATATCTCCAAAATAATGATTCTAATGTCTTCCATAATTACACTCTAAAGTGTATATCCCAAAACGAGTGTCTTCAACGACACTTCACTCCGCTCCACTCTAAGGAGCCCCATCAACCCGATCACCTGTTAAACAACATTTAAGATCAAGTGTTAGGCTTACGCCTATTGAGAACAACAGTTAAATGGATAAAGCAGTAAAATATTTTAAATAAAGATGCGGTACACTTTATCCCATTTAACTTTACTTGAAAACTTACTCTTGATGAGCAAGGGTCTTTTGAAAACTATCGGGGGAGACCCAATATTACCATTAGTTGTGGCGGGACACAAAGGTAGGCCACAAATAATGTTACGAGGGGCACAAAGGATTGCACGCAAATTCCACAATGCAATCCAAGACATCTACCAAATTTCAGTACGATAGTCAGTTGTACACATGCCCTCTCTCAAGAATCTCACGCAAATTCCACAAAGCAAATTCCGAGTGAGTGAAAGGATTGTCAGGAAATAACATGCAAATTCTACAATGTCAATTTCCAATTTAAAAGATAATTTAGACTATCTTCCACGATAAATAAATTTAGGCTCTTATGCTTATGGATCCATGACAGGCTAGTCTAATAAATCAAATACATCAAACAAGACGTAATGATGGTTTTCCAAACATTGAAAACCTTTTCATAAACCATTTCCGTTGAAATACGGATATTACCGAAAGTTAGGTCAAACCGTTTTTGGTGCCAAAAACAAAAGATAATTTCATTTTAGAACATTTCCAAGTATTGTAAACCAATAATAATGCTCATTTCATCATCTCCAACAAAACACCCAAATTCCTCATTTTGACCTAAAACCTCCAAGCTTAACCAAAATACATAAATACTTGAAATAAAGCTTAAATAAGTAAATACAACATTTAATAACAAGTATTTGAGTTTATAAAGTTTGGATTTGAACTCACATAGCTAGGGTTAGGAAAACCCTAGAAAACCTCCTAAAATGGTTGAAAATGGTGGAACTCGGTGGAGAAGATGAAGAGTCTTTCCAACAGCGCTCTAGGATTATCCAACAAATTTACTCCACCGATCTAGTCTTGAGGAGCTCGAAAAATGAAGAATTTAGGAAGAAATTTCGGCAAAAACGGAGTTGAAATGAGAGAGATATGGTGGAATGAAGATGAAACCCGTTTTATGCAACTTTCAGCTCAAACAATGAGTTACGCGGGCTGAGCCGCGACCTTAAGTCGCGGGTCAAGTCGTGCGCATCAAGGTGAGGCCCAAACCAGCTTTAGCTCCAATTAAAAAAAGAATATAATTTTGCCGATGGAAGGATTCAAACCCTAGACCTCCTTCAATATAGGTGGAAGCGCTAACCACCAGGCTACGCTCCTTATTTGTGTTACAATATTACCATTAATTCTTTTATTTCTTCTTTCCTTTTCAACTTTCTTTGATAACTTCGACATTGATTTCGCGTCAGACGTAACTCGATTTTTCCCAATGGCTTTGTCATTATTATTATTAGTTGCTCTACTAAACCATCTTCAAATAAAGTAATCTCCATTTAATCGCCAATCTATTTCCAAAATCAAACCAACCAACATTAAACTTTTGAAATACAATCTTAATAAAATAAATTAAGTTTCTAAAATTTCCGGGTGTTACAGATATGAAATTAACATATAGACATATATTACCTGTACCCCTACGGGTTTTAATACCTGCGGTTGGATCACTAATAATTTGATCTATTGGGTGATTTGCAGTCCATCGCTGAGCTGGTGGTTGGGGAGTTTGATCAACATGAGATTCAGTGACTTGTTCTTGTTGAGGGAGAACGGTAGATGCGTCAGCAGTAAGTTCTTCTGCATTTCTTATCATCCCTGGAGGAGATCCAGAAGGATGTTCAGATGAAGATGGAACTTGATTATTCACTGATGAATCACCATTTGAGACATCAGAGGGAGGAATTGAGAGGAGTAACATCTATCCCTGAGGTGGATGGATCATTACTTGTGGAAGGAATGAAGTTAGGACTTTTATCATCATTATTTTCAGCGACAAGAAGTGCACTGAAATAAGATTCAGGTTCCCCATAATGAGATTTTATCCAATTATTCAGTTCCTCGTCTTCTTCAGGGACAGGAATTAGAATTAGTTGAGTGAGATTCATCAAAGTTCACATGCATGGTTTCTTCTACATGTTGTCTTGTTTTGTTGAAGACTCTTAATGCCTTGGATATCGAAGAGTACCCAAGAAATATACCATCATCTGCCTTTGGATAGAATTTTCCTAAATGATCTCTATCATTCATGATATAGCATCTACATCCGAAAATATGTAGATATTTCAGATAGGGTCTCCTTCCATGAAACAATTCATAGGAGGTCTTCTTGAATCGTATGACTATCAGGGATCGATTTTAAGTAAAGCATGCAGTGTTAACTGCTTCAACCCAGAATTGAGTTGGTAGATGCGATTCGCTGAGCATTGAGCGAGCAGCTTCAATGATAGTTCGATTCCTTCTTTCAGCAACACCATTTTGCTGAGGGGTTCTCACTGATGAGAATTTGTGAGTGGTTCCTTTTTCTTTAAAGAAAATAATCAGAGTACTGTTTTTTAATTCAGTGTCATGATCACTTCTCATGGAGCGAACAATTAGATTGTTCAGAACTTCCATTCTTTTGATAAAGGAAATAAATTAATCAGGTATATCACTCTTAGATCGAAGAAAGAATTCCCATGTATATCTGGAATAATCATCAACTATCACAAAAGTGTATTTCTTTCCAGATATGAATTGGACGTTCACTAGTCCAAAGAGATGCATACAGAGTAATTGAAGAGGAGTGGTCACTGAGGAAACTTGCTTAGATCTGAAAGAAGCTTTTGTCAGATTTTCTTTTTCACACACTGAACAAAGAGATTCCTTTGTAAAAGTGTGCTTAGGGAGATCACTGACAAGTTATTTTTGAGATAGATCATTGACCATTTAAAAACTCAGATGAGAGAGTCTTTTATGCCAAAGCCAATTCATATCAGAGGAGGCCCTTGATAGAAAGCAAACATTCTCTGAATGAGTACTATCCATATTGATGACATGTACGTTCTCTGATCTTCTTCCTTTTAGGGCAAGTTTATCATCTTTATCAGTGACCGCACATCCGCTCTTTGTGAACAAGACTTTGAAGTCTTTGTCACAGAGTTGACTAATGCTTAATAAATTACGTTTTAGTCCTTCAACATAAGCAACACGACTAAACGATGTTGCTCCATTGGATAGAACGCCATAACCCTTTGTGTATCCTTTGCCATTTCCACTAAAGGTCACTGAGGGTCCAGTTTCCTCCTTGTAATCAGAGAGCAAGGATTTTCTGCCAGTCATGTGCCTTGAGCATCCGCTATCGAGATACCAGATACCTTTAGCACTCTGCATAAGACAAGAGGATTGATTTTTCATAGGTACCCATACTACTATGGGTCCTACAGTGTTAGTGGAAATAATAGGTTTGGAGGATATGTTACTCGCTGAGGGATTTTCTTCAGTGGTTATCTTCACCTTGGATGTTTTACCACCCTTAGTGGATTTCACTTTAGCTAATTTTTCAGCATGAGCTACTTTCTTACCATGAGCCAATCTTTCAGCTTTAGTAACATTTGGACATTTACTAGCAATGTGGGTTGTTTCACCACAATGGTAGCACTTTCGATATTTAAACGAAGATTTTGAGCTTGAAACATGCAGAGAGGAGGTCAAAACATTTTCAGGACCAGATCCAAGAATTCCTTTCTCCATTGTCCTAGGAGGAACAATTAGTTTCTCAGGATTAGATGGAGTGAGATCAATCTTAATTCTGGGAGTTGATCTCTGAATTGATCCAACGATCTTCTTTCCAGATTTAGGATGAATCACTAAAGTAAGTGTAGGATTCTTCTTCAGTTTTTGGAAATTCTTGATTGTGGGAACATGGTCAAGGAACTTGTCCTTGATCACTTTCTTTGAATCCTTGGTAACAGATTTAGAAGGTCTTTTCACAGAGATGGAAACATTCTGAGAAGAGGGATCAGGGATAGAAGAGACAAACATTCCAAAATTTAACATGGAACAGTCAGTGTTTATTTCTTCTTGGTCAGAGGAATATCCTAGACCACTCTTGACCTTTTTAAGGATCTGAGTATTTATGATCTTGTTAAGTCTTACACCATCCTTCAATGGTAGCTTTTTTTGCTTTAAGATCAGCAATGGCCTTTTCGCGCTCATAGCAGCAACTTTCTTAGATCTGCATCCACTGGCAAAGTGACTGTTGCGTTGACAGTTAAAGCAAATTGTTGAAGCTTTGTCAGCTGAAGGTGTCTTTGACTTATCAGAGTCCGTGATAGCAGGGGTCTTTCTGAAGTTGCTCTTTCTAGAAAATCTCCTAAAATTGTTAGTAAGGAGAGCCAAAGAATTATTAAATTCAGAGATATTTGCATCAGTGATATCTTCTGAGTTAGACTGATCTACCTTAGTGATAGAGGTGATAGAAGAAGATACAAGTTTGGTAGGTTCCATCTCTGAAGTCACTAGAGCCAGAGATGTACTTTTAGCAGATTTAGTATCTTTAATGAGGTTTCTTTTTAAGGTTTGAGATTGCTCATGGTTGAACAATATTCCATAAAAAGCACTTAAAGAAAGAGTTTCAATGTCCTTTGACAACTTAAGACACATAATAAATGTTTTCCATTGTTCAAGAAGAGCTTCCACGAACTTAGTTAGGATTTCAGAGTTGGAGTACTCACGATTAACAGTTTTCATGTCTATTAAGAGATAGTTAAACCTTTGGTGGATTTGTGAAAAGGTTTCATTTTTCAGAAACATGAAGCTTTCATATGTCTCACCAAGTTAATACCATGAGTAATCTGAACCTCATCGGTTCCTTCATATTGGATACATAGTGTATCCCACATGGACTTAGAAGTCCTCATTTTCATCACAGAATGATAAACATCATCTGGAAGAGACATGGCAATAATAGATCTAGCCTTTGACTCAACAACTAGCTTTTTCTTATCTTCCTCACTCCATTGATTTTGAGTTTTGACAAGACGTCTCTAAGGAATAGCAGGTGTGTTACCAGTTGTTGGAACTGCTGGAACAAGAACTGTTGGAATGTATGGTCCATTCACTAGATAGTAGGGAATCTTTGGATCTGACGCTTCTAGGAATAGAGTCGTTCTTTCCTTCCAGACTAGGAAATTATCACGGCTAAATCTTGGAGGTTTAGCTAAAGATCCATTATCTATGTAGTTTGTGTTTGTGTTAGCCATTTTAAAATAACAAAGAAAAAGTTGTTTTAAAGTCTACAAGAGTTCAATGGATATAGAAACAGTTTATAGAAGGGGTGTTGAATACAAACACAAGCTTTTTAGGTTTTTAAATGAGTTTATATTGAATAAACAAATTTACAGTTGTAAGCGGAATAAGAACAAGTATTAAACCTATTCTATTACAACTAAGAAATCACAAAGATTGATGCACAAGAATAAGAAAGAAAAGCAGCAGAGGTTTAAGATGAGAAAGTGGCATGCATAAAGATGATGACGGGTTCTTCATCTATTTATACCCATTGCATTAAACGCAAAGCAAAAGGTATGTCTCACGTGCCAAGTTTCTATTTGAGACTTATCCTTTGTTCATAAAGCAACCATGCTTTTGGCCGTATATGAACAGTAACCAAATCAGATTTGATGGGGACATAAGAAACAATCCATACATCCTTTTTCTGGCAGGTATTGGTTTTGACTTTTGTGCATCGAGGATAAGATCAACATTGATCTTGCTGAATGGGTGTCACTTGATCATTGATCCAGAATCTTCAAGGATGAAGTCTGTTGATCATAACTCCTCTCGATAATTTGAATATGATTCCTTTTATATACTTAGTGAATTCCATTGTATAAGCTTCTTTCAATATTTAGCGATAGCATACGCTGATTACCATCAGCGATCGCTGAAGATCAAGGAACAACAACCTTATCTCTGAAGACCTGAAGATCAGCTATCACACCAGAAGATCATTCAGCGAAAGTCAAAGACCCTAGCTGAAGAAAGAGATAATCAGCTAAGTGAACTGAAGCGGTTCAGCGATAGCAGCGATTATCTAATCAAAGTGTGAAGTCTTGTGAAGCCTCAGCGATGCTAAAGTTCATCCTTGAAGATTCAGAATCAACGATCAAATGAAGCTTCCTTTACTAGATTAAAGATTGATCTTATCCTCGATGCATAAAAGTCAAACCTAATACCTTGTCAGAAAAAGGGCGTACGAATTGTCTCTTATGTCCCCATCATATCTGATATGGTACTGTTCATATTCGGCCAAAAACATGGTTGTCTTATTAGCAAGGACAAGCTTCCTATCCAAGCTTGACACGTGGCATATACCTTTTGTCTTGCATTAAATGCAAACGGGTATAAATAAGATGAACATATCTTCTTCATCTTAATGCATGCGTCTTTCTAGCCTAAACCCTCTGTATTTCTTTCTTCCTTCTTCTTGTGCATCAAACTTAGTGTTTCTTAGTTACAATAGAATAGGTTTTAAACTTGTTCTTATTCCGCTTGTAACTGTAAATTTGTTTATGATATATAAACTCATTTAAAAACCAAAATCTGTGTGTTTGTATTCAACCCCCCCCCCCCTTTCTACAAACTGTTTACTATTTATTGAACTCTTGTAGACCCTTTAGGGACCAACAAAGTCTTCAGGTATCACTGAGGCTTTGCAAGATCTCACACTTCAAGTAGTTGACTGTTGCTATCGTTGAACCGCTATTTATTGAACTCTTGTAGACCCTTTAGGGACCAACAAAGCCTTCAGGTATCACTGAGGCTTTGCAAGATCTCACACTTCAAGTAGTTGACTCTTGCTATCGTTGACCCTTTAGGGACCAAAAAGTGGTATCAGAGCAGTGTTTCCTTCTTTTATCTTTAAAATATTTTTCTTATAAACTATTTTAAAATGACAAACCCTAATACGAACTACAATGATAATGGATCTTTAGCTAAACCTCCAAGATTTAGCCATAATAATTTTCCATTATGGAAGGAAAGAATGTCTCTGTTTCTAGAAGGATCTGACCCAAAGATCCCCTACTATCTAGAAAACGGACCATTTGTTCCTACAACTATTGTAGCTGGTGTTCCTGCCACCACTACTACTCCAGCCATCCCTGAAAGGAGTATCATTAAAACTCCTAATCAATGGACTGAAGAAGATAAGAAAGAAATTGCTATTGACTCAAAAGCTAGATCTATAATAGCAATGTCTTTACCAGATAAAGTCTATCATTCTGTTATGAAAATGAGAACTTCTAAGGCCATGTGGGATACCCTATGTATCCAATATGAAGGAACCTCTGAAGTGCAAGTCACTAGGTGCATAAACCTTGTAAGACAATATGAGAGTTTTATGTATCATAAAGGTGAATCACTTTCTCAAATTCATCAGCGGTTCAACTATTTATTGATTGATCTTAAATCAGTAAACAGAGTGTACTCTAACGCTAAAATATTGACCAAATTCATGGAGGCACTACCTGATCAATGGGCAGTGTACACTACATGTCTAAAGCTGTCAAAAAATCTTGAAACTCTGTCTTTAAGTGCTTTATATGGAATGCTCTTAAATGAGGAACAATCTCAACTTTTGAGGAAGAACCTCATAAATGAACTCAAAGGTGCCAAAAGTACTTTTTTGGCACTTGTGACTTCAGAGGCAACTCCTCCTAAAAATGTTTCTTCTTCCACTATTACCTCCATCACTGAATTAAGTCAAACTGATTCAGAAGATCAACTCACTGATGCTGACATATCTGAGTTTGATAACTCTCTAGCTCTCTTAACAAATAATTTTAAAAGATTCGCTAGAAAGAGCAACTTTCGAAAACCTTCAAATCTCTCTGACTCTGAAAAGCAAAAGACATTGCCCGCTGAGAAAGCCTCAGCTATATGCTTCAACTGTCAGCGAAAGGATCACTTTGCTAGTGAATGTAGATTAAAGAAAGTTGCAGCTCCTACCAACTCCCAGACCTTTGATAAAAAGGAGAAGTATTTGCAATTGAAAAACAAATACAAGGATCTGAAGAAATACCAACAAAAAGGTAAAGGCCTTATCGCTGAAGAAGTTGATTGGGACGCCGAAGATGACTGGGCCAAGACCTCTAAAGAGTCTGGCTCCGATGAAAAAGATCTTGCCTTCCTCTGTCTAATGGCAAGAATAGAGGACGCTGAAGAAGCTATTGAAACTTCTTCCTCTGAGTCCCCTTCTACTCAGGTAACAATTCCTTCTATCTCTTTACTCTCTGAAAGTAATAACTTGTCAGCTCTCGATGCTATGACTGTTGATTTTTATAATGCTTTAAATGGAAAGATTAAGGCCGAGAAAATTAACACTGATTTATCTAAGCAATTACAAAATTGCCATATAAGAATCAAAGAACTTTCCAAAATTGAGGAAACTCTCAAGGACCAAGTCTTTGCAAATCAAACCACAAGCATCGAGAAGCAGCAAGCCATCGCTGATAGGGAAAAGGCTATCGCTGATCTCAAGTCTGAAAAAGCAACCATCGATGGATGGTGTAAGGCTTCTGATAAAGTCAATAAGATCATCAATGCCCAAATACCTATGAAAATAAGAAGTGGGTTAGGCTATAACCCTGAAAAGGAAGAATCATAGAATGATCGTTCCATGCTCAAATTTGAAATGTTTGTCTCTTCTATCCCTGATCCTTCTTTTTCAACTTCTTCCTCTTCTATTAAAGAAAAGTTGCCGGTGATAAATTCTAAGAAAGTGATCAAGAACGAGTTTCTTGACCACGTTCCTAAGAATAAGATCGCTCATAATAGGAACAAGAAATCCTCAGAGAAAAAGTCTAAATCTGGGAAGAACGGCTCTGATTTTTCTCAGAGACCAACCCCCAGAATTAAGATCGATCTCACTCCTACCCCTGAAAAGGTTGTTATACCTCCAAGGACTATGGATAAAATAATTCTTGGTCCTATCCCTGAAAAAGTTCCTGCTTTCTCTCTGAATTCCAAACCCTTTAAATATAGGAAGTGCTATCACTCTAGTGAAACTACCCACATTGCAAGTAAATGTACTAACGCTACTAGAGCTGATAAACTAGCTCATGGAAAGAAAGTAGCTCAAGCTGATAAATCAGCGAGAGTGAAATCCACCAAGGTTGCAAAACCAGCAAAGGTGAAGATATCCACTGAAGAGAGTTCTTCAGCTAGTAGCACCTCTGCCAATCCTTCATCTAACCAAGCAAGACCCATAGTAGTATGGGTACCTTTAAACAAATAATCTTTTGTTGTATGCAGAGTGCCAAAGGTAATTGGTATCTTGATAGCGGATGCTCAAGGCATATGACTGACAGAAAATCTCTGCTCTCTAATTACAAAGAAGAAGTTGGTCCATCAGTGACCTTTGGTGGAAATGGCAAAGGATACACTAAAGGTTATGGAATTCTATCCAACGGAGCCACATCATTTTCTCGTGTTGCCTACGTTGAGGGACTAAAGCACAATCTTTTGAGCGTTAGTCAGTTATGTGACAAAGACTTCAAAGTTCTATTCTTAAAGAATAGATGTGCTATCACTGACGGAAATGATAAGCTTGCCTTAACAGGCAAAAGAGTGGAAAATGTGTATGTCATAAATATGAAGAGTTCTCACTCTGAGAACATGTGCTTTATCTCTAAAGCATCCACTGACATAAACTGGTTATGACATAAAAGACTCTCTCACCTCAACTTTAAGACAATAAATGAATTGTCTCAAAAAGATCTAGTCAGAGACCTCCCAAATCATACCTTTACAAAGGAATCTCTTTGTTCAGCGTGTGAAAAAGGAAAGCTGACAAAAGCCTCCTTCAGGTCAAAGCAATTTTCTTCAGTGACCACTTCACTTCAGCTGCTCCATATGGATCTATTTGGACCTGTCAATGTCCAATCTATTTCTGGAAAGAAATATACTTTGGTGATTGTTGATGAATACTCTAGATACACATGGGTGTTCTTCCTTCGATCCAAAACGGATACCTCTGAAATGATAATTTCTTTTATCAAAAGGATGGAAGTTGTAAACAATCTAATTGTTTGTTCCATAAGAAGTGATCATGGTACTGAATTCATAAACAACACTCTGGTGAACTTCTTTGAAGAAAAAGGCATCTCTCACAACTTTTCCTCAGTAAGAACTCCTCAGCAAAATGGTGTTGCTGAAAGAAGAAATCGAACTATCATTGAAGCGGCTCGCTCAATGCTCAGCGAATCGCATCTACCAACTCAGTTGTGGGCTGAAGCAGTCAACACAGCGTGCTTCACTCAAAATCGATCCCTGATAGTTAAGCGATTTAAGAAGACCCCCTATGAATTGTTTCATGGGAGAAGACCCACTCTGAAATATTTCCACATTTTTGGATGTAGATGTTACATTCTAAATGACAGAGATCATTTGGGTAAGTTTGATCCAAAAGCTGACGATGGTATATTTCTTGGATACTCCTCTGTATCTAAGTCCTTCAGAGTCTTCAACAAAAGAAGACAACATGTTGAAGAATCCATGCATGTTAATTTTGATGAATCTCGTCCCATTCATACTTCTCATACTCTTGATGATGATGAAGAATTGAATGCTTGGATGAGATCTCATTATGGGGAACCTGAAACGTATTTCAGCAATCAACCTCCTGCTGAAGAATATGATGAAGAAGTCCCTGTAAATCCTTCAAATGACAATCATCCATCTTCACGGATGAATGTTACTCCCTTAAATCATATTCCTATTGCTGATTCCTCTCTTGGAAATTCCTCTGTGAACAACCAAACTACGTCTGAAAATCAATCTCCTGAATTGATTCTAAATGAAGTACCTGTTGCTGAAACAACAAGTCCTATTCCAGAAACTGAAGAACAAGTCGTTGAATCTGCTGTTGATCTTGATCTCTCTCCTCAACCTCCAGCTCAGCAATGGACTGCAAATCACCCAATAAATCAAATTATTGGTGATCCCAATGCAGGTATCAAAACACGTAGAGGAACAGGTAATATCTGTCTTTATGTTAACCTAAAAAGATAGATCAATCTATCTCTGATCCTAGCTGGATTTCAGCTATGCAAGAAGAACTAACTGAATTTCGTAGAAATAAAGTTTGGAATCTTGTTCCTTGACCCTCTGATAAAACGGTCATAGGAACCAAATGGGTTTTCAGAAATAAGCTAGATGAAAACGGGACTATAATTCGCAGTAAGGCTAGACTTGTTGCTCAAGGTTATAGACAGGAAGAAGGAATTGACTATGATGAAACCTTTGCACCTGTTGCTCGATTAGAAGCCATAAGACTCTTTTTAGCTTATGCTGCCCATAAAGACTTCAAAGTTTTTCAAATGGATGTTAAAAGTGCTTTTCTAAATGGAAAACTCAGCGAGAAAGTTTATGTTGAACAACCCCCTGGTTTCTCAGACCCTAACCATCCTGGTTATGTTTTCAAACTTGAAAAAGCTCTTTACGGGTTAAAAAAAGCTCCTAGAGCTTGGTATGATACCCTTTCTAAATTTCTTCTTAAAGAAAAATTTGTTCGTGGAAAAATTGATCAAACCCTGTTTTTAAGAAAATATAAAGGTCATACCATTCTCGCACAGATATATGTCGATGAAATTATCTTTGGATCCACAAGACCCAAATTGTGTACTCGTTTTGCTGCAAGAATGCAAAAGCAATATAAAATGAGTATGATGGGTGAACTAACGTATTTTCTAGGTTTGCAGATTAAGCAATCTGACAAAGGAATCTTTATTTGTCAAAGAAAATATGTTAAAGACATGCTGAATAAATTCGACATGAATCAATGCTCAGCGATGAAGACCCCTATGGCGCCTCCTCTGACCTTGAACAAGGATCCTAATGGGAAACCAGTCAATGTCACTGCCTATCGAGGGATGATTGGATCTCTGCTGTATCTTACAGCGAGTAGACCTGACATCATGTATTCTACATGTCTCTGCGCTCGGTATCAAGCTGAACCGAAGGAATCCCATCTAATTGCTGTAAAGCGAATCTTCAAATGCCTGAAAGGAACTCCAAATCTAGGTCTTTGGTATCCCAAAGCCTCAGGATTTTATCTTATTGGTTATCCTGACAGTGACTTTGCAGGTTGTAAGATAGATAGAAAGAGCACCACTGGTGGGTGTCAGCTGCTAGGTGGAAAGTTAATTAGTTGGACAAGCAAAAAGCAAAACTCAGTGTCCACCTCCACCGCTGAAGCTGAATATGTAGCCGCTGGTAGTTGTTTTGCTCAAATCCTTTGGATGAGAAATCAACTCAGAGACTACGATCTCAAGCTCTCTAAAATTCCTATTTATTGTGATAGTACTAGTGCTATCACCATTGCTAACAATCCTGTACTTCACTCCAAAACCAAGCACATTGAGATCCGATATCACTTTATCAGAGATCATGTGATGAATGGTGAAGTTGAGCTTCATTTTGTACCCACTGAATATCAGCTCGCTGATCTTTTCACCAAGCCTCTTGATGATACTAGATTCAATCTACTTATCAGCGAACTTGGTATGTTGAACGCTGAATAATGATTATTCAGTGACTTACAACAAGTGATACAAATAAAGCCTTCAAACTTCCCATTCGCTGAACTCTGATTCAGCGATATCTGGGCCATCTCCTCAGGTATTATCTTCTAACTCTTATCACCCTTTGATATCTTTTCTCATCAAAGAATGAATTCTGAAATTAAAACTCCTCACTGACAATCCTTTATTATCAGTGATGAAGATTTTTTTAAAAATTAATAATGATAAACCTTCCTTATGGATAATTATCATTATAATCTTTTAAAAATAAGAAAAGGACACGTCAGACCTTTTTCTGACACACGACGGACCGCGACGTTTCCATTCCAACTCCTTTCTTGGAACGTGCTCCAGGCCATCATTTCTTTTTCAAAAAGCTAAAACCGTCGTTTAGCACTCCTTTCTTTCTCTCTCCTCTTGCTATTTAAGCAATTCTTTTGCCTCATTTGCCTCTTTACGCTTTCATAACTCTCCAAAAGGCAAAAGAACCTTCTTATCTTCAAGCTTTCTCAAGAACACCAAGAACACGCACTTGTGCGTTTTTCCTTCTCGAAATCACCTAAGGTTTGATCTAAACCTTTACTTAAAACTGGAAACATCTTGTTTCACATTTCTTTTAATCTACTAAAAATGCAATAAAAACATATTTTTAGGAAGAAATAAAATTAATCTGGATTAAAACTCAAAAACTCTTCTATTTTCAAAACCCTGTTCTAAGTTCTTTCCTTAGAACAGAAGACCTTCTTCTTAAAGTTTTATCCATTTTTATTTATCTTCTACTTTTTCTAAAATAATCTTCTATATTATTGTTTTTATCACAAGCATTTTGATCTTGTTCATCAAAATACTTGTTTCTTTGAATCTTACATTTGGTACTCTTAATACCAAACTCTGGTTTATACATTTGTATAAAACCATGATTTATCTCTTTGGTGTTCCCATTTTTCCTACAAAAATGGCCTCTGCAAGTAAGACTACTGAAACCTCTGCTGCTGCAATTGCTGAAACACTCTGGTCGCTGCACCAACCTGCCACTTCTCAATGGAGAAAGTTGTCTTCAAATCATGCAATTACATTGCATTGGTTGACATACCCGCTGATCGCCCTCACTTCAATGAAGGAGCTACCTTCATCAAGGCGTGCCCGCTGATGTACGCGTTTGTCCACAACCCAGTGGGCATCTTCTCTCATCTCCAAGCTCTCTGGTACACAACTCACTGTACCACGCTCACCACGGACAAGGGGACCGTGCTCTCTGCTATTGGCTTCAAGATTCCAGATCTTGGTTACTTCTCCGTCACTGCTGGCTTTGTGAGGAAGGCTCTTCGTCTCCCTACCCGCGCCAAGAATGTGCAATGGGGCGCTGAACTTACCAAGATGCAGATCGATGCATTCTTGGATTCTATTGGCTATGCTTGGGAGAATCCATCGCTGAAGACGGTGGGCTCAAAGGTAGAAAAGAAGAGATTGTCTGATCGCTGGCAATACATCTTTACCCAGGTAATCCAATGTCGTGGGTCAAAGAATGGCTCGCATGACCAAGTGAGCAAACACTTTCAGGATCTTGCCTACTCTCTCTGCACTGGCCACAACCTCAACTACGCTGACTATATCTTCAGCGATATGGTCAGTCGCATCAATGCTGCTACCAGACATCCTGTCATCCCCTACCCACGTTTCTTCGCAACTATCTTGGAAGTTTCCTTCGGGGAGGAATACCCGAAGGTCGGTGACCACTCCTTCTCTGTAGTAGGGAAGAAATCCCTGGACATAGAGGAACGTCCAGGTGATGCTCCTTTCACGCCTTACATGCTGAAAGTGATTGGAGCCCCTCTTTCAGTGTCTACCTCGCTGTCCATCCCAACAGCAAGTACCCAGGACACTGCTGCTAAGAGGAAGCAACCAACCGATGGTCATAAAAAGACCATCGCTACCAAAAAGCTAAAGAAGATGGTCTCTCAAAAGACCACTCTCTCTGATTTCGGTGTACTACCAACACCAACAGCAGCCACAGCCACTTCAATGGTATCTCCATCCATTGTTGCTTCATCAGCACTACCTCCATCATCAGCGACTCCAGTCACTGAGGGTGTTATAGCCAGCTCTGCTGAAGTTGGATCAGGTACTACACTCACAGCCTTCTTAACTCCCTCTATCTCCTCTTCTTTGGTCCTCACCTCAGCACATGACTCAGCGATAGTTGTCCCTATTACTGATAATCTTGTCTCTGACGTTTTCTCTCTGAAGGAAGACAACAGGGTCCTTCACCAACACCTGTCCAACGTGGAGCAGAAGATCGCTGCTCAAGCAAACCTCCTTGAGTCTATTCAAAAGACTCAATCCGATATGATGCAGATGCTCACCAAGCTCTCTGAGGCTAGTTCCTCCTTCAATGCTGCTGATCGGACTACACTTCAGGATAACGATACGAAGCTCAAGGACATTCAGTCCAATGTTCGCACTCTGATGGTGCATTGTCTACCTCCTGATAACATCGAGGGGGAGAGATGTGCCAAAGAGTTTGCAGATGAACTCATTGCAGAGCACAACCGGACGTTCCTTGGAGAAAAGATTTCTCCATACATCCAGCGAACGGGATCGTCCCTCCCTGAAGGGCTGCCTGCTGAAGATGATGAGGAAGATGAGTAAGATGATGAAGAAGATCCTATCCCTCATTATGGGGGGATGGATGATGATGAAGATGACGATGACATTGGAAGTTCCTTAGAGCACTTCAGAATGTCTAGGCCTGGAGTCTCTCATCAAGAGCCTTTGGGGGACGAACAACATCCCTCTCAGGGACAATCCGGTCCCTCAGGCAAAGGAAAAGAAGTGGTAAATCTGGATGTCACTATCCCATTATCTGAGGGGGAGACCACTAATGAGGTATCTCTGCCTCTTATCCCTTATATTACACCTCTCTCTGAAACCCCCACACCTCCTTCACCTACAAAAACTCTCTCTGACAATTCTTTTTCCTCCTCTCCTTCCCTCAGTGATCCTCGTCCCCCAAAGGACTCCACTTCATGGAAGGAACCTTCTTCTGAAGAGCAGTTTATGTACATAATAGAAACTGACTCTGAAGAAGAAGAGGGCCTTACTCCCAGGCGTCGCATTCAAAAGCCGATCATAAGCGAGCCTGAAGAAGAAGAAAGGCGACTAAAATTCCTTAGGGAATTCGAAGTAAGAAGAATAAGGGTGCCTAAAGCTGAACTCATAGACGCTGTACCAATAAGGATGGTAGATGAATTCTACTTTCTGTCAAGCGAAGAGAGAGAACAAGCATTGGAAGCACAACGAATCAGGGATGAGAAGACAAAGCAAACTGAGAATGATCTTGCCTTAGCAAGGAAATTACTCAGGGAAGACTCTGCTAAAGACAAGGCGGCCAAGGAACAATTGAAAAAAGAGTGAAAGGGTCGCTGAAGCTCTTGTATAGAAAGAACTTGCATAGGAAAACTTGAATGTAGATCCAATCCTTGCTCAACAGAAGATTCTAAGTGCACTATCCGTTGAAGCCACAATTCAGAAATACAAAGAGCTTGACTGGTGCACTGATAGACTGAAATTTCGAAGATCTGAGGCCAAAATCATTCATGCAACTATTCAAGGGCGACACTCCAACAGAGGTGGTCCAAAGGTATATGTAAGAATGACAAGAACAAACAGAACTGAGAGAGAATAAGCCAAGTTCTTAAGGATTTATGGATACACTGAATGGTTAGAAATCAGAGACGCCATTCAGGGTTCCAAATCCAAATTCAAGGATGTGGTGGAAAGAGTACTGGATCAGTTGCTGCAAAGGATGTCACAACACGTGCAAGTTCCCCCTCTCCCTGAGTCATCAAAGAAGAAAAAATCAACTGCTGAAGGTGGTTCAAGCTCCAAAAATGAGCATGAAACCAAATTTGATTATCAAAGCATTCTTGGTCATCTTGAAATCCCTGATATTTCAATGCTACGTACCTCTCTCCCTCAAGACCGAAGATATGAAGAAGATGAAATCATCTCACTACCTGAACCTGGTATGGTATTCTTGGATAATGAAGGGTTCTTAGGACTCTTCAGAAACCAAAAAATTCACAAGGCCCCATCCTCTCTCATAAAGATCATGCTTTGGCGCTGCTGGTCAGATACACCTCTGATGAATCGACAGAAAACGCTTTATGAGAATGAGCTACAAAGAAGAAACGAGAACATCTCTGATTAGTTATAGATTTCTATTTCCTTTGTAATATTCCTTCAGTGTACAAGTACTTTACTTTTATTATTGTAATTTCATTTCCTGTAATTTCTTCAGATTATATTTAATGAAATTCAATCAAAGTACTTTACTCCATCTATGTACTGAAAAGATCCCTGAAAAAAGTAAAAGGGAAAATGAACATAAGAGTTCTATTTTTCTTTAAACTATCCTTTACTCACTGATTTTTCGCTCTGAAAATTCAATCAGTGAATGTACTTTATGCTTATTTACTTGTAAAAATTGTGCTTTCATATCCTTATAAATGAAACTCAATTCAGATAGTAGACTAGCTGAAAAAAACTTTACAGATTAGTACTTAAAAATTTTACTTTAAATGTTTCCTAAGTCCTTACTAGTCTCTTAAAGCAATTTTCCTATGTTGCTTAATCATAATCAAATAGGGGGAGATTGTTGATCATCACTCCTCTCGATGATTTGAATATGATTCCTTTTGTATACTTAGTGAAATTCCATTGTATAAGCTTCTGTCAATATTCAGCGACAGCATACGCTGATTACCATTAGCGATCGCTGAAGATCAAGGAACAACAAGCTTATCTCTGAAGACATGAATATCGGCTATCACACCAGAAGATCCTTCAGCGAAAGTCAAAGACCCTAGCTGAAGAAAGAGATAATCAGCTAAGTGAACTAAAGCGGTTCAGCGATAGCAGCGATTATCTAATCAAAGTGTGAAGTCTTGTGAAGCCTTAGCGATACTGAAGTTCATCCATGAAGATTAAGAATCAGCGATTACAAGATTAAAGATTGATCTTATCCTCGATGCATAAAAGTCAAACCTAATACCTTGTCAGAAAAAGGACGTACGAATTGTCTCTTATGTCCCCCATCATATCTGATATGGTACTGTTCATATTCGGCCAAAAACATGGCTGTCTAATTAGCAAGGACAAGCTTCCTATCCAAGCTTGACACGTGGCATATACCTTTTTTCTTGCATTAAATGCAAACGGGTATAAATAAGATGAAGATATCTTCTTCATCTTAATGCATGTGTCTTTCTAGCCTAAACCCTCTGTATTTCTTTCTTCCTTCTTCTTGTGCATCAAACTTAGTGTTTCTTAGTTACAATAGAATAGGTTTTAAACTTGTTCTTATTCCGCTTGTAACTGTAAATTTGTTTATGATATATAAACTCATTTAAAAACCAAAATCTGTGTGTTTGTATTCAACCCCCCCCCCCCCTCTACAAACTGTTTATTATTTATTGAACTCTTGTAGACCCTTTAGGGACCAACAAAGTCTTCAGGTATCACTGAGGCTTTGCAAGATCTCACACTTCAAGTAGTTGACTGTTGCTATCGTTGAACCGTTTCAGGTCACTTAGCCAATCAACTCTTTCTTTAGCTTAGGTCTTCGACTGTTGCTGAATGTTTAGTGGTGTGAGCGTTGTTCTTCAGATCATCAGAGATAGGATGAATGTTCCTGAAGTTCAGCGATCACTGAGCGCAGTCAGTGTATGCTATCGCCGAAACTGAGCACTATCCTATAATTGGAATTTTTACTAAGTATAAGAGGAATCATATTCAAATCACTGAAAGGGGTTTGGATCAACATTTTCTGTGTTGATTTACTGTTTTTACTCTCCTAGCCATTTGACATTTGATTATCTTTTTGTTTAACTGTTTGAATGCATGGCTTGCCATACTAACTGTTTAGTATGTGCTTTTGGTACTAACTCTTTTGTTGTTTGAATGTTGTTTGATGCCACTAACTTTCTGATGCTAACAATTTTGGATTTCATAGCCAAAGGACCCCCTTTTTCAAAGATTCCAAAAACTCCAATTTTCCTCTTTGCTATACACCAAGCCTAAACACTTACCTTTTGAACCCATAGTCCTCTTGTTGTGTTTTTAATATCACAACGAGGATTTTGTAAAGTTTAAGTTTGGGGGGTGACTTGATCATGACCTTTCTGTCAACAAAATCCAGAGTGACCACTCCAGTACTATCCGAGTGTCACTTAGAAAAATGAAGAAAACTTCAAAGAAAACCTAGAAGTGCACGATCGTAACTTTTGTACCTATTCAAAAGCCAAAAGTGACAAACTTTTAAAAAAATCAATAAGAGAAAAAAATTTCTCCTTTAAAATAAAATGGCGTGATCTAAGTTCAAAACAAGTTTGGGGGAATACATTGCATAGCAATGAGAAGGGATATCAAAAACCCATCCAAAGTCCTATTGATCAAATTTTGGCAAATAGTGATGATTTTGGAATACTGGAAAAGTGGCCACTTCGCTCATGAATTCAAAAATGCATCGTTGGTGATATCAGGGCTCATTCATCCACAACATTTTGGTAAGTCCTTTCAAGCTTATTGCATTTTCTTTTTATTTCATTGAGTCTTTTTCGGGTTGTCATTTTTATTACTTGGGGACAAGTAATGATTTAAGTTTGGGGGTGTGATAACTCTATATTTTAGAATATAGAGTTATTACATGTCTTTTATTTAGTCAATTTCGGCCATTTTGCCTCCTAAACCTCCATTTTTGTCTAAAATATCTCTTTGAGCCATTTGTGAGTGTTTTCATGTCTTGAAACCATTTAAGACAATGTTATGCCTAAAAGTCGAGTTTTCATCAAGATGGTTTCCAGAGTGCCCACTTCAGTCGAAGCAGTCGGCTGATTCATTAAGCCAACTACTGGTGGCCGAGAAAGTGTTGTCTGGGGGACACAAAAGCAGGAATAGAAAGCTCCTTTGCATGCTTTCTGCTGGTGGTTGAAAAGCAAAAGTAAAAGAATAGCTAAAAATGATATTTTATTCCTTAACCTCATTTTAAAAAAAAAAGTTTCATTATCCAAGGGATCCTTGTGCTTTCTCCATGGTTCTTACCTTCCAATCAGTGTGCTCCCTCCTGGATCTTGCCTTAAAGTCATTGCATGGAAGATCCTTGGCCTCCTATATAAAGGCCATGGCATTTACTCATTTCAACAACCAACATACACTATTAGTTAGATTCAAATTTAGATCTAGAGAGCATATTTTCAGTTTTTAGCATTTATTTTCATGTTCATACCTTAGAAGCATTTAATTTGCAGTAGTTAGCATTTAATTTCCAGCAGTAGTTAATTTTACTTCCGGTATTGTAATTCAGAGCAAGCGACAGTGGACGTTGTTCTTCCAGTTATCTAAATCTTTCCGTATGTTTTCTTGCAAGCTTTTAATTTCTGGTTTTTACTCCTTCTTAGCTATGAACTAAACATCTTTTGAGATGTAGAAATGAGAAGTACCCAGATTTTATGTAAAATTCTTGAGTAAGTTTGTATATTTTTACCCTTCTTCGATTTAGTCATTCATTGTTTGAAAATGCCAATGATGCGGACAAGCTAGTCACTTGAAAGTGTCTAATATCTAGTTTGAGATCCAGAAATGGGTGGAACGTAGTGACACGATTTTGGATGATGCTAGGGAATTCGAAAGAATTCTTACAACACCGACGAAAGTCGGGTTTGCATAGTAAGTTTTCACCATATGGAGTAGGAACAAACCATTTGGGCATTAAAAAATACTTAAGGCATTTTGTTTACTGCGTTTACCATCGAAACTCGAAAGGGTTCAGAAAACTTACTAACAAATCGAATGAGGTTAAATGTATATAAGGTTTTAGTTAGAAAAAAAATGTGAGTATTAGTTGAGACCGGCATTCTGGACAGAGAGTGGCCACTTCTCGCAGTACGATGACCATTTGACTAAATCAGATATTTAATGTAAAATCTGGGGAAAATCACAACTACATCTCTCTCTTTAATCATTAGATCTTTGTCAAGTTATTTTTACCAAAACCAACTCAAAAGAATTGCTTCCTCTCTAATCGAAACTTGTAAAAGGAAGTTCATGATAACAATAGTGTCTGGATAGTTCCAGTCCTTGAGGATATGACATTTGGTTCTTACCACTTTATTACTTGGTAAACGATCATAGTGACCAATGTATACTTGTGTTGTCCACTATGGACTGAGTTGCTAACCTCACTGCGATACACATATTTCGCATCGTACCAATTTCGTATTTGTTCGTATACCTCGTTCAACCCTCAAGAAAGGGTCGAAATCCACACAACCAGGGGATCGATTGTGGCTTATGTGGTGGTTTGTGAGTGTGAGAAAAAGACATGTGGGAGAAGAGCCATGCTGGGGAAAAGGAGATGGTGGGTGGAAATGCGACCGATGCCGGAGTGAAGACGACGTCTTTTTGGCAGAAATGATGTATATACATATAGGGTCAGGTTCAAGGGAAAACGCTAAAAAAAGAGAAAACTGAAGAACACCCTGGGAGGTCGCCATCTGGACGCTATGCATCAATGCATAAAGATGCATTAATGCATAATGCACAAATGCATTTGTGCATATGTACTAATGCATGTTTATGCATCGATGCATAAAGATGCATTAGTGCATATGCACAAATGCATGTTACCAGATGGCGGTCTCCCAGGATGTTCTTCAGTTTTCTCTTTTTTTAACGTTTTCTCCTGAACCTCCCTCTATACATATATATATATTTATATATACACACTATTTGTTTTATTTTTAACTGGAAATTAAAGAAAAATTTAAAAGACCATAGTACCCTTGACTTGACATATTATGTTTAACAGTGTCAGTGGGTAAGGATCCAAACCAAGCATTTTTGCACAACACGAGAGTTTTCTTGCAACACAAATTTTTAAGGGACCAAATTTGCAATTTACTCATTAACTAAACTAAAAACGTAATTTACTCTTAAAAGAATGTCACGTTTAGATGGCCTTATTTGACCATGAGTTTAACGTTTTCTTCTACATAAACTCAAAACCCCATTTTCACGACCAAACTGCCATCCTATCCTCCATTGAACAACCATTGATTAATACCTTCGATAATCTCTATAAAGGCAATACTCACTCATTCACCATCGATCAACAGCTGGGTGGAAGTGGAACAACGTCAATTCACTCATTCACCATCGATCAACAGCTGGGTGGAAGTGGAACAACGTCAATTCTTTCTTTTTTTCTTCATTCCAGAGCATGGAGGTCAGAGCTAGAGCTCCTGGCAAGATCATACTCGCCGGAGAACATGCCGTTGTCCATGGATCTGCAGCCATCGCCGCCTCCATTGGCCTGTATACATCCGTATCTCTTCGCTTCCACTCACCTTCTGGTAATTTACTTCCTCTTTTCATTTCTGTTTAGGAAGAATAGCGATTTTGATTTTGGGTTATTCTGGTGTAATGTAGTATTTGGTTTTAATTTGGAAATGATAGTGAAGTTTATGATTTGTTTATAAGTTTTAATCTCACAGTGATGCACTTTTTGACAACATTGACAAGTGCCAGCTACTGAACTAATCGACTATAACAGCCTAGTATTGAGTGATTGGAGTGCCTACCAGGTGCTCGATGAAATGATCTATCTGATTAACATGCGTGTTACGGAAATGAATAGCATGCCATTGCTGACTTTCTGTACTTCATTCAACAAGTCATCGTCTTCAATTTGATGACCTGCAGGCAATTTTTTTTTTGGGGTGGGGGTGGGGTGGGGTGGGGTGGTTCAGAAGGGTTCTAACTCACCAGACACCAAGACGTTCAACTCATCATAAAGTAAGCTGCAATTAGTTGAGCATGTCTAGTTTGGCTTCAACAAGTCATCATCCATGATCATTCACCTCAGAGAAGCTTCTCGTAAGGATTAGAACGTTAGATGGAAGGGAAAGATATACTCAGTTGTCTGATTAGATCTATAATACTATTGGAAAAATCTTGAAAGAATACTCAGCAACTGAAAAACCAAATCTCAATTGGTTAAGCCCATTCCTTTCACCCATCTCTCACATGGTTTATAACCCTCTTAAATATGAAAAAAGTGCTTGAAGATGGGTAATTATTTTGATACTTTGAATCAGCTCAAACATTAGAGTAATTAACATTTTGCCTTTACCATATAGAAACAAGGTAGCCCTTAGATATGTACATGAAAAGCGATATACATAATAAACATTTTGCCTTTACCATATAAAAAAAAGGTATCCCTTAGACCTTACTGGATAATTTTATATCCTGATAGGGACAAGAAATATTGAACATAATAAATACACTGTTCATTTACATATCAAGATAAGATCTTCAGTATTTTATGTTCTTTTTCTCATAAAGTTCTACATACCAGTTATTTACAAAAACATGAAATGGCCCCATGAAAAGATACCATGCTTACTAGGAAACAAGAAAGACTTCATTGGATAAACCGGTAAACAACCTTGAAAATAACAAACCAGGCTTGTAAACTCCCTTGAAGATAGCAACAACCCAATCTTTGACATATTTGAATTTAAAATATGATCCTGGAATCTCCAGCAAGATATCTGAATTATGCATGTAAGATTATATTTTAATCAAACTTACTCCATCAATTTCAGTAACCGTAAGTTAATGGAATCCTCTTTTGACTTATATTCTGCCCAAGATACACCTTACATTTTTACGTATTGGCTCATAAGCCTCTTATATCTTTGGTTATATATAATTATAATACACACGCACACACCATCGAACGTCACAAAAGTTCTAGGATGAGGAGAGAAAAACATAAATAAGTAAAATTTGGATCCTTTTATCAGCATATAATCGCTATCTCGTTGGCTGGTTAGAAGCATGTGGAATACCTTAGTTTGGGACATCTGACTCATATCATAGCAGATGCGAATAGATAAATACAAGTAGGGGAATTCTCTGAGTTTGAGAGTACTTTGTCTTTCCCTCCCCTGCCTGCTTTGCTATCATCCACACTTTCTGATAATTTCAAGTTCCTCCTCTTTATCTAGGAGTAAAGATATATTTTGCCACCTACAGCATACCTAGGAGTAAATTATCACTACCGTAAAAACAGAGCTTTTCTTTGTTCTGTCTTCGGTTTGGTAGGTAAGTATTTTAATGGTAGCGGGGTTATTAAGAAGAAAGCCTCTTTCTTGGCTTATTAGAAGTTTGCAGCTTCAGTGATCATTTTGGTGTCAGATCATAACATTTTGATCTTAGACAGGAAGAAGTTGTAGAAAAATACTGAATTAGAACCAGGGAGTCTAAGTTTCCGCCTAGAAAACATTGGATATGATCATCATACCTAAAGTAACTTAAGACTTCTCAACAAGGGTTGGTTGCATCACATCATCATATTCTTTCTGATGTTGATTCCTTTATTCAAACCATTGACCTTGTACTACAAAGGAGTAACATTACTGGTTGAGGTCACCTGTATTAATAAATAACAACAAAGAATAGTTAAATCAGTTTCTCCACAATAACATAAAAGAAATTTTAAATACTAATTGCATAAGAGTTGTATTTTCTCTAGAACTTTGTTCCCCATCAACTCCAATTAAATTGAGGTTTCTCATATTTCTAATTGTTGACCCAGACAAATAACCTGACTTAAGTTTTCAGGGTTGAATACTCCATTCTATTGATATTGCCTATTAGCTCACTAAGGAACGCTACACGCCTGCACCAAACCTCCTGGCGACACCCACAAGGGTGGTGCCCGATTGGTTTGAGCTTGGGCTCCAAAGGTCAAAAGTGCCTAGAAGTCCCAGGTTCGAATCCAAGGAGGAATAGAATTCCCCTTGTGGCCACGGAGGTTCAAATGCGGTGACTCCAGGCTACCCACGAAGCGGGTGGTCGCCCTGGGATTAGTAGGCTAATATAGCGGGTTGGATATCCAGGTTAATAAAAAAAAAAGACCTCCTGGCGATCTTATTCTTCTAAGCTGCCTCTGACATAGTTTCCCAAATGGATCTTCATACTTCTACACTCTCAGATATATATGATTTTGGTGATAGCATCCTTCAAATCTTCATTTCCCAAGTCTAAACCTTATATTAGCCCACACACTAAGCTAATGCTTGTTGATGCCTTAAACTAGACTTCCATCAACTATATGGATATTATCTCATGGAGCTCGTCCATGTGACACTCATGTACCCAACTCCTAGGAATACTGTCTAGGGAAAAAAATTGGGATACTGCTCGTTGGCCAAGGGCTGTTGAGGCACATATTGCCATTTTGGGTAAAATTTATTATAATATGACTAACAGGTCAAGGCGCAATGGTGGTGACCTACTAATTGCTGATAGAAATGTAGTGTGAGTAATAAGAAAAGGGATGACAGAAGTGTGTATATTCTGATAGAACAGTTGTTTGGAGCGCTTCTGTTTCCACCTATTAGTGTGAGAGGGCTGCAGGATTTTCATCATCTTCTCGAGTTCAAGCATAGTTTGTTAAACGTCCTCTTGATCTGTGCTACTTGAGCTTTTAGATTACATTGACAGCTTTGAATCTTATTTGTTCTGATACAGCTGAAGTGCCCTAATACCAGTCTTCTCGATCTTAATTCGAGAAAAATAAAGTCACTAGTTTCTACACTGTAAATTCTAATGCACTTATAATCCAATAAATGAATTTCGTGGAATAGGAAGAGCTCATTTGAATGCCGAAACTCTTCTCTTCTATGTCAGCCTTTGAGCAAAACCTCTTTCATTTTGAGATGGGAGGCATCATTTCCAAAACTATACCAGTTGTCATGAGAGTTTGTTTTCCATTTATCTATCAATTTACGTATGTATGCATGCATGCCACTAGTGTTCTTCTCCCAACAAATACACATATCAATCTAAAACTGTATCATTGCTGTAACATAAGGTAATGAAATAGGACAAGTTTCAGCATTAGAAGTGTATAGTATAGTGTCTATTATTCATTTAAAATAGATTCCATTAACACCAACCATATCACTCTGCAAATCAATGATTTGTCCTTTTGCATCCACTATGTTGCATAAAACACATTTGACATGCTAAAAGAGTAAAAGACATCGGCAGAACTTTTTTAATTGAAATCGAAGTATTGGTTCAAACTGATCGAAGTTATTTTTACGCTTTTTTCTATGTTGTGATCTCAAATCAGTTATCAATCACTATTTTCATTAATCAAAATGACTGAGGCACAGTGGAAAGCAATCTGAAATGGCTATTGATTGTCAGTCAAACAATACTCTAAGAAAAGCGCACAGGAAATTTCATTTTTGAGGTGTTGATCCATGACTTGTTTTGGTTATAGAGCTGGATACAAAAAAAGTTGACATTCTTTTTCTAACACAATCACCTCATAAATTCATTTTAGAAGATGTGTACCCCACCAACCAACCCGAAAGCAAAGTTCCCCCCTTATTCATAGACATAAGGATATTGCTCGTATTTTGATACGGAAATAGCGCGATAGAACTGAAAAAGAATATTAGTATACAAAGGAAATCAATTGGCTAAATCCGATCATGATAGTTTCTATATCGCAACTGCATTAACCAAATATCCCTCCCCCTATTTGCATGACAGTTTATCTAGTAATTCGTCAATTGAGTTCAAATTAAAATTTGGACATCTTTCTATGGTGTATATGCTTTTCATTTCTATTTGTTTTGGTAGTTGCTAGAAAAGACTATAAATAGCAAGCGAATAATATATATAGGGGTGGGTTCAAATGAGAACTCAAATTTGGTTGTGAACTGAGGACAAAGGAGAGCGCGACACGTGTCATATGACTAAATAATGAAGGGAAATATTCAGTCCGAATGTAGTGTTATTCAGTCTGAATAATGTATGAACTTCACCTTCATTATTCACTCTGAATGCCCTTTATAATTCAGACTGAATGAGACACATGTCGCGCTCTCCTTTGTCCTCATGTTTGCAACCAAATTTGAGTTCTCATTTGAACTTTCCTCTATATAATATATATATATACATATATCATGATAGTAGAATCTTCCCTTGATAAAATATAATCATGATCCGACTGTTATGAAGCTTGAAACATCCTTCTTCATCTTTTTCTCATAGATAATGACGATAACCTCACACTCCATCTCATGGATGTCGGCCT